>OY804521.1:29188678-30496314 GCA_963680855.1 Lepeophtheirus nordmannii
TGATTTGTTTTTAGAAATTTGTAGGGCCCCTTCATGTGATCCAGCCCTATGTAAAATATCCGTCTCTAACTTTACTTTCCTTCTCATCATCCTTATGACATTGTTTCTTTTTTTATCGCACTGTTTTGTGGTTTTTCAATCCTCACTGATCAAAACATTTCTTTCATTAGAAACTTTTATTACTTTTCAACACAACAATGAAATCAATAGCTAATCCTCTGACGAAAAAAAAACAACAAAAATACTAATCCGAATATAGAAACCCTCATGTTTGGTTCATTTCATCATATAGTCAGTAATATCTCCATGTATGTACTTATATTTATGGTAAAAAGAAAAGAGATTAAAGATGGTTCATTGATAGCTAATTTTAAACAAAGTCCCGTGAATTTCCCTATTTTCCATTACAAAAAAAAAAAACATTAATCACTCAACGCCTGACCTTTCAAACTACATACATACATATTTCCACTCTCTGATCCATTCTTAATCAAATGAATGAGGCAAATAAAATACTATAAAAAACATATGTATGTATAAGGAGTCATTGAGACGTTCATAAATACTTTATCGATCACTAATTTTGGAACATGAAGGGCTCAGCAGGTGTTGAAGTCCCTCTTCCACTTGAAGAAGAAGAAGAAGAAGAAAAAAGAAAAATACACAACAAATAATGTCTGCTACTCCAACATGGTCAAAGCGTTTCCGGATCATCGTCATTCCTCTTCTCAGTAGGAGTCTTTTATAAGTATGTAAACCATTTTGAGGACCATTGGGAAGGAGTTGAAGAACTCCTACTGTGGTCCGTTGAATTTTCACCACGTTAATTAATTACATATATATATATACGTCTATGAGCAAAAAATACCGGGATTTTGAATTTTATTTTGTTGAGATTCCGATAGGAATATATGTGGCATATGTTGGCACTTCTGTCAATTACATACATCTGTGCAAATTACACGTCAAAATATCCCTTAAGGTTTGAGATATAGGTACGCATCCTTTTGTGAAGAGCTAAAATACAATTTTTCATTTTTTTATAATGTCTGAAAAATGATGACTCAAATGCAATTTATGGAAAGTGTGTAAGAATCAAAAAAGTTAGAATGAATATTATTTGAAATTTTGAGACTCCTTGGTTTATTTCTCGAGATATAAAGCCTATTACTACTCAAGGAATCAACCATTCGATTTTTAATTTTAATAGCATATCAAAACTCAGGCGCTGTTATTGTTGTATAATTAGGGACTTAGTGAAAATGTCTGTAACTGCTTTGAAAATTGAAAAAAAAAAAAACGTTGGTAGATGTCCACTGCATCAGGGGGTTGAAATGATCTTAGATATATATAAAATAATATCTCATTCCCGATATTTTTTGCCCATATTAGTATTTATATATATATATATATATATATGTTCAGTATTAACTAATTAGTTCATTTGCAGATGTTTATGATGATGATGTAATGCCTGCGGAAGTTCTCCGTTAGTTTGAACCAATCAATCATGATTTAGGTCAGGTGGTCAAGGGATCAAAATCAATTAGGCGTAAATCAGGAAGAAGGATAATAATAATTATTATTATTATTATCAGTATTGAAAAAGGTTTAAAAAAAAAAAAAAAAAAAAAAAACTATGTCGTTCTGGAAACCATTTCTAAAGGATTCATTTTCTATTTATTATTATTATATATATATATATTCCTCTCAAAGATATCCACCATTTCCCAATTATTGTAAATATATATTCATAACTTACAACTTATTTTCAAGGCTGAGCCCCATTTGATCACATTTGATGATTTTGTGAGAAATTAACTCATTCTAACTTATATGTACTTTATTATTAATTTAAATTACTTATTATGTTAAATAAGATAATGTTATGATGATTGAATCAATAGTTAGCTTATACACATGTGTTGTACATATATTAAATGATATCACAAAGGCAAATTGTATATTAAAATCCCCAGATACATATTTTCTCCTGACTAAATTCCTAGTTATTCATAGTATAAAAAATAAATATTAGTCTACTTGTTATATACAGTACATCCATCTATTAGTTCCTAATGAAATAATTAATTAAATTATTATCAAATTATACATAGTTCCAGTTTTTAAAGTTCAAGGTACTTAAATAAGTTACACTCGACTCCGTATCTGCCGGCCGTTATAATATGTATTAGTTCATGATCCCTAATCTATGTACAGACACATGGAATCTATCAAATCCGGATATGATAATTAAATATTTAGCCCTCCCCGACTTTCCCTCAAATCCTAATTTGTGTACTTTCCTGGGCCTTTTACCCAGTACAGCAATAGTTGTAACATATGAAAAGTCGAATCAGTGAGCAAATTTAATTATTTTTTTAGATAGAAAATGAAGTCAAAATATGACAATTATAACAATTTAAGTATTGAGTCTCTGGGGGTGGTTCAATGGCCCATGAAAGTACTGAAGGGTGAATAATTAAAGTCAAGAGTAATTTGTAGATTTATATTTATACCCCAAAATATACGGATTCCCTCAAATTCCCAGATGTGTCTTCAAAAAAAATAATCTAAAGTCCATTTTAATAGTCCTTCAATTCCCCTTCCTGTACTCCAGGTAATGACTGTCCAGCAATGCCCCTTAACCCACTATATTTTCCTATCAGCTACTTCCCTTCCCTTCAACAATATTACAAACTGTATTGATAAGGTTGAGCTCGAATAAGCTCTTTTTCAGCTCATAACATTTCCCTACTATTACATAAATGAAGGACGGTCCAACAGCTGCGAAGAAATGGCAAACTACCAACTGATTTGATTTGGGGCCTTTTACTTCTTTCTCTTTATTTTTTTATGAGCGGAAAGTTATTGAGTTAAATAAAATACATATTTTATGACATGACAGCACAGCCAATAAATTGAACGGATTTTTTACGAAATAACTGCATTTAAAATTGCATTAAGAACCAAATACATGTTTCAATTACAAAACATATATGTATAAGTTTCATTAAATCTACCTTGAACCATGGTAAATGGTTGCAACATTTTTTATTGTTGGAAAGGAAACGTTGTTCTTGTACAAAATTGACTGACTAAATGTGTTATATGATGATAATTTTAAATGATAGTTGCATTACAGCTACAAATTCATTTATGTGAATTGATTAAGGAAATTTGGCAAAGCAATCAGTAAGAATTTCATATATAAAAAAAGTTTGTTACATCTGTATGTATATAACTACAATTTATTTAGATAAAAAGCTTCTTTCGTTCGTTCGACATGCTTCATTAAACTTAAAACAATTCCATGCACATATGTACATATTCATAAATTATTGATGAATTATATTGTGCCTTTTTTTATTTCAGATAAACCCTATGGGTTCCTAATCCCCTGCTTTGATTATACCAGTTACATAACATACATACATACATATATTAGGTCTAGTAAAAAGAAATCCATTACTTTTGCAATAGATGCCTTTAGTGATCTGTTATATCTTGCCTTGTATAAGTGCGATTATATTACACACTAAATGGCGTTGGAAAGTGTACTAAATTTCGTACTAAATAAACTTTCAGAGCAGATTTGTGTAGATTGCGCGTCAAAGATGGACACCAACAAAGAGAAACCTTGTCAAGAAAATTACCCACAAGGATTTTAAGATATATATTCTAAAAACATTATTATCGAGTATTTCCAAATTATATTACTGTTCCTTGATTTAAATATTAGGTCTAGTAAAAAGAAATACATTAATTTAACAAAAAGATGGCTTTAGTGGTCTGTATCTCGCGTTGTATCAGTGCGATTATAATACACTATATGGTGTTAGAAAGGTGAGATTTCGAACTACAGAAAATTTTAGAGGAGGTTTGTAATTGCTTGGCTCAAGTGTGTTTGAGTGCGGCCCAAAAATGGAGACCAGCAAGGAGTAAATACGCTAGATTCTACAATTTTTCTTCGGCAAAGGTGAAAACACAAGTCAGGGAGCTGAAAATGTGAATAGTGTTGATGGTCCTTATACTGATTCAGCCAATCATGCACAATTTTTTTTTCCTTCAACAATTGGACTGTCTGAGGGAAGCAATCACTCAGAAGCGCTCAGCTCTGGCCAACAGAAGAGGAATTGTGTTTCATCAGGACAACGCCAGGCCCCACACATCGACAATGACTCGCATGAAGATACGAGAGCTTGATTGGGAGATTCTTATGCAATCAACTTATAGTCCGGACCTTGCACTAAGTGATTACTACCTGTTCCTGTCTATGGCAAGTGATTTGGATGGTAAAAAGGTCACCTCAAGAGAGGCTTTTGACAATCGACTGTCCCAGTTTTTGCCAATAGGGACGAGGATTGGTTTCTATGAAAGGGGCATAATGAAATTACGCTCAAAATGGCTACAAGTTATTATTGAACAAAACGGTGCATATTTAACCTAAACTGAATTATTCTAACCATGCTAAATAAAGCCTTCAATTTCATGCAAAAATGCATGAATTTCTTTTGACTAGACCTAATATGTGACGTACCAATCTATAACATGATCTTAAAGTCCTTGCTTTCAAAGATAATTAACTTACATATATATATATATATATATATATATATTTACAAAAACACATTGAAGTATTGTTTTGTTTTTAATTCTAAGGTTAACTTTTTATATAATTAAAAAAAACCAACAACAACATTATTTCAATAAAATATCACTTCCTTATAAAAATTATTTTTTCATACAAACCTAGCAAGGAAATGCATTCAGTCACTTCATACAAGGATTATACCTATCCTCCTCTTTTGTGCCAACGTGCCTCTCAAAGATAGTTGAAAGAAAAAGAGTTACTGCAAATGAATCTTAAAATTACATAAATGTAAATTAAATTCGTCATTTTATATATATATACTAGGGGTTATAAACGGATAAATCGGCGGATTTATGGCAGTTGCATACCAATTGGTAAAATTGATAAATTTGCCGATTAATATTGAGTAATAATTTATTAATTTAAGGGGAAAAAAACAGGATTTAATTATATAGTAAATAAAAATGAAATCAATTATTTTTGTCTTCAAAATTTAGTAATTATATCAAGTTATTTTCCTTTTAAGTAAGGGTTTTGACCTTCATAATATTAATGAATGTACTATGATGTACTCCCTGACATCACTTTTAACTCTCATTCTTTGTTAAAAAAGCTACAAATCATAATCAAATCTCATGGGTGATAAAAAAACAAACAAAAAAACAAAACGAAAGTCAACGATCAATTTAAAAATTATATTAGAAGGAAACTTTAATGATGTCATTCTTCAAAAGTATTGGCAATGGATCGAATTGTATTGCCATGACTATCAATAGTAAACAATGATGAAGTAACCACACAAAATATAATTAACCAAAGATGCCATATTTGGAGTTTCTAAAATCTAAAAGAATAAAAAATCAGTGTGGCAATACGCTGTTATTGGACTTTTAAGCCCTCAAAAAAAAAAATCCCTATCAGTTGCCGATAAATAAAGTCATTAATATGCCTCTTATTATTATTATATAGTTTGCCTTGTATTAACTAATGTATTTTTAATCCTTATATACACACAAATAAACACATACTCCTAAAAGAGTTTTTTAATATTTACCAAACTTCAAATATAATTATGTTTAACCTATGCTACAAAATTTTTATAACTATAAATTCATTTGGAATTAAGTTTATGACGTGATATATGTTTTACTTAGTGAGTACATTTGTATATATGTATATTATATCCTTTAATATCATTAATCTTTTTATTAGAGTTTGATCTCGAGAGAGAGAGACTATACATACATATATTGACTCACAAAAGGTTTTTTTTTATATTTTCCCATTAATAATTATATATATAAAAAAAGCATTGATTGTATTGTTATTCATGAATTAACATCATTTAATTCGGAATCTATTAGAATTATACATATATATATAAATATATATATATATTATACATAGATCTAATTAAAATGATTTCCTGCATTCTGCACACTTTGGTATGCACTTCTTCAAACATAATTCAAACCTTCATCGCCATGAACTGTATTATTCTTAATGATTGCATCATTAATCGAGGGGCACGAGAAGCTTTTTGAGAGGCACAAAAACATCACACTGTATTCTCCCTTCAGATATGTTTTTCATCGGTTGACTCTTTTGATTTAAAGCAACTACGTGTTATGAACTCAAAAAAGGTATTATTATTATTTATGATTTTGGAAATATATACAAAATATATTAAATCCAGGATTGCGCGCCATTTTTTTTGAATTGTTAAATGATAAGCAAGTATTAATTATTGATTTGTATATTGGTAGAGTTTATCAATGTATAAAGTATATCTAAATAATAACTCTATTCAATATTAAAAAGTTGGTAGTAAGGAAAATAGTGAAGTGTAGCAGCTACCAGTTGTTGTTTTTTCAAATTTTCCCTTTTGTGAGTTGAGATTGCGAGTGTACAAAAAGACTCGTTGTGAAGAAATCATGTTGAGGAAGCATATTTATTGAATAATATAGACAACTTTAAGGGAACTTTATTAAAAGTCTTTAAAAATGAACAAACTCAACAGTCTCGCATTGAATACAATTTGATGCCGAAGAGAAACATATATGATATTTGAAAAATCCTATGAAATGGTTAGATTTTTAGTATTAAGTTTGATCCAAATGGATTAGGATATTTGTAGAAAAATATCCTTGCAAAATAAATAATTCATTTATTGACTACACTATGCAAATATGATGAAATATCATATAGAGGTATTTATTTTTGATAGTTGGGAAAGGTTTAAGTCCTATTATTTTTTGTTACCATTGGGACATCTAAATATACATATATGGCAGTAATTCCCTATTTTCTTGATTATAATTTAGTTGTTTATACCTCTTTCAAAATGGCCGACTTTCACTTTAATGACGTCACTGAAAACACTCTAAAATACCAATCCAGTTACGTATATATATACTGCTACTGATACGTTCAAAATCGCTTTGACGTGGAAGTATGTTTTAATTGCTAGAAGCCACGAGATTACATCATCGAGATCAGGAACATAATATATAATTCTATGTACATTAACAACGTGCATCAAAGTTCCATTGACTGCTTTTTATATTCTTAATGTGTTTACCTTTATTTTTATTACATTCAATCAGGATCTAATGAACATATTTATACATAGGTTGTATCAAAATCACTTTTTGACGGTATTATTTTATATTTTCATACAGAGATCTTTATCTAACAAAAAAACCATAGATACTAAAATATAACCATTCTAGAGTATTGTAAATTCCGGATCGAAGAAGATACTAATTGAAGGCCCCGGAATTTTTGCATAAGAACAACTAGAGAGAGTTTGTAGATTCTAAAAAACCTCACAATGCAATAGAAAGAAGGAGAACCCTCCTTAGGGAGCAGTAGAAACACAAGTATTAGTGAGCGGTATTTTTTTAGACACTACCTATTTGTGTGACTGTAATACATATCTGTACAAAAAAATTAAGCAGATCAGTCTCATTTTTCTTAGCGTGTATGATTGAATAAGAAAATAAAATTGGAATAAAGGTGTCAAATCCACTGAACGGCTCATTTTATCAAACTAAAATTTGACATAACCCTCTGGTCTCATACGTGGAAACTTCAATATTGTACAGAGTGCCTTCAAAGTCAGGGTACATAGGAATTTTAATATCTCATTTATTTAGATTATTTTTTCTCTCCAAATCGAATGATAATCTTCTGTCTAAAGAAGAAAGAATGGAGTTGATACTCTTAAGTGGACAAGAAGGATGATTCCATGAATTTAACCCCCGATACCCTGATCTGCAGCCTATTTATTTTACTGCCGTTGGGTTATTGATCACAAAGTTCAAAGAAATGGGCAGTGTCACTTGGACAAACCCCGTTCCGGGTGACCAAAGACTTCAGACAAAACGAAAGAGGTTGTCAGGGCCAAGATTGCTCCTAGCTCAAAGAAATTACTTTGTCCGTCATCCATGGAGTTGACCCATTCCAAGGTCAACTATCCGCAAAATCCTGGTAGAGCAGAAGTTCCATCCGTACAAATTACATATATTGCAAGTAATGGAAATCATATTGAAAATATAATTTCTTTATAATTAAATAATTTTTTTTTTGTTCTAAACGTAGGTTGTATTTATCCCCTATGTACCCAGACATTGTGAACACCCTGTATATATAAAAATAATCCACAAATTCTGTTATAGTCGAGTTTTTAAAAAAATGATATTATTATTATGATGTTGCTAGTTGAGTGTTTTAGAGCTTGAATTAAAAATACAGTAGACTATGTACACTCATAAACCCTGATCCATCAGTCTCAATTTTGGCATGGAGTCTTCTAATGTGTCAAAAGAACAATGCCTCAAGGGCTATGCAGGCCCTTAACGCATATCCTTCAAAAGCTAGTATCATTATAGCAATACCTACATATATGGAAGTGATTCCTTACCCATCATGAGTTGCGGAGGAGGATGAAATTGACTATTAAACATTCCTAACCATACACGTATCAACAATTCCTCCTCTTGAAACACATATTCAGTTACATTTTGATGATGAAGACTTGAGTCCCATTGATGATACAACAATCAACGTAATAACCATAAATACATAATAATCCTTAACTGATGACTTGAACAAGAAGTTGCAACAACACATTTATCATCATTTGGAATCATTTAAGGATTAAATATAAACGGTTGTAGTTATAATATATATATATATATATATATATATATATATATATGTATACTCAATGAATACTTATTATTTGATAAATATATACATATAGTACAAATTATGATTCGAATCATTTATGAGGTGTCCCTATTCATAAATCATATGTAATTCCAAAATAGACTCTATTCTTAATAAAGCAATCATTATTACCCCTGCTTGCTCATAGAGAGGTGCACATTTATCAATTATTATTATCAAATAAGCATCTGTTTAGCTGCCTCCACTAGAAGGAAACAACAGGAAGAAGTAATTTGTCAATGAAAATTTATTAAAAATAAAAAGAAAAAATCCTTGGACAATGGATAGATTTGATAGTATCCCATGAAGTGTACCTTCAGTATAGAATTATAAATCATTTGTATTTCATTCAAAGACACACAACAAATGATAAAAATAATAAATACAGAATGTGTAATGTGGTTATTTTTTCACTTTCATTATTTCCGTTTTGAAGAAACGAACGCGTGGTTGACTCCATGTATGTACATATTATATCTATGAACGGTTGTACATAGATATAGTAGAGGCATGGAACCGTGCCATCCTTCAAATGAATATCCATGTGTGTATATAGAAATGTAAAAAGTTTCTAATATATATATATATATATATATATATATATATATATATATCTCGAGGTAATACATATATGTACTTTAAACAACAATTTGTGTGCCTGTGAACAAGCCCACTCGCTCCAACTTTGACGATATGTACATGTTTTTCCTTGGATCCAAGAATCATCATGATTTCCTAAAACAATACATATATATATATATATATATATATATATATATATATATATATATATATATATAAAATACAAACACAAATTCGATGAATCTCTTAACGTGCCGTGAATCAATTATATATTATTATTATTAATAATAATAATGGTTATTATTGAAGGAAGTCAAGGAGTTTGTTCCTTTCCATAGAAATCTTAGTAGTATTACCAAAAAAAAAATATTATAAAAAAAATAAAAGAGGAATCAATCTGTAAGCCTCTCAAGGATCCAAAAACTTCTCTAGAATAAAAAATCAATCAAATGATGTCAAAGAAAGAAGCCTATGAGTTTAAATGGCATCAAGTTATGGCATCAAGAGAATAAATAAATTTCATATGAGTGAAATATGTATTGAGTGTGTGTACTAAAGTTTAGCTAATCACAAATCACATATTTTTAGTATGGGTAGAAAAAATTATACGACTCATTATCTTAGATATTATTCAACATCTCACTTTAATATCATGAATACATTTGTTAAATACTTTGATTTTTTTTTTTCAAAAAAAAACTAATTTATTGGCAAGACAAGATGATCCGGACTGCTAGGACTTAGGCCTTATAAAACTGGGACTTTAAACATGACCCAGACTTTTGTAAAAAAACAATTTGGGGAGAGCTCATTAAATACATCAAAATGCAAACAAAAATATTGATTCCAAAAAATTAATTTGTAGAGCACTTTTTTTGAGGGGGCTAAATTTCCTATTTTCCTGTTCTACGACTCAGAAGCAAATAAAAAAGATCCTCAAAAGACCGGGGACGCAAAAATAACTTTAAATTGTGTTATTTAGTGTAATTAATCAGAGGGAGTGAATAGATTTGTTTCTTTGATTAGGGTTCTCATCAGAAATAAAAGACTTGTCTAAAGCCTGTCTCTAGGGAATACACTTGAATTCGTGCTCAGTGACTTGAAACTTTATTTCAAATCGTATCAGGTATACGTGGTAAACTTGTATAGAGCTTGTTTCTCAAGAATTGAAACTTGACTTGGATCCGGAAAAAGATTTTCTTGAAGAGCATTGGTCAAGAGGTAGACGGGATCAAAGTTTTTAAAGATGCACAAGAAACATCCTTGAAATTTGTATGAATACACTTAATTCAATATTCAGAGAGAAAATAGTCTGAGTAAGAACACTTTTATAGACTGAATACTCCTACAAAATTCTATCGTTTCAACTAGGACAGGAAAAGGGTTTGGGTAAATTACTTTTAATCCATCACGTTGCTATAATTACATAGAACTAAACCAAACGAAGCGTAAGGACTTCTTACATAACTTAGACGTGGATTGATTCATCACTTATTCGAAAGTCTTGCTGAGTTATCAAGTTTTTCTTTTCGTGTCAACAAAAAAAAAAAAAAAAAAAAAAAAAGGATCCCTAATTAAAAAGATAAAACTATGTGCATATGTAGGGAAAAAACAAAACAAAAAACAATGATTAGAATCATAGCGAATGGATCGCAAAGGAAGTGAGTCAACACCTGCCCTTCTTAATTGAAAAATGACACTTTTGTATATAAATATAAACCTACCAACATATGAATATTTTTTGTATATCAGCAGGGGGCTCTCACCTCCCCAAGAATTCATCACTTTTGGTATATCTATATATTTATTTATTAAAGTGTTTGTGGAATAACACTTTTAGTAGTATTGACATTCAGCTTGCTGCTCTGAGTCTATACCAGGGGGTGTCGTTGTGGAGGGGATTACAAAGGGCCCCTCTCCTCTCAAAAAAATATGTTATAGTATAGGTTACTATGAGTGAAATAATAATTTCTGGGCAAGGTCCCCCTCATAAAAAAAAGGACCAAGAACGAGGAGACATGCCCCAATTTCTACATTACTGAAGTTATATTGAAATATTTTATATAACATAAGTGGTCCCAGTAGGTAATTCATTACATAATGGTAAGTGGTTCCTCTCCAAGCCCCATGGATCCCTCCGATTCCCTCTAATACGAGTTATAAAGAGAAACTATAACATATGGGCAAAATTGTGAACCAGTCCCCAGATCACCCTCCAGAGCCAGTTTTAGCCCTCAACTGCTTCTGCACTGAGACTTGCATTCACTGAGTGCTCACCGCAGCCCATTAATAATGCTCTTTATAAGTCAAGCCAAGCAAAAAAATAAAGGTTTTAATTTAGAGGGATGGACCGACTTTGGGTCAATCCTGACATTTGGAATTTATGTATTTACATAATAGTGTAAATGCCTTCATTTTTAATTCATTTTATTCTTCACCTATAATTGAGGCTGAAAATCAAAGATACTTTTGATTTTTGATCAACTCTGTACGACCTACCTACCTTTACAAGGTCCATGACCCACCAATTGAGAAACACTGCCCCAGACCCATATAAAAAAATAAACAAGAAAAAACTATTTAGAAAACAACACGAGGCTCCATCTTTAATAATTAATTAATTAATTAGTCATTCAATACACGTTTAAGAAATGGATGGAATCACTCGGACCCATATCTGCGTAGTTTAATACCCGTATCAGCCCCTTCTTCATATCATTAAAAAAACTTTCATAATAGGAAAGGATTTAAATATTTCATCAAGTCTTGCATCATTAAAAAAATATGAGGAAAAAAAATAGAAAAGTCGATCGGAATAAAATGATTTCTATTGATTGAATTAAGTATATATATATATATAATTTTTCAACATTAGGAAATATTTAATATTATTATAATGATATGAAAATATAATTCCAAGTTTCAGGGTTCAGCTTTTTTTTCTTCCCAATTTTAATAATGAATTACCTACATATTAATTAATTATATTATTGATGATATTATATTTCATTTATAATAAATAAATAAATAAGAATCTGAACTGTATTCATGAAAACGTAGAAATTGTTAGAATCAATAACGTAACATATTATGTTAGTTGTACATAAGCCTTTATAATAACACATATAGTGGCATACTTTATGAAAATATTTATAGTAGATAGAGGTGATCAAAGTTCTAGGTAAATATATGTAGTTAAGAGATTGACTTGTGATTTTTGTTTTGACTAGGATCCTTCAGTTCTCCATTATTAATATTAGTAGGAAATTATAGGTGGCAATCGAAGGAAGTGCATGCTCTGAATAAGAGTTGGTTGTACTTTATGCGGAGTCTGATGTAAAAATATATTAGAAAAACCTTCTTTTTTTTGAAAAGGTAAAACGAATTCTTTTTTTAAAAAAGAATTTGAAATTTTGTTTTTTTAAAGAATATTTTTATTCATTTTTTTTTTTTTTTTGCAACTTGCCCACAATGCCCCCTCATAGCTAGGAATGTAAATAATATGCAAATCGGGCTTGTAAGAATCAAAGAAAGAGAAAATCAACCTGGTTGTAAGTCTGACAATTTGATGAATGTTGAGAGGGAAGCAGTTTGAGCTGTCATGACGTTGTACTGAGCTAATAGCTGCTATTCTCCATTATATATACAACAATAAATAATAACATAGATGAGAGGAAGAAAATTAACTGAAATTAATGTCAGGAAATTATATATTTTAACTAATAATTAATTATACGAGGACTTGAGCCCTTTTTGTTTACATTTTATTTGCTTTATTAACCTTAATGCAACTATTCCTTCATGCGAAATCTTTACTATCAGGTAGATGTTCTCCCCTCAGTAGTAATAAAGGAAAAATGATAACAGCTTTGGAAAACAAAAAGACCTGTTGTTCGAAGTGCCAACTCCACAAAATCTCGCACGCGGCATTTTGCCTGTTATTTACATTCCTACTCATAGCCGTCTCTACCAAGACTTATTAGAGACAAAAATATTAGTAAAAGATAAAATTAGGACAATCATGCATAAATGATAACCAACACTTATGTTATGTCCAGATTTTCGCCTCTGGATATAATTCAAAGAAATATACACAACACCTATCAACAATCAAATCCATATAAAGGACACCTTCATTTTTGTTGACGACAAGTTGACTATATATTCTTTTAAAATCCAAAATATATATAAGAAAAACCTACAATTTTTGAATACGTATGTAAATAACATTATCAAATTCCACCGAATTTTTACTATTAAAATGTAATTTTATTTCATTAATTATTTTATATTTTTTCTCTGCTTTTTTCCCCATTAATGATTTATTGAAATATAATATTTTCAATTTCATATGTATACGCTCTGATTATATAATATATTAGTAAGACTCTTAAACTGTACAAATTGTCTTGAGATGCGAACATATCATTTTAAATTTCCAATTTGACTCACGAATTCTTCATGGAAGTTGATATCAAAAAAGAGAAAAAAAAGTTGGTATCTGAGAGAACATTGACAACAAGCGTATTTTTTTGTATATTTGAATGTCTTATATCCAGATTTAACTGTATAATATAGAAGCATACTACGGGGAAAAAATATGAGGAAGACAAAAATCTTTATTCAAACATCAAAATTCATTTCCTCCCCCTCAAAAGATGTGATTCAATGTACATTTGCAAACGTTTTTTTCCAATTTTCTAAAACAGTTACAAAATTTTTATCAAGTCCCTAATTACAGAGTAATAACTAATGAGTTTTGATATGCTATTAAAACTAAAATTGAATGGTTGATAGTAGTAATAGGTCATGTATCTCGAGAAATAAACCAGGGAGTCTCAAAATTTCAAAAGAAACCAGTCCTGAATATTCATTGTAACTTTTTTGATTGGCAACAACATTTTTCTAAATTGCATTTGAGTCATCATTTTTCAGACATTATAAAAAAAGGAAAGGTATGATTTTACTTATTCACAAAAGGAAGCGTATCTCAAAGTCTAATGAATATTTCGACGTGTAATTCGGGCCAAATGACAGTGACAGGCATGACAACTTAAAAAACAAAAACATTTATCCCTATTTGAATCTAAAAACAAAAATTCAATTCAAAATTTTTGGAATTTTTTGCTCATAGAGGTACGTAGAAGAAGCCCTTCTTGGAAGAAGTCAAATATGGGGCTCTTAGGAATGAAATCTTTGTTTACTTCAAATACGGTTTATTAAGACTCAGTACCTTAGGGCCATCTTGCAAGATTTCATGTTTTGTAAAAAAAAATGTTCAGGCTCTATTGGCTATTCGGATAAACTGACGTCAGTTGTTTTATGTATGTTCAAGAATATAAACACAGAAATCATTGCAAATGTTTTTCAACATATTATATAACATATATTATTGACTTTTAATTATTCCTGAGAATATTGAATATTCAAAAATAGAAGTAGGATTTTGTCAGACTCTGGTGAATATTTTCTACATTAAAAAAAATCATAAGTGCATATGTACATATATGTCAAGTCAACAAGAAAGCAAGTTTGTTTTCAAATATTGATAAGGAGAAAATCCAATTCGAGGTAGATTTTTTATTTGATGAATATAACGACCAAAGATTTTCGAGTCATTTTAAGAACTATTGCGCACGGTTTTTGCTCAAATGTCACTTTATATCGAGGAACAACTAAAGAGTATTGTCTATCCAAAGATAAATTGGATAAATGTGTCAACTGCACGGTTTTTGCTCAAATATCACTTTTAATCAAGAAAGCAAGGATTGCTGTCTATCATCCAATAGAGCAATTGAATAAATGTGTCGACTGCACAAGGAGCCGATATGGTCCCACAAAGAACGTTCATCTTTTTCATAGCCCCAGAGATGTATTTAGTATCGGCTGGCTAAAAACAGTTCATCTGTTAATAAACTATTAAGAATCATATCAGTTCAGTATCATGCTCCCCACGAATCATAGTAACTGCATAGTCAGAAATACCAGATGTTTTTTATTCTTGATTGTGGCCAGTATTTTTTACTCCAATAGTTAAGTTGCAATTATTCGAATCATTATTACATTAATCGAAATAACCTATTAATACAAACGAGAAAAAAGAATGTCTTCAAGAATATTATGAGTGGAGTTCACACTCATATTTGAAATACTTCAGAACAACTTGGTTTCTTGTTGACTTGACACACATATTCAACGCACAAACTAACAAACCCCTCTTGGATTTGAAGTTAATGCCCTCCTTCATTGAGCTGAGTTCAAATATAATTAAATTACTCATTACATTATTAATTAATAATTATTTAACAAATAATAATAATATTAATAATAATATGTTGATACAATTAAAAGAAAAAAAAATAGGTAAAGTACTTATTCTTACAGGTAAAAGACGCAATTAATCTTAACGAGATTGCGAAATTGTGTTTCTTTATTTATTTATTTATTTTCATGCATGCATTTATGTATTATTTGATATATAGAATAAGAGGTTTCGTTAGAGAAAAAGAAGGGGGATAAATATAGATGCAGACAAATAGATGATACAAAATATTTCAGTTTCAATTCAAAGGGCATGTCAGAACATCAATCATTCTTGAGTCAGCTAGGCTCTTATTACTTGGTTTGATTGCACTCGTATGTAAATTAAGCCTCTTTTTTTTTGTCAGCTCTCAATTTTTCTATGTTGGCTACCCATGACTACTATATATACCTATTGAAGTTCAATATGGGAATAAGAAAGTTCAATATGGGAATAAACGTACAGATTTTGTACAAAGCTTACTTTCCTATGAGTCTATAAATTTACCAATCTTGTTTATAGACGAGACTAACATTAACATTTCAAAGTCCATGGGTCGTTCACCACGTGGAAGCAGATGTTCTACAATTGCAACAGCCTCTAAAGGGGCCAATGCTCATGTATTGGATGTATTGGTCCATCCTTGGAGCTTGTTCATCATCATGAGGTGAAATGAGGAAGCTTCAAAAAGTATACAGATATGAAGTGGGTGGTTGAATGCTAAAGAAAAGCAAAGGATGTATGTATATGGAGGGCCAGTAGTACTTGGTATTGATAATTATGCTCCAGTCCACTCCAGAATTGAAGATGTTTTGAATGAAGAAGAGTTGTCAATTCACAAAATTGTAAGACTTGTGCCCTTCAGTCTTACAAGTCTCAATCCATTTTATTTTATTTTCATTAATTATAAAATTTATTATTTTGTTAAATTTCCTGAATATTGTTCTTTATTATTTATTCCCATATTGAAGTTGCTTATTACCATATCGAACTTTTAAAGAGAAAAAAAAACTTTGAAGGATCATTAAATACTTTTTATAAAATGTTGAGCATAATTAAATTGATTTAAAAAACAAAAAACGAAAAGTAGGCTTTCTACTTCCATCAGTCAGCCGACCTTACTCATTCGATCAAGTATGATCGCACTTCAAACTCTCTATAAGAAATATTTATTTCTCTTTGATCAACTTTTTGAGTTCAATATGCAAATTAGAGTTTGTAATAATGAAATTTAGTATATTGTAGGGGTTGAGAACCCCTGCACCCTTCTTCTAAAACAAATATGTAGTATATTAGCCCATCCCCTCCTTAGTAGGTCCTTCCCAACCACTCAAAATGTTGTAGCACCCACATAATGATTAAAAAACTACTTTTACTACTGAATTTGTCTCAAGTAACCAAGTTTAATTAAGAATCAAGATCAATAACCCTTTTTTTACTAAGAAGGAAATTGAGTTGTGGCGATTCTCCTACTTGTCAAATGAGTGATGTGTCATAGTCTGATAACATAAGATAATCATCATTCAAAATGAAAACAAAACCATAACAGAGAAAAAGCAAAAAAAAAAAAAATGTAGACGAAATGATGATTTTAGTCATCCAAGTACAAATATATTATGTATACATATATAGGAATGTAAATAATATGCAAAATACCGCGTGCGAGACTTTGTAGAGTTGGCACTTTTAACAGGTCTTTTTGTTTTGCAAAGCTGTTGTTACTGAGGGGAGAACATCTACCTCATAGTAAAGATCTCGAATGAAGGAATACATGCATTAAGGTTAATAAAGCAAATAAAATGTTGATAAAAAGGGCTCAAGTCCTCGTATAATTAATTATTATTAGTTAAAAATATATAATTTTCTGCCTCTCATCAATGGTGTACATACATAATGTCATTATTTATTATTGATGTCTTCATTTGTATATATAAAAGAGACTAGCAGCTTGTAGTTCAGTAAGATGTCATGACAGCTCAAGCTGCTACCCTCTCAACATTCATCAAATTGTCAGACATACAGCCAGGTTGATTTTCTCTTTTTTTTTATTTTACACACCCCATTTGCATATTATTTACATTCCTATGTATATACTATGTTCGTGCATACATAAACTTTTGTATTGTTTTGTAGATATATAAAATATAAAGATAGAAATATGTGGATATAAAACCATATTTACCAATTAGGCCTGTGGTTGTAGGAAATTCATAACCACGACATTAATTGAATCATCATTATCAAAACGTAGGTATATGTAATTGCTATTTATATTAATTTATGATTGACGTTTTTTAAAAGGCAATGAGACTCATACAATATTTATTTCATATTATTCTTCCCTCAAACTCATACAAAATTGTAGCATTATTATTAATATTATAAAGAAAAAATATTTTGATTTCATACTTCAATTTGAGAAGCTGTTAAATAGAAAAAGTGTCAAAGACATTTGAGTTTAGTTATTTCTGCCTATTTGCCTTAGACGTATGTATGTATGTATGTATGTATGTCCAAGACTCCAAAACTTCAATAATGAGAATAATTTATTTGACTTTTAGGATGAGATTCCGGGTGTGTCTTTGGGACATTTGTAAATTCGGGGTTTTTTTTTGTTACATTATTTTTTTTGTACTTTTGATATTTCTATAAAAACTTATTTTATACGAAATTATTGATCCTATGTATAGCTATACACTCACACCTCAAATTTGAATAATAAATAAATAAATAATAAAGAACAATATTCATGAAATTTCTTTAAATTTCTTTAGTATTTATTTCCTTATTGAATTTGAAAAGGTATAGATTTGGATTTAGAAGTAATTACAAAAATTATTCTCAATACTTAATTTTTTTTTGTGTAGAAATGGATAGAGGGTTATATTAATAAATAAATATGGTCGAATATATGGTATCAATACAGTATAGACAACAGATTTTTCTTCTGAATGTCCTGCAAAGCAATCATTTACCTATATACGAGGGTTATATGGTTGAATATGCTAATTTTATATTTGTGGGGTAATTAATTAATTTGCAATAAAACTCCGTCAATGTTGAGGCACTTTTGCCATCGCTGAATCCACCCCTCCATTTTACCTCTGCAACGATTCCAAATGATACTCCAGGCAGAAGTTTTTTGGCTTGAGGGAACAAGAAGAAGAAGAAGAAGTCAGGTGTTGAGAAATTGGGAGCGTACATAGAGTGAGTAGGATATTATGGTCTTGATCCCAAGGGGAATCAAAGAAACTTTAGATTTATGTACTTGGAAGTGTGAGGATGGGCATTGCCAGTGGTAAGGGTTCAATTTTCAGCCTTCAGTGCCGGTCTTTTTCCCCCCAAAAATGATGCAAAAACGTTTTCATAGCATGGATAAAGTAATCCGAGTCAACAGTTTGGCCTATTGGCACACAATGAATGTATATCAAGCCATAGCAATCAAAGAATGGAATAATCATTACTTTGGCTTTAATGGGAGCTTGACCTCCTTTAGATACCCATTGTTTTGATTGTTCTTTGGTTTCGGGCGTGGTGAAGGATACTCATGACTCGTCAATTGTCATAATTGATTTTAGTTAATCCAGATGGGTCCGAAAAGCCCTTAAAAATTCCACTCTTCTCATTTTGTACTCCTTTGTGAGAATTCGAGGTACCCATCATGCACAACGTTTTGATGAGACTAAGATCTTTGACAGTCCACAATAATGAAAGATCATACTCCAAGGAAAGCTCCCTGACTGTGACACGTCGATCCATCTCTGCAGCTAGACGCACTGACTCAATCATTTCCGGTACCCTTTTCTTTTTTTCGAATCCACCATGGGTATCTGATGGGTCCTCTCCTGCTCGAGCTTTGGAAATAATCCGATAAACCTGGGAATCTGAGATGGCAAAGACTCCAAAGCATGGTCATTGACTAACTTTTGGATCTCAGAAAACACTTTATTTCCAAGAGCGAGGTCGGAAACAAAATCATAAACTCTCGTCGTATTTATTATTTGGGAGGGGGTAAGCCAGGAAGCCATTTTGATTCTCAGTTTTTGCAAGTACGTATTTCCGCCTCTGTCTCAGTTTATCCATATCAAAAGGAACAAGCGCCTTGATGTATGAAATTTTTCATCTACTTTTTAAATTTTTATAATATCTGTAAAAATTAATGAGCTGTGAAAAAACAATCGCATATTCGTCCATATAATAACCCTCTCGTATATAGATATATATTGAGATAAAATGATTGCTAAACTTTTTTTGCACGTATTTTTCTCTATGCTATATAAATTGTTTAATCATTTAAAAAACATTGATACAAACAAACTGCTCCAAAGAACAGTCAAATTAATTTACAAGAAATAGTGTCAAAAAGTACTGTAAAATTAATTAATCAGAGTTTATATTATTAATGCTTAGTAAGTAAGTATATGACATTATCCTAAGTTTGAATGAATGAATGAATAACAGAACAAGTAAAGAATTTTAGGAAACATTAATTATATTATAATCAATTAATTATTATCAGTGTTTTGTATCGACAAAGAAGTGTAAAATCCTTCTAATTAATAAGTGACAAGTGTCATATTACTTTTCCTCATCAAAAAATCATATGAAAAGACTTATATTTGGTATATATAAGGGAACGTACATATATCTATGGACGTATATGTAGATTCTACAGTCCTTTATCTAACTACGAGTTTCTGATTGATTCCTGAAAGCTTTTTATACATATTATGTGTAGCGATTAGATATTTGTTCCAGTCATTTTTTTATTTTATTTTTTTAAATAAGAGATATTCTCAAAAATAAAAAGTGCTCATAATCCGGGGTTTCCCTCTGTGTAGTATAAGCAAAGATTTCTGGGTTAAAATGAATGAATGTCCTTGAAATATATGTACACGATGAAAATATGTCACAGATTTACAATGACAAGAAGAAAAAAGTTGAAAAAGAAAAAAAAATATATATAGACTAATAATGCCTAAGGCATTATAAGTCATTCAAAAAAAAAAGAAAAAAAAAGTGTCATAGGATATTTAGAAAAAGTTCACAGGCCGTTTAGATATTTAGATATTTTTTAAAGTGACTTTCTTGATATGAGTAGGACTTCAAAATGAAAAAAAAAAAATTTTTTTTTCTACAAAAAACTTTTTAATTAGCGTTAAAAATGTTTTTCAAATCCCTCATATATGCAATTAATTATAATTATACTTACTTACTATTATTTAAAGTTATTATAAAAGGTAATTATGTACTTGAATTCCTAAAAAAAAAAAAACATTTAATTTTGAATAGTTTGAATGAGTAGAGTACATATAACTGGGCCTAATACTTTGACTGGAACGCTAAATTGCGTAACAAATTGAAGCAACGCCATTTTGGGGACACATCTCTGGTTGATATATGTACTAAATGAAATAAATCTTAAGAACACTTCATCTAACGGCTTTAAAAATGAAGAAAAAACAACAAATAAAGAGTTATATGTTGAGTACAATTTAATGCCGACTAACAACAGACACTAAAAATCCCTTTGAAATGACTAGATTTTAACTTTTAAATTTAACAATAAACTTAGATCTAGACTTTATTAAATTGACATGTAAGCCATGGACTTGTATGTTGCATGCCAGACATGAAATGTTAAGTTATATAACCTATCACCACAATCATAAATAAAAATACATAAGCCCACATTCATTTTGAATCAACATCAATATACTATGGTTTGATAATTTCTACCACCAATGATATGCAAATCAATCGTTAATAGTTTATTATTCAATAATTCAAAAAAATGGCGCGCAATCCTTGATTTAATATATTTTGTATATATTACCAAAATCATAAATAATACCCTTTTAGAGTGCATAAACGATGAGTCAGCTGCTTATTATCAGAAGCGTCAGCTGATGGTAAACAGCTGTAGAGAGAATATAGAGACTTTTTGTTCATCTCAAAAAGCTCGTCTTGCTCAAAGATGTAAAACAAAGTGACGAAACGCACCTGTTAGCTGGGAGATACATATTTCCACCAATACACCTTCTCCCGTTCACTGCAAGATGTCGCTTTTGAATTTACTTATATATGCTCTATTCGTCTTTCCCTCGCAGAATTCAGTTTGATTAAATTGAATTAACAAGGTAAATTCATACAAATGTTTACGTTGATGATAGAGTAATTCATGACACCCCTAGCAGTCAAAAAAGCCATTTCGTAACCAGATAAACATAGACAAAAATTAATTACGCGGTCGTTGTTTTCTTTTTATAGCTTTGGTCTATCCTGAAGCTATAAAACAAAGTAGCGAAACGTGATTGCTAACAGGGAGGAGATATTTCCTTATCAAACTTAATTTTTTTTCCATAATACATATAATGTCTCTTTTGAAGTATGTACATATTTTTATATTAAGTCTTCCCTTCGCAGATTTCCCCTTGTTTTAATTAAATTAGTATCAAAATAAGCTCATAGTGAGCACGAAAGTCAAATCCATTTGTACAAAAATTAATCACGTGGTTGTCATTTTTGCTACTTTGTACTTAGTTCATCCCAAGTCCCACTAATCCAGATAGTATTCTGTCTTTTAATACCATTGCAGGTATAATTATATTATTATTATTAATAATAATAATAATTGTATGTACATCGTATTGTACGTAGTATTATTGTAATAGTTAAATGTTAATTGACTAAACACCAGGATTTCACCTCTATATATGTATATTATATAATTTTACACATAAAAAGATTCATTTCTCATGATTTTTATTTATATTTTATTTCATAGCTTGTTGTTTCAAACATACATGCATTCATATTCATTTTGCCCTAAGGCCTCTCATAGAAAGTTAACTTCCAATTCTCCAACGATTTTTGCTTCTATATATGTATATATATATAAAGAAATGGAGAGAAAACAAAGGGCTGGAGACATGCATGCACTTGAAAAAAAAAAAAAAAAGTGATATTTGCGTACGTGGATAAGTGGATAAATGTACAAAAAATAATAATCAATGTAATAACTGCTTCTGTGACATTTAATCGTTCAAAATGGTAGGCATGTCGTACGAAGTAAGAGTAGAAAAACAAATCTACGACCATATTTGTACGAATATAATATATGTAGGAGCCCATATACCGTAAAATGCCGGAACTTGACCACCTAGGTCCCCCTACACAATTTTGAAGTTTGATGAAAAATAGAGTAGAGAACACTTTGCCTTTGAAGCTCGAACACAACTTCAGAATCCGAACTGACTCAAATGACTCACCTGTAAACGAAATACAAGTTACTTTTGTGCTTCCTAAAAGGTCCACTGGTTAGTGTTGATTCAAACTGCATCATCCTGTCTTCCCAATGCTTCATCAGGAACTATTCAGCATCGAGTTCCGGAGTATATTATTGTACATACATTAGTGATGTCATGATACCAACTTTTTCGATTCGGTTTGTACATATCTCAAAGTTGCTATTGACATTTTGATACTTAATCCACGTTCAAATTGGGCTGCAGATACTACTAGTTCATGTGGACTGGATCCACTAGTTGCATAAAAATGATGGCAAATAACGAAGATATCATAACGACGCAAAGAATGGGCCCTTGCCCTTCTTGGTTTTTGGTCTACAGATCATAATACATTTTTCAAATCCTTTATTAGGTATTGTATAATTAACATTAGCTGCAATCTCCTGAGCTGCCTCCCTGTAACCGCCCTTGTGAGGACAACTTCCAAAAAATTGCAGCCTCTTTTTTATTAATTAGAGGTTTGAAACATAAGAAGTTAATTATGACATATTACTCCATTGAAAAGTAATTTAGTCATATTAATCATTACTTAGAAAGGAAAAATACATAAAAATATTACTTACCTTTATATTACTGCCTTTTCATTTTCTTAAATTTTATGATAAAACAAACCCTTTCAAAATAAAAATGTGCAAGAAAAAAATATTTAAATCCCAACTGTTAAATTTATGTCTGTTTCATTAACGACATTTGAAGATTGATCCTTAAAGAATAAAACATTGCCTTAGCTGAAAATATTTTTCAGCAACTAATTGATCAAATTTGGATTTTTGAAAATGTCCTTGAGGCGTCTACAGGCTGGGATACTTTAGGTAATGCTATAAAGTGATGAGCTACTACTACTCAACACGGATTATTTGTGTGACTCAAATTATTTTAGGAGAGGGGAACAGTTCTTTAATATCCTTTCATATTATTGTGATGAGGTCATGGACACAAGTCCATATTTAGAAATGAGCTACTTATTTAAGGACTCCCCAGAAAATTACCTTCAGAATATGCTGGTGGACCTGACAAGAGAACTGATATAATAATATCATAGCCACTGGTACTAAAAGACAAAGAGAGAGAGTGTGTGTTTTGTCCGATTTGTAGACTACCAAATAGGTAGGAATGTAAAAAATAAGCAAAATGCCGCGTGCGAGACTTTGTGGAGTTGGCACTTTTAACAGGTCTTTTTGTTTTCCAAAACTGTTATCATTTTTCCTTTATTACTAATGAGGGGAGAACATCTACCTAATAGCCAAGATCTAGCATGAAGGAATACATGATGCATTAAGGTTAATAAAGCAAATAAAATGTAAACAAAAAGGGCTCAAGTCCTCGTATAATTATTATTAGTTAAAAATATATAAATTCCTGACATTAATTTCAGTTAATTTTCTTCTTCTCATCTATGGTATTATTTATTGTTGTATATATAAAGGAGAGTAGCAGCTTGTAGCTCAGTAAAACGTCATGACAGCTCAAGCTGCTGCCCTCTCAACATTCATCAAATTGTCAGAGTGGCCAGGTTGATTTTCTCTTTCTTTGATTCTTACAAGCCCGATTTGCATATTATTTACATTCCTACAAATAGGATCCAATAATATTTATTGATTGATTTGTATTCTATAAATTACATATATATATTTAAATACATGTTAAGAAATATCATTATTTGTCAATGGTATTGAAATGCCCTTTAAATTTAACTATTATTAATTAATGGGAAATTTAGTTAAATACGTTTCTAAAATTGCTTTAAAGCACAATAACATTCAAACACAAGAAAATGAAAGGTATGTTCTATAAATACAATTATAAGATTGTTATAAGATACTGATCAAAGGAGCTCATATTTTTTATATTTCAAAAACTATAAAAATACATCAAAATAAGCAGTTTTTTTACATCTCTAAGGCTCAAGAGGCATGAGAGTTTGCTAAAACTTTGCATAGGAAAAAAGTGCAAAAAAAAAACAATATAAAAAAAAGTGTGTTGGGTTTTTTTTTTTTTGTTTTTTTTGGACATATATCAAGAAAAAAAAAGTTTTTTTTATTTTGCTTAAGTAATTTGATACTAAAAGTTAGAACTTTCAACTTTTTTTTTAATGTTTTCTTAGATTTGTATACAAGGGTTCATTATTATTATTATCCAGGAGCTGTTCATCGAAATGACAATAGGGTTAATATTTTATAAAATAGATATTCACCTTTCTTTACGCATACTTTTTATGCATGAAATACTTTATGCAATATGATAATCAACAGACTGATTAAAAGGTGATTTTAACTATTATGTATGTAGTTGGAGCATACCTATGTACCTATGGAAGATCGTGATAGTTTTTTGCTCTCAAGAAATGAGCAAAAATAAAATGTATTTAATGGATTATATTTGAATGATCAAAAATAAATAAAATGATCAAATGAATAAAAGGTGGTTCAAAATGATGGGCAGAAGTAGGAACAATAACCTCTTAGAATCAAACCATTTAGAGCAAGGGTCTCAGACCCACGGCCCCTGAGACGATAATTTGTAGCTCATCTTAATATGTAAGATTAATGTTTTTTCAGAGTAGTTTAGGTTTATTTTGTGGTCTATTAAATCAGACATTTAAAACTGAATAAAAATAATAATTAATTTCTATAATCAGCCAGTCCATCAGTTAATAGTCATCAGTTAATAGGTGATCAACATTTTTTATCACACACAAAATGAAGATTAGCCTGTGTTTTTAATGCAAATTCTATTTTCTGTCTTTGTTTTGACCTAAAGAGGATCCTAGGGGCGTAGGGGGCGGGAGTAGACCCAAAAGTTGGTCAAATCCTTTGTACTTAAATAAACTCTTAAATGTCACATGAAATGGATTAATAAAGAATGCATTGAAGATCCTTTCTAGGCTTAAATTGAAGTTGAAGCTGTAAAATGGGCCAAAAAAGCTTACAAACTAGAGTTTGATTTCTCGAGCACCCTTGGACTCTCGAAATTTGAAAAAAAAATACAGATTTGAAACGGTGTACTTATACTCCCAAGGATTTTTGACTGTTGACCAGTGTAATTATTCAAAGCTATCCATAAGCTAAGCGCCTAGATCAATTAACCTTCAAAACTCAAGTAAGAGAAAAAAAACCAGTATAAATTTAGTTTTCAATGAGACAATGTTGTGAGAGCCATCTTTCAACACTGTCCAATTTCATCATTCTAAATATCTTATAGAGACGTTCCTTTACTTTGCATAAGGGGCTTTAAAACCACCATGTATAATTAATTAATTAATTATTATTATTAAACCAAAGGAATTTCAACACATTTCAAAAGAAGCTACATTTATTCATATGACAAGGAGAGTCCCTAAACTACTACTTAGTTTGACAGATAAATATATTATTGTCGTAATAATTCAGGATCTAATTTTATGCAAATCATAGTCTAAGAAATTTGATTCTTGGTCAACAATAAGCAACTTTTAACCAACTTTTAAAGTAAAAAAACCGGGGTGATCTGAATCTTATGTATATATTTTTGCATATTATTCGTTTGACATTTGAATTAAGCATGTACATATAATAACATATGTAGACTAGACATTGCAATCAAGCTCTCAATATATATATAAAGATGTCTTTTTGGTATGAAAATGTTAATATCTTTATTTTACCCATGCGAAGAAGGAGCAGCAATGCCATTTAGATATTACTCCTTGACATTTCAGGTTGAATCATATATATGTATGTACATATTTTCCTTCAAGCACAATTATTTTTGATTAAAGTTTCTTTTCGATAAAAAAAAAACCCCATATAGATTAATTTTCTATGGTTTCTCTCTTAATGAGACTCTAATTAATATTTGATTACTTACAAAAGTATACAATTATATACATATACATATATATGTATAGGGAGAAGAAATGAATCTTATTCAAATTGAGTTAGTAGGAATCATAACTCTTTAATGTTTCTTTAGATACACTCATATGCTATAAAGAATATCACGAGTCTCTTGGATTTTTTCTATATCCCTCTTGGGATATCTTTAATAAATATTCATACAGAAAAAGTTCTAAACCCCAGAATCATGTGCATAAATGAGGAACAAAAATTAAAATGTACTAATGTACATTGTCTTCAGCTGTTTTTATTTTTAGTAAGCTGGTTGTATATTTATATGCTGTTTAAAATCTCTACTTTTCTACAAGATAAATAAATATATTTTTTCCTCAATAGTTATCTTCAAAATTCAACATTTTCCTATTATTATGACTTCACGTTGATTTGAAATTCGCTATTTGCTTATTTTCAAATGTATTTCTTATTATAATATTTTTCTTTAAACTATGATTACTGTTTGATTACCTATTTACAGCAAGTAGAATTTTGTTGCTTTGTGTTTCAATTATGAATTAATATAAACTAGGTAATATATAGCACGAGTACCTTTCGTTCGTTTGTTTGGCTGCAGATCACGGTCAGTCAGAAGGACTAATGAGGCAAGGACAGAGTGAGAAAAGGATAATTTGACCTAAAATCAGGAAAATGCTATGTTTCATCAATCTTTGAGGTTGTTTATGGTCGTTGGAGGCTAATTTTTGTAGACTGAAATGCAATTTCAAGGTTTAGAAGGTGGAATTTGAAGTTGCCTTTCAATATAAAAGTTTCAAGAAATGCTCAATTTAGGGAGTTTGAGCGAGGTCAAATGATCACATTGAGGTCGATTCAGTCGATTGCACTTGTTTTTTAGTAGCTCTAACGTGTGAGTCATTGATTTCTCGCGAATTATTGCTCGAAATTGAATGAAAATTTACACAATATTTAGATGAACAATTTCTTCTAAGTTAAGAATTCATATCGAGCGCTTGAATGCATCTCGTTTGAAAGCTGTGGGTCTCAGCTCTTGAATGCATTCCTTATTAATCCATTTCATGTAATATTCAACGAGTTATTTAAGTACAAAGGATTTGGCTGACTTTTGAGCCTACACCCGACCCCTAGGATCCCCTTTAGGTCAAGACAAATAAGTTACTTAATAATTAATCATGTTATCATATAATGTGTTACGACTCGTGTTAGAAGTATTGTTATAAATATAGATCTTTGTATTTATATTACAAATAAAACAAACAAGTCATTGCTCAATGACTAGAAAAACTTTCAAAATCTAATAAATGTACCAATGCTATCTAATAGGAAAGAGCAGAATTTTGTAAGATCCTTAAATATTTTTAATGCAAGTCATTTATCAATTATTGTAATAATATTAGGTAAACACTTTATTCTTGGGAAATAGAATTGACATTAAAAAATAAAAATTCAAACATTCATTGATGTAAAACAGGGATTTGAGTCGAATTTTATTAGTTAATTTAGTAAATTCAAGTAGTTTTACTTGGATTTTTGAAAAAAATATAAATAAAGATTATCTAATTCTCTGGGTAAAATATGTTTTAAATATCCCAGATATTAGCTATCAATTGAATAGTTCAACTATCAATTGTTAGATAAGTGATATCTAACGATCAAATTCTACCTTGCCAACTTTTAACAAAAAGAAAGATAAAAGAAGCACAATTATAGAAAGTTTCTACAAGGTTTAACAAGGCAAATTCTGGGTGTTGTCGTTTTTTTAAAGTGGAAAAAGTAGCTTGCACTGTAGACAAATAAATTGTCACAGTTCTGTTAGAGTCCAGCAGCTCCTGCAAAGAACATGATTTAAATAAATACCATGTACCATACCTCATAAAACATCATAAAAAGGAATCGCAGAGGATACTAAGAGCTTAAAGTTAAATAATGCAAGTCTTATAAGAGAAATTAAGGTTCATCTTCTTGAAGATTATTTTGATATATAATTTTTGTTCATTGAAGCATCATATTAGACTATACTCACGGTTTGGTTCGAACCGCGGTACAGTGTTCGATACAGTTTAGTAGTAAAATGATGGTTTTGTTTTAAAATAAAATTAACATAATTTTTCAAGTTTTTTTTTTGATATTTTATTTGTTAATAATTTCTTTTCTTAACAAATAACTTATTCCTAAATATACTTAACTTCTCTAAAGAACAAAGGTTGATATAAAATATCATAATGTTATATACTACACACAATATCTTCAGCTGTCTAACCCCCCCCCCCTTGGTACAGATGAACCTGTAGTTGAAAGGTATTATTGTGAAGCTAACTTAGAAACATTGAAAAATTAATCTAAATTATCCCTTCACCATACCACTGGGATTTTGTCAACTGGGTTGCATTTTATCATTTTGTAACATATTATCTCTTTTTCTATTTCTTTTGACTCGATGTCACCAAATATCACCAAATATGTATGCCTTTCGTACACGTCTGTTTCCATTAATGTCGAATAAATTGGGGGTTTTAATTACAAATTTTGCTCGAGCATATCATAAGTAGTACTCCGGCGAGTTGGAACAACGGTGGTTAATTTGAGTTATCGTAGCATTAATAATTTTTGTTTATTTTTGAAAATCTCACTGACAGTTCTGCTTCACTCAAAAAACATGGCCCAACACTCCTTATCTTGCCAAATGAGTCGTAAAAAACTAATTAAAGATATCACAGCTTTAGAAAATAGGTTTAATATATGCAACAAGCTGCTAATCCGTGGGCCTAACCCATTTGTGTATTTGATGGTATTGTCAATATTTTTGACATTGTCGCTTGTCACTCATATTGTGAGATTCTGTAAAAAAATAATAACCAAAATTTTATATTATCAAAATATTTAATACCAGAGTAGAACCCTGTACCGTACCAGTCCTATTGTGATGTCTACTCTTTTTCTTGCTAGCCTTCAGATAGTCAGCTGAAGTTTTAGACTGATAGTTGACACATATATGTATATGTACTTCTATGTATAGATTTATCCAATGTTCTCATTTGTGCTCTTCAAACTTTCCGCATTTCACAAATATTTGTATCACCATTTTCAACTTTTGATATTTGAATCTCCCCTCACATCTACAACAAATTTCAAATTTTCACTTCCACATTCCCAAATCACACATATTATCCACATTGTTTGATATTCCATACGTCACAAATTCATTCACATAATACGAGACTATCTTTACTACCTTATATCACACAACCTTTCTTGTCTAAAAAATAGAGAAAAAGTGCCGCGAATCAGCTATTAATACGCCAACTCTTCTAAACCACTGTTGAATGATCCTTTATTAAAATGGTGGATATTTATTAGCAGAGCTTAACAAGGGTCTATTATAGTAGTTGAATTCAATCAATTTCGTTCTAAACACGAATGAGGAGGAGAAGAGAAGTTGAAAAAAACACAGCTGACAATAAAATAATTTGGATAATGTTGTGATAAATGAATTTAAGAAAATTTATTTCATTTTTCTTAAGCTGCCTTACCTTTCTTCCCCTTTATGACTAATTCAATCAATAGATAAAGTTTCTTTCTATCAACAGGAGAAAGAAGGCAGCCTTTAGATAAACAACTTTTTGGTAAAAGGCGAAAGATTTATTAGGTGGATAGCATCACGAATAAGTATACGAAAATACTTGATCTCCCTGAGAAGTGGAGAAAGAGAATTCTAGGCTCACTCTCAAAAATTTATGATGGCAGAAAATTTACAGTCCAGCTGCAAATTTCTGCTGATCGTATTAGGTTTTAGTAACGGCAGCTCTTCAATTACCAAGGCCATCAACTTTGCTATCCTGAACTCAAAGGCCTTAATTGTAAGGAAGATTTCATTGCGGGATCCTCTCCATTCCTTTGAGCCTCGGATTGCTTTACTAATCTGCGTTGGAGTTGAAGATTCCTTCTTCTCTCTGGGACAAAACCTTGGACGTATGCGTCGAAGGAAATTAAATATACCCCATTTTTACCCCTCATCCATCGAAAAACAATGTTTAAAATTAACAAATGTTTTAATAAGTGTAATTAAATTGTTTTTAGAATGAATGTTTTGTTTTTATAATTTGTATTATAGGTATATAAATCTGTTTACGTTCAGCTCCAAAGCTAAAATTTTAAAATATAATGTTTATTTATGTTCTATTGTAACGCATTAGTTTTGGTTTTTACATATATATATGTAAATATATATATGTATGTACATATCATAAAAATGAATTTTGAAATATATATATATATATGTATATAACTTTTTGGCATCTCATATGTAATCTGTTTGCAGAAATGAATTCTATTCCGGAATAAATATAATTTATATGAATCGGAATGATTATCAAGTGATTGGTATAATCCAATCAACAACAACAGATATAAGTAGTTTTGAGTTCTTTATTGAATGTATTGATCCATCAATTAATTATAAGGGGATATTCGTGTACCCCTTAGCCTTTGTTGTAGCGTCGTCTTCTCACTGTCATGGGAAACATATCCTTCCTTATTGATTACATTCTAGGTACTTAATTAATTTACAACAGTCATTCTCCCCATAAGATATTTTGTAGTAAGATATACATACACAATATTCACCTTTATAGAAGGGCGTGTTTATAAATAAACAACACATAATTTTTTATGGCTCTGAAGATGAAAGTTGTTTTAACATGAGTCAAGTCACAGATCAATTATTATTATTATTATTATTTATGACTATGAGAAAATAATTGTGCTATTATGGTAGGATATATTCATGTGTACTCTCTCTAGACTAACAACGTGTCTTGAAATACTTTTTAAAACACATTATGTTGATTTCATTCTTAGTATGTATCGAGAGTCGGGAGATACAGAGATACAAAACACTTTGTTTTTAAAAAAGCGACTTTTTAGACTTTTGCACTTGGCCCATAAAATATGTGCTTTAATTTTTTTTATATCAGTACCAACAAATTATGTTTAAGTGTGTAGACAAAGTTCCAACCGATATGGAATTTTTAGAACAGATGTAAATTATTTGCGAGTTTAAAACCCATAACTCGATTAATGAATCGGTTGATTTTTAATAATAATAATTACACCTTCGAACACTCCATCATTTATCTCATCACCCAAGCAAAGCAAATTTGCTAATATTTTGAAATATTAAATCCTAGAATTTTTGTTCTGAGAGTCTTTAAATTGTGTATTCAGTTTTAATTTATTCATTTCCAATCATAGGAGTTTATGTATGCTAAGGAATGTAAAAAATATGAAAAATGCTGGGTGCGAGATTTTGTGGAGTTGGCTCTTCAAACAGGTCTTTTTGTTTTTCAAAGCTGTTATCACTTTTCCTTTATTACTACTGAGGGGAGAACATCTACCTAATAGCCAAGATCTAGCATGAAGGAAGAATACATGCATTAAAGTTAATAAAGCAAATAAAATGTCCAACAAAAAGGGCTCAAGTCCTCGTATAATTAATTATGAGTTAAAAATATATAATTTCCTGACATTAATTTCAGTTCATTTTCTTCCTCTCATCTATGTTATTATTTATTGTTGTATACATAAAGGAGAATAGCAGCTTGTAGCTCAGTAAAACGTCATGACAGCTCAAGCTGCTTCTCTCTCAACATTCATCAAATTGTCAGAGTTACAACCAGGTTGATGATTTTCTCTTTCTTTGATTCTTACAAGCCCGATTTGCATATTATTTACATTCCTAAATATCTACACTATTCCATATACGAAAAGGTTGCGTGATGAGTCCGTGAATCACATTTCCGATGACCCTTTATATGATCTGTCCATTAATATAGAATTACTATTAATATTTGCATATATCAACTAAAAAATAACAACTTGTTATTATCACTGTTTAAATGATATCATGAACTACATATATATGTAGACACAATATAATTATTTATATTTCATATCATAAGACACCTGGTGAGCTGGTGAAATTAACGTCTTCCACGTTCATTAATAGAAATGCCGCTCTTCTCACCTGTTGTAAAGCTGATATATGTACATAATTATAAGTTCTTAATCTCAAAACAATGACGTCGATGGATACTTCCTTCTTGTAGGGTCTTTTTATTTTTATTTTTTATTGGAATTAAAAAATGCGATTTGTGTTTATTTGAAATTAAATATGTCTGTATATGAGATATATTTATCTTTTAAGTTACAAAGATATAATTGATTCAAAGTTTAAATATCAACAGAGCAACTAATAGGAACACGATTTGGTGGCTTTGATGGGTGAGCAAAGTGACTCATAAAAAGGAATTAGAATTCATTTAAAATGTTAAATAATGAATGTGATGAATGAAGCAACATATAGGTAGAGAAAAGGAAAATCCCTGAACTATACACCATTTTAAAACATCTGTTTAAAATATATTTGAAAATTTGTTAATACATATATGTATATATATTTTCTGAGGAAATTGAATATTAAATTAAATATTTTTATAATATATATATATATATATATATATATATATATATATATATAATATGTATTGGGTTGAATGGTTAGTTATTATTATTATTATGACCTCACCTGATGACTTTTGCACGGATACACAAATTAATTAAATCAAGTCATTAATGTTATCTTTATGTATCTATATATTTATATATATATATATATTGATCAAGATTCGTTAAAGCAAAGCATCTGTTTAACTAATTAATAGAGCTCATTTATAATATCACATAATTTATTCGGGGAAATGTTCAAAAGAATAGATTCAATCTTAGAATTTTGGTGTTTAAAGTCAAAAAAAAATCTTTTTTTCCAATTCTTATTTTGGATAGAATCAGAAATAGTCTTTTAAAGACTGTATTTTAAAGGAATCACGGTGATTCAAGAAGGTTTAAATTCACCATTCAAGAATGAATGATCTTTAATAATAATTATTATTATTATCATTATTACTGGGCCAATAACTTTAACAAAAAAAATGATGAACATCATTTAGGACAATGATAAAGACACAATCGGATGTTGTTACAAATGTCTCTTAAGTTTCTTCACTCCTCATTATTTCAGTTAATAATAATTAAAAGGAACTCTGAATTATAATATTATATATCAATATGTAAATACTGTTTCTCAATTCAATATGTCGAGAATTTCCTTTTTGAAATATATATCACTCTCATCATTAATTTTTAAATAATTATATTATTAGAGGTGTCAGGGTGTCAAATTTTAATGATTCAATACAATATTAAATAAATATAATTACCACAGGAAAATATGGTTGACATCAACAATAAATGATAATACAGGTCAACAAATTGGAACTTTCAAAAATCCTAAGGGGTACTATAAGTAAAATAAAAGTTATTCAGTTTTGCACCCTGATTTCAAATCTGTAACATTTTTTTAAATTCGAGAGTCCGACGGTTTTCGAGAAATCGGACTCAACTTTTCAGCTAATTTGGTCCATTTTCCAACTTCAACTTCAATTTAAGCCTAGAAGGAACCTCATTTTATTCGTTAAAAAAATCCTTGATCCTAGGATCTTAGGGTGCGGGAGTAGACCCAAAAGTCGTTCAAAACGTTTGTACTTAAATAAATCCTTGAACATCATGTAAAATGGATTAATAAGGAATAAAATTAAAGAGCTTAGATCCACAAATTTCAAAGGTGATGTCAAGCACTCGATAAGAATCCTTAACTAAGAAGAAATCGTTCATCTAAATCCGTAAATTTTCATTCAATTTTGAAAACCGTCGGACTCTCGAATTAAAAAAAATTACAGACTTGAAATCAGTGAGCAAAGCTGAATAACTTTTATTTTACATATATATACACCTTAGGATTTTTGACTGTTGACGAGTGATAATTAATATAATTATCGTTAAATTTTGTACAATTTGTGTACAAACAATAAAGTAATTTTAATTTTTTTTTTATCTCAAAATTAAATCCCTTACAAAACCTCACTCTTTAATTAATTATTATTATCTTTAACTTGTATCAAAAAGACCTTTTGATTCATTCACCCTGGGCTCTGATAATCTGGATTTTTATTTTTCATCAGATTGATATTAAATAATATTAAGAAATTGATTCCTTACTCCATTTGAAGCCAAATTGCGTATTAGACATTGCCGTATCAAATTAGAAAGCACACAATTCAAAATAAAGTAGAGATTCTTATGAATGCAATTCCTTGATCTTTTTAAAAAAATTGATTTAATCAACCTGAGTTCTGTATTTTAATATTTTTTAATGTTTTTTGTTTAGTCAATTAAGTAAAAAACGATAGGAATATTCAAAACAATTTATACCCATTTGTTTTTTATGTCTGTTCCTCACATATTGTTTGTTGCTTGCTTCTAGAACAGAAACTCTATTGACAAAAAAAATCCTTTGTCAATATTAAATAATACAAAATGAACAGAGGTAATAGAGGACTCTTGCTTTGAGACTTTTGATTCAAGAATTCAAACTCAAAAATGAGGGTATAAAACTAGACTTAATAACTTGCATCTCTTTGCAATTTTCTTGTCTTTTGCTATTTATCATTGAAGAGTTTTATTTCGTAGATTTTTTTGTACTATGGGGGACTTGATCCTGGTGTTTAAATATGTTGTGTACAAGTTTAGATATTGTGCATTTTATTCTAATTTGAAGCGTTTCATAACGTTTAATTTTATTATAAGATTACAAACTTCTATTAATTGATGCAATGATTTCATTTTGATCTATTAATGTCTATTACTATGCATGAGTAAAAGCATCATAGACACTATTAATGATCCACTTATCAACTATACCTTTTCAAGTTCAATATGGGAATAAGCAAATTCAATATGGGAATAAATAATAATAAAAAAACAATATTCAGAAAATTGAGCATAATTATAAATTTTATAATTAATGAGAAAAATAATTGGACTGAGCACAGTAAGACTGTAAGGCCCAAGTCTTAACATTTTGTTAATAGAAAACTCTTCTTCATTCAAAACATATTCAATCCTGGAGTGGGAAGGAGCATAATAGTCAATACCAAGTACTACTGGCTCTCGATATACATCCTTATCTTTTCTTAAGCATTCATGCTCCCACTCCATTGCTGACTCCTTTTTGAAACTTCCTCGTTTCACCTCATGATGAATAAGCCACAAGGGACCAATGCATCCAACAACATGAACATTGGCCCGTTTAGAGGTTGCTGCAAGTGTAGAGCATCTGCTTCTATATGGTGAACGACCCATGGATCTTGAAATATGGAGATTCAAGTTAGTCTCGTCCATAAACAAGTATTGGTAAATTTTGAGACTGAAAGGAAAGTAAGCTTTGTACAAAATCTCTACGTTTATTCCCATATTGAACTTGCTTATTCCTATATTGAATTTGAAAAGGTATAGTATCTTTTTTTAAAGTAGATTTTACATCCTTGATGTATATAGAGCTTAGAGTGTGTGTGCTAGGAAAGAAATTGTCGTTTGATTAGGGTAATAATTTTTCAAAACTTCCGATTCCTAATAAAGTCCCTTCAAAAGTACTTCAAATTTGATGGGGGAAAAACCTATTTTATAAATAGGGTAATTGCAAGACAAATTTATTTTTTTAAAAGTAGGGATTTTGAAATTCAAGAGTCTTTGCACGCTATTTGCAGCATACAAGGGCACACCTTCCAACAGTCTCCGTTAAAACTAACTCCGCAAAAAAACAGAAGGAAACAAAAGAGAAAGGGTGCTGAGAAGAAGAGAGAAGGAAGAAAAATGAGAGAAGCTATCGGCGTTCCCCCCTCTTGACTGAGGATAAAAATTTCGTGAATTTGCTTTCAAAGTCTTATTCACCTTTGAGTCCCGTTATTACAAGGAGATGTTTACCAAAAAATGTATTATCAAATTTAGTCTCTCCGTCTTTGCGATAGTCTATCTTGTGGTTCTTCAACCAGCAAAAGGAACTACAGGTAATTTGAATTTTAAAAATTTATTATTTGAACCCTTTGATTTGTTAGACAAATATATATTTTATGAAATTCCACAATGGAACTTGAAAAATTATTAGTCTAAGGAGCAATTTCAGGATCATTGTTTCAGGGTTTATTTACTCAATTTGATATATACATATATATATATATATATATGTCAAGTCAACAAGAAACCAAGTTTATTTGAAATATTTCAAAAATGAGTGTGAACTCCATTATATTTTTGAAGTCATTCTCCTTCGTTTGTATTAATAGTATATTTGTATTATTAATTAAATAATGACTCCAATCACAATGGCAACTTAATTGTAGGAAAAAACCAACTACCACTAAATAAATATTTGGGGCTATGAAAAATATGGACGTTCTTTTAGGGACCGTATCGCCTCCATGTGCATTCGATACATTTATTCGATTGCTCTTTTGGATAAACAACAATCCTTGGTTGTTTCTCGATATAAAGTGACATTATAGCAAAAACCGTGCGGTGTAGGTCTTAAAATGACTCCGAAAAAATTGGCCGTTATATTTATGAAGACAAAAAACTACTTAGAAGTGGATTTTCTCTTATTTTCAATATTTGAAAACAAACAACTTGCTTTCTTGTTGACTTGACATATATGTATATATTGAGGGTAGAGCCTCCTATCTCCGGAGGAGATCCACTTATTCGTGTACCAAAGTTCTCACCCAAAGTTAATAATTGTGCTATATATTTTTTACACAAACTTCATGGCCTGAATTTGGTCTCCTTCATTATTAATTCATTTATAGAAATGAATTGAATGGAAGAACAATTTGTTTTAATTATGTAAATACTGATTTGATACTCAAAAAAATATGTTGCACATAAAAAGTTATATGAGTAATGAACATAACATAAATGCAGTTCAACATGATTATAAATCTAATTGTAAACAAGATTTACTACGTGCCAATTGAAAGAGTCATAATTTTTTATTTTTCAATAAACAAACTATAACATATGCTATACAACAGCATAAAATGAATCTCTAAAGAAAAAAAAATCCTTTGTCATTGAAAATCAATTTTAAAATTCATTTTTTTTGGTTGTTGCTCTGCTTGTGCTTTTAGTGCTAAAATGTCAAATGAAATATAATATTGAATTTTGCCATTGTCTAGTCAAAACTAAAAACATATCTAAAATAAAATTCCTCATTTCTCCTTTCTTCTAAATTATTATTACAACTCTTTTATACAAAAGGGATCAAACTTTTACAAACTCAATCATAAGTTGTTTGTCGATTACATAGAGTTGTAAATTGGATGGAGCTATCATTCATTTAATATCATTTCCCATTGATACTTACTATGTTCAATGCTTCTTATTATCACGTTGATTTATTGGATTTTTGTATTTTGTATGAGGACTCTGATAAAATATTCAAAACTAGGGTTTATTTTCCCTGGTTTATTCTAATGTGAGAAAAAAGATCAAGGGATTTTTTATTCCAAATCTGCTATAGTATCTATTTTATTAATGACATCAAACAAAGGGCATTGAAGATATATTTGAGGGGAAGGACATGGTTTGTATCTATTATATGTGTCAATTCAACAAGAAAGCAAGTTTGTTTGTTTTTTTCAAATATTAAAAAGAAGTAAATCCACTTTGCAGTAGTTTTTTTACTTCATAAATAAAACGGTCAAATATTTTGGAGTCATTTTAAGAGCTATACCGCACGGTTTTTGATAAAATGTCACTTTAAATCGAGAAAGCAAGGATTGTTTTCTATTCAATAGAGCAACCGGATAAATGATACGACTGCATATGGAGCCGATATGGTCCCTGAAAGGACGTCCATCTTTTTCATAACCCCAGAAATTTATTTAGTGGCAGTTGGTTAAAACCAGTTAATTTGTTTAAGAGCTATTAAGAATCAACTACATCCGCTATCATGCTCACCTTGAATCATAGTAATAGTAACTACCTAGCCAGAAATACCAGGGGTTTTTATTCTTGATTGTGGCCGGGGTTTTTTCTCAATAATACAGTTACAATCATTGGATTCATTATTTAATTAATAATCGAAATATACTATTAATACAAACGAGAGAGAATGTCTTCAAGAATAATATGAGGACAGTTCACACTCATTTTTGAAATATTTTTCGATAAACTTCGTTTCTTGTTGACTTGACACATATGTACAAATAAACCTCTTTAATAATATAATGGACTTAAAAACGACAATCTTAAATTAGAATCAAAATAATCATTTTTAGGTCATTCATAATTGTAAAACTAATTAATTATATCAACCTTCTCTAAAGTTTGACTTGCAACATGGCATCCGAATTATTTATGACCATAGTGCTTTTACCAATCACATTGACCTAACTGTGTGATTTTTTTTTTTTTTTTAATCAAAAAGAATAATTTATTGGTGTGTTCTATACAAGTGCATTAAATGTAATTTCTTTTAATCAGATCCTCACTGTTGTTCCTACCACAATATAAAGAACTGAAATTGAATGAATAAAATCTTTCTCGAGTTATATACATATAATTACGATTTTTAATTAATTGATAAAAGACAACTCTCTTGATATACATTTGTACAATAAAAGATACCCAATGTGAAATTGAGGATGCAATAGTTGTAACACATCTACAAAATTGTTTTCAATACACTATGTAATACATTAAACTCCTGATCGTCTCAAACAATTAAAAAGGCTCAATATATTCTATATCCAGTTAAATACACAATTAATTATTAAATAACACTGGTCAAACGTCAAAAAAATCCTAATGGGTATAAGTATAATTAAAGTTATACAGTTTTGCACACAAATTTCAAATCTATAATTTTTTTTTTTTTCGAGAACCCGACTGTTTTCGAAAAACCGAACTCTACTTTTTGAGCTAATTTGGCCACTTTTCCAACTTCCACTTCAATTTAAGTCTAGAAGAATACTCATTTTGTGGATTAAAAAAGAATAACTCACATTTAATGTATTTAATGTAAATTCCATTTCCAGTCTTTGTTTTGACCGAGGGGGATCCTAGGAACGTAGGGGACGGGAGTAAGCCCAAAAGTCAACCAAAACGTTTGTACGTAAATAACTCTTTGAATATCACATAAAATGCATTAATAGGGAATGCATTCAAAAGTTGAGACCCACGGCTTTCAAAGTAGATGACCTTAATTTAAAAAAAATCGTTCATTTAAATGTGTAAATTTTCATTCAATTTCGATCAAAAATCCACTAGAAATCAAAGACTCGCGATAGAGCACCTAAAATAGTAGCACGTAGAGGGATTACACAATCAGCTGAAGTCCTTCACCAGGCTACTAATATTTCAGTCTACTGCACTTGCTTTTTCTTAGCTTTACCGTGAGTCTTTGGTATACATTTATGTATATTTCTTTAACTTTGAAGCATATTGCATAAGTATTTCCAACAAAGATTTAACATTATATTGCTCCGAGCTCTTTATCCACCTACTATCTGTAAAGTTGTGAATACATACATATATATATATCTATATATCTACAGTGATGAAGTATAATTGAGATGCTTTATACAAATATAATCAGTATAATCAACATTTAAGCAACAAAGTATTTTTTTTTATTCATTCAATGTAATGAATTACTTATATTATATACAAATGTAATTTTACCTATTTTGGTAGGTTTAAAAGAAAGTAGCTCATTGGTTCATTTCGTATTTTATTCTTTATTTCTATAAACGAATAGGCTTAGAGTAAAAAAAAAAAGAACTTCGAACTTATCTTTTTTTAAGGGACAGAACCATCGATTTGCTGTATAAGAAACTGATTGCTTTCTAAACATTATATTAATCAATTAGGAAAAAGACAATTTGTAGATAGAGGACAACTCTACGTATTATTGCATATGAAATGATCCACCATGGTCAATCAAAAAATGTCTGTATCTTTATAAATTCATACTAATTAGCATAATTATTATAATTTACATAGAAACTTTATCCAATAATAGGATTAAATATCCTCAGACTCTTCAATTATATCCTTGAATTTATTGTCTTTCTGTAGGATGATAATATTTTTTCTATTTAAAAAAAAAAATGATAACTACTTAATTTATGTGTATATTTCATACTCTAAAAAGTATTTTATCTCATGGTATAAGAAAAGTGATAGTTTTTACTTGTATATAAAGTTTAAATGATGATTTAATTACTTTGAATATATATATATAATTTTACATAAATGCGGATTATTTCAGATATTAGATATGGAATGAATCCAAGAGGTTGGGAGGACTCACCTCGAGAAGGCTCCAAATTAATGGAGGAAAAGCGTGATGGCTATCCATCTGATGATGTTCTCCTTCTACGATCATTTAGGAGTCCCAAATACCCAGCGGATCTTCTAATGCGATCCTCACGAGGTGTTCCATCGAATCTACTCATGCGCTCATTCAAACGACAATATTCTGAGCCTCTTCTTCTCCGATCCTTTCGAAGTCCTTCAGAGCTTCTCATGAGATCCTCTCGATCCTTGTCCCCGTCTATCCCCTCTGATTTACTCATGAGATCCTTCAAGAAAAGAGAATCCAAATTTCCCTCAGATCTTCTCATGAGGTCCTATTAAAATTTATTGTACTTGAGTTTTTTTTCGGATTTATTCAGTTAATTAATTATTCAGTGTTCCTTTTCAAAAAGAGGAACCCTCCAACGTAAATACTATTTATTTATCTATTAATTATTCATTAATATTTGCAAAAATGTACAAATATATCTAATATACATATAATGAGTCTTAAACCTACATAATTCCACTCTTTCGTCATGGTGTTATCATAAAATCCTCCCTGAAAAAAATAAAAAATAAAATAATATTAAGAGAGGGTGTCAATTTACACTTGGGTCCTGGGTCAGTAGTCATTAGATTGACTTATTCATAAGTGTGTCTCAAATTATTTTACTTTTGATTATATCTCTACGAATACAAACCTTAATTAATGTTTTTTTCTTTTCCACTCTATATCAAAAAAAAAAAAAAAAAGTGAGACAATGTTTTTAATTTATGTCTTCTTCTCGACTCTAAATCATGGTTTCCTTCATTCTCTTAAAGATATTTTTGTTATAGTTATTATTATTATTATTATTTATTATTTTTCACTTGTTTATTTATTCTCGAAAAAATTAAATATATATATATAAATACGTATATGACCCAATAATATTTGTTAGAGTTTCATCTGATCCCTTTAAGGGAACTCCAAAATACAACATGTATGCTTTTTTTTGTTCTTTACTTTAGAGCCTCTGTTAATTTAAAGGGTTTTATCCCTTCATTTGAAGCTGTAAAAACATATTTTATGCCAAAGTATTGTCTATAGAGTCAACCACTCATCCATTCTTAAATTTGAGGCGTCTAACTAGTGCAAAATGGGGTCTGTAGGATTTGATAAGTAATGACTCAAATTATAGGTATCAATGTATATTTTATCTTAATTTTTGCGTGAATGGATTAACGCCAAAACAGAGCAAAATATGGGTAAAAAATTAATATTATTATTGAGTAGAGTAATTGTCTTAATATATATCTAGAGCAGCGTTTCTCAACCTTTTTTCCCTTTCGGAACCCTCAAAATATATCCCATGTCTCACGGAACTCTTGCGCAAAAAATGATTGAGCGAAGTTGGGAATCCCAAATGTAAACGATTAATTAGTTCTCTTAAGAGCCTGGCTTAGCAATAGGTCACAATAAAAAAGTCAAAATTCTGGTGACAAAATTTTACCACACTGTAGAAAAAAACTGAAAAGTGTAATAGCTTATATAATCTCATTTTTCTCGCGGAACCCTTAAAGACCGTCTGCGGAACCCCGGTTGAGAAACGCTGATCTAGAGTATAGACATTTAATTTTTCAGCCCTACGAATCAGGGGCTTGTAGTTTGAGAATATTGTATTTCTATATTAAATATTAATAAATAAATACATTATTCTTAAAATTTAATTAAAAAATAAATAGTCAAAAATCATTTATGGAATATACATATATTAATTTACCAAAGTTGACTATTTTTCAAAATGATTTCTGAATGTGTTGCATAGGAAGAAGGTTAAATCATAGTGATCTAATATTTACATATACATATATATTGAAAATATTTTGCTTTCCAATTTTTTTTTTTTTTGATAATATTTATCTCATGTTATCATTTTCTAAAGTGTGAATATGGATACTATTTTGTGCGTTAAGGCAAGAGTCACTCATAAAATACATTATTCATGTGTATTTTGTAATAAACTCAGTAATCCCTGAGAAGGATTTTGCTTCCTTATATTTGTCATGGTTTTCATATCTAAGGAAGGATCATTGCCCTTCATTTAACTGCAATTTAATATCTTTAGTGAAGATATGAATAAATATCATTCAACTTTCTTGAGTATGTAGATTGTTCATTTAAGGAACATACCGGGATTCAAACATTGTGAATATGAGTATATACCTTTATAAAGAGTATATACACAGGGTGTCCATAAAGTAACCGAACCGTAAACTTATATAAAAGTTATTAATCAGAAACAATAAATTTAATTGGTGTAGTAATTGTTTACAAATGTTCAAAATGTCTACCCTCAAACTGCAATACAATCACGACACCTATTGACAACCGTTTGACATACCTTCTGCAAATGTCCACTGAAATTTGGTTCTATTCTTAACCAAACATTTTGTTTTAGTTGATCAATTGTTCTGGACTTTTTAGAACAAACTGCATTCTTATGAACTCACCATAGAAAAAAAATCAAGTGATGTCAGATACCCGGGTCGGTCCTCAGTGTCCTATCCAACATCCAGGAAATTTTTCACACAAGCCATTGTTCATTTAATTGCCAATTTAAAGTCCTACGCTGCATTTTCAATAATAAGGGTCATTATGCTCAAAAACATTAAAGTTATGACGTCAGAACCAAATCTAATATGATTACATAATAAGAGTCATCACAAAAACTATTACTTGCAAAAAGAAATGAATAATATTTAAGTATTTACAATTAACTATTAAATTTGTTGTTTTTGACAAATCATTTTCATTCAAGTTTGCAGTTATATTACTTTTGGGACACCCTGTATATTAAATTACCATTGAGGAGTCATTTCTCAAGGCTGAACTCTTGCGGCCTATTTCATTTTACTCAATTAAGGCTCCATGTTCAATTTGAAGTTAATATAAGTAGTTATATATAACTGTTAATTAATATAAAGTCAATCAATATGCAGCAGGGTAAATGGGTCTGAAATGGCATGAAATTGAGGAAGGGAAAGATAATTTATTGGAGGACAAAAAAGCTTCAAGACTATTTTTAAAAAAAAGTCCGTTTATGATCTGATTAGTAAAAAAAAAATACTGAATCTAAAGATACATATAAACCTAAAACAAGGTCGCCAACTGAAGTTTGTATGATTATTTTACACACACCTTCATTTAGTTTTATTTTACAACTCTAGTCGTCATGACCAAAGTTACAAAACAAAGAGATGAAACGCAGTTGTCAACTTGAAGAATTTTCTTCGGGGGTTACAGGACTACTTTGTCCCACCGTGCAAGATATAGCTTTTAAAGTGGTTCTAAAGCGATTAATATATATGTATATATTTATATATTCTTTTCTACGGAGAATTCACTTTGTTCTAATTGAAATAACTAAATGAGTTCATGGAGACTGCGTTGTTAGTTATAGAGCAATAGTAAAAAAAAAGTCGTCCCGCGTTGCCAACTAAATTTGGTCAAAATTAAGCATGTGGTCGTCGTTTCGACACTTTGTTTTATGGTTTTATAGTCATACAAGACGAGCTTTTTTGTGCACTCGCAACCTCGACTGACAAAAGGGAAAGGAAAAATTAAAAAAAGCAACAACTGGTGATAGCTGCTACCCTTCTGTATTCTCCTTGTTGCCAATTTCTTTATATCAAACAGAGTCATTATTTAGATATACTATACATTTATACAAATCAATAATTAATACTTATATAATATGCACAAATTCAAAAAAAGGGCGTGCAATCCTTGATTTAATATATTTTCTATATATAATATTATCAAAATCATAAATAATAATAAAACCCTTTTTGAGTTCATAACACGTAGAGTCAGCTGCATTAAATCAGAAGAGGGTCAACTGATGAAAAACAGCAGCTGAAGGGAGAATACAAAGTGTTTTCGTTTATCCCAAAAAGTTTGTCGTGATTATGTACTCTATTTTGATCTATCAAAACCTTATTGGTAGTTCATTTGTGCTTATGCAAATTTTGTATTCTAAAAAATAACAGTTTTATGATTAGAAAAGGAAAAACGGTTGATACTTAACTGCTTTTTCAATTTTCTGTTCATTTGTTATTTGATTTGTTTGTGAAGGAAATATCACCCAGTAAAAGAGTATTTATCTCTAAGAATTGTCACTTACTTTTCTTCTAGATTGTGTTCAAAATAGAATGTCTTTTTTTGGGCAGTTTTACTTAGAATAATACATCCCCCAATCCCTTCTGCCTTCTCTTTGTACCCTACAAAAGTTGCATTTTTATGTTAATAGAGCTGTAAATCCTGCCATAATGACGTTATATTATATCAGATATTATCTAACCCTTGAACGGGGAAATAGAAGGGATACCAATGAGAGGATTATCGTACATCAAGGATTCGAGGATCGTTCGATTAAGCATTTTATTGATTAATTACACAGGTCAACAAATTTGAAATGTCAAAAATCCTAAGGGGTACTATAAATAATATAAAAGTAATTTTGTTTTATACTCTGATTTCAAATCATTATTGCTTTTTCGAGAGTCCGACGGTTTTTGAGAAGTCGGACTCTACTCTTTGAGCCATTTTTTGACCCATTTTCTAACTCCAACTTCAATTTAAGCCTAGAAGGAGACTCATTTTGGCCATTAAAAAATAATGATCCGCTAGTGTATTTAATGTACATTCAATTTCCAGTCTTTGTTTTGACCTATGGAAGATCCTAGGAACGTAGGGGGCGGGAGTAGGCCCAAAAGTTGACCAAAACGTTTGTACATATATAACTCCTTGAATATTACATAAAATGTATAAAAAAGCTGAAACCCACAACTTTCAAAGGAGATGTCAAACGCTCGATAAAAATCATTAATTAAAAAGAAATCGTCCATCTAGCATTTTATTGATTAATTACATATTATTTGTATTACTTCAGTATAGATGATTAGTGCTCCCCATGTTTACCCCTCAAGCACTAATGAATAATGAAAACATATTTGAAAAAATAAAAAAGCAGCCTTTAAGCATAGATGGCCAACCACTAAAAATATCGCACAGGATTTAACGTACTAAATGTATATATATTTATAAATCTGTATTGATCCACTGTAAGAATAAATTTATGTGATTAATTCTTCCAATATATCATTAACTTCATCTTCTTATTTCAAATACATATCTGTACAATGTGGTAAATAATAAGTAAAGGATAATAATTTTTACAGTGTTGTACAAAAAATATCAGGAACTTTGATGATTTTTTTTTCAGGATTCCGATAGGGATAATTTTTGTTTTGTTTTTTAAGTTGGCACACCTGCCACTGACATTTATGCTTAGGAATGTAAATAATATGCAAATCGGGCTTGTAAGAATCAAAGAAAGAGAAAACCAACCTGGTAACTCTGACAATTTGATGAATGTTGAGAGAGAAGCAGCTTGAGCTGTCATGACGTTTTACTGAGCTACAAGCTGCTATTCTCCATTATATATACAAATGAAGACATAATAATAAATAACAATATTATGTATATATACCATAGATGAGAGGCAGAAAATTAACTGAAATTAATGTCAGGAAATTATATATTTTTAGCTAATAATTATACGAGGACTTGAGCCCTTTTTGTTTACATTTTATTTGCTTTATTAAACTTAATGCAACTATTCCTTCATGCGAAATCTCTACTATCAGGTAGATGTTCCCCCTCAGTAGTAATAAAGGAAATATGATAACAGATTTGGAAAACAAAAAGTACTGTTCGAAGAGCCAACTCCACAAAGTCTCGCACGCGGCATTTTGCATATTATTTACATTCCTATTTATGCTAAATTACACGTCAAAATATCCATTAAAGTTTGAGAATCGCGTCCTTTTGTGAAGAGCAAAAATACAATTTTTCATTTTTTTATATTTTTTAAAAGTCTGAAAAATGATGACTCAAATGCAATTTAGAAAAATGGTGTAGGAATCAAAAAAGTTACAATGAATATTCCAGACTGGTTTCCTCTGAAATTTTGAGAATCCCTCGTTTATTTCTCGAGATATAAAACCTATTACTACTCAAGGAACCAACCATTCAATTTTTAATTTTAATAGCATATCAAAACTCAGCAGTTATTGCTCTGTAATTAGGGACTTAATACAAATATTTGCAACTGTTTTGAAAATTAGAAAAAACGTTGGCAACTGCGCATAGCATGAGGGGAGGGGGCTAGTTTTGAGGGGGGGGGAGAAAATGAATTTTCATGATTCAATAAATATTTCTGCATTCCCGATATTTTTTGCCCATAGTAAAAAAAGTTTAAAAGTATGAGATTAAATAGAGATTATTCTTTTAAGAATTCGTCAAAAAAGAAAAAAGGTTTCTGGAATGGATTTAAAAACTTATTAAGAGCCCAATATCTATGATATTGAGTATACATATCATTTGTATACTTAAGGAAATAATAATTTTCTCTCTCTGTCTCTCTCTCTGATATGGTATGTGAAAGAGCCTTTTAATTTGTTTTTGAAGAGTTTCACAATCAAACAAGTTTTTTATTCTGGTTATTTTTGTCAACAAAATGAAGAACTGTTCTGATTAGATATGCCTATTTATTACTTACCCAAGTATTTTTTTCTATTATTTATTTATTTATTTCTCTGTTGGAAATAAGAAAAACTTTTTATGGTACCCCTTTATCTTCTGTAACTTTTTTCAAGCCTATTTGTGAGAGATTATACCCATGTATGTATGTTCATAGTCGTACATTTTCAATTTTGATTTAATGTGACCTCATATTATCCTTACATGAACAAATAATGGAACCAAAATATGTGGAAAGGATAAAAGTTTTCAACTAGCAATAACAGCACCTCTCTAATCGATCATTGGTTACTGTATCGCCACTGCGCAAAGCTAATGCACTGGTCAAGAGTCAAAAATCCTAAGGGGTATAAGTAACTTATAATAAAAGTTATTCAGTTTTTCACGCTGATTTCAAATCCGTCATTTTTTTTCAAATTTCGAGAGTCCAAGGGTGCTCGAGAAATCAAACTCTAGTTTGTAAGCTTTTTTGGCCCATTTTCTAACTTCACCTTCTATTTAAACCTAGAAGGAACCTCATTCTCTGCATTAAAAAATAATTATCCGCTAGTGTATTTAATACAAATTTCATTTCCGGTCTTTGTTTTTACCTAGAGGGACTCATGGCATGGGGTGGCGTAGGGAAGAGAGTAGGCTCAAAAGTCGGCCAAATCCTTTATACTTGAATAACTCCTTGAATATTACATGAAATGGATGAGTAAGGAATGCGTTCAGGAGCTGAGATCCACAGCATTCAATGGAGATGTCAAGTGCCCGATAAGAGCCTTAAACTTTGAAGAAATCGTCCATCAAAGTGTGTCAATTTTCATCCAATTTTGAGCAAAAATTCGCGAAAAAATCGAAGACTCACGGTAGAGCATTCATCTAAATTCTTACATATCTTAATTCAATGTACACTTAACTCCTTCCTTAGTTCTTTGTATCCTCAGTCCTTCAGTTACTTCTTTTGTTTCTATACTCCTGCTTCATTATCAAACGATAAGTCAGTCTCATGTCTAAAGAAGCTGTTTTAATAAATAATGTTCGATGCCGAAATGGTTTTTATTGAATCCATTTGAGCACATCGGGACAAACAGACTTTTTGTAATTTTTTTGGCATTTTATCTCTACTAAGGATATAATTTAGGCATATTTAACTCCTATGTATTGTCTAATATGTCCTCTACAAGATTTTAGAAAGAATGCCGAGAACTTTAAGACAAAATAAGTACATGAAACGATGAAGGAATGACAAATGCCCTCTTCTCCTCATTTCAATCGAGTCATTAATTATAATCAAGAGCAAGAAAAAAAATAATGCTGCATCAACATGAAAAAAAACCTCAATTTACAAATATCTTATCCCTTTGAAAAATACAAAAATGAGGTTAGTTGTTGGGGTTTGTATGTCAAATGAAAAGTCAAGGGCTATTTAACCAAGTTATCACAATTTATTCTCAAATTTCAAAAGGATCAAAATGACCATTTTGGCCCTATTGGGTATTGTTGAAAAGGAAGGAATTCCTCATGGAATCAATAATTTATACACCTTTTTTGAATCACTGGGTGATTTTTATTCTTTTTATTTTTGCCAAGTGGTTTGTTCAGGACTGATCACTTATTATTACGTTCAGAGAAATTAACAATTAAAGGATTGAAACAACTGTAACTCGATTTATTATCAGACAATATATCTTCGTACGATAGATGCCTACATAATTGTCAGGTCAACATGAAAAGAAGTTTGTTTTCAAATATTAAAAAAGGAAAAAATCAACCTTTAAACTTTTTTTTCTTCATAAATGTAACGGTCAAATACTTCGGAGTCATTTTAAGACCTATACCGCACGGTTTTTGCTAAAATGTCACTTTATATCAAGAAAGCAAGAATTGTTGTCTATTCAATAGAGCAATCGGATAAATGTGTCGACTGCTCATGGAGTCGATATGGTTACACAAAGAAAGTCCATCTTTTTCATAGCCTCAGAGATTTATTTAGTTGCAATTAGATAAAACCAGATTATTTGTTTAAGAACAATTAAGAATCCCTTACCTCATTTTAGCTACATAGTCAGAAATACCAGATGTTTTTTATTCCGTATTGTGGCCGGTTTTTTGTTACTATTATACTGTTGTAATTATTATTGGAGTCATATGTACATTGATTCACTATATATGTATCAACAATATCTTGAGTAAATGTTGTTTGCAGAAAATGGAAAAAAAAGGTTTTGTAGATAAATCCATGGATTTTATGTCACAAACTTTAGATCGTCGTTTACAAGACGACAACTCCTTATCTTTTAAGGATACGATAAATTCGAGTTCATAAGTTGTACATAGATATTAATGTATGAAATTTCTTTGTTTCAAAAAATCTTAAGGTCGGTGCAGGACTTTGTTTCATATAGATATATGATAAAGTATTTATTTGTTCATTGATTCAATTATCATAAAAACACAAAATATCGATATGGATGAGTCTCTTAAGTCCAAATCATTGCTTCATCATTTATTTGTATTTCATATAAGAACGTGTGAAAATGTTGATAAGATAATAAAGAAAAATTCGTTTTGATCTCATTTCTACTTACAGAGTGTACTTTATAAAAATACTTCATATCTATCACATATATGTTAAAAAAATGGGTCCCAATTTTCCCATTTGAATCATTCTTGATGTAAAGAAATATATTCAATTGTTGTTAGCTAAAACTAGCCTTAAAATGGCCATGAATGACCTCAAATGGCCTAGTAGAAGTCATCTAATCTCAATTAAACCCCACAAATTGACCATTTATAGAAACTTTTGACCTCAAAGGACACCTCAAATTGGACCTATGAAGGTTTTAAATTGCATTTTGGCCTACAAATCAGCCTCCAGTGACCTCAAGTAACCTCAAAAAGCTATGATTGAGTAGGTTTGGGCCTAAGGGTTTGTATCAAATTTCAGAGATATGTGTTGAATTAAAAGTTGGATTAGGAAAGGTTTGATATATAATAATCATTATCCTACAATCCTTGTTATAAACTTGCAGAAATGAGCAGACTCGATATATATGCATTATACATATATATATATATATTTGCATAATACATGTGCTTTTTTGCAAGATCTTTACAGCAAAACTTTACTTTACTTTACTGTCAGGAAGAGTCGGCAAGAGGATTTTGAAATAATAACGTATTTTATTTTAAATCATTCTAAGGTGAATCCAGATATTTTGTTAGGTACTAGAGAATGAATCCAAATTTAAACTAATCCACAATTTGTTTTAAAAATGAGTTTATGATAGCAGAGTATTTGATTACATTTCTTTTTTCTCGTTACGTGCATTTTCTTTATAAAGAGAAAGTTGACGTTATTTCAACCATGATCAAATTATTCACTTGTTTAAGATATAAGTTTGTAGAAATATACACAAGGAATGGAAAGTTATACATAAATACAGTGGTTATCAAACTTTTTCACTCCATCTCCCACTTTATGAGCTAATAAATTGTATTTGGCCCCACCTGAAGACTATTTGTCTTCATGTGGACACGTCATTCTCTTTATTTCATTTATTATGGACCTATTCAAAAATTATATCATGTATTGGAGCAATATCCACCAGTTTGAGAACCACTGCATTAATATCTCAAATAATTATTAAGGTGGGTTTACAAAACGACACAATGAGAGGATTTGCATAGCTTCATCACGAGAAACTTCTGCAGTCGTCGTCTGGCTAACAATTTATGTGTGTGCATAACGAAACTTTTATTATTTTACTATTCGAAATATTGATTGTGCTCAGGCACGAGCATTCATCCTTTGCTAAAAGAAGCATGACAGCCATTTTCCGATTCGTGTTCCTTCTGAAAGAGAGTTGAAAGCCTGACTCAAGCTTTTTGAATTGGATATTGAAAAAACTACGAGGCATTTGTAAATAGTATTGACAGCACCATTGCATTGAAAATAAATCGACAGAGTAGAGCATAGAATGTACAAATGGTTTGTAGAGAGTAAAGGAAATATACGGACATTCACTAGGCTACTAAAGGAGTCAAGTGAACTTAAGCACCCCCTTTACCCACGAAAGTGAGTCTGATGACGTCATTTGAGACGTTGCGACTTGATACATTCCCTTCGATCGTATTCTAAACAACACACCACTATTGATGTAAAAACTTTAGTGTAAAATCAAATATTAGATACGAATTGAAACATTTAACGTCAGTATAAATGTTTTGACACATTTCCAATAAATTTTACGAAATTAATTTTAATTGAGTTAAATTAGGAAATGTGTGATTATAAAAAAGAGACTAGTATTCTATGGAAATTGATATTCAGTATGAATATTGTATACAGGGTGCGTAAGTGCTTGTTACAAAATCTGTACATATGTATCTAACTTAATATTTATCTTCTTATTTCAAATGCAGCGATAACTTTCTCGATACGAGGGTGAAAGCACCCAAAGGCCTTCTTAATATTTTCCTCATTAGCTTATTTCCATACACGGGCTATGGCTTCTTTGAGAAAGTCCAAATTTGGGTGGTGAGTTGAGCTGAACTCCCTCTTGACGACACTCCACCAAAAATAGTCGAGAACATTGAGGTCAGGGAATGAATCAGAGAGATCTCATATTCGATGGCCGAATGTTGTCAAAATTATCGAAGCAGAATTTTCAGGGCTGTATGTGACAGAGTTCCGTCTTGTTGCCAAACATGTTCCTTATTGGAATGTTTGGCCTTTATCCACGGTAAAATAGTGCATCTTTAAGCCTTATATTACTCCTGGGTTCCAAAAATCTTACCTCTAGTTTGAAAAGAAGCATTCATTCCCGTCACTGGCCAGGACTCCTAATACCGTTATCAAATGAAAATTGCTTCGAATCTTGTCTCAGCAAGATTTTGATCAATCAATAGTGAATATTGGAGAAAGTATTTATTGTTGACTCGTAACTCTTGAGATAAGATTTCCCAGCATATTTCTTCATTTTTTTTTTTTTAATGACGGAGTTGAAAGGTGTCAGGAGACTCTAACAAAGATTTTAGAGCTCAAGGCTATCCTTTATCATATTCCCTATGGTCCCCGCACTGACATTCATCTCCTTGACAAAGAAATGCATTGAGATGGTATGATCTGACTTGATTTTATCCTTCAAACAGACAGGGAAGTTGATATCTCTTATTCTGTTTTATCCAAACAACTCCTAATTAATTATAATTATAGATCTTGCTGCAGGCTCATGACAGCTCTTCTTAAATTTATTGTAACTAATAAACAAAAAATTGATGTTTTAGATATATTTTATTGAAATATAAGTTGTAGATATTACTTTAAATAAACAGGGAATATTTCATATTTCAAAATCGGTTAATTAGTCTTTTTAATTTAGTGTTATTTTTTTAAAAATTTCATTTTTTTATATTAATTTTTAATAGAAATAATTAAATAAATACTAAACTCTGTTTTGAATATACAATTATCTGTGATAATAATGGTTATTCTTTACTTTAGAAAACCGAATATAATAAAAATGAGGAAAAATATGTTTAACAAAAATGTTTAATAGTCATAAAAGAAGTCAAAAACTACTTCATTACCTCCTTAAACATTTCGTGGGTACAAGTTGGAAGGGAAATTTCAATATATTCTTAATTTAAAACACTCACTCTAATAATTAATTATTGCTTCCAATCCACCTATGTTTATAAGTTACAATTTATATACAACATACCATATGTACATAAAAGATTACTTACTCTACCCCCCAGCCAATACTATCCAAAAACTGAATTATGTTTTTCCTCCAATTTTTGAGACAAACTATCTGCATATATACAAACGAATATTATTGCCAAATAGTAATAATAATAATCATTCGACCACTAAAAAAGTTTGGGATGCCCTGTTTTAGATCCTTCATATTTTATACATAATAAAAGTTCTACATACCTTCTCATAAAATGACATGTTAAGCAGAGAGCAACTACTGCGGGAAGATCCATCCTTTTGATTGATTAATTAATTAATTAAACACCTGTATATTTAATAATTATTATTAAATCGAACGGAGGATCTTCTTACTCATGAACAGGGAAAGGAAATTAGAGATCATCGACCCTGAGTGAAATTATAAAAAACTAAAATATGTAAGTAACATACTTGTGTTTAAATACAGTGCTGAAACTTGGATCCAGTACAATGAAGCAGTATTGCTCTGTCTACCTTGCTACAGATAGTGCCTCTTCAATAAGATATATGTAGTTATATGATTATTTAGACTAATTCTAGTTAGCCAAATAATGTCCATGCTACAGTGCTATATGTAAGTTTATACTACGAGGGTCGTCTTACACCAAGTTTACCTTGACTTGGATACAACCCAATTTATTTGTACTATGATCACCTCCCTGGTGCCATTAAAGTTAAATAGTTGATGATTTGTTCCGCAGGCTAGCTAATATTAATTAATTAGAGCATATTTCTTCTTAGTATTCACAATACTTCATATGTACATATGTATTGCTCTATCAAGATTTTGTCTCGCCTCTAAATTGTAGTGTTTACAAATGTATACTTATTTATTGATATACCAACAAGTTAATAATAATTATTATCATAGATCCCATCCACGTCGATGAGATATTTGCGATAAAAAAACGAAAAGAGTTTATGTTGAGCAAGTTGTATTTGAGACGAGGCCCTCTTTTACACTGACACATAAACGTATGTGCTACTATGTACAGAAAAGAGACTCCCTACTCAAGTGGTGTAATCACATAACTTAATCAAAGGGATCTAGCAGATACTTTAACAGAGTTTATTCCAAGCTTTTGGTTAAGTGAGGCTTTGAAAGGATTTCTAAGTCTTATGAAAATCAGCAAAGTTGACTTAAGTTTGTAAATAACTTGTACTCTAAGAGTTCCGCAAAACCTACAAAAAGGAATAGAATAATGATTTAATGATTTTTTTTGAATACTTTAGTACAATAATACGTGATAAAAAAAACATCAAATAATTATGTTCTTTTGGTATCAAAAGAATAAAAGGAGCTTTTTTTACAAAAAAAAAAGTAAAGGAATTAAATCATTGAGATTAATATCAGAGAATGAAGCTCCTTATCCTGAGAAGAAACCAACTCCACTCGACACAAAAGTTTGAAGGATCTAACAAGCCCGTTCGTGCAGTCAGGGGTAGCCTTAAACCTAATTAAGATATTATTGTGGTTTGTAAACTAAAGTTTCAAACCTCATATCGAGGCTGTTAATGACTAGGAATGTAAAAAATTTGCAAATGGGGTGTGTAAAATAAAAAGAAAGAGAAAATATACCTGGTAACTCTGACGATTTGATGAATGTTGAGAGGGAAGCAGCTTGAGCTGTCATGACGTTTTACTGAGCTACAAGCTACTATTCTCCTTTATACATAGAAATGAAGACATCAATAATAAATAATAACATCATGTATACCATAGATGAGAGGCAGAAAATTAACTGAAATTAATGTCAGGAAATTATATATTTTTAACCAATAATTAATTATACGAGGACTTGAGCCCTTTTTGTTTACATTTTATTGGCTTTATTAACCTTAACGCATGTATTTTTTCTTGCAAGATCTTTACTGTCAGGTAGATGTTCTCCCCTCAGTAATAAAGGAAAAATGATAACAGCTTTGGAAAACAAAAAGTGCTGTTCGAAGAGCCAACTCCACAAAAACCCAGCATTTTGCATATTATTTACAATCCCATTAATGAAGGTTACATTGAGCAAATCAATCGAACATTTATTCAGGTAAATTTTAATTTTTTTTTTTAATTCCGTGAATTCCATTTATAACTCAATTTTACAGGTTTTTTTCAACCATTCTGTACATAAAGGCCAATATACAACTCTAGATTTATTAAATATAAAATCAAGCATTGTAGATAGATACATTATTATCGAACACCTGTACAAAGGTTCATTTATTTGACAGCAAAATATTAATCTATGCGCAGAGTTTAAATGGGTAATATGAGTAAATTAGTAAGTTCTAAATTTAATTTTTTTTGAACCCGGGTATATGTTCTTCAGCTGTACTGCACATAGGATTTTCCTTTGTGCCCCTCCAATATTTATTCAATTCAGCTGCTGTGTGTGCACGTTTAGGCTTGTCATTATTCAACTTATCACATAGTAAACAGAGTGACTTTTGAGCCTCTTGATCAAAGCTCGACACCTTGTAATGACCATCAAGTTTCCATTTAAAATATTCGAGATAGGCTGTATCATTTTTGTCAAGATAGAGTAGATAATCAGCCACAGCCTTCGGAGAATTGAAATCCCTCACATCGATGAAGGAGTGTGGGGGTGCAATGGCCGTGTAATTGGTTTTGCCATAAACAACAGGAACCAGGGGTAGACGAAGAGTTTGGAAAAACTTTTCTGTGACGTAGTTTCGGCATAGAGAATTTTCAAATGCAAAATAAAATTTATATTTCGAGGCATGATACTTCTTACAGTCTATTCGCAATGGATTAGGAGAATCTGGACAATGATAAGGTCCATGTTCTCCATATTTGTCAACCGTCATATGTTTTTGAAGCATTTTAACATATTCGTCCCTTTTACCCGCTGAGCCTACATGAGAAGCAATCCAGAAAGCAAGCTTACCCTTCGTTCTCATCATATTTGTAAGGTCCGGTATGGGTTGTTTTTTAGTGACTCTATAAACGGCACCGTACATTGATGGGATGTCAGCATTGGGATTATACCCCATTGTCCAATTAAATACTTCATTATATGACTCAAAACTAAATGCACAATCATAATTTGGACTCTCCATTATATAATGAATGAAAGGACCCTTAATTATGGATCGACCATATAGTACACGCTTAAGATCCTCTGAGCGACAACTGTCTCTGGCATGTATTATAGTCGCCGAAAATTTGTGAAGGGGAATTGGCTTTGTATTGTCGCTTGTGAGGAAACAGTTTCTGAAAAAAATAAAGTAGCAAAATGACGGTTTGAGAGAATTATCCCATTACTTGTATTCACATTTAGCAAAAGGTTGTCGTCCATAGCCAAATATAAGTTCCCAAGTTCCAGAATGAATAGAATTGAAATAATATATATATTTAACATTTTCTTCTCTTACAGGTTCTTTTTCCTCAGTTAGGATCTTCTCAAATATGGAAATATTATAGTTTGTATCCATGACTCGGTTCATAACATGTTGTCTGATACTCGGTGAATATAAATTTATAAATATTAACCCAATAACAAGAACCAAAGAAGTATTTTTCAACGTCTAAACAATAAATAATAATTATTATTATTATGTATTAGTCAATAGCATTCATTTGAATATTATTTTTAACTTACTTCTAAGAAGCTGACTCTCATTCTTGTGCGTTGATCCCTTCTCTCCAGCTCGGAATGACAAATGAATAATGCAAAGAGAAAAAATAAACTAAATACAATTGTTTCTTCAGATACGTATCAGTTTTGAGTCTTACAATTAATTTGTACAGATGTTTTGCCATTATTGAGAATTTAGCCAATATACACATGTATTTATTTCTGCCTTAACAGCTTTTAAATATTTTTTATTATATTTGTTGAATACATTCTATTATCAGTTTCTGAACTTACCTACTTACTTTGAGGCTCTATCTATATTGTTCTGAATTTGTATTCTTCTTTTTTTGTTATTTATAAATACATATTTAAGAATACATATATCAAGTAATAATTCACTCACTCACAACATGCTCTGTTTCAGACAAAAGCAACCATGTAGACACATATATTCTTGCACTCTCCAAAATTTTAAGACATTTAGTACGCACCTCTATATGTAGTTTGGAATAAAATCCTTCAAATATGATCTTGGATAGATATTTATATTCATTCATTAATGCATATAATATGTATATTAAGGAACCTTTGTAATTCAAAGCCGTCTTTTATACAATCTACTGGATCTTATAACATCTTTGTTTTGAACAGTTTTCAAACTAATATATGTACAATATTATCGCAGCTCACAGGAAAAGAAACCCAGATTCACATAAGTAAAATGTTTTATTTTTATGGAATTTCTTTTCACGGTAAATCTTGCATTTAATCATTGAATAATGTAAGCTTCCTTTTCATTGAATAATTTCAATGAAAAGTATTGATGATAAGTGGGTCTTACAAACTTAGACCAGGGGTGACAAACTCATTTCACATCACAGGCTATATACAACCCCGGAGTGAGACCATTAAATGGGCCAGACCTTTAAAATTATAGCATACTTAGCTATAAATAACCGAAATATCATCATGTCTTCCCTTTGTTTTGATTTAAAGAAGAACGAGGGCATTGTTCAATTTAACTAAAAATTTATTGAACAACACTTGTTCGAAACATTTCACAATATTGTACAAAAAAATTTAAGTAACTAAAAATCGAAAATTATAACATTGAACTTTACATGAGATTACAACATGAGACTTGTAAAGAAAGACTAACAATCGCCCCCTAGCGGATAATTCATGAATTACATTTAATTAAAAAGTTTAATCCATGTCTATCATGTATTTTCTCCGCATTCAAATTATTCTGTGGCCCTGATTGAACCTCTTGCAGGCTGTTTCCGGCCAACGGGCCGTATTTCTGACACCCCTGACTTAGACGTTGAAGGACAATTTCCCGGAAAATGAGAAATTCTAGTGAATATGTACTCCAGTAAGTAGAAATATGGATAAAAGTATACTGAATAAAGTTGCGCTAGCAATAAAAATTTCAGTTGGCAGCCTGCAAAGCACTTTGTTGATTCTTTTATTCTTCTTCCTTGCTGAGAGTAGTCAAATAGTTTTTCATAATTCATTCCTTATATTTGGATACAATCATCAATGTGAAAAGGAATGTATCCTTTTCATGACAAATATGATTATGAAGTTACCAACGGAAACTTTTATTCAGTATCAATTACTTCTTTTCTTTTTACATCTCTCTCCATAAGTTGTTGTAAATAATAAGTAGGTGAGTGAAACTTGAATTAATGTACGTACATATCTACAATATTCCTGGCGTACATATAATACAAATAAACAGTGACTTAAGAATCAATTTATACTTTTGAATAGATTATAGAGGAGAAAACATCTATTTGTTACAAAGGATCTCATATGATCTGTACAACACCTGTATTTCTCCGTTCAAATGTTCTAATAACCAACTTAAGTATAATAACTATCAAGTGTTAAATGTTATTATTTAAAACAATCATTTCAAAAAGGGGCCTTAATCATATCAATACTCTACCTAGGATTTAAGATTGATTTTTTTTCCTTCAATTATATTATTAGATCATTTCTTTATGGTCATTGTAAATATCCAATTTGGATGGGACTCGTGCTCCATCTGATCACCATCAAATCCCTCATCCCTTTCATCGTATTGAGAATCCTCAAGGCGTCACAGTTTTGACAATAGGAATAATTATGTATTTAAAGAGCTTGCTATCGTGGATTATGGATTTTATTGACGTTTCCTTAAGAACTATGTATCCCTTGTTCCTTTCAATCACATGCAGACATTTACTTTTAAGTGATTCACGTGTAATAACATGACACGTGATGGTGGAAATATCCTTTTGGTAAACTTATTTCTTAGTCTTGGAGAAGGATCGGATTTTTCAGATTGGAACATGAAATTGACTAAAACGATGTATGTTGAGTTGGACATTCAAGGAAACAAGTGTCTCGGTCTTGTTACTGATGAAATTAAAAATATCAGAATTGTCTTCAATTTCGTTCCTTGAATACATCTCTATTTTTATCCCGTGATTACTGATGCTTTAAACGTGTTGTATAATGTTTAGTTTTCTCAAGGTTTCTGTCTCAAATTCATTTGATGGCATTTCACTAACTTGGCACCCTTGTCATGAATGTAGATCAGGGGGTACCAAAATAAGGCCCCCTGACCAGATTTGCCCTGCAATGACAATTCATCTGGCCTGCCGTAGCTATTTGAGTTTGTTTATTTAAACATGAGTCATGAGTCATGACCAAACATGGGCAAAATGTTGAAAGGAATGTTTAAGGAAGAACAGAAAAATATCAGCTGGTTTTACTATCTTGATGATCCGTTTGAATTTAGTCTTCTCAGTGTCGTTGAGGTGAGAACTTGCCACAACTATGAATAGTTATTGTGTATTATTTAATATCGTGAAATAAATATCAGCAGATATAATGTAGAGACACTCGATAGTAATTTACCTCACAACAGAACGTCCATTTACAATCTACAATTTTCAGAAATCAAAAAGACTTTCCCTTGCATGAATTGGTCTTTTGATCCCAATGTACATTTGATGCAGGTGTCTCATATTCAGAGATGTAGAAATGAGTTTGTACTTGTGACAACAACAGTCTTTAAATTGACGTCTACAATCTTTCCTGCTTGAAGAAAGTATCAAATTCTTCTTTGCTTTGCTTCCTCGTCTGACATCATTGACAATCATAGCTTATCAAAGACCTCTCAAATATTTTGTAACAAGTGCTTACGCACCCTGTATGTATTTTACTTTCCTATGAACCTTGTCAAATCAGATTTTCATTGTATGTTGAAATTTATCAGTGAATAAATGAAATTATAATTAAATCCAAATTGACAAGGTACATAGGAAAATAAAATACATATGGGTGTTGAGTTGGGCTATTAATTAGTTGTTATTAAAAAATTAAAATTAAAATTTACACAATATTTAGATGAACGATTTCTTCTTAGTTAAGGATTCTTATCGAGTGCTTGACATCTCGCTTGAAAGCTGTGAGTCTCAACTCTTGAATGCATTCCTTATTTATCCATTTCATGTAATATTCAAGGAATTTTTTAAGTACAAAGGACTTGGCCGACTTTTGGGCCTACTCCCGCTCCTAGCATCCCCCTTAGGTCAAAACAAAGACAGTAAATGAGATCTAAATTAAAATTACTAGCGAATCACTATTTTTTAATGCACAAAATAAGTACTATTCTAAGCTTAAATCGAAGCTTTCAAATGAGATGTCAAGATAAGAATTTTTAATTAAGGTGAAATCGTCCATCAAAGTATGTAAATTTTAATCCAATTTCAATCAAAAATTCGCTAGAAATCAAAGACTCACGATATAGCTACTAAAAGAATCAATGATGCAATAGACTGAAGTACATAGAAATGCACAAAAGGATTTCAGCTGATTTTACATTCCTACAATCCTACTTCACGGTAGAGCTACTATAGCAAAAAAAACTACATTGTAGTTTAACAGATCGACTTACTTTGATCAATACTTTACAAAACCCATTATTTCGAGCAAATTTAAAACTGTCCATCTTAGGGGTATTAAAATCAATAAAATAAAATTAAAGCAAACAATGTTAAACATGGATTAAAGAGGAAAAAAAAACATTTTTAAATAAAACTACTCCAAAGATTTTGACTGATGATCACGGTTTGCCATGAAGACATATGTAGAGGTTAAATACGGATTTAGCTTATATCTGACTTTATTATTACCCCTATATGAGCTTATATAGCTACAATAATTGAGCAGTTACGGGGGGCTTTTTTGTGCACACTCGCAACCTCGACTCACAAAAGGGAAAGGGTAAATTTGGAAACAACAACAACTGGAAGCTGCTACCCTTCTGTATTTTCCTTCTTGCCAATTCTTTTGAATATTGGGTAGTGTTATTATTTAGATATACTTTACTTTTGATAAATTCAACTAGTATACAAATCAATATTTAATACTTGTTTATTATTCAAAAATTCAAAAAAAGGGCGCGTAATCCTTGACTTAATATATTATTTATATATCAAAACCATAAATACTAATAATACTCTTTTTGAGTTCATAGCACGTAGGAGTCTGCTGCTTTAAATCAGAAGAGTCAAATGAAAATGAAAAACAGCTGAAGGGAGAATATGTCATAGTATTTTTGTTTAGCATACTCGGACTGGGTGTATCCTCAAAGGCAGTTGTTATTCATTGTTATCAAATATCGTATAATATCATATCACTGCTCTGTTTTACCCATCTGAGTCATTCAAAGTGGGAGATTGATTACTAAAATGTCAGCCGACAATCGAGAATGTTTTCACAGTTCTGAGAAATAAAAAGAATTATAATTATTGCCACCGTATCATGACTTTCTAATATATATATGTTGAGAATATTGATGTTCAAATCTGCATATACATCTCAAATCCGTGTCAATAAATATAAGACATTTTGTAGATGCTTGTTCCTCTGGAGGAGTAAGCCTCAAATCACCATGGAGGGAGAGAGGGAGGAAGGGATAATGAATTTTATTTAACTTTGAATTCATTTTGAACATATTAAGAACATAATATTTGACTCAGATTAATTATATTTTTAATACAATAATGACGTCATTCATGTAAGTCGCATTACATATTCACAATAATAATGATGATGACTTGTGTAAGTCTTATTACAGAGAGAATAAGATAATGATCAATAGTTAAGCATACAAGTTCCATTAGGGAATGTATGACATCAGGATGTCTTAGTAAGTAATTTATTTCTTATATCGATTTCAGATATTTCTCATGTGTTGTGTTAGAATTTATTGCAATTGTCTGATCCGCTATTTATGTAATAGAGTATGTAGATAAATGTAAGTAAGATTTATGACCTGTGGAGTCATTCTTTTCTTAGAATTACATTGAATGACAAAATGCAAAAGTAAATTAAATCCCCAATAGAAAAAATATGGTTTTGTGATTGGAAAAGGAAAAACGAAGGATGCTCCTTTTTAAAAAAAATACCGTTCATTCTTGGTTAGATCGTTGAAGGACGTTTTAAGGAAGAAATAAACGAGTATCACGAACATCAAATAGGATAATTGACTATACAAATAAATAAATATAAATCGTTTTGAACACCATTGGATCATCCGTTCATTTTTTCTATTCGTTTTCGTCACATTTCGTGAAGAAGAAAAATATGTTTTATATGTATACAACAATTTGCAATTATCAAAAGTTATTGTTAATTTCTTGAACTATTAATGAGAATAACTCCATTGAAGCACAATTTATTTGTATACAAAAGGTAAATCCAGGAGAAGAAGTGAGAACGATGAACTTTCTGCCTGTGAAACAAGCGTCGTGAGCTTTCTTATAGGTAATTGTTGATATGTTCATAAGTCATAAGCCTAGTAAAAAATATTTAAGGGCAGCTGCTCCATGCTCATTACACTAATTATATAATTAATTAATGTCCCGTAATTAATAAAACAGAAGTCGATAAAATTCAAAACTTACTCTGCTCTGTGACTTGAGTTCTCTTTATTTTTGAGAGTACAACATTATCCATTATTCTCCACTAATTTCTGCGCTACACTTTCTATATTTGAATATCCCATTGATTTATTGACTATTTTATAGTTGTTGTTGTTTTTTTTTTGGTTTTTTTTGTATCTCCAAACAACATTCACAAAATGAAGAAATGTGAACTCATCTTAAGACTCTAGCACTCCCAAAAAATTCGAAATCACTTTTAATGCTCATCATATTTTTAAAAAAAACCATTTTCATAAATAATGGTTCTACTCATTATGAAACTTATGCTAATAGAAGCGCAATGAGCTTCCTACTAACCAATGGTATATAAAATACTTTACAATAATTATATTTAACGAAGAGTACCACCTCACCTCGTATTAAAAGATAGAAAGGTATGATTCAATGATCCCCTAAATAGATCAAAATTCATTGAGCCTTATTGAGACCTCGTCTTTGAATTGTTTTTCTGTTTCTTTGCTTGTTTGTTTTTACAAAGTCTTGAATTAAGTCATGTAGTATTTCAAGAGTGCATCTGTATCAAGTCAACAAGAAACCAGGTTTATCTGAAATGTTTTAAAAATGAGTTAGAACTGCATTCATATTCTTGAAGACATTCTCTTTCGTTTGTACTAATAGAAGTCTATTTTGATTAATTAAATAATGACTCCAATAATAATTACAACTGTACTATAGACCACAATCAAGAATAAAAAACATCTGGTATTTCTGACCATGTAGTTACTATTAGTACTATGATTCATGGTGAACATGATAGCGGATGTAGTTGATTATTAATAGCTCTTAAACAGATGAACAAATGGTTTTAGCCAACTGCAAATAAATAAATTCTTAGGACTATGAAAACTATGGACGTTCTTTCAGGGATCATATCGTAACATTTATCCGATTGCTCTATTGGATAGACAACAATAATCCTTGGTTTTTTCCCCATATAAAGTGACATTTTTGCAAAAACCGAGCGGGATAGGTCTTAAAATGACTCCAAAATAATTGGCCATAATATATTTATGAAGTAAAAAAACTACTTAAAAGTGGATGATTTTCTCCTTTTCAATATTTGAAAACAAACATGCTTTTTTGTTGACTTGTCAGATGTATAAAATTAGTATTGAAAGCTGGATACTAAAGAAAAAGATACTAGGTATATTAAAACAACAATCAATATTTTATTTCTAATCATTTTCCTTTGTAGTCTCTTTTTCTATGTAGACCTTTCTTATTCCTGTTTAGAGTTTATTATAATACTACAAATCATTACAGAAAAATTATTGTACTTATTATATAGAGTTAAACTTATATGTTTGTCATCAATCACTTTCTAACTAAGTGCATCTAAACATAAATTACAACTGATAAAGGATTTATATGGTATTCGAAACTATTTAGATAGAGTACATGAACTTTTATCTATCGGGATATATAGATCAATGAGGTTGTTTTTTAATGTAACTTGCTGTTGTTCTTGTTTAGAACCCATTCTCAAATGATGATCGTAGTGGGTTGCATTAATTGAATACATAAAATTATATACATACATGCATCCATGATGATAAAAAGTTTAATGACACTGAGGATGTCCCATACTATTAGGGAGTACCTACTTTACACTCCTTTACGAAGAATGAATTGGATTTAAATTAATCTCTCTCCATGAAACATTTATTTATAACTTTAGTACCTGTTCAAAGTACCGAAATATTAGATCAATCCTTTTTTTTTTTTTAAATATATTAAATTGACTTCTGTCAATCGGAAGTGAATGAATGCCTTTATAAATAGTAATAGTAATATGTACATTATTTATAGTCAATCAATTAAACCATAATAATTATAATAATTAATGGACGTGTGACAATCAATTTCCTCCGTTCTTTTCGAATATATGTAGAGAAAGAACAATATGAAATGAATCATGATTCCATCGACTTTTCCTTCCAGTAATTGTACTATTAATATACATATGTTACATAAAATATATTCAATCCTATATATGTATAGATATGTATATTCCAAAACAAGATAGATAATAATCACATCATTAGTATAATTCATTTTGTCTACATTCCTTCAACATTTACAAGTCCCTATCAATCCCTACTCTCGTAATCACATTAATATCCTTGATATTACGAGCCTGAGGTATTTGAAATTGAAAAAGAAGGCTCTAAGTCTTCAAGTGCTCATTTATATATATATATATATATAAAGAAAATCAGTATACAAATGTACAAAATTCACAAGGAGCCTCGTCAAGTATGATCCTAAGGCTCAACAACATATACAAAAATAAATAATATTATTACAATTGAATATCAAAACAGCTATGGAAATCAAGATATGGCTGAATTTCAAATATACATAGGATCTTCTTCATTTTTATATGAACATGTTTTTAAAACGTTCCTTGTCTGTTAATATAATTTATACTTATTATAAAGGTTTGACTCATTTTTTTTAAAAGTTAGTAATGATAGAATTTAGTCATAAATGCTATCTGTGTTTTCATATCCGGGGTGTCAGAGTCAATTTAACAGTGGGAAGGAACCAATTTATCAAAAATGATGTCATATGCATAATTATGACACGATAATTTAGCAAATTTTCATTATTTATATTGTTTTTTAAACAAAAAAAAAAAAAGAAAGTGTAGGGGAGAGGACCCTTCCCTATTTCCGTGCCCATGCTTCATATCCGAACTTGTCAACAGGGGATAATAATAACCATGGTTGTTTTATAGAGTCCAAGTAATTCAGAGGACTTGAGATAGTCAAATTAATTAAACAGATCAACAAATTTGACCACTCAAAAATCCTTTGGGGTATAAGCATAATAAAAGTCATTCAGTTTTGCCCACTGATTTCAAATCTGTAATTTTTTTTTTTTTTTAAGAGTCTGCAAGTTTTTCCTTTTGAGCTAATTTGACTCATTTTCCAACTTGTGATTCGCTAGTGTATTTAATGCAAATTCCATTTCCAGTCTTTGTTTCGGCCTAAGGAGGATCCTAGGGGCGTAGGGGACTGGAGTAGGCCCAATAGTCGGCCAAATCGTTTGAGCTTAAAAAACTCAATGAATATTACATGCAATGGATAAATAAGGAATGCATTCAAGAGCGTAGACCCACAGGTTTCAAAGGAGATGTCATGCATCCGATAATCAAAGACTCACGGCACCTTAAGTTGCAGTTGTTTTTTAGTAGCTCTACCGTAAATCATGGATTTCTAGCAAATTAGATGAAAAAAAAAAGGAAACAAATTTGTTAACCTGTGTTATTGGTCAAATTATCTATCTTTTTGAAAAGGTGAATAAAGGGAAGTATCACCCTGGAGAGTAAAGCCTTCATCTAAATTCTTGCTACTCTTAAATCAATGCAAACTTAATTGTACATCTAAATGTGTAAATTTTCATTCAATTTCGAGCAAAAATTCGCTAGGAATCAAAGATCGTAGATCTGCTTAAATAGTAGCGAGGAGAAGGATTACGAAATCAGCTGAAATCCTTTTGTGCGCTACTACTTCTGTCTATTGGAGTTGTTTTTTAGTGACAACTGATATTTTTTAGTGTTTTTAGTGGCCCTTAGCATAAAAAGACTTCTTTCTCTGTGTGAGTAGGGTTTAATAGTAGGATACATTCAGCAATATATGTGTAGATAGTTAGGTATGTAAAAAATATGCAAACGCCGCATGCGAGATTTTGTGGAGTTGGCTCTTCGAACAGTACTTTTTGTTTTCCAAAGCTGTTATCATTTTTCCTTTATTACTGAGGGGAGAACATCTACCTGATAGTAAAGATCTCGCATGAAGGAATACATACATTAAGTTTAATTAAGCAAATAAAATGTCCAACAAAAAGGGCTCAAGTCCTCGTATAATTATTAGTAAAAAATATACATATAATTTCCTGACATTAATTTCAGTTAATTTTCTGCCCCTCATCTATGGTATACATACATAATGTTATTGTTTATTATTGATGTCTTCATTTGTATATGTATATAATGGAGAATAACAGCTTGTAGCTCAGTAAAACGTCATGACAGCTCAAGCTGCTTCTCCCTCAACATTCATCAAATTGTCAGAGTTATCAGGTTGATTTTCTCTTTCTTTTTATTTTACACACCCCATTTGCATATTTTTTACAATCCTATAGATAGTAGCCTACTGAGTCATTTAGACAAATACGCCAAAATACACGTTTAATTTAAATGGATATTAGATATTAATTATTATAAAATATCTCTTATTTGAAAGTTGCTCCTAAGTTTTAAGAATTTAGAAATGATCATGTATATATATATATATATTATCATAAAATGTTTGTATGTATATACATATGTAAATATTTACAAATATACAAGTCTTCCTTAATGCAAGGAGTCGTTCATATAATTAATTATGCATAAAATAAAAATGTACAATTTTTTTTTTTTTTTTTTGTATTAACTTTTGCAAAAATAAAACAAAAATATCTTCAAATAATATCCTAAAAGCATCAACTTAAAACTATTAGGTAATTATTTGTAATATGAAAAATGTTTATTAAAATAAAATCTACATTTTCAAACTCCCCTTGTTAATATAAATGAAATCATTATAGCAATCATTTCCTTGAAAGGCTGTCAGAAATACATATAACTTGTGTATAAAAGTATGCATCGATCATTTTTTTATAAACCCATTTGCATATAGTAATAAGGGGTGGAGGTCTACTAAATTTCAATGGGATTCACTCTAATTGTCTGATACAAGAGCATGTTTTAAGCGTTTTAGAAAAATAAATAATTATTGAAATATTCCGAAAAATTATTTTTTCTTATCAAATCCTTGATTCATCAAATTTATCAGTCCTTTATCGTCGAGCTTTTTTGTTCACTCGCAACCTCGACTCACAAAAGGGAAAGGAAAACTTTGAAAAAACAACAGCTGGAAGCTGCTACCCTTCTGTATTTTCCTTGTTGCCAACTCTTTGTAATATTGGGCAGAGTTATCATTTAAATATACTAAGCATTTATAAATTTCACCAATATACAAATCAATATTTAATACTTGTATATCAAAAATTCAAAAAAAGGGCGCGCAATTTAACATATTTTTTATATATCATAATCATAAATGTAATAATAATAACAATACCTTTTACGAGTTCATAACACGTAGAGTAAGCCGCTTTAAATCAAGAGTCAAATGATGAAAAACAACAGCTGAAGGGAGAATACTGTGTGTTTTTGTTTATCCCAAAAAGCTCGCCGTGCCAGGGTCTTAATGATAAAAAACAAGATCAAACCTCATAACTCAACCTCACAAGCCTTATTTGTTATTTCGTAATTCGGCCGTTAAGGACATATTATAATTAGGAATGTAAATCATATGCAATTCGGGCGTGTGATAAAAAAGTGGAGTTGGCTCTTCAAACAGGTCTTTTTGTTTTCCGAAGCTGTTATCATTTTTCCAATATTACTGAGGGGAGAACATCTACCTGATAGTAAAGATGTCGCATGAAGGAATACATGCATTAAGTTTAATAAAGCAAATAAAATGTAAACAAAAAGGGCTCAAGTCCTCGTATAATTAATTAATTATTAGTTAAAAATATATAGTTTCCTGACATTAATTTCAGTTAATTTTCTTCCTTCCTCTCATCTATGTTATTATTTATTGTTGTATATATAATGGAGAATAGCAGCTTGTAGCTCAGTAAAACGTCATGACAGCTCAAGCTGCTTCCCCCCTCGACATTCATTAAATTGTCAGAGTTGCCAGGTTGATTTTCTCTTTCTTTTTTTATAACACGCCCGAATTGCATATGATTTACATTCCTAATTATAATTGAGTAGCCAAAGAATATATGTACATATTATGTCCATATATCCTTATATTTGTGGTTATTGACAATACATCATCATTATCTGTGTACTTGTTCATAATAAAGTTGCATTATTTTGGAGACATATTAATGAAAAATGATATTTCACGAGTTTTTATATCGATTTTCAGTCATTGAAGAGTACAAATTTCATCCATGACATATATATTCAAATAAGTAATTATTCTAGGTTCAAATTATAATAAGGATAGTTTATTTTTTGGAGATGACAATTAGCGTCTTATATTTTTCGTTTACATTCCTGTATTGAACTGATAAATTATATTTATATTTGTTATAATTGAAGGATTTAATACATAAAATAGAATTGAAGAGCACTAATAAGGATTTGACCGATATACATATTAGTGAGCCGATTTCTATCAGTTTTTAATGATTTGGTAATTGACCAAAGTTTTTGATTATATTAGAGATATTTTATTTCCGTAACAAACAAATATCAATTTAAAAAACAAAAAAAAAAGAGATCAGAAGTTACTAAAATACAACTTCACTACCCAATATTCAAAAGAATTGGCAAGAAGATGGACAGTTTTAAATTTGCTCGAAATAATGGGTTTTGTAAAGTATTGATCAAAGTAAGTTGATCTGTTAAACTACAATGTAGTTTTTTTTGCTATAGTAGCTCTACCGTGAAGTAGGATTGTAGGAATGTAAAATCAGCTGAAATCCTTTTGTGCATTTCTATGTACTTCAGTCTATTGCATCATTGATTCTTTTAGTAGCTATATCGTGAGTCTTTGATTTCTAGCGAATTTTTGATTGAAATTGGATTAAAATTTACATACTTTGATGGACGATTTCACCTTAATGACATCTCATTTGAAAGCTTCGATTTAAGCCTAGAATAGTACTTATTTTGTGCATTAAAAAATAGTGATTCGCTAGTGATTTTAATTTAAATCTCATTTACTGTCTTTGTTTTGACCTAAGGGGGATGCTAGGAGCGGGAGTAGGCCCAAAAGTCGGCCAAGTCCTTTGTACTTAAATAATTCCTTGAATATTACATGAAATGGATTAATAAGGAATGCATTCAAGAGTTGAGACTCACAGCTTTCAAGCGAGATGTCAAGCACTCGATAAGAATCCTTAACTAAGAAGAAATCGTTCATATAAATATTGTGTAAATTTTAATTTTAATTTTTTAATAACAACTAATTAATAGCCCAACTCAACACCCGTATGTATTTTATTTTCCTATGTACCTTGTCAATTTGGATTTAATTAGAATTTCATTTATTCACTGATAAATTTCAACATACAATGAAAATCTGATTTGACAAGGTACATAGGAAAGTAAAATACATACAGGGTGCGTAAGCACTTGTTACAAAATATTTGAGAGGTCTTTGATAAGCTATGATTGTCAATGATGGCAGACGAGGAAGCAAAGCAAAGAAGAATTTGATACTTTCTTCAAGCAGGAAAGATCGTAGACGTCAATTTAAAGACTGTTGTTGTCACAAGTACAAACTCATTTCTACATCTCTGAATATGAGACACCTGCATCAAATGTACATTGGGATCAAAAGACCAATTCATGCAAGGGAAAGTCTTTTTGATTTCTGAAAATTGCAGATTGTAAATGGACGTTCTGTTGTGAGGTAAATTACTATCGAGTGTCTCTACATTGTATCTGCTGATATTTATTTCACGATATTAAATAATACACAATAACTATTCATAGTTGTGGCAAGCTCCCACCTCAACGACACTGAGAAGACTAAATTCAAACGGATCATCAAGATAGTAAAACCAGCTGATATTTTTCTGTTCTTCCTTAAACATTCCTTTCAACATTTTGCCCATGTTTGGTCATGTTTAAATAAACAAACTCAAATAGCTACGGCAGGCCAGATGAATTGTCATTGCAGGGCAAATCTGGTCAGGGGGTCTTATTTTGGTACCCCCTGATCTAGATTCATGACCAGGGTGCCAAGTTAGTGAAATGCCATCAAATGAATTTGAGACAGAAACCTTGAGAAAACTAAACATTATACAACACGTTTAAAGCATCAGTAATCACGGGATAAAAATAGAGATGTATTCAAGGAACGTAATTGAAGACAATTCTGATATTTTTAATTTCATGAGTAACAAGACCGAGACGCTTGTTTCCTTGAATGTCCAACTCAACATATATCGTTTTAGTCAATTTCATGTTCCAATCTGAAAAATCCGATCCTTCTCCAAGACTAAGAAATAAGTTTACCAAAAGGATATTTCCACCATCACGTGTCAAGTTATTACACGTGAATCACTTAAAAGTAAATGTCTGCATGTGATAGAGAGGAACAAGGGATACATAGTTCTTAAGGAAACGTCAATAGAATCCATAATCCACGATAGCAAGCTCTTTAAATACATAATTATTCCTATTGTCAAAACTGTGACGCCTTGAGGATTCTCAATACGGTGAAAGGGATGAGGGATTTGATGGTGATCAGATGGAGCACGAGTCCCATCCAAATTGGATATTTACAATGACCATAAAGAAATGATATAATAATATAATTGAAGGAAAAAAAATCAATCTTAAATCCTAGGTATTAATCATATTGATATGATTAAAGTCCCTTTTTGAAATGATTGTTTTAAATAATAACATTTAACACTTGATAGCACAGGTCAACAAAAAGAAACTTTTTAAAAGGTGTCTGATATTTTTTTACTGATTTACTATATTTTTGCCATGCTAAATCTAGAAGTAACATCCATTTTGCTCTCGGAGGTCAAATTTTTTTGTAAATTTGAATTTAAAATTATGCCACTTTAGTTACCAGGTATATTTTTTAAACAATGTTTTCAAGATTTACTAATGATGTTTCAATGGCAAAATGTCAGTTTTTATGATAAAATTGCTGTATTCTAACAAAGAACCATCTATAGTACATATAACTAAAAATGAAAACTTAAATTTTGCATTATTACGGGCTAAATTTTCGTTTTTTTGATTGTCGCGAATGTTTTGGTGCTTGCACATCTCTTTTTAAATTCCAACAGTAGTCCGCCATCATCACCATATCCCACCTTCCCTGGTAGCGTGACTCCATTTCTCTCAAGTCCTGGTGAAAGCACTCTCCTTGCTCATCGCTTAAAGAACCAAGATTTTCGGGAAAACGGTCCATGTGCGAGTACAGATAGTGCATTTTTATGCTCATATTGCAGCCAAGGTTCCTAAAAGCCACTAACATGTTTGCTACTAGATCTTTGTAGTTCTCTGCTTTTGTTTTGCTTTGAAATTCATCACGACCTGGACAAAGCAATTCCAAGCTTGTTGCTCAACAGGATTCATGGTCTCCTCAAACGCGGGAGAGTTTTTGATCAGCTTCCTAATTTGAGGACCATCAAAAATACCTGCTTTTAACTTTTCAGTTGACAAATTGGGGAAGGTTTTACACAGAAACTGAAAACACCGTCCATCTTTATCCAGGGCTTTTGTGAATTGCTTTATCAAACCGAGCTTTATGTGCAGTGGAGGAAATAAAATACGTCCCCTGTCAACTAGAGGCTTGTTTATCACATTTTTTTCTCTACAAATTGCAAGCTCTTCACGTAATGGCCATTCTTTTTTTACGTAATGGTGAGTACGATCCCTGCTATCCCAGAGGCATAAAAAGCATGGGTATTTGGTAAATCCAGACTGTTGACCAAGCAAGAAGTTGACCATTTTTAAGTCAACGCAAATCAGCCATTTATGTTGGTCATAAGAAATTTTTTCTAGGACGTACTTAATTGCTTCATGCTGTTCTTTTAATGTTGTCGAATGTGCTAATGGCACAGATGCAAATTGATTTCCGTTGTGTAACAACACACATTTCAAAGACCTATTGCTGCTGTCGATAAGAAGTCGCCAGTCCTCTGATTTGTATTCAAGTACACCGAGATGTTTCAGTAGCTCTACTATGTCATTGCAATAGACTAATTCTTTTTCTTGAGCAAAATATCTTAAAAATTCCTGGTGCCTGGTACGGAAGAAAGTTACCTTAACTTTACCATTTAGCATGTTCTTGTCCTTTAAACGAGATGCAAGAAGTTCGGCAGAGTCTTTTGGCAAATTTAAATCGCGAACAAGATCATCTAGTTCGTTTTGGGAAAACAATTTTGGCTGCTCATCATTATCATCGAGAAATTTCATGAAATTTAAAGTCTGTATCAAAAAAATTCGGCACAAATATACCTATGTCCTGCGAACAGGTTTAATCACACAGTAATGAAATAATTTGATCTTAAAAACACAGATAAAAAATTTACAATCTACCTTTAATAACAGAACATCTTGACAGATGGATAAAAAGTAGACAATTAACGATAGCTTAAAATGTCGACCTGGCCCGGCAAAAACGGTGTTATTTTTGGGTTCAGCACATCAAAATTGACCAAAATCAGCTTACAAAACTGAGACACCAAATTTGCTGTTGACCAGTGTATTTATTATACTTAATGTTCCAATAACGGAACATTTGAACGGAGAAATACAGGTGTTGTACAGATCATATGAGATCCTTTGTAACAAATAGATTTTTTCTCCTCAGAAATTAAGGAATAATGATACTAATATATTTGGAAATGCATGTTTTACTATGGTGATTAAAAAGCTTTGCAGTTGCTGAAGTGGACATATTTGGGCATTTGTAAGGCCACTTTTACTGTAATTTCAAAGGTTAATGTTTAAAAAAATATCGTCAATTAATCGATTATTGATTTTTTGACCCCTAAATTGTCGATATGGATCTCAGAGAATCCTTATACGTCAAGTTCTAAACCTAATATATATATATATATATATATATATATATATATATGATCATTGATTATATCATTAGCATAACTTTGTTAGTATAAAAACGTATAGGTTATCAAAACGTGATACAATACCATATTGTAGAATATGTACGTGCTATTGACAAAATTGAGTGTGTTTTTGTCTTACAATTAATAAAAGCATGTTATTGTACCTGATATTTTGGATATATATATATATATATATATATATATATATATGTGTGGATAAATGGCCGTTTTTTGCTCAAACCTGCCACTCCTTTAAAAGTTAAAAGCATGAAAAGACCTGAAATTTTGACCATTTCATTTTTTTTAAATTCCTTCAGCAAAACAAAAAAGGTCGGAGTACAGTAAAAAAAAAAAGAACACTTTAATACATACAGAAGACTCTTTCAGATACAGAAATGATTTCTATGGTCAAAGACATAATTAAAAACAAATTTGTGGAAGAATGAGGAGAAAAAGGGATTTAAAAACCCTTTACAGAAAATAGCCAAAGATTGTCGAAATCATTAGAAATATAACCTTTGACTAAACACATCATGAATTTAATTACCTAAAGGCAGAAGCTATGTTAAAAGAGATGTATCAATATAGTTTATTGAATTCTAAGAAAGTTATCTTTAAGATAGTTACATAAATGATGTGTTGTGTCACAGATTAAATAGGATTAAATAAGAGAATTCAATTCAATGAAATAAAAAAAACGGGAGTTGGAGGATCAGAAAATGAGGAAAAACAACTTGTAAATGAATTCCTATTAATGATTTTTCTAATTAATTATTATTATACATTAATCAATTATATTTTTATGAGGGATAGAAAGACAGAAAGAATATAATGGATATAATATTGAGGTTTATATATATATATAGTCTTTAGATAAATAAGTCTTTAGAATATTTAAAACTCTTTTTTATCTCGTAATATTTCATCTAATTTGTCCAAGTCTTTTAAGGAAACATTGGGTGTTTGAGGATCTAAAGGTCTTTTTTGTGATGAGTCCGGCTTCCAACCAATCCAATAGTAAATTTGAAATGTAGCTGGAATTGCGGATTTGTCTTCATTGGCATATAGGGTATTATAGATAGCATTAGCACCAAGAAGAGTATCTCTTTTGAGACTATGACTTCGATTCCATACGGCATTATTTTCACCCATTCCTTTGAGATCTTTCATTAAAGCAAATATTGATGAATAGCCTTAAATAAATTTAGAGTAAATTAATATTATGAAGAGGCAAGAGAGCTATATATAAGAACTGTTGGGGATACGTTCCAAAAGTTACAAACGTATCTATTCAAGACAAATGTAATTTTAAAAGGATTACGTATAGGTAATTCATCGGCATCCAAGGTGAGCATAGTAAATCCCGCACGGTTTAACAAGCTACCAAGATCCGATATATCTATGAAAGGGGAAACATGCACTCCAAATCCACCCTCTCTTTCCATTTCAGCCAATTGAAGGGAACTTCTCATTTCATAGAGAGTATCCCCTCCAAACATGGATCCCAAAAACACTCCATCCTTTTTAAGAACTCTTTTAATCTCGGAAAAAAGTCCGGGAAGATCATTCACCCAATGGAGACTCAAAGAACTTGTAACAGCACAAACGGACTCGTCATCAAAAGGAAGCCTTCCACCATCCTCATCAAAAAGTATTTTCTCAAACTGAACATCTAAACACATTTTTTTTAAAAGTAGATATAAAATGAACCTTAATTACTATTTTAAAAAAAATACCTTCATCTTCAGGGGAAGTGCATTGGCTCAAATAAGTCGGACTCATTTCCAAAGCAATTACTTTATCGAAGGAATGACTGGATATATGCCGTGACACAAAGCCTCGACCAGCTCCGATATCCACCAGTGTATTCATTTTCCTTTTAATATCAAGAACTCTATCCGCTACGCGGAAACCAATCTCCTCTTTCAGAAAGTCATAGTCTTCAACATCCGAAGACTTTGCAGCTCTCTCCCTTTGCTTCAGCTTCGTTGAGCGATCGAATATGTTAACCTTCTTCACATTTGAACCATCAGAGAGACGCCTCAGAAGACAGCGTGACAACATTTTACAACTAAACAATAAGCTCAAATCAGTCATTAACTCAACATTATTCAGGTTAAGGCATCATTTTATATTTATGAGATACTAAGATCATGCATGAGAGAATACTTGGATGTCAGCTATAATATATATATATGTAAGAATAATACTTTGAGTACTATTAAGCATTTGACGAAATGAACTCGAGTTAATATATTTAATGCATGTTAAAAAATAATCGAAGTTCACATAACATTTAAAATACATTTTAAAATACAATTATATACTACACAAAAAGCGCAACAAAAGGAAGTCTACAGCTAAATAACTCGTCAAATATGGTTTCAGCACTCTGGTCACTCCAGTACTTTAATGATTTCATTCTTTTTGAGATGGGACTCGAGTGCCATTTTGCAGTGTCTAATGGTAGCACCCGTATACAGCAAGCGTGGAACAGCTTTAACTCCTCTCAAATCAGTGAGAAAGGGTATGGCAGCTCCAAGATATCCCCTGGATTCATGACGGATTTGAAAAAGCCCTATTCCAATGTCCGGACTCCATTGAATAGTTCTTAAACCCCCGTTGCAAGCCGCGGCTCCACTTCCGAAGTCTCCAAAGAGTTCATGAATTTTATCTCGGAGAAGTTGATTCAAGGTAAACTTTGAGTCCGTAAACGTATTTGATGAGATCGGAGTGAACGAAACGAGGAAGTAGCGCTTTTTGTAGCGAACCATATTTGAGAGTCTCTCTCTATAGAATTGTATCACGTGAGATTACTGCTAATAGAGAATTAAAATGCTCATGAAGTGGAACAGGGATGACGTCATCATCAACAACTTACATCAATCCTTCTTTCTTTTCTCCTCCAGATACTCCTGGATCTTGGTTATGATGGTTTGAGGATCTGCTAGCTGGGGAACTTTATAATTCTGTGCTAGATAAATACCCGCGTATGAACCGCCCAGGAAGCCCGTCAAGAAGTTGAATAGTCCCATACTTGATAATAGTCAGGAGCGGAATGGCTGAATACTATATATGTATATTGAGTATTTTGATATAATATGTGACGTCAGATATTCAAAGTTGAGAAAGTTGCACCTGGCGACGTTTTTGTGAAGAGGCGAAGGCATGAGCTAGGTTGGACAGGGTAGGATTTCATATTTTACTATCTTGTATAATTAGGCATAACTACTCGTTACAGTAATTTTATGTGCTTGTAAAGCATTTTAGGGTGTAGGGTCGTAAGAGCCATGATCTAGCTAGGAGTAGCAACAACTTCTTTTATAAAAAATATACGAATCTCAACCAACTCCAAATTTAATTTCAAAGGCACAAGAATCAAAAATGTCTTTTTATAAATTAGAAAAAAAAAGTTGTCATCAGCTAGGAATTTGAGTCCTTTTAATTAGTAATGCTGCCTTGGACATCATTTTTATCGATGCACATTATTTGCAAACGTTATCTAAAGTGAATCATCAAATTGTATTCAACTTTTCATTTAATACAATTACATAAAGGAAGCTCTCATAATCAAATAATATGTATTTAAATCTGAAATAAATTTCTTGATGGGTGTAAAATCCAGAAAACTCTCATGAAGATGGGTTCCCTGGAGATAAATCCTAATTTGAGCCTTCCTCATATTATGACCTCTTACCTTACTTTTACCAAATATTTGATTCAAAGGATTTTATCCAATTGCTTAACAAATTACAAAAGTCAGAGGGTTCCGGATACTGTTTTTGAAAATGGAGGGAGTCAGTTGTAGCAAGAAAATAACTTCTATTTAATAGCAGGGATGCCCCCTGACCAGCTCCTCTGTTGTGCTGCCCCTAAGCCATAGAGCAAAGTAATGTTATCAGGGAATAATAGTTTATTTTTGATCAAGAGATATTCACTATTGTTGTTGTTGACTCCTGACAAATTGAAATCAGACTTCTAATGCAACACACTGGAACTCATTCCCTCGATATAGCTTCTATAAAGTCCGACGACCTATGTGACAGCCTAGCTCAGTCTTCCCTACGTGTGAAATATACAAAAAAAAAAATGGTCAATTCGGCATGTGTTCAGTCGTTCATAATTTCATAAATCATAGTCCATAGAGTACATAGACAGTAATCTCAATTCTCAAAAGATCAACAGCGAAACTTACATAATAATAATATTGATTCCGTCACTCTTGGTGCTCCCATGTATTTTCCTTACATAATGCGACGTTATCATTATAATTTTATCGGTAGATAGTAGCGAAATTGGAGATAAATATCTTTCGGGAAAAAAATATTTTGCATAACAAAAAGATTGTGTGATCAATGATCATTTTCATTTCTTGCTTATATGGAAGGGAATTAAAAGTACAATTGAGGAATATCATAATTGACCTAAATGTTTAGGAAATACATGAATAATGATCAATGATCATGTGTCTGAAATTGAAACATAGGGCGTAATTTCTTTTTATAAAGAAATGAATGATTTTGTGATCACAACATGTTGAGCCCTTAGTGATTACAACATCAATAAAAAAACTCAACAATTGCTCGTCCGGGAGGCTAAATCGAATCACTTTGGTCAAAATCTACAATTTTTGAAGTAATGAACGATTACAAAAGATATTACGACTCAATGATTGCAAATCTTCATAGAGCCCCAAAATAAACATGATCATATCACTTTCGTAAATTAAATATAATAGATTAGTTATTCAATAAAGTTCTTTATTTTTTTACAATCAAGCGATAGGTTGTTTAGTTTCTTATAGGGCCTGGCTATCGAATTCCTGGTACAAAGTGGATTTTGATCATGGGTTATTCTTGCATAAAAAGTAATTGAGATATGATGAGAGTTTTTATATTTTTATATTATAGGGAACTCAAACTCTCTTGGAATATAATGAATTTAGTATTACTAAATAAAAACCAAAAATATATATTTTTTAAATTATATTTCAATAAGGTATTCTATTTTATTTATTCAACTTTAGAGCTCTCCTTTGGTTGTATTCGTATGGTGAAATGTTTAAAAACTGAGGAGACGAGAGAGATGACAAATAGAGCATTGACTAGGATCCTGGGAATAGGATAAAAACTCAATACTCCTTCATTATTCCTTCCACCAAAGACGTTATATCCTATTAAAAACATTAAGCATCTTAGTGCCTCATACTTCCACGCCTTAGGATTTTTGTCACAAATAAAGCCAAAGTTGGTGAGGGAAACCATGAGAAGGAAAATAATTCCAAAGAAAGCAGACTGGGAAAGACTGCTTTCAACTCGAGAGAAGACTTCAAGGACATAAAGAACCACATTGAAATGTGTAAATATGTAAACCTTGGTACTGAAGGATATTGGAGGATCGTACTTTTCTCTTTTGGGTATTTCAGGTACACAGGACATGTCACCGGTCCAAGATGTTCCCGGAAACCATCCAGGACCTTTGATAAAACAGGATATTTTATCTTTCCAATTGTCCATTGATGCAGCTTTGTCCCAAAGTAATTTATAATAAAACAATTGATGTTTTATGGGGTTAAAGAATTGAGGATGGTCCACAAGGCCATAGACTATTTTTTCCTCAGTTCGTAAATCCTCAAAAGTTCCAAACATTCTATCCCAGATGATGAGAAACCCAGCATAATTTTTATCTAAACAATACCGATTAGCTCCATGATGAACCATATGATGCCTAGGAATGTTAAATATATAGTTGAGAGGCCCAAGATCCTGTACGAGCTCAGTATGAATCCAGAATTGATAGAGTAAGTTAAATTGATCATGAACGAGTTTATGACTTGGTGGTATGAAAAAAGCCATGGGTAAGTAGAACACCATTGCTCCAAATTCCTAATACAAATAGATAAATCAACCAATTAGCTTACATAATGACTTAATTCATTTATAAATTTCAGTCATTTATTAAACAACTTTTTTTTTTTTAAAAAAAAAAGATAGTAACTTACCTGAAATACGGATTGTCTCAAAGCAGTTGTCAAAACATAGTCTTCAGAGCTATGGTGAACTTGATGTGCAGACCATAGAAATCCTACTTCGTGGGCTGCACGATGAACCCAATAATAACAAAAATCAATGGCAATCATAGTTATGAGCCAAGTCCAAACAGAGTCCCAAGGTAGTCCATAAATTCGATAATGTTCGTAGATATATATGTATGGCATGTTTGTAATTCCTTTAATTATGGCATTTCGAATGAGTAAGTACGCTCCATGTGTAATGGAATTGATTCCATCGTTGAATCGAGGCCTAATTATTTATAATTGACTCTAAACATATTCAATTAGACAAAACGAATATAAGACAATTTACCCATTTTTACGTCCCAAGGCAGTATAAAGGATACTCTCTAAAATGATGCTACCATATAAATAAGGAATGGCTCTGGATATCCAATCAGGTTTAGGTAAATCCTCAGGTTTTTCCAAGAGGGAGTCATAGGGATTTACTATATAAAATAAAACTCCAATATTTTTTAGTACTTCCATCATTCCTTCAATTCATGAAGAGCAGAACTACTCATTCAAACGAGATTGATAATTGTATTTATAAGTGTGTGTATAAGTTAGTAGTTGATTGTGTATTTTTTCTTTCTTTTGTACTTATCATTATTATTATTATTTATTTTTTTGATTTCTTGAAAAATAAGAGGATAAGAAACAATAACTAAGTAATCATCATTATGGAGGAAGGAGCACTTAAATTAGAGTTCACAGAGAGAAGATGAATCAGTACGCTTATCTTTTCTTTTTTCTTTATTACATACAGTACTAATAACTAATACGTAGATGATAAATGCAATGATACAGTATCAATCATTGATACTGGACTTTTCCTTCAGTATTGATTTATTGACTGCACACAAAAGCATCCAAGGAGCCAGCTAGGAGTGCCGGAACAGCAAGGGGACTACTCTTTAAAAAAAAATAACGATGAAAAGTTGCGTTATAAAAATGTCATTAGTATGTGACGTCATTTTTATAAATCTGTGTCCCTCAGCTAGCTCAAGGTTTATGTGCCCCTGCAAGTTCTGGTTATGAAGAGACTTAACCTCATACATATATCCTGCCCCGATTTGTTGTATTTAGATATAGATTCAAAAATTTATTTTCTTATAAAAAAATTCCAAAATTATAGTTCCCTTCAATTCCCGAAATACAATATTGAGACTCTAGAATTACATGGATGTCAGCCATCCTTTAGTGATTCCACACTCGCATTTTTTATGCAAAATTTTACGTATGTGGCAGAGCAGTGCAGTTAATAAAACTAGGCAATAGTTATTAAATAATATATAATTATACTATAAAAAATACATGGAAAACAAAAAGGACTTGGATTTTATTACATATTTTCGTCAGGGTACCCCAAATTACAGAGTCATGTAAACCTTGAACCATTTAATGACTTTGTCTTAGAGTTTGAGAGATTTAAAGATGGAAACTTTTTGTATTCTCTTTTAAATGTTGTTAAAAAACTATTTTACACTAAAATTACAACTCTTTTTCATTTTTCTGTTACCTTATATCTGACATAATATTATATATGTACAATTCACAACATCATGACTCCAAATCAGAAAGCTGCAATTTGAAGGAATTATTTAAATTACAACGTGGACCATTTTAATTACGAACTGCTGATTGATCCCATCTTTTAATTTGGATTTATTATTATTTATTTACGAGCAAAAGAACCGTGGATCCTTGGATTAATTATAATATCAACTGTACAACAGAATACTTTTGAAATAGTAATTACATAAGGAAATAACACAATTAGCATATTGAGTCTGTTATGTACCTATATTGGAATTTCGATTAATTAATTAATTATATTAGATGCATATTTTGTACATCATCAAATTTATAATCAATCTAGTCTCAGAAGACCATCATAATGTGATTCGAATCCTCCGATGTTATTCTCAATACCCTAACAAAATGTAGTGTATAAATATTACTCTGAATTACAATAATTATATATCATGGATACATAGGTGATTAGAAAACCATGACTATCCCTGTATTTGTCTATGCAAAAGTGTATTAATTTGAGGGATTTCTTAAGGAGATGTGACTGGCTTTAGAGCTAATATATAATATGTTACATATACAACCATTGTTTATACTACAATTCCTGCAGTTTGATCATTCGTCAGCTGCTATGTCAGTTTTCATGAAAATAAGAGTACTCACAGCAGTTGCCACCCCTGTACAAATGGGCTGGTAACCATGTTGGTAGATTGATCTGAAATGACAGTAAAATATCGAAATAGAACGCATGAATGAAGTGCAATTATAATCAGTTGGGCGGGATGGGGGGTCTTAGGCCTCAAATTTTGTATAATATATATATATATATAATCAAATCTGTGTAAGGAGCAATCAGATGCTGCGGAGTTGAATTTTTTGGATCCCAACTAGGGCTTTATATCGTTGTTCTACTGTATTATAATGATTTATAATGTAAAAAAAATATAAATTTATGATATAAACCCCCTTCCTAAAATTAATAATTGTGTCAATATCGACCCCTATTAGAGCATTATTTGCATCATCCAAATGAAGAGGTAAAAAAAAGAAAAGAAGCTAGACTTACGAAAATATAACCATGCTTGAAAGTTTATCATTCATAGTCAACTAATAATGTCTGTCTTGACGTGTCAAATCAATCACCTAAAATGATTCCAGGGCAAAAAAGTGAAGGCAAGGAAAAACATTTGATCATCCAAGGTGCGACCCGGATACGTAGTTGAACGGTTAAGAAAATAATATAACTTGAGGCACATATGTTACAAGGATTTATCGATGATATTATCATATTTTTTAGGACTCTAAGCTATACAAAAATACATTAGAATTTAATAACAATACTCTGAACACTAGTACAAACAAGTGAGTCTCATAATACAAATCCTTCATTGCCTATAGATAATCAAAATAATTAATCATTCGAATTTTAAGTATGAAAAAAAAAAAAAAAATTAGAATACAACTCGACAGAGGAGTTTGATTTTATCTTTTTGAGGTGTAAGTCAGGATTTAAATCCCCGAGGTATATTTCAACTTTCCTTTGGATCTCTGAATATATATTAGTGTTATAAAGTAATGATAATAATAGTAATAATTAATTAATTAATGTACCTACACGGATGGATCACAAGTTTATTTCTACTATTTAAAAATAAATAAATTTGACAACCAGGGAAAAATTTAAGATTTGTAGACTCATCTACAGTTACTTTCTTTTACTGAGATAATAATATTAATAATAATAATATATTATATGAATAAGTAAGTAATGATATTTAAATAAATTGATTTTCTTTAAACAAAATGTATGTACCGATTAAAATGCTTCTATAAAACAAAGATATTTAAAGCCGTTTGTTTATGGGTATGAATGATATCAGTGCGTAAAACGTTACATCTTATTAAATTTCTTTATTAAGGGCCTCCTCGTAAAAATCATTAATATCATCTTGGATTCTACAAAATGTAATAATGCTTCATTAGTCAGAGCAAATGACCCTGGCTATGACAATATATCAGTGTAAGGATAAATTAGGGGATCCTAATATATTAATAATATGCACCTTTTCAAAAAAAAATAATAATAACAAATGAAATAAATTTTTGCATTCATTCGCATCTATTTTTAACTGTAAGCATGAGTTGATTGGTTTGATATATCAAATAGGTGGCAGAAGTAAAGACGGAGTTGGGCTGACCCTCCTTAAAATATTCCTTGAGAGTAAGAGAAAATCGTTTCGAATACTTGACAAACTCCCTTTTCCTTTGATCCAAAGCTTGTTTCCCTTGAGATCCCGGAATATAAGCGCTCACATCATTCACAGCATCCAGTAGCTTCTTTATCGCACTTGCTATTTCCCTAAAATGATGATAAAAAATGGATTTTAAAACAATCATTTAAAAGCAAAAAATAAAATAAAATAGAAAGACAGGAAAAGAAACTTGATTGTATATACTTAATTGTCTCCAAAAAGGTTTTTCGATCCGTTATTTCAGCAGGTATTCGTGAGAGAATTCTTTTGAGGGATGCAGATTTTTTATTAAATTCTTGAAAGGGCTCCTCCGTTCTGGAGGATCTATACTCGATACATTCAGAGTCGGAAATGCAGCCCTGAAGATGTAAAAGACTTTCATTCATGTTCACAACAGAGGAAAGATCCGCTTTTTGCACAAGGTGTGAGACGAGGTCATAGGAGAAGCCGGGATATGAGGCCTCTACTTTACATAAAGCTGAGCGTAGGGTCTGAGCGGCTTTGACATCCCTTTGTTCAAGCTGTAATTATAAAAGTTTAGATATGAATGAAATGGTAAATATGTATGTCAAGTCAACAAGAAACTAAATTTTTTTGAAATATTTTCACAAATGAGTTTGAACTGCTTTCATATTCTTGAAGACATTCTCTTTCGTATGTATTAATAGGTTATTTATGCTAATTAAATAATGACTTCAATAATAATTGCAACTTAATTATAGGAAAACCCGTCCGACTACAATCAAGAATAAATAACATCTGGGATTTATGGCTATTCAGTTACTGTTACTATGATTCATGGTGAGCATGATAGCGGATATAGTTCGTTCTTAATAGTTATACAACAGATGAGCTGATTTCAGCCAACTGTCACTAAATAAATCTCTGGGGTTATGAAAAAGGTGAACGTTCTTTATGGGACAATATCGCCTCCATATGGAGTCGACACATTTATCCGATTGCTCTATTGGATGATAAACAACAATCCTTGGTTGTTTCTCAATGATATAAAGTGACATCTTAGCAAAAACCGTGCGGGTTAGGTCAGAGTAAATGACTCTTCAATATTTGACCGTTATATTTATGAAGACAAAAAACTACTGCAAAGGTGATGATTTTCTCTATATTTTCAATATTTGATTGTTAAACTTGCTTTCTTGTTGAATTGACACATATATGCATGTACATACATGGAAATGAGGGGGTGGGCTGACCCTATTGCCCAAGGAAATGGGAGCTATGAATGATGTTTAGAGCAAGGTGTGTTTATGGATATTATTTATTTTAATCAATTGAAGATAGGACGACGCGTATGGATGACAATTTAGAGAGGAGGAGATATGTTTATGTATGTACATAAGTAAGTCTGTAAGTGGATTTACAGATATATCTAGGTATGTTGTACGTATGTACACACATTGAACATACTTAGATATATCTAAGTATTTGAGTACACATACATATATATATGCTTAGAAATATACTGATAGATATACATAATATGCACTATTGAAGTAGTAACAGGTGTTTTTATCATTAACATCATCATATCATTGAATAGCAATTGTTCAAAAGACTCTCTCTCTCTCTCTTCTCCAATGAGAGCAGTGTCAAAAGGAGAGCAAAAGGCCCTTATACCTACCTCATATTCATTATCATCACTATCATCCTTTTCATCATCATCTCCTTCTTCTCCTTCAACTACACACCATAGTAATAATATTTATTTTAAAAAGCAAATCAGTAAACGTGAATACTTATGTACTACCTATTATCACCTGAACTAAAGAGCTCTCTCACAAACACACAAAATCCGTCACCAAACTTTCTTCCTTCCTTCCTTCCTTACAACTATTTTAATATAATTATAATAAGAATTTGTTAGATTTTTTTTTTTTTTTTTTTTTTTTTGAAAAAATAAAATTTTAATGATGAAGGAAGCCACTTCACGTCTACTATTTCTACTCCTACTATTACCTTAGTATTTTAGACTTCAAGAAACGAGGATAAATAAATAAATAACTAAATACAAAGTAAGTCCTTTTTTCATTCATCACCCATCTTTTTTCAGCTTAAATACACACACACACACTTATATTATGTTATAATGCTATGTCAATGTAACTTGTATATAAATCATTTTGATGTTGTTCACAACACCTATTATGAGTAGTTCCTGAATAACTAACACCATGATTTTAACACAGTTTTATAGGGAAACCTCATATTTATTATAACTAAACTAGAATAGAAGGATTGGAATCATGGAGAGACGACTCCTACAAAGGAAAATCCTTTCAGACTCTCAAAAAATGCTAAAGAATGGAGATGAAGAAGAATTCATGACGGATGGAATGCTAATTCCATCAAGAAGTCGCTCGGACTCTCTGCCAAGCGAATCCCTTTTTTATTCTAGACTTGGAGGGAGACGTCAATCCCTGCCCTCCTCTCAACAAGGACAGGGGATAGAGAATACGGAAAAATTGCTCAAAGTATTGGATAATTCTATGTTTGTGAGAGTTTTGAAAATTTGAAAATATTTTTTTTTTTTCGTTGTTTCATGTCTTTATAGAGTGCGGATTTTTGCGTCATTTGTCTAATTATCTAGATATACGACGTAAAAAGTAGCACTTAACTTAAAGAAATGTAAATAATAGCAATTTGTAGAACAAACAATAATTATTTGTTTTTGGACTTACAAAAAAAGTAAAAAAAATAGAGGACAATAAGCTAATCTACTCCTTTATCTATTATGTATCTAGGAAGGAATTTTAAAACTTCAGAATTCCGTCAAAAACCTCGACTCTGCCAAGAAGACAGTTCAAGACATCATAGATAGTCGACGACTCTCCTCAGTGGGACAAGGCGAAAATGAGGAGAATTCATCTGCAGCAAATGAGTCTTCAAAACAAGAGCCTCCTCCTCTGCCACGAACAGCACCTCCAACTCTTCTAATACAACCCCCTCAATCCCCATCAAACACTCCAAATGAAGGTAGTAATTTTATTAGTAAATTTGGACGATGGATGAAATCCAAGTGGGATGACAAATATGCCTCCAAATCCGCGGATAAAGACGTTAAAAAAGCGGTAAAAGGGGTGGAAGAAGCTGGAGAAGTCATCAATCAAATGGAAGACTCTCTTCTTAAAGCAGAAGAGGAGTTGAGAATGAGAGCTTTGGCTCTACGACGTCAAAGTGCAGATGCATTTAAACTCGTCTCCACAGGGATTAAAACAGTCAATATCTCTTATGATGAGGAGGAGGAAGAAAATATAAGCTTCAAGTCGGATGAGAAATGTTATCCCTCCGAAATTCATGTCGAGCATGAGGATGATGATGACATCGATAAAGTTATAAAAGAATTTGCAAATGAAAACAACAACAATACTACTACTGCCACTGGGAAAAAGTGCTATGAGCAGCAAGTGACGAATCTTTGATATTATATTCCATGTATTTTTATTTTTTGGGGGGGAATGTTCGTACTTCACCACCTAAGAACAAATAACTTGAAACTTGTTAGAACAAAATAAATACTGAAATGCATGCATTCTAGGAGTAATTTAAATAAATAAAGTCTCAATGAGTAATTTAGTCATATTAATGAATGGATAAGTATAAGTAGGTGGCTCCCTATTCTGGAGACACATCATATGCATAATTATAGTGATGCTATCCGAATTGAATCAATCAACCAGATTAGACAGTATACATACATAGTTACACAACGAATTACATGAATGTAGTAAGTCGTAGGTAAGGGACAGACCCCATGAAAAGAGTCCCAAGCTACACGCAAATAGCCACAGACATCAAATAAATTACAGAAAATATTTGTAGACCCTATCTATAATTGAAGGACTACACTCAGTCATTGATGATATGATTACCTCCCTGCCAATGGGATCATCCCTCTTATTCAACAACAAATCAATTACCTGTGTCAAGATAGGACGGATTAAGATGGGGAGAACTAAGGAAGACGTTGGGAGATCCACTTCCATAGTCATGTTGCACTTTGTCAATGATATTTATTTATTAAAAAAACCAATGATTTGATCTCTTCTTGTGAGACTATATATGTATATATCGATGATGTATAGTTAGCTGTTTATTGAATGTGTTGATCAGCTCTCTTTGATCTGTCTCTCCTCACTTCTCTCTCTCTCTCTCTCTCTCTCTCTGTATATATCCCTTTTCTCTTTTCTTGTCAAAAAAAAAATAAACAGAGGATAGAAAAGTACTCGCAATATTGTGTTCAAGAGAAAAGTACGCGTACTTCAAAGTTAGCTGTGGATTTTTTTTTTTTTTAGTAATAACCTAATGACATCACGACGGATAGTTGTCAATAATTAACTCACAATATATATGTATAATATGAAATGATTCATGATGGTCGAGCACTATTAAAGAGAGGGAGCTGAGTGAGGATGAAACATATTTAAAAATGAGAAGAACCTTGTAGAATTTCCATTGATATACATACTTACCTATTTATAATATAATGTGTACAAGTTACGATTTTGTACTATCAGATTCTGCAAGCTAATTGATTTGCCCGTCTCAGAATATATTATTATTATCTAGCCAAAACAAGAGGCATTATTATTTAAATTCCCAACTAGATGTTGATGCTCAAAAATATTGAATTCCCTTATGACATACTTAAATTTCATAATAATAATAATTAATTAATTAGAAAATGATAGAACTCTGGGGACATTTGAATAAAGAACATGGAATGCTCATTAATTAGTAATTCATTTTCATGACGAAGGTCAAAGTCGTTAAATTCAGCATTATTTAAAATGTTTCATCTTCTTTTTTTTTTCCTCATATAAGTAATAAATTGTATAAATTCACAACTTAAGGATATGTGAGTCATTTACTTTTTATTTAAATATATTATATATTATTGACAGATCGTTTGATCGAAAGCTCTGGGTCTACGCTCTTGAATGCATTCCTTATTAATCTATTTCATGTAATATTCAAGGATTTATTTAAATACAAACGTTTTGGTCGATTTTTGGGCCTATTCCCGCCGCCAATGCCCTTGGAAGTCCCTTTAGGTCAAAACAAAGACTGAAAATGGAATTTGCATTAAATATTTTAGAGGATCTTCATTTTTTTAATGCACAAAATGAGTATTATCCTTCTAGGCTTATATTGAAGTTGGAAAATGGGCCAAAAAAGCTTAAAAAAGTAGGGTTCGATTTCTCAAAAAAAATTACAGATTTGAAATCCGCGTGCAAAACTGAATAACTTTTATTAATCTTATACCCCTTAGGATTTTTGAAAGTTCAAATTTTAGATGAAAAACAAATGATCAAAATACCTCTATATATATATATATATATATATATAATGTTGTTGCCGTTATAAGAACATAATTAATTTTAAAAACTTGATAAAATCAACATTTTATTCCATAGAATTGGTCTAATATCCTTTTATTACTCCAATGAATGATTATTTTATTTTTTTGTTGTGTTCATCAACTTCAATTTATAAATATTCGTTATTTTATTTTACTTTTTCACTCATGGTAACAGAGCATTTTAACCGAGATCCTTAATTAAAGCGATCCCATGTTGGGGACATATTATTATAATTGATATATTTATTAAATAAAATGAACAAACTTCACAAAGAATATTAAGGAAAATTCATCAAATGGCTTTATAAATGTAAAAAAACTAAACACCTGTAGGGAAATACAATTGGATGCCAAAGAGAAACAGTGATATTTGAATCATATCAATTAGAGGTAATGATCCTCATGAGATAACAACACATTTAGACGATTCATTTCGTTCCAGATTCCAAGAGGAATCATATATTGAGAAAAATCTCTGCAAAAGTAATAGTTAATTTATTGGCCAACCAACGTAAAATTTTTATGTAAAACGACATATTTTTAGGGTTTGAGATGAAGGAACAAGCCCCTAATTAAGTGTAAATTAAAACGTTGGTGTGATTTAAACGTCTTAAGTTCTCAAAAAAAGAGAAATTACTGGTCATCACGGATCACTTCAAAACCTTGCCTCTTGTTGATAACATGCAATATAATATTTGAATAAATGAAGTATAATATATTACACATCTACTCTCGTCGCCAAATCCGGGCTACCCAGATAATCAAAATGAGGACGTGTAATTATAAGTGATTACAGATATTTCCAATTATATATATATATATATATATATATATGTAACAGTTAAGGGATTACAATGAGTCAAGAGTCTTAGAACGAAGGATAAAATACGTTCCCAAGTACACAAATGTCGGCTACACTCCTAACCCCCCCCCCCCTATTTGTGGGTTGAAATGTTCTACTCCATTTCAACATTATGTTATGGTTATGAAGCCAAGAATAACCCATCATTCAGATATGTTATCCATTATCCACCTCATGCATCCATATATCCTTGATATATATTGCTAAAATCCATTCAGATCCTAATTATAATCAAAGGATAATAATAATAATTATAATTATTATCATCCATTGAAATGACACAACATTCAATACCCTTCCCCTCACCCCAAACTACAGATAAATGCAAGAATAAGAGTAGATGTTTTTTTTTTAAAGTTGACTTTTATTAGAAAAATAATATAATTAAAGACAAGTTATGAATGAATGTAAGCAAAAACAACCAAAAATCTATAACACCACATAATGCAACAGTAAAATAGCGTATTTTCATAAGGATCTCAAGCTTGTCCTTTCAAAGCTCTACGAAATCATTCACTCAATCATGTATTCATATAATAAATGAGAGCAGAAAAAACTTGAAATAAAATGAATGTTGGGATAATTTGTAAGCTCCTTAACGTTCCTCAAGTATCTAATTATTATTATTATTTGTGGCTATTTATTTATATATATATATATGTGTGTGTGTCTTTAATTTCTAATGAAGACTCTGGATGTCCTTGGGAGTAGTAATTTGTTTTTAGAATGAATGCATTGTAATAATAAAACATGACAAAAATAAAACAGGGGATCCAATGATATGAATAAATGCTACAAGGTACTAAAGGGAATACATACACATACATAGTACTATGAAGAGGAAAGAAGGAAGGTTAATTAGACATAATTAGACATTATTTTGATGTATGGCTAGCAATGTGAATATACTTTTCTTGTACCACTTCGAGAAGAGACTTGACTCCGCTCACTTTAACGCCTTTATATCTTAATTCTGAAATCTTTCTATCAAAAGGTTTCTTAGATTGTCCTAGGGCCTCAGCCAAACTAGAGGCCAGAAGCAAAAAGGGTACTCTGAATACTTCTGCTTCTTGAAGTCCAGATAAAAGCTCAAAGGATTTGACAGCGATGAGGCAGTGTGCAAAAGCGGCTTCCTTTTTACCCGCTGCATTTTGACAAGCAATGAGTTCACATAAAACAGAGAGGACATAAAAGGATGAAATCGTGAGAAGTTTCTCTCGAACATTAAATATATTTTCCAAAAGAGGAACTGCATCTGCAAAGTGACTCAATTTAATGTAGGAAACAGCTTCATTGTGCTCATCCGATGAGAGGAAAGAATAGAAATAATCAGAGTAGAGTAAATTCTCTGAGGCAGCGATGAGATTCAGAAATTTATGGAATGCCTCCGTTCTTTCAGTGATGACCTCGGCTTTGAAATTCCCAATGAGCACTTTTTTAGGGAATTGAAAGTCGCCTAAAACGGAGGGGTGGTAGGAGCGTAGAATACATTCGTATACATTATTAAAGTCATTATATCTGCGGTTGATGATTGCGGGGCGGGAGTTGTCATTGATCCTTTTCATCATGATGGTGTATAACTGAAATAGAAAGGAATTCAAATGATACAAAAATGGGTCTTCAACCTCGGAGGAGCAGGAACAAAAGAAACATACAACATGCTTTTTACCACCCGCCTCAGTCACATGAGCAGTAACGACTTGAAATTTGATTTTGGAACGAATCCGTGGATCACCAATGGGGATTTCCTTAATGACTATAGGTACGGGAGTTGGAGAAGGAACGCGCTCCTCCAGCTCTTCTTGCTCCATCTGAGATGACTCATCATCCAAATCCTCTGGAGCAGATTCCTCAATCGTCTCTCTGGATTCATTTGAGTTAATGTCCGTCTCAGATGGATCAGATACTCCAGGATTCTCCTCAGTCATTCTTTTACTGCAATAAACAAAATGACCAGGTTAGCTGCTAAAGGAGAAAACGGGTGTTCCATATGACGTCATAGAGAGTCTACTACTTGGTAATTCATTGAATCATTAATAATAAATACTAACTGTTATAAAACTTCTCACGCACCCTAGCTAGCAGAGTGCAACGCTCTTTCTCTCTCTCTCCAATGACGTAATGTTTACACAAGTCAATAACTTTTGTCAATATATATATATATATATACGCATCAATTTCCTCACCTCGGAATCAAGATGGTTGTCATTCCTCCAATCAGTACCATGGCTAGCAAATATAATAACGACCATATGATTTCTTTTTCCCCTAATGTTTTCTACATCAATATCATACACATCCAGTTGAATTATTATGATGAATTAGGATGACCGATCAAGGAGACAATACAACAACTGAGTCAAAGTACTACGTACGTGAGCACAGTTTGTCACAAGGGTACCATATCATTAATAAACCTACTTAAAAACTATTTATATATGTATTGATACTCCCTCGATCATTCCAACGGCAATAATAGCCTAAAATTATTCACCTCATTGTACATATATTAATATTCTGTACTTTAATATATGTATAAAAATAATTAATTCTTCGATATTTTTAAAAAAGGTTCATTTTTGTTTTCTGTACTTCAAAGTCCAAAATTGAAATTGCTATCATTGATCCTATTTGACAACCAAGGAGTAGTCATTTGAAATGTTTTTAGTGGACAGAATGAACTCCTATTAATTATTATGTTCAAATTGAGTCAACACGAAACATCCATACATACATACATTCTACTCTATGTATAATATAACATAATAGGATCGGTATTTTATGCTGAGTCTCTATTACTAATATAATATATCTGTACAAACGAAGTGTATTTGCGTTTCCCTCATTTTTGTGGTCCAATTAGAAGACTGACCGTAAGAGTAGGTTTGCTGAGCCAATAGGAAGAGAACACGGATCCTCTTCTTCTTTCTCCTTCTTTAAATCACGCAACCCTTCAGACTCATTCCGGCTCTGCTAACAAAATATGACAACACTCGTCACGATCCACAGAACTTGACACATAAACTTATGAGTTTTTGAGTAGACTTTGATTGACTTTGAGATTGGAAGGATGAAGGAGGAGTGCAGGTATGTGTACTGGAGTCGATTAAGATGGAAAGCGGGTGCTTTTCTCCTGTTTTTGACGTGTTTTGATTCCTTCATTTCCTGTAAGTTAAAGACTCCCCTGGACTTTAGATCCATTCAAATGATGTGTCTATAAATTCTATGTCTGTCTTCTCCTAGGGGTTGAGGCGGCGTCGAAGGATTCGAAAGGAGTAGAGGAGCACCTTAAAATGGGTATGACGCTCCTTGGGCGGGGACAATACTCGGATGCACTCTCTCATTTTCATTCTGCGATAGGTAAATTCCCCCCCCCCTCATTTGATATTTGAGAATCCCTCACACCCTTCCTCTTTACAGATACGGATCCCAATAATTACATGTCCTACTACAAAAGAGCTACCGTGTTCCTGGCCTTAAGCAGAAGCAGACCCGCATTAGCGGATCTGGATCGAGTATTGGAAATCAAATCCGATTTTCTTAGCGCACGTCTTCAAAGGGGAACCGTTCTTTTCAAAATGGGACGCTTGGATGAAGCTCATATAGACTACGAAAAGTTTCTAATTTTAGATCCTCAAAATGAGGAGGCCACTCAAAAATATACTCAAATTGAGAACTTAAAAACAAGGATTAATATGGTTCATGAGCTAATAAAGTATCAAAATTATGAAGGCGTCATTGATGAGTTGACTGAATTGATTGAGGTACTATTCATTTTTCTCCTAAAGTGGCAAGAGTCACTCATGAGTGAGTAAATTCTAACTATCAAATGCTCTTTCAGCTCATCCCTTGGGATCCTTCTCTTCGTGAAATGCGGTCTGATGCATACATTCATATTGGTAATACATTCCGTGCCATTTCCGATATTCGCTCTGTAACAAAATTGACAACTGATAACACGGATGGTTATTTCAAGCTTGCCGATCTTTATTATCAAACGGGCTCAACAGACGAGTCTCTAACTGAAGTGAGAGAGTGTCTCAAATTAGACCCTGAACATCATCAATGCTACCCCTTCTATAAGAAGTTAAAAAAAGTTGTCAAGTTTGTGAATTTAGCTGCAGAGTCCTCAGAGAGTCAAGATTGGGCAGAGTGTATTAATGCAGCTAATAAAATCCTTAAAATTGAAAACTCCGTCGAAAATGTTAGATTTATTGCGTATGATCGCCAATGCAAATGCTTACTTGAAAATAAAGAACCCCAAGAGGCACTAAAGGCCTGTTCACTTGCTCTTAACATCAACGAAGAACCTAGACTTTACTGTGATAGAGCAGAGGCTTATCTCCAAGAAGATCTCTATGATGAAGCAATTGAAGACTATCGCAAAGCTTTAAATATTGAGGAGCATTTCAAACGAGCCAAAGAGGGCATGAATCGTGCTCAGAAACGACAGAAGCAAGCTAGTAAAAGAGACTATTATAAAATCCTAGGACTCCGTCGTAATGCGTCCAAAAGGGATGTGACTAAAGCTTATCGAAAACTTGCTCAAAAGTGGCATCCAGATAATTTCCAGGATGAAAAAGAAAAGAAAGAGGCTGAAAAAAAATTCATGGACATTGCTGCTGCGAAGGAAGTCCTCACGGATGATGGTAAGTGACACGTAGTCTTTTTAAACTCCTTTTATTTTTGAAATGCTTATCATATATGTATATACACTACGCAGCACTTGTTTTTTGTTAACCGATGACACTTTACAAAAAAAAAAAAATTAAAAAAATTCCTTTAAAAAAGATTAAAAAGAAATCAATTCACTCAATGGCAATCACTTTGTTTTTCAGAAAAAAAACAAAAGTTTGATAATGGAATAGATCCTTTAGACCCAGAAGCTCAACAACATGAACATCACAATCATTTCCATGATGGTCAGACGTTTCACTTCCAAGGTGATCCATTTGGAGGTGGTGGATTCAAGTTTCACTTCAATTAATGAATTAATTAACTAACTCCTCATTCTCAACTGAGGAGCAGCAACATAATAGGAAAAAAATATTTTTATCAAAATACCTACAATTATAGTCAAAAAAAAAACAAAAAGCAAAAAGCAAAAAAAAAACAACCAATAATTTATTTTTGTTTTTTATATCCTACTTCATCCTTGGTTATTTTATTGTTATTGAATATTAATGAAATAGAAGAAAATTATACCGAATAGTTCTCAAATTATATTCACTTTTGATTTGTCTTATTTATCTCCTTTTGAGGTCAGAATGACCATAGTATAAACCTTATTTGGTTTTATAAAAAAAAGTGTAACTCAACCCGTTTCTCTAATTAATTAGTCCCCCTGGGTGTGAAGGGAATTTTTCATCCTTAAAAATACAGGGTTTATCATTACTTTTTTCGTATTTATTCTATTTTTAGGTAAATTTATTTTGTATTATTCTTATACTCTACTGAACAAAAAAAATTGAAAAATCTAAACATCTATATATGCTATGTGTACATTTTACAGGTGATATTTTAGGAAGCAATTTATGTTGATATTTTTTTACAAAAAACTCACTTCACACCCAGAGGGGCGGACACTTGTGTCCCGTAATTTCTAAATCAGTCCTTAGAACTAAAAGATATTTTAAACTTATAGTTCTTCAAGTATACATATATATGTTAACAAATAACTTCCTTGAAAAACGAAAAAGTTATTTTGGTTATAACATGATTTTTTTTTTTTTTTTTTTTGCATGTGTCAAAATTGTAACTTTCAGTACCTTGATAAATATTCAAATCAAATTATTTTTTTATGACCAACTATGAAATATGAGCAATAGCTTAACATCTTAGCTATCCAACAAAAAAAAAAAAAAGAAGAAAACACATATCGGCTGATAATGGAGCGGATATTGAATTTATGGGACACCGGTGTCTCCTTTGGGTTCGAAAGTGTTCATGTTATGAAAAAAAAAAAAAAAATGAATATTCAGTTAGTTTGGAATTCAAATAATGTAGGTAAAAAGGATTACTGCACTGTTCATACATGTCACTATTAACTGAAATGGACTTTCCAAAACTTATTCCAAAAGTAATGACTCCCTTTCTAACAACGCGAATGTAGGGGATTATTCCAAGACTTTGGAAACGTATCGTCTAAGAACCGACATTATTATTATTATTATTATTATATTGGTAACTTCTTGACAGTCCATTTTCAAAAAGAGGTTTGTCAAATGAAAATCATCTTGAGTAGATCCATTGATGGGCCATGACTCATGATGATGATCAAAGCTCGACTCATATGGATTTTTTTTTTTGAAACTGAGCCTGATTTATTTATTTATTTTAATAAAAGGCCTTTCAATTCAACGCATACCTATATCTACAATACTCATTACTAATTAATTATTATTATTATTATCAAAAAAGCCAATATTTGGCAAAATAAATCCGTGGAGCACAAGTCACTAAGTCATGACCTTTATCATAATTAATATTTATCTCTTCCTCCCTTGTTAGATCTCATTAACAAGCAGTAGTATCTATATAGACATTTTCTCGTTAATCAGCTCTTTGCCTCGTTTTTTTTTAATCTATTTTGATGGAAGGAAACTCTTATAATTAATATATAGATAAAAGATAAAAAAAAAAAAAAATAGTAATAAAAAATCAAGGGACCTTTATTATTGTTCGTGTCATCATAGCACCTTTGGTTAGAAAGTTTACCTTTTTGAAGCGCGATCCCTCCTCCACGCTTTGAAAAATGTTTCTCTCTTACATTCATAACTTGACTTCAATCATTCAGTATATACAGTATGTATATATGTGTCGTGTCAAGTCAACAAGAAAGCAAGTTTGTTTTCAAATATAGAGAAAATCATCCACTTTGCAGTAGTTTTTTGTCTTCATAAATATAACGGCCAACTATTTTGGAGTCATTTACAGACCTATACCACACACGGTTTTTGCTCAAATGTCACTTTATATCATTGAGAAACAACCAAGGATTGTTGTCTATCATCCAATAAATCAATCAAATAAATGTTAATACTGCACATGGAGCGGATATAGTCCCTGAAAGAACGTTCACCTTTTTCATAGCCCCAGAGATGTATTAGGTGACAGTTGGTTTTTTCCTATAATACAGTTGCAATTAATATTGGAGTCATTATTTAATTAATTATCGAAATAACCTATTAATACAAACGAGAAAAGAGAATGTCTTCAAGAATAATATGAGTGCAGTTCACACTCATTTTTGAAACTTTTCAGAACAACTTGGTTTCTTGTTGACTTGACGCATATATACAAAACTCTTTAACACACGGGTAGATAAGGAAATAGGAAGTATTCAATATGATACTTGCTCTTTACAAAGAAGAAGAAGGAGTGTCAAAGTTCATCTCCACTAAACTAATACGATATTTATATTCTTAATTACTTAAAAATTTATTTAATATCCATCAAAATTCCTTTGAATAAAGGAATATTATTTATTTCAATTTTAAATCATTCAAAATATTTCAGAGACGTCTCTTTTAAATTCCACACGGAAAAAACAATTTTGCTTTATGTAAAATTAAATTTAAAAACATAATTATGACTATAATACATTAAAAGAGATCAACTTTCCAGTTTTCCAAATCTCTGCTCTTTTCTCACCATCCGCTTTGACCAACTTGCCTTCACCGTGTCTTTCGTTGTTATCATATGTTCCTTCAAAAACATCTCCAGAGCCGAATGTGTAGCGACCATTTCCTTGCTTTATTCCATCTACCCAATCGCCTTCATATCTAGAAGAAGGAAATATTGTAAAGCAAGGATAGATAAACGATAATTAATCTATTATTATTATTATTATTCTATTTAGATAGCAACACACGTTGTAACTATTGGATATTTTGTTAGTAGATATTAAGTACGCCTTCATCATCTTTCTATTAGTCTCTCAATATTTCCTTCATTAAAGATAAAAGGCTCAAAATTTAACCGACAGTATTTAGCTAGTCAATTTTTCCCAACTACAGACAATTCCTTATTGAATAGCACGTCGAGCTTTTTTGTTCACTCGCAACCTCGATTGACAAAAGGGAAAGGAAAAATTTGGAAAAACAACTGGTAGCTGCTACTTACTCTTCTGTATTTTCCTTGTTGCCAACTTGTTAATAGTTGGCAGAATTTATTACTTAGATATACTATATATTTATCAATTCTACCAATCACAAACCAATCGTTATTACTTCTCATATATTCAAAATTCAAAAAAAAGGGCGCGCAATCCTTGATTTAATATATTTTTTATACATCAAAATCCTAAATAATAATGATAATACCCTTTTTGAGCTCATAACACGTAGAGTCAGTTGTGCTTTAAATCAAAAGAGTCAAATGATGAAAAACACATCTGAAGGGAGAATACAATTTGTGTTTTTGTTATTCCCAAAAAGCTCGTCGTGCTAATCACTCTCATTTTAGAAGATATTGATGATCTTTTTTTTTTTTTTTTAGTTTTCCATAAGGCCTAGGTTTCTGCTGAAAATGAGGATTATTCGATTTGTTAATTTGTTTCCTTTGATCTAAGGCATAGTGCTTATAGTACGTATTTTCAAATACTTACTGAGAGAATTAAAAAATACATTATGGATTCAGTTATTATAGAAGTGGTTCAAGATACCCGTCCTTCTAGTTTGAGTTAAAACTCATGAGTAATGAGAGACTAAGATTCATTCATAAGGAAACAGTCAGTGTTGATCACCTTTAGAGAAAAGGGGGCTTAAAGTTTTGAAAATTGATTAATTCCTTTAATATTTGGTGCACATATATCAATTGATGCACAGAGAGCTCTTGGTAAAGGAGCGTTTGTAGTGATCTGAAGACTGCCTGGAGGTTATATTTTAGTTCAAAACTAGTCACTGGCAGGACAAATATGATTAATTATCTTAGGATGAGGGAAAATCCTGGCTAGAACCATCCAGAGTACTCCACATGTGCTAATACGGCCAACGTTTTCCTCACATAATCTGGTCATGGGACACATGACAAATTTTGCAACAAAGGATTTTTGACATATTGGCTCTAATTAGTAACTGGCTATACATATATACTAGACAAACACTGGCACTATATTAAGTATTTCAATAAGATGGATTCATTTTTTTGGAAATCTACTCAGTCTCAATGATTCAGCTGAGAGAAGCATGAGGCTGATTAGTCAGTATATTAACATATATATTAAGGGAAAGCAGGAATGACTTCAGTTCACAAATGTACCTATAAGTCATTGACTATGATTGATTAAAGTAAAAATATGAAGGATATAGAATTTTCCATTATTTAACTTAAATAAATATAGTCAGAGGGGAAAGGAGGTAGTCCTCAAATTATAATGTTTCAACAATTACATTTGTCTGGATTGTAGTTTTAAAAAAATAATTGACATTGTAAATTTAAACTATCAACAATATATCACGCTTTGAACAATAGAGATCGTTAGTTTTTTCTCTCTCAATGCTCATGAATATTTAAAATGGAATCCCTTAGTCAAGGTTACTTATATAAAGACTTGAAACTTTGTATGTATGTGCACAATATATGTAACTGTAATTAGATCCTAATACAGCTTATATTATATATATATATTTGATTAGGAGTTATTCAAGACAAAGCGTGACGTATAAAATGACCACGCGTAGGTAGCTAGGGTTTTTGACATATAGAGACTTGAAACTTTGAATATATCATGATTAGACTCAAATAAAACACCATTTATAAACATTCATAAACATATTTAGAAAAATTCAAGAAAAAAAAATGTCTGTAGTGTTAGTTTATTTCTACATACGTAGACAATCAATCAATTAGTTAATTAGTTATTCAACAAAAACGGATAAGTCTTTAGGCTACACCTTTAATTAAAATCCAAAATGCTAATGAAATAGTTATTATTATTCACAAGCTTCCTGATGATTACAAGAAGCAATGGCGGTCTGGCTTCACTTTCAGAGGGGTGGTTGGGAGAAAAGCCTACATATTCAGACCCTAAAAAGAAGAAGTAGACCTACAAAATTTGTCTCGACCCTTTTACATCCCTCATTTATGGTTATAGATGATTTCTTTTTGTATAAAAGCTCAATTTTCCTCCTGTTTTTTATTTTTTATTGATTGGAGAAATGTATCAACTTACCCCTTCTGATATACTTTAACATAATATATATTCTTCTTTCTCAGGGGGGGGGGGGCACACAACCCCCCAGCTAGGCTGCCCCCACATCATTGAACTTACACTAATGGGCATATGAGTAAAATATATTTTTACTTTTGACACATTTTACTTTTGAATTATCTCATGAGTCATGAGATAATTCAAAACGAATGTGTCATCATGACTGAGTCATGGCATATAATGGCTCTTCTGAATCGAAGTAAAATGTAAGTATGTACATATTATATAGAATGTAGTTATTATATTCCAGTTTTGATAATTTGATAAATCAAATATCTGTTTGGAGTCGATGATGACGTAACAGTATGTTTTAGTGCGAAAGTTTATGGAAAGTTCAAATTCCTTTAAAGGTTAAATGTTCAAAAATATGATCCATACATATTTCAATTCAACTAATGCATTATTCCTTATTTGCTCCAAATTGCATACATATATACTTAGATATTATTGTAACATATTTTTACGTCAATATATTCCATTAGTATTATGCATAATTCGAACTTGAATACATTTAATCCGAGGATTTTCTTCTTCTTCTTCTTAAAGGTGTAAAAACATATTTTAGTATTTTAATTATATACCTTTTTAAGTTGAATATGGGAATAAGCAAGTTCAATATGAGAATAAACGTATAGATTTTGTACAAAGCTTACTTTCCCATCAGTCTATAAATTTACTCATACTTGTTTATGGAGAAGAATAACTTTAATCTCCATATTTCAAGATCAATGAGTCGTTGTTCACCACGTGCTCTACATCTCCAACAGCCTCTAAAGGGGCCAATGTTGTTGTTGTTATTGGATGTATTGGTCAAGCCTTGGGGCTTGTTCATCAACATGAAGTGAAACGAGGAAGTTTCAAAAAGGATACACATCAATGGAGAGGGTGGTTGAATGCTTAAGAAAGGCAAAGGATGTATGTATATGGAGGGCCAGTAGTACTTGGTATTGATAATTATGCTCCGGCCCACTCCAGAATTGAAGATGTTTTGAATGAAGAAGAGTTGTCAATTCACAAAAATTTTAAGACTTGGACACTTAATTATAAAATTTATTATTATGTTAAATTTCCTGAATATTGTTTTTTATTATTTATTCCCATATTGAGTTTGAAAAGGTATAGAATATGGAATGTAGAGCAATTATGTGCTTCAGGATACATAATTTAAAACTGCACATGTGTCCACATACTTTTAATTTGTTTTCATGTAATTGCTGGAGAGTAGCACGACGAACTTTTGGGGATAAACAAAAACACACTATATTCTCCCTTCAGCTGATTTTCATCATTTGACTCTTGATTTAAAGCAGCTGATTATGAACTCAAAAAGGGTATTATTATTATTTAGGATTTTGATGCATAAAAAATATATTAAATCAAGGATTGCGCGCCCTTTTTTGAATTTTGAATATATGAGAAGTAGTAACGATTGGTTTGTGATTGGTAGAATTGATAAATATATAGTATATCTAAATAATAAATTCTACCAAATATTAACAAGTTGGCAACAAGGAAAATACAGAAGAGTAAGTAGCAGCCGCCAGTTGTTTTTCCAAATTTTTCCTTTCCCTTTTGTCATTCGAGGTTGCGAGTGAACAAAAAAGCTCGACGTGTAGAGTCCATTGATGGGGGTTAAAGGTGAATTTTCACATTATAAATATACATAATTAGATATAAGTTATAATGAATCTAAATCCATGTTCACTTTTATGAAACATGGATATACGGGGCATTCAAAGACAAATCCATTTAATACAAGGTATGAAACATGCAATCACTCAAATTCACATTAACCAAACTTACACTCCACCATCTTCTTTTCGAGTATATTTCCCTTGTCCATGCCTTTTTCCATTCACCCAATCTCCAACATAGATATCCCCATTAGGATAAATATACTTCCCTTTCCCATGCTTTAAATCATTCATATACTGACCCTCATATCTTGCACCAGTGGCCTATTAAAAAAAGGACAGAGAAAATGGAAGAAGGAATTGATAGTCAGGAATGTAAATAATATGCAAATCGAGCATGTAATAAAAAAAGAAAGAGAAAATCATCAACCTGGTAACTCTGACAATTTGATGAATGTTGAGAGGGAAGCAGCTTGAGCTGTCATGATGATTTACTGAGCTACAAGCTGTTATTCTCCATTATATATACAACAATAAATAATAACATAGATGAGAGGCAGAAAATGAACTCAAATTAATGTCAGGAAATTATATATTTTTAACTAATAATAATTATACGAGGACTTGAGTCCTTTTTGCTTACATTTTATTTGCTATATTATTAACCTTAATGCATGTATTCCTTCATGTGAGATCTTTACTATCAAGTAGATATTGTTCTCCCCTCAGTAGTAATAAAGAAAAATGATAACAGCTTTGGAAAACAAAAAGACCTGTTTGAAGAGCCAACTCCACAAAGTCTCACACTCGGCATTTTGCATATTATTTACATTTGTATTGATAGACATGATCATTTGAAGTTGTGTGTGTTCTTTTTGTCTTGTTCGGAGTGAAAGCAATGAATAGAGAGGGGTAAATATATATAAAAAAATGAGTTATTTATTTGATAGTCATTTAATAGTTTTACACAAGTCATTAATTTATGGAAATGTCGAGGAACAGGCAATACTCTCATTATAACAAAACATTTGACAAGAGTCAAGGGAGTGAATTAAATTCGTGTAAATATTTAAATTTGAAAGAATTAATTACCTTGTGAAAATAAGTTCCTCTTCCGTGACGAAGACCCTTCTCCCATTCTCCATCAAATTTGTCACCTAAGTACATACAAGGATTCAAGAATCAGTTTATATTCAACGTTAATGACTCTCTTCCCTTCTTCAAAATAAAATTATAAAATTTAATTATAGAGTGAAATACAAATTCACACATTATTTATGAGAATATTATCTTCATGCATATTTGCAAATTTAGAAAAATGACAAAATCCTACCTCCACCTCAAATGCAAGAGAAGTCAAATATTATATAAATATTTCATGTATTTAATTGACCTTAATACTCTTAAGAAACAAATATTTTGTACATATTAGACAAAAACATCTTTTAATAGAGGTAAAACAACGCCTAGTAAGGATGGCTGGGCAGTGGACATAAGCAAAAATCCCGGGGGACATGTCTCCCTTACTTGTCCTCCCCAAAAAACATTGGATATACTCTATGTGGCTCGCATAGTTATAGAAGGGGTACCAAAGCGATGGTCAGGGGGGAGGGAAATATGTTGAGGGTACATTTTCTGTATTTAGTAGATCTTTGTGCCATGTGTGTCAAGTCAACAAGAAACCAGGTTTATCTGAAAAGTTTCAAAAATGAGTGTGAACTGCACTCATATTATTCTTGAAGACATTCTCTTTTCTCGTTTGTATTAATAGATTATTTCGATTATTAATTAAATAATGACTCCAATATTAATTGCAACTATATTATAGGAAAAAACAAACTGCCACCTAATATATCTCTGGGGCTATAAAAAAGATGGACGTTCTTTGGTGGACCATATCGCCTCCATATGGAGTCAACACATTTATTCAATTGCTCTATTGGATGATAGACAACAATTCTTGGTTGTTTCTCGACATAAAGTGACATTTGAGCAAAAACCGTGTGTGGTATAGGTCTGTAAATGACTCCAAAATAGTTGGCCGTTATATTTATGAAGACAAAAAACTACTGCAAAGTGGATTTTCTCCTTTTCAATATTTGAACAAAGACTTGCTTTCTTGTTGACTTGACACATATATGCATACTCCTTAGGAAGGTGGGTGGCAGTTGACCTCCTGCTCTCAACTTTATAGTTGAATTTTCACCCATGGGACAGGGATTCAATTACTCATGTCTTTGGAGCATGGACACAGCTGACATTTGGGATTTTCAGCTACTCCATCCAAGATTTACTACATTTACAATGCAATGGAGGTCCCAGCTTATAAATCCCCTCTGCGCCCATGATTTGGAGCATTAATAAAAATACAGATTACATATTAATTAGGGGTAGCCAAATCAAGTCCTTCTTACCTTCCCTCCATCTCATGGATCCCTTTCCATGGGCCATCTTTTTGAGAAAACCACCCTCATAAGATTGCCTCGTTTGTGGATCATTACCAGGATACTCCAGAATACCCTCACCCTCCGGCTCATTTGTAGAAGGATTCACTTCACCGGTATAGCGACCCTCCACATATTTAATAACGACCTCTGGCATCTTTTAAAGGAAATCCAAGTCTATTCACAAAGCCTTTATTATAGGAGAAGACAGAATGGTGTTAAACTACGTATGTATGTGATTAAAGATGAAGTTAAAGTCTATGACTGAGCCTAAAGGGCAAAAAAAAAAAAAAAAAAAAAAATGAGTCCGTGAAAAAAAGTATTTTTAAAAGTATGAAATAATTTTGAAATTTAATGGAAAATAATACTTTTAGCCTATGTAGGAGGGAGGGAAAGTCAAGAAATGCTTTCAAGCTTCTTGAGAATGGGGATGCTCGTCCTTTGATGTTTGAATAGAGTCGTGGTGCTGTATCGAAATAAAAAAAAAATTTTAAAAATTGGTGATATGCGGAAGCAAATTTCAATATTTAGTTCAGATTTGTCGTTCATACAAATGTCAGATGCTCAAAGGGGATACGAATATAATATCTACAATATTGTGATGTGACATTCGCAGATACATTTTATGCGAATAGACGATCCATCACTAGTTAGAAGTATTCTATACTTCATCTGTAATGAGAGAACTTCCTTTTTATTTATCTTACAATGCATGAATGAAAATTCAAGTCATTTAAACGTTGAATACATCATGGAGAAATAGACATTGAAATAATGCTGTATAATAAGAAAATAGAGAAATTAAATATTTTAATAATAATAATTAATCAGGAAAGAGATTCGATATTTTATTTAATTCGATAGACATAATTTAAAGTAAAAGTTTTGTTAAGTCTTAATTACACTGGTCAAATGTCAAAAATCCTAAGGGGATTAAGTATATTAAAAGTTATTCAGTTTTGCATCCTAATTTCAAATCTGTAAAAAATTTTATTCGAGAGTCCGACTGTTTTCGAGAAATCAGACCCTACTTTTTGAGCTAATTTGGCCCATTTCCCAAATTCAATTTCAATTTAAGCCTAGAAAGAACCTCATTTTGTGTTTTAGAAATAAAGATTCGTTAGTGTGTTTAATGCAGATTCCAATTTGAGTCTTTGTTTTGACCTCAAGAGACTCCTGGGGGCATAAAGCGGCGGGAGTAGGCCCAAAAGTTGGCCAAATCCTTTGTGCTTAATTAATTCTTTGAATATTACATGAAATGGATTAATAAGGATAAAAATATATATGCATTCATTCAAGGGCTGAGACCCACAGGTTTCAAACGAGATGTCAAGCGCCCGATAAAAATCCTTAATCAAGAAAAAAACCTCCATCTGAATGTGTAAATTTTTATTCAATTTCGTGCAAAAATTCTCTAAAAAACAAGAGTATTTCATACTTCAAAATATATCACGAATGAAAAATCATTATTACATTGAACTAAGTACAATTTAAAATTCGGTACCAGAGGTAGGAAGAAGTCCTGATATTACAAATCCAAGTGAAGTCTCATGCATTTGCGAATTTTTCAATAAAATTATTACAATAACTATTGTTAGAAAATGAATCAATAACTTAAATTCATGAAAGAATGTTGATCGTAGTTATGAGATATCAAATAATTAAGTTTTCTCTTTATTATGATAAATATTCTTAAAATTTAAAACTTTTCATAAAAAGGTTACGTATAATAATAATTAATTATAATTCGTATTAAATTATTAATATGAATATTATTACTATCTTAATAAAAATTCCTTATTAAGTAGGTTTTGTGAGTTATACTGACTAAAGACTTCCGTCGTGTTTTGCTTATTTATATGTAGGAGAAACATTTATTTATTTATTTACACTCCATGCATACGGCAATACAATCGCAGCTGACGAGACGAATCTGTGTTTTCGACCTTTTTTGGCGACTTTAATTATAGTAAAATTTATTTCAATCATCTTTACTCCAATTCAATGATTAAATCGTCGATTTTATTATCAATCAATGTAAATATAAAGTAGCTTTAGAACATTTATTTATTTCAAAATCAGTCCTTTGATTTGATAGTTTTTTATTATAATAATTAATGTTAATATTTTATGTATATCAATTTCTACATCATTGCTCAATTACATTGTTTTTTTAATGAATTATTTTATATAAAATAGATGCAAATACTTCGCAGAAGTTTCTTCACCCATGCACCTCTCCTGAATGCCAGCAAATCCCCTCTTGCAAAGTTACGAAAAAAGACAGGCTATTCCCTTTCCATATGTAAAAAGGCATTGGAAAAGAATGAGCAAGACCTAGAAAAGGCATCGGAGTGGCTAAAGGTACTTGGATCATAATAGTCTGGTCATTGATGTTTTTCATAAAATCCTCAATTATGTATTTAATTTATAGAAACAAGCACAGGCTGAGGGTTGGTCTAAAGCTCACAAGCTTTCCGGCCGTAATACGACGCAAGGACTAGTTGGTATTTTGTTAAAGGATGGGCATGGCTCCATGGTGGAACTCAATTGTGAAACAGACTTTGTCGCTCGAAACACAAAATTCCATCATCTACTCAATGAAATCGCAAGTGTTGCTCTTAGTAGTGGAGCCGTTAAGTTAGACAGCTCGGGTAGTGATGATTTAAGAGTGAAATCTTTGAACAAAGAGGAATTAAGTCAATTGAAGTCAAGGAGTGAGGAAGGAAAGAGTTTGGCGGATTTGATTGCTCTTAATATTGGACAAATTGGGGAAAACATTGTTCTTAAGAGAGGTGTTATTTTTTCAGCTCCTCAGGGAACGAGTCTTGCAGCAGTCACGCATCCCTCTGCTCGTATTGACAATGAGGATGTTATATATGGAAGATTCGGCACCGTAATGGCTTACTCTAAGGATCCAAATACTGGAGTCATTCCTGAAGGTCAAACTGTGGGTAAGATTTATTTTAAATTAAAAAATATATACAAATACTCTTCGAGTGCAGGAGTTTATGTTCCAAATGTATCTTAGCATTCATTTATTCTTTTAATTAATAATACTAGAGCATTCTACAAACCTTATAATGGAAATGATGTTCATATTAAATATATTATACAGTAAAACATCGATATAAAGCGATAGTTGGGATCCAAAAAGTTCAACCGCATCGTATCTGATTGCACCTTTTACCGATTTGATTGTGGTGCTCTGCCCAATATAGCAGTTGTTCTGTCTACTTTGCTGCCTCAGTTGAGGTAATGTAATTCCTTCTTTTTCTTCATCTGGAGTGATAACATTAAGTAGAGGTAATTTTAAGCGGCGGCCTCAGTAGAAACCCCAAAAAAATTGAAGCCTAAGACCCCATCGTGCCCAACTGATTATTGCACTTCATCGATGCGTCTTATATCAATGTTTTACTGTATTTTTTTGTAAATTTCCTTAGTGTCCTTTTCTTTTTTCTTTTCTGGATCATTTGGAATAATTTTGCCGTCTTCTATCTCACATCCATCTTCATTTTTTTTTTTTTTTTTGTAGAGTAAATACAAAATTTAGACATACTTGAATTTCGAACACTTTACTGCACAAATTGGACTATTTCCAGTATTTATATTCTGTAAAAAATTTATTGGGTAGTAACATATAGGACGGCCGCAAAAGACCCAACACTTAAAAAATTGCTATCTTTTTTATTCACAAAAAGTTATAGCCTCTTTTCAGCCAATTGTATTCAGGTGGATAAAATTTAGTTATAAGACTTTTGTCCTTAAAAAGCATACACATAGAAGAAATTTTATCTTTATTTGCCAAGTAACTAAAATAACCCATTAATTATTTGCAAAGAGTAGCTCCTACTTTTTTCATAAAGAACGACTGTCCTTCGCACAATTCACCTCCTTATTTTCCATTGATTTTTGAGTGGTTGAAGTGAATGTTTTAAGGAGTCAGGAGATACCAGACAAAGGATCAATTGAAGGCTCTCATACAATTCGCTTGAGCCTCCAACCTTGACCCAAATTTTATTCAACACAGCTGAACGAAGTTCCGCTCAGGTTGAAACAGTAGATAGAGGCAAAAAGAGGTCATATTGAGTCATACTTAACATATATATATATATATATAATTATATATCCAAAACACAAAGGAATAAAGTAATGGACTAATCGTATGTAACTTTTTACTCTATTAAGTAATGCCCTATAAAAGAGCAAAGTAGATTATACTCTAGCAAAATGGGCCCAGTTCTATGTTGGTCTCAATACTAGAACTTAAATGCGTCTTTTTTCAATGAATACAAATTCAAATCCTTAATCATATTTTGTTTAATTGAGAAGAAAAATTATAAAAAAGACTAAAAAATCAAATAAAAAAAAAGGTTGTGTTTTGAAGTATGAACCGTTAATTAAAATGGGGGATTCTGAAGGAAAACCAATTTTAATAATATTTGTAGCATTTGATTTTGATTTTATTGATAATAAATATATTTGCATTGAATTTTGCATTAAAACTGAGGAAATAAGGTTATTTTTAACATTTTAATATCTATTTTCCTTTCAAATAAAATAGCCCCTAAAAACGGACGGAACAATATATATTTTCATGCATCTACGCAACCACTCCTCTGAGTGAGGAGTCCCAATTAGTGATTTCGTATTTTTATGAGATCTCAAACAAAAGTACAATCAAAGATATATGCTTCACAAGTAGAAGTAAAAAAAAAAAAAAAACCCGACCTAAGGTCAGGATTTATTAATATTTGTTCTTTTATTGCGGATCACATACAATGGCGGAGTCGAAGTAGAAGATATTTTGTATAAATGATATTTTGAGTATTTACAGATATAAAATATATATTTTAACGTAGAAGTCTCCTACATAATTTGAGTCCATTTTCTCAATATAACTTGTCTAATAATTCTACTCTGGTCTCCCCTCCCTCCTCAATTTATAATCCTCCGAATTCCCTTTCTAAATATTACCTCATTACTAATCTAGGAACGATGGCTCGACAGTTATGTCAACACATTATTGGAATGTCACCCACGGAAATAGGAAGCCTCGATGATGAAACCCCTGATCCAGAAACCCATCTTCTTCATCAAGACTTCCTTTTGGATGAAGAAAAAAAAATAAGTTCACTCGTCGGCGAGCTTGGTATTTCTGTTCAAAGTTTCTTTCGCTACGAAGTCGGGCGAGACGCTGAAGACTAATTTGTTCTACATACATATATATAGAGAGACAAACAACTTGGAATCTTATATTGAATAGTAATTTTTAATACTTTTTATTCATATACGAGTACAAAATATGTTATGATAATAAGAATAAATGACATTTAACTACGGCGGTTGTTCAGAGAAAAAGCATTTCTTATTGAAAATTATCACACATTTTTGTACAGATTGGATACATATAATAATGATCTTATATAAAAATGGACAGATTGGACTGAGGATAATTTGTTTATAAAAGTTTCCTTCCGATTTGAATCAAATTAAATTTCATTGGCTTCAATAAATAAATTATTTTTCATACACTTTTTGTCTTCTTACTGCAAAATTGATATCATTAATGCTGGCTAAGATTTCGAATATTACATATTTATATATATCTATTAAAAAGCAGAAATGTTTCCATGAATAATTAAAATCTTATCTTTGGCTCTCTAAATAATTATTAAAATGGTTTGTGTTCAAATATATAATGAATATATAGATATTTGGCAAGGTAAAAATTGGCATAGCAGAGAGATACATACATACATACAATGTTTTTCCTCACCACGAGGTAATACATATAAAGAAACATAATTTAATTATCCACAGGATAACTGACGGTTGATAAATTCTTTTTATCGAACAGACTGTGTTTTTGACTCATGTTGATGTATAAAAGGTGAGGACTCCCTGGATGATGACACGACGCGGGCCACAAATGGGGATCCCTCTTTTGTTGGAGTAGTCGATCTTCTTAAAAATGCCTCTTTTGCTGCACTGAAAGGAGATGATTCCTTACTTCTTGGTGGATCCATGGAGGGAGCAGCGCCTGTTGATCGGACTGGAGACGCATGGTTACTTCTAATTAAAATTTCCCTTGCTGGACTTTTTGATGACTCTTGAGGAGTAGGAGGAGGAGGAGAAGATGAAGGATTGGGTACTTTCTCAGGGGTACTTTCTTTCGATTTAAGTGACTTTGGTGGACGAGTACAAAACCCAGTGGATCCTCCACATCCTCCAAGAGTGGCTGGGTGTGAAATCATTGGAATGTCTTCTTCCAATGACTCTCCATTTTCACTTTGACTTGCATCAAAAGTTAATGAGGCCGAGTTGACGCAATATCTTTTTTTTTTTTTTTGATGAGAATAAAAAATGACAGAATTATTTGTATGAATAATGGAATATATAATGAATATGTATGTAATTCAAACACTACCTTAACCCAGTCGGCTTTGGTCCATCCTTGAATACGTGCCCTAAATGTGAGCCACAGTTTTTACAGCTGACTTCTGTGCGAATTAAATTTGGTTTGGCCACGATTAAAAGCAAGTTCCCACCGACTTTTATGAAAATGAAGAAATAAAATAAGGATGTGAATCAAGGTTTCTAAAAGAGTAATCATTATTCATTCCTTACTTCCTGATGAATCCTGTCTCATTCGCAGTAAGTTAGTATCAACAACATCAAAAAAGGATGGCCAGCCCGATCCAGAGTCATACTTTGCTGATGAATCAAAAATGGTTTTACTGCAGACTTTGCATCGATAAATGCCCTTTGCATTATATTTGTAATACTTATTTGTGTAGGGTCTGAAAATAATGGTTGTTGTTGTTCAAAAAAACAAACAAATCATTCACTTATTAAAATTATTATTTACCTCTCAGTGCCACGCTCTTGTGTGATTTGAAATTCAATTGGAGTCAATCGATCTCTCAGCTCCGTTTTGTCAAATTTGACAGAGGGCGGCTCTTCAACTTTCATAGGCATATTTTTAAAGTTCAATTTGATTGTTATGCAAATTAATTAGGTAGGTTGAGTCCTATAAAATATACAAATTGATCAACCAGGTGTGGCATACATATATATATATATATATATATATATATATATAAAAACATATTATCAGGACATGATACAATTTGCTTAAATATTTAATTAAATATACCTAGGACACATAACACATAGGAAGAAGGAGTTCCCTTTAATCACTCTTTTCCGTACATGTAAATAAATAAATATTTCATAATTTGGCATGTACCTACCACCACCTCCTAAATGCATTTTGTATTAAATATCTACTTGACAATTCGCCATTCTTTTTACTTCATTACATGAGTACAATATTATATGTATTTATTTATGTATGTGATTGAATCGATGACAAACGTGTTTTGTTTAAAGAGTTAATGGTAAATGATGACGTAAGAAGGTTGTCAAATTACATGACGAGCTAGTAAAAAAATAAAAAATATCAATTTTTTTTTGGGAAATTAAAGTGATGAGGTAAAAACTCAATATATGTACATATATTATAAAAAAACTACCCATTAAAAAGGAAGATACAACACATCCCTTCCCAAGTTTTCCAGACTACTCCTTGACATGTGCAAAGACGGGTGGTGGAGGAGAAGAGGAGTATGTGCCTACATAATATGAACTTATCAATTATCATAAACATGAATGAACAGACTAAGTGTACCTCCCCTGTATTGAGAATGCAAACTTTTATTCAAGTCTTATTTTCCTTTGATCCTTCCCCCCTCTAAAAAAACAACAAAGAGTTCATGAATATGAATACACTTATGAACAATCCAAGAACACAATATCTGTAATGATCATTAATCTCTACTCATAGCTCTAGTCGCCGCTACATTAGTAGTTTTAGTAGTGACATGAGGCTAAAGGAATTCACAGACAGGAAGGACGGCAAAGAAAGAAGTGTCATGTTTTCAAGGTTGAAAAGTCAAGTTTTTTCAGCCTCCCTCAAAAGAAGCAATTAAATAAATAACTTATCTGATTAACTCTTAAAAAATGTTGCTTTTTCTACATAATATGTATGAATTGTGTAGCAAGACAGTACACATAGTATTGACGTTCGACTATGTAGACTCGAAAGAAAGGCTCAAAGTGTATGATGGGTGAAGAGGAAATTATACTACTTGGGCGGAGGACAGATTCATTTCTCCTTCAAAGTAGTAGTATACGATTTTAGCAAAAAATCATTTAAGCAAATGCATGTGGTAGGAATGTAAATAATATGCAAATGGAGTGTGTAAAATAAAAAGAAAGAGAAAATCATCAACCTGGCCACTCTGACAATTTGATGAATGTTGAAAGGGAAGCAGGTTGAGCTGTCATGACGTTTGACTGAGCCACAAGCTGCTATTCTCCTTTATATATACAACAATAAATAATAACATAGATGAGAGGAAGAAAATTAACTGAAATTAATGTGAGGAAATTATATATTTTTAACTAATAATAATAACTATACGAGGACTAAAGCCCTTTTTGTTGGACATTTTATTTGCTTTATTGACCTTAATCCATGTATTCCTTCATGCGAGATCTTTACCATCAGGTAGATGTTCTCCCCTCAGTAATATTGGAAAAATGATAACAGCTTTGGAAAACAAAAAGACCTGGTTGAAGAGCCAACTCCACAAAATCTCGCACGCGGCATTTTGCATATTATTTACATTCCTAACAATAGTCCTCTTGTAATGTTATAGTATTTAAGAGAAATACATGCATTTTTTGAATTCAACATTCAAAAGTTGAATCAGGAAATTAGATAGACATGTATTTTGGAGAATTGAATCAAGACGACATAAGAACATTTCTAGTTTAATAGGTTATCTCTTCCAAAACTATAATCAAATTTCTGAGCGTATAGGTCTGACAATGAAAGAAACTTACAGTTTATTAACCTTAATGCATGTATTCCTTCATGTGAGATCTTTACTATCTGGTAGATGTTCTCCCCTCAGTAGTAATAAAGAAAAATGATAACACCTTACCAATAACAAAAAGTACCGTTGTTAACAGTGCCAACTCCACAAAATCTCGCACACGGCATTTTGCATATTTTTTACATTCCTAGAGGGAGGAACAAAAGTTGGAACAACTCTACTAAAATCAACTTGAGAATATCTTCTGGCATTCTACAATGAAGTAATGAATAAATTCTGTTAAAATACATGCTATTAAAGGTTAAAAACACACATACATACATGGAAGCGAACTGACATTTAAATGAATCCATATAAAATATAAATTTGATCTAAATATATTCATATATATACAATTTTACATTTTGATGACGGGAGTTAAAATAGAATAGAATCATTTATAAATGATATGTCAATATGTAGGTACAAAAAAAAAAAGGAAAAAAGAGTTTTATCACATCCGCTACGTTTCTTGCTGTCTATTGTTTGGTGCAACAAACGGGAAACAATAATATAATTAAAAATTTTGTAAATGCATCAAAATCCTTGGCAAAGGTTCAAAAACTGAGCTTCCTTCATGTTTGTTATACACATTCACATATTAATATATGTTGACGACTGCTCCTTCTACTTAATTAGCTATTGTATGTACATTGTCAGACAGACATACAATACTACAACCAACCATGGGCCCCCAGAACAGGAGCATTATTGTCTGCTCCTCACTTTTTGAAAAAGAATACGAATGAAAAGTTTCGTGAATATCCTGTCATTAATACATGACGTCATTTTTGTACAACTGATCTCCATGTCATTTATGAATTGGCATCACTAAATCCTATTATGTAGTTCACGACGAGCTTTTTGGGAATAACATTATTATTTAGGATTTTGATGTATAAAAAATATATTAAATTGCGCGCCCTTTTTTTTGAATTTTTGATATACAAGTATTAACGATTGATTTGTATATTAATGGAATCTATAAATATTTAGTATATCTAAATTATAACTCTGCCACATATTAAAAAGTTGGCAACAAGGAAAATACAGAAGGGACATAGCTACCAGGTGTTGTTTTTCCTTTCCCTTTTGAGAGTCGAGGTTGCGAGTATGCTCAAAAAAGCTCGACTTGGATACGTTCAAAATCAATGTTCTTCCAAATATAACATATATAGTGTTGTGGGTCCTAACATTATTCGTAAAGGCTTTGTTTCTCTCTCAATTTTGAATAATTGGAGTGTTTTTATATATTCTCCTTTCAACAACAACAACAAATCAATAGTAACATTGAAGCATATTAGGCCTAATATCCGTGATGTAACTTCAATATACATATATATATATATTATATGAAGTAGTAACGGTAAAGAAAAGCCAAAACGCGCGTCAAGGACTATACAAAGTAAATACATATATATGTTTGTCGAAACAAGAAGCGCATAGGCTAAGCAATTGAATTGAGGTTAAGTTTCATTTAAGAACTTATAAATAACATACACATTATAACAGTGTGCAAAATAAATAAATAAATACATACAGTCATACATACACATTTGCAACAGGCAAACAATTAATAATTTAACCTTGATCCGAATATTACAAACATTTTCATATATTTTTATTGATTCTAAATAAATTATAGCTCCAGACTTCATTTAGTCATGTGAAGCCTATTTAAAAGCTTATTTTTCATATACTGAGAAAGCACTTTTAAAAAGGCAACATAAAGTAGCTCAGGATGATAACTGCTAAACTGAGAGGGAAATGATTTTGTCATTTTTAAAAACTGCATGAAGCAGAATTGGGATATTTTTATTTTATTTTTAAGTCACCAGAGGGATCTTTATATTGCAAAAGTCCTCGGATTCTAGATGTTGTTGTTATAGCCTGACAACAACGATTCCGAGTTTTGTGGAAGTTTATGGAGTTCTACTTGCCTGAAGTTGAGGCTACCCTCCTCCCATAGACAGTCAGGGGTGCTCAATACATGGAAATCATATTCTTTTTTCTGCACCTATTTTCTTGTACCAAAATACTCACGACATAAGTATGGATTCCTTACTTATATATATATATGGAACAAAAAAAGGTAGAATAGAGTGAGACTTCCATGATCAAATAAGAAGTATCTGAATCTCAAATTGAGTTTTTCCTCATAAAAGTTGATTGGAAGTGTACTTTATCTCAACTTAAAAAAAAATTAAGTGTATACTCAGAAAATTTATTTAAAAATAAATGGTCGTCTCATATCAAACTCGAGTCTTTGATTTGAAAGTCAAGTTTTCAAAATACAGACTCGAGTCTCGAGTTCAAACTTCTCTCGCGAATTAATTTTAACTTTCAAAAAGGTACATGTACAAAATACAACCACCCACTACTCCACAGGAGGTGAAGAAGCTCTAGACGGATCTTAAATTGTTGAAAAATGCTTGAAAAAGTTATTATGAAATAAAAATATTTGGGCATTATTTATGCAATTCTTAACATTTTTTTATAAATTCCAGAGGGTCTTAAGCACACACTCAAACCACCCCTTCCCAGAATGAAGCATTGAATAGCATTTTATGAGGATAAATACATATTTTTGCCTCTAATGTATGAATGTACATTAAAACCTCTGGATCTTGTCTGCCTCAGAACTTCACAGTTTGACGAAAAATGTAAAGAAAACTGACATCTATAAACAAAATTTCGAAATCTGAACTAATTCACGTAACTTTTATAAACAAAATAGAGTTTGTGCTTGGGTTACAAATCGCTCGTTGGCACTACATTCCCCAAAAACTTGACTGTGTTTCTTCTAATCGCTCCCTCTGGAACGAATTAGGTTAGAGTTCCGGGAGTCTACTGTATTCCACTTTCCAAGTGAGAGGATTTTTAAAGAAAGGATTTAAAAAACAACTTTTGAAAGCGTCAATAATGAGTGAATATAAAATATCTACGTCCATTTATGAATGAAAATGAATAAAGACAAGTGCATAAGAATCTATAGATCAATATGGAAGGGAATTTCTTATCAGAAAAGAAACTCAGAGCATTGAGCTATCCTGCGCCACAATTCAATCATTTCCCTTACACTCGTGAGTCTTCAATGGGTACGAACAAACGTAAATACATATATAGAACGTCTAAATATGGAAAGTGTATTTTTACATTGAAATAAATATTAAAACAAATCAAGGTGGATCCATACCTTAGAAGTTATTTTTTTTTAGAGAAAGGATGAGGAATAAATGGCCATACCCACGTACAATGCACCAAAAACTACGATTAAACCCACTCCAATTAATGTAGACATGTTGTAAACCAAATCTTGAAAAAAGTGAAGAAAATATAAAATTTATTTATTTATAAATGAAAGTAAAAACAGACTCTGGTACATACTGTGTGACTACAACTATCTAGTAGCTCTATTTTTTATTTATTTATTATTATTATTCAGATAAAAAGTAGTAGTACTACTGATAACAATGTTCTCTACTCTCATTTCACACTGACACAGGATGCTTGGACTCGGTGTCCCTCCCCCCTCCTTTTAACGAGTCTCATTTTCAGCGACGACTTTTTAATCGTGCAATCAATAATTACGTCATTAGACCTTTGAGTAAGCATACATTGAATAAAGATCATTAAGGCAGCCCATGCCCGCATTTTTCTTCAATAAAAAATTTACTTTACATCCTAATAATATCTCGAAAGGCACATATAATACTGCTGACGACTCGGCTGATTTGGAACCATCCATTGTTGGCTAATCCATCATCATCATCATCATCACCATTCTCTACAACAACAAGGACCTTATCTATCTAACGAGAAGGAAAGGTTTGAGTATATCTAATCATGAATCTTATCTTACAATACTCGTACTTATAATATGTACAACAAGTCGCTGAAATGAGGAGGCTCGCCTTAAAAAAAACAAAAAATATACTCGCTCAAATAAATACAGGCCCCGTGTGTGGATTGCAGAAGACTTTTATAATAAATAATAATAATAATTAATGTTAAGTAGAAAAAGATAAAAAATAAGAAACGAATCCATTGATGATGATTATTTTACCATCTCAAAAGGGAAATTCTATTGAACAAAACATTTTCCAAAAAAATCTTTTACGGTCAAATTATAATTGGATCAAAATATATATATGTATATAATTATTATTATTTTTTATATATTGTACTTATCAAGATGGAGGCTTTGAATTAGCAGGTATGTATATGCACAAAGCATGAAATAGGCATTATGGAATGTATGTAAAAGTAAATGTCTTCGTCGTTCCATCTCATAATTTGTATCAAGTTACGTAGTACAATGTTGTGTTTAGGTATTTTTATGTATATTTTACATAAGAAGGTGTGAGTCAAAGGCTCTATTAATTAGTATACTGCATATATATACATAACAAATGTTAAAGAAACGACGTGAGTAATAAGAAATACTATAAAACATGTCTCATAAACCGTTCGTTCAATCTAAGGACAACAGACAGAGTACATCAAATTACAAAGGCATACATACACCTTAATGACAATTAATAAGGATGAGAATGATAATAATTAATAGTCATAGGATCAATGTAGTCTGAAAAAGGATCCCTTGATGAGGACCTCTGCGAAATATGCCTACTTATAGTAACGAAGCACTCGTGAAATATCAAATAATTATGGCGTACTACAAGTGATTCAAGTAGGATTTTAGTGGCGACGTGTACATTATGTAATATGAATCGTAAGTTTATAAAATAATTGTAGAGCATCCATTGAGCAACATCATCATTATATGCAAATGCTTTTGATGACTGCTAACGCATCTCCCACATCATACCTATGTACAGGTGGATACGAACCTGATGCACTATTATGCACTTGTTTTACAAAATGCAACGAAAAAGAGAATTGGATTTTGACGTGTTTAGTATGTGGAGAGAATCAGATATCTATTAATTAAGTGACTCACTTCATATTATAGTTTCATTGCACACTACAAATCTAAAGAAATAAATAAACATTCATATTGATGGGTAATTTGTTGTATATTACTCTTAAGAAGAAATCCCCAAATCAAATTGACACTCCATAAAAACTCTGTCTCGTTAAAAGCACAAAATATGATAATATCAATCAACTTATAATATAATAGAGTATTCTGCCATCCTTACAATCAATGGAGTAGTATAATAACCAATCAAAAATATCGTTCAAATACAACAACTCACCTTGGGAAGGAACTACTCTCTTGAAAATGGCGTTGTTTTATTTTCACTTTGATGATACAAAAACTTGTTTTATTTTTTGTTAAAGTGGGTATTATTCCATCTATTTATATGTATATATGAAAAAAAAAGAAAAGACAAACGAGGAGTCAAGCCGTCAAGAAGGGGTTTGCTTGCGTACTAAACTAAATAAAGTATTTGAGTTGTAGTAGTAGTATGTACAATAATGTATGTAGTCAATTGCATATCTCTAAAAAAGGAAGTATTTCGGCTCGCGTTCTTTTTCCTCTTGTTTTTTTCATTCCTCTCTCTCTCTCTCTTTCTCTTTCTCACTCTCTCATCATACGACGACGACGTGTGTATTCACAAGTAACATCCGTGTAGGTTGTACTAACATACATAAAGCGGGCCCCAAGTAGAGGAAAAGAACCATACACTCAATAGTTGTATTACGTAAATACACTCTACAAGAGCAAACTCCCTATTAAACTCATTCTTTAACTATGTAGATATTCATCCATTGATAATCATCCTAAGGGATGGTTTTTTTGATTGTTGGTTTTTTGTACCGATAGATGTCGTTTCACATATGCATCAAAAGACAGTACAAAAAGGCCCATAAAATCATAGTATTCCTTTTATAATGGGGCACAAAACGCACATACATAGAATGGGTAATGTATGATGCTATTTGTAAAAGCGTAAGTAAGTAGATAATGCGTCAAATATGTCGCGTGAGCGTAAATTGAATACGTAATATGAGAGAATCACACATATATATATAGAGAGAGAGAGAAAAAAAAATATATGAAAAGAAGAGTATGGGCGGGAAATTCAAAATTATTTGACGTACAAAAATAAAAATAATAATGATATCGTTAATGACGTTCTTAGCAACACTTTATTTAGAGCTAATAAAAGCAAGGCATAAGTTGTAAACTAAAACATGAATTTGGCAACGAATTTGACTTTAACCTAAAGTCATGTTCCTTCCATGACTCATACCCATAAAAATAAAAATAATATATGTATAATTGATCTACGTTTTGAGGGAAAGCTCTTTTTGATATGCCTTTGAAATCCATGAAGCATTGACAGGAAACATTTTCTCCTGATGACGTCAATTCTACACTTTTTAAAAAAGGTCACCTTGGATTGTCTGTAAAATATGAAAATCCATTGAATAATGGAATAATGAATGGCCAAGGAGGCCATTTCCTCTTTATTAGCCTTTCATTTACTGCGATGCATAAGAAACAGGAAGTAAAAATTTATTACACTTCAATTGAATGAACAATTCTTTATTTGCAAAATTATGGATTCAATTATTCAAGCATTCAAAATGTTAAAACTCTGCATCATGAAACACATCCTTGAAAAATATAGGAATATCCTATATACAATAAATTAGTTGGCGTTCATGCTCTAATAATGGTCATACTAATATCTAAAAGCATGGAGTTAGTCAAAACCCACAGAACTATGCTTCTTTGTCGGGATTTGAAATAATTAATTATAGTACATATTTTTAAGACACTCGAGATAATGAAAGTCTGTCAATTATAATAATATGAACATTCTTTTATATTTGGGACAGCCTTTGTATACAAATTTTAGCCGTTCACCGTTTTTTCTTTACCTACATACATACATGACGTCATTTCTGAACTAAATGGACAAAAACATGCTAATTTTTTGGAGTATCTATTCTACTAAATAAAATATAGCTCAAAACTGATGGAAAATGGCGTATTTGACTATAAAGGTATCAAATATGATTTCTCGCCGTATTTTTTAATTTTCTTAAAGAAGAAAATGTTAAAGTATAACCCGTTAAAGTATCATCCCTCTGAATAATAATTTAGAGCAGGAATGTCAAATTCATTTGACATCGCAAGGCAACATAAGACCCCTAAAAAATTATAGCATACTTAGCAATAAATAACCAAAATATCATCATATCTTCCCTTTGTTTTGATTTAAAGAAGAACAAGGACATTGTTCAATTTAACTCAAAATTTATTGAACAACACTTTTACAAAAACATTTCACAAAATATTTTAAACTTTAAGTAAGTAGAAAATCGAAAAATTATAATAATGAACGTTACATGGAACTTATAAAGAACGACTCACATGCGCTCCTCGCGGATAATTCATGAATTACATTTAATTAAAAAATTTAATCCTTTAATGTCTTTCATGTATTTTTTCCACTTTCGAATTATCCTGCGGGCATGATTGAACCTTCTTGTGGGCCGTATGGTTGACACCCCTGATTTAGAGGGTAGGAATTTGACAAATTTCTATGTTGAAAAGCTCATTTTAAACAAGACACCAATATTCTGCCCCCTTCCCTTCCCTTACAATTTCTTGTCGGTAAAATTGCGCAAATTTTGTAAATTTGTAGTCTAGGGACGGCACCATTTACAAATGCCCCCCCCCCCTGTGTACATATGTTGAGTGTACAGGCTGGGTGCAATGTAGATTCATATGTTACATGTATAATATCATGAGTCATGACTAAAATATCTCACAAACATATATCAAAAATTAACAAATCTAAGAATAGTCTAACAGTGTTAAAGAATGGGATACCAAGTACCCACTGGGTTTTGGGTCTTTATTATTATTTTTTTTTTTGCTTTCTCTTTTGGAAAGAAAGGTTAAGAGATACAATAATAAAGTTTGAACAAACAGACATATTTTAACTGAGCGTTTTCACACATGACGTCATCATTGTAAAAGTACGCCATCTTGAAGGAAGCAGAATGTACCAAATGTGTAGAGAAAAAAAACCTATAATTTTTTAAAATTAAGGGGATTAGTGAATTATTGCTTTTGATTTTGGATGTCAGAATGGAACTGACAGGTTAAGGGGCTATACCTCCATTACGGTCTTTTAAAAATCTCTCTCTCTCTTTGTTATATTTCATGTCCTAATATATATTACAAATTCACATTTATATAGTGAAGCCAATATATTATTATCTATTACTTTAGCTTGGATTTGATACTTTTCCTCAAAAGTCCTACTTTTCAAATCACGAATCAATCCGAAGCAAACATAATTCACTTCATAAGGATTTTCACCCACATAAATTTGATGTCAAATTGTATTCCTTACTGAACTGCTTTCAGTCTTTTTTCATATTAAAATCCATTTGATATTAAAGTTTCCTTTTTATTGAATAAATATGTGTCAAGTCAACAAATAACCAAGTTTATCGAAAAATATATGTCAAAAATGAGTGTGAACTGCACTCATATTATTCTTGAAGACATTCTCTTTTCTCGTTTGTATTAATAGTAGGTTATTTTGATTAATTAAATAATGACTCCAATAATAATTGCAACTGTATTATAGGAAAAAAACTCGGCCACAATCAAGAATAAAAAGCATCTGGTATTTCTGACTATGTAGTGATTCATGGTGAGTATGATATCGAATGTAGTTGATTATTATTAATAGTTCTTAAAGAAATGAAGAGGCCAACTTCAACTAAATAAATCTCTGGGGCTATGAAAATGATGGTCGTTCTTTCGTGGGCCATATCGGGTCCATGTGCAGTCAACACATTTATCCGATTGCTCTATTGCATAGACAACAACAATCCTTGCTTTTTTGATGCATTTTAGCAAAATAACGCCTGCGGTAAAGGTCTTAAAATGACTTTTCAAATTTTGAAAGCAAACTTGCTTTCTTGTTGACTTGACACATATAAGCCCCTTACATCAAACATCCCTTGGATGTGTGATGCAATCTCTGGCCTCAATGAAAATCCTCTAAAGGCACAATTTGAGCATGACTCTTCAAATCTTATTTGAAGTTATCACCTCATGTTTGTTTCCTACATATAAGGTGATAGATTTATAGCAGTGCGTCTCTAACTAATTTGTTGTGAATGATATGCTAAAATTAGTATTCTTTCATATTTCTCACATTCAATTCATTTCTTTCCTTTGAATATATATATATATATATATATTTATATACATATATATTCGAAGAGAAGCCGGAAGGAGGAGGGACTAGGGAAGTCCTCTCCTTGTTTTGAGGCACCTGGCAATAAATAGTAGTGCTATGATGATCTACGTCATGACAAATGATTTATGGAAAAACAAGTTTTTTAATTAATAATAGACAAAATTGCTTTTCCCTTATATAACATATACATATATTAAGACAAATATTAATAAGTTGAACTCTTTGCCAAGGAAATTTCTAGCTGAAGTAAATTGTGTCTTTTCTAAAATATTGAATTTCTAATGGCAATTTGGAAAAAAAAAAGCAAACGAAACAAAAACATTCAAGGTGATTATTTTAGGTATTACGTAATATGAAAGGATTGCTCCTTGAAGCTTCACACTCCTTTTGTCATATAGTATGTATGTGTTGGTACATCAAATATACTACATAATGTAAGAATCAATTTATCCTAGTACGGCATTTGCGTTTCAATTAACATTACAAATACAAATTTGATGTAGTTATGTACACATATAGCGTTGATTTGATATCAACGATAGAACGTCTTGTCAGTTATTTTTAAACGTATGTTTTATTATAATTTTATTGAGTTAAATAGTCATTTAGTTTTAAAACACGTCCTTTTGTCTATAAACTCAAATATACAAAAAGGGATTTGTATAATATTATCTCGTGTCTTTTTATCTTTTTATAAAATAACATGAGGACGTTTATTGAAATACACAATTCCGCAGATTTTTTTTTAAAATAACTTCTTTACTTTATTTTGAATCCCTTTTTTTGATCCACTGCCTTGTGTGCAATTTGGCTTTAAATGAAGCAATGAATCAATTTCTTAACTTTTATTTACACTGTGACAAAAAAGTATCCAGAAATTTACTTTCTTCAATATTCGTTCTGCAAGGTCAAAGGGTAAATAAGTGCATACTTCTATTTAACCGTTTTGAGACATTTGCGCGAACATATTCGCCGTAAACGGCGAGATTTGTAGCAAAACAATTCGTAGATTTTTTCAACACGATCACGCACCATCCATATCATTGAGCCAGGATTATTAATGATTTCAAGACGAAACACTCGATAAATACACTATCAACCATCCGCCTTATTCGCCTGATCAGACTGAAATTGCCTCTCGGGGGAACCAGATTTGACTCCATGGACGCCATAAAAGATAAAATTCCCAGCTGAAGGTCATCCCTGAAAGGGCCTATACAAAAAGGTTTCGATCATTGTAAAAAACGTTGGCACATGGATATCCCTTCTTCAAATGGAGCATATTTTGAAGAAGAAAATTCAATAAATATTGAAGAAGATTCCGATTTTTGCCTTTTTATTTCAATTTTCCAAATACTTTTTTTTGTCATTTTTTTGTGTATGTATTAATGGAATATTTTCATGATTAATAGCCCTAATTAATTATTATTATTATCGGAGTCCAGAGTAGGTTAATGGACAAAGGCCTTTAATACAAATTATAGAAGATGTGTTGAGGACTAAGGATTCGTAGGGATATTCATTTTGAGTTAGATAAAATGGAAGCTTCTTACATGTTACCTCATGTACCTCACTTAAATAAACATACGGTAAAGAGAAATGACGCAAATATGTATTAATATTTAAGTATCATTGATTGGACTAAATATTCAAATTAGAGTTGACATATGCATTACTTTCTATAATCTGTAGAGAAATAAGGAAGTTTTACTCAATATCTTATGGCTTCTAAATGTGAGCAAAATTCATTACATACCCGGGACGCACACTCTAAGCCTACTCTGGAAAATCAAATCCTTCATTTCATTAAAATTCAGTCATTCATTTTTATGAATTCATTTGTAAATGAATTGATGGAAGCCATAAAAGAGAAAAAAATCTTTTTTTAAAGTCTCTTTCAAATAAAAATGATTTTACCGTTTTTTTTAGTAGGTAATTAAGCACTTCATTTCCTAGTTTTCTTGAACACAGAGTCACTTAAATAAAAACAAGTCATTCTTATTTTGAAGGAAAACAAAACAAAAAACTAACATGGGAGATATTATATTTATACATATATGATCTTGAGGAAAATAATAAATAAATATTTTATTAACAAAACAAACAAACAAAAAATGCAGAGGGTATTTTGACAATCAAGGAAAGAGACATCTGTTCAAGTGTCAGTTGTGAAATACTTAAAGCAAAAACAAAACAACAACAATATCAAAGTAATTTGTTACAACCCTGATGAGTTTTTTTTGGAATCAACAGACATGCATTGTATCCTCTCTTCTTCAGCTGCTTTCTTTCATCAATTGACTCTTTTTTTTTGATTAAAAGTAGCTGACACTACGTAGATATGTATAAAATGTACTCAAAATGGTATTTTATTTTATATATTAAATCAAGGATTGCGCGCCCTTTTTTGAATTTGTGAATCAACTTTACCAATGATTTGCACGACGAGCTTTTTGGAATAAATAACAATACTATGACGTATTCTTCCTTCAGCTGTTGTTTTTTATCAGTTGACTCTTATGATTTAAAGCAACTGACTCTGCGTGCTATGAATTCAAAAAGGGTATTATTATTATTATTATTTATGATTTGGATATATAAATAATATATTAAGTCAAGGATTGCGCGCCCTTTTTTTGAATTTTTGAATAACAAACAAGTATTAAATATTGATTTGTATACTAGTTGAATTTATCAAAAGTAAAGTATATCTAAATAATAACTCTGCCTTGTATTAAAAAGTTGGACACAAGGAAAATACAGAAGGAAAACAGCTACCAGTTGTTTTTCCAAATTTTTCTTTTCCCTTTTGAAAATCAAAGTTACGAGTGCACAAAAAAACTCGTCGTGGAGGTTATCCAAAAATAGCAGTAGACAACAAAACAAAACAAAAAAAATACAGAAAGCTAACAACCATATTTAAAAAAAAAATCCCCTTTTGATAGTCGAGGTTGCGAGTGGACAAAAAAAGAAGAAGAAAAGATTGTTATATTGACTCATTATATCCTTTAACTATCCATTTTACCTATTTAAATTTTCGTTTTTTTAAGAATATAACGAAATAACTTCTTCAAAACGATGTGTATTGACTCTGATTCTTTAGATACATCTGGGTCTATAGCTCTCAAAGTACCCACATATTTTGAGAGTCAAATAGAGTCCTTACCCCCTTTGATAAATACCACGATGTTCCTAATGCTTCTAATGATACATGGTTACACATTTTATGTATAAAACAAAGAGAAAACTATGAAAAAAAAAAAGATTCTAACCACGACTTCTTGAATATATGTATATACCTATATATAAGTGGATTCTTTGTTTCAATGAAGGGTTCCAAGGACCTTATAATATATTTGGATTTTAATTATCCAACAAATATTGTATAATATGTATATCCCATCATAGGAAACTTAAGTATGATACTCTACAAACATAATTAGGTAATTTTTTTAAAGCTCCTTGTTTGCTTGTCTATGAAACAAGGAAAGTGAGTTTAAATGCTTAACATGAATCAGTAATACACTTTTTATACCTTTAACTATCTTTTTATGATGTTTCGTTTAAGTATTTAGATTACATATACACATGTAAAGTCATTAAAAGACATAGGTACATAGGTACTTTTGTATAACCGTGTATGTATATGTATTGTAGTGTCTCTCCTCCATTCGTCTATAATATGTATGACACTGAGATAGGTATATATATATATATATATACATATGTATAATTTAATGACATAATCCTGAGTGTCCATAAAGGTATCTATTCCACAAGAGTATCTACTTAAAATATAAATATTAAATTTTCTGTTCGTCATATGTAGAATTCAAAATACATATATTTTATGAAATTTTATAGTAATTATAATGAAGTATGTATAGGAGTTGAGTCCATTTCATTAAAAACCTTATTCCCCATTAGCAAACCGTGAGACTGATGGTGATGAATGCTCCAAATAGAAACACAAAAACCCCACTCCAACAAAAAACAAACAAAAAGTTCATAAACGAAATGCAAATGATTACTTTTAAATTTCTACTTATTGTTCTCTTATTAGGATTTAATTTTCTTCAAAAGAGCAATACCCAAAATGCTTACTCTATACCTTTTCAAGTTCAATATGTGAATAAGCAAGTTCAATATGGGAATAAACATACAGATTTTGCACAAAGCTTACTTTCCCATGAGTCTCAAAATTTACCAATCTTGTTTATGGACGAGACTAACTTCAATCTCCATATTTACAGATCAATGAGTCGTTGTTCACTACGTGCTCTACATCTGCAGCAGTCTCTAAAGGGGCCAATGTTGTTGTTGTTATTGGATGTATTGGTCAACCCTTGGAGCTTGCTCATCATCATGAGGTGAAACGAGGAAGTTTCATAAAGGATACAGCAATGGAGTGGGTGCGTGAATGCTTGGGAAAAGCAACGGATGTATATGGTGGGCCAGTAGTACATGGTATTGATAATCATGCTCCGGCCCACTCCAGGGTTGAAGATGTTTTGAATGAAGAAAGATTTTTAAATTCACAAAATTTTAAGACTTGGGCCTTAAAGTCTTATAATACTCAATCCAATTTTTTAAAATTTTCATTACATAATTATAGAATTTATTATTATGCTAAATTTCCTGAATATTGTTTTTTATTACTTATTCTCATATTGAACTTGCAAAGGTATAGTGTTCAAGACTCCTCTACCTAAAGATTAAGACTTTGAAGGAAATACTTTTTATAAAATGTTTAGCATAATGAAATTAGTTTAAACAAAACAAAAAACAAGAGAATTTTTCTCTGCCCAAAAATTAATAGATTGATATCTAAAGATTAAAAGGATGTACATAGACTGTTACCTCATTCTACAAAAAAAGGGTAGCCTTTATTTTTTTGGTACAGCTGCAAGCATCCACCCTAATTTTAAGTAGAGGATAAGTAACTCTACAGTTGGAGAGATTGACATATATATTGGCAGGCTAGCTGCCATATACTACTTTATGACCAACCCTTTTTTTTTTAAAGGAAAGGTTTAGAGATGCAATTGAAATGACGAGTAGAAAATTAGATGGTGAGATGGGAATTTCATATTTTAATGTCCAAAAAATGTGGCAACTTAGTTTCACTAATATTGGTTACATTATAAAATTAAGGATTTTAAGAATCACATATCGTTAATAAATGTTTTATTCCTGTTTTTTGTATTTATAAAAATTGTCCCGAAGGTAATATTTTAAAAGAGGAAGGATCCTAATGTAATGATCCGTTTATTAAATTTCCGTCTTACCTAGTGTAAGGTGGCATCCCAATGTATAATAATAATAATTATTATTAGTAGTAATGGTTTTAATATGATTTGTACATTTAATTTCATATCAGTTCAGTTCTTATTAGGAAATAATATTAAGTGCCCTTCCTTCAAAAAAAAAAAACAAAAAAAAAAAACCGAATCTACACAATAATATGTAATATGAGAGTTAGCCAATTAAGTTAAGTTAGTATTTCCAACTAGCTATTGAATTATTTAATTTATTTATATAAATTAATTTTGAGCTCAACAAAGCCTTATCTTTAAAAGCACAAAGAAAAGGAGGAAGATTGGAGAAGAAGAAGAAGAAAAAAACTGCGTACGAAAAAATACAGGTAATATATAGACGTTTTCTTTTTTGTACGTATCTTGCAACCTTTCCTTCTAAAAATACAAGAAAAAAGAAAAAAAAAAGGTTCAAAATCAACAGATACTTCTTTCCAATTACTGTGGAATTATTCTTCATTTTAATAGCTGGAAAGAGTTTTCAGCTTGTTAACAATTTGTAATTATAGTTTATTCACACGATCATCTTTTTTGGTCACTCTCAACCTCGATTCTCAAAAAAAAAAAAAAAAAGGAGACATTTGGAAAAACAACTGGTAGCTGCTACTTACTCTTCTGTATTTTCCTTGTTGCCAACTCTTTTTAATATTGGACAGAGTTTTTATTTAGATATACTTTACTTTTGATAAATTCATCCAATATACAAATTAATATTTAATACTTGTTTATTATTCAAAAATTCAAAAAAAGCAATCCTTGATTTAATATACTTTTTATATATCAAAATCATAAATGATAATAATAATAATACCCTTTTTGAGTAGAGTCAGCTGCTTTAAATCATAAGAGTCAACTGATGAAAACAATAGCTGAAGGGAAAATGCAATGTATTTTTCTTTGGTCCAAGAAGCTTGTCGTGTCAATCAATATTCAGAACACTACGAATGTGAGAAAGAGGATAAGAGAAAAATCATCAGCTAAGGATAAAATATGTAGAGGAGAAAATTTCCAAGTGAGTGGAGTATCGTCATGGTAACTGTATCCATTCTTGACGTTCTATGTATATCAATTAATACATTTTTATCGTAAATGAAAAAAGTATATATATATATATGTAATAAAATTCAAATTGTATCATCCTCTAAAAAAGTCCCAAATAGGATGCATAACTCTTCCTTCAACCCAAACAATATAGTGATGATGTTGAACAAAGCTTATATGTATTACATATATTCACCTGATTGTATGATTTATAGTTAAATGCGTTGTAACAGGTACGTTTTTCTACTAATCTACTAATGACATTTTAAAATGTATACATTTTGTACAAAAAAAAAAAAAAAATGAAATTACCAATGTAATTACTTGAAAAATGCACAAATGATTGCCATAATAAATCAATATATATATATATATATTTGTTAGACCATAAGAGACTGCAATAATTGTAGAGGGAAATGTGAGGAGTAAATACAAAGACGACATTCCTTTGCCTTCTACAAAGGAAAAAATTATAATCAAAGAACGATTCTTTTTACCTATTTATATTTACACATCATGACAAAATCATTGAGTCAAAAAAACTATTATTGTACTTTGTGAGTCTTCTTCCATATAAGGCTAAATTGACATTCTAAATATAAACGAGGATCGTTAGTTCCAAAATTAACTGAATTGATGTCTAATTCCTTCAAGGGGGAAGGGAGTTTAAATATATGAAATGAATTTACAAATACGGAGAGATACGTAATTACCATATACGTAATTAAACCGAAAGAGTTGAATGAAAAAAAGAGCCTTTCCCAGTGGTTTTTATTTTGTTTGTTTTTGACTACAAAAGGTCTTCCTTTGAATCATTCTTCAAGTAGTTCTTAATACATAATATATATGTCAAGTCAACAGGAAACCGAGTTACTCTGAAATATATTTCAAAAATGAGTGTGAACTGCACTCATATTATTCTTGAAGACATTCTCTTTTCTCGTTTGTATTAATAGTAGGTTATTTCGATTAATTAAATAATGACTCCAATAATAATTGAAACTGTATTATAGGAAAAAAACCCAGCCACGATCAAGAATAAAAAACATCTGGTATTTCTGATTGTTTAATGATTTATGGTGAGGATGATAGCGGATATAGTTGATTCTTAATAGTTTTTAAGCAGATGAACAGATGATTTTAGCCAACTGCAACTAAATAAATCTCTGAGGCTATGAAAAAGATGGACGTTCTTTCAGAGACCATATCGGCTCCATGCGCATTCTTAACATTTATTTAATTGCTCTATTGGATGATAAAGAACAATTCATAATGGTTTCTCGATATAAAGTGACGTTTTAGCAAAAACCGTGTGTGGTATAGGTCTTTAATTTACTCTGAAATGTTTGTCCATTATATTTATAAAGTAAAAAAACCACTTAAAAGTGGATTTTCTCCTTGTCAATATTTGTAAACAAACTTGCTTTCTTGTTGACTTGACATATATATATATATATATATTGATTGCAAAAAAAAAATTTCCTACAGAATGAGTTAAACAAGCAAATATTCATATAATAAAATATTATTAATACTGCTGACAGGATTGTCAGATGAACAACACTCACGTGAAAGAACACACTTTTACTTTTTGTTTTACATTCCAATAAACTTCATAACAAAATCAATTGACATCATGTGAGTGTGGCTGGTTTGGCAAAGGTAAATAGGTAAAATGGAGGACAATAAAAGTAAGTGTCTAACAAAGGAAGGAACATTTACATAATTTAAAGTCAATTTATGTCAAATTCTATATTATTTTATCTCTAAAGTGAATAATTAATCATACTCAAATACATATATATATCTTCAATTTATATTTAGGATCATCTATTGAATTAATATTACGTATGTAATGTAATAAGATAATAAGATTTTGAAAATATTATGAGAAATAAATTTATAAATATTTGTACAAAGATTAATCACGTATTATAATTCATTGCATTATACAAAAAGAGCTCCCTGGTTCTATTTACATAGATACCAAATTGAATAAGAGTAAACTGGTTAATTGTATATACGGAACATTATTTCTGAGTTAATTGAGTAGGTAATTATAAGTCCAAGCTGCTTCGAATGGCAACCAAAGACCCCTTATTTCCATAGTTTGATGAGCTCGAATTTTGATGTTCCTTGTACTTATAGTGAGGGAATTATAATTAAGAATGTAAATAATATGCAAAATGCCGCGTGCGAGACTTTGTGGAGTTGGCTCTTCGAACAAGTGTACTTTTTGTTTTCCAAAGCTGTTATCATTTTTCCTTTATTACTACTGAGGGGAGAACATCTACTTGATAGTAAAGATCTCGCATGAAGGAATAGTTGCATTAAGGTTAATAAAGCAAATAAAATGTCCAACAAAAAGGGCTCAAGTCCTCGTATAATTATTAATAGTTAAAAATATATAATTTCCTGACATTCATTTCAGTTAATTTTCTGCTTCTCATCTATGGTAAATATAATGTTATTATTTATTATTGATGTCTTCATTTGTATACATATATAATGGAGAATAGCAGCTTGTAGCTCAGTAAAACGTCATGACAGCTCAAGTTGCTTCCCTCTCAACATTCATCAAATTGTCAGAGTTACCAGGTTGTTGATTTTCTCTTTTTTTTTATTTTACACACCCCATTTGCATATTACTTACGTTCCTAGGAATAATATATACTTATATAAGGGCTCTACCCTATATATGACACCACCCCCCAAAGAGAAATGTGATACTTAATGTAATATTGAATTGAATTTCATCTCAATTATGTATGTTAAAAAAATGAGGTCAGGCTATGAATAGAATAAATACTATGAAAATCAATAAAACTCCTCTTCATTCAGAGTTCAAATATCAAAAAATACTGAAAAAGTTTTACGAAGCAGTGTATGACCAACTTATGTAATTCATGTTACGAAAAAGGCTGTTAAATTCATGAAAGGTTATCATATCACGTGCAGAGTGAATACAAATTGATAAATAATATGTAAATAATAATAATTATTATTTAAAAATAATTTATTTCTTACATAAGATGTTGTTGTTGTTGTTGTTATTTATAGAAATATGCAACCTGTAAAATTCCAAAAGGGCTTCTTCCTTCTTTCTCCATTAGGGATTCAACTTTTTGTAGAGAGAAAATGAAACTTTATTATTAGAAAGGGACAAACGGTTGGTATTTTTTTTTTTTTTTGTATTTATGTTCATTCTTTATTTGGTAGTTGAGTCCCTCTCTTAAAGGATAGTTCCAAAACTTCCACCATAATTTGTTGTAGATTTTGTTAAAAATCCAATTTTGATATAAATATAATTAATTAGTATATTTTCCCTGTACTTATGGTGTTTTAAAGTCTGGAAATTATCTTCTAAATTATACTGGGCAGCTGATTTCAACAAAATGTTTTTCTATCAATAATACCATATGTCTAGAGATGTAAAACATATGCAAATGGGGTGTGTAAAATAAAAAGAAAGAGAAAATCAACCTGGTTGTAACTCTGACAATTTGATGAATGTAGAGAGGGAAGAAGCAGCTTGAGCTGTCATGACGTTTTACTCAGCTACAAGCTGCTATTCTCCATTATATATACAACAATAAATAATAACATAGATGAGAGGAAGAAAATGAACTGAAATTAATGTCAGGAAATTATATATTTTTTACTAATAATTATAATTCTACGAGGACTTGAGCCCCTTTTTGTCTCCCTTCAGTAATAAAGGAAAAATGATAACAGCTTTGGAAAACAAAAAGTACTGTTGTTAAAAGTACCAACTCCACAAAATCTTGCACGCAGCATTTTGCATATTTTTTACATTCCTAACGATAAATAATGGGTCACGTATGTCTATTAGACCAATATACTTATTTAAGCGATAAATTCACTAATTTTTTTGGCAGTTTTAAATGAATTTGTAATTTTTCAAAATTATAGATTAATTAAATTATATAATTACCCATAATTTATTTCTCTAAAAAAAACAAGATCCAATTTTTGTAAATCAAGAATCAAAATGTTTTTTTTGTGTACCAAAAAAAGAGGATTAAAAGTTTTGAGTCACTATGTAAATCATTATAAACATAAAGTTCTCCAACCTTAATGAAAAATTTTTGACACTAACTATAAATTTAAGGTACTATATGAGTTCAGAAATTAAAAAAAAAAAAAAAGAAGAAGAAGACTTGTAGACTGGTCCAGCATCGAAAATGGGAGTAACGAATGGTTTTACTCGAAAAATAATCATATTTATATAATACTTTGATATACTTATGTCAAATACACCCTTTCAGAAATAAAAATACAACAAATTAAATATGCAAAAAATACATTAAATTTTAAAAAAAGCAATAACTTTAAAATCATATCGAACAAAAATAAGGTTTTTAAAGTATGCTCAAATCAAGGATCTACAAATATTTGTATAATTTGAGTTATTATTTATTGGATACAAAACAACAACAACTCCCTAAAAAAACCAACATATTTTAGTTTCATATATCTAATTAATATAGTACTAAACACGTTGATTAATTAATTTGTAATTAATTTTCTTCTTTTTTAAATCTGATTTTCAAGAATTTTCTATTTGACTATTTTGAATTTTGTAACACTTTTGGTAAATTTGAGCCAACTTTTAAGTTAGACCAAGATCGATAATTATTATCATCATGAATGTAAACCCTTCTATTTAGAAGTGAAAAAATAAGTATGTTTTGCTTTATTTATTAGTTTGTAAAGGTACTAGGAAAATTCCCCAAGGGGAAAAACTTTCTAAAATAGGAAAATTCCCTGAGGGAGAAAACTATCAAAAGGAAAATTTTTGTGTCAATTATAAAATGCATATTAAGATTGGATATGTGTATTGTTTAGCAAAGAAACAATTTTAACTACCTACACACTCAATTACTTACTTTTAAATTGAGTTCACCTAAATGAATTTTTAGGAATCTATGTACAATTGCTCAAAGGGAAAAATATAAGTTTTGTTGTCATATATGAGGTACTTAAATACTTACAATTGTAAAATAATGATCAACAATTGAATATAAATTGCTTAACTCCTTTGCTAGGGACTGTTAAATACAACAATAAACTAGAAAAAATATTTTGTTTTAGCACGAGAGTGCTCTAAATTGGATGCGTATAAAAGATTAAAGATTCGATTTGAGACAAAGAATTATTATAGAAAATTTCCCCACATCACAAATATGTAACTCAATCAAGCCTATTCCAGATTTTTGCCATGGGTCTAACCGGCCTTACACCTTGACCGATAATTGACATTCAGCCTTATCATTATCACCTTGTCAACAAAAAAGAAAAAAAATTCTTAGGAAAAAAAAAAATTAAAGCATCATTTTCAACCATTAAAAACTCATCCACTGGTTGTTTTTCCATTTAATCAATCGAAAGTAAAAGATCCTAGGCCAAATCATCCCCCCCCCCCCACCCCCATTCTCAAACTTTTTGTTAAAAGAAGTGAGAAAATATTGGATATACTTTCTTAAAAATCCAAAAAAAACAACAACAACGTTTACGTGTTTGTTTACGACAGCTGTTGAAGCCAGTCGACCTCAGTGTGTTGACAGATTGTGCTTGTTTTTTGGCGTCATAATTAAGGACAGTCCTACCAATATATAGAAGCTTAAAGTACTTAAAAATATACTCAACGTGGTCAATTGAAATGAGAATTTCCGGATGCTTTTTTGTCACAGTGTATATAAAGAAAATTATCTAGAATAACTGAATATTAAATGCAATTGACTGCAAGTAAGACAACTTATTGTCATGCTCGCTATATGTATTTACAATGTTTTTAAGGTTTGAATCAATTTGTTTTAACATATTTATTTCTCTTAGGAAAAGTATCTCCTCTCCTTTGCTTTACCATTGGTCTCTTCTACTTTAAAAGCGTTGACTACTTAATACCGTTTTGGCTCGAGGATTTTTACCTTTGGTTCTTTCAAAAACATTCCAGAATTCAAGGGGAAATGAAGGAGATGATTCTCGTTCGTTCTCGTTAATTCTTTGCCCTCTTAATTTTCCAATGTATGTTGTTTCAAGATAAGAAATGAAATCTGCATCATACATCTGCTAAGTCTTCAAAGCAGTCAATTAAATCAGAAGGAGGAATCAATGCAAGTGCAGAAAGTTTGTCTAATAACTAAACTAAATTCACTCTCTTGATGATATTGTTCTTTACATTCAAGGTCAATAATTTTCTTATAATTATTTTTGCAAAAATGCAAAAAAAGCACCCTTTCAAATGAGTATTTGGAAAAGTTTCTTTGAGATAATTTAATGCGGCAGAGTCAAAGTCAGTTATTATGGACAAGGGGTCTGCTATAGTTAGTTAGTTCTTTAAGTTGTGCATAAAGTTTAGAATGAATATTTTCGGGCTCTTTTGTAGGAAAAAGAGCAAAAACTCTGAGAACCAAAGTGTTTGAAACTATTACGTGGATAGTGAGTATTTGAATATAGATATTAAGTGAAACTTTAGTTGTACCATTTACTCCCGAGTTTCTATATATATAAAGGTCCTCAATTCTGCATTTGGAAGCGAAAATCAAAATTCGCTTTGTATCATTCTCTCCGGATTTGTATTGAAGAAAAATTTCCCCGTTGTCAAAATGAGAATATTCGAAGAGTATTGAATATCCAGTGGAAGATGTAGGATTGAATGAGCCTTCTCTGTCTTCTTTCTTCCGATGCCGTTTACTTCGTAAAAATATTTTGAAGTAAAGGTCATTCAGAAACCGCTCCGTCACTCACTTTAGTCAAGGCATTTGATATGATTGATCAAATTGATTGATGAGGATTTGCTTGTGTTGTTGACTCTTTCAAAGCTCCCTTTAAACTCTACAGAATCCACAAAATCCTTACTAGCTCTTTGAGAATGCACATGAACCAATTTTAAAATCTTCAAGTTTGTAATTGATGTGGAAAGGACTTTTGCAGGGCATCCAGTGGCTCTTCTCTTACTGCACTCCCAATATTTTTATTATTTGTTCCTGCTTTCTTTATTCGTGTAATAGATATCCTGAAAATCATCTACTAATGTATATATATATATATAAACCCCTTTCACTTTTTATTATCTTAACCATAACTATGTAGATTGGAGAAGATTCAAAATGAGGATAATTTTTTTTGTATATTTAAGTTAATAATGACCATTCATAGATAAGATCTAGTTAATATGTACTACGATCAAAATGTTTAATTTGGAACTAATTGGATTATAATTTACTAGGAATTAGATTTAATTGTTTTACTTTGGAGTAGATTAAGGGGATTCCATATCGAGTATGAAGGATTTTAGCTGGTTTCTTAATCCTTCGGCAGGCTATTACTTAAATAGCTCTACCTTGAGTCATTGATTTTTAGCGAGTTTTTGCTCGAAATTGAATGAAAATTTACACATTTAGATGAACAATTTCTTGTTAGTTAAGGACTCTTATCGGACGTTTGACTTCTCGTATGAAAGCTTTGGGTCTGAGCTCTTGAATGCATTCCTTATTAATCCATTTTAATTAATATTCAAGAAGTTATTTAAGTACAAACGTTTTGGCCGACATTTGGGCTCCTTAGGATCAAGGATTTTTTAATGCACAAAACGAATATCATTTTAGGCTCAAAATGAAGTTAAATTTGGAAAATGGGCCAAATTAGCTCAAAAAGTAGGGTCAGATCTCTCGAAAACTGTCGGACACTCGAAAAAAATAACTACAGATTTGAAATTAACATGCAAAATTGAATAACTTAGGATTTTTGAAAGTTCAAATTTGTTGACCTATGTTACTAATGTCTTTTGTGTTTTTAAATTTATATTCCCTAAACACAGAAGGGCACTGAGTCTCTTCATTTCAATATTCAGTACTGAGCACTTGCTTGCAGTAAATGCTCCATGTAGAACGTCAATCAATTAGAGCATGTCCTATTTGTTCCTAGACATATAAAACTTAACATTTCGAATTTACACATTTACAAAATGACTCCGGACAGGAAGTAAAAAGTAAAAAGAGGACATGTCCGTGACAAAGAGGAGGTTTAATCATCTCAACATATGTGTATATCTCTTTATAGATATAATAGAGATCGTAAAAGAAAGAGGAAAATGATTTATGAAATTTGAATTACGAGACCAAATAGAGGCACACTCTTCTATTATTCGTCAATAATTTTGTTCATATTATGTGACAATTGCAATGGTACTATTATTTTTTTTTTAAAAAGAAGAAGATCAACTTACTTGCTAAATCCCAATAGATAAGAGAATGTTACTATTGTTTGTCAACGATGATTGAAATAGAACTGTTTTGATATTTTGAACATCCTGCCCTCTGGAATGGTTATATGGAAACTACGCTGTTGAGAAGAGTGACTCATAATAAGAAAGCTCCAATGGCTTTCATTGATTTATTTACACATTTTTAAAATATATATAAGAAGCGACATCTATTTGCAGACAATGGAAACATAGTTGATTGTTCATAAAGCGTATATATATATATATATATATATATATATATTATCTACCTACAATGGGGCAAAGAATGGTTTTCCCCCATTTCTTCAACATTATCATAGTCTCATAGAACTCTCCTTTTGTTTTCTAGAACGGATCAATAACGGGTGTAGTACACTTGTAGTATTATACGCGTCTCATTTCCTTTACTCAAATTCACTCTACTCTAATTGTTCATAACAAGTTGTACATAGTTGCAGATTGTACAAGTTGCAATAAAAAAATGAATCTAGAAAAAAATTACTCAAGATGGCTTTTTTCCCGAAGAAGAATATTGCTTAATTTTTATTTAGCTTTGAACATACGAACTTATCCAAAAAAATAAATCGTTGAAACTCTTGCAATTGCCTCAAATTAAGGAAAGTTTTGTGTAATTACTCTTCGTGGCATTTTAATTAGGTTTAATACTTAATCTACAATACTTCACTCCTCAATGGCAATTTTTTTTTGTGCTCTTTTAAGTAGCCTTTGATTAAAAATAAAGTGAATGGTTAGACTTTATATTTATCTTCAATTCTTTAACAAAAATAATCTCGTCTCTATTTTTATTCACAAATTCATAAAGTGAGACAAATTGCAACATTTAATATGAATTGATTTTGAAGGTGCATCTATTAAGGCTGAGACAAAAAACAAACATAAAGTTTTTTTATCCCAAAAAGCTTATCGTGCCTGTGGCAATTCTCCTCACGACGAGCTTTTTGGGATAAAAAAATACACTGTATTCTTCCTTCAGATGTGTTTTTCATCAGTTGACTCTTCTGATTTAAAGCAGCTGACTCTACGTTTTATAAACTCAAAAAGGGTATTATTATTATTATTAATTATGATTTTGATAAATAAAAAGTATATTAAATCAAAGATTGCGCGCCCTTTTTTTGAATTTTTGAATATATTACAATCCTTATCCAGCCGTATATTGATATAATTTATAAATGAATGGTATATCTAAATAATAATTCTGCCTCATATTAAAAAGTTGGACCCAAGGAAAATACAGAAGGGTAGCAGCTACCAGTTGTTTTTCCAAATTTTTCCTTTTCCCTTTGTAAATCGAGGTTGCGAGTAGACAAAAAAGCTCGTCGTGCCTAGTACCGTAACTAGGGGTTAATTTCAAATTATTTTAATGAAAATTACTCCTTAATAAGACGTATCCTGATGCTCAGTATACAACCTATAGGTGATTATTCCACTCGTAAAGTAGAGTTATTATTAATAAATAAAATGAATTGATATTTTTAATTAATACGAGTTTGTTACTAATCGGCTTATACAAGTTACAAAGCAGCATGTATATACTATTTTCTATCTCATTTCACTCGGAAACTATCTAAATTATATTATACAAATAAATTAGTCTTTATTACAAAATAAAATTCAAAATATATGAACTTTGTTTGATAATATTTTTTATTTGAAGACATCAAAAGATAATAACAAAGGGAGCTTACTCAAATATTATTATAATTAGTCATCCTGATAAAACCTATCTAGTATTTGCAAAGAAATAATCATTGTATCCATGGAAAACCAATACTGAAAAATAGCTCCACTAGTAATGGAGTAATGACGAAGACTCGATTGTTTTTGTAAAATTGATTGATGTTCCAAATATATGTGCCCAGGTAACTATTTATTTTATCTCGTGTATAAATTTTAAAATCTTATCAATTAATCGATTATCTTCTAATTAGATATGAGATAGTTTGAAATTTTTTTATATATATTTAAGTAAATGTGTTAGTGGATAGTAGTATCTAGACAAACTCTTTGGATTTAAAGGCATCATGGGGCATCAGTTACTCTATGTATTTGGTATACTTTTAATCGGAAGTTTTGAAGGTAAATATAGCATACATATTTTATAAAGTATAAGACCGACCAGAAGCCGGAGGAAGAGAGATCCCTCTACCCATATACCTTTGACAGGAGATTGCACAAAAAATAATAATCCTTCAATATGCCATAAAGCTTTATTTAAAAGGGTTGAAATAAAAAAAAAAAAAAAATACAATGTTTGAGGGATCCTCAATTCCCTACTTTTTCCGGCACTGGATCAAATAATCGAATTTATTTACCTACAAAGTTCAAGGATATGAAGCCAAGAGCCCAAAATATTCAACCCTTCTGAGTCGCTATGCTCCCATCGTTCGAGAATTCCTCATTTGTCCTTATACATCTGGCATTAAATTAGACTGTGGTTTAGATGGGGATATTGAAGTTAATTTTGCATTTTATGGTCGAGAAGGGGAGACGGATGTCTGTGTCATGGATCCAAATAATTTATTACCTCCTCCAAAGGTATGCTACATTGATGGAGACGAGGAAATCCTTTATAACAAGTAAGTTTTCTTCTACAAAGTATTGTTTTGATTTTTTTTCAGTCTTTTTTTTGTGAATCTATTGAAGAGGAAGGCATTTTTATATTCTGCCTATAAAAAACCCTGGTTACTAGTAAATAATCTTAATACAATGTGTGTTGACAGGGTGTCAAAATTGGTCGTAGTCAACTAGTGGGCAGTGGTTCCCAACCTTTTTCTAACTGCGGACCGGTCATTTTGTGTAGTAGTTAAAATTATGTCTGATGAGTAAAACCCATGCGTTATTATTTCCACAGCTGTCTTTGTTGGTATTATAGTCAATATTTATGAATACTTTATATCAGTGGTCCTCAACCTTTTTCTAACAGCGGGTCGGTCATCGCTTGACAATTTTAGTGCGGACAAGGGGGGGGGGGCTTGAACTATTAATAATAATTATAAACATGAATCCACTGTGTACTCAGTAGGAACTTTATTAGCACATTGCTCCAACAATATAACATATTATAAAATCAAAAACTATCCGTAACGCTAAATCAGCGGGAGCCCTGAGCTTGTTGTTTCTTTGCAACAAGATGCGCGGAGAACATGTAGTAGGCATTGATTGTAGCTTGATACCAGTGAAATTCGATGAGTCAATTAAGAATTATCAACCCAAAAATAATTAACTACTATCCTGCACAATTAATTATCTTTTGTAATTTGCATTTATACTTAATATTTTCTTCTTCTCCTAAAGTCTGTAGATAAAGTAGTAAGTTCCCCTTTGCTATCGTCCCAGACTTGGATAATAAATAAAACAGCACTAACAAATTAATTCTTGTGTGGTCTGGTACTGATTGATCCATGGACCAGCATCGGTTCACGGCCCGGAGGTTAGGAACCACTGAACTAGGGGACGAAAATTAAATAAAATTTTTTGATTTGTATCGTGTTTTTTTCCATGTCCGTTTCAAATCTCGAGAGAGAGGATCCTCTCTCTCTAAACTCCCTATTCAATTCCCTATACAAGTGGCTCAATAAATCCTTATGTTGTAATGATTATCTCACGATTTTTTTTGCTGAAATTGCTCTAATTTAAGGATTTAGAGTGTATCAAATAAGAACAGAATTGACATACAAATATCATATTGTTGCTCAAAATGGATTAAGAGTAAATAATATTTTTTTTTTTCAACAGGTGCAATGGTAAAAACACATGCGGCATTTTTGTAAACCCCGAACATACTCAGTGTAAAGATTCCATGCCCTATGTATTCATTCGCCACACTTGTACCAACTTCGGTAATAGACTTTCCATATGGTATTTATGGCAATGATTTTTTAATTCTTCATCGGTTTTTTTTTTTTTTTAGTTGCACCCTCACTTGAAGCAAGCAGTACAGCACCATATTCAGAGATTACAAACATTTTTGATCGTAGCCTTTCAACACACTTTGAAACCCAATGGGAGACACAACCATGGCTCAAGCTAACTTTGAATAGATCTATGATAATTTCAAGGGTTTCGGTTCATTTTCATGATGATGATGATGATGAATATTTTATTCATTCATCCAAAATAGTGGTTCAAACCACTTTTGCATCAGAGATTACGAGTGGATCCCATCCCATTAGTACTCCTAATGCAAGAACGTGTATTAAAAAGGACTGGTTTGGAACCACATACAACTGTTTCACTAATTCTGCAAAGGATGCCATAGTGATTTTTTCAAAAGTTCCTGGGGCTTTGCGTATCAAGGAAGTGGTTATTACCACTGTTCCTGAATGTGAGTTGGATTGTACAGCATCAAATTATGATGTTTCATTGATTTTTGTTCTTTTTTTCAGTTGTTGACATTGCCTGAAAAGGATTGACGAATCAATTTTCTTTACAGAAGATATTTTCCGTTTTATACTCTAATAATTAATTATTCATGAAATTTCATGATTCTAAAGTTTGAACTATATATTAATACAAATGGGATCGGAATACGATTTCTAAAATATATATATATATTGTATCAGCTGTCAATTGTCTACTTCTCTTACTCCTTTGAAGGTTTCAGAGGTTTGATATCTCTCATTCGAATCACAGCTGTTGTTGCTAAGCTCCTAAGCAGGGGCGTACTGGGGCGAAAATTTCCACCGGGCAAAGAGTAAATGAGGGGCGCCACTGTATATAATTTTTCCTTTTATCCCCCACTTGGATATGAGCAATTGATTTTCTTGAAACTTGAGCGCAAACTTTTGTGATGAAAAGAAAAATATGCGTACGATAAAGGCGCATTATGCTAAATCGAAGGGGCGCCTAGTAAAGATTTCAGAGGGGCGCACCGGTCATTGACCGGTTGACCGCCGGGCCAGTACGCCCCTGCTCCTAAGCCAATTTCCTTCTATTAAAGGATGAATCGTCTCATAGTTGGGAAAAATGGTCTAAATGCCATTTTTGGGCCCCTTTTTTTCTTTTTCTTTCTAAAAAAAAAGTTCAAACATGCAATAGTTGACATTGCTTTGTGTTTAATAGTGCTACGTAAGGTTATTAATTGACTATTGACTCCTCATTGTATGAGGGGTAAACCAAAACAAACAAAAAAATCAACAAACAAATACTTACAAAAGGCTTCTTCCTTCTTTTTTTCTATAATTGGTTAATTAGATTATTGCATGAAAATAAATTCACTCCATTGACTCAGTTCAACAATACCTTTTTGGGGTCAAGAAACAGATTGAGTTCTATATTTTCTATACAAATCCCATTATAAATTTGTAAATATATACAATTATTGGGAAAATTATACATATTATCATTTACTGATTATAAATTCTCTTGTGTGTTTAATAGAGATGGCAATGAGATTGTGATATAGACTTCTATCACTGAGGAACATGGAAACATAAAAAAAACCTCAGAAAATTGCGATTTTAGACTTACTAAAAGTTAGCAATTTGCAGAATAAGAACTTCATACAAATGTTTTCCATGTAGGGTAAAACTATTTTCTTTATGTTGTAGTAAATTTAAAAAAAAGGATTTGTGTCTCCATAAGGTATAGAACTCACTAATAAAAGAAGATACTTTTAAAGAATATGTATTTTTGGATTCTATGTGAAGCTTTTCACATATAGAATATTCATAAAACTTAAACTCAACCGATTCATCGATGAGCCTATTTAATTACCCGATAATAACACTGGTCAACAGTCAAAAATCCTCAGGGGCATAAGTATAATAAAAGTTATTCAGTTTTGCATGTTAATTTCAAATCTGTAAAAAATTTATTTCGAGTGTCTAACAGTTTTTGAGGAATCGAAACCCTACGTTGTTAGATTTTTTGACCCATTTTCCAACTTCAGCTTCAACTTAAGCCTAGAAGGATACTCATTTTGTGCGTTTTTTAAAAAAAGATCTACCAGTGTACTTAATACAGATTCCATTTCTATTCTTTGTTTTGACCTATGGAGACTCCTGGGGGCATAGGCGGTGGGGGTAGGCCCAAAAGTCGATCAAAACGTTTGCATTTAAATAACTCCTTGAATATTTCATGAAATGGATTAATAAGGAATGCATTAAAAAGCTCAGACCCACAGCTTTCAAACGAGATGTCAAATGCTTAAGTAAGAAGAAATTGTACATTTCAATGTGTAAATTTTCATTCAATTTCGGGCAAAAATTCGCTAGAAATCAGTGACTCACGGTAGAGCTACTAAAGTATTTGCGCGCAGAAGTATTAAGAAACCAGCTGAAATCCTTCTGCCCGCCACTACTTTTGTAGCTATACCGTGAGTCTTTGATTTCTTGGGCATTCATCATAGCCCTTGCTTTAAGAACAGTTGTGACAAGCTGAGGCAATTCACCAGAAGTCATCTGATTTTCTGATGTTAACTCTAGCACAAAACATTCAATAATACTTATCAAGTCATTTAAATTCAATACCTAATTAACTAACTAATATTATCTAGAAATTTGAACATAAAATTTCAAGTAGTACATATGCCTATATATACTGCTGTGAGTTATACTATCGCTCAGAAACAAAAGAGTTTTCACTTTCACTGAGGCTTTCACTGAGGAGAGCAATCTTGGAAAACAATGGCTTCTAAGAATGAAAATGAAGACAAGTCATAAGTGGAAGACTTCTAATTTGCTTAGTGATTTGCTATTTACATTCTTATTTGATGCATTCAATTTGTTTTGAGCCACAGTGTGTGTTTTGTCACAAAGTGGAGCTCAAGTCTGTTGACAACACTCTTCCGATTGAGCTCTGCCCCCCTTCGGAATAAAATATTTAAAGTGCCTACTTAAATGTGACTTAATTTGTGTTTGAAACTAAATATTGTTTTGTTTGTACTTGTGTTTTTTATACAAATGGGGGACTTCTTCCCTTCTCCTCCCCAAGTCTTTAATATTTTACTCTATCTTAGTATTTGTTATTGAGTATAAGTGCTTATACGTATATAATATGTAACATAATAACCTGTATAGTTGTAAGCTTCCCATAACATGAAAAAGTTAGGAACCCATAAATAAATATAGCTTTTAGGCAATATATGACTCATACAAGCGGTTTCAGCTCTTGTATTTGAGACAAACAATAATGATTCATTTTGTAGGTACGTACGTACAAATGTTCTTCGTAATACATATGTACAAGTTATAACTTCCTTTCAAATTGGTTTTCCTTCATTCTATTATATCTTGAGAGAATCATCATTCATCAATGTCCATCCATTCACTTGATTTTATGTAAACATAATCTTTTTTTTTTTTTTACAATTTATGGTCATCTGCACGACAAGCTTTTTGGGATAAACAAAAACACACTGTATTCTCCCTTCAGCTGATTTTCATCATTTGATTCTTTTGATTTAAAGTAGGTGACTCTACGTGTTATGGGCTCAAAAAGGGTATTATTATTATTTATGGTTTTGATGAGTACAAAATATATTAAATCAAGGATTGCGCGCCCTTTTTTTGAATTTTGAATATATATCAAGTAGTAACGATTGGTTTGTGATTGGTAGAATTTATAAATATACAGTATATCTAAATAATAAATTCTGCCAAATATTAACAAGTTGGCAACAAGGAAAATACAGAAGGGTAGTGGCTACTAGTTGTTTTTCCAAATTTTTCCTTTCCCTTTTGTCAGTCGAGGTTGCGAGTGGACAAAAAAGCTCGACGTGTCTATGAGGGCAAAATTATACTCCACTAAGTTTATTTGGATTTACAAAAGTATGGACTTGGGGTGTTCATTGAGACGTTGAAAGTCTTGGGACACGACTTGTCTTGGCCATCAATAGTGTGATTTGAAAAGACTTGCTAAACAACTAATTACAGTGATGAAATATCTGTTCATTTATCGACACTTAACGGCAGTGGAAACCTGCCTTGTTCTTCATGTTTTACCTTATCTTGATTTGCTTCATTGCCAAATATAAAGTTTTGAACTTTTGAAAAATAATTTTTTTCATAATGAAGGGAGATTTTAAATTCTCTTCCCCCTGCTTTAGAGTTCTAAAATCATATAGTGATTAGAAGTTTAGAAGAGTCCTATTCAAATTCTTTTTCATGATCAGTGTTGGGATGTAACGAGTTACTTTGTAATATATTTATGTGGTGTTATAACTTTACCTCTTTACAAATAACGATATTAAATAAGTAAAGAATAATAAGTAATTTGATCATATTACTTTTACAAAGTAAGAATTCTTGTCAAAAAGAAAAGAAAGGAACGTTTGTTATTTAAATAAATGTAATTTTCTATTCAAAGTTGGTGACCACATTTCCTTTTAACTAAAAAGCAATTTCACGATATTAATTTTCAATTGAGTAGTATATAATAAGTAATCTATTAATCTATCAAATATTATTTCCCAATACTTGCCCACTTCAAGCCCAAGTTTTCCTCAAATAAAATTTTCCCCAAATAATGGTAAATATTTCTTTAGTTCCGAAATTATTTACTCACTCAAATCTATAAAACAATAATAAAATAGAAATTTGTTCCTGGTTCAATTCTGATCCATTTCTACTTTGCTTTAAGTAATCTTAGGAACTCTGGTTCATGAAGAATATTTTGTTTCTACAAATACATAGAGACATGATTTGAGTAATAATGGGCCTTTATCATTTGGCAATAGGCATATAAAATCTGATTTAATTTGAGGTTCATCCTTCTTGACTTGGACTTGAGCTTCAATTACTTGAGGCTTGACTCGGACATTGGGCCAAAGACTTGACGTTTGCAAGTTAGATACTTAACGTTATAAGAACGGATAAGAAGCAACAATAAAGCCAAACAACTTAAGGTTAATATGATTGTTAAATTAATATGTGTTAATTTAAATGTGAAAAGTTATACGTTTTTATATATAGGAATGAATATGAAGAAGAACTATTGAAATGGGAAGACGGAAAATGCTCCATTTTCCCTTCCAATATTCCTAATAAAAGTTAAAATTTAGAATAAGACAATTTGCCCCTTTAATGTTGTATATAGACCTTTCGACTCTCCTGATATTGTACTATTCGAAATATTCGGCTTTAAAAACCTGACACCACTCTGTGGCGACGCTAGAAAAAAATATATAAATATATATTTGAACTTAAAACTAACGTTCAATGATTACATGACGTATATAAATTTATATTTACAGATGATATATTAAAGTATCAGTGAATTAATTTATGGATAGAGTTAAGGTCATTTATATGTATGGTTTTAGTAAACAATTTAAGTGTGAATCCTAACACGATCTGCTGAAAAAATAATATCATGTAATTCATTACAATTGATGAAACAAATACGGAACTTTATCTTTTAAAATCGTCAACAAACCTCCTTATATTAGTTAGGTAAAATTAATATTATTTATATTATATATATTTTATGCTATCAAACAAATGACGAATACTTCCAGGTCTTCTTAACTGATATTATCATATTAACGTACATATCTGTCTCTATAAATTTTATGTCCGTATTTTGGAACATCCCTTGGAGCTGCCGGTCTATGTATTATGTTGAATGACGTCATCATGCCTCTTAACAACAGCTGTGTCCGAATACAATTATTAATATAAATAAACAAACGGATGTGTTCTTCGTGTTGCCGAATTTGCAATTTATATAGATTTATAAGTTTTAACAATTTGCTAAGCTATGCTTGGTTTATTGAGGGTCTCTAAAACCCTAGTACGGAGGTTCTGCTCAAATCCTGCCGAGAGAATGGAGTCTATAGCTGAAAATTTCTATAAAGTAACTTTTATCCAGCTTTTATTTTCCTAAAACCTTTTCTTTCTCAATTCAACTTTTATAGGGGCAACTCTCAACTCGGATCCTTAGTTATCCCGTCTCTGATACTCCAACGGATGTAGCGTTTGCAAAAATGAGTGTCAAGGATCCAGTTGTATCGGATATATGGGAGTGGAGTGAGCATCACGTCATGGAGAACTCTGGATTATGGGAAAAACTCAATTCCCATTCTAGCATTCATGATGATCATTCTCTTTTCCTATCGGGTTTTATGGGCCCAAGACCATTAGCTTTGTCTGGAAGAAGGAATGTTTCCCCCGGTGAATGGGCACACTGTAAATCCGCAGCTCGTAATCGACGAAATGCTCTTACGTATAAAATAACGGAGAACAACGATAAAATGTTAATCAGTGGAACGGAAGACTCTGTTCTAAACGCGTCGAAGGCAGATCATTTTGTGGTTTGGGCCTACAATGAAAACTCCGATGAGCTGCGCGCTTTTCTAGTTCCACGGGAGTCAGAGGGTCTTACTATTGACGCTGAGCCCAAATTGACGATAGTTTCATCTTTGGAAGGGAGAAAAGTGTCTTTTAGTCAAGTGGAAGGAGTTTCTTTAGGTGAGGGTCATGATCTGTTTAGGCGAATGATCTCAAGAGAACATAGGATTTATCAAAGTGCAAGAGCCTTGGGAAAAGTGACGAAGCTCTTTAATTTAACATTAAAACATGCGAGTCAGAAGAAAGAATTTAATAGTTCATTATCTGAAATTGATATTATTCAAAGTAGATTATCCAGAGTTGCTGGACTAATATACGGTCTTCAAAGTGCGCTGTATTTAGTAGCTGGATTGGCTGATTCTGAGCCAAATGACTTTGAAATGGACTCAGCACTCTTACAAATATTAGCCGAGTCCATTTCATTTGAAGTGGTAAAGGTTTGTACTTCTATCTTTGGGTATCATGGTCTACTAAAAGGGTCTCCGGTTGATGATCTAATGAATGATATTGCATTCACATATTTCAATTTAGATGTGTCGATTGATGTTACTAAGGTCTATACCTCAATTTTGGGCATTCAAGGATTAGGAAGGGAAGTCGGAGATTCCATTAAGTTGAGAAGAAAGGCTCTGGAGAATCCTATTGAGTCCCTTAAAGAAATATATACTCAAAGCAAAATGGCTAGATCTCGTAGAGGAAAGAAAAAAAGCCTGGGATTATCTGATTATGTCAACAGTCAATTTATGGATGCTACAAATGACTTGGAGGATTATATATTAGATTTTCGATTTTTATGTGATGCTTCTCTTGTCAGGCATGGTCGCAATATCCAATTGGAAGAAGGGGAGCTGTCAAGAATGGCAGAGTATGCATCCGAACTTCTGGCCGTTACTTCTATTATTTCGAGGTTAAATCTTCTATCCACAACTCCAGGTGGCTATGGAAAAGACTATGAAAAGTGTTTGGGCTATTGTTATATCCGGGATGCTTTTATTCGATTAAAGTTCCTTCGACGGATGATAGGGCAGGAGAGTCATTCCAATAATGAAAAAAATCTACGGGACGCCTCTGACTACATTTTGGATCAAGCGAAATATCCATGTGCTCATCCCATTACAAAGAATAGATTTTAATATCTGTTTGTTTTATCTACTCGAACGATAATATTCATTCTTAAGATCATTTGTATTTTATTTATGTATGTGTGCCATTGATTGTGGAAGATAGTATTTTTGTACTATCCAATACACAAAGACTCGCTATTCTTGTGTGCTATTGTTTTTACTAGAGTTGGTAAGGGGCGGAGAAATCTCGGTAAATTTAGGGAAACTTAAAAAGGTAACTTAAGTCGAAGAATTTTTATAATTCATCAGAATTGATGAATAAATAAAAATATAGAAATACCAAAACAAACATCTAAATCTTTACTTTTTTCATGCATAATCATATTGCCATGATCGCTGGAACCCACAGGGCCCTTAATTCTCCACCTTTTTGAAAAACCAAGAATAATAAAACGTATTTATCGTGTCATTAATCATGAATTACATAACATATAATTTGGCAAATCTTTTTACGTGTACCAGACTCAGTCAGGTATTCACTCGCCAAAATTGAGGTTACCTCGAAAGACGAAATGAATATATGTATATATATATATATATATATATATATATATATATATATATATATATATATATATCGATTTTTACAAATAAAGAGATCGGGAATGGGCAAAGTCATTGTTCAATTTGTACGTTAGTTATTTTAAAGAAAATAAACAATTATGAATACCCTGGGTTTCATTCCCTCAAATTATAATTATTATAAATTCCTAGTTATCACAGTTGCCTTGTGTCGTATTTTTTCGCATGTGGGTGAACAAATAACTTATTGAAATAATAGCCTATCAAGTAATGAAAGACATGAACGATTAATTTGCCTATTAATCTGTAAGATTAATTCATTTGATTAAACAATTTATGCGATTATAAACTTGACACTAAATAATTGTAAATATCCTTTTAAAAAAGCTAATTACGCACTAAAGGACTCGTTCATAAAATATATTGATTTTTATTAGGATTATAATAATAATAATAATAATAATTAATTGACGAGAGTTCTTAACAAAACAAATGAATTGAAGTTAAATATTGTAGGAATAATAGAGATAAATTTAATTAGTCTAAGGATACATATATTTTTCCAGGTACATAGAAGAAAATGAGGGTATTTATGTATAAATATAATATATTCATGTATGAGTTTAGAAAATACTGATATTATTACGAGAGAGAATATAAGCGGATTGATATGTGAATGTACGATATTGGACCTTGTAACGTCCTCACTCTTGAGTAAATTAACGGGGCAAAAAATAAGCAATGAATAATTTAATATATATATATATATATATATATATAAATAGTAGTATTAAACTTCACTCCTTATAATATTGAATTTGTACTATGGTTACAAAACAAGAGTCTAAAACTAAGGGAACTATATATTTTAGAATATGCAAATAATTTTGTTCTACGTACATAATAATAAGGGGGGAGATGAAGAATAAGTAATAAATTATTAATTATTATAATATTATGCCAATGAAAAAAGGAACAAAACAAAATGAAAACTGTTAAGGCCGTCCTTGGCGGCGCTATGACATAGAGAAAAAGAGGTAATTATGTTGAATAGATTTCTTTTTTGGTTTTCTTGCTTGCAGTTAAAAACAAAAACAAAACTCAAATACTCAAACAATTCGATTGAACAAGACAAACATATACAACGATCAACATTTTTATAACATTAACACAACTCAAATGATCATAATAATGATAATAATAATAATAATTAATTAATTAATAAATGAGTAAATTTTGTATACAGAACATAACACACAACATTTGAATACAACGATGTGTAGCGGATGGGTAACAGACCAATAAATATAATAATAATTAATTATAATTACATAATGTAAGTTAGCAAACCAGAATAAAAAGAATATTATTATTCATCGGTAAAATATGAAATTATATCAACATTCCTTTTGATTGTACAAATGTATTAAACAAACAATCTACGATATAATTGTAATTTTTCCCCTAAAAATTAATATATTTTAGTTGTCATCAAATAAACATTTCATTGTTGGCCAGCCAAGGCAATTAGCAATTAGCTAGCAAAAGAAGTCTTTATTGATTAAATTCAACGGAACATTCTATTCTAAAGGATCAACCTTTATTTTGACTCTTGGAAAAGTGAAATAATTCAATAAGTTACTTTTAAAATAAAACAATAGAACAATATATGAATGACTATTTGAGACAACTTTTATATATGTAATGATTTAAGTAATTAAATAAATTTAAATAATATTTGTATAGTATATGTAAAAATATGGAACAGTATGAAAAACAAAACAAAAAAGGGTAGATGCTAAACTTTGTGGGTTTTCTTTTGAATAGTGATAGAACATCAATCATCAAAATATAACGAGTATATAAATTACAAACAGAAAAATATATACAGTATAGTTTCTTTACAATTTCACAACCAAAAACTTTTTTTTATAGAAAAATATAGTTAATTTGATAAAATCTGTATAATTTATATGTATTACGTATTTTGTTGTGGTATATAATGTGGTGATTGGAGACAATGACAAAGGAATAAGAGAAAAAGAGTCCAGTCTTACATAAAACAAATAGTGAATATATATATATATATGTATATATATATATATATATATATGAAAAGTAAAATATGAATAAGAATTTCTCAGGTATGATTGGTGTGTTGAATCAATGAATCAAACATTGGATTAGGTATGTGAATTAGTACAACAATTAAGGCGGTCAGCAGAACTCAAAGGAGGGGGGGGGATTTTATGCAGATATGGATTCATCCATCTCTCGGGAACATGAGGGATGTGATGCTTAATTTGGGGTCGTTCCATGCGAGTCCTTTTCCTGCTGAGCAGAAGAATGACGGGCTGCAACAGTTGCTGCAGCCACGGCCATGGAGTGACCAAAGGAAGAAGATAGTCTAGATGCCCGTGGCTCCACCATAAGGGATCTTTGATAAAGCTCTTCATCATCCAGTAACTTCATGGAATCGAGTAAGTAATTCACCACTTTGGGGATCCTTTCGATCTTATATGGAGTTTGTTGGAACTGTCGTATTTCTCGAATGACGTGTGCAATCTGAAAATGTATATATATATATATATATGTTAAATTGCTCAAATAAACATACATATACATAGGTTGAAATGAAATCAATTATTACCATTCGCATTTTAGCAAAATTAAGCAATCCACTCTCTGTGAAATTGGGAGTACCCTCCTCAATGAATGTCAAATCCGATAAATACATTCCGAGATAAGGAATGCACGGAGGATCTGTTCGATGAAGCGTATCACGAAGATTCCTAAAGCGCCCATCTGATGAAACAAGGGATTGAAGCTTATCAATGGTATGTCGAACCTAGGGGGAGAGAAGTTAGAGGAGGGATTTCACTAAAATAATAATTGGACTCCTTACAGATTTAGACACTCGATTCCATGTATTTTTGAGACGAAAGACTGATGAGTTTGTAAATGCCGCACATATTTGTAGCACACCATTAAAATTGTGTAAACAACGACAAATGTCTGCTACGGCGGTCCACTTTTCAATGACCATGACTCGTGAGTTTAAGCAAGTCTGGGATATTATTTCAGAGCAGACCAATCTTGAAAACTACATATAAAAAAATTTCAGTTTATTGACTAATGATTTGAAAAAAAAAGGGGCACTTTCAATACTTACATCATTAAAAAATTTAGTCATTTTAACTATATTAGGAGCTCGTATGTTCCTGTCCTTCTTTGTCCATGCTTGGCCCAAAAATTCACTATTTAAATATAATTTCAAATTTATTTAAAGGAAACACACATCAATCAATTTTTTGTCAATACCTGCAAGGAATTGCAAATAAAAGTTTTTGATCTAGATAAGTCATTTGTTCCGCAATTTCAAGAGCCAGCAAGGATGAGATAGTTTCTTTAGACGGTGTCTATAGGGAAAAAAATTAATAAAAATTGAGCAACAAATTAATGCAGTTATTAGTAATGAATTTTGAAAATATAGAGTTGAGAGGTATTTGTGAGAGAGCATTGGTAGACTTTGTTAAGTAATGATTGAAGTAAAGATGACGCGTCTTTATATTATGTAAAAATGCATAGTAGTTCACGTATAATGTCAACATAAAGTAAAGATATACTGAATGATGTCAGTAATTGGGGCTTATACCATGTTGGCATTAGGCAACTTTTTAAATCCGACGTTAGCCGAGAAGAAAGAAATCCTAATAGTACTAAGTTATTTTAATACTGATACATCGTGCATCTTTCTGCAGTTTCTGCATTGATGTTAATAATAGAGATGTAAAAAACGGCGAATTTTAAGCGTGCGAGTAGCCCTTCCCTTAATGACGTGAAAAATGATCTTATTTGCTGTCAATTTAATACAGCAACGATTATAGACTGTAGCTGTGACAGCCTTGCTCCAGGCTAAAGATAGCTCTTCTTAGTCTAATAGTAATTAATTACATTAAATTGATGTTTTAGAAAGATATTATTCAAATCAAAGTTGTAGATATTACTTTAAATAAACAGGAAATTTTCTAAATTTCAAAATTGGTACATTAGTTTAGGATTTATTACTATTTTTGTTAAAATTTCATTATTTATATTAAAAATAATTACTTAAATATTAATCTCAGCTCTGAATATATAATTAGTTTGATAATAATGGTTCTTCAGCTATTAACAAAATAAAGCTTTGGGTTTTTAGACATTTGCATTTTTTTAAAAACAATGATTTAATAATGATACTTATAATTATTATACTCAAGAAAATGACTGAAAACATATTAAAAATGCCAGCAAATGAAACATTTTATAAAATAGAAATATTTTACTTTGAGCTATTTTTTTTCTCCATAAAGTCACTTTTTCGAGAGATATTAACGTTAAGAAAATTTTCAACCAAAGTTCAAGGAAAGTTTGTGTGATAATATCATAACCTTTTAAATATGATAATATAATATACAAATAATAAGAATTATTATGTCAAAAGGAAAACAGCTTGATGATTTATGAATGATGAAAGAATATTACATAGGGTTTCAACTAACATTTTTTACATCTCTAGACATATGGTAAGGAATGTAAATAATATGCAAAATGCCGCGTGCGAGATTTTGTGGAGTTGGCACTTCGAACAACAGGTCTTTTTGTTTTCCAAAGCTGTTATCGTTTTTCCTTTATTACTGAGGGGAGAACATCTACCTGATAGTAAAGATCTCGCATGAAGGAATTTGGTATTAGAATAGGAAAAACGTCTGATACTCTTGTTCCTTTATAGAAACTATGCTCATTCTTTGTTAGACACTAGAGCAGGGGCCTACAAACTTTCAACAAATGGGGCCAAATTTAGTGTGCTAAAAATGTAAGGGAGCCGACCTTGGCGGACGTTCTGTACATCAATTAATTTAAAAAAAAATTCTGCAAACCATTCTGTCTTTCACATTTGCTATTTTATTTTAACTTCAGCTATCTCAAGCATGTATTTTGGTTCATTTAAAACTGTTACCCAATGTTTTTATTCTACATGCAGGCCAGACGTTATTGATTTTATGATGGAGGCTGCGGGCCGGATAAAAATTGACCACGTACGGCCCCCTGGCAAATGCAAATGGGGTGTGTAAAATAAAAAGAAAGAGAAAATCAACCTGGTCACTCTGACAATTTGATGAATGTTGAGAGGGAAGCAGCTTGAGCTGTCATGACGTTGTACTGAGCTACAAGCTGCTATTCTCCTTTATATATATATACAAATGAATAAATAATAACATTATGTGTACCATAGATGAGAGGCAGAAAATTAACTGAAATTAATGTCAGGAAATTATATATTTTTAACCAATAATAATTATACGAGGACTTGAGCCCTTTTTTGGTTACATTTTATTTGCTTTATTAACCTTAGTGCATGTATTTCTTCAAGCGGGATCTTTACTATCAGGTAGATGTTCTCCCCTCAGTAGTAATAAAGGAAAAATAATAACAGCTTTGGAAAACAAAAAGTACTGTTGTTCGAAGTGCCAACTCCACAAAATCTCACACGCGGCATTTTGCATATTATTTATATTCCTAGTCATATCTATATTGCAAACTAGTTAATATTTTGAAAAATGAGATCCTAGAATTTTTCTCCTGAACATTTTCAAATTGTGGATTACATTATATTTTATTGATGACTCTTAGTTTTTTTCATGTTATCACATGATAGTACATTTATTTTATGTACCTTAAATTACAATGATCAAGAACAGAAATATTAACAAAGAAATAGGTGATCTGCAGAAATGTTCCTCGTGTGCCAGATTTGTGTTTTCAATGGTTAGTAAATGAAAAACTTTTAGTTCTCATTTTTTGTATCTTATTTTTGAGGGAAATAAACTGTGGGTAATAATAATTAATTAATTAATAACTTTGACCGACGGCCAATCAATTTAAAACAACTTACTTCAAATTGGCCCATCGGATTAGGGGTTGAGCCCTTATACATATAAACGGACCATTCAAACCCGGATACAAAATATTGTTACTTTGTAAATTCTTATAATAGAGTTTTTGTACCTATTAGTTATTCCTCTTTTATATATACACGGTTCATATATATATATTTAGCAACATGATTCATTGCTAAAATAATGCCTCCTGCAAAGATGAAATGATGTCCATCTAACCTATTGAAAAAGAACTTGTACCACCTTTTTTTTTTGTTTTTCTTTTTTGAATAGAGGTTCTTTTACAAATACATATAAAAAGAGAGAAAAACAGACATTGCGAAAAATGGCGTGATTCTATTTATATATGCAAGATAATAATATTAGTAGATTGAGTCCACCCAAGGAGAGTGTTTACTACTACTACTACTCTACTCTGTAGTTAAGCCTTTGTCCTTGGCTAAAATAAGCATTGCGTGTGTGTGTGTCAAGTCAAATTACAAGCCTGACTCTCAGAGTAATAGTAGTAAGAGAGAAAGGAAATTCAAACGGCACACGGAGTGGTGCATGATGAGAAGTCTTCTCGATGTATTTTTGCTCTCTCTTTCACTGTCACTCATTTAGCAACAATTGAATTATTATTTATTACGTTGCTTTGACTATGTGGAGATCAATTGGAGGGAATATTATTGTTGTACGTGTAGTGATTTTGCAAGATACTTCTTGACATTTCCTTCATTCTCGTTATTTTTCATCATTTGTAGCGGGGTTTGTAAGGAAGGGGGAAAATGGACAAGGAGGTGAGATCAAACGCTGTTGCCCAAGGCAAAAACTGGCTCCAATATCTCTTAGTACCCCCCTCCCATCGACGTTTGGATCCATATGAAGGAGGATCCCCAGACTTTGCTACCTCCCCTGGTGGTTTCAATCTGATTAAAAGAGGTTCCTTTTCTACCACGGATCTTAATCCAGGAGCGCTACTAGGGAGTGGACTCCATTCACATACATCAAGTTCCAGACGAGGGAGCGACTTTAAGAGTATTGAGGCATACTCATCAGAGATGGTAAAACTTGAGGTAAGGAACTCAAAATCACTTCAACTTTTGAGATCGGCATTCAAATTAAAGATATGACAATAATCTCTTTTGTTTTTTTTAGTGTAATGACATTGATCATGAGGCTCTCAAAGACAAACTGAGTCAGGTGTCAGCTAACCTTTTGGAGCATGATGTGATTGGAGCTCAAAGACAAAAGGCCTCAGATGAAGACGTTTTCTCTCTCGAAATTGATGTAGCGAGCCTTTCTCAGCATCCCATAACTGAAGCTATTCAAGACAACTTGGAGAGCAATCCATCAACAATCAACCGTTTCCTTCCCAACAACTGGCTTTTTGCTAAAAAATGTAATGATGAGGAAGAGCGGGAAAAGAAGGAGGAGGAGGAGGAGGAAGGAGCTACGACTTTGAGTCGAAAGACTTCTCAAAACTCTGAAATAAGTTTAAAAAGACCCATCACTCAAACAGCTAAATCCATGATGGAACGAAGAGAACTTAATGTTCTAATACCACAGGGAATGTAGTCAATTGTACAGTGACTCTAATTAAAATTGTGATAGTTACGATTGGAGATATTCGTGAATGTATTCACCGTATATAATCCATCCTTCCGTACATGTATCTATTTAGTTATTTGACTTATTTTTGTTTGTTTCGAGAAATAACAAAAATACGTTATTTGTTCTATTTCTAAGCGTATACTTAAGTACACTTGTCGAATTAGTATATGTATTTTTGTATAATTGTACACAAGACTGCTTTTATTTATTTTTTGTTAAATCTAAGGATAAGAATATGGGTAAGTAAGTTATGTAACTCGTTTAAGAGCCTCTTAAAAGGCTTTACTTCACGTACTTTTTTCTTGTTCTAAGAAGCACAAAGGTCCGATAATATGTAGATAATATGTAAGCCAATACATGCATACTTCTTATCTTTTTTTCACTCTTTAATCATAGAATACATTTTTAAACATAATTATTGTAGAGAGGCCTACTCCACGTGATAGATTGATATAATATTGTGTAGCTACAACTTAGTTACATCCATAGTAACAAGCGAGTAGAGAAAATGAGTTTTAATTATTATTATTATTATTATTATTAATTCTCACTCATTCACTCTAACACCTATTATTGTTTGAGTCCACTTCTTGCGTAATCATAAACGAAAATAATGTACATTCATAGAAGACGACTCACCTCAGTTCCTTTGAGTATCTCCTCCAGATTAAGTTTATTCTTCTCTGCTTCATCTTTGGTTAGCATCCTTAGAATTTGAGTTGAGGCTCTATGCTCTGCTGGTAAGAGGGAAGGAATGCAATTGATTTCATCTAGGAACTCAATCGTAGCACTTTTCAAAGTAGGGTTTGCCTCAAAGTCCTGGCATAAACAAAGTATGAAAAAAAAGAGGGTACCATTTTATAAAAGTTATATGAGTATAGAGTTCGGCTTCTAAATCAAATACCTGAGGATGCTTTGTGACCCAGTGTCTAAGAACACTTAGAACTCTCATTGTTGTAGCATTGGATGACATTGAACACTTTCGCTTCGAGAGTCCCTTAAAATCCTCAGATTTTTTAGCAGGTGAGCGATTATTTGATGGATTTCCGGATCCAGCAGTAGCAACGGCAAATGCTATGGATGCACATGCAGAGCTGGATCTAATGATAAAGTTGTACTAATGTATGTAAGTAGGTATAGATATTAGCATGACATTATACCGTCTATTTGCTTGTCTTGATGACGTAATGATAACTCCTATTTTACTGCTATGTTGTGGAGAGGATATTGGTGTATTTGAACTAGAGCCTTGATTTTGACCTGTTCCACCGCTTGGGCCTGATATTGAGCTGCTTCCTGAGCTGCAGAATTCACTATGGAAAATACCTCTTTTCTTCCGAATTTCTCTCTAAAAAAATATAAGGCAATTTATGTTCATTTAAAGGAACGTAATCCTCATCATTCATTACTTACAGTTGGACTTTTAAAGTCCTTAAAAGTAATTCCACCAAACAAGGCTCTAAATTATAGATAAGTTCATATGAATATGAATACTCTTATTTATAGCACAAGTGCGTAAAACAAAAATTACCTCGCAGTAGAGGGACTTGAAAATGAAGAATGATGACTTCCAGGAATGTTTGCACTTCCAGAGGATCCCCCACTTGAGGCCACTGTGATATCCTTTTCACCTTCTTCCAAATTAAATGTGTAAGGTGTGGTATAACTTCCACCAGAGGAAGAGCTGGTGTTTGTTCGAATCCCAGATTTACGAGTAAATTTATGAGCGAATCCAACTAAACCAACCTATCTCATAGAAAAGATAAGAGTTCTCTCTGTGTGTGTTAATGTTGTTGGTAGATTAGTTTACCTCCTCAACTGCTTTATCTGCTATTGATTTGAGAGTAATTTCGGCCTTAGACATATTCACCATAGACTTGGCAATATCAGCTATTTTTGATGGTTCCTCGAAACTATTTTGTCTTTTCATGGGCTGGTGACCATGATGTTTCTCATTGGGATCAACCGGAAACTGCCCTTCCTCAACCTCCTCTGTAACTTTTTTCTTTCCATTAGGATCATTTTTGGATGCTGCATTTTTAATTTGTGAATTCAGATTCGTAGGGGAAGTTGGGGCTGTAACGGTGTTATCTAATAGGAAGTGAATTTTAATTATAAAGAAATGATGTACAAGGACTTCTCTCTCACCAGTAAGTGTTTCAGCACTGGATGATGCTGCCAAGTGAGGAGGTACAGTCAAATAGAGCGCACCAGTATCGGATTTGACTTTTACAATGGATTTGTTATCAGCATTAGTACTTGAAGTGGTGGCTGTCGAAGAAGAGGAGGATGAGCTTGATGACTGAGCATCCTTGGAGATGTTGGAATGAGTAGTTGATATCTCCTCTTCCATCTTCTCTGTTGTTGCCGTGCCATTTGAAGAAGCATCATCCATTTCACTGATTGGCTCTGTTTGTTCGATAATGGGAACACTCTCCTTACGAAATGTCGAGACAATGGATCCAGAGCGGCCAGAGCAGATGCTATTTAAAATTTTAATTTGAAATTATCTTTAAAAAAAAATAATAATCTCACCTGTCATAAGACCCCTTTCTTCTTCCTCCCGTCCCACTCCCAAATCTAGATAGTACTTCCGCATTCTGTAGATTACATGAAACTCCCAGCGTCGTTTCTCTCTGCTCCTCTTCATCTTGAGAAGAAAAAGCAAACAACTCATTACGTTATGTCACAAAGTACACATTATTATGTATATTAGAGTTACAAATGATATTCAAAGACTCAATCTAACTTACAACGCCTAAAGCTGTATCTCCAATGCTGAGGTTTCATATGCGGAGTGAGGCCTCCCTCAGTAGAAAAGGATCCTCTTTCATCAGAACAATAACCCGAGACTGAGCTTGCTCCACTTATTCGACGAGGTGTCAAGGATCCATGTCTACTGTTTGTTCCAGTGTCTGGATGATGAGACACATTTGGTAAATTTGCTAAATTATTATCACTATCATTACTCTCTAAGTGATATTTTGGATGGAATACACAAACCAAATTGTTTCTTATGCCTTATTTAGATATGATTAAAGTTGTGAATTAATAAAGGAAGGAAGAAGATATCTTTGAAATATGAATTGACAAATTTACCGACTTTATTTGCAAATAAATAACGATGTAAATGGATTTGATACCTTCTCTTTTAAGAGAATAGAACTCTAGCACCATTAAAATATGTATATTAAATGCATTTGAATACGGACAAGGACATTTTGAATGTTTATGATTTGAAGCTAAAGTATTCCATCCCTACTTATCAGTTTCGTTTACATCTTCTTAAAGAATAATAAAAAAAACTAAAAATTCTTTAGACCTACCTGTGGCAGTACTATAGCCGGAACAAGTACTGATCCTCCTTTTACCTTCACTCTCAGTGGATGGAATTGAGGTGACCTGATGCTGTACCTGCTGGGGGTGTCCTTCTCCTAAATTCTCAATTGAGCTAAGGGAAATTATATATTCAGTACCTATGTACCTACATATTAGGCCTAGTAAAAGGAAATCCATTATTTTTGCAATAGATGGCTTTAGTGATCTGATTCTCACGTTGTATAAGTGCGGTTATATTACGCTAGATGGTGTTAAAAATATGAGATTTCGTACTAAAGAAGCTTCCACAGCAGATTTGTAATTGCTTGACTCAGATGTGTTTGAGTGAACGCCAAAGATGAACACCAGCAGGTAGAAAATACGCTATATTCTACAATTTTTCTTGAATAAAGGCAGCTGAAAATGCGAATAGTGTTAATAGTCCTTATACTGTAACAGCCAATCAATAAAACCGTCTGAAGGAAGCAATCACTCAAAAGCATCCAGCTTTGGCCAACAGGAAAGAAATTGTGTTTTATTAGGACAACCCCACGCTACACACATCGCCAGAAGCTACGGATGCTTGGTTGAGAAGTTCAAGCATCCACCTTACAGTCCTGACCTCGCAGCAAGTGATTTATTAACTGTTACTATCCATTGGTATGGCAAATGATTTGGATGGTAAAAACGTCGCCTATTGAGAAGCTTGTGAAAATCGACTGTCAAAGTTTTTTGCTTATAGGGACGAGGGTTTCTGTGAAAGAGGCGTTATGAAATTACCTTCAAAATGGCAACAAGTTATTGTTGTCGAACAAAACGGTTGCATACTTGAATCATTCTAACTATGCTATGAATAAAGCCTTCAATTTCATACAAAAACAATGGATTTCTTTTTACTAGACCTAATATATTCACAGATTGTAATTTGAGTTATACCTTAATGAACTACTTGAGGACTCAAGGGGTTCAGAGGTATTAAAAACATTTTTCAAGGCCTCTAAAACCGTAATACTATCCGTAAAAACTCTGTATGTCAACAAAAAAGTGTTTAAGAAATCAATGTTTAAGAATCTTAAATCTGTGAGCCGTTGAAGTAAACGCTCTGGAGTCGCATAGCGAATTTGAGGAATCTGTAAATAAACAACGAATGGACATGACTTTCCTGGATATGTTGCTCTACATTTTCTTAAACTTACTTTACACGTATTGAATGTTTTTGAAAATCGAATATCCACGTCATCTTTGAAGAGACTCGGATCACTCTTCACACATTGGGGAAGAGTCGAGGAGCTTGCGTTTGGAAGGGTATTGTAGAAGAGTCCATTAAAATGCACATTGTCCATACATTGGGAAATATCCGTTATCCAAGCAGCTTTTTCTTGTCTTGTTGGACAAACTAAATGTACATTCAGCTGTTGACCAGACTGATACTCGTCCACAATTATTTTAAAGTCCTTTTTCTCATTTTGATTCAAGTTATTTTTTCCTCCTGCATTCCCAGTATTTCCTTCTCCGTCATCACTCAAGGATCCACCCGAACCTGGAGATTCTAATTAAATGAATTATTACATAATTTCATGCTCTTTAAAGTCCTAGAGCCACCTTGATCCTCATTTCTTTCATCCTCATTCGGATCCTCAATTAGGGTTATATTAGCCAGAGCTATTTTTCCTGTTCCCTCGACCAAATGAAGTCGTCCAGCCTGAGTTCGCGTCGTCATAATCAAATGATTCGAAAAAAGAAAGCACTGTCGAACGGCTTCTCTTTCCTTTTCCCGTCCAATATTCAGACGACTTCGACCCGGCCTCGAAGAAGACGGGGAGGGTAGCATTTGTATAAGTGTACCCTGTCTTACAAAGACTTGATTTACATCCAAAAGGATGTCACATCCCTCAATGATCATTCTTTCAATGGCTAGATTTTTACGTATGTTCTCCGTTTCACTCACTTCATCGTGCATTTGACGAGATAAATCCTCTAACTGATCCCTTGCATGCTCCAAGGATTTTTTTTCTACATGATCCGGTGGAGTATGGGCAAGTAAGTCATGGAGAGTTATGATGTATCGGGGAATCTATTCAGTGAGACAAATTTGTATAATACAGATTTTAGAGGATATTATTAATTATAATCTCTACCTGATGCATTGGATAGGTCAAAAACATTTCTAAGGATCTACCCTTACAGGCTGGTTTCTTTTCCAATCGGTTCAAGAGTTGAGCAAAGGATGGGCTCTGCTTACATTCCGTTAAAACCTGGATTTAAATCAATTAAAATACAAGATACTCTGGCAATGGGGGAAATGAGTGTACATCAAATTACCTGTAAGCAGTAATGGTGATTTCTTACATATTCTTGGTAAATTGAGAGCATTGGGAGTAGCATGTCAAAGAGATCTCCTAAAGTCATTTGTATAATTAAAAATAATGAAAAGGAAATAGATGAGGGAAAACATATACATAAATACTAATTAATTTTTTTTTTTTGTGTGTGTGTGATTTAATAACTAATTTATTATATATAATGAATATATATATAGACTAGAGTTGAGGTAATTTATTTAAATTAACTCCGTTAGCTCATTTAAATAAATTACTTAAATCATGAATTAATTAATTATATTTTTGCGTTTGTGCGTAAGGAGTAATTACTATACGTAAGCTTTAAGACAAGTGTGTACTCATCATTAAAAGAACTATCACATAAGCGAGGCAAGTCATAACTTAATTAATTACTGAAACTTTTGTGGGTTTTTTTTTTACAAAAAAATATAAATATTATTTTTATAAAAAAAAAAAAAAGTTTGTGTCTTGGACCACTTTGTTATCTAAGAAGGAATATTTCAAATAAAGTAAACATGACACGTCTATGAAGCTTAATCAAAATGTAGGTATAATCAACCTTTAGGTACAAAGTAGTTAACTAAAAAATAATACCTTGACTTCATTTCTGTTAATTAATATATATATATATTTATACAGCTGAATTTAAAACATATGAAGCAATATATATTTATCGAGTTTCTGACGAGTAAAACTATTTGTATTCAATTATATAACAAGGGGATTGAAAGATACATGAGTATATTTTTGTAAAAAGATTACCATGACTCATGAAGCATATTAATAAATAAAACTGTATCCATCTGTTGGCTATAGTATTTGTTAAATACTATTATAAAAGTGATTCCTTAAATGATAATTTATAACAAAAACGGTCAGTAAATTGTACATATATTTAGTTTACCCAAAACAAGTTACGCTCCTCTACGGTTGAAGAATGAATAAGGATATATATAATTTGTGAATCAGGAAGCTAGTTGGACTCTTGAATTGATGCCCATTTAATGGCACCCTATTGAAAAAACACGGTCAAAAAATGGTACATTTGTTAAGACATTTGTTAATTTTGTGTGTTACTTTGTAGATTTTTAATGAGGAATTGGTCAATTCGTTTAGTCTTTGTCTCGTGTTGTCAATGAGGTAACTACATACAATTACTTACTTAAATTCTAAACAGCATTTAATTTCTAAAAAAAAAACTTCACTTCCACTTATTATTTGTCGTATTAAACCAATACATCAATAAAGTTTCATTTAGAGTCTGCTCCAGGAAATTAAATGCTGTTTGGAATTCAAATAGTAATATATGTGTATATACTCTTTTATATTATTTGGTCAGGAAGCATAGTAAATATTTATTTATATACATACATGTTGGGGCTGGAAGGGTAGGACCTCTACCCCTAGTAAAATTACGAAATAAAGGCAAAAAAACATTTCCTTTCCTCTTTATTTTGTTAAAAAGTGAAACGTTTTGTTTGAATCACTGGGTATGTGCAGAATATTTATATAAATAGTTTCGACTACATCATGAAAAAAACACAACACACAAAAAATTCATCAACCTTCGTACAGGAATACATTTTGTCTCTGTATATCCCGTCTTAACAGAATGAACACTGACTCCTTGACACATAGTTTATAATCAAGGCTCTGTTTTGATTGCTATAATATATGTACAATAATAATTAATTATTATCAAATATATATTGCTTCATAGAAGCAAGATTTCAAAAGGTAAAGAGTTTTGAGTGATATAGTTTAAAATGAATCATATCTGCATGAATATATATAGAAATACATATGTAGAAGAAGCCTTTTGAAATTCTTGCTTATAATTTTTGACAATATTTAAAGATGTTCTTTTAACTATTATTCAAATTGAATTATTAACATATTTACCATTATTAGAGTGAGTATTATTTACCTGATACACATAACTACTTATATATATATATGTATTTTTAAGGACATTCGTATAAAAATATATATTTAAAAAAAAAAAAAATTTACAGAAATATCATATTAATAAAAAAGTTCTTCAAACGTCCTTGATCAATGCTTAGAGAGTGATATATATATATGGTATAAATACAGGGTTCGGTAAATTCATCGACTTTTATTCTCTCAATAAATATTTTCAACAGTTTAGAGCAAATTTGTTTGTGGCAGGATTTTACACATGAACACCGACCAGATTACGATTATATAAATAAATTTTGTGCATAAAATATCAAAAATTATTATTTTAATTACATATTTAGAACTTGATTTTTCAAAAATGTACGACAACAACCAACTTTGAAACCCTTATAAAAAACCGCAAATTAGATATATTTTTAGATTTTAAAAGGAGTTATTGTTTTGTTATCCCAAGATAATAGAGGCTCCTTTTACTGAATAAACCACTCTCCTTGCGAATTGAACGAAGTAAAAACGATGGTTTAGAATAGGGGGTGGTTTATTTCTGTCAAAGTTAATTAAATTTAAAATATTGTCCAATAGATGATAACTTGACGAATGTAAAGAAGCACTCAAATAGGAAAATACAAATTATAATTTAAAGCTAGTTCATTATTTGGTTAACAAATGGTATACACGAATTTACTTTAAGAAGTCGATGAGTTTACAAATCAATGAATTTATCCATCGATGAATTGACGGTCGATGAATCTACCGGACATTGTATATACAATTTCTTTACTAAAGAAAAAATCATCATCAAAGAGAAGTAACATTTGAAAAACGTTTTAAAGCGTTTCTGGACAAAAAAAAATATTTAAAAAAATGAAAAGAACTAAACAAATAATGACATAATATATAATTTTTTTGACACAAAACGACATTGGGCGGGCACTTTAGAGACGATCACAATGATTACCTTTTTAACTAGAAGTAGTTTTGTATGTATGTATATATATATAAGTTTTGCTCTATTTTCAATTGAAATTATATTATTTTGATAAATCAATTTCTAGAATTGATTATGGTTCTTGAGGAATCCATTCTCATGAATTGATTTGATCAGTTGATTCATGGGTATGCACATTGAAATGACTATTGTTTTAAATTTTTTTTTACAAAATATGGTTCAATTCCAAAAGTTGTTTAAATTAATCTTCTGTTTCAAGTCATTTCGTTTTATTAACTGACGCATCATTTGTCAAACTCTTAAAAAAACTCATGACTTTTTTAGATCATAAAGAAAAAGTTTTTGCAAAATATACACATTTTGTAAGCTGATATTTACATATATTATGTTAATTGCATTCATATATGTAAAATGTACTTTTAAAATAATAATAATAATACAAAGTATTTAGTAAAAAAATAAAGATATTTAATTAATTAATTAATTGGAGAGCAAAATTTGTAAGCCAGGAATAACAAACTAAGATACTGTAGAAGCATTGACATTCAACTTTTAAAACATTTGGACAGACAGTACATCAACGACGACGAAAGGATTTGGAGACGACCTATTAAAGAAAAACATGCCTTTTTCCTCATCTTTATAATCAAAAAAAATTCTGTCATATTTCACGAGTTTTTTTTTTGTTTCTTGGTTTTTTGTAAAACAAAAGAGGAAAAAGTCACATTTGATTCTTTTTGGAGAAAATATTTCGTTAAAAATGTCCCCACCTAAGGATGTACCTAGAACCAGAGTAGGCCAAGACTCCATTCTAGCCGTGAGGCCCTTCAAAAATATTTGATGAAGGAACAAAACTGTTTCAGAGTTGAGGAAGATTGAATTGATATCGTCATGTGTGCAAGGAGGGTTCTTAGAGCTGGCGGCCATTTTAAAAGGGCGGTAAAAACAGGTTATGAGGATTTCCATTTGCTCCACATATTCCTCCTCAGCCTCCACCATGCGAAAGACAAGACTATAAAAGAGGAAATAAAAAGAAAGTGGATTTTAAGTTGCAAACATTCGGTAAAAGACTTTCTTGAGTGAGTGTTCCCAGTTTTCCCAGATTTAAATTGATGTACGTATAAGTTTTATATTTTTGATTAAATTCATAAATAATAATAATAGTAATTGGATTCCTTCCTCAATCTAATTCAATATTTCATTCAAATGTGGTTCATTTACAAATATAATAATAATAATTATTATTATTGGTTTTTATTCGTCTTGGGTTTTCACTTATATATTTATTTCTTGGTATAATAATACCAAGAAAAAAACTTACAATGAAACAAATTGTACAAAAACCTCAATCAATCAATCTGATTTTTTTTTCTTCTTCCATCGATTGAGTTCAGCATGATTGGATATGTTCTTCTAATATATGTTAATATCTTAAATGTAGAATTGCTTTTCGTTTATTGTAGATAATGATCATTAGAGAATAACTACATGGATTTAGGGTCATAATACCTCCAGTATATCTACTTATATTAGGCATTTGAAGTATGCCAATAGCAAACATATGTGTCAAGTCAACAAGAAACCAAGTTAAATATTTCAAAAATGAGTTAGAACTTCTGTTCATATTCCTGAAGACATTCTCTTTTCTCGTTTGTATTAATAGACAATAATTCGATTAATTAAATAATGACTCTAATAACAATTGCAACTGTATTATAGGAGTAAAAAACTCGGCCACAATAAATAATAAAAAGCGTCTGGTATTTCTGACTATGTAATGATTCATGGTGAGCATGATAGCAGATGCAGTTGATTCTTAATAGTTCTTAAAAACAGATGCCAACTGCAACTAAATAAATCTCTGGGGCAATGAAAAAAATGGAATTTCTTTGTGTGACCATATCGGCTCCATGTGCAGTAGACACATTTATCCGATTACTCTACTGGATAGACAACAATCCTTGCTTTCTTGATTAAAAGTGGCATTTTAGCAAAAATCGTAGGTCTTAAAATGACTCTGAAATATTTGGCTGTGATATTTATGAAGTAAAAATACCCTTAAAAGTGGATTTTCTCTATATTTTCAATATTTGAAAACATACTTGCTTTCTTTTTGACTTGACACATAAATAATATATATAGCTCATATATATATGTATAGCTCAGCTAAGTGTTGTAGGCCTTCTCACTATGAGAGTGAATTTTAGAGGAGCTTCAGGGATGCACTGAAAATTGGGGAATACCAATGAATGCAAAAACTCTACTTGAGATGATTTCATAAAAATAAGGTTCCCTTGATAGACAAAATGACAAGATATATATCTGCTGACAGAGATAACTATATGTATGTAGTTCTTCCCTCTGACGTTCCTGATGACGTTTGAGTCTTTAAAATAGGGAAAAATACATGCATAATTAACAGGGCTTTCAAATTTTGAAATGAGTTTGAGGGTAGAGTTTGAAATTTACAACATACAAAGATGCCTTCATTAATCGTATGACGTCATTCAATTAGCCTACCAAGTTTTTTTATTTAAAAAAAAAATATCTTCCTACAAATGAAGAAGAATGTATAAAAACAAAAATATACAAGGAAAATGTGGGTATTTATTACAAGGAGTGATGGCTTGTTTTTATGCCTTTATGACTTTATATTTTACAAGTTACCAACAGTCATTTTTTTAATTTTTCCTCTCCACCGGGATTCCACTAATTTTCACATCACAGTAAATACGTTTGAGTGGCTCATAGAGTCATACATTTGAGGAGGAGTTTAAGGAGAAAGCGAGAGCGATGCTTATGGTACTATTGATTAAAAATCAGCTGCATGTTCTTTATACTTTTTGAGAGTATAAAATGTATTACAGCTCTTGAGAGGATAATCTTGCACATTTAAAAATGTATGATTATATTTATTATGTATGCATACTATGAATTTATTATGCTATTTTAACAAAATTTACAACATTGAATCTAGGCGGGATTTTTTTTTATTCCTCCTTAAAAGAGAAAGATACTTTTACAATCATACAAAAAAATGAAAATAATTTCAAAAAAAACAACAACATTCACTTTATTCATATTTTTTATCTACAAAAGCCCCAGCCCAACTTAGTTGTACTTAGATAGAGATGTAAAAAAAGAGCCCTTCCCGGTGGTCTTGAGGTGACAATATAAAAAAATCCTCACAAATGGACATTATATTAATTGATTTGCTATACAATTTTACATAAGGGAGATAATAAAGTAATCGCTATTTAATTGCTGCTTCATCTCAACGCGGATTTTATTTAAAGTATTTAGGCATATTGCAAAAAGCACAAAGTAAGACTTTCTTCAATATGAAGTCGATATGTTGTGTCAAATTTTTACTGGAAATAATATGATAATTTAGACATTTTTTTAATGAATCTGTCATCTCAAAGTTTATCTATTAATTAGATGTATCCTCTACAAAAGTTACAATAGAATAATTTCCTTATTTTATTAAAAAAATACATTATGCGAATAAGGAAGTTCAATAATGGAATAAATAATAAATAACAATGTTCAGGAAATTTAACATAGTAATAAATTGTATAATGAATGTTTATTAACTTCTGAATTAGATAGATCTTTCAGGTTCATATCTAATATTTTTTAAAGAATAAAGCATGGAATCAATGTGGTTAGAAATCGCCTGCCTTGTAAGGCAGAAAAGGCCTACCTTGTATCAACTACTCCCTGTAAGATAATTCGGGGATCACGTTCAATTTCTTGAATAATAAAACTTTTATAAATTTCATGGATCTTAGAGTAGTTCAACGTGTTTGCTCCCCTCTTTCATCAATTCTCTCACCCACTGAAATCCACCTATAGGCAGTAGTTGTCTTAGGAATACCAAGAGTCTGAGCACGGTTTCTCCAGTCACCAAAGTGAAAAAGTGAAAAGTACCTTTATGAAAATTAATTGTGTTTCTGTGTTTTGTTTTATATCTTTAATATAAAATAATTAGTTTGTATCTTTAACTATGCTGTGTAATTCCCATGAACTGAATGAAATTATTATAATTAAATAGTTAATAAAACACGATACCTTTTATATATATATATATATATATATATATATACTAATGATAATATTGCTGTTAAACATCACATTTAACTTTTGGTCACATTTTTAAATCTTGTCAACATTCTAATCATCACTAATTTCTTTATTTCATGGGAGTTATCTAGCATAGGACTAATTAAATTAAAACAATCAATTACAATAATTATATTGTCAAAAAAAAGAAAAAAAAAAAGAAAAAGAACCCAACAAGTAGGTATTAGTTCTTCTTCTGCTGAATCTTCCTACCCTCTTCTCACCCACTGCAAAGAAAGCAGTGAACTTTGCTGCAATTCTAAATTGTTACTAACGAATTTTTTGGAATAAACAAAAATACTATGTATTTTAGCTGTTTTTCATCAGTTGACTCCTCTGATTTAAAGCAGCTGACTCTATGTGTTATGAGCTCAAAAACGAATAGTGATATTATTTATGATTTTGATAATATTATATATAGAAAATATATTAAATCAAGGATTGCGCGTCCTTTTTTGAATTATTGAAAAATGAACAAGTATTAACGATTGATTTGTATATTGGTAGAATTTATCAAACTATAGTATATATAAATAATAAACTCTGCCCAATATTAAAAAAAAGAGTTGGCAACAAGGAATATACAGAAGGGTAGCAGCTACCAGTTGTTGTTTTTGCAAATTTTTCCTTTCCCTTTTGAGAGTCGAGATTGCAAATGGGAAAAAAAGCTGGATGGAGTATCAGTCTCAAATTTTAGTTCATTCTGCCACTCTTGTTCTATATTAATCTTAAGGACGCGTTCAAACCGAACATCCCAAGAAAAAACTTTTCATCAAGGATTCTAATAAATATCAGGCAGTCACGTCATTCTTAATCTATTTTGGCCATCTTAAAGATTTAATTAAACACATCCAATGACCATATGAATTATAATAAATACTTAAATTTAGCCTAAATTTAGAGAAATTGCAAAGACCTTTTGTGGATTTGTCAGTTCCAATATGGTAGAACAATCAAAGTTAATTACTATATAGTTTTACTGAATGTAGTAAGTTGGTAAAATGAAAGTGAAATGATGCCTGGTAGGGGGCGCTTTATAAAAATTTGGAACGTTTTTTAAGGGCTCATACAACCCTAAGCAGGAAAATTACTTTTCTCTAAATATTTAGCAAAAAGAGTATATTGAGCAAGACGGATTCCTGATAAAAGTAACCCTAGTTGCTCAGTTAATGTTATTTTTAAAGTCATACATGTAAACTCCATTTAATGGGTGTATCTCTATAAATGTCATTGTAGGGCATGTAAAAAAAAATAAGTAAATATATTACCAATTTCGTTTCCTCATACTTTCTGCATGAGGGGAACGAATGTACTCATCCACGATTTGCTTCCATCGTCTTCGACAAAGCCACCCACGGAAAAAACTTTGTACCTTCTTAATCTTTGTCAAGTCAGGATCCTCCTCTTCCACACTTGAATTCCCAGAGCTTCGTCCTTCCTGACTACTCGTCTTGGACATTTGAGGAAGAAGACGCCATTCTTTTTTGAGGGAGAAGAGCTACAGGAAGAGAACAAAGGGAATTAGGTTTTGAATAATTACAAAATTCCTATTTTTTGCACAATCACCACATTTTACCTCATTTCGAAGCTTTTTGATTTCTTCTGTCAGCTCTTCACAGTGTTGAGTGTACTGCCACTTGGCTGTTTTCTCACTTTCAACCACTTGAAGTAAATGTAAATGCTTTTGTTCCAACTCTCCCATTTGAAATCGTAGTTTGTTAAAACTGAAAATATAAAAAAAGATGCCTCTTTTGAAACCTTTAGAGTCTATCCGCCTTATTTTCTCATTATCAAAATGATCATCATTGATTTCAATGATTTAAAGTATCCTTTGTTAGAGAAGACCAAGGATACATAGTTGCTACACATTTTGTTTTTGGCTCAATTAAAAACATAAAACTTTCTTTGATTTTGATTCATCAAAATTTAAACACAACATACTTATTACAACATCGGCTTGTTTTTAATGAAATTTAACTATAGATTATTCTCAATAGAGTATACTCATTTTTTCACCAATGGAATTAGAATGCCTACTCCAGCCACGAGATCCAAGGAATACCGTACGTTCCAAACAAACAGGGATATTAAAAAATACTCATTAGAGAAGTGCAGTGGTATATTAGCAAATTTATATATATATATATATATATATGTACATTGAATTAAAATTGATGTACACACATATATAGTATATATACCATGTTGCACAAGTTTAATTAGATCATGAATAATTAAATATCTTTAAATATTTAATGACATTGTTAATGGCTTTGACAAAAAAAAAAAAAAAGAAAAAGAATGTTTTTAATCTTTATTTGCACTCTCTTCTAATTAATACAAAGTATTGATATTGCAATTAATTTTATATTCCCATTAGAGCTATAAAAATAATAATAAAAAAAAGTGGGGAAAGTTAATATGGTCACCCTGACAATTTGATGATGAATGTTTAGTGGAGCTTAGCTGTCATGGCGTTTTTACTCAGAGGTAAAGTGATGTATGTACCTATATGGATTGAAAACTTTGCTCTCTTGAGTGTGAAATTGAATTTGTTCTGTACAGATGTGGAGGAAACTTGGAAATAGTGCTAATATAACTGTGAAAGGAGAGGGAATAGAAAGAATACAAAAGTGAATTTGTGTCTATGATACATGAATACCTATGAATATATTTGTGTCAATTCAACAAGAAAACAAATTTGTTTTCAAATATTAAAGAGGAGAAAATCCACTTTTAAGTGTATTTTTACTTCATAAATATCACAGCCAATATTTATGAGTCATTTTAAGACCTATAGCACACGGTTTTTGCTAAAATATTACTTTTAATCGAGAAACTAAAGATTATTGTCTATCCAATAGAGCAATCGGATAAATGTGTCGACTGCACATGGAGCCGATATGGCCCCTGAAAGAACGTTCATCTTTTTCATAGCCTCATAGATTTATTTAGTTGCAGTTGGCTAAAGCCAGTTCATTTGTTGAAGAACTATTAAGAATCAATTTAATCCGCTATCATGCTCACCATGAATCATAGTAACAGTAATTACATAGTCAGAAATACAAGATGTTTTTTATTCTTGATTGTGACCGGTATTTTTTTCCTCTAATTAAGTTGCAATTGTTGTAGTCAATATTTAATTAATCGAAATAACTTATTAGTACAAATCAAAGAGAATGTCATTAAGAATATGATAGAAGTTGTAACTCATTTTTGAAATATTTCTGATAAACTTGGTTTCTTGTTGACTTGACACATATGTACTTCCATTATTTTAAGTATATATATATATATATAATCCCAGAGATCTATTTATTTGCAGTTGGCATCTGTTTAAGAACAATTAAGAACTTTATCCGCTATCATGCTGCTCATTAATCATAGAAATAGTAACTACATAGTCAGAAATACCAGATGCTTTTTATTCTTGATTTTGGCTAGTATTTTTTTACTCCTAAAATTAAGTTGCATCAATTATTGGAGTCATTATTTAATAAATCGATATATACCATTAATACATACGACAGAGAATGTCTTCAAGAATATGAGTGCAGTTCACACTCATTTTTGAAATATGTCAGATAAACTTGGTTTCTTGTTGACTTGACAAATTTGTCTTCACTTCTTCTTCTTCTTCTCATTTTCATAGTGATGCAAATTCAATTTCTCATTCAAGTTAGAAGAGTAGTCCCCCCATCTATTCATACTACACATTATCTCTGATTTTACTCTAATAGCTACAAGCAGGCTATGATTCTATTTTGTCCTTTTATAGGAATGTCAATGCTCTTTCACCTCCATTACGGTGATGAAGGATTCACTCCATTAGGCATTTTATTGATTATTTGTGAACGGTGTATATTATATAGTTTATACACGTGCTGAGTGCTACAGGTTCTCTCTTCTCAATAATTAAGGAATAATAATTATCATATCAACTTTGGTAAATAAATAAAGATATAAAACTTTGTAAGTTTCCAACCACTAAAATTTGTACAAGTAATTAAATACGTATGATTTATAGCATTTTTGACCCTCACAACAAGCGTTAAATAGTCTTTGGGCAAAATAGTCGGTGGACCAATAGTATCACTGATCAACAGTCAAAAATCCTAAGAGGTACAAGTATAATAATAGTTATTTAGCTTTGCACACTGATTACAAATCTGTAATTATTTTTTTCCAGAAATTGAATCCTACTTTTTGAGCTAATTTGGCCCATTTTCCAACTTCAACTTCAATTTAAGTCTACAATGATACTCATTTTGTGAATTAAAAAAATAATAATTCGCTTGTGTTTTTTATTATCAAAATTCCAATTCTAGTCTTTGTTTTGACCTAAAAGGACTCCCAGAGACGACGGAAGCGGGAATAGACCCAAAAGTTGCCCAATGTTTACACATTTAGAGATAAAATTTCTTCTTAGTTAAGGATTCTTGTCGGGTGCTTGTCATTTCATTTGAAAGCTGTAAGTTTCAGCTCTTTAATACATTCCTAATTAGTTCATTTCATGTGTAATATTCAAGGAGTTATTTAAGAGCAATCACCTTGGCCGACTTTTGAGCCTACTCCCGCTCCCTACGGCCCTAGGATCCCCCTTAGATCAAAACAAAGACTGGAAGTGGATTTTGTATTAAAGCCACTAACGATTGATTATTTTTTAATGCACAAAATTCTAGGCTTAAATTGGAGTTGAAGTTGGACCCACGGATCAAATTAGATCAAAAAGTAGGGACCGATTCCTTAAAACCGTCAGGCACTCGAAAACAAATAACTACAGATTTGAAATCAGCCTGCAAAACTGAATAACTTTTATTATACTTATAGTACCCCGTAGGATTTTTGACATTTCAAATTTGTTGACCGATGTAATTAACCAGCTCATAGCTTATAGAGATGATTATTTATCTATCTAATTGTTTTCTTAAATTCAAATATGAGTTAAAAAGTATCCTTTGGCCATCTCTTGTATAGAGGAATCGTCTTTTTTTTTCTCTCACAAAATATTTCAAATATTTTTAATAGATTCAAAGTGAAATAAATACAACAAAATGGTGGACTCAGATTATTATTCTTATGAAAAAATAATACAAATATTGCATATTTTTGGTTAACTTAAAATAACTTGTACATACCTTGCAGTTTTAATTGCATCAATCCATGACTTACATTCATTGATGGAATCTGCTCGGAGTTCGTATTGACGTTGATTCTCTCTCCGATACATGATGGCAAAGCAGTACTATAGGCGGTTAAAAAAAATGAAATAGTATCTTATATTTTGAACATATTTTTTGAAATTATTTGATAATGAATTTTCGATTAGAAAGACAGGAAAAATTGATTCCTGGATCTTTACTCCCTGACTTTATTTAGTTTTAACATGACAATTTATATTAATTAAAATAATCTGTAAAATTGTTTTTATACAATTCAATATCAATTTCACAAAATAACAATATAATTTAGTCATTTCTACGATTGATAAAAAATGTTTCAGAATTGTAAGTAGAGAACATTTCTGAGTATGAAGAAATTTAAACATACTTTCTACTTTTATCGAAATATATGTAAATTCTATACAAAATAATACTTTTCTTTTGTACATACTAAAAAAGTATGAATACTTTTAAGATGATTAAAAGTAAATTGAAAAGTACTAAGAACAAATATGGAAGACAAATTATACACTTAAATACACACATGTCTAAATTGACAAAGAAATCAAATTCAAAACTAATGTTAGACTATCTTCAAAACTATGCAAGTCTTAAACATATGTATAGGAATGTAAATAATATGCAAAATGCCGCGTGCGAGATTTTGTGGAGTTGGCTCTTGGAACAGTACTTTTTGTTTTCCAAAGCTGTTATTATTTTTCCTTTATTATTGAGGGGAGAACATCTACCTGATAGTAAAGATTTCACATGAAGGAATAGTTGCATTAAGTTTAATAAAGCAAATAAAATGTCCAACAAAAAGGGCTCAAGTCCTCGTATAATTATTAGTTAAAAAAATATAATTTTCTGACATTAATTTGAGTTAATTTTCTGCCTCTCATCTATGGTATACATAATGTTATTGTTTTATTGTTTATTTTATTGTTATTGTTATTGATAACAGCTTTGGAAAACAAAAAGTACTGTTCAATGAGCCAACTCCACGAAATCTCTCACGCGGCATTTTGCATATTATTTACATTCCTATATAGAATCAACATTATATTAATGACGTCATTATAGGCCGTCTCAACTCATTCCAGTGGGGTTTTAAAAACAAATGGGATGAAGCTTGGAGAAGGAACCGAAGCTCCTATCGGATTTTGTATCAACTCCGTTAGATTTTCTGACGGGTAGAATTTACATAATTCATAAAATGTGATGGTATTCAGCACTTTGACCGATGCGTTTCCATAGAGTTGGATATTTCTCTGTTCTAAACCTTTCCCTGCACAAATGGTTGAAAAAAGATTGAAGAATCTAGAACAAAGCAATCTTGCAGTTACAAGGGAGCTTCTCAAAAGACCTGTCCCGGAAAAATGGCCTCTTAGAAAGAACAAAATATATTCAATTATATATTAACAAAGTCAAAAATGGCTCATTGATCCAAGGTTTACATGTTAAGTCATAAATATTAACAAGGAGAATATGTAATGCTACAATCTTTTTTCAAATAATGTAGCACACTATACGCGGTACAAAAATAATGAATTTTGAATTATCTTTCTTCTTTATATGGTCCATATAATTTTTTACATTAACATTATATAAAAAACATTTAAAAGATTACTCATTCATCTATAATAGTTACTTGTTATTTCTCCATTTGGATACATAATATATTAACTATTTTCATGGATGAAAAAACACTCTAATACACACTCACAAGAATGTTATAGAGTCTTTGATTTATTCTAAGGGATGTAGTGAATAAATTGATCTCTAAAAAGCAAAGCAAGAAATGTATTATTTTTTCTTCTTAATATTATAGTGATTTTATTCATATTTATATATATATATATATATATATATATACCTATGTCATAAATTAATTTACAACCATATATTGATGTGATATCACACATATGTAACCATGCCGAGGATTTTGACTGATTATGATTACTTTTGAAAAAAAAAAAGAGAATAGGAATAATGGTTCCCACCAAGCCATTATGCGATTTGAATTTTAAATTTGAAAAAGATTATGTTAGACTCTCAGAGTTTGAATATTGTTGAGATGTCATCTCATCTTTATATATATATATATATATGTAGTTTTTTGGGGCTAAACCGGAATATCAGTGAGTTGATTAAATCACCTGATTTGTAGACAATTTTAAATAAAACGTTAATGGAACAAAGTTTTCCGTAAATGCCAATATTTTATTTTCTAAAAAAAAAGAGATTCAATTAGTCAACGATTTTTGTCTAAGAAGAAAGAAATTGAGGACACTTAAACACTGAAAAATCAGACTCTGCATCCATTTATGAGAGTTTTTTTCCCCTTTATTAATATGTTTGACCCTGATACTAAATAATGAATGTTATTTAAGGCAGTGGTCCCCAATTTCCGGTTCGTAGATCAATCAGAATTAATTAGATATTTCTGTTTTATTTATTATTTAAGTTTGGAACGGGGCAATAAAAGGGGACTTACTACTTCATCAACAGACTCTAGGACAGCGTTTCTCAACCTTTTTCCCTTTCAGAACCCTCAAAATATATCCCATGTCTCACGGAACCCTAAACTATAAAAAAAGTCAAAATTCTGGTGACAAAATTTTTCCACACTGTAGAAAAAGACTGAAAAGTGTAATAGCTTATATAATCTCATTTTTCTCGCGGAACCCTTAAAGACCGTCTGCGGAACCCCGGTTGAGAAACGCTGCTCTAGGAGAAGAGAAAAGTATTAAGTATAAATGCAAATTACAAAAGATAATTAATTGTCTGGGATCATTATTAATTATTTTGGGTTGATAATTCTTAATTGACTCATCGGATTTCACGGGCAACAAGCTGTTAGAATGCTTACTCCATGTTCTCCGCCCTCTTTTGTTATTTGCATTCATAATTAATGTTTTCTTCTTCTCCTACCAACTGTAGACAGTGTAGTAAGTCCTCCTCTATTATAGTCCCAGTCAAAGTCGAGCGGGTCTTTTATTTTGAAATGATCTTATTCTCTTTGCAGATAGTTTTAGATGTTATATTATAGGTAGGAATGTAAATAATATGCAAAATGCCGCGTGCGAGATTTTGATTTTAATTCTATATAAGTGTCGCGGAGATTAAACTCGCTGAAAAAAAACTCGCCCAAATAAATACTCGCTCAAATGTATGTCGCCAAGATGACACTCGTTCAAATTAAACTTGCTCTATTGTATGCTGCCATAAACGTAGATATGAGTAGAACCATATATACAAATCTATAGTTTTTTCTTTAATATGAACATACATACGTCTAACATAAATTACTTCATTTTGACAGTATTTATGTATGTATAATATTATATATTATTTCATCCCAGAATTTCCTGGGATCTCATTTATTGTTAATTTAGCAATAAATGAGGAAAATGATTCATTATGTCCTGTTAAAAAGTATTTAACAATTTTGTGTGAAAAACTTTTATATATAATATGTACATATTAACAGTTGAAATGTCATTGTAGTACAAGCAACCAAGTCTCTATAATTAAAAAAAAAAAAAACCAGCATTTCATTTAGTAAATCAATCAATTTGTAAACTACAAATATACATCCAATTATTATTAAAAAAAGTCATATCTTCACAGTTGCTTTGATTACATTCAAACCCCATTTTTTGTTGACTTATATATATTTGCCTACAATACAAAGTTTTACAATAAGCTATTAATGACTTTTCCATGAGGGGCTCAGAACCTTTTTATTTACTTGTATCTAATATCCCCATAGAGACGAACAGTGGTGTCCCCATCTTAGTACTAATGTACTTATCAAGAAAGCTTTTTTTTTTCTGACAAAGATGAGACAAAACAATTTCTTTTGTCTGTTTCGTTTGATTAAAAACAAAATTTTCTCTTATTGACAAAAGAAAGAAAGACGAGACGGAAAGAAAACAAGGGGAAATGTGATGAAACATATTGACAAAACGAATTCAAAAATTGGTGACTAAATTAACACTCTACCATGTATTTGGATTGAAGGTCTACAAATATCTCAATGTAGATTTTACAGAGTCCTAAACATGATGAAGAAAGGAGCAGGAAATTCAAGAGTCCAAAAAAAAAAATAAAAAAAATACTGTTGTTGTAAAACAACGTCACTTAATAATGTTTATTCATTGAACCTTGATTATTTAACTACGTTGCAAAAAATAATTTAATTCACTAATGCGTCTCATATTTTTCTAAACACACGAAAAATAATAATTCATACGAATTGACGTTTTGAACAATATTTTCTGTTCGTGTAAAAAATAGAGTTAAGGTATATTGTGTACAATTTGTTTGTACGTATTTGCACATTGATCAATCAAAAATTTTATTTCGATTAAAAACTAAAACACACACAGCTCTTGATACCTTCCTGAAAGAGCATTTATTACCCCTCAGAACCCTAGGTGAAGAGTCCTTGTTTTAACTCTTTCAAACACAGGGGACACTTGTGTCCCATAAATTCAAAATGCGCTAATGCGCTCCATTGTCAACCGATTTTTGTTTTCATTGTTTTTGTTTGAGGGCTAAGATGTCAAACTATTATTCATATTTCATAGTTAGTAATAAAAAAATAATTTGATTTGAATATTTGTCAAGGTACTGAACAGTACGATGTCTACACATGGAAAAAAATCATGTTAAAATCAAAATAACTTTTTTCGTTTTTTAAAGCAAATTATTTCCTAATCAAATATTTGTTAATATATACTTAAAGAAGTATAAGTTTAAAATATCTTTTAGTTCTAACGAATACATTAGAAATTATTCAAATCTAAGTTTTTGGGGACACAAGTGTCCTTCTGGGTGTGAAGGGAGTTTTTTTTATTAATATTATATCAACAGAAATTGCTTCATAAAATATCATCTGTAAAATGTTCATAACATGTATAAAATTTGATTGAAGATTATTTGTTTTAGAAGTAGAATATAAGAATAAAGATTAAATGTACCTAAAGATTTAAAATAAAACGAAAAAAGTACTGATACACCGTGTGTTTTGAAGGATGAAAAAATTCCCTTCACACCCCCAGAGATACACCAATGTTCCATTATTTTTCTAGAGAAACGGGTTGACGTATAATTTTTTTGATAAAAAAGTTATAATTAGATTAGTATGACCTCACTCTGACCTCAAAAAAATTAACTTTCATTGAAAAATACTTTCATATACCTTACGGATTTGAAAGGGTTAAATCAATCGCAAATGACCTTGTCTTTTGCTTTTTTTTTTTTTTTGACCAAATAAAAGCCATCTAAATTCTCACATTTTACGAATGTGAACAACATAAGGACCTCTTAATTCATCTTTCATCAACATAGGTATTTACATACTTTTTTTTTCTCTTTAAGCCTATGACGTATCTCGTACCTTTATCCATCTCATTCATCAAATATGTATATAATCAACTAAATAATGACATTAATAATTTCATGCTTATTACCTACCTTCAAGTAAAAAAAAAAATCTCGAAAATAAAAAATTAGATTAGGGTGTAGTAGATAATATAAGACTGTTCTAAGAATCACTTCTTTTTTTTCTTTCTTCTCGGATCTTGGATACATACATACATACATACACTCTTTCCTACCACTTTTATATTTCCCTAATAAACTAATTATGTAGTGACGTCATAATAGTATTATGAATACGCAGTAAGCACATTAACCTGCTCTAAAAATAAAATAATTACTCGAATCATTCCAAATAAATCGCTTAGCCAGAGTTGCTTACATTGATAAAGTATGTATTTGTAGTCATTAGAATAATTCAAGACAAAATATTCATTTTGAACGATTTTTTATTTATAAAATGATTTCGCAAAGTCAGAGTTTTTGACGTAGAGACGACTTGAAATTACCAGTATTACACACAAGTGTAACACATTGATCTATTTGGAGTGATTCGTGTAATCACGTTATTTTTAGAACACCCTAAGGTGTATTCATAATATGTATTATTATGACGTCACTACATAATTAGTTAATTAGGGAAATATAAAAGTCGTACAGAAGTATGATTTTAACCAGAGACTTTTTTTTATTTTCAAACATATGTAACTGAAAGAATTGCAGTTCCTTTGGTAGCCCTGTTTTTGTTTTTTATTCTCAATTACTATGATTTGATAATTAGGTTCCAAATTACATACAATATACATGCATATATCTAGAGTTGTTTTTTTTTCACTTCAAACGATTAAAAAACTGACTGTGTTACGGTTTGATGCCTCTTAGTCCATTTAAATTTGAAAAAAAAAATTAATTTTTTTCCATCGAAATTGTTCATTTTTATGTACCGTTACAAATATCTTGTATTTTTTTTAGGATTTGATTAATCTGAAAAAACAACAACTTGTGTTTCTTGTTGTGAAAAATTGAGGATGTGTGAGATGAGTTTAATGCAAACTCTTGTATTGACATAATTGCAAAAACACTCAATTGAAGGAAAAAGGAAAAAAAAATATTGTATTTATTGTTTTTTAAAGCAATATATTCTTTAAAAAGTTGTCAAAAACCTTAGGTTTTTTGAAAACAAAATGGTGGATGAAGACCTACGTAATAATAAAATCATAGCATTTGGGTACCCGTTTTATAATTAGGACGGTGGTGGTACAAGACATATTAATAATGGCTAATTTGAATATTAAAAAAACAAAACAAACCCTTTTTAATCTTTAAAGTTCAAGTATCTTGCAAAAAATGACCTGTGGACCCTACAATGTAGAAAATAGCATTTCTTTGATGCCTTCTATCTTAAAAAGTAAGCCTAATCTAGTCTACAAAAAAAACAACAACTCATGTTTTAATGTGTACTTCAAATTCTGCTAGATCCTTCGAGGGAACTATATGGCATCCTCATGCCGCCACTAAAAGGGAAATTATTCAATTTTTATATTTAATTGCAGACTCTGAACACCGTTTTTTGTAAAGTGGGGAGGGCTGTAACTTGAAAGACAATTCTGAGGTGGCCCGATGAGAATAAAATAAACATATTTCTAGTTTTAAACTAACATGAACTAATTTTAATTATGTTTTCCCTCATCTCCCCTGAATAATTACACGAGTCAACAAATTTGAAATGTCAAAAATCCTAAGGGGTATTTCAAACAAGATTTCAAGCGCCCGATAAGACTCCTTAACTAAAAAAAAAATTGTCCTTCTAAATGTGTAAATTTTCATTCAATTTCGAGCACAAATTCGCAAGAAATCAGTGACTCACGGTAGAGCTACTAAAAAAACAACTGTAGTAATAGCGCACGGTAGGATTTCCGCTTGGATTTTTCTTAATCCTTCTGCATGCTACTACTTAAGTAACTCTACAGTGAGTCCTAGATTTTTGGTCGAAAAAGGATGAAAATTTACATAATATTTAGATGAACGATTTCTTCTTGGTTAGGATTTCTTATCGGGAGCTTGACGTCTCGTTTGAAAGCTATGGGTCTCAGCTCTTTAATACATTCCTTATTGATCCATTTCATGAAATATTCAAGGAGTTATTTAAGTACAAAGGACTTGGCTGCTGACTTTTGGGCCTACTACCACAGCCTACGCTCCCAGGAGTCCTTTCAGATTAAAACAAAGACTGGAAATGGAATTTGCATTAACTACACTAGCGGATCACTATTTTTTTAATACACAAAATGAGGTTCCTTCTAGACTTAAATCGAAATTGAAGTTTTGAGCTAAATAGGCCTAATTAGCTCAAAAAGTAGGATTCAATTTCTGGAAGAAAAAATAATTACAGATTTGAAATCAACATGCAAAACAGAATAACTTTTATACTACTTATATCCCTTAGGATTTTTGACATTTCAAATTTCTTGACCCGTGTAATTGTATAATTAACCAGATGACTATATATTGATATAATATATTTTTAATCATCTCTAAACTATATAGTGTCTCTATGTATTTACTATCATTTTGTTGTCTAGGATAATATGAGTTAATAAATGTTTCCTTTTATCAAACGTAAAAAATATATACAAGTCGGGGAAAGGCTCCTACTAATTAATTAATTATTATTATTATTATGTACATATATAAAAACAATGATGAATCAAATTAATTAAAATCATTTCTGAATTGGATATTTTTTGAATGAGCTGGATTCTTAATATTTTTACAGTTCTACTGAAGTTGTGTTTATGGAGAGAAGTAGAATATACTGTTTTTTTTTATGAAAAAGTTAATGGAACTCAACTCTTCAATTCGAATTTGACAAAATTTTAATATATTTATTTAATTCGAGTCATTGCAAATGAACAGACTCGATGAATGAGTGTTCCAAATTATATATATACATATATAAAAATACAGCCATTTATTAATGAGTATTTGAGCCTTTTTCTCCTAAAATCCCTTCTACATACGTCCTTTACAGAGGTACATTAATAATTTCTACCTTTTTTTTTTATTTTTCAACTATGCGACAAGATACAAAATGACCGCAGAAAAACATTTAAGAAATGTTATAACTAATAATTTATTTTTAACATATTTTGCAATAATTTTGCAACTATTTTTATCTTTTTTTTTTTTTTTTTGTTTTATCCTTACAAAAGATTCATGGACAATCAAGTGTAACGGTATTTCTTTCATTCCCCTTTCGAATAAAAACAACAAATTTGATGAAGGAGTTGTCATCATATGTTCATATTTATATATGATTAAATGCAACTCATTTCACATGCAATTTATGTATAAATCTCACTTTGTTTGAGAAGCAGTAAAAACGAAGAGTTGCGTGACTATGGATTCATTATAATTTGACGTCACTTTTTGAAAGCTCTCACCTTCCTCCATTATGAATTAGATTTGTCAATAGAGCATTTGACACTCAGATGACAGACTGCCTCTCATTAATTGAAGCGAGGCCGCCGCCATGTTGGAGGTGTACATGTGTAGTTGATATATATTTAATATATAAAATGAACCCATTTTCAAAGAATAATCCTTATTTAAATTCATCAAATGGCTTTACAAAATATGAAAAAAGGCTCAGATGCTCTTTGGAATTCAATTTGATGCCAAAGAGAAACAGTGAGAGATATTTGAATCAAATCAAATTAATAATAGCTACTGAAAATTTATATGCCATCTTGTTTGAATTCATTTTGGTCTGGATAAATAATGAGCAGCCAACAAAGTAGAATTAATTGATCTGATTCTTGTAAAAAATATAGTTAATTTAATTTTATATATATGAATGCTTCGTCATGTTTAATTGATGCCTGGATCTAAAATAAAATAAAGAGAGAGATTAGTTGATAAACATTAAAAGTCCTTTTATTAATGAGTCCCCAAAGTGTACTTCCAAATCCAGGGCAGTAATTCAATATTTTATTACATTTTAAAGTAATAAAGTTTATATGGTTTTTTGTATGAAATCTGGGGGTGAATACCTCATTCAAAATGGTTGATTTCCCTCCCCTCTCCTTGATGATATCAAAAACGATATGGTAACCAAGGAAGTCAGGATATTTACTGTCGATATAACACTATGAATGTAGCTGTAATAGCCATGGTGAAGGCTCATGACACCTACTCTTAGACTAATTGTAATTAATAAAATTAAATTAATATTTTAGAAAGACATTATTGAAATCAAAGTTGTAGATATTTGAAAAAATTTCAAAATTGGTACATTAATTTGGGATTTATTGTTTTTTTTTTTTTTGTTAAAACTTCATTATTTGGATGAAATTTTAACAAAAAAAAAAGTAAATAAATAGTAATCTCTGCTCTGAATATATAATTAGTTTGATTCTAATGGCTCTTCAGTTATTAACAAAATAGAGCTTTAGATTTTTAGATATTTGCAAATTGAAGGAAAGGTTCTGTGATACTATGATAACTAACTTTTATAATATATAATAAGAATTACTATGTCAAAAGAAAAAAGAAAACAGCTTGATGATTTATGAATGATGAAAGACTATTATCCAGAGATTCAACTAACAGGCATTTTGAGAACTACTTTTATATCTCTAGTCATTATAAAAAGGCTCTATAAACGAATAAGTCCTTTAATACTTATATATGTATATTTAGTCAATTCTATGTACAAAATATTTATACTACAAAAAAGTAAAAAAAAAACAAAACAAAAAAAAACTTGAGAATAAAAAAAAAGTTTCTCTAATCAGATTAAACAATAATATTTGGTTGTTTATTCATTTGTTTTACTGTGTATGTAAATCTCTGATAAGCCTTACTGTCATATTTTTTAGTCCTCTCAAAAATAATGCTAATAATATGTGTAGAAGTGGTAGACTCCTTAATCCCCTTATCCAACAATAACAATGACAGCAATCTTCATACAAGAGAGAAAGACTGTAAACAAAATGGAGTCATCTATTTTTTATTGTTCATCTTATAAGTAAATATTAGGAAGGGTATTGTACAAATCAAAAATCAATATATCTACGCGACAAACTTTTTAGGATAAACAAAAATAATAATACGTATTCTCCCATCAGCTGATTTTCATCAGTTGACTCTTCTGACAATAAGCAGCTGACTGACTCTATGTGTTATGAACGCAAAAAGGGTAATAATATTGTTAGTTATGATTTTGATATTAAATAAAAAATATATTCAATCAAGGATTGTGCGCCCTTTTTTGAATTAATGAAAAAAGGTGGAAAAACAACAATGTTTATCTGGTTACGAAACTACTTTTTTGACTACTCGGGGTGTCATGAATTACTTTATCATCAACGTAAACATTTGTATGAATTTATCTTGTTTATTCAATTGAATCAAACTGAGTTCTGCGAGGGAAAGACGAATAGAACATATATAAATAAATACAAAAGCGACATCTTGCGCTGGATGGGGGAAGTTGTATTGGTGGAAATATGTATCTCCAAGCTAACAGGTGCGTTTCGTCACTTTTTTTTACATCTTTGTGCACGATGAACTTTTTGAGATGAACAAAAAGTCTATATATTCTCTCTACAGCTGTTTACCATCAGCCGACTCTTTTGATTTAAAGCAGCTGACTCATCGTGTTATGAAATCAAAAAAGGAATTATTTATGATTTTGGTAATATATACAAAATATATTAAATCAAGGATTGCGCGCCCATTTTTTGAATTTTTGAATATTATACATGTATTAACGATTGATTTGAATATTAGTAGAATTTATCAATACATAGTATATATAAATAATAACACTGCCTAATATAAATAAGTTGTCAAGAAGGAAAATATAGAATACTTAGAATTGTTTTTTCAAAATTTTCCTTTCCCTTCTGTGAATCGACGTTGCGAGTGGACAAAAAAGCTCATCGATCTAATCATCTCAAAAGTTATCATGACAAAATGAATGCTTGCAAATAAATTGACTAGTTTGATGCCCCCCTTAAGTCAAGCGTAGGTTTCTGCATTAATAAAATTAAAAGAAGTCAATTATAAATATTTGTTTTGAGCCATCAAAATATATATAACTACTATTTGATACCACTTTTTTTGTACAATAATTTTACTGGCTTCTAATAAGCGTTTGTGCCACTTATGTCCCATTTCCTAGAGTACGCCTCCAAAAGTTTCAAATTATAAAATAATATAAAAAGTTAGTGTATGTCCCCATTTCTTATTAATAAGATTCGTCACTAAGTCTATTAAGGATATAATTTGCTACAACAACATTGAAGGACATGCACTTTCAGGAGTTTAGAAAACCTTTATACATACAAGGCATATGTTTATAAATCCCAAGTAAAATTCGATTTTCCAATGTGAGAAGATTGTTTATTTTTAGTTAGTAACTGGATAAATTATGCAAGTCACATCCATTTATTTGTAAATACAAAATCCACATTAATATTGACTAACTATTATTATTATTGAATGCTTAAAATACATCTCAATATAATATGCAGAGAAATAACGAACAAATTTAAATTATAGACTACAATCGACAGCTAACTATATGTATGACCTTTCTCCTCCTTTTCTCTATGAAGGATTCCTTGAAAAAATGTTAGTCTGCTCACAATTTCCACTTATCAAGAGTCAACAAGCATTCATATAAAATGTATTTATTTCTAAGGACTCTTTCAACCTCGATAAAAGAGAGAGAAAGAAAAGGAAGTTGAGCAGCTTGAAGTCTTCTTAAAATCAAAGTAAATAAATCTTGTTAACGGGCGATCCCGATAACAAGAGCAAAAGACAAAAGTCGGTCAATCTCTAAATCAAATACTTTAATTTTCCTTGTCTGCTTAAGAGGCAATTAATATGGGCCATGAGAATAGTGAATAGTGGGAAATGTGTCCCTGAGTGCAAGACTGAGGTCCTCTGATGGTATGTATGTAGTATTAATTTAATTGAGTTGATTCAAGAAAGTAGTACCTTTCATAACCTCATTTTTTTTTTCAAATAATCTGATGATATATGCGTGAAAAAGAAAAAAAAATGTCAGTCTTTAAATTAGTTCTTAATAAACCTACTTTTTACATGATTTATTCTCTAAAAATATATATCAATAGAAGCATTCAAAAATAGGCTACACAAATTTGTGCCTTCCCCAACATTCTTTTTTTTTTTTGTAAATATACACAGAGAAAATAATAAAGGGTATGATGTTTTGTAAATACATATGTGTTGAGTCAACAAGAAAGGCAGTTTGTTTTCAAATATTGAAAAGGAGAAAATCAACTTTTAAGAGGTTTTTTTACTACTTAATAAATATAGTGGTAAAATATTTAAGAGTCATTTTAAGACCTATATCGAAAAAGCAAGGATTGTTGTCTATTCAATAGAGCAATCGAATAAATTTGCCGACTGTATATGGAGTCGATATGGTCCCACAAAGAACGTCCATCTTTTTCATAGCCCCAAAGACTTATTTAGTTGCAGCTGGCATCTGTTTAAGAATGATTAAGAACTTAATCCGCTATCATGTTGCTCATTAATCATAGAAATAGTAACTACATAGTCAGAAATACCAGATGCTTTTTATTCTTGATTTTGGCTAGTATTTTTTTACTCCTAAAATTAAGTTGCATCAATTATTGGAGTCATTATTTAATTAATCGAAATAACCTATTAATACAAACGAAAAAAACAATGTCTTCAAGAAAGTAATAGAAGTTCACACTCATTTTTGAAATATTTCAGAGTAACTTGGTTTCTTGTTGACTTAACACATATATACTAAGTCAAAAAAGAATATGCGTATTTTAAAAAAGCTAAAACATTTCATACATGACTCAAATAATTTCAAAGTGGCTCTTTATAACTATCACAACTTTCTAAATTATACAAATTCTTACTGTTACTATTACGAAGGTCAACTCTTAGTTGCAAAAGACTTTCTTTTTTTTTTACACTCAATGCTAGTCATACCCAGTATTAAGTTGAACAAATTAACTTTTTAACAAAAAAAAAAAAACATTACAAACTGTCGTGTTTTGTTAAAAAAATAATTTGAGAGAGTTCAGGAATGCTGAACAAATAAAATGATACTTATAAGTTTAAGTATCTACAAAAATAATATCTTTCGACTACTGCTTACCAATTTTTCTCCAGAGTCCTCTGTCTTTGATGATAATGACACAAGCCGACTTTCACAGTAGCATCCTTCTAAAAATATGACTCCAATAGGCTTAACAGAGTTCTCATTGTCATAGTAAAATAGCAGATTCTGTAATCATAAATAATATAAATTAGTATTTGAAGGCCTTTGAGGAAATAAGGGAATTAAATCAATCAAAAATGATTAACTTGACATTATTTTTTTATTAGTATTATTTTATTTTGTGAAAAAAAAAATACAGGGAACAAAGTTATTCTTATATTTATTCAAACAATTGAATTCTTTTATTCAGTTGAAGAACAAATTAACGTTTTCTTAACTAAATTTTAAATAATTAAAATACACTTTTTTTGAGTGTGTAGCGTGTTGCAACTGCCCACACTATATGCTCGTACAGGACTGGCAATTTTCTTTCCAGTGACTCCCTATACCAGGTTTGATACTTTTCATAACCTGACTTAAAAGTTCTTGAAAGCCAGAATATGATGCGAGACGTTAACTTTATTATTTAGTAAATGCCCCTGTTTTACCCCTCAAAAGCTAATACATTGAAGCAACCAAATACCTAAGGTCTGGATCATCATGTCTCTCAAGGTTGCACCAGATGCCTTAGCTTGGCATCAAATCACTTTTTATCCATTTTGCATTATTTATTGGAAAGGTGACGAATCAATTATAAAAACTACATTGGTTGGAAGGGGTGTGAATCTCAATGGTCGTCACATATGTAGATATGAACTGAAAACACATCAAAATTACCAGCTAAAGACTGTTCAACACCAATTCCTACATCTGATTCTCCACATCATGACCTTACTATCTAACATTTATAGTTTTCAATATCAGAGTACTTCTTGTTCTTTGATCCAATTCCTTCCATTTCCCTGCATAACAGCTGGTCTGTTTACATTTCTCCAAGATGGTATTTAAAGTCATTCTAACTCTGATACTTGTTATACAACTCAATTTTAGTCTCTGAAAACTTCCAAGACTATTTTTTAACGTCTTGAGTGAAATATTCTTCAATAATATTTTTTTACTATTTTAAGGGATACAAAAATACTCTTTGTTATGTTAGTTTTAGATATAATTTACAATAAAATTCTTTCTAGAAAGACAATATTTGAAATTAACATTTTACCCCATATCATTTACTAGAAGATAAAAATATTATTTTCGTCCAATTTAGAAGATAAAGACTCGAACTTAATAGCAAATGAAACATTATAATTTCTTTTTAATCTTGAATCTTTTAAAACTTCTTCATTTTATAGATGATGCTGTTAAGAAGAAGATGTATGTATAGTCGTTGTATATATTTGTCGTTGGAAATCAAAAATAACATTTTTAGGTTTGTATATAACACCCTTTGAACTTTCAGACTTCAAATATGTGAGCACAAAAAAAAAAATTACAGAGGTCAACAAATTTGAAATGTGAAAAATTCTAAGGAGTAAAAGTTATATAATAAAAGTTATTCAGTTTGGCGCGCTGATTTCAAATATACTCACGGTAGAGCTACTTAGGAATCCAGCTCAAATCTTTCTACGTGCTACTACTTAAGACGCTCTACCGTGAGTCTTTGATTTATAGCGAACTTTTGCTGGAAATTGAATGAAAATTTTAAAACTTTAGATGGACGATTTCTTCTTAAGGATTCTTATCGAGCGGTTGACATCTTGTTTGAAAGCTGTGGGTCTCATCTCTTTAATGCATTCCTTATTAATCCATTTCAATTAATATTCAAGCAGTTATTTAAGTAAAATGCTTTGGCCGACTTTTGGGGTTACTTCCGTCCCTTACGCTTCCAAGAGTCAAAACAAAGACCGGAAAATGAATTTCCATTTAAAGCACTAGTGGATCATTAATATTTAATGTACAAATGAGTATCTTTCTAGGCTTAAATTGAAGTTGAAGTTGGGAAATGGGCCAAAAAAGCTACAAAAGAAGGATCCGATTTCTCAAAAACCGTCGGACTCTCGATTTTAAGATTTGAAATTAGTGTGCAAAACTGAATAACGTCTATTATTGACCAGTGTTACTAAAGCACTCACAAAAACCCTCAGGTTGTCCATATGAAAAAAACCTAACAAGACGTGAAATTAAAGAAAAAGTCTAAATAATCTAATGTCATATTAATGAAAATGTTAAGTTTCATAATTTTTTAATGAAAAGCTTCCAAACAATCCTTCCAGACAAACTGGCAGATATGTAATACTAGACAAACTTTTAAAGCAGATTGCTCAACTCGAATAAAACCATCAAAAGATTAAACATAAAATATTCAAATAGACACATATAAGAAGCTCAAATTAACGATTAATTATTTACATATAAATTTTGAAATATAAAAACAAGTTTTAAATGAAAGATCAAAATCGTTTTAATAACTTTGTTGCCATACACTGTGGTATATTTGTGTTTTTTTTTCTCTCTTTCATTTACTTTTCTTTTATGTTGCTAAAAATACATTTTAAAGATTGTTTATTCAACTAAAAAAATGAATAAAATAATAAGTATTATATTTTACTCCATTTTGAATGATAATTAAAAAAAAAAGAAGAAGTTGAAATTGTCAAAACGGAAAAAAATAATTTTATATCTAGTATTTACTCCTTCAAATGGATTGTCACAGATATGTCCAAATACCTACTTGTCATGTTGTCCCATGGCTTTTATGCAGAATCCTGCAAGTAATTAACTAATTACTTACATACATAACAAATGCATCTATGCAAATAATACTAATAATAATTATTATAAATATCTACACATAAAGTATTTAATAAGTTTCTTTTTAGGACTTTTTAAAACATTGCAAACAAGTTTTCTTTGACTTTTATTTACATTTATTGACATTGTAAACATTTGCAAACAAATAAGTACAAAGTAGGGTTTTTTTTATATAAGTAGATTATGTTGCAAACATTTATATATATATATATATATTTCATATACACATATAAAAAGGTATAAAATAAGTCACTTTAAAAACGATATAGACTAAATGCAAGGAATTCTCGAAAGTTTTTTTTTTGTTTTTCTTTTTGAGACTCTTGATAATATATCAAGAGTAAAGTACAGGAGGTCACAAGTTCCCCATGGATAGACAAATAAAACCACATATTATTTAGAAAATACATATATATATATATATATTTATACAATTTTGATTGGCTTTTGAGGAGGTAGAAATATCCAAGGGATGTGTCGTTTTTTTATTATTATTGTAGCTTGAAGCATTTGTTTTTTCATTGTTTAGTTAATAACGTCAATTGTGAAATTTTGTGTGTTTCATGCGAATATATATATATATATATATATATATATATATATATATACATTTATATAATGTCAAAAGCTTGGAATTAATATGTATTAAGATAATTAAAACTTAGATTCAGCTATAAACAGACAATAATAAATTGTATCAAGAAAAGGTGACAAAAGGCCCAAAATCAATAGATAGCTTTTAAACAGTTATAGAATTATTTTTCATTTAATAAATAACGTTCAAGAATTGTACACAATGTAACATGAACAAAAAATAGAGAAATGATAACAAAATACAGTGTGTATTTTGTTGTTAGGTGACTAACGTCGAGCCAGAAGAAGATAAAAATACTCCAAAAGAAACCCATTAACAAATGATTCTATCTGTATTGTTATTATTATTTAATTATTATTTTTACAAGAAGTTATAAGAATTTTATGAAAATAAGAGTTATATTATGAAATTTTTTTTAATATTAGGTATAACATAATTTCTATATATATATATATATACCTTGTGCTCTGAAAAGGTCATTGTACTGGGTCTAGTAGTCAGGATTTAATAGCTAAGTTATATTCTTTTAATATGTAGCAAATCTTAGGACCTTCCACATAGATTTAATTTGAAATTGATATAACTTATTTTTTTTCATGCAATTTGATTTATGTTTATTAAAGAGATCAGAAATTCATTATTTAAGGATATATAAGTTGTTGTCTTTATACAAATATTTATTTGTATGTCAGCATATATATATATGTATATATTCTAGGACTAGACCAATTTGTAGATTTTGAAACTGATTAATAATTATTATTAGTTTGTCCCCAAACAGGGTCAAAAATGGTCATTTTTGACAGGTTTGAGAGATTTCATCTTTACATTTTTTTCGTCAATGTTTCTTTTTGAAGTGCTTCTATATAATAAATCCTCAAGTTTGTCTGTGTGTTCGTAACCCCTCGTATCTCCGGAAACCCTTACCTTATGGTCATGAAATTTTGTATGCGTAATCTACACGTCATATGGAAGATTTCTACGGAAAAAAATTTCGAGAAATCGAAAAAAAAATTTCGTGATTTTTTTTTTTTTAAAAAAAGGATTGGATCTGACGTCGTCAACTTTGACAAACTGAATATTACGCTACGCATCAATACTGTTTTGTTTGTTTTGAACGGCAGGCTTCAAAAAGCCGGAGGCCTCGCCATAAGCGCCGAAGGCGCCGTCAATGTCGAGTTGTCTTAAAAATTAAAAAAAAAAAAAAAAATTGGATACCTTTTCAAACCTTTAAAGTTATGTATGAAATCTAAAGTAAGGGCAATTTATCAGAGGGCTCTGATGCAAAAAACCATTCAGGGCATCAAAATTGTGTATGTGTTTTTTTTTTCTGGGGTGGGGTTAATTAATTTTTTCTTGTTAATACACTTTGCGCATATTTTGACAAAGATTCTAGATTTCAGACATAACTTTAAAATACTTTTTTGATCGTACTCAAATTATATATATAATATTTATTGTTATTATTAAAAGGACCATTTTGAGACCTTTGGAGATCTACTTTTCTAGAATCAAATTAGTTTTGATGAGCCACTAATATTTTGTTATAATATGTTATTATTTTATTCAGTCGAGGAGGGATTTTAGAATTTCACACATACCTAAAATATGATTAAAAATGATAAAAGCTAAAAGTCTTTATAAATGGAATGATTGTACATATTCTAAATATATGTATGTATGTATGTATGTTTTCCTTTCAAGAGAGTTTATGAGAAAATTATACTAAGTGAGTTTATAAAAGGGAAGAAGAAGGAGGAGAAGAGAAATGGAGAAACTCTTATGCTGAACGTGTTTTTATGGCTTTTTGTGTGTGAAGATTTCTATTGTCAAATCGACTTAGCTTTGTACCTACATTTCTACGCAATTATGGATACATTTCCCTTTATACTAATTTATTGGACTCCCTCCCCCCCCCCCCCCTGTATTTTAATCAATTATTCATTCTTATGACGTAGTTGGCTTTGAATATTGGGTTTATTTTAAAAAAAAAATACTCACTTGATAGAGACGAAACCATCGTAGAAGCCATTTTGAGCTATCTGAACATCTTTTAAATAAAAAGCCCGCTAGGCGAGAGTCATAGCGTGCCTTTTCTGCCAATCCTAGGAGCTGCCCATCATTTATTCGTACTGATCTTTGGATCCTTTGCATTTTGGGACTCATCATGAGACTAGACATTTTTTTTTCTTCTTCTTCTTCTCCTTGAGTATGGAAGGATCCTCTGGAAAAAAATGTAATATTATTATTATAATTTTCATTTGTAATTCATTTTACACATTTTAATATTTATTTGACAAGATTGATAAAGACAATGGGTGAATATCATTCAACACATATGGCTAATTGGTTTTCATTTCTATTTAACATAAAGTGTACCTCGCTTATAGATAGATAAATAAGGATAAATGTGTCAAGTCAACAAGAAGGCAAGCTTGCTTTCAAATATTGAAAAGGAGAAAATCCACTTTACAGTTTTATGTCTCCATAAATATAACGGCCAAATATTTCAAAGTCATTTTAAGACCTATACCATACGGTTTTTGCTAAAATGCCAGTTTTAATCAAGAAAGCAGAGATTGTTGTCTATCCAATAGAGCAATGTGTCGACGGCCCATGGAGCCGATATGACCCCTGAAAGAACTTTCATCTTTTTCATAGCCTCAGAGATTTATTAAGTTACAGTTGGCTAAACCAGTTCATCATCTGTTTAAGAACTATTAAAAATCAACTATATCTACTATCATGCACACCATGAATCATAGTAACTACTACATAGTCAGAAATACCAGATGTTTTTTATTCTTGATACTGGCCGGGTTTTTTTCTTCCTATTGTTAAGTTGCAATTATTATAAGAGTCATTATTTAATATATCAAAATAAACTATTAATACAAACGAGAAAAGAGAATGTCTTGAAGAATAATATGAGTGCAGTTCACACTCATTTCTGAAATATTTCAGAACAACTTGGTTTCCTTATTGACATGACACAAATATTAAATTATAAGAGTCTTTTGTTATTACTTTTTAATTATTATTAAGTTTCACTTTGAATTACCTTAAAAGGTGCAATTTTTAATGCATATAATTATTTTACTTAAGTTTGTACATTCATTTGTATTTTAATCACCCTTAAATTCTGTTTTAATGTTGGTTACTATCTAGTTACTAGTTAATTAACATAATACATATTAGATCTTATCTTTTATACATACATATATTTGCTTTTTTAATCAAACACTATGGCAACAGTTGAAATATATGTATATATATGTATATGTAATTATACAAAGTATATAATATTATAAGCTATAGAGTACATAATTTAGGTAGCTCAACTGATATTTGGTGAAGATTTGTGTATCATATGTTTGTAGATATTTAAATATTTATGATTGTTAAATATATGGCAATATTAAGGGAATTGCATGTAGATAAAAATTGAATAAATGGCTTTAAAGCAATGGCTTATAAAGGGTTTAAAAAAATATTAGTTGATATATGATTTAATCAGACAAAAAAGTCCTATTATAACTAATACTCATGTATACATAACCTAACAAATATATACATATATTAAAAGTATTTGCAGGTATAAAAAGAACCAAGATAAAAATTAGAGACAAGGCAGGCCCTTCTCTTTATTCTATCTCTCAACCTTTCCTCTAAAAAGAGATAAAAAAAAGGGGACTCAAAATCAATCAGTAGTTGTTGGCCAACAGTCGAATTATTCATTCCTTGACAGTAGGGAATTTTTATCAAATCATCAAGAGCTAATTTAAATTCAACCTGATGAATGTTCAAAACTCTAATAAGGGGAAAAAAAAGTATAAACATCGACCACTGACAATAAATGTACATTTTGTAGTAAAACACTTGAGAATAAAAGAATTTCAGAGATTTCTATGTTCTACATCTCATTAAATATGTACGCGGATGAGTCGCATTTCTTACAGGGATGTTATTATAGATTGCTTTCAAATACGTCACAGATGGATTGCATAATAAACAAAATAAAAATGACAACTTAAAAAAGAAGAAGATCTTATGTAAACTTCATCGAATGGATTTAAAAATGAGAAAATAACGAAATATCTTTATAAAATACATACAACTTCATGACAAGGAAGAAAAAAAATCTAATTAATATGTGTATATTAAAAATCCATATAAAAAGATGTTGGATTTTTTCAAATAATTTTGCTCTGAATCAATTTGAGGACCGGAAATTACAAAAATTCGCTAGAAATCAAAGACTCAATGTAAAGCTACTAAACAACAACTCCAATAGACTGAAATAGTAGTGTGCAGAAGAATTTTAGCTGATTTCGTTAAACCTACTGCGCACTATTACTTTAGTAGCTCTACCGTTAGTCTTTGATTTCTAGTGAATTTTGGCTTGAAATTGGATGAAAATTTAACCATTTAAATGAACGATGTCTTTTTAGTTAAGGAGTTTTATCGAGCGCTTGAATGCATCTCGTTTGAAAGCTGTGGGTCTCAGCTCTTGAATGCAGCTTTATTAACCCATTTTATGTAATATTCAAGGAGTTATTTAAGTAGAAAGGATTTGACCAACTTTTGGGCCTACTCCTGCACCCTACGCCCCTAGGAGTCCCTTTAGGTCAAAACAAAGACTGAAAATGAAATTTGCATTAAATACACTAGTGCATCACTACTTTTTAATGTACAAAATGAGTATCCTTCAGGGCTCAAATTGAAATTGAAGTTGAAAAATGGGCCAAATTAGCTTAAAGAATAGAGTCCGATTATTCGAAAATCGTCAGACTCTCGACAAAAAAATTACAGATTTAAAATCAGTGTGCGAAATGGAATAACTTTTATTATACTTATACCCTGACCTTGTCAAAATATAACTTTTAAATAATACCCATCAAAACCAAATTTTTCTCTGGGGGCCAATTTGAACATAACTTGTTTAAACAACTTCATTAATTTCACCCCATCAAACATGTTAACCGTCCAGGATTTTACGATCAGAAAACCCCAAACCTACTCAACATATTTATACTACATACTTAATAGAAAACAATAATTGAACATATTATTTGAAGGTACTATTTTAAGTCACATTATAACGATTTAATGATATGCCATAGGATGTACAGATTTAGTAGGAAATTTAGTCGAAATAAAAACAATTCTACATCATAATTCATAAGAGATCATTTTCTGTGCTTCATCAAAAAAAAAAAAAAAAAAAAAAAAATGATGATATTCATGTAACCACCTTTAAATATGCATTGAATAAAGGATTTGCAAAAAAAATAAAGATGCAATAAAAGTTCATCTCTTGATTTAAGTATCAATTGAATAAATAAATAAATAAATAATATACATATATAGGATTAATAATAAAACAATAAGTCTTGAAAATGCATTTTATAGTCAGGCTCTCTCATTGCTGCTATATATAGCCTTTTTTTTTTTTTTGCAAACAATTGCTCCTAAAGGGATACATTTATGCATTTGTATACATATATATCTGTGAAAGAAGAAGATGATGTAAAAAGAAGAGACATACTCTAAATGAATCGTAATTGAAGGATACAACTCTTTGAATGAATAATAGTAAAACATATCATTTGGCATTTAATGAAAGGAAATATTGAACTAATTTGATAGACTTTTTTTGCAAAATGTATTAATATATTTTAATAATATTATTCCATTATACTATCAACCATAATAATAATAAAATCTCACACATCATTCAAGACATTTCCACGGCCTAATTTTAGATTCAGATGATATCCAACTGATTTAATCATTCAACGACTCACGGATCCATTTATTGATATAATGCAAACACTGGCATATGTATGTAATTTTGATTATATTTCCCTCGTGTATATAATTAATATATATATAATTAGACCTTGTAAATATCATATTTGTTGTGAGAACTAATTTTTTCATCCATGAAAAATATACATATTCTAATTTAATTAAAAAGATGGAGTCTAAACAAAGGAACTAAACAATGGTTGTTTTCATATATTAAGACTTGTTTATTGTCTGTATTTTGTATGTACCAAAATATAATTTGATATTAAACCACTCTGAAATTAATAACTCTTGTTCTATTATAAGCAGCTATTGGATTAGAGTATCTTTTTAGAGCTTATTTTGATGGTTTATAGAAGACTAAGTAATTTGGTCAAATTACCTTTTTTTATCAATATCTACTCCAGCCTTTTTTAAATGAAGATCTACAATTTCAAATTATTTTCATTTAGTTTACATAAAGTGACTACCTATTTATGGATATTATTATAGCGTCTTAAATAACTCCTTAAATAAATAATGAAAATAGATCCTGAGAATATAACTCGATAATTTCAGTATTCGATGAGAAACATCCAGAAAGCTCTACCTCAGAGCTCGAACCAAAACCTCAGAATCCACATTGACTCCTCATGTGACTACTCTATGTAAACCACCATTTTCTGGCTTGGGTCACATGCTGCTAGTAAGTGATGTTGATTTTTCCTCCAGAAACTGAACTTTGATCTAACTTAGCAGCATTTTTGAAAAAAAAAATCATTATTTAGTGTTTTTGGTAGAGTACCAACGAGGGCTGGACCTAGAGGTTGATAAAGTTAATGCTGAGACAATTCACGATTCTTTGTATTCAATCCTGAATTTTGATTATAATTTTCAAATCTAGATTTAAGAATTCATTTCAATTTATGGTAGAGGAATCAATTCCATGACTATCTTAAATCTATTTTTATTTTAAAGTATTGTACATATATGTTTAATATGGTAATTACATACCTCTAACAACATAATTATCTACATTAGGCCTCCTCAACTGTGAACACGTCGTATAGGGCAGTGGTTTCCAACCCACGGTCTGCGGACTAATCAGTACCGGGCCACAAAAGAATAAGAATTAATTAGTTATTTCTATTTTATTTATTATCCAAGTCTGGGACAATAATAAAGGGGGGACTCACCACTTCATCTACAGACTGTAGGAGAAGAAGAAAATATTAATAATATTTAGAAAAAGATTGGGAACCACTGGTATTAGGGGAGGGATGAACAATCGTTTTTAATTCATATAATATATGAACAACTCCTGAGATTTTCGACAAGTAAGTATTTTAATTAAAAAAAAAAAGACCCTTACTATGTTAAAATGCTACAATTGGAAGCAATCATATGAAAGTTTGAGAAACACTTGTCTAGATAATATATGAGAGCATTTTTTTATTTATCTTTTGGCTCAAAAATTGATTATAGGTTATTGTAGTTAAGTCTGGAATTGTGACTGGAATCGGAATTAATTCCAGTCTACTCTAATAGAAAAATTATTATTTCAGCCTTAGACACAATGTTGTTCTCAGGGATTCAACTCTACGCCATCACGGTATACCATTTGAAATTTATTTTTATTTTTGTAATACCCAGGCACAAAAATACAGTTTTTCGACTAAAAAGAAAAAATCATAAACAGGTCATTAGAACTCAAACAAATGCTTTGTATTATTATTTAAGCCTTTTTTAAATGTGAATGATAAAAATTAATTAATAATTATCAGAGTGACTGACACGCACATTTTTCCTTGGATATGAATATATTTTTTAAAAGCAATTGTCTGTTATAAAACATCCAATTAGCTTTATACAGAACAGGACTGTTACACACCCATTAATGTATGTATAATACAAAATCTTGAAGGTACAGTCTTGTAACTTGAAGTAGGGTATTTGTGATCCAGCCTCTCTCAAAACGATGCTTGTGTCTTCAACTCAAATATGTGAATATATTATATTAGAATACATAATGGGAAATTTATTCTTCTACTAAAATTGACGAATTGTTTTAGTATTCTAATTATAACAATTCAGACCTCATCCTAGATTCTTGTCTTTAATCATCGTTTATTTTTTTACGTAGCTACGAATCAACACCATCTACTAGCAGCATGTGACCAAAGCAAGAAAATTGTAGTTTCCAGCAGTTACATGGGGAGTCAGGATGGATTATGAGGTTTAGGTTCGAGCTCTGAGGTAGAGTTTTGTGAAAGTTTCACATCGAATACCGAATAAATTGAGCTCTCTAACAGAGCTCAACTCTAAAAAAAATTGTATTCTTAGGATTCATTTTTATTATTTAAGGAATTCAGACACTCAAATATCCAGAAATAGATAATAACTTCATATAAAATTAATGAATAGATTTTTTATAGTGTCCTCTATAATTTGGAGGATGCCTCTCCACGGATATATGTGCCTAAGTCTAATTATGAGATGTACCTACAACAGTTATGCACTTGTTAGCTGTATTAAATATTATTATAATTCGTCGTTTTTAATTCATATAAAATTTGAAGACGAATTCATAGAGGTGTGTGACTTTTATTAACTTCATTACTGAAAGGCCGTTCTTTTTAAATTTATGTAAGATACTCATATCCTATAACACGCAAATTATGAAACATGTGAAGAATGTTTTATTTATTTTATTATTCAAATTACAATAATAAAAAATATTGGTACGACTTACATATGTTCATTTTTTATTTCTTTTTCCAGGTGGGCAGCTTTTTTTAATGTACAGTTTTTGAGAAAATGAGGGTTTTATCTGGATACATGGTGTTTTTTTTTTTTGCTTTCGTTAAGAAAAAGTTCAAGGATGAATTACGGTAGTGAATTCGGGACTTTACAAATTATTTTATAAATAACAATATGATAGATATACATCTCAGCTACTCAAATATTAAACTTTTTTTTGAAAAGTTTTGATAATTAAAAAATAGACAGTAAAGTTTGGAACTTCCCCCCGAGGGAAATTTGAAAAATGTGGTCAAAGAAGTAGATTTTTTTAAGAAATTAAAAAATAAACGCAAATTACTATCTTATACACTAAAGTGAAATAGAGTAATATCTACAAAAAATGTTTTATAGGCTGTCCGTAAAAACAAATATCTCATCCCTAAAAATGAAAATAAATATAGTGGAAGGGAGGAAATGTACCACGTATAACGCGGCAAAAACATTCATTTATCTGCCAATTTCCTTTAAAATTTTAAGAATGATAACGCATTATATATATATACATATATATATATATATTGTACACACAAATGTTCTTTACTAATAAATAAATATTCAACTAATCGCTCAGTTCTCAAGAAATAGGTTTTTGATCATTTTTTGGTCTTCATTGGCTATCAAATCCAATTTTAAATAGACTATGACCTTTCTTGATTTAATGCAAAAAAATAAAAAAAAAACCCAGTTACATGTATAGTTAGTTGTGATCCAACCATGGGTTTTGGAGTCATTTATACATATGTACACAAAATATATAAATTTAAAAAAGTGTCATATCAATTGGTTTTAAGTTTCTTTTTGATTATATTGATGATACAAATAATAATTATATATAATTTTGCTTTAAAGGGCAAGATGTCATACTTAGTAAATGATATGAGGCTTGTTTTTGACGTCAAAGGATGTGTTTTTTCTCCCTTCTTCATTCTGTTATATTTTATTCATACAACAAACATAATTTAATATCAAATGAGGAATGAATAAACAGTTGGGAAGATTGAATTCGGGGACTTTTTTGAACCATTTTTTTTTTTGAAAGAAAGGTTGCAAAATAATATAATGTAATAAAAATACTGATGTAGATCAAAAAAAGATGAAAATCGACAGCTAAGATACAAAAAAAACCATAAATTTGTCCATGTTTTAAAGATCCCATTATACTAAATTTGGGGTTTTTTTCATTTACATAGGATTAAGAAGTAGTTTTATTGTTGAGACTATTTATAAAAATTGTTTATATTGAGTGTGTGAATATAGAAAAAAAAATTGAATAGCTTATTTTTCCTCTGGTCAGGCCAAGATCAAAACTGATTTGGTGAATCAATTGACCACAATTGAGTCCTTTTGCCTACCACAGCATGCATTGACAAAAATTGATATAAATTAATTTTTTATAAAATTGAATTTTGAATTAAATACAAATACATAAAAGGGGTTTTTATCCCTGATTTGCCATCTCTATTTTTAAATTTGTAACCTAAAAAAGAAAAAGGCTTTTTTTTCCCTCTGTATAATATTTTTTTTTTCATTTCAAAAATACAAACCATCAGCTACATTCTTTATAAATAACCATTTTACAAATATGTCTATAGTAATATATAGAACAATCTCTCAAAAAACATAATTATTACTTCTTTATGACAAAGTTTCTTTATATATTTGTGTTATTTTTTATTTTATTTTTAAAATCTCTTATAAATAGTATTGTGTCAATTCTAATTTTGGGTCCAACCGCTCTATGTAGACTATGTATATTTATATTTGATAGGTAAAGTTTAACAGTAATTTGAAATTCATGAACAAAGCCAAAATATAGAAAATATATTAGTATTTGGTAATTACGTTAACATATATCAAATATAATGAACAAGCCAGCTATGCCAGTTAGACACTGCAACCGTTGTTTTACTTCATAAAGCCCTTTGTGCGGATTCCAAACGACCCCCTAATCAAATATTAACAGAAATTAAAGTTGTTTGAAAATTTATGTATGAAATGTTTTGACCTCTAGTTGCCTCTTGTAAGGCCCCCATAAGCATGATAAGTTTAGCTCAATGTTAGAAGGACAACATTTCTTATTCTTTTATAAGTCAAGATGACTTATTTAATAAAATGTGACATTTGTGGACTTTTCTGTGCCTTGTGGGAAAAAATAATGCAAAAAAAAAAAAAAAAAAAAAAACTTTTCATGAAGTCATCCAGTAATAATTTTTTTCATTTCTTTGGGGCACATATTTTAGACTGGATCTAGATCAAATGACCTTTTTTTCTATAATTAAACCTACTTACACAATGCTATGCCTACAATAAAAGAACAAACAACTTTAAGAGTATTATCTTTACAAGTGGCAAATATTCAAAAATTTTAAAAAAAATCAAAAAAGAAAAAACCCGTGGATAAATAAATGAAAGTAAAATATTTTCACATTTAGTTGCAAGGTTTATTCATTAGTCTGACAAAAAATGAATTATAATGGACATATTATTATAGAATTCACAAACAATACTAAAGCCTTTCACCTTGACATAATAATACCTAGTTTCAACGTTTAAATTTTGATACTTTTTTCTTTTTTATGCTGAGTTCTGCAAAATCCATACATATAATTATTTTAGCACCTTTTAGAATGTAAGCAAATTTAAAGCAGCTTTATATGCCTATGATTTCATTCATGCATAACTAAAGCATATATCTATTTATATGTAATCTTGTTATGCTAAATTAAATTTGGAAAAACTGACTACATAATCTTCTAAATTCACTTCCAAAAGTTACATATTAAGTGTTTTTACTAACGTCAGAGATTGTTGTTATAACAAAGGAAAAAGGAATCCATGTTGGAAGAATATATTTGATATATTTATTAAATAAAATGTGAACATTTCCAAAAAAAAAAAAAAAAAAAAAATATGAAGGAACCTTCATCAAATGGATTTAAAAAAGTGAAAGCCTGTATTGAGTACAAAGTGATGCGGAAAACAAGGACAACAACAGTCATACTTGAATCAAATCAAATTAGCAATAGATACTCAAAATCCCAATAAAATGGCTAGATTTTGACAATTAATTTTGTTGATTTGAATGGGTTAGTAATTTGAAGAGTAGGATATTCGAAGTCACCACCATTGGAATATGTAAAAACATATTTTTAATATATATTATACGGGGTTTATACCGGTGTCCTGTAAATTTATCGACATCAATTCATCGATATCAATTTATTGACGTTAATTCATCGATAGTAACTTTATTGATAGGAAAATTCATCAACCATCATCTCATCAATGGAAAAATTAATTGACTTTTTTCTCCTAATGAATACTTTCAACAGCTTAGAGCAAATTTGTTTGGCAGGGTTTTTCACATGAACACCGACCTGATTAAGAATATATAAAGAAACTTTGTGCATAAAATAGCAAAAATTATTATTCTAATTACATATTTTGGACTTGATTTTCCAAAAATGTAGTACAACCAATTTTTAAACTCTTACAAAAAACTGTAAATTAGATTTATTTTTAGATTTTAAATGGATTTGTTGTTTTATTATCCCAAGTTAACAGAGGCTCCTTTAGCTTAATAAACCCCACTCCTTCCGAATTGAACGAAGCAAAAACGATGGTTTAGAATAAGGTTTATTTCTATAAAAGTTAATTGGATTTAAAATAATTACCAATAGAAGATGATAACTTCACAAATATAAAGAAGCACTCAAATAGGAAACGATAAATTATAATTTCAAAGCTAGTTCATCATGTGGTTGACAAATGAACCAGAGGCAGCCATAGGTATACACGAATTCATTCTAAGCTGTTGAAAGTATTCATTGGGAGAAAAAAGTCGATGAATTTTTCCATCGATGAATTTATAAATCGATGATTTTACTATCGATGAATTAACGTCGATAAATTTACTTGAACCCGTTTATATCACTGCTATGATGAGTAGTGAAAATTTTTCAAAAGGCGATAAAAGTTATCAACAATGAGAACGTTCTAATTGAATAATTAATTAAAATATTAAATAATAAAAAAAGAATCAAATTATAAATATATACTCAATATATTCAAGTATATCTCTGGCTACGATCCACTCATTACGAGCTCTTAAATATCAAGAATGATTTATCCGGTTCTGGACATCTCAGGAAATTTAATGACTATTTTTTTCCTTTTGGACTTTTTCTTCTATGTTTATGTAAAAAAATTTAAAAAAAAACTGTTAATATATATATTATATAGTGGTAAAACACAGGTTTAGGTCTGGTTTAAAGTCATAAAAGCTTTTGAAATTTGTTCCATATATTTCTCAACGTTCCGTAGTGAGTAATTTTTTTATAATGACACTACATTTTTTTAAAAAAGTTTCTGGACTTATTCTAATTCATAAGAATTTTTTGATAAAATTGATAAAAAAGAGGTTTTATAATTTTTTCAAATACTCAAAAATTTAATAATTTTTTCTCCCTTCTGGGAATTTTTTTTTCCATTTTAAAAGACAAAATACTAATTTGTACACATAAATTTATAGATTACTCTTTACAAACATTATTGAAATAAAAATTAATATATATATGAAAAACAAGTTTCTTAATCTTTTGATTTCTTGTACAAAATCTCCTTTTGTAGATAACTTTTTTTTTTAACTGTTAAATACTTTCTTGTGTGTTTTTTCATTGAAATTTTTGAATCTAAATAATTGAAATCTATATATATATATATATAATATTGGAAAAGTTCTAAAGTCTCTTTTTGTATGACATAATTCACCTTTCAACATTATATCGACGTTTTTATTCAAGAAAAAAAAGAAAAAAAAATGAAGACGAATCAGACCTGATTTTCTCAAAAACTCAACATTAAAACAGAACGAGTTTAAACGTTTTGGAGGTTAGAATCAAAGACCTATTTTTTAGTTGCCTTGATTGTAAGGAAAACACAAGACTTATTTGCCACGTGACAACCAAAGGATTTAATGAATACATTTTGGCAATATAATTCATAAAAAGGTTTTTGTATTTGGATTCAAACTAGGATAAAATAAATTTAATTTTGATAGAACGAACAAATGCAAAATTTTTAAAAAGTCAATAATAATAATAGATTAAAATTTCCTTTTTTCTCAAAAAAAAAAAAAAAAAAATTGTACAAAGAACAACTTGTCAAGTAAAATAATCCTCAACAAATATGTATTTTAAAAGTTGTTAAAAAAAATTCTCATTTCTTTAAAAAAAAGTTGTAGCAAAGGTGTAGCAATTTCTTAAAACTTTGATGCCAAAAAGCCTTAGTCGGACCTTTTTTAAAAGATTTAAAAATGTAGATTTATTACTCTGAAAAATAAAAAAAAATATCATCTCCTCATTCAGGTTTTGAATGTAGAATTTAATTGTTGTTATTTTAGACAAAGGTGCATATTTAAATATCATAAGTACATTGAGATTTGTAAATAATCAACAATATTAGTTTGGCTTGTGTACTTGTAAAGTTTAGACACAAAACCTGTTCATATATTACTTATGTTTACATTTTAAAGTTAGGAAGAAATGAGTGAGAAAGTTTTTTGTATACTGTTTTTGTACATATATACGAAGCATATTAAGATATGTAGAATCGAATATAATCCAGATTTAATACATCCTTATACATACAATTATTTATTATACTGAATTTCAAAAACCTTTTCCCCATTTTTTTATTTCTTTTTAAAAAAAATGTAAATTATATTATTCCATCTTAAATTTCAATTTTCCACTTTGAAAACTCAAATGGAGATCCAAGGAGAAATATTGACGTCAAGGCACAAAATTATATTCCATACTAAATAGGTATTTACTTTGTTTTTTTTTAATTTGTACATATATCAAGTTACGTAATTAATATCGCAATCTAATTTGAATAGTAACACAAGATATAAAAGAAAGCAGGAGACAGAGTAAGGTTAAGAGTGTATAAATAAGGTTGTATTATTTACAGAGGGATTATAATTTGAGCATGTGTACACACACAATTTTAAAAACTTTTAAATATGTAATTAAAGGAGGAGCGGACAAATAAACCTGCATAATTGAGATTTAATGAACGCTATATTCCACTTCAATAACCACCTGAAACTCTGAAAAAATCTACTTATAACATAGTGATTCAGAGGTAAACTCAGAGGGGGTTTGATTGTCCTCTTCTTCTTCTTTCGTTTTTTTCTAGTTATTTTTTTTTTTTTTACAGAAAAACAAAAAAAATAACTTTAAGCACTTTCTTTGATGAGTAAATACATATTATTATTTGTTAAATTGAATTATTTAGTAACTCTTTAAATAGGATTATTGTTCAAAAGAGTTTTTTTAATTGGTATGATGAAATACACATGCCTCCTTATTATGTATGCAAATGAAATGCAAATATAAGGCATATTTTTGCATCAACTTATATATATATCTACAAATGTTGTACAATGTACATAATATATCAATTTGTAACAAGTACTCAAGGTAATAATGCGTTAATAGTGTCCACTTTTGGTTTATTTTTCAAATGATATCATTCAACTTGTGCCTACAAGTGTATATGGGCCATGAGCCTATGTAAAGGGCCAATCAAATATACTCCCACTTACTTCTAACAAAGCCTTTTACTTTTATCATTTAAGTTTCAAATAGATGCATTGTTTGAATGGATTTTGAAATCTTTCAAATTGTATATGTCTTGAACATATGTTATGTGTCAATCCAATAAGAAATCCAGTTTTTTTTTTTTTTTTCAAATATTGAAAATATAGAGAAAATCCACTTGTAAGTAGTTTTTTTACTTTATAAATATAACAGCCAAATATTTATGAGTCATTTTAAGACCGCAGGGTTTTTGCTAAAATGTCATTTTATATCAAAAAATAACTAAAGAGTGTTGTTTATCATCCAATAGAGCAATCGGATAAATGTGTCGACTGCACATGGGGCGTATATAGCCCCTGAAAAAACATCCATCTTTTTCATAGCCCAACAGATTTATTTAGTTGCAGTTGGCATCTGTTTAAGAACTAGTAAAAAGCAACTTAATCCGCTATCATGCTGCTCATTAATCATAGTAATAATAACTACATAGTCAGAAATACCAGATGCTTTTTATTCTTGATTGTGGCTGGGTTTTTTTCCCCTTTAATTATTGGAGTCATTATTTAATTAATCGATATAATCTATACAAAGAATTAATACAAACGAAAGAGAATGTCTTCAAGAATATGAAGGCAGTTCACACTCATTTTGAAAATATTTCAGAACAACTTGCTTTCTTGATGACTTGATATATACCTATGTAGAATTCCCAGAGTAATTTATAGTCTGATAATGGCACTGAATGCTTTTAAAATGCTTTAGTTTACATACGAAAAAGCATCAAATCATTTTATTTTGATGTATGTAAGAAATGAGAATCAAATCTAAGGTTTCATAATGTAAAAGTTTTATAAGTTTTTACAAGTTTTTATTTCAATAAAAGATAAATAGAAGTTATTAATCCATTATTAAATTATTATAATATCAAATTGAATAGTTGGACTATGAATGGTTTCTAGTCAACAAATGTCGACGTTGTAGATTCAAATACATGCTCAAGTTTAACAGATATCTACATATAATATATGTTAATGTAATACATGGAGACATTTAAAGGCTTCAAGGCTATATTTAGGAATAATTATTAATCCAAGAGCTTTTAGATAAGTTGGAGTCTTTAGGAGTTCCAGTCAATAAGGAAGGTTAGAAAGTTAATTGCAAATAACAAAATGATTGAGGAAAGATCCAAAATACTTAGATACTTTTCTTTAGAATTGCTCATGAAAAGTATGTATGTAGCAGGTATGGTGTATGTTCCCAGGATCTATACAGTAGTGTCCTACCCAGTGAAGGAGAACAAGGGACTAATCCTTCCCCCCTGCACTTATGAATGGTTTCCGACGCCCCTAAATCGATGCTAATCAACAAGAGTAATTTTATATGCAGCTAAAACTTGTTAAAACATATGACATTGAACGTTATCTGCCAACATTGGTACGGCAAATTATCATGCCCTATAAACCAGTGGTCCCCAACCCCCAGGCCGTTGGCTGATACCACTGAAAAATCAGACTCTGCAACCATTTCTGAGAGTTTTTTACCCTCTAATAATATGTTTGACCCTGATACTAAATAATGAATGTTTTTTTAAGGCAATGGTCCACAATCCCTGGTCCATGGATCAATCAGTACCGGGCTGCACAAGAATTAATTAGATATTTCCGTTTTATTTATTATTTAAGTCTGGAACGGTAATAAAAGGGGACTTACTACTTCATGAGCAGCCGTTAGGAGAAAAGAAAATATTTAGTATAAATACAAATTACAAAAGATAATTAATTATTAATTGTGCGGGGCCGTTGTTAATTATTTTTGGGTTGGTAATTCTTAATTGACACATTGGATTTCATGGGCAACGAGGTACAATGTATACTACATGTTCTCTGTGCATCTCGTTGCGAAGAAACAAACTCAGGGCTCCCATTGATTTAGAGTTACGGACAGTTTTTGATGTTATAATATGTTATATTGTTGGAGCAGCAATGTGCTTATAAAGTTATACCTTCCTGATGTTATAATAGCAGTGTAATGTTGGAGAATGTGCCTATTAAGTTCCATATGAGGACAGAGTGAATTTACGTTTATTGTTATTATTATTTCAACCCCTCGGTCCTCAATAAAATTGTCAAGCGTTGACCGACCCGCTGTTAGAAAAAGGTTGAGGACCACTGGTATAAAGTATTTCATAAATATTGACTATAATGTCAACAAAGACAGCTGTGGAAATAATAACGCATGGGTTTTACTCATCAGACATACTTTTAACTAGTACACAAACTTACTGAGAACTCTTCTGAGAGCGGAAGTAAGAAAATGCTTTGATTTCTGTACAACAAACATATTTAAAAAAATATATAATTTGTATCACAAATAGCTTAGAGTTAAAGTCAGTTATTTATGTGTTGCTTCTAATGGAGACAAAAGGATTAATAGAGTTGTGAAAATACTTGACAAGCCTTGTGCGTATGTATTTGCCTTTTTTTTAAAGCTGTCATCATTCTTACTTAATTCTCGCAGAAGACACATGTATTAAATATAACTGTTAAATAAATAATAATAAATGACTTAAAAAAATGCCTAAATCCATTTCCTTGTTAATGAAAAGGTGCCACAATATACATACTTTAGTGGAACTTCTTTCTCTGTTTTTGTAGACTTGTGCTCAAATGAATGGAATAAGAGCTATTACTACCTTGCTATGCAAATACGAAATAATATTATTTTTTTTGTTTCATTTCTTCCCTGATTATTATTGAAGAGTTAGCAACAGATAGGTAAGCTGACTCTACATATTATTTCCCTCAGTGCTACTATAATAAGTTTTTTTAACGTTTTCTATCGTATTGTTTTTTTAACGCACGCTGGGAATGTCTCTTTTTTCACAACTCTCAACTCTATACTTATCACTCTTTACTGAGTTTTTGACTGATCATAAAGGCTAAATGAGCTCCATGGTGTCAATTTAAATAGAATAAAGCTCTTTTCTCCCTATATGTTATGGTTTATATATTTATGTAAATGTTATCATTTTAAAATTAAGTCTCGAATGAAAAGGTATTTTTTCTAGGGTCGAAATAACACTACTAAAAATGAACCAACTAAAATACAATTATACAAATATTTTCTTGATCATCGTATATAAATATATAAAATATAAAACAAATATATGTACCACAAAATAGTTTGATATTGATAATCGATATTCTCTACTTTCTACATACTTCAAATCATAAATTCAATTAAAATGTACATAAATACATATACTTATAGGCAACCAAGTAGAGTGCATTAATATTAATGTTTCCTTTATGTTTTCCTATTAATGCTTTGTAGATACTACTTTAAATTTGATCTTTATTACACTATAGTTTAGATCAGGAATTGAAGGGCCAGAGAGGCCAATTAATTGTCTCCTCTCCTTAATCAAAATAAATTGACATGATCAAACTACTAAAACAACTAAATTTGAAGGACATTTTTGATAAGTAAATATAATTGTAATTCATTTTCCTGTTCAGCAACGTGAACAAACGTTGTCTCAACGTGAGATCACTTTTTTCATCTAAGAGGATCTGCTAGGAAGTTATAGCTAAAGTTCCATCATTTTCCTTATTTAATTTTAGATCCATATCCCACTTTGTATTCTCACTTAAGAATATACCATACAATTGCCGAATAATAATCTTTGGGAACTTTCCATGCTTATGAGATGATGCCTTCTATGAGTGTTTGACCGTGTGACGTAGCTTGAATGATGATTTCATCTTCATGTCATTTCGAACGAACCCTTGCAGCAATGACTGCAAAATTCATACACAAATACTTTTTATTACCCTTCTGGTTCTTGCTGATCTATGACGGCCACTTCTGAGCTTGTCATCATAGTAGCTACCAGTCAGACGAAGCCTCTGGATCGTACATATATTCCATTGTACTAAGACTTAATGAAGCTACTTAATCGGCTTCCTTCATTGTAAAGTGATTCAACCGTCTTCCTCAATGGATAGGAATGTAAAAAATATGCAAAATGCCGCGTTCGAGATTTTGTGGAGTTGGCATTTTTAACAGTACTTTTATTTTTCCAAAGCTGTTATCATTTTTCCTTTATTACTACTGAGGAGAGAACATCCACAATAGCAAATACAATGTTAGAAAAGGGCTCATGTTCTCCTAATAATTGTTAGTTTACGACGACTTGTAAGTTAAAGACATATAATTTTCTGACATTAACAATTTGAGTTAATTTTCTGCCTCTCATCTATGATATATATACATAATGTTGTTAGTTATTATTGATGTCTTCATTTTTATGTAATATATAAAGGAAAATAGCAGCTTGTAGTAAGCTGCTTCCCTCTCAACATTTATCCAATTGTCAGAGTGGCCAGGTTGATTTTCTCTTTTTTTTTTATTTTACACACCCCATTTGATTATTCGTTCACACTTTTTGTATATATTTTGTTCAGGTTGTTGAAGGGTTGAGTCAACGACCATCAGTTTCGTGACACATTTATTAAATGTGCAAAAAAAAAAAAAAATCCTGCCAATTTTGAGACTTTTAAATAATTTCCAAACATTTCTTTTTTGAATACTCAGAATAATTTTCAACTGTTGGCCATAGTTCATAATAATGAAAAAAAAACACATTATGTAAATATCTGCAATGTACATATATTCAATATAACCTGAAGGTTATTTCCCCTTACATTTTTTCTATATATAAATATACATACATTTTTTCCTGTGTTTATTATTGAACAAAGGAGTCTATGCCTAGTAGGTACAGTATTTTATAGATCTTTTTTTTTTTGTTTTTTGCTTTTTTACGATCTAAATAAAGTCTAATTGAGTGTACAAAGTTAAGTTACACGTCTATATATTTACACTACACACACACACACATAGATCAAATGCTAATCCATGTATTATTTTGTATACAAGGTGAGGGGACTCTTTTACAACAAACTTTAGGGGGGCGCACAGAGATGCAGCTATTGCAGTTAGGCTTTAAATTTTTACTTTCCACGAACGCTGAATGATTTTGGCATCATCTTAAAAAAAAAAAATGGCTGACATCGAAAGTTTTTAAAGTGAATACCAAGAAATTACTGGCTTTTCAAAGTTGGACAGGAGGAGCTTTCTCTGGAAGGTCAGGAAAGAGTTGAAGGAGTCGTCTGGAGGAGACTATGAAGGTATTGGATCAAGGACATGCTTAATACTCCGGACTAGGATTGAGGCCGTCATCCCCGTTAGTGGCAACTTTATTGAGTATAATAAAATAAAGTACATATATGAATCCAGGTTTCACATGGTGGTGGTGTTAATTTCATTAAAATCAGTTCATGGTTCGTTTTTGAGATATTTAAGTTTTTTTTTTTTTTTAAAAAAAAGTAAGTTTGGTCGTCAAAGATCGCACTCAGTCTTTCTCTCCCTTTTGAAATCTCTTTGTTTTGTAAATAGACAACACAGCATTTGTTACATCAGTATAATTTTTTTATTTTTTTAGACTACTCAATGGTATATAAATAAATGTTGTTAATATTATTATTATTTTGGCTGAATTACTCTCTGATATATATATATATATATTTGTCTTTCTTTCTTAATTACTAAAAAATTCCTCGAACAATGACATTTGTCTTTTACATTTTCCTATAAAAATGTATTCTTTATTTTATTTCATTTATATGCTTCTTTTGGTAGTAGTAGGAGAAGAAGGAGGAGGAGAAGTGAATATACTTGCATATAATAATAATTGTATAATGTATTTTTATTTTAACAAACAAAACAAAAACAAAATAAAAAGCAGTTAAGAGAAAGCTTTTTTTTTTTTTTTTTTGCTTACTAACTTACTCTTTTTTCAATTTTTTTAAAACATCCTTATTTCTGCTTTCTTTTTGTTCCTAGCTTTTATATTATTTTTTTATTATTTTTCCTTTTCTTACAACAGGAAAACATATATATATATACGTAATTTCCCTCCAGAAAAGTGACTTCAATATATATATATATATATATATATATATTTATGACACACCTGTATATATATATATAAAGTTATCTGCAAAATTTGAGCTCCCTCATGTCATTTCTTTTCCATGTTGGTAGGTAAACATTCATTTTTAAACTTTTTTTAAAAACATTTTTTTTTGTACCCTTCCCATTTTAAAAACTCATTGGCAAGTAGTTTAATTTGACTGCGACGTAGGATTTAATCAATTCGAAAAACAAGCAAACAAACATAGTATCAACTATGTGTACACCTTGACTTTAAGAAATGCTTGTTGTCTACAAAGGGATTTGACTCAAACCTTTCCCCTATTTTATTGATTAATAATAATAATAAAAATAATAATACTCCACTTATTGGTTGAAAAACAGTTGAAACAGGTAAATGTCATTTGAATACTTTGCACACCTGTTGAATAATACATTAATAGTAACCTTTATTTCTCGTCTTTAAAGACCACCACTCAGCATGTCAAAAATGTGACAAAAGAAATGTTCAATTTATATCGTGTGGAGGTGGAACAAAAACAATAAACAAAAAAAAAACAAAAAAAAAACTTTTCTCCAAGAACCTCTGAATCTACATCATTACAAAGTTATCAAACAAACCTAAGAGTCTAAAGTAAATAAGTTTGCTTAAATTATGCAGGAAGTTAAAGGGTACATCTCTCCACCTCACGGCTAATTAGTAGTGGATTGTAAATATGTAGAAAGGCGTTGCCGAATGAGCAGGTACCCACTGAACTACCCTCAAAGAAGAAAAATCCTTTATTTATCAATTAAATCCATGATTTGAGCAAATCTTTTTATTATTATGACTTATAAGCATATATATATATATGTGTCAAGTCAACAAGATGGCAAGTTGTTTGTTTTCAAATAGTGAAAAGGAGAAAATCCACTTTACAGTAGTTTTTTTACTTCATAAATATAACGGCCAAATATTTCAGAGTATTTTTAAGACCTACATTGCAATGTTTTTTTTTTTTTTTTTTGCTAAAATGTCACTTTTAATTGAGAGATCCAGGATTGTTGTCTATCCAATAGAGCAATAGTAATAGTAAATATGACTATAGTCAGAAATACCAGATGTTTTTTATTCTTGATTGTGGCCGGGTCCCCCCCCTCCCTATAATCGACTTGGTGCCAGGAGTACAGGGCATTGTTTTTATACAAGATCATAAGAGACCATAGAAGAAAAGTGATGAGCAAATATATTTAGAAATCTTCAACAAAGTTGATACAAATTCTAGAATAAATAGTCATACTCCCAGTGGAGGACAGTATATGCTTATTATATATATATATATATTCATTTGAAAATAAAATAACAAGGAAAGGAATTTAAGAAATCAAACGATGGATTCTTTATTCGCTGTATTTGGAAATTTTTAAAGCCCCCCCCACTATACTCAAGTCAAAAAGAAAAAAATCTACTTCTAAGTGTATTTTTACTTCATAAATATAACGGCCAAATATTTATGAGTCATTTTAAGACCTATCACGCACGGTTTTTGCTATAATATCACTTTTAATCAAGAAACCAAGGATTATTGTCTATCCAATAGAGCAATCGGATAAATGTGTCGACTGCACATGGAGCCGATATGGTACCTTTTTCATAGCTCCAGAGATTTATTTAGTTGCAGTTGACTAAAATCAGTTCATCTGTTTACGAACTATTAAGAATCAACTACATCCGCTATTATGTACACCATGAATCATAGTGATACTAGCTACATAGTCAGAAACACCAATGCTTTTTATTCTTGATTGTGGCCGGTATTTTTTGACTCCTATAATACAATTGCAATTATTATTATTTTAGTCATTATTTGATATATCGAAATAACCTATTAATACAAACGAGAAAAGAGAGTGTCTTTAAGGATATGATATCAGCTCTAACTCATTTTTGAAATATTTCAGAACAACTTGATTTTGTGTTGACTTGACATATATATATATATATATATGAAACTACATATTTAATATCGGTTGCCCAGTTGAGGCGGATGTATATATGTAAATTTAATAAAAACAAACTCAATATATCATAGTATAAAGTTATCCCTATGTTTTTGGTATTAGAGTTTCAAATTAAAACTATTGGATTTACATATTTTTCTGTTTCCATTCAAATCCAGAAAATATGTGGTCACATAGCAACAACAACTTTTCAATTTGTGTAATTTTCGTTAATCCATTTTTTCTTCTTTTCATAAAACAAAATACACAAATAAAAAAAACCCACAATTTTGTATTCCTTCATCATAATGAATACAAACCAGAAGGGAATGTTTTTAAATTCAATATGTACATTTATTTTTCTGCTTAGATCAAAGTCTTTCCTTTTATAAAAGGATAGAACTAATCTAAAAGTTGAAAGAACTTCCACATATTATTATTATTATTATTTTTTGATAGACATATAATATTTCAATATTTTTTTTACAAAAAACTTTTAATCCGTGTTGACAAATTGGAGAATTTACAATTTAATTTACCCAAATATTATCATTTAGTCAGCTAGATTTTTTATTTTTTTAAGAAACTAAATTATACTGCTAAGACTACTCTACTTTTAGCTGTTTTTTGAATACCAGCTAACAACGATTTGAAGCCATTTGCAAAACCAATTATGCATTACCAACTTTTATTATATTTTTAAAATCCATTTTTAAAGCAATATGAAATTAATTTTCACAGTTCGTCCTTCTAAACACTCTGCTTTTAGGTTAGATAACTTTTGACATATCAATGTATGTATGTAGATTTAAAGTTATACGTTGTTATATGGGCATATCCACAGTTGTACCTACGAACATGTAAGATCAAACTTGATAAAAAGTTTCATATGGTAAAAAACTTTTAATGTACATATTCTTTACTCTCATTCAATATTATAATATCTAGGGCTCTAGGAAGACTGCCCGCAGGAAAATTACCTTGAATGAAAAACTGCAATTAATTTTAATATTTATATAGTTGTTCATATATCATTGATGATCTGTTCCACCTACAGAACAGTCCGATCCATTATAGGAGCTTTAGTTAATTTTCCCATCAACAAATAAGCGAAAATATAATAATTCTCATGATACTGTGGGCCCCTAGGCAAACTAAATACCACCAAGATCCATAAAATACGGGCTGTATAGGATAATCTTCTTGGTATGTTCAAAACCACCTCTGGTGCTTTAAAGTACCTAATATACCACTCAACCAATTATATTTATCTTTTCACAATGGCAGCTTCGACAGCTCCTATATCTATACTCAACAGCTAACTGCTTCTTGAAAGAGCTGAATACAAACAAGTATTTGTAGAGCAGAGTTATTATAAATTTATAAATTTTATGCCTTAAAAGTTAGATACGACTTATTAAAAAGTTTCATTTTTTATTATTTTAATTTTAGTCAGCTACATATTTGAAGACCTAGTCTCTCCAATTCCACAAACCTAGACATAGGGGCCTTATTTTAAAAAATGTAAAACATAAATGTTTTCAATGGTACATAAATGAAGAAGAGTTTTTTTTCTGAGAATGATGGCAATTGTCTGCAGTCCATGTAATACATAAGTAAATACAATCATTGAAAAAAAAAAAAATACAAAACCAATTGATTAAGTATAAAGAAAGAGTCCCTTTATTACGGAATGAATAAGTTAATATATAATTATATTAGAAAAAGAATTGCTTCCATTTGGTCACATATACTTACATATAAGCAAACAAACCATTAAAAAATATACCTATATGTGTATGTAAGCTATATATATATATATATGATACAGAAAAGAGATACTTATATATGTGTCAAGTCAACAAGAAATCAAGTTACTCTGACTTATTTCAAAAATGAGTTTGTGTTCATAGATAATATTTCGATTAATGAAATAATGACTCCAATAATAATGATAATAATTACAACTTAGTTATGGGAAAAAAAAAATCCGGCCACAATGAAGAATAAAGAACATCTGGTATTTCTGACTATGTAGTTACTATGACGTAAGGGATTCTTAATAGTTCTTAAACTGGTTAGCCCACGTCAACTAAATAAATCACTGGGGGGATATTAAAAAGATGAACGTATGTTCAGGGAGGACCAACTCGGCTCCATTTGTAGTTGTAAAACTTATCCAATTGCTCTATTGGATGATAGACAACAACAATCCTTGGTTTCTGCATTTTTGAAATTGATATTTTAGCAAAAACCCTGGGGTATAGGTTTTAAAATGACTCCTAAATATTATTTGACCGTTATATTTATGAAGTAAAAAATCCTACTGCAAAGTGGATTTTCTCTATATTTTCAATATTTTGAAAACAAACTACTTGCTTTCTTGTATTTAAATTTAAAAAAAAACAAAATAAGTAACAATTCAACGATAAATATAAAAAATACTGTGTCATATAGTTCCATCTAAGACAGATAGTGAATGCCTACACTGCTCTAAATAACGAGATTAATATACAATGCAAAACACAAACGACTTGATCACACAAACCTTTCACCTTCGAATTTCCTTTCTTCAATTAATAACATATATTAATCAAATACAATTATTGAATGTATTATTATTTGAAAAACTCTCTCTCTTCAAAAGCCATTTAAAATTTAGAAAAAAGTATGAATTTTTTTAGCGACCTAAATTGCCTCTTTTATCAGGGCTACATTTATGTAAATACATAGATATCCCAATTTTAAAAAAAATTGAGGCCCAATTTTTTTCATGCATCCTCAATGGGATCTCCGTAACACTAATAATTATTTCATTAGAATTGAAGATGTACGTTGATGTATGTACATACATCTTTAATAATGAAGAAGGAAAGAAAAGGAAATGTAATGTAGGAAACCACTTGTTGATGAAACATCTTTAACTCCTGCCCGCCCTCCTCCCACAAATCACACTAAATCCTAGTTAATACATACATACTAATTACTTACCTTGATGATGAATTGAAGAAAGGAGGGAAATCGGGGGAATCAATCTATGGAGCCCCTCTCTGGCTATATATTTGTATTATTATTTGTGGTCACCAGTGTAGACAGTAATAGGATGATGTGAATGATGGAGATGTTTTATAAGGAGTTGAATTTGATGATGGAGTCGTCCATGTTTATTATTAATTATTATTAATTAAAATTCGTTAATTTCTAATTACGTATATATATATATATACATACATATATAAAACTACTTTTTTTTTCTTCCCCCCAGAGTTTCCTTATTATTCGTAGAATGATGATCACCCAACTGAAGGTGAGAAGGGGGGAGAATCTGAAGACAATAATAATAATAATAATAAAAATAGGGACTTGTTGCTTTCCTCTACAGCGCCTTTCCAAAAGAAAGAAGAAAAAGAATGTTTGGAGGAGAAGAAGGGGAAAGGAATAAGAAGAAGAGGAAGAAGAAGAGGACTTAGTGTGTACTTTTAAAGGTAGATGAAATTTACGGAATTTCACATACTAAGGTAGATTGATGTATATGGTAATGAAAGGCCGTGCGAGAGTAAGGAGCATGATTCCTAAGAAGAACACAGTATCTACCTCCCTAGTAGCAACCTATAGGAATGATATTCCCCATTTCAAAATCCTCTAATGAATGTACGTATAATGTACATTCCCATGCTATATAATGTCTTTACTAATTTGACATTTCCCCACCTGAGTAATGTAAAAGGACTTTGTTTGTTTTGACATTTCTCCTCTACAATTGTTTGTAAGAGCAAGCATGTTCCACCACGAACGAGGCTGCTGCTGCTACTACTACATTCACTCCTAAGCACACATATGAGGTAACCACACACTTGTGTATGTATGTATGTAAGATTGTAACTACCATAAATCATAAATAAATCCAAGGAATGAATGAAAGGATCATTTTATTGTTGATCATTTTTTGAGACCATTGTCAAGTCTGGCTTGCTTTCTCTTTTAAGTTTATGTGTGTTATATGATAAATAAACATCTGTAGCCATAATTTATATGAATATATATATATATATCAACTGCGATATGACAATAGATACGAGGCAAAAGGTACATCACATAAGAATGAATATAATAAAATAAATGTACAGAAAATTCTTCTTCACAATAATGTTTTATTTAATTTTTTTATATAAGAGTAGATTCTTGACTATATACTTGCTCTGACAATCACTGTACTATGTGGAGTTTAATTGACTCTGCAGACTTTAGTGCTATGCACTAATCAAAGGTCTCCCTTTTATTATTTGTTTGATTCTCTCATTAGGTACAAACAAAACGTACAATGAATAAGTGTGACTGGTTTAAAAAGGCTTTTTGAACACTTTTATGTTGAATTACAGAATTAAATGCAATTTTAAAAGGCTATCATTTTATGGTAGTGGCTTGATGGTAGTACTTTGAGTATTTGAGTATTTGTAGATTTGAGGCAGTTTTAAATGAGCTGACAATTGGCCAAAGTTGCCGACAATAATTATTTTTTTCCTTACTAAAAAACTACATTAAACATTTTTGTACTCAAATAAAAAACGATGTCTACAAAAAAAAAAAAAAAAATAATAATTAATAATATTTTGGATAATGTAAAGTAATTTAAAGTATGTGATATCCTTTTAAACCGTAATTTATCTCTACCTTGAGTAATTGACTTCTAGTGGATTTATGATTGAAATTAAATGAAAATTTACACATTTAGATGGACAGTTTCTTCAGAGCTAAGGATTCTTATCGAGCACTTGATATCTCGTTTGAAATCTGTGGATTCATTCCTTATTCATCCATTTTATTTGATATTTTTAAGGAGTTATTTAAGTACAAACGTTTTGGTCAACTTTTGGGCCTACTCCCGCACTCTACGCCCCCAGGAGTCCCTTTAAGTCAAAACAAAAACTGGAAAGAGAACTTACATTAGTAGAGCATTATTTTTTAATGTACAAAATGAATATTCTTCTCTACTGAAATTGAAGTTAGAAAATGAGTAGTCAAATTTGCTCAAAAAGTAGGGTCCGATTTCTCAAAAACCGTCAGACTCTTGAATTTTTTTTTTTACAGATTTGAAATTAGTGTGCAAAACTGAATAACGTTTAACCAGTGTTTCAAGAGTGGTCACAAAAACCCTCAGGATGCCCATATTAAAAATTCAAAAAATTGAAGTTGAAAAATGGGTCAAATTAGCTCAAAGAGTAGGATTCCATTTCTAAAAAGAAATAATTACAGATTTGAAATCAATGTGCAAAACAGAATAACTTTTATGCTCAAAATACCCCTTAGGATTTTTGACATTTCAAATTTGTTGACCCGTGTTATTGATTATTTTATTATTTGTACATATACATGAAATTTATTCAAAATCAAAGCACACTAATTGGCTTTTGCTTCCTTGTTTTTATAAGAATTTCAAAAATTTATTGGTTATTGGTTTTTTGTAACTCTCAAGTACTCTGCAGTGATCCCTCTAAAAAAATCAATAAATGTCGATTTACTCCTTAAATTGTATGAATTGACTTGATTAGGCGGATTAAATCCCTTTAGCTCTCATATTACGAAACAAAGGATATTGTATATATGTAATCATAGATTTATATACATATTATGTTATTAAAAGGATCAGGTTAAATGTTCTAATATGTGATTATTTATTTAAGGTAAAAGCCATTTAAGGCCGTGCTGATTCAGTAAATTAAATTAATTTAAATTACATTTTGTCAAATCAATAACTAATTTAAATGAGCAAGTATTTATTCATTTATATTAGTTTTAGTGAAATCGATAATTGATTATCTAGAATGGAAGTTATGATTTTAAATGATTTTTGTTGAAGGAATACATTGCAATTCAGAAAAAAAGAATGAAGATCCCTTTTATTTATCTCTTGACAAAATTTTATTCATATTATATTTTATTAGGTTGGGGAAAAAGTAATTTCGTAAGTTCCGCCTTATTTCAATATGTTATAAAAATGGATACAAACATCGGATTTAGTCCAAATAAGCTCCATTCTTTGCGATTACTTGCTGCCAACGAGAATCTAATTTCATAATACCCTTTTATCGTAAAAGATCTTGTCCTTATTTGCAAAAAAAACTGAGACAACTAATTTTAACAATACTCCATTGAGGCCAAATTTGTATCCCCATGCGTGTTGGCCATCAACTAAAAAGGGTAATAGTCACACGGTGTAAGGTCCGGACAATAAGGTGAATGGATGAGAACTTCTCATCTCAGGTTTTTTTTTTCTTTTTTTTTTTGGAACCAGCCGTTTTCGGATGGTTTAAAATTGTTTTATGGTCGATGTTTAAGTCCTCTGCGATAGTTCGACAATTAAGTAAAATGACAGTTTACGTTGATTGATGATTTCAATGATTTACTCGACATTTTCGACGACAGGTCTGCCAGAACGGGGTGTATCTTTGACTTCTGCTACACTCGAACGAAATTGATGGAACCACTCCACAGCAACTTAAGGAGTATTGGCTCCGTAAACATCACAAATAGGTATATTTTTCAAATTTCAAAGGATTTGTTAATTACATTCATATATTAATAGAGTATTACAAAAATAAAAATAGTCGGCCATAAACATGCATGGTCCATTATTACAAAACATGTTTTTGTCCATAGTGAAACTTATGGGCCTAAGTATATATATATATATATTCAGTTTCTAAAGCAACAAATGCATCTGGTCAATTTTTTCTTTTAAAAAGTATGTCAAATTTCCATGGAGACTTATTCATGAATAGGAATGTAAATAATATGCAAATGGGGTGTCCAAAATAAAAAGAAAGAGAAAATCAACCTGGTAACTCTGACAATTGGATGAATGTTGAGAGGGAAGCAACTTGAGCTGTCATGACGTTTGACTGAGCTACAAGCTGCTATTCTCCATTATATATGTATACAAATGAAGACATCAATAATAAATAATAACATTATGTTTACTATAGATGAGAGGCAGAAAATTAACTGAAATTAATGTCAGGAAATAATATATTTTTAGCTAATAATTATACGAAGACTTGAGCCCTTTTTGTTTACATTTTATTTGCTTTATTAACCTTAATGAATGTATTCCTTTATGCGAAATCTTTACTCTTAGGTAGATGTTTTTCCCTCAGTAATAAACGAAAAATGATAACAGCTTTGGAAAACAAAAAGTACTGTTAAAAGTGCCAAATTCACAAAATCTCGCACGTGACATTTTGCATATTATTTACATTCATATTTCATAAACACTTACGAACTTTACACTCTAAAAATATGTATAAGAACAATTTATGAAATTCCTACTCTCTTACTGAATTATTTTATGATCTGAAAAAGACCTAATTTCAAGTTGTGTATCTAATGTTTTGTTCAAGATACAAAATATAATGGATCTTTATGTATGATTGACTCTTATCTATTAGTTTGTTGAATAGCTTTGTAGGTGATTAATAATAATTTTTTTCAGAATCAATGATAATAATAATTATTATTATGTTAAGAAACAAAAGAAACTCTATAATCTTGGCCTCTTTTGTTGTTGTAAAAGATACGAACAGAAATGATACGAGTCAATATTCCTTAAATAAAATCAATACATTGCCCATTTTTTCAAAAAAAAATTTCTTCATATACTTTTGCAAAAATCTAAAAAGATAAATAAATAAACTTATTTCTTGATCATTTTAACATGAAGAAAAATAATATTATTATATAACACAGATTTGAAATACCAAATATCCTAAGGGGTATAAGTATAATGGAAGATATTTAGTTTTGCACTCTGATTTCAAATCTGTAATTTTTCTGGGTTTTCTAGGGAATCCAACTCTACTTTCTGAGCTAACTTGACACATTTTCCAACCTCAACTTCAATTTAAGCCTAAAAGGATACTTATTTTGTGGATATTAAAAAATAATAATCTGCTAGTTTATGAAATGCAAATTTCATTTCCATTCCTTATTTTGATCTAAAGGGACTCATGGGGGCGTAAAGGGCGGAAGTAGGCTCAAAAGTTGACCAAAACGTTTGTACTTAAATAACTCCTTCAAAATATTAGAATAAATGGATTAATAAGGAATGAATTCAAAAGCTGGGACCCACAGATTTTAAACGAGATGTCAAGCGCTCGATAAGAATCCTTAACTAAGAAAAAATCGTCCATCATCTAAATCTGTAAACTTTCATTCAATTTCGACCAAACATCCACTAGAAGTCAATGACTAGCAATGTAAATCATATGCAATTCGGGCGTGTTATAAAAAAAGAAAGAGAAAATCAACCTGGTCACTCTGACAATTTAATGAATGTCGAGAGGGGAAGCAGCTTGAGCTGTCATGACGTTTTACTGAGGTGCAAGCTGCTATTCTCCATTATATATACAACAATAAATAATAACATAGATGAGAGGCAGAAAATTAACTGAAATTAATGTCAGGAAATTATATATTTTTAACTAATAATTATAATTATACGAGGACTTGAGCCCTTTTTGTTGGACATTTTATTTGCTTTATTAACCATAATGCATGTATTCTTCCTTCATGCGAGATCTGTACTATTAGGTAGATGTTCTCCCCTCAGTAATAAAGGAAAAATGATAACAGCTTCGGAAAACAAAAAGACCTGTTATAAGTGCTAACTCCACTTTTTTATCACACGCCCAAATTGCATATGATTTTCATTCCTATCAATGGCTCACGGTAGAGCAACTTAAGTAATGACGTAGAGAAGGATTTCAGCTAGTTTCTTAATCCCTCTGCGTAGATGAAATAAATAAGTTGAGACAGGGCGTTATTCACTAGATACTATTCCATTTTGAACAAATGAAAGTGGAATATACATAAAGGAACTCGGATTAGAATAAAGTGATAGTACTACTACTTATATTGACGTCTGTAAAGGAACTGCTTTACTTTACTCTTTCACATAGGTACACAATCTAGATCGGAAGATCAACTTGAACTCCTACATACATATATATATATATATTGGTAAAATCATTTTGTAATCATATAGATAATATGAATAAATTAATATATTTTTATTAAATAACTATAATTAATTAATTACGAGCAGCCACGAGAATACTGCAAAGAGATAATAACTAGGTAATTGACCGGATTGTTTCATACAAATGTACATAATATGTACATTGAGATGTAATGAAATCGATCTCTGAATACTTTTAAATATATATATATATTATGAGACAGATGCATATACATATATGTACATAAATGTCAAGTGAATGATGATGAGTTGTAACTCTATTTATCTATGTCATAATAACCCTAGATAGCTCAAGCAATAATATCAGATTACAAACATTTTAATAATAATCATACTTACCATCATCATCATCATCATAAATACTCTTACCTTTACCCATGTACAATATGAGGCTTTGATATTAGATTGCATACATAATTGATTATCTTTACCCTTTGATCATATTGAAATACTTGGAACGGAAATTTAAATATATATACATGATTGTACCATGTACCAGTTTATGTAATAAAGCCTTGTTGTTGTTATACATAATTTTATGATTAATAATTAATTATTTAGGTAATTAATTTTGTAGATATTTTTTTTTCAATCACCCCCCAAAAAAACACCCATAAAAACCACCTTATAACGTATAGAGGAGTTGATGAAAATTTAAAAAAATCGGTCTCTTGTTTTGTTTCAATTTATATAGAGATAACTAGGCCAAGTTTTAGTTTGTTCCTTCTTCGGTTGGCTAGCCCAGCATCAGACTAGAGGTGATTTTACTCAAATAAGAACATAGTATTGTTGCCCTCCGAAGTTGGTTGAGGTCGCTGTAGGTACATTTTGAGACCAAAATGGGATTTGAAGGCTTAGAAGGGCTGAATTTGAGTTTGCCTACTAAGTCAAAATTTTCAAGAATAAATAGTTGGATTCAGTGGGTAGTGTCAAATGATCCCAACGGGTTTCATTTTTTAGTACAAAATTTGTTGGGTCAAAGATTCCCGAAATCTCTCTGTAGGAGCTTGTAGGCTAGTTATGACTAGAAGGATTAAATAATCAGCTGAAATCAGCTTCTGTACACTACTACTTCAGTCTATTGCAGTTGTTTTTTATTAGCTTTACCGTGAGTCTTTAATTTCTAGTGGATTTTTGATCGATATGGAATGAAAATTTACACATTTAGATGAACGATTTCTTCTTAATTAAGGATTCATATCGGGTGCTTGACATCTTGCTTGAAAGCTGTGGGTCTCATCTCTTTAATGCATTCCTTATTATTCCATTTCATGTAATATTCAAGGAATTATTTAATTACAAACGTTTTGGTTGACTATTTCAGTCCCCTAGGAGTTCCTTTAAGTCAAAACAAAGACTAAAAATGGAATTTGCATTAAATACGCTAGCGAATCAACATTTTCTAATGAACAAAATGAGTATCCTTCAAGGCTTAAATTGTAGTTGAAGTTAGACAATGGGCCAAATAAGCTCAAAAAGTAGGGTCCAATTTTTCGAAAACTCTCGGACTTTCTAAAAAAGAATCACAGATTTGAAATCAACAAGCAAAACTGAATAAGTTATAATATACTTATACCCCTTAGGGTACTTGATATTTCAAATATGTTGACCTTTGTTATCAGGCAGACTAGGGCATCTCGATGAATCCAGCAAAATTTTTAATATTTGATAGCTTTTACATATATCTACAGTGTAAAAATTTATCAATGTAATTAAGTCAATTCCCAAATTTTAAATTATATTTCATGATAAATTACCTGGTTCTTCATAATACATACGTGTATTGATTATAACAATTGTGACGGCTCATATATAACATATGTAATTGCTATGCATTTGCTCAACAAATAAAAACCGTATCTTGGGATATATAAAAAAACCCAACATTTACATATAACACATTCCTATACAAAAAAACCTCATAATTTATTTATTTGCCCTAATAATACTTTCTTTAATTAAACGCTCAGATGGTTAGTTATACACATTGACTAGGGTGTTAATTTAAGGCAGGCTCTAGAACCAAATGCATAATTTTTTTTACTGACTAACTAATCCAAGATAATTTTTGCCTATTACTATCTCAAGTAGACTTCTTGTTATTTAATAATAATTATATATTTACTATTTATTCACGCGGACAATAATTATAATTATCATTGTTTTTTTTAACTATATATTAGAATGGATATTTTTAATATCAAGTTATTTATTTTCAAATTAATACTTAGAAGTGGATCTTAATTCTACAAGTGCGAAGAGTGAAAACTGCTTTTCAGTCACGTGCAGACTCATTTTGAAACTTGATTTACATATCTCCCAATGTACATACATATGTCATTTCGCAAGAAGTTTAAATGATGCATAAAGAAGTCTTCATAACGAATAAGGTTTTTTGGGTCATCCATTTCTGGCGGCAACATTTATGGTGGTAGGGAGTGGTGTCCAACCATTCGATTGCAGATGACAGGTCGACCATGAGATGATTAAAACAATATTGGAAGAATTTGATATAATATTTTATCCTTTTTAGTCTTAAAGGTAGACTCTGAAAATTTCTTGGCAACTTGTATTAAGTTACTAAACTTTCAGCCAATACTTGAAAAAGATTTGGCATCTCTGTCCGTCGTGAATAGAACTATTGTATTCTTGGTTACTAAGTATTTCTAACGTTATTTGCAACTTTATTATATTATGTTAATATGATGTGATTTTTTGATAGGATAAATTGTATCACATTTTTGTTTTTTGATGGAGATTTTGCCTCACAATGAGTTTGTACTTTTTTGTACTTTAAATAGAATTTTCTCCATTCATTCGTGATGAGTCATTTTTAAAGTAGAGAAAATTTAATGACAACATATCCTATTGTAACTATTTATAGCTATTGATATTCTCTTTTTTTTCTTCAGAAGTTGAGAAGATAACGAAAAAGTCTTTTTACGCAATATGTATTAAAATCCTCATAATTTTTTAAATACAATTTATATATATATATATAATATAAACATTTAGAAATACTTCATTATCAGGAAGTATAAGTTCAGTCTTGTTAAAAATAAAATTGAGAGAAATGAACTTTAGGCTGAATTGTTTATCAAGATTTACTGGAACCGACAAAGAAGCATAAAGTGTTGACTAGTTACAGTTAGTTAACATTATTGATGGAGGATCTAGGGTATATGTAGAGCCAAACCAAAGACTTTCACTCAAATTGTAAAAGAACCAAAATATTGATTCAGAGCCGCAGATCTGAATCGAAAAAATCTAATATCTTCAATTTCACACACACCACTCAAAAATGACTTGATATTTTTTCTTCTCTTCTCTAAATGAAAGTGAAATTCTATCATCAAATATCAAATATCATCAAATGTAAGTTCCATTAGTTGGTAGGCTATATAATTAAAAGGATCCTTCTTCAATTTAAGTCCATAGTATAATATCAAAGGCAGTGGCAAATAATACTGACTTGACAAACCCAAGGAAGCAGACAACATATACTGAAACTGCAACTATGACCTTGAATTTGCACTTACATACACTTGTGTTGCACACACAGAATGAATTCAAGCACTTTGTCTTTCATTACATGGACATGAACGTAGGCAACGTAAGTCCTTCCATCAAAATCATGTACAACCGCATAACTTCAATATTCCCATTGACTGCCTCAATTGCAGTGTTATTTTGTACTTATGTTTCTATTTTATATGAAAAGTAGTCGACAATTCATAGTTTTTTTTGTTTTGTTTTTGCAGTGGATTAATGATGGATATTCTATTCATTTAGTAAGAAATTTTGTGACAAGGATATATCTACCTTATACCTTATAAACGAAGCATACATATTAAAAACTGTACTTCCTATATAACAAACAGTAAATATTCCGATTTGCTCTGTGCAAAACCAAGGAAATTAGAATATTTTCGTATATATTAGAGCAAATCGAATTATTTGTAGGAAGTAGATAGTCCTTGAGTATCTTTTCCCCACTCTCCTGGAATGGAGGTAGGTGTGACTTCATTTCACGAGATGAATCAGCTATCCTTTCATTGTACATAACTTTTTACCCTATACTTAATTAATGGAGTTATCATGTTGAATAAAGTATTGAACAAAATTATAATAAATTATTTCATATAAATTTGCAAAAGTATTTGGCTGAAAGAGTTCAACTCAATCGAGAACTTTAGCTAGTACTCTAAAGACAGATGTCTTAGTTTTTTTAGGCATAATTACTTGTATGGTTGAAACAAGCAGCTGTGCCAAATATCAGGCCAATTTAGGCTCATCTACCTCATTGCATATTAATTGACTTTATATATACTATTTTGATTAAATAAAATAGGAAAACATAAATTAAGTGTCCATAACTAGTGCGGGGATGATTTTGGTGGACTCAAATTTGCAAAACACAGTTTTATATTATACGAGCTTCTGTACGTATAATCGTCAAATTCAGTGATAATTGAGTTTTTTTTTTGTTTTGCACTTTAAATTTGAGATCTTTAGTTAAAAATGTTATAAACTAAATCTCAATCTCTCTACTTCAAGTTTGATATGGAGTCTCAAATGCTTAAAAGTAAGGATACGTAAAGAGTGCAGGACCTAGCAAAACTTCACTCATCTGTAATGTATAATAAACTCTCTTTAAATTATATGATCTTAATTATGTGTACATCGATATAAATAATTTTATATTAAAATAATGTTTAAAGTATTTGGTGGCATGGGTGATTATAGTCACTGAAAAATCAAGAATAGAGCCTCTCTACACTAGAAAAACTAGCTAAGGTATCCCACTATTTCAACCATTCCACCAAATTTGAATATAAAGCTACGTATTGCCCAAAATATTGTTTTGCTAAATGATGTGAGCTTTTATATTTATGAACTAGAACATAATTAAGTAATTTATGTTCGGGATAGATTTTGTGCCTACGCACTAAATATATATATTTATATTAAAACAACACCATTTAAAAAAAAATGGCTCAACCATCATGATCTATGGATAATTGATTAATATATACATATAAAGCCTGAATCTAATTTGTTTGTTCGTTTCTATGACCCAGCAGTCCAGGAGTACAAGGGGCCAGGATGGACAAAAATATACTTGATCCAGAATAAGACATAACCTTGTTGTCCTCACAGTTTGTCCCAGTTCACAGGAGGCTGCATTTCAGTGCAAATTAATGCCTTTTTAATGCAAATTTGAGGTTGTTGTTTATGATGTCAAAATTTTTAGGAAATGTTCTATTTTAAGTGATTGTGGTGTCTTTTATTATTTATAAGAGCTCTCTGGAGGCTACCGTTTGGATACAAGTTATTTAGTTATATTGCTGTCGTTTCATTAAAATATTATAAAATTTTATTTTGGAGCCAAGACTTTGTTTAATTCCCTTCCACATAGTGATATACATACATACATACATATTTCTAATACAATTTATGTATCCAACCCCTGTAGTTATAAATTAAATGCTCTAACCACAAATATTGACTTATGAGTCATTTATTTTAATTTGTGGGTTAATTTATGTACTTATGCGGTTATGAAATTACTTTACTCTTAATATAATATATGTACACACACACACTATGCATATATTTTTAAAGGTTGATCTGTTTGATTGCTCATTATTACTAAGGAGAAAATTTGGACTAAATATATGTATTTGTACTTGTCACATATGCAAAATGGAGATGTGTGTATGTATTAATTTTGAATCATGTAGCTACAATAACTATTTATGAAGATACGGAAAGTTAAATGGGTATTTATTACATATGAGTCAAATCAATAAGAAAGCAAGTTTATTTTTTGAAATATTAAAAAGAAGAAAATTCAGTAGTAAGTCGTTTTTTTACTTCATAAATGTAACGGTCGAGTAATATTTCGGAGTAATTGACAGACCTATACCGCACGTGATATTTTGCTAAAATGTTACTTTATATCGAAAAACATCCAAGGATTGTTGTCTACCCAATGGAGTAATTGGATAAATGTGCCGACTGCATATGGAGTCCCACAAAGAACGTTCATCTTTTTCATAGCTCCAGGGATTTATTTAGTTGACGTTGGCTAAAACCATCTGTTCAACTCTTGAAAAACTATTAAGAATCAACTACATCCACTATCATGTTCACCATGAATCATAGACATAGTAACTACATAACAGTCAGAAATACCAGATGTTTTTTATTCTTGATACTGACCGGTATTTTTTTACTCCTATAATACAGTTGCAATTATTATTATTATTATTATTGGAGTCATTATTTAATTAATCGAAATATTATCTATGAACACAAACGAAAGAAAGAGAATGTCTTCAACAAGAATATGAGTGCAGTTCACACTCATTTTTGAAATAAGTCAGAGTAACTTGATTTCTTGTTGACTTGACACATATATAAGTATCTCTTTTCTGTATCATATATATAGTTTACATAGTAACTACATAGAAGTCAGAAATACCAGATGTTTTTTATTCTTGATTGTGGCCGGTATTTTTTTACTCCTATAGTACAGTTGCAATTATTATTCGAGTCATTATTTAATTAATAATCGAAATAACCAACTATGAACATAAACTAGAAAAGAGAATGTCTTCAAAAACATGATGAGCAGTTATAACTCATTTTTGAAATAAGTCAGAACAACAACTTGGTTTCTTGTTGACTTGACACATATATTTATACCTACATATGTATGTTTGTAAGTGTTAATTATATTGTAAGTAGGTATATAATTAAATGACCTGAAAATCAAGTCGCTCATCTAATGACTAAAATGTACGGTAGTATGTGTTGGAGAATATTAAAAAGATGTAATTCTGTAACATGATATCAAAGGGAAGATAGAGAAGTATTACATACATACATACATACATACATATGTGGATAACAAGACCTTTTTGAAAATATAATTAACTCCTTCTGAACACGGTTTTTTTTTTTTGAGGACCTAATTTTCAATCAAAAACAGTCCTACCTATAAATTCAATAATCATTATTAGTCATCATGTTAAAACTGAAACTGCATGCTCCAGAGACACAGAGCTAGTAGTATGGATTACAGTTAGAGTGGTTTAAAAAGAGATTCATTATACATCTTGGGGGCATGATGTATCGTAGGATGTATGTAACTTGGTTCTCGAAACTGATCTTGGACTCTTTAGAGACCAATTTATTGAAGGTTTCATCTCGATTTCAATCCTTTCAAGTCTTGTACACTTGTCCTAGTCTCAGTACCATTTTGGTCTCCGATTCAATAGGACCTCGAGACCAAAGGAACACGATCAAAAATTTACTTTTCTTGGAAACAAAAGTAAACTCTGTTCTTTCGATCCCTGCAAGTCCCTTGCTGTCGATTTGGTCTTGATCCCTTAAGAGTCTTGACATTGTCTTGATCTCTCTCCCTTAAAGCCTTAGGAGATGATTATGTGGCCTTGAAGGTAACACTTGCATGAGATAACATGTTTACAAAAACTGAAATATCATGCAGAAACATCCTGAAAGTTGTCTTCACGTATACAGAAGGATCTGTTCGGGATCTTTACTACATGATTTCCCTTCCTTTAAGCGAAAAGGTTTCATACGTAAATGCAAAGCAAATCAAAAAATGATCAATTATCCAAATTACTATATTTATTAAATTAATTAAGAAATTAATTGTATGTAAAATTCACTTATAAAAAGAAATATTTATTTAAAAAATATGTTTGCTTTGGGTTCTATAAATATTTGTGAATGAAAGTACTTATTTTGCCAATTAGCAAGTCTAATTCATTGCTTTGGTTTTTTTGACTTCATGATACCCCCTAATGTAGGGGAATTTTTTTTTAAATAAAATAAAAACTTGGCTCAAACAGAGTTGAGTTCTTTTAGAGAGAAAGAAGGTATTGCAAATATATGTCTAGATTAAAAAAACAAACATTTTGGATCATTATTATTTTTATATTTTTTTTAACTTTAAAATATTTATCCTAAATCTAATTTTGAAAATAAGAACATTTCAGTCCGAAAGACAGTTTAAATTACCCCTACACATGAACTCTCTTAAGATTATGTCTTAAGAAACCGTTCATCTAAATGTGTAAATTTTCATCCAAAATCCTTCAGCATACTACTAATTCACTATATTGCAGTTGTTTTTTAGTAGCTATACCGTGAGTCTTTGATTTTTAGTGAATTTTTGCTCGAAATTGAATGAAAGTTTACACATTTAGATGGACGATTTCTTCTTAGTTAATTATTCAGGCGCTTGACATCTGATTTAAGAAATGTAGATCTCAGCTTTTGAATTCAATCCTTATTAATTCATTTTATGTAATATTCAAGGAATTATTTAAGTACAAACGGTTTGGCCGACCTTTGAACTCCCGCCCCTTACTCCCCTAGGATCTCCCTTAGGTCAAAACAAAAACCCACGTATGATTATTTTCTAATGTACAAAATGAGTATCCTTCAGGGCTTAAAATGAAGTTGAAGTTGGAAAATGGGAAAAAAAATCTAAAAAAGAAGAATTCAATTTTTCGAAAACCGTCAGACTTTCTAAAAAAAGAATTACAGATTTGAAATCAGCGTGCAAAATTGAATAATTGTTATTATACTTATACCCCTTAAGATTTTTATCTGTTGACAAGTGTGTGTTGACTATATGCATGTAGACTACAAAAAAGTCATAGAAAGGCTCATTTTTACTATTGCTTTTAAAATCACTAGATTTTACATCTAGTTAAACTTAAAAAACCTTTTTACTCGTTTGAATGCAATGTTTGAAAAGGACTCTCTTTTGTTTAATTTTACTTTATATATGTGTACATACATTTTTAATGCAAGTGCATAGAAATAGTAAAATAGTTTACTAGTTATGCATGTGCAAAAAACAAAAAAAACAAAACAAAAAATATAAAGTCATACATTAAACATTTCATGTTTACAAATGAACGAAAAAAGTTAATTTTATTTATTGCTTGTTGTTATTTTCGTTCGGAGAAAGTTTTTTTTCTCTTGTACCAATAAATAGTAATAGTAGTTAATAAAAAGGCCTCAAACTAAAGTCTTTTTTATTTTAAATAGTGACTTAACAGTACTATGAAGGAGTGATTGACCCTGGTTTCACCATCATCAATATTTAAAAGTCTTCAAAAGAAAACTTTTAATTTAGTTTCTTTGGTCTTGCTCTCGGGTATCTTTTGGTCTTGAACTAGATTATAATTTTTCTTTTCTCCCCCAAAAAAACAGCAACAATTTTTTTTTCTCTAGGTATTCATCCCTTAAAAACTTGATATCATTACTTTAGTCTTAATCCCTCAAAGTCTTGGCCTTGCCGTGGTCTCGCTTAAAATAGTCTTGACCACAACAATATATATATGGGCTGCGTAAAAAAGTGATCTTGTAGTTACTACAACTGTTGATAACCTAGATCAAGCCTTTGATGGGTACAGACCAATATACCTTTTTTTAAAAAGTTTTGTACCTCTGGTTTTGATAAGTGGAAAGTATGGCTTTGAATCAAGGGATATCCCTTGCGTAAGCCCAGGGGCCTACCATGTTTAAGAAGTCACGCATGAACTTATTTTTTTTTACTATCCTTAGGCTATGGCAACTTTTTACGAAGACCCAAATAAAACTTTGGAGACACCAAACCAATCTCGATAATTCGAAAACAGTGAAATATGAATTTACTCCAAAACTACCTTTTGGGTGGTAGTCTATGTATGTACATTAGTAGCATTGTAGTCAAGATTACTCCGACTAAGATCAATACAAGACAAAGACTTTGAGGAGTGTTGAGAACAAAAAAGATCGCAAAACTTTGAGAGATCGAAAATAATAATAGAAGAAGTTATTTTTGTTTATTTTTAAAGAAAATAGTTTATAAAAGATAGTTTTAATCTATGTAGGTATATAGTTCCTTGGGTCAGACCACTCAAAGACTCAGTCACGTGTAGTACCATAGTAGTATATACCTACTCTAAACTGAATCCACGTACAAATCTTTATATTAACCACAAAAGAAAAGGATTTTAAAAGCTAGTATATGTAGAAAGACTTAGAATTTCAAGACTTTTTTTTTTAATGTAATTTCTTTTGTACACAAAGTTATAAAAAGTTTTTTTTTTTTTTTTTTTTTTACCATGTAAAAAGTCTGAGCTATTAGATTATACTGTTTGATTAATTAATAAATAAATTTCTTAGTTTACCAGAGTATATATAAATTTGTTATTAAGAAAGATTTCCTTGGATTATGGATAATTTTGTAGAGAATTTATTATTTAGTTGTATATATATATATATTTTTTTTTTTGAAGTATAAGACTTCTTTTACTTTCTTAATAAAAAATATTGTATACTCAAATTTGTAAAGAATTTCTTTTAGTTATATCTGTAGATAAATATATATGTATATACATATATAATTAAAAGTTACTGAAAAAATATACGAAAATTCTTCTGAAAAAATTAAATACATACAATAGAAAGTTGTATTTTCTTTTTTTTTCTTTTAACACAACTTGATAATTACAATTATTTTCAGGTAAAAGCCACTTTTATTCTTTTGTATGCATAGGGATACTTTCATTTTAAATAACACTAATTATTATTTAATGCTATAAACCTTCCTTCTTTATCAACACAATTGTTTGTTTCCCCTACATGGATATGTAGGGAAATCATAGAACGGTTGCTTTTTCTCAAACATCAAAAAAATTCAAATTCATGAAATTCAGGTATCATCCGGAAGACAATTTTGAATAAATAAAAAAAAAGTTACGCCTTTCATAGAGGGAGCAAGGAGCACTCGGGGAAGAAGATAGAAAGAGAAACATCCCTCCAGGGGTGAAGAGAAAATAAGTCTTGAAATCCACATCCATTCTTTTGACGACGACTCCGGCTCAGGAAGGAGCAGAATGTAACCAGTGAGGTGAAATGATGCAATCAACCCCATTTAATATTGGATTCACGATCCTAAGTTCCTCTCTCCTGATTCTAACCCAAGCCAAGGGATCCTTCGGAGTCTCTACGAGGGGCTCCAACTCATCGTGTATGGGGAATCATCAACTATTTAAAGATGTGCTGAGTTGTCTGCTCCACTCGTCTATTTCGAACTCGTGATTTTCGAATGTTCCATCACCACCTCCAATGAGAAGTACCCATGTACATAAATTAATAAAAAAAGGAGTAGCTTTTTTTATTCCAAATTATGGGACCCGTCTTCTGGATGAGAGCCGGAATTCACATTACTATTGTTTGTATAAACTAACTTTGTGAACTACATAAATGTAATTTTTTGAAAAAAGAATATTTTTATAAATAATATTGGAGTCCATTTTTCATTGCTGAAGCTTTCATTAGTAATAATTGAATCTTTTAATATTTAAGGAGATTTAAGGATCACAAAACTGGGGAGAAGAATGTTGTTGAGAAAGGTTAACGATCAGTAAGTGTGGGGTCAGTCACAACAACAACAACAAGGGACGCAACTGTCCACGTGCTGTGTACTCTTCTGAAAAGGGATTAGTGTGAGAAGTGCGTGTATGTACTCACTGGGGTGGAATGATTAATTCCTCCGATCCTTACATAATAGATCCTCACTGATAATAATAATTATTGATTCATGACCTTAATATATGTACACTAATAAATTACTAAATAAATTAAATCAATAACAGATAAATTTTGAACTCTTGCTATCAATTTATGAGAATCAAAGTTAAGCCACTTTCCAGCCAAAGAGCCAAAGACAATTGCAATTCTTCCCAATACATAATATGCAAAATTAATAAAGATTTTTCAAAGATTTGATACCATTCAATAACAAACTGGTAGTATTTTCCTTGCTGTCAACTTCTTAATATTAGGCTGAATTATTCTTTAGATATACTATACATATACAAATCAATCGTTAATACTTGTTTAATATTCACAAATTCAAAAAAATGGCGCGCAATCCTTCATTTAATATACATATTTTTTTAAATATAAAAATTATGAATAATAATATCCTTTTTGAGTTCATAACACGTAGAGTCGGCTGCTTTAAATCAAAAGAGTCAACTGATGAAAAACACATCAGAAGGGAAAAAACAAATTGTATTTTTGTTTACTCCAAAAAGCTCGTCGTGATAACGTATTCATAAAAATCTGTGACAAATAAAATCGATTTTTTTTTTTGCAGAGAAAGCAATTTTCTTTCTCAACTTCATTAGATGATATATTAGAGCATTTCCGGTTCATACCGGAACTTTGAACGAATGACGAGTAACGGTTTTTGATGGACCACAACTAAATAGACTAGAAAATTTTGCATTGTATTCATTTGTCCAAATAGGAAACACACTAAATTATACATGAACATAGTATAGACCAGGGGTGTCAAACTCATTTCACATTGCGGGCCACATACAGCCCCTAGGTAGACGCCGTTGGTCAGACCATTAAAATTATAACATATTTAGCTATAAATAATAACCAAAATATCATCATGTCTTCCCTTTGTTTTGATTTAAAGAAGAACAAGGACATTGCTCAATTTCACTAAAAATTTATTGAACAAACCTCTTACAAAACATTTCACAAAATTGCACAAACTTACAGTAACTAGAAAAATGACCTTTACATGAGACTACATGAGACTTATAAGGAAAGACTAATATGCGCCCCTAGCGGATAATTCATGAATTACATCATTTAATCCAAAAGTTTAATCCATGTCTTCTATGTATTTATTTTTTCCACTTTTAAATTATCCTGCGTGTCTGATTGAACCTCCTTGCGGGCCGGTTCCGGCCCGTGGGCTGTATGTTTGATAAACTTTTCAAAAAGGGGGGGTCATAATTATGTATGTGGATCAAAAGTTGTAAATATTTATGTGTAAAGCCATGGTTTTCCCCTCATTTCCTCTTGATTGCCTACATAACAGATATGTACAATTTCTACCTTTCTACACACATACATACAGAGTTGATTAATAAATACACACTTATTAATATAGTATCTTGGTTGGTTGGTTGTATGTATGTACTATTAGATCCAACTGTAAGTAAATAAATAGCACATGTACGTAGAAGTTTGTTCATTTCATCTTTATTTATACATAATATATGACTTAACGACTTCCTTTCACGGAGAGGAAACTAATTTTCCAAAGAGGATTTCTTTCTTGAAAAGATATTATTACTACTACAACGACTCCTTCATCTTTTTCTCATGCCATCAACATAATTAATCAAATCTATGTGTGTGTATGTATGTATGTATTTGACTTATTTACTTGGCGTTACACTGAAAATTGATTTACTCATGAATTAAGATTATTGTTGCAATAATTAATCTCAATCAAAGAGAGGTAATGTAATACGTGTAGGGGAGAGCAGGGTAGTTGGTAGCCTTAATGTATGTTCTCTCACACATCAAGAAAGTATCACCAATATACATATATTGAGACCCTACAAAAACCCCCTATTTTTGTCAACTTTTTTCTCCCTGAAGTTGAATACATTTTTGATTTTGAGGAAAAGGTAAAAAAAAGTCAATTTTTAAAGGAGCAATATTTCGTTAAAAATGGAGTCCATTTTTTTTTTAAATTGTTGTAGTAGCTACGTAACTTTCATCATCTGATTAATAATAATCATTGATTATTATTCTACTATTAGTATATATATAATTTATTCAAAATCAAAGCTCACTTATTGAGAATTAGAGATATTAGAGAGAGAGAGTCCCACAGTCAGTATATGGTTGCAGATGACTGATTTTAGCAGCTTCTTCAACCCTTACTTAATCACTGCTCCAATTGTTTTCAAGTAGTAGCACGCAGAAGGGTTAAGAAACTAGCTGAAGTCCTTCTGCGCTCTACCTCTTGAGTAGCTCTACTGTGAGTCTTATATTTCAAGCGAATTTTTACTCGAAATTGAATGAAAGCTTACACATTTAGAATGAGGATTTCTTATTAATTAAGGATTCTTATCGGGCCCTTGACATCTTGTTTGAAGGCTGTGGGGCTCAGCTCTTTAATTTATTCCTTATTTATCCATTTACTGTAATATTCAAGGAGTTATTTAAGTAAAACGCTTTGGCCGACTTTTGGGGTTACTTCCGTACCTTACGCTTCCAAGAGTCAAAACAAAGACCGGAAAAGGGATTTCCATTTAAGGCACTAGTAGATCATAATTCTTTAATGCACCAAATGAGTATTCCTCTAGGCTTAAATTGAAGTTGAAGTTGGAAAATGGGTCATTTTACTTCAAAACGTAGAGTTCGATTTTTTAAATTCCGTCGGACTTTTGAAAAAAAAAACCCTACAGATTTGAAATCAGCGTGCAAAACTGAATAACTTTTATTATAATTATACCCCTTAGGATTTTTAACATTTCAAATTTGTTGACCTGTATTATTGATTTTTCTACTATTAGTTGATATAGTTTATTCAATTTCAAAGCTCACTCATTGATAATTAATTAGAGATATTAGATAAAGTGTTACGGTCAGTAAATGCATGCAGAGGAGGATTGTTTCAGATATTGCAACCGTACTTAACAACTGATCCACACTGAACACATTGCTCCAATAATATAACATATTATAACATCAAAAACTGTCCGTAACGCTAAATCAATGGGAGCCCTGAGCTTGTTTCTTTGCATCGGGATAGTCCCATCAACGACAAAGTGTGTTGTTTATGTCCAGTCTACTCCTTTATCTTGTTAAGGGTGGCTGTCACTGCAGAAAACACCACTTCACACAGAAGGGATGTTGGAAATGGCAACAGGGTTTTCAGTGCTGTGTTAGCGATCTCTGAGTATTCTGCTATGACTTTAATCCAAAACACAGGCAGAGTTATTGTCTGTTTTAACAGTTTTTATCTGTTATAACACTGTTTTAAGGCCACCCTCCTCTGCAATCTCCAGCAGTTGGTCTTCGTCTTCTTGCACGGACATGCTAGGTTCTGTTGGTTTGTTCACAAATGGGTCACGTATCCATTCCTTGGCCGTTCGTGGGTCCTTTGAGGTTAGGAAGTAGAAAACAGAAATACCGACTAATTCTTGTGCAGTCCGGGTCTGTTTGATCTACGGAGTGATACCGGTCTTCAACTTCGGGGTGGGGTCCACTGATATTTGCTATACAAATACAAGATAATATTTTTTTTTATTTCCTCTCAGATTACAGAAGAATTAGTAGCATAAAATATCCCTCTCAGTGTTACTATAATATGTTTTATAACTAGGAATGTAAATAATATGCAAATGGAGAATGTTGAGAGAGAAGCAGCTTGAGCTGTCATGACGTTTTACTGAGCTACAAGCTGCTATTCTCCATTATATATACAACAATAAATAATAACATAGATGAGAGGCAGAAAATTAACTGAAATTAATGTCAGGAAATAATATATTTTTAACCAATAATAATTTTACGAGGACTTGAGTCCTTTTTGTTGGACATTTTATTTGCTTTATTAACCTTAATGCATGTATTCCTTTATGCTAGATCTTTACTATCAGATAGATGTTCTTCCCTTAGTACTAAAGGAAAAATGACAACAGCTTTGGAAAACAAAAAGACCTGTTGTTCGAAGAGCCAACTCCACAAAATCTCGCACGCGGCGTTTTGCATATTATTTACATTCCTATTTATAACGTTTTGTTTTTGGTGCTTACAGGGAATGTCCCTTTTTTTTCACAACTTCAATTGTAATATATAATAGAATCCAAACGTTGTGTATTAACTATGGCTGAGTAAGTTTATTTATGAATGTACATGAACGTTTTTTAATCGTTTTCTGGAAAAACCATTTTCAAAATTGAATTAGAGTAAAATGATATATTTCCTCATCATTTATTTTCTCAAAAAGATTTGATTATTATTATTTTTTTTTTAAAAACAAAAACAAATTTTTGTAAACAGAGCTACACACATGAGCAACATTCTATTTTTAAATATAGTATATATAATGTCGTACAACTTATATATTATTACGTGAAGAGTAAACACATTAAAAAAGCGCTACATACATGTATTTTCTACCTACACACAAAGTCTACATTTATGTTGAAAAAATGAAGGAAATGAATGGAATTTCTGGGATAGATACAAGTATGTACTTTATTTTTTATTTATCTCCCATACGCTCTCTATTTTTTTATCTCTCTCTCTATTAACATTTAAAAAAGTTTAATATGGTTATTATTGTGAAGAAATATTGACTCTCTAAGTATCTAGATCATAGAGACGACATTCATTGCCAAATTTAATTAAATATTCCAGTGTTTGACAATACATATATATATCTCAGTCTTTTTATGTAAAAGTTGCCTTTAAACATCTCAAGTATTTAATATGTTAAATGACGGTGAATATCCAAGGATTCCTTTGGTGCGACTAATAAAAAAAAGAATTTTCTAAATATTTTTTTATATAATAATGAAATCCTTTTATAGAGATTGATTGAATAAATACCTTTTCATTTTGTAAGCTCTTCCGTAATGCCAATTTTGAGACTGCAAATTTTACCAATAATAGTACAGTCAATTAAGAACTCGTAAAAACCTTCATAGTCCATTTTGAGATGAGGACAATAGCAAATACATATATATTTTCCTACTGAGGATATCTTCATTCATATCAGATTCAGACGGCAAGGAATAATTCAATGTATGCCGATTAAAGCTTTACCCTAGTATGTGGATTCGTTTATTTTGTCAACCGCTGTTAATAAGTAGAGGAAGCCGGCATTTTGTGGTCTTTTAGAAATAATGAAAGTGAGTCCTTTGGTGAATTTGATTTCCATGTATGTACCTACATATTCAATTTGTCTCTCTCAGGAAAGTAACACACTGACTTGAAGAAAAGGGTGTTTCTACCATAAATGGTATAATGTAAGCACGACAAACCGTTGGGTGTTAGCTCTAATGGAAAATAAGTAGAATTTAAAAATTGGTAAAGACAGCCTTTCGAAACCATGTATAGCTTGAGGGACTCTTCCACTGATGCAACATAAAAGAACTAGAGACAGCTTATACGGGACAATGTCATGAGCTACCCTTTATTTGTCTTGCTGTTTCTCTCAGTTCTTTCAGATTGAGAGACGGGCAGTCGACTAATTGTCTGGATACAATGGTTTTATCAAACAATTGTGTGTCATAGATTTTTCATATCCCTCTTTCTCTAACTTGTCAGCATAGATACATGAACCATAAAAACTAACCTGAGCTAAGACATTGTAGGGTCATTTCGTCATTGCACGCACAATAACTTTTGATAGTTTCTGTTGTTGCCTTTTGCAAGTATTATTGATCTTCGAATATCTCAAACAAGATTGGTGGGTTAGGAGTGTCAAAATTATACCTTTACTCAAACTCTGTGTGTCTTTTCCTGAGTTAGAGATGATCCGGGGCTACTCTTGGTCATACTTTTAAGGAAAATGGCCTGTCACAAGTTGTAATAAAGTAAAATTCAGAGTTATAATGTTTTATGACTCAGAAAAGACACTACAATTATAACTCAGTTTGTACAACATAAATTATCAATTTAACAAATTGTAATTTGTGTTAATTAATAGGATAAATCCTTATCTCTATCACTGCAATTTGGCATATGTAGGTGCTTTGATATTAGAGACGTGTTACAAAAAAGTTCAGACAACAAATAAACATTATAATTTGTCGTTGTGTAGCGTTTTTTTTTGACGATTGTCTTGTAGTACTCCTACACTATTTTTACACGAATGGCATGTAAAACAGTCTTATTACATTCTTTAAGCCATTGAATGAATGAAATAAGGACTAATTAGTTGAAACCATCTACCTACATATTCATTACTTTGCGTATCTTGCTTAATATATGTATATTCCTTTCAATATGAATGATACAGTACGATAATCACGAACGAAATGAAGGGATAACTTAAATAATCGAAACTAAGAGTCGTTTAATAAGTTTTGCACACTGATCTGTAACTTTTTTTTTTATAGAGTCCTAAGGTTTTCTAAAAATCGGACTCTACTTTTTTAGCTAATTTGACCCATTGTCCAACTTGAACTTCAATTTTGTGCATTAAAAATGATGATCCGCTGGTGGTTTCAATGTAAATTACATTTCCAGCTTTTGTTTTGACCAAAAGGGATCCCTGGGAACATAGGCGGATGGACTAGTCTCAAAAGTCGACCAAATCCTTTGTACTTAAATAACTCCTTGAATATTATAATAAATGGATTAATAAGGATTGAATTAAAAAGCTGAGCCCCACAGATTTCAAAAGAGAGATAAAATGTCCGATAAGAATCCTTAACTAAGAAGAAATTGTTCATCTAGTGTGTAAATTTTGATTCAATTTCGAGCCAAAATTCACTAGAAATCAATGACTCACTAAAAAACAAATACAATAGACTGTAGTAGTAGCGCGTAGAAGGATTTCGACTGATTTCATAATCCTTCTGCGCGCTACTACTTTTGTAGCTCTACCGTGAGTCTTTGATGGCTAGCAAATTTTACAGATTTGAAATCAGCGTGCAAATTTATTATACATTAACTCCTTAGGGTTTTCGACATTTCAAATTTGTTGACCACCTTTGTAATTGGACATGACAATAATAAATTGTACGAAAAAGGTAGTATAACAAACTAAATTCTTATTAATTGATAGATTTTAAATCGTTATCAATAGTTGTAGGTATAATAATATACAGGGTGAGTGCGATCTTTGACAACCAAATTTACTTTTTTAAGATTAAATATCTCTAGAACTAACAAATCGTTTTTAATGAAATTAACATCATTTGAAAGATGGATTAATATACTTTATTTTTTATATAATAAAGTTGCCGCCAACGACAGTGACGGCCTCGTTCTTGGTCTGAAATCTCGAGCATGTCTTGGTGACGACGTTCTTCTTCAAGGTCTTTAGCTCCTTCTTGATCTTTTTGATCAGTTCCTCCTTTTTTTGCATCGACACTTGTTAGTGTGTTACTCAACTGTGCCCCGCACCAAAAAGTCCATGGGGTTCAAGTCTGGGGAGTTGCGGGGCCAGATGTTTGGTGGGGCCAAATCATAAAAATTATCACTAAGCCACTTTTGGATGATTCTGGAGGTGTGGTATAGGGCAGAGTCCTGCTGCCTCACATATGGACTTCTGGCAGCCACCTTATATATATATATATATATATATATATATATATATATATATATATTGAAGTCAAAGAGTAATTTAGTTAAAAATATAACTATGTAGCTACATAAATATATAATATACGCCAAACTACAAGGGAGAGTGGAAACTATTAAAATGTTTTTTTCTTTTATTCAATTACGAGGAGCTGACTTGACTTGAACACACATACAAATTACTACAGTATGCTTACATCTAAATTAGGCAATGTATATAATATTTTTTGAACAATAAATTACTAGACTTTTGAAAGGTGTTGAATTAAAATTGCACATTTAAATATACTAAGATTTATTTTATAGTTTAGGATCACTAATCCGTGATGAGTATTATTTATGGATCGGGTAAATTCTCTACAATTCAATGAGCTCCCACTCTCACAACTCTCTTCAGGGCCCTACTTTGGCCACTTGGCTAATTCATAAATACAAACTGTATTCTCATAAAGCGTACATATACTATAAATAATCTAATGGGTAATTGCAATAGTTAGAGCAACTGACGTTTGTGTACTGAACCCAAACGTCACTTTCTCAAATTTTATTTCCTTCTCAAAGACTAAGCCTTGAATTTGGGTAAATTAGATTCAGTCATAGAAAAAGGAGCAATACATATATATTCAAATAATTAATATGAGTGATAACAAATACAAATGATTGTTGCAAAAATCTATGGAGAAACATTTTAATATGTAATTTTTTCAAAATTACTTTACTATAGTGAATGAAGAATTTTTTACGCTGGCTGGATTGCTCTACAGCCCTTGTATGATAATTTGTACAGAGTTTATTAGAGCATTCGCAACACAAAATTAATATCTGTTAGGCCATACTCAATATATGTACATAAATGCATTTATATATGATAATAATAATAGTAATAATAATTCACTTCGTTTCTTTATAAAATTGATATCAAAACGAGGAAATTTATTTGTCAAGTAACATCATTTTGCTTTTGGTAGCAATACATAGCAATACATTTTAACAAAAAGAAAGAAAATGATTGCAAATTGAGCATTTGGGAATGCAAACAAATAATTACCTATATGCACTGATTTTTTGTTTGTTTTTCATTTGGATAAAAGAAAATGCATATTCTGTATGTAGGAGTAATACTTGAATTTTGAACACTTAGCACTCATTATTTAACGAGCAAACTGCAAAGTATTATTAGACCCAGTATTATTGGACTCTATAGCAAAAAATGGCTTTATTCTTTGCTGGCGTATTGGATGTAATGTATTTTGAAGTGAAGTTATCGACATTCTAAGTGTGACAATATCCAGTAGTACTTTGTGGTATTATTTTTAATGATTCTCAAATAATAATTGAACTGCCTTCTGTTTTTCTGTAGAAAGTGACTATGAAACAAGTTTTTTAATAACTTGATATCATGTCAAAAAATTATTATTTATGTAGGTATAACAATTATTCACAATTCATTGAATTAATTAATTCAATCTATAAATAGAGTCATGTTTAATGCGATAGATCAGATGCACTTCCAGAGCTCAAATGATTGTGTCTCTTCTCCGTTTTGCCTTCTAGGACTTTGGCAGAAAATCTAGGGGTTTGATCCACAGTTGATTGATTGATGACACTATGATTCACTCGGTAGGATCCAATTTTTTTATCATATGCAATGGTTGACTGCTCAAAGCGATGTCCCCATAGGATCTCATTTGGAAGGTATGAAGTTCTTACTTGCACAGAGTTACCCGTCTCCTCCGCTGTCCCTTCCAAAGTACAAACAATTTCAAATCGTAATGAGAGAAGCTCTGTTGGACTATAATTATACAGAGGAGAGTTTTCATCTATTTTATGACTAATGGTGACGGGACACATGAGCAAAACCCTATCGTTAGTTCCTTCTATATCTGATCCACATAGCAAGTCTTCTTGATGATACGGTATGACCTCTCCTTCTTCAGTAATCTCTTTATGGATAAGGAGAGCTCGAACATGAGCTTCTATAAGGGTTGATCGTCGGAGATCAGCTATGCGCCATAAGAGATAAAGTGCACCATTACGAATGGTGATGACGGCATTTTTGGAAAAGATAATGGTTTCTTGTCGTAGAGATGGAACTGTGAACTTTGCAAAGATGATGCCCGCCATACAAGCCTGTATAATGACGCCAAATATACTTTGAAAACTCATGACAATGATTGCAAATGGACACTGCTCCGTTGTAGCTCTAAAAAAAGAAAGATAGAAAAAGCTTTAATAGTTCACATAGTTAGCAATGAGCATTCACCCACCGTCCACCATATCCGATTGTATGCTGTGTCTCTAATGAGAATAAGAAGCATGAAGTAAAGTCCACGATATCCGTTGCACAAGGAGTTACGTTAGCACTCTTTAAATATTCAGGATCAAAGTCCCCATGGATAAGGAACGTCAAGTACCAAATAACCGCGAAAAACAACCAGGATGAAAAAAAAGCAGCTGAAAATATTAAAAACATCCAATACCAATTCAAATCCAGGGAGGATGTAAAGAAATCCTTCAAATATCGTCGTTTCTTTCCTTCTGAACTAAATATTGTGTTATAGCATCCATTCTTGCCAACAATGCGATTCCGTGTAGCTTGCTCTGCGAGAACATTAAGTAATCCAGATTTCTTTCTAAAAGGATTAAACCTTGCCTTATTCACATTGCCAGATACGAAATTAAAGGGCTTCGTGAGGATATCCGTACTCACAAAGTCTGATATGCTATTTCTTTTTCCGTCCTCAAGTGGACTCATATTTGAGTCATTGTCATACGATACGGGTACACTTTGAACATTCCCAGAGGAGTCAAATTGACTTATAAAACCCTCAGAGAGTTCTTGGTCTGTGGAAGACTCTTGTTTTTTAAGCATGCTGCTATCAAGGTAGCTGAGAGAATGTACAAGACTTGGACTCTTCTTTTTGGATATGTCATCCAGGGCTGGTAAAAACAAAAAACAAAAAACAAAGAAAAAGATTGCACGAGGAATGAATGAATAAATAATGAATGAATGAAGTAGCGTAGTTATAGGAAACTTACAAATTTCCGACGCCTCCATCATTTTTCTATTATTGTTCGGCCCGAAATCAACGACTATTATGCAATATAAGTATGTATACTTATGTAAAGAATATTGATTTATTCCAAATTGAGCTGCACCGCACTTAATTTCCTTAAACTAAAGTTCTTCACCTATTTATTTTTGAAGTTTTTTTTAAGATGTTGTTTGTGGAGGGGTTTCATTTATGTTAGAGTAGAAGAAGGTATAGATACTAGCCCTTCAAAGAGTGAGAAATACAAATAAATTCTACGCGTATCTTCATCTTTTGCGCTGGAGTGTTTCAAGTCTGTCTCAATCATGGAATCGAACCAGTTTTATGTACCTACATACATATATATATATATATATATATATATATATATTTACCTTTATCTATGTAATACATAGTATGTAGAACCAATGGGTCGAGTTTTTTTTTTTTTGTAATAACTTCATGTTAAAAAGTTATAATATACATCATATACCCGCGGCATTTTGTCGATCTTCTTTTTTGGGTTCCCCCCCCCCCTTATTATTGTTATTTTGAAGGCACGTAGAACAGTTAACTACACCCTTAAGTTTAATGGTTTTTTTGGGTTTTTTTTTTTTAAAAGGTTTTTCTCCCTCGTGTTCACTTTATGTTTTATTTATTTACAAGGTCCATTTATATTTCAATTCCCTCTGTTGTTATTTCCTAGCTATAGGAAATTTGCCATTATTACACATGATATAGAAGTAAGTGCGCTCAAAGTTTGACCCAATATGACAAAAAAAGGCTAAGTGGTTACATATCTCCTTGGTCAAGTCTGTATACATTTTAAATATATTATACAATGTTCTTGCCAATTACATTATATTTTTGAAATCATCATTCTGGAACATCATTGGAGTGTAAAAAATTGACTGTGCATGTCAACAGGAGACTCTAATAAAAACGAGTTCATTAACAATATTTTTCTAAACTTTGAAAGAAGCAATTAATGCCTTGCATGTATTTTTGATGAATGGTTGATCTAGGAGTAATCATTATTATTATATGTTGTAGAAAGATATATCGTGTATATTTTTTTTTTGTACAAAACTGGATTAATAAAAAGAGTCCATCTAGTTAATATATTCAATGGAAAGTAAGGAAGATAAATAAGTTATATTTAAAAAGTTTGAATATTATGTAATACATATTATACAGAGATGGGAAAAAAAGTTGAGACTACATCAAGACTAAATAACCATTAAGCTTCACTTGCTAAAAGGACATTGCTTAAGGGATGAGTGACATCAAATTTATTTTAATATCATATTTCAATATAATTACATACAGGGCTGGCCAAAAGCCACCTGACAGTAAATCAAAACCATTATTCATTGTCTTTATTTATTGATCGAATGTTGTGAGTTAAATAATTTGCCTGCGAGTTGGAAAGGACGTAGAGGCTCTATTGACTGGGTTGGTTCATGTGACCTCACACACATATTGAACTCCAGTTTGTGGGAAATGATACAAGATAAACTCTGGCTCTGCTTCAAGCACCACTAACTTCTGAGTTCGAACAAGTTAATGCTAATAAGGTACTCTGTCGTAAAATCTGACGCATTGTATTGACTCAAATGAACAAAATGTGTGACTCAATAAGTTTGTCAGTTTGAGCAATTTTAAAGATGCTTGGTATTTAGATGTTTTACATATTGATTCTCTCTCAGTTGTTAAAAATAAATTTCTGTTGTACATAATAAAATGATTTTGATTTCCTCTCGATTGATTTTTGCCCAGTTCTGCATATAATAATTATTTTTATTTGAGTACCTTTACAGTTCTAACTCAAAAGGGTTTGAATTTATGACCCAAACATAAGACTTGTGATAGTATAATCTTGTCCAGGGATTGCATCTATAATTGAAAACAATTGGAATATATATTTATTTAAATAAAATGATCAAATTATTTTTCACAAAAAAACCATTTGGAAACACTATTCAATGGCTTTAAAAATGAAAAACAAAACAAAACATATATTAAATGATGTATGATGCTAATGAATCATTTCAAATTAATATTAGATGCTCAAAGTTTGTATATGAAATGGGTAGAACTTTACAACTAAGTTTGTTTTCCAAATGGATTAGTCTTCTTCAAATATATTTTTCTCTAATTATAATTAGAGAAAAAAATTACTTATCCATTCAAAAATAATGGATAATCTATTGACTACACTTTATGAATATATAATAACATATTTTTAATACATACTTTTTGGGTCTGATATATAATAAAGAGAGAGAGAGTTTTTGATAGACGTTAAATGTTTATATCCATGTATTACCGAGACCCATTGTGAATGGCAATTTAATTGCAGGAATTCAATATTTTACTTCATCAAAAAGAAACAAGAGTTTTTTGCTTATATATTCTCATAAAATGTTAATAGTTTAAATGCCTTTCTCAAGATAGACAATTTTTGCAATGATGACGGTCCTTAAAAACGCCAATTAATTTATATTTGTTATAATAAGTTGCGAAAAAAAAAATGGTTTCAAATGAGACCGTTTGGATTTTATACGCGTAAGGCTCTTTTGATACAAATTTTTGAGTCAATGTGATTATTTTTTAAAGATCCTGTATTTTTTTTTTTTGTAATATGAAGAAAAATATAATATTTTCAAGACTCACAATCGGTTTTTGACCAAATAAAGATAAGAATATAAAAAAAAAATCATTCTGAAGACTATTATTACGCAATGTATGTAACTTGTTATTACGTTGATAACAACAGGACAAAAAATCATAGAAGGTCCATAAATGATATGATTTATTGGTACTCTGTATATACAAGGGTAAAAAACGTATAATTTAAACATATATATATATATATTCAGAGAGAGAGAGAGAAGTAGGTTTGGATCTTACCTGGTAATACAAATGAACATAAATATAATGCAAGTCTGACAGTTTATATGTAGTGAGCATTAAATTTTAAAACTTTTGAAGGTCTTATCCCCTTCATTTTTTCAATTTGTTATGTAAATGAATGGTTTAATTGACAAATTTGACTTTTTAAAGGTCGCTCAACACCTTCAAAGTTAGGAAAATAGTCAATTTTGTTTTTAAAAATTAAGTCTTACAAATACAGAAAAAATAATTGTGATATAATGTTTGTTATTTGACAATTTATTAAGTTAAATAAACAATTTTTAAATTGTACATATTATTACTAATTTTCTCGGAAATGCATTTTTAGCAGCAACATACAGGAAGTAGGGAATAAGAAGAAAAAATAATGTACCACGCATAGCACGCGCATTACTTTCTTTTCATTTATTGCTTTTAAAATACAATATAAATTACAACATAAATTCCTAATAAACGTAATCAAAGGTCATTAGAACGATTTTGATCTTTCATTTATGACTTGTTTTTATTGATTTGTATTTCAAAATAAAAAATCCTTTCAAAATTTTCTTCTGTAGTTTGAATCTATTTTGTAATGCAGATTTAAATCCGCTAAAAATCAGCTGTTTAAGAGATATGGGCACTTGATTAAAGTTTTGTTATTTTATTTGACTAAAATAGTTAATATAAAGTCAATCAATATGCAAATGAGTAGATGAGTCTAAATCGGGCTGAAACTTCGCACGGATGCTTGTTACAACCATACAAGTAATAATGCTTTTTTATATTGCCTCCTAATATATGTACATACATGTAATACTTGGAAAAAAATATAAAACTTCACTAAATAATAAAAAAAATCATATAGACGAGAGGGATTTTATTGTTATTAATCCATCTTTTGTATTAAATTTAATTAACTTTTTGTATTAATTAGTTGAGATTTTACTCATGGGATTTAATTAAGTTATTAGAAGATAACTATAGTATATTTATTATACATTAAATTTAATGATATGAGAGATGTGTGTGTACATATGTAGATAAAACGATGTTACTGAGAGGCATTATTATCACTTTGCTTCAAAGACGACAAAAAGCAAATTTTAAACTTTTTTCCATTGTTTTGAATGTGTTTTTGTAGATATTTGTGTCAAGTCAACAAGACTTGAGCAAGTTTGTTTTCAATTATTGAAAAAGAGAAAAATCCACTTTTAAGTAAGTTTTTTTACTTCATAAATATAATGGGCAAACATTTTAGAGTCATTTTAAGACCTATACCCCACGGTTATTACTAAGATGTTACTTTATATCAAAAAAAAAAAAGGACTGTTGTCTATCCAATAGAGCAATCGAATAAATTGATCGAATGCACATGGAGCCGATATGGTACCTGAAAAAACATCTTTTTCATAGCCCCAGAGATTTATTTAGTTGTATCTGGCTAAAACCGGCTCATTTGTTGAAGAACTATTAAGAATCTCTAACTTCATTTTAACTACATAGTCAGAAATACCAAATGTTTTTTATTCTTGATTGTGGCCGGGTTTTTTTTTCCTACAATTAAGTTACAATTATGTTTGAAGTCATTAATTAGTTAATCGAAATAGCTTTATAATAATAATTCTTGTTGACTCGAAACATAAGTGTCAATCAAATAAATATAAGTAGACTAACAGTTGCTAAGGATTGACTGTCTTGTTTTCCTCATCATTTCTAAAGTGAAGACTGAGAAATAAAAAATTTATATATTTCCTTTTGCATAGTTATTACATAATCTGCAATTTTAGTATATTTTTTTAACTTTATTTTATGCAAAGCCACTTGCTTAATTGTACATATTTTGAGTGTATTTTTACTTCATAAATATAACGGCCAAATATTTTGGAGTCATTTTAAGACCTATTGCACACGGGGTTTGCTAAAATGTCACCTTATATTGAGAAACCAACCAAAGATTGTTGTCTATCATCTAATAGAGCAATCGAATAAATGGATTGAATGCACATGGAGCCGATATGGCCCACCAAAGAACGTCCATCTTTTTCATAGCCCCAAATATTCATTTAGTGGTAGTTGGCTTTTTCCTATTAATAAGTTGCAATTGCTATTGGAGTCATTATTTAATTAATAATCAAAATAACCTATTAATACAAACGAGAAAAGAGAATGTCTTCAAGAATAATATGACTGCAGTTCTAACCATTTTTAAAATATTTTATTTAAACTTGGTTTCTTGTTGACTCGACAATTTATCAACGTATATTTTTTTACTTCTGTAAAGGAAAACCCAACGTGTTGTAATTAAATTTCCATGTACTGCTACGGAAATTACACCTCCTGAAGTAAATGTACGAGGATCTTTTAAAAAGTATAACTTGGAGATACAGACTTCCATTCATTTTTGTTCACCGATAAGGAAAAAAAAAATCATAGAACACTGTCCTTCATTTATCCGTTCTTAATTTTGTCTTTGATTCTGCCCTTTTTCCCCTACCCTGTATAGGTTAATCAATCAAAAATGTCTTGTCTAAGACAAACACCATCCTTACAATAAATTATTAAAATGAAAACATTTTCTCTAGTGCAATGGTTAAGATAATATCCCTCGAGAAAAAATGAAAAAAAAAATTGCTTTTTTTTTTTTAAAAAAAAGGAAATTTTTAATTTTGTGTTCTTTTGCTCTTAGGTTTGACACTGATACCTAAACAATATACAGACTTTGAAGGGTTCAAACCTAGACAAAAACCTTTTTTTTTGTTTTGGCTAAGAAATGAACGTTGAATGGGAAAGTGGAACAAATTAGCTGACAAAATTGAACAAATGACCACTTGAGTGTATTGTTTCCTGAGTAATTTTTCAATTCGTCTCGTATTTGTGACACTTCAACAACTTGTCTATTCAAGAAGGAAAAAAAAAATAATACAAAGGACAATTTTCTTTAACATAATTGCTAATTTCGTCAGGAAAAGAAAGGTTTTGTTCTAATCGTTGTCATGAAAAAAAAAAAAAAACCTTTGATAACGCTTAGTCCTGGCTGAAGAAATTAACATGTATTATATGCAATTTTTCAGAAAATGAACGTAAAAAGTATAAACAGGTAAAAAATACACCCGAGGCAAAAACAAGTAACTTTTTATGCTCATATACATTTCATTAACCATCATGTCTTTGTTTTACCAAGATTTCAATAATCGTAGAGATCAGTAATACATTTTGTTTGCAGAAAACTCATTGGTTCGTAGACAAATGGGGAATAATAGAGACAAACTATGGCAAATTTTTTACAATAGATAGAAAAAAGAGTATCATTGATTAGCACTTGTTATTGCTCAAATGATTTGTAGAGCAGTTATTATTTACCTCCTTAATTCTTCATTTATAGTCTGATTTTAAAAATAGCGAAAATACGAGTACATATGTGTCAAGTCAACAAGAAACCAAGTTACTCTGACTTATTTCAAAAATGAGTGTGAACTGCCTTCATATTCTTGAAGACACTCTCTTTTCTCGTTTGTATTAATAGTACATTTCAATTATTAATTAAATAATGACTCCAATAATTGTAACTGTATTATTGAGAAAAAAAAAACTGGCCACAATCAAGAATAAAAACAATTGGTATTTCTGGCTAGGTAGTTACTAGTACTTCAAGAAACCAAGTTACTCTGAAATATTTCAAAAAGGAGTGTAAACTGCCTTCATATTCTTGATGACATTCTCTTTCGTTTGTAGTAATAGGTTATTTCGATATATTAATTAATGACTCCAATAATAATTGCATCTTAATTATAGGAAAAAAATACCGGCCACAATCAAGAATAAAAAACATATGGTATTTCTGACTATGTTGTTAAAATAAGGTTAGGGATTCTTAAAAGTTCTTCAACAAACGAGCCGGTTTTAGCCAACTGCAACTAAATAAATCTCTGGAGCTATGAAAAAGACGAACGTTCTTTGTGTGACCATATACTCTCCATGTGCAGTCAACACATTTATCAATTACTCTATTGAATAGATAACAACAATTCTTGGTTGTTTCTCAATATAAAATGACATTTTAGCAAAAACCGTGCGGTATAGGTCTTAAAATGACTCTTAAATATTTGGACGTTATATTTATGAAGTAAAAAAACTACCTAAAAGTGGATTTTTTCTATATTTTCAATATTTGAAAACAAACAACTTGCTTTCTTTTGGAGTTGACAGATATATTATTTACACCTCTATATGAGCATAATTTGTAATGTATCCTCACACTAAGTGACACATTTATCATGAGAAATTAACTTAAAAATCACCAAAGGGTGAATGTATCTTTAATTAATAAATACAAAATTAATACAAAATTTTTTTTCAAATTCCCTTCTTTGGTAAAGGGGTAAAATAGTATTTGGTGGTACATATGAAGGTACTTTATTGACTTTTACAGACAAATATACAAACATACCATATGATATAATAGAATATTATTATTTATACAGATGAGCTGTTTCTCTTTCTCACAAATATCTTTCTGCCTCTTTCTTTTTTCTTCTACCCTTGATGCTCAAATTAAGTCAATAGCTTTCCCCTTACTACGTAGTCTATATATCAGCTAATGACAATTTATTACTCGTTTTTTCTCTTTTCAAGTCATGTTGTTAGAGAGAGGAGAATTTGAAGATCAATTCTTTTTATTCTTGCAAAGTATTTACTAATTTTTAAAATCTATTGACCTTTGACCACCCATTCCATGTGGGTGGTTTTTAGTATTCTTTACTTTTTTACTATTAGAAAGAGAGTTTCAATTTCATTTTATCAGAGTTGATATTTTACTACTAACAAGGCATAATAATTATATTAGAGTACATAGTCTAAGGGCCTTCCTTAATCAAATTCCCTACATTAGCATAATTAAATAACCATGGTTTGAAAGGAAATTCATTCAACTCGTATCATGAAGCAAAAGAATTAATATTTCATTAATTTAATTGACTTACAATCATGTAAACATAGATATGTATATATATGTATAATATTGTTGAGTTGCTGGACACATATTCACCTATGTATGCATATTTTTATGACGTACTTAAAATACAATCAATGTTTTTATTTTCATTATCTCATCAACCGGTTTTGAGTGTAAAAGTATATTTCCTTACGAAATACACCAGTGTCCCATAAATTCAAAATGCGCTGATGCGCTCCATTGTGAACCAATTTTTGTTTTCTTTTGTTTGTTTGATAGCTAAAATGTCAAACTACTATTCATATTTCATAGTTAGCCATCAAAAAAATTTGATTTGAGTATTTTTTAAGGTACTGAAAGTTACGATTTGTAGACATGCAAAAAAATCATGTTATAACCAAAATAACTTTTTCGTTTTTCAAAGAAATTATTAGCTCATAAAAAATTTGTTAATATATACTTAAAGAATATTAAGTTTTAAATATATTTTAGTTCTAATACATACATTAGAAATTATTCAAGTTCAGGTTCTTTGGGATACCAGTGTTCATCTGGGTGTGAAGGAAGTTTTTATATTAATATTATATCAACAGAAATTGCTTCATAAATTATCATCTGTAAAATGTACATAACATATATTTTGTATTTAAAATTTTTCAAATTTGTTTGTCAAGTAGAATATAAGAATAAGGAATAAATTTACCTATAGATATAATAAAAACGAAAAAAGTACTGATAAACCGTGTATTTTAGTGGATGAAGAAATTCCCTTCACACCCAGACAGTGTCCCATAATTTCTTAGAGAAACAGGGTTGAGTTCCAATTTTTTTATGAAATCAAATTAGATAAATATGGTATACTCTGACCTTAAAAAACATAACTTCTTCATAAAATACTTTCTGATACCTGTCGGGTTTGAAAGGGTTAATTGACGACATTCCGTAATTAAGTAATTTTTTAAACACTAAACTAAAACTGTAAATTTCTCAACATTTCCTCACGTTTTAATTTTAAACATAAATGATACGTTAATTGATTATATTAAACAAACTTAAAAAGGATTAAATGTCAAAAAAATAAATGATTTAATGGAACCTAGAGAAACTATGTAATCACTTTTCTTTTTGTAATAATTTTTTTTTTGATTATTTTACATATAAAATAGATATGTGAGATGAGATTTTGCTATTTATCAACAAAAATTTTAAAAGATTCCATTTAAATAATTGTCAATATTTTATGTATCAATTCTTATTAATAAACATTATTCATTATTCAATGTGCAATTTCGCTTTCTAAAGAGTGAGTAAGTCTCATCATTTATTAGTCATTACTCATTCATATCTATGACGTCATGAGATCCAAGTGTTGTTCTTAGAAGTACAATTAGCGTAACTTTTTAAGGATCAGTATTTGCTCCCAAATCGCACCCTCAAGAGGACTAATTTAAAAATAATTATAACAATAGAAATTGTAGAGCAATTAATAAAAAATAGGAATTGCATTTCGCCAAAAAATCCTAGCATTATTTCTATGTATCATCTCACATATTGGTTCAATGATGAAATCTGGAAATTTAACTAAAGTTTTTTGGGATATGAGACTTTGAACTCACAAAATTTACTTTTTTCATTTAAAAAATAAAAAAATTCATTGATTTTTAAAAAAACCGACCCTGAACTACGAAAATCTTCTTTTCTGTAAGCCTATCTATGTAACTTATTATAGTACATATTAGACTACCTTATCAGAACAAAAAGGACCAACAAATCAATTAAATGTGAGGCCCGTCAACCCAACAATAAGGTGAAATGATTTCTCTCAAAAATAGTTCTAGATTAAATTTGTCTTCTTCAACTCATTATCTTACAACTACATTACTAAATTATCCTGATCAATCCTTTGGAGACGTCACAAATTGGCCTTATGACTAGCAAAAGTTTCAAATCATAATTAATGAAATGTATGATGAATTCATTGGTGTAAAGGCCATCATATTGAAGTTAAATAAAGTCACATAATTTAAATGAAGGCTCAAAACCCTCGCAAGCACTCCTAGATATCTCAAACCATCCATCAAATTTGAATGTAAGGCCCAGTATTGATATATAATATTTTGTCTCTGAGAAATTGGGGCGTTTATATAATTTATGAAGTAAAGTAATTGTATTATATAGGGAATTTTTCCTTTTTTGTTGATTTATATTCAAGATTGCTGGTGTGTCAACGTACCAAATATGTTATATAACTTGAAAAAGAATGAATATTTTTGTGTTTATGAAATATTAATAATATAGCCTTATGTACATATATTCAACCACATGTATGTATATGTACTATGTAGGTATATTTCTATGAAATAAGGCCTTCATCAATTAGGTAACAGATGCCCCTAGGAGTTATTTTTGTTTGTTTGTCATCTGGAAACAATATTCAGTTCATTGTTTGTGAAGTTTTAACCAACAACAAAGCATTTTTATTTCTTCTTAAAAATGTCGAATTTACTGTCTTCAAAACTCCGATTAGCGGACTTTTTGCATTGATTTTGTGCGTTGTTCATTTGAAGAAAAACGCATGTCTGAACGACACATCAAATTCTTGTACAAGCTTACGGTGGACTTACTCTAAGCAGAGCACTGTGCCTTAGATGGTTTGAAAAACTCAAAAACATAAGGTAAATCAGATTGCTTCCAACGAATATTGGTCGATTTGAAATGAGCTATACGCCATAAACGCTCAGAATATTCCAATCGGCGTCACCGTCAAATAATTTTCCTTGATGACAAAGCACCGCCACATCGAACAAGAGATATCCAGAAATTGTTGGAGACCTAGAATTGGTAACCGTTGTTGCATGCAGCTTACTCATCAGACTTGACGCCATTAGATTATGTCTTTTTCGTATCGATGGGGTCATGCATTGAAGGTACAGGTCTTCAAATATTCTCACGCAGAAGCCAAAAAATTGCTGCATGATTTTTTTACGGTCAAAGACGGTCAACTCTTTTGGTGTGGCATCCACAAATTGTCTGAGAGATGTGGAAAATGCGTTGTTAGCTTTGGTTATTATTTTGAAAAATTAAATTTGTGTCCATTTTTTCACGTTACAAATGTTAGAAATTGAAAAATAAAGTCTCATTTTTTAGGTATGCTTTTCAAACCAAAATTTCAGGATGAACTAGAGTCAAGGAGCAAAATTTTGCATACTGTATTTTGGAAGCATCTACATATATGTTTGTATGTGCCAAATTGTGGAACTACTTTGTACATATCTTTTTTTTTTTTTAAAAAAAAGAAGAAAAAAACTTTTTTTTCCAAAAATGTTCCTTTCAAAATATATGATAAACGACTTTTCCCAACGCTCTCACATTCAGTTTAATTAAATATACTGAAATATATATACACACATAAACTTATTATTTAAAAATGTTTCTCTATATGTATAATATAAATCATTAATATTCATAAGGGTATGATGTATGATATGAGAAATGAATCGACGGATTAATTTTAATTTGTATTATTATTTAATAAGCAATTGATGAGATTTTCTACATAATTAATTAATAAGAACAAATAAATTAATATTATTTAATAAGAGAGTAAAGGTCATTTAAGGGCAGATTTTTGTAATGGAAGCAATGGTTTTGAGTCCATTAATTATTTTATTACTTTTTTGGATATTTATATTTTGTTAGGTTGTAGGAATGAGAAGAAAAAAAACAAACAGATTCTTTACTCATTTCAATAAAATGAATCTCTTTATTTTGAATAAGAAAAAAAAGAAAAAAAAAGAATATTTACATAATAAAAATTTGTTATAAAAGTATCTTTAAATATTTCTGAATCTTTGTATTATACAAAAACGTAATTAACATACAGGGATGATATGCTAATTAAAAGGAAAGCAGAGCATACTAAATATTGAATACGGAAGTTTAATGAAAGCACACTGCCTTTTTTCCTGTTCATTATCATAAACTTATTGTTTATGTGTAACTTGTAATCTTACCCAATATAATTAACTTTATATCAAAATTCACAGTTAAGTATGATGTACTTATGCAAAAATAAGAGTCATTTTATATATAATAGGAGGGTACCATGCGTCTTAATTAAATAAAAATGCTATCAAATCAAATCCTCAAGAGCTCAATTTAGAGTAAATTAAGTTAAAATTTATAAAGTTGAGGCTCAAAATAGGATTGTAGAACACATTTATAAAAAAATCTTTTGAGGATTGGGTAAAGGGAAAGTCAAATGCTTATTGAAGATCCTAGGGTAGAGTGGTGGGCTTGTGTACAATAACTGGTGAGTCTTGTTTAAGATTTGGAAAAGAGTTTAGCAAGTGTTCAATTATGAAAATTGTCTTCTTTCTTGTTTTTGCTGGGAGTCAAGATTTGATGATGCATTTTAATTAATTAGATCAATGGCTCTTGGACAATTCGATATTAAAGATATTTTTTGGAAAGAATATTTTGCCGAAAAATAGTATATAATATATATGCAAATAGTCTAAGTAGTAAATGAGACAATGAAGGCTTATAAGTCCTCAAACCCATTCCAATATTTTTTTCTAGCCAACACTTCAGACATAATTTTAAGAGTTTGAAACGACACCCAATTCAAAAAAAATATCCTTTGGACATACATTTAGCACTAAAAAAATAAATTTTTGGAAAAATTTAAATATGAGATCTCTCAAGTCTATCCTAAAGTACCATTTTCGACCCTATTTTGGACCTAAAAAGTGGTTGAGATGTATGAAAAATAGACTCAGATATTTATTTTTCTGCAAATTCTTTTTGTACCCATAGGTACCAGAAAATAGTTGAGTGCCTTTGATCTGAGTCATGATCCTGAAAACGGGACAATCTAACATATGTGTCAAGTCAACAAGAAACCAAGTTGTTCTGACTTATTTCAAAAATGAGTGTGAGCCGCACTCATATTCTTGAAGACATTCTCTTTCGTTTGTATTAATAGGTTATTTCGATTAATTAAATAATGACTCCAATAATAATTGCAACTGTATTATAGGGAAGAAAAAAACCCCGGCCACAATCAAGAATAAAAAACATCTGGTATTTCTGACTATGTAGTTACTATGACGTAAGAGATTCTTAATAGTTTATAAACAGATGAACGGATGATTTTAGCCAACTGCAACTAAATAAAATCTCTGGGGCTATGAAAAAGATGGACGTTCTTTCAGGTACCATATCGGCTCCATGTGCAGTCAATACATTTATCCGATTGCTCTATTGGATCGAAAACAATCCTTGCTTTCTCGATATAAAGTGACATATGAGCAAAAACCCTTGGGGTGATAGGTCTGTAAATAACTCCGAAATTTTTGGCCGTTATATGTATGAAGTAAAAAAAAAACTACTTAAAAGTGGATTTTCTCCTTTTCAATATTGGAAAACAAACTTGCATTCTTGTTGACTTGACACATATGTATGTACTTTTCAAGCTCATATCCCTCATAGCTGATTCTAATTATATGCCTACAACCTGCTATTTTATATATAAAGGATCTAAATGTGTTGTTTTGAATCAATCAATATGGAAAAGTCTTATAAATGTTTCTGAACAATGTATCTTTAAAACTTGATTCAATAATATATATGAATATTATAAATGATCAACTCTGCTTTAAATGTTATCTTAATCCGGCGGAGAACTAAGAATGCACATGTAGGCAAAACTTCATTAATCAGAATGAAGTTTTCAGTTGATATAAGATAGGGACTTATTTTGTATATTATAAACATATATATTTCTTGTTAAAAGGTTTTGTAATATACAGATTAATTCCATTTCTAAGAACCATTATTATGAAAAAGTAAGAAGTATATATCCACTTTAATAGAAATAGTGTGCATTAGGTTTTGAAGTAATATTCCTTCCATCGAATATTTCCTATATACACAGTATTTCTTATTTATGGTTTTGTAAATTAAATTCATTCGATTTCTAAAGAACTATACCATTTTTCTTATAGAGAACAAGTTAAACTAGCAGGGAATATTATTATTTCTAGAAAATCTTAGAGGAATCATTCATGGAAGAAAATTGAATGAAGGTGGTCGAACCTTAATGACAAAAAAAAAAAAAAATCTTTCCTCCATCTAGAGCTTTGATTTTGATTGGAAAGGAGGTTTGTTGTACTTTTATATTTGTGAGTTAAATATTAATTTTTGATATTGATATCCACGGATCTCTGGCTTTTTTAAGAAAAAAGTCTTACGAGCTTTCCTTGACAAAATTACAATCTAGGCAATACTGAAAAGCAACTCTTGAAATCTTAGAAGGTATCGTGACTCTGTGATACTTTTTCTTTCCTTTGATTTCAAGTCACATCCTTCGGTATGCTTATTGTTAATGTTTTTATTGATATTTGTGTTGTAGATATTTGTGTCAAAGAGAGAGCCAACCATGTAATTTAATATGTGTACGTATAAAAAGTAAGATTTAATATACATATACTATATAAAAAAAATGTTGATATTTGCTTTGGAAAAAAACACATCAATCAAGAGTAAGATTATTCAACAAAACTACATTTTTTTTCAGAGCTCTTCCTCTAATTAGACTATAAACTGTTCTAGTTCCTCTACCAACAACATGTATATATATATATTATCCACTGATTTAGCTTAAGTAATTGCTCTACAGAAAAAAATGTTTTTAGATCAAATTAGGCTAAATTTTCCGAGTTTAAATGTTTCCCACCTCCTTTGTCTCTTACCCTCTCTCCTTCCCTTTTCTTCTCTCCTTTTTTCACAAATGGTTTTCTAATGCTCCTTGGAAACTTTCTAATATATTTCCCTTAAAAAAGTACCTTTAGCCTCAAAATATTTCTATGGCCGTATATAAAATTTACAACAATCTATGGCAGGGGTATATCAGACTCGCGGCTCGCTGGCCAACTCCGGCCCCCGAGACGATAATTTGAAAGATTAATGTTAGTGCTGCCACCAAAAAGGAACCACTCAATTGAATATCAATTAATACAGACATTTGAAACTGAATAAAAATAATCCATTTCTCTAATCAGCCAGTCAGATAGTTAATAGTTGGTTCCTTCAGTCCCCCGACTCTGCTGTATAATCATTTTCATTTATTTATTTAATTCATTTTTTGCGCTAAAAATAAAGATATTTGAGATGAACATTGGAATGTTTTATGAGCGCTTTTCTTGTGGAAATCCTGATGCAGCCCAGCCTCCAGCGGCCCCCTGGTGAATCAAGTTTAAGTCCTCTGATCTATGGTGATCTTTTAAGAAGGAGTTCTTTACTTTAAATTAAAGTTCAGAATTTTATTTAAATGGCTTTAAATCTTATAAATAATGAAAAGTAGGGAAACACTTTATGGAGTTTGCCTAAAGACTCTGAGCCTGATAGAAAAGAAAATCAGGAGCACAAATTATACTACAAATGTTCACCCTAATTCGATATTAATAAATAAAAAAAGTGTTAGACTATGTTATTCAGTGTTATATATTATTCATTAATCAGAATGAAAATAAAATAAACGATTCAATCTACATGGTTTGGGAGTGCAAATGAAAATAAAGATAATAACTTTTACTGTTAAACATTTAGGAAATTCGAATTAATTTATGTCAGAGAGGTCAGAGGTTTGAACTATGGAGGAACAATAAAAATGACGTCATACATTCTTGACATCATAATTATGCAGTTTTCTTCTTGATATTGATTTTTTAAAAAGTAAGGGATACAAAGGACCCCTGTTCTAGTGGACGTATGTTTAAAATTTTACATTGTCGACACAGTTATACCTTTTGAACAATCTAAAAAGTCCAATAGTAATATTGTTAGAGGGGCAAATGTTCCTCAAAAACCAAGAGTCCTATTTTAATAAATACTTTTTTTTAATATTTATTTATATGTATAAATAAAAAGGATTAAATCCCGATTTTTCAATTTTTTATAATGTCAGCAGATTTAACTCGAAAATAATTTTATATAAATGTTACATAAAGAATCATATTTTTTTTTTTTATTGTGTAGGGAGGTGTCTCTAATATCAAACCTTGCAAGGCTATAAATAATTAAGTCGAGGAGATTACACAACATGTTTTACGTTCTAAATTCACAGTTAAATTGTAAAACAAACGTTCTGCTCAGGATATTCCTTATTTGATTATCTGAGTCCACAGTTATGATGCTGAAACGCATTTTATGGGCCTAGGGTATACCCCAATATTGATAGTAGAAAGATGTATATAGTTCTGAGTTAACAAAGAAGATTGTTATTAAAAAAAAAATCCCAAGTATCTCTATTTGTATTTAACAGCCAAGTTAAATGTCCATTATTTGAGATTTGAAAACTACATTCTGTGTTTAATATTCAAAATATTGTTTTCTTTTTTAACGGTAACCTAATCTGCTTATTCTGGCTCACGAAATTCATTATACCCGAATTAATACATTAAACTTCGACGAAATGTCCTTTTGAACTAGAACCATAGGCCTAGTCAGCCTTCTTGTTAAGTGGCAGCAAACACATTTTCGTCCAGATGTGATTTTTATTTTTGAGCCAAAAAAAGTTCTTAATAATAACAAATATACGATTCCCTAAGAATCACGATGAGCTCTTTGGAATAAACAAAAACCCACTGTATTCTCCCTTCAGCTGTTGTTTTTCATCAGTTGACTCTTTCCGCTTAAAGCAGCTGACTCCACGTGTAATGAACTTAAAGAGGGTATTATTATTATTATTTATGACTTTGATTTATATATATAATATATATTCAATCAAGAATTGCGCGCCCTTTTTTTGAATTTTTGAATATTATACGAGTATTAGTTTGTACATTTCAAGAGAGTAGAGACAGCTCCAGGTTTGAGTACAATTTATTGATAATGGTGCATACAACAACAGTTCCCTCCCTTGGTACTTAACCTATTTTCAAATGCATATTTCTTTCTAATGAATGTTAATAATAATTATATTTCCACATCAAATATTCATGGAATGTTCAGCATATTATTAAAGCAATTATTTATAATAATTGTAACAAACTGAACCCGCTAATTTTCCTCTTTTAATTTTAGATGAATATATTAAAATTTAAATATATCTACATATAATGAAATTTGGAGAATTTGACGTCATAAAGAACAGCAAGAATGATATGTATTATAAAAAAATGATTATAAAAGTTTAAATAGACATTATAAATTTAATGTTAATTCAGTATGGCCATCCTTGACCTCAGTTACAAGCTCCAGACGATGTTTGAAGGACTCGCATTTGTGTGGGTATTATGAGACTCTACTTCTTCCTCAATCTTGTTACGTAGTTGTGAAGACATTCACAAACTTGTCCCTTCAATTTGCCCTAGATATATGGTCGGATGAGTTAGAGAGGCAAGTATGGAGGAACCAAAAATCAGGAACATTTTACTTCAACCAGAACAGGTTTCTGCTTGGATTTATAATCTGGAGCTGAACTCTGTTTAAACACATATGACCTTATCTCAACTACTTTGTTCATCCAGGGCTTCGCCCTGTCCTTCATAAACATCAAAACACATAAGTGATTTACAAAATCAGTGAGGGGCCTTTCAGGATTGACATCAATTTTATACCAGCTAGGAATTTCAGGGTCCTAATTGTGTTCTCTTTTGGTTAGTGGGTTTTTTTAAAAAAAAACCTTTTTCTAACCTATCAAAGGTCTTCTTGCCTCATTCAATGAGCTTTAAAATGATATGAGCGGAGGGTTTGAACGGAATAAGTTCGACAATTGTGTCCCTTAGTGGTTTGCTCGATGCTTACGAATAATGGTAATAGTTTTAGTCATGAAATACTCTATTTTACTCTGCTTTGGGGTGTATTCCGGATGGCTCTTGCACCATGGGCAAATTTTTTTTTTCTGCTCAGCACATTAATTATTATGAAACTGTATTTTACAGGTAAAAAAAAAGAAACTTGGAGTAAAATAAATTTGTATTTCATAATGAAACCCTCTAAAACTACTCTGTTTTGACATAAATCCCTGTACCCAGAAGTCCTAGCGACTACATTTTTCAAGCAACACCTCCATTCAGTAGTTTTACGGCTATACGTAGCAAAGAGACAGGCAAACAAAGTCTACAAGTATTGGGGTATTTAATTGATTCATCAATTAAATACCCCCCATTTTAACCTTTGGCATTAAAGCTTGAAGCCAGAGTCAATAAGGTAAAGTCAATTGAGAAAATATACTATGGATATTTTAAAGGATAATCAAATATTTATCTTGGTAGTTGTTAAAATAAAAATAAAAAATAAAAAAAAACCCAAGTTTTTTAACAAGCAATTTATTCTCTGTCCCTACTTATTTACGATCCAATTCCTCAATAAAAGTTAAACAATTTCATTCACATGAGTATAAAGTTATATATTATGTACATTTTAATTCGATCAAAGTGATGAGTACGTTGCATGCAGTCTTTGTAACTATATTTATTATAATGTTTTATACCTGTTTAGTATATGGGGGTATTTTAAATAGAAACCAAAATTACAGTATGAGTGTAGTTTTTTCTTTGTTAAATTTCATAGAATTTCTGCTATTCGTTTGTAGTTCCATCAATATTTCATTGGTATAAGAATTACTTTCATATAATGAAAGAAATTGCAGAAAGAATTTGTAAAAAATATTACATAGGTCATAATGGAATGGCTTGCTTATGTAAAGTAGTTAAACACTGTTGTCAATGCAGTTTGAGTTCTTGGAAATCAAATAAATGAACATAAAAACTGTCTACATACTTATTTGCTAGTCATGTCATTTGGATAAAAATAACACAATTATAAATATATTTAAAAAAAAAAAAATTCATTTGTGTCACATGATATTTTAATTGAAATGCGATACTATGGTTATGTCACTCCATTTCTTATTTGAATGCTCAAAAAGAATGTTTGAAAGTAGATATGTCACAAGTTAAATACATCCAAATCATATTCATCTACATAATATTTGTGTCGTCAACAAGAAACCAAGTTACTCTGAAATATTTCAAAAAATGAGTGTGAACTGCCTTCATATTCTTAAAGGCATTCTCTTTCGTTTGTATTAATAGGTTATTTCGATTATTAATTAAATAATGACTCCAATAATAATTGCAACTTAATTATAGGAAAAAATCAATTGCCACTAAATACATCTCTGGGGCTATGAAAATGATGGACGCTCTTTGGTGAGCCATATCGGCTCCATGTGCAGTCGACACATTTATCTGAGTGCTCTATTGGATAGACAACAATCCTTGTTTTCTTTATATAAAGTGGATTTTTAGCAATAACCATGCGGTATAGGTCTTAAAATGACTCCAAAATATTTGGCTGTTATATATATGAAGTAAAAAAAACTATAAAGTTTCTTCTTTTCAATATTTGAAAACAAACAACTTGCTTTCTTGTTGACTTGACACATTTATGAGTATTTTAGAACTAGGCCGACTTAACCCAGACTTAGAAAAATTAAGGAAGCTGAGACCAAGGCAGAAGAACACAAGATTTGGAGGATATAATCACATTCTTATACAAAAGTCTTCAGTCATTATTATTATTACAGACTGCTTTTGGTTGGTCATGAATGAAAATATAATTTAAAAAATTCAAAATTAGTCAAAACTATATTCACTAGATACATACAGTATCTAATATTACAGGGTTGTAGATACTAAATAAACTACTCTGTTATCGTACTTATTTGAGCTCCTATCCAATCAAATATCAAGTAACGAAGACAAATTGTCTTTTGATTGGATAATTTCTTTATTTTTAGATTAAAATATGTATGATGGCACCTTTCTAACTATTATCAGGTCTAAGTCATTTTTATCTTTATCATTAGATAATTCCAGAGGCCAGCTATTCAAAACTATATGAATACAGAAGATAAGTTTCTTTTTTTTTTTTTTGAAAAAATTCATAATAATTAGTCAAAGATAAGATTTTGAGCGTCAAGACCAAAGTGGTTTTAAGGGTCGAGATGAATAACAAAGGTCAATAGCAAGACTGGAGGTGGTGTGAGGACCGATACCAAGACTTTGAAATGTCGGTAACGCCAAAAATTGATCTGTAGATCTTTCTCAATAAGCACATATTAAAGACTAAGCATATCTTATTATGCGATTGCTTTGTACTTTTTCAACTCAAAGCATTATTCACGTCGCATATCTGTAATTCATACACTAGCCTAAGTGTGTCATTAGTTGTACAAAAAATACCTTTACACCTAGGGAATTCAAAAATAAATCTTAAACACAGAGATATTCTTCCTTTGTTTGCTTCCTAGAATTATAGTTTTAAAATCACATATTAAGTGCAAACAAAGTGACGTCAGAGCAAAGGGGCTAAGGGTCCCTCACTTTTCGAATAACAATGTAAAATTGTTACATATGATTATGGTTCTCAAAAATATGTGGCGTCCTTTTTTTAAGAATGAACCCTCATTCATTAATTGAATCCATGCGACACTTCTGGTGAAAATGATGTATTTGATAAAGGTTTAACTGTTGTTAAAAAAAAACTTAAATAAAAGTTTTTTTTTAAAAATAATCTCAATCGAAGTAAGTAAGACATGTTTTCAAATTAATGATAATTTTACTCAATTCAGTATCAAATCACCCAAAGAGATTATAGGTAAGTATTATACATCCTGAAGTTTTATTCATAATTAATTAGTCATTCATTTATATTAAAAATGAATAAATTGACTACAAATGTAGATCAATCCTTTCAATCATTATATTTCTGACACAATTTCATTCATAAAATCTTTAAATTATAAGCCCGTATAAGGACAATTTGATGCAAGGATTTTAAATTAAAATACATTATATAGAAAAAAAACCCAGAAAAACGTTTGTATAACTTTTTTGTCTAATTACTGAAATGATATAAATATACTGACATCTATTTTCAAACTAAAAGATTTGAATTTTGTAGAGTCTATTAGAACTTTTATTTTCGAGAAGTTTATTTTTGTCGAAATTATTATAAAAGAACCAGGATGTAATAACTTGTTTATTACTCAATTATCATTATAGATAATATTTCCCTCAGATTCTGAATATTAGCATATCAAGATATTAAAATCAAGAAACAGTATTATTAATATGATCCAGAAATGCTCAATAATTAGGTTTTTTTTTTTAAATGTATTAAGAAAATTAAATCAAAAGGGAATTTCGCTATTTTTTACCCTAATTATTTTTTAGACTCAAGTTTTCAAAATTGTGTCACAACTTTACGAATTTTGACTCTAGAAAATATTACATTGTGGTTGTAAAAATAGTAACTGTATTTAATGAGAGCATGCCTTGCCTTTTAATAGTGCTTTTGAGTTATTTAGGCGTATCCATATAATTTTCAAAGATTATTATTCTAAAATATTTAATCAAAGGACCTCAAAATATTTTTTGTATCTGTTCAAAACCACTTCACACTTTTTCTATTCCATTCATACATTTTGTTTTGAATATTTTTCAAGGTACTGAAAGTTACGATTTGTAGACATGCAAAAAAGTCATGTTATAACCAAAATAACTTTTTCGTTTTTCAAAGAAATTATTTGCTCATAAAATATTTGTTAATATATACTTAAAGAATATTGAGTTTTAAATATATTTTAGTTCTAATGCATACATTAGAAATTATTCAAGTTCAAGTTCTTTGGGATACCAGTGTTCATCTGGGTGTGAAGGAAGTTTTTTATATTAATATTATATCAACAGAAATTACTTCATAAAATATCATCTGTAAAATGACATAGCATATATTTTTTATTTAAAAATATAAGAATAAACGTACCTACAGATATATTAAATACGAAAAAAGTACTTGTAAACCGTCTATTTTTAAGTATGAAAAAGTTCTCTTCACACCCAGAGGGTCACCAGTGTCCCATAATTATTCTAGAGAAACGGGTTGAGTTACAATTTTTTTATAAAATCAAATTAGGTTAGTATGTTGGTCACTTTGACCTCAAAAACATAACTTCAATTAAAAATACTTTCTGAGACCTTATGGGTTTGAAAGGGTTACAAATAAGTTTTTTACGTTTTTTTAAATTGGTGTAAGGTATAACTTTTTTTAATTTTTATTAAAGTATTAATAGTTATACCCGTGTTTTCACAACTTCTTCATAATAACATTTGAAAAAAAAATTTCTTAATAAGAAAATATTTAATTGCTATAAAAAGTTATTTTTACCAATTGAAATAGTTTAGCATTAATGAATCACCAACTAATTATCTTATTTGTACTTTAAGATCAAAAGGGTATAAATTGTAATGTTTAATAAGTACAAAAAATTTATGTTTGTAATACCTTCAGGCTAGTTGTTAAGATATTATTACAAGTATGTAATACATTACGTACAAATTGGTAAATAAAATAATTAATTACTTTATTAGAGGAAACACATTTTAATTCAATATTTAATGTCTTATATGTGATCAATTGATCACATAATAATAATAATAACCTTGTGATAATAAATCAAATAGCAGACAAAACATTGAATTATAATTAAACATATATGAAAGAAAGTTCTGATATAAACAAATGAAAACCCCCCAAAAAAATATTTAATTTCGGTATATTGTGTGATATTGGATGTAATCTCTCTAACAAAAACCTTTGAGCGTTTATGAAAGAATCAGTTGTTAACTATAGAATTTGACTTTTAGAATATTGTACTTAGAATGTCATCACTTTATGCGTCGCTTAAATGTCTTTATCTCTCAACAATCTACGTACTCTTTTCTTTAATAGGTCGCATTTCCTTGATATTAAATATGAATTTCTTCAAATATTTGCACATCCTTTTTGAAAATGAAAAAATTAATATCTGACTCTCATAAAATAAGGCTTTTATTACCCAGAAAAGTGGAATAGAATGAGTGGAAGGATTTAATTAAAGGAGTAAATTAATTTAGCTCAAATTATTCACACTCACATAAATTCTTGTTCTCTTGGATATTGGACAGATTGTGGTTACTTAAAAACTGTCAAACTGTGACAAGCAAACAAACTAACGTGCTATGTCTTCATATGTTAAGAAAACAATTATATTTTAATTAAAATTGCATATATTTCTAAAAAAGTATTCATGAATTAATTGATTTAATGATAAATACTTACCTTTAGAGAGTAAATTTGGTTAAAATATATCTATCTATATATATATATATACGGTGGTAAAAACTGGGTTATAAGTTAGTCTAGATTTTACATTTTGAGATGAGCAACTTTTTTTACTGTACAGTTTTTGAGAAAATGAGGGTCTTATCTTGATCCATCGTATTTTTTTGCTAACGTTAAGAAAAAGTTCAAGGAGGAATTACATTATTAAATAGGGACTTTACAATTTATTTTATTGCAACAATATGATAGATATACAACTCAGCTACTCAAATATTAAAATGTTATTGAGAAATATTCAAAATTAAAAAATTGAGAGTAAATTTTGTGACTTCCCCCGAGAGAAAATTGAAAAATTTGGTCAAAGAAGTATGTTTTTTTTTAATAAGAAATCAAAAAACAAACTCAAATTATTATCTTATACACTAAAGTGAAATAGAGCATTATCTACAAAAAATGCTTTATAAGCTATCCGCAAAAATAAATATCTTATCTCTAAAAATAGAAATAAAATACTGGAAGGGAGGAAATGTACCACGTATAACGCGCATGAGACATTTATTTACCTGCTAATTTCCTTGAAAATTTTAAGTTTCAGGGTTCATAACGTATTATTTAACTATAGACAACAAATGCTTAGGATAACTAACACATATTATGTCTAAAATTAGATAATCTTCATGTATATTTTTCTTGTAAAACCAAAGCATAATTACTTGAATTTACTAAATTACGTAATAAAATTAGACTCAATATCCTGCTTTATATCAATTAAAGTAGAAATTTTTTAATATACATCTAAATTTTTTTTTCCAAGTATAAAATATTTAACTAATATTATCAAAATAATCTTTATTAATGACATGCATTAAACATATCAAAGGATCTTAAAAAATGCTGGTATTTCCTATTTGATATCGTAATTATATTATTTAGACTTTGGACGTTTTTTCAGTCTTTTTATGATTACTCTGACGCTTATTTGGACTATAAACTTTGAAAGTCTTTAACTTCTTTGTGTGATAGCTCTTATATTTGTTTTTAGTATAAGGTCAAAGCTTCATATATTTAAAAAAAAGTCTATAACATGATTAATTAGAATATGACTTGTTAATACTACATTAATTCCTATATTTAAATATGTAATTTTATATCTCATAATATTATCCGTATAACCAATAACCATCCTTTAACTTCATAGAACAAAATTATTTGTCACTATACATCACTTAGCTCTTATAAAAGGCTGTTTGATATTGAATTATAATAAAAATGTCGTTTTTATAGAGTAACTACTTCAATAATAATTCAATCAAATTTAGTAAATTTTTAAACCCAGGTCATATCTGGAGTTAGTGTTTTTTCTGATAATAATAATTATAAGAATACATATTAGAATATAAACCTCTGGGAGAAGAAATCATTGATACTATAGATGATTGGAATGTCCACATAAGAAGATTTATTCATATGCAGATTGGATCTGCTAAATCAACATAGGAGATACAAATTAAAAAGTGTTTGTACTATCTAAAAATAATACAACATCTGGGGCAGTCTGACGGGGGGTTCTTTTTTTTTTTTTTTTTTTTTTGTAAAAATGCTATCTTGTGACAGAAATATTTAGACATGTTTTTTGTCTTTGAAAGTAGAGCTAGGCCTTCACATTTATCAACAACATCCATTTAGAATCGTATAAATACATATATGTTATATGTAATATATTTGACTTTAGAAAGAAATGTAATTCAAGGGTGCGTGATTCTTATTAAATTTTTCCGATTAATTAATTATTTGAAAAAAAAAATAAAAATACATATTAGAAATGTACAATATATATATTTCTCAATATTTCGACGAAGGGAAGTTCTTACTCTAAAGAGAGATTGAATAATTAGATCTCATTATACGAATACAAAAAAGATTTAAACAGCTTGTCTTTGACATCTTTGGAATATTTCAATCCTTTATGAAATAATCTTTGCACCAGTGTTCTACACAACCAAATTCTAATCTTATTAAACTGATGCAGACAATTTTGCTTGTAAAGTACTGGTTGAGATACATTTTATACGCTGGAAACACTTTAGAGCAGTAATCCTCGGTACCAGTCCTTGGATCAATCGGGCCGCACAATAATTATACATATGTTATATTTTTGGAGCAATGGGTTAAGAAAGTTATTACTAGGAATGTCAATAATAATATGCAAATGGGGTGCGTAAAATAAAAAGAAAGAGGAAATACACCTGGTAACTCTGACAATTTGATGAATGTTGAGAGGAAAGCAGCTTGAGCTGTCATGACGTTTTAATTTAGCTACAAGCTGCTATTCTCCTTTATATACATATACAAATGAAGACATCAATTATAAATAATAACATTATGTATGTAGACCATAGATGAGAGGCAGAAAATTAACTGAAATTAATGTCAGGAAATTATATATTTTTAATTAATAATAATTATACGAGGACTTGAGCCCTTTTTGTTTACATTTTATTTGCTTTATTAACTTTAATGCATGTATTCTTCCTTTATGCGAGATCTTTACTATCAAGTAGATGTTCTCCCCTCAGTAGTAATAAAGGAAAAATGATAACAGCTTTGGAAAACAAAAGGTACTGTTCGAAGAGCCAACTCCACAAAGTCTCGCACTCGGCATTTTGCATATTTTTTACATTCCTAATCGTATGACTGCAATTATTTGGATGCTATTCCTGATGTACTCTTGGATTTTTATTTTCATTCAACTATTACTACTCTATATGTACCTACTTAAATCAATTAATTTAAAAAAACTCAATTCTCTTTAAATGAATAGACAATCCAAGAGTAAGTACAAGAGGAATTGTCAAATTTCTAAACTCTTTTTTCAAAATAAGATCTTGTTAATTCAACGAAACATTAATATTGCAATCGCAATGTACCCTTTTAACGTTTAAGATACACAGTTCTATAACTACCCTCAGATAACCAGGATGAAGGCACTAATTTGTGATAATTGTTTGAAACTGTTGTCCCCAACTGCTACATCTCTGCATAGAATGAAATATTCTATTATAAATGAATGTTTTAATTTAAAATAATCTTCACAGATACTAAGGACAAAAAAATGACGATCGAATATTTAGAAAATATGTACATCATATAGTACAAAAATAAAGAAAAATTATATATTTTAGGCAATTAAAAGCATATTAACCCTCTTCAGACTTTGAAAACACATAAAATATCACTCAAAGGAATGACTACTGAACCTTACATTTCATGTACAGAATCACAAATACATATATTCAACTCAATATTGGTTTTCTTTCTGTATTTGAAAAACGTAAAAAAAACAACTCATTATTCTTGGTATATAAGGCACTTAGACTCATATTGTATTGAATACGAGGAGAATATGTACTGTATAGCTGTATATTCTTCTAATTCGTAGCTCCAATAATAAATCTACTTGTTAAATAATCATAATTTACTTTTAAATATATAATTCAAGTTATTATTTCCATAATATCCTTGTTACCAATCGTACTTCTCTCAAATTGAACCTTTACTCCCAGGAAATATCGTTCACCATAGATATTTTCATCGAAAATCCAGCGTAGTTTGCCTCTGCAGCTTTATAAATATCTAGGGTTACAACTTTTGACGAGAGAAAAAGTACAGTCTTATTATTAGAAAAGGAAAAACAGCAGTTGGTACTCTTGTTCTTTTTTGAAATTATGTTCATTCTTCATTAGATTGATGAGGAGAAAAATTCAATAATTTTAGTATTCTCCGTGTACCTAAAGCTATTTTTATTTATGAAAAGTCCTCCTTCTTGGGGCAGTCACACTAAATATAAATTTTCTACATCCCAAAATCATATAACAGGCAGATGATGTTACCAAAGGTGTTAATTCAATAATACCATAAGTTTCGTTTCTCCCTTCTCCTTGCATTCTGCAAAATATTCTGCACGTAATTTTTGGCAAGAAAAATAACAGTTTACTAATTAAATGGTCAAAACAGTTGGTATTTTGCTCTTCACTTCTTCTTTTTTAATTTATGTTCATTCAGCTTTAAAGGGGAGTTTACTCATTGAGGGTTATTACAGCTTTATGCGATTTTATTCCACCTTTTTCTTCTTATTATTTTTATGAACATCTTTATAACGGATCCAGGAAAATTTATCGACGTTAATTCATCAATAGTAAATTCACCGATCATCAACTCATCGATTTATAAATTCACCGATTTAAAAATTCATCGACTTTATTTTCCAATGAATACTTTCAACAGTTAAGAGTGAATAAGTGTATACCTGTTGCTGCCTCCGGTTAAAATGTTAATCACATGATGAACTAGCTTTTAATTATAATTTATCGTTTCCTATTTGAGTGCTTCTTTATATTCGTCAAGTTATCATCTATTGGTAATTATTTTAAATCCAATTAACTTTTATAGAAATAAACCTTATTCTAAACCATCGTTTTGAGAAGGGGTTTATTAAGTTAAAGGAGCCTCTATTAACTTGGGATAACAAAACAACAAATCTATTTAAAATCTAAAAATAAATCTAATTTACGGTTCTTTGTAAGAGTTTCAAAGTTGGTTGTCGTACATTTTTGTAAATATGTACAAGTCCAAAATATGTAATTAAAACAATAACTTTTGCTATTTTATGCACAAAATTTCTTTATATATTCTTAATCTGGTCAGTGTTCATATGAAGAACCCTGCCAAACAAATTTGCTCTAAGTTATTGAAAGTATACATTGGGAGAAAAAAGTCGATGATTTTTTCCCTTGATGAATTGTTGATCGATGAATTTTCCTATCAATAAAGTTACTATCGATGAATTGATGTCAATACGCTTACCGGACACCCTTTATAACAATGGTATTAGAATGTAACATGACCTTTTTAGCAGAACCCTATCTTTTATAACTTTTCTCTCTTTGACTTCACAAAGAAAATAAGAAATATGTAAACTACACGTAGAGCTTAATGCATACAGCTGCATTAAGCCCCAAGGTGGGCTCACAGATTCAAGCTTACTGCAAAAATATGAAAGTGTTTGCAAAACTTGATGAAGACATAAATAAAGTAGAAATGTGTTTGTAGATTGCAGAGACAACTTTTATATTATTAATAATTAATTGATATATTTTACTAACGTCATTCAAGATTGCTCATTTACCAAGGGACAATATGTACCAACTGTTATCAATTATAATATTGTCTAATTGTATTCTTAGACTCTTGGTCCGTCTATAATATGGACATCTTTCTATAAAATAAAAAATAAAAAATTGCCCACACATATTTGTTGATGATTTTGATTAAAAATGCATCACAAAATTATGATATAAGCATCACAATAGTATTTTTCATTTAATAATATTGCTTTAACTGTTTCTCATCCCTAAAGGAGTAACACATTTTCTTTTGTATTGACCAAGGGTCAATGTAAATATAATATATAAATTGTTAAAATACATTTTCAAATTATACTTCTATTTTTTTTTACATAACATTTCTAAACAAACATAGAATATGATCATTTATTCAGTCAACTATTAAGTAACATAAGTTACTTAAGTTAACAATAAGTTAACAACTGAACAAATGAAGAAAAAAAAAAACCTTCTGCTTGTCGTCACATCATTAAAATGTTTATATGTTATATAAATATCATAACAATATGTAATGTACTTTTCACTCTTTCTTTGATGAGTATATATATATATATATATATATATATATAAAGGCTCAAATTCAATTGGTTGCTACTCTATATCATCACCAAAGATGGAAAATTTGTCGAAATAGGATTTTTAATTGGATGAAGAGAGAGTAAAATAATAACATATATGTTTTAATATTTCTGTCTATTCGTTAATTTCTATTAGATCCTTAAGTTTATTGTTTTATGGCAAACAAGGGGACCATATGTAGAGTAATAGCACGTCTTCTAATCGTGCTCGACATATTTCCTATCTGTAATAAGTTATCACTGGGAATGAGTAATACACCCTGGTATCTTTGTTTCATTTTATTGATTGATTGCTACTGAGAATGTTCAATAATACTCAATAAATAAATGGTGGAAACTGAGAGGACTGAAGGGAATTTGAATTGTCAGAAATCCAGGAAAAGGAACACACTTTCTTGAGCAATATTTCTTAATAATAATCGGAAATAAAACTACTTTTAATTATTAGAGCAAGTTGTCGCTTAAGTGTATGTACAATACATAGAAAACTAAATTCAAATTGATTCCCGAGGTAGTAAAAACAACAAACATTTAAACTTAAAAAAATATATAGAATTATAAAAAAAAGTTAAATAGTAAAAAAAATTGTAAAATTAATAAAGAGTTTTTTGATATTTTTGTGTTTCGACTTTAAAATATTTATATGATATTTTCTATTTAAATATTTTAAATTTGCACTTCTTCGGAATACACTTGTAGCTATTTCAACCTCTTAGTCAGGACAATGCCCCCAGTATAATTATACATGTATTGAGAGAGTAGACACATATACACACTGAATTTAATTCATCTCATGGATGTATAATACTGATCTATAGTAAATTTACATTAATTTTGTTACATAGTAAAACCCAAATTTACCGTTCTTTAAATTTCTAATTAATATATTTGACAATTTTTGTAAATTATCTCCTTCCAATCTGGGAACTTGTCGCACTTTATTTTCATTGAAGAGGAACTTTAGACTCGTCATTGCGATAGTAATCCTGCTCAGTACAAGAGGAACAGTAGGTTCGGATATTTGGCGGATCAGCTAGTGGTGACTTTTTGTAATTTCCTTCCCCCTTTTATTTATTATTAATTTTTTTCATAGATATCCTTATATCAAATTATATCCTAATGTGTCATTATAATATATTGAAAGTAGCAATTCAAGACCTGGCAAATACGTATTTGAATACGATTTGGGCAAAAAGTACTCATTAAAAAGAACGTTATCTTTCCAGCCCAGGCATCAATGCAGTATTAATTTCGTAAGCTAACTACGGCTAGACAAAATGAATTCACTCACAATTTTTGTATAATGATGATATTGACGAAACAAAACATTTGTTTAAAATACGATCCAGTTAAACAAAACTTTTTTTTCTTACTAAAAGAACGAAACGTACAAGTGACGAAATGAAAAAAAAAAAAAAAATGCAGACAGAATTAATAATTATCTTCTTCAGAGATAAAAAAGCTAAATAATTTGAATATTTTAGTGATTAAAAATAACTAAATGATTAAATCTATATTAATTGTATTTTGAGTATACAAAATTCAAATTTCATAGCAAGAAGTCAAGCATTTTCCATTGTTATAAATCATTTTTTAACATGTATGTACATATATCGACGGTTAAAGTTCAAGAAAGTTTTAATTATTTTCCAATAAAGCTTAAAAATGATTGATTTATAATCCATAAAAGAGTTTGACAAAATGTCAAAGTGGAGTAGTTCTAGGCTTTATTATTTTTATTTTTTTTGATGATACATCAAATATATATATTTTGTATTTAGGTATGGTTACCTTTAAAGTCACTTCCTTAAAAAAATCCTAGTCTTAAACACTCCTGTTATTCCTTTTAGTATTTGTTTGTGTAAACACACATGGATTTATTAAAGATTTGAGAGGTGTGAGCTGAAGTTCTTCAAGTCTCTTATAAAATATAAAAAAAACTGTTTTTTCAAAATTTGAATTTATAGTTATTCATCTCCACTTCAGCTCTGAAAACCTAACCATCTAAATTGATATAGTAACATACAGATGTATAGATTTGGGAAATTTGTAGAGATAGAATTAAATTCGATGAAAATAAGACAAAAATCAACTTCTAAGTTGCACTGTAACGTTCTCTCGCCTGCTCAACTATTGGATATAGACGTATCTGTTTGTTTCTCTCCCAAATGTATACGGCAATAAAAAAACACCTTGAAATCATGTGAAAATTTCCCAAATCTACAGTCTCATGAAGGTATGTCAAGTTAAATTTTAATGTGTCTAAGCCAAACTGATTGTTAGACATTGAGCCCAAGACAAAAAACGTTTTAGCTCTTCCTCGTCTTCCCAGATCTAAGACTTAATTATGTTTGCATTTACATACGAAAATCACCTACATATTGAATGATATATATATATAAAACAAACAATAGCCTCTATCAACTTGGGATTACAAAACAACAAATCAATTTAAAATCTAAAAATAAATCTAATTTATGGTTCTTTGTAAGAGTTTCAAAGTTGGTTGTCGTACACTTTTGGAAAAACAAGTCCAAACTATGTAATTAAAACAATAACTTTTGCTATTTTATGCACAAAATTTCTTTATATATTCTTAATCTGGTCGGTGTTCATATGAAGAACCCTGCCAAACAAATTTGCTCTAAGCTATTGAAAGTATTCATTAGGAGAAAAAAGTCATTGAACTTTTCCATTGATGAGATGATGGTCGACGAATTTTCCTATCAATAAAGTTTGTTTGTTTAGCTCCTAGATTGGACCCACCTCACCGGAACTGAATCCGGTATCAGCCGTTAGTGTTTGTTTGATAGTACAAACACATTGATATATTTTAAAAATATACTCCTCCAAGGATACATTTTTTTCTTTAATCTCTCCCTCGAGAGCCATCATTTTTTCCGTTGTTGCCGGACAACCAAAGATGAGATGGTGAGGAGTTTCGTCATTCTCAGGACAGAGTCTACAGGTTGGGCTAATGGCCTTCCCCAACTTGAAAAGATGCCTGTTGAGACCGATGTGTCCGCTAATCATGCCAACGATGACCGAAATTTGTGCTCTTTTGAACTTAAATATTTTATGTCCTATGTACGGATTTGGTATGAAGAGTTTTGACAAGAGCTCATCTTCCGCCACTTGGTTCTCCATTCCCTCAAGGACGCTTGTCGAAGGGTATTCTTAGTTTGGCATAACGAAACGGGCACAGAGACAGGTGTGCCTCTCCTGGCACCGTCTTTGGCCAATGCGTCCGCAAACTCGTTTCCAGTGGTGTCGTTATGTCCTCTCACCCAACCAATCGTAATATTACATTCTGAGCTGTTTAAGGCATTTTTACAGCCGATAACTTCTTCAGTCAAAAGGTCGCCCTGCTTAATTTCAAGACTGTTGATGGCTGATAGGCAGTCAGAAAGGATTAATACCTTCTTCCCCTCTAATTGGTCTCCATGGAGATGATTGGAAAGGTTCTTTATAGCTTCCACCTCAGCTTGGAAAACGGTATTTGTTTCATTGAGCTTCAAGCTTTCTTTCGTCGAGCACAGTGTCACCCCTCGTCAAAGCCCAGCCAGCACCTGTAAGATTATCGATCCTTGAACCGTCGGTATAGCCAACCAAATCAAAGTCGCCTATACGCCATATTTTTTGTACAGCGTATTCCACATTGCCAGACCAAAAAGGTACACGAGGAGGAGGAGTTGGGACATCATTCATACGTAGAGACCTATCTAGATATTTTAGGTGCCCTCTATGCAAATGATCATACCATTTGAGTGGATTTTCTTTCCTTGTCAGAAGTCTCATCATGCATGCGCGCTCCAAAATATAAAGATGAAGTGGCATAAGCCCGCAGAGTATTTCCATTGTAGCCGTGGGTGTGGACCTCATAGCTCCAGTGATACTCATGAGGCCAAGTCTCTGCAGCTTACTGAGCTCATCTTTCATGACTTTGCTACCTTGAAGCTTTGGTGCGAATACAACAGCATCATAACTAACAATTGATCTGACGTAGGCTTCGTATATCCATTTGGACTTTTGTGGGTTAAGACCCCAGTCTGATCCGACGAAAGCTCTCAACGCAAATAAACTCCTCTTGGCCTTAGAGATGGCGTGTTCTATATGCTTTCTCCACTTGAGTCCGTCATCTAGTATTAGTCCAAGATATTTAAAGGTTTTAACCCTTTCAATCTTGGTACCGGACAGGTATAGACAAATATCTTTGCCGTTTCTTCTTTTGGAGAAAAGCATGAGTTTAGTTTTATGCTTACTGAAGACGGTTTCTCTTTTATTAGCCCAATTTGTAATTTGTCGAGGGCATTCTGCATCAGACAGAAAAGGGTGTGACGATCCGTGCCCCGAACACATAACACAAGATCATCTGCGTACGCGACCTTATGAATCGGTCTTTCGACCTCTTCCAAAGCTTCTTGAAAAGCTAGGTTCCACGCAATGGTTGAGAGGATTCCTCCCTGTGGACAGCCTTTTGTCGGAGTTATGGACACATGCTCCCCACCTAGCTCTGCAGAAACAGTTCTACTTTTCAGTAAATTATCATACCACGTAATCGTCTTCTCGTCCACCCCATATTTTTTCATGCTCTCGGTGATGTGACCGAAACCAACTCTATCAAAAGCACCCTCAATATCCAAAAAGACAACGAGGGCTTCTTCATTCCGATGGTAACTACTTTCACAAGTATCCACAAGCCTACTTATGACTGTGTCAGTGGATCGTCCCTTGGAAAAGGCAAATTGGTTAGGCAAAACCAAATTGCATCTCTCATGGATTTTCCACTGTACCATACGTTCCAGGATTTTTACCGCCACATTTGTGAGAGTAATTGGCCTGAAAGCTCGTGGTTCAGAGTAATCCTTTTTTCCCGGCTTGGGAATAAATATTACTTTGGACGTTCGTCATCACTTTGGAGTATAACCGGTACAATAAACAGAATTGTAGAGATTTGTTAATCTCAAAACAAAACAGTCCGGTAAATTTTTATATGCTTGAGGTGGGATTTGGTCTGGACCAGGCTTTTTATTTGATTTAAGGCTATTAATTGCACTTCTCACATTTTTTGGGTCAAAAAATTGCATGTGGGGATTGTTTTGGCTATGTAAGGGCTATTGTCGTATGTGGTCTTTGAATCAGGGAAATGTTCATCTAGAAGAAGTTTCAGGCTATCCTTTTCGTTGATAGGGTCACTCAAAATAACCACACAGACATTCGTATGATTCGATCTTGCCTTCATTAGTCTGGAGATGTGCTTTGGTCCTTCGAGCATTGTAACCCATGCTTTAAATGCCTACACCTCTTGGCCTTTATTATCATGGTCTTATACTTTTGTTTTTCAACTTTGATGAGATGATGGTCGATGAATTTTCCTATCAATAAAGATACTATCGATGAATTAACGTCAGTTCGCTTACCGGACACCCTTTATAACAATGGTATTAGAATGTAACATGACCTTTTTAGCAGAACCCTATCTTTTATAACTTTTCTCTCTTTGACTTCACAAAGAAAATAAGAAATATGTAAACTACACGTAGAGCTTAATGCATACAGCTGCATTAAGCCCCAAGGTGGGCTCACAGATTCAAGCTTACTGCAAAAATATGAAAGTGTTTGCAAAACTTGATGAAGACATAAATAAAGTAGAAATGTGTTTGTAGATTGCAGAGACAACTTTTATATTATTAATAATTAATTGATATATTTTACTAACGTCATTCAAGATTGCTCATTTACCAAGGGACAAGATGTACCAACTGTTATCAATTATAATATTGTCTAATTGTATTCTTAGACTCTTGGTCCGTCTATAATATGGACATCTTTCTATAAAATAAAAAATAAAAAATTGCCCACACATATTTGTTGATGATTTTGATTAAAAATGCATCACAAAATTATGATATAAGCATCACAATAGTATTTTTCATTTAATAATATTGCTTTAACTGTTTCTCATCCCTAAAGGAGTAACACATTTTCTTTTGTATTGACCAAGGGTCAATGTAAATATAATATATAAATTGTTAAAATACATTTTCAAATTATACTTCTATTTTTTTTTACATAACATTTCTAAACAAACATAGAATATGATCATTTATTCAGTCAACTATTAAGTAACATAAGTTACTTAAGTTAACAATAAGTTAACAACTGAACAAATGAAGAAAAAAAAAAACCTTCTGCTTGTCGTCACATCATTAAAATGTTTATATGTTATATAAATATCATAACAATATGTAATGTACTTTTCACTCTTTCTTTGATGAGTATATATATATATATATATATATATATATATAAAGGCTCAAATTCAATTGGTTGCTACTCTATATCATCACCAAAGATGGAAAATTTGTCGAAATAGGATTTTTAATTGGATGAAGAGAGAGTAAAATAATAACATATATGTTTTAATATTTCTGTCTATTCGTTAATTTCTATTAGATCCTTAAGTTTATTGTTTTATGGCAAACAAGGGGACCATATGTAGAGTAATAGCACGTCTTCTAATCGTGCTCGACATATTTCCTATCTGTAATAAGTTATCACTGGGAATGAGTAATACACCCTGGTATCTTTGTTTCATTTTATTGATTGATTGCTACTGAGAATGTTCAATAATACTCAATAAATAAATGGTGGAAACTGAGAGGACTGAAGGGAATTTGAATTGTCAGAAATCCAGGAAAAGGAACACACTTTCTTGAGCAATATTTCTTAATAATAATCGGAAATAAAACTACTTTTAATTATTAGAGCAAGTTGTCGCTTAAGTGTATGTACAATACATAGAAAACTAAATTCAAATTGATTCCCGAGGTAGTAAAAACAACAAACATTTAAACTTAAAAAAATATATAGAATTATAAAAAAAAGTTAAATAGTAAAAAAAATTGTAAAATTAATAAAGAGTTTTTTGATATTTTTGTGTTTCGACTTTAAAATATTTATATGATATTTTCTATTTAAATATTTTAAATTTGCACTTCTTCGGAATACACTTGTAGCTATTTCAACCTCTTAGTCAGGACAATGCCCCCAGTATAATTATACATGTATTGAGAGAGTAGACACATATACACACTGAATTTAATTCATCTCATGGATGTATAATACTGATCTATAGTAAATTTACATTAATTTTGTTACATAGTAAAACCCAAATTTACCGTTCTTTAAATTTCTAATTAATATATTTGACAATTTTTGTAAATTATCTACTTCCTTTGGCTTTAATATTTGTTTACTTCTAATGGGAAAGACATAGTAATGAGTTTGTCTTTTGTGGAGGGGCGTTCAAAGATGAAGTCGAGAATGGAGTCCTTGTATGTTGGTCGTATTTTTGATACATACCTCAGATCTGAAGGTTTTTCTTTAGACAAACAAATTTCTCTAAGCCTCTCCTCCAAAACCTTAAAACACTTTAAGGTGACTTTGTAGTGCTTGAAATGATTTTGAAGGTTTTGGAAGATGAAAAGTTTTAGAGAATTTGTGTATCTAAAAATTTATAAAATTAACACGACGAGGTTTTTGGGATAAACAAAAAGTCTATGTGTTCTCCCTTCAGCTGTTTTTGATCAGTTGACTCTTTTGATTTAATGTAGCCTACTCTACCTGTTATTAACTCAAAAAGGGTATTATTTATGATTTTCATAATATGTAAAAAATATATTAGATCAAGGATTGCGCGCCCTTTTTTTGAATTTTTAAATATTATACATGTAAAACGATTGATTTGTATAATGGTAGAATTCATCAATGTACAGCATATCTAAACAATAACTCTGTCCAATATTAAAAAGTTGGCAAGAAGAAAAATACAGAAGGGTAGCAGCTACCAGTTGTTGTTTTTCCTAATTTTTCCTTTTCCTTTTGAGAGTCGAGGTTGTGAGTGGACAAATAAAAGTTCGTCGTGTATCCCTCTAATTCGCCATTTTCTATATATTTCTCTTCTTAATATTTTGTAGAGAAAAAATACATTTTTGTGATTAGAAAAGAAAATAATACAGTTGTCTCTCTTGTTATCTTTTTAAAATTATGGTCATTCATAAAGAATATAATAATTTTGTATTTCATGACTCATTTTGTACAATTCAATTTGAAGCTGTTAAATTAGCAAAACAATGTTACATTCCTTCCATTTACTGGCTGAGGATAGCGAAAATTATTCACTAACGGCTTTCCATGACCCCTTAATGCTCTAAATTTTTCAAGTTGTGTCTTGGATATTGTATTGACTCTCTAAAAAAAAATAAAGTTATAAGTTACTTTTGAAGCGAATACTTTTTTGGGTACCTTAAAAACAGTCCAAATTACAACTTCATTACATCTCGGCGTTGTCAAAGATCCATTGTAAAAAAACATATTGTGCTTGTTGTTTGGCAAGAGATGAATAGGCGAAAAGTTTGTGTTTCCTTTGGATCCCTCCGCCACAACTTTTGTTAAACTCTCTATCAAAGGTTTGATTTCATCATTATCATGATTACTTATGTTAAAAAAGACTCCAAGTACATGCAAACTGTCACTTTTGTTTTTAGATAGGGCTTCCTGAAATGTTGATCCGTGGTTGGTATTAAAATGCACTAAATGCGCTTCGAGTGGAAATTGTTCGCCATCCATTTGATGCTCTGAGCCTAAGGAGTCATTTCCACCCCAATGAAAATGAAATTGAGACAATTGATAATTTCCTGGTAGATGTTCACCGGAAATCGATGGTATTTTGCTTTCACTTTGATTCAGAGTAAACACAACAGTATGGTTATTATTGTGTACGTCTAGTTCTAGTGTTTTATTGTAAGAACATAACTCATATTTAGGTGATGGCTTCTGTTTTTATAATAAAAAAATACAAATAATCAAAATTGAGTCAATTTTCTTTTAAACGAGAGACCAACATATTTAAATCCATAACTTACTCTAATTACATAACTGTTAACAAAATTAATAGGCGACTGAGCTTGTCCTGCATTACATATTTTGTACACACTTGGATCCTCTTCTCCTAAATTGGAAAATTAAACTTTATGCATGTTATATACGAATATTTAATGATTCAAATTCAATTAATCACACTGGTCAACAGTCAAAAGTCCTAAGGGGTATTATAAGTATAATAAAAGTTATTTAGTTTTGCAATCTGATTTCAAGTCAATAATTTATTTTTTTCAAGAGTCTGAGGGGTTTTCGAGAAACCAGAGTCTAAGCTATTTTGGCTCATTTTCCAACTTCAACTTCAATTTAAGATCATAAATATACTCATTTTGTGAATTAAAAAATAATGATCCGCAAGTGCTTTTAATGCAAACTATATTTCCAGTCTTTGTTTTGATCTAAGGGGGATCTGGGACTTGAGTAGATCAAAAAGTCGGCCAAATCCTTTTTATTTCAATAATTTCTTGAATATTACATGAAATGAATTAATAAGGAATGCATTCAAAAGTTGAGCCCCACAGCTTTTCAAATGAAATGGCAAGCGCCCGATAAAAATCCTTAATTAAGAAGAAATCATGCATCTAAATATTTAAATTTCCATTCAAATTCGATCAAAAATTCGCTAGAAATAAAAACTCATTGTAGAGCTACTAAAAAACAACTGCAATAGACTGAAGTAGTAGTGTACAGAAGCTGATTTCAGCTGATTATTTAATCCTTCTCCACGCATCTACTTTTGTAGCTCCCCCCTTCAGATTTTTGACATTTCAAATTTGTTGACCTGAGTCATATAATTTGTATAAATATTTTAAAATATTTATACAAATTATAACTTTGAATCCTTTTCATCTTTAATTTTTTGATGTACATGGAATGTTATTATTTGTGGTTGCTATAAAAATAATAACTAAAAGCTACTTTCAACATTCTTCATTGTTTTTTTTTTCTTTTTAAATTGGAAAGGTGATTAATTTAATGCGTAATAATTTGAAAAACTAGTGATGAAACCAAAAGTTACTTCTTTTTTTTTTATTAGAAATACATAGAATTATAAATATAAAAAGCAATGGATTGTTCAGGAAATTGAAATATCAACTTCAGTTTATAATATAATGCAAAAAAACAAAATAAAAAAAAACTGATGCAGTGACTTTGGCAATAAATTCACTTGAATGTCAACAGTGTCAATAGCTATATCTTCTGTTTTAAAAATGTTGGAACATCAGTTTGAAACTCGTTTGTTTAGTCACGAGAGTCACATATATATATATATATATATATATATATAATCATTTACTGCATCAAATGCATATTGTCAAATAATATTTTTCAAAATATTATTAAAACAAGTGGTAAAATCTAGTTAAGTGTCATCATAACTTTTTTATAATATAGACACTAATTGATTTTCTTATTATAGAAGCTCGTCCAAAATCTTTCTGCAACTATTTCAGTGACATATTCTAGTCAATTAATAGCTTTATATTCAAATTGTATGGATGGGTTTTCAGATACCCAGGACTGTTAGCTGTTGTATAGAGCCTTCATTTCAAATCTATAACTTTATTATTTGTCTTCAATATCATTGCTGCTCAAATAGAATCCCTTCTTCTGAAAATAATGAATCAAGATTATTCCAAGTTAACAATGGAAAATTGTTGTACGTTGTTCATGAGACAGGCAAAAGTAATCCAGGATCATTTTTGAGAAAAATCAGATTTTTTGTATATTGAGGGGTCGATTATTATTTAAAAATGTAACTTTTATATTTATAAAATGTACTGAGTGTATGAAGTATGAAGCTTGACAAAAGCAAAAACAACAAACATTTAAACTTAAAAAAATATAGAGAGTTAGAAAAAAAAGTTAAATAGTAAAAAAAATTGTAAAATTACTAAAGAGTTTTTTGATATTTTTGTTTCGACTTTATTCATATAAAAAGTTTTTTTTTATGCAAATAATAATAATAATTAAAATGGTTTCCGTCAAGTCCAATGAATATATTATATTACTAGCTTACCAAAGGATTTCCAATATTCATCGTTCGGCAAATTCGTTGTCATATTGACTCCCTCTAGTATGAGGCAAAAAATTATTATGACAATTCTTCTGTTGTTCTTCATAGTCTCTAATTTTAAATAATAATGATTCCAATTTGTTTCAAATACACATAAAGTAAACTATTAGGTATGTGTTGTATGTAAACAGCTGTTGATTCATCAATAAAACATCTATGTATCCACGCAAGACAACGAGATCAATATTATTCAAATTCCATATCTAGGTAATTTGTAATGTTATTTGATACATCTTTAAGAAGTTTCTTTTTAAGCTTTTTTTTTGCAAATACCAAAAAAAAAAAATGGTTTTGTAAAGTTTTCGATTTGATTTTTTGAACTATTATATATTATAACTATAATATATAATATGAACTATAATAGCTACAAGTGTATTCCAAAGAAGTGAAAATAAAAAATATTTATATGATATATATTTAAATAAATAAATATTTTAAATTTGCACTTCTTTGGAATACACTTGTAGCTATTTCAACCTCTTAGTCAGGACAATGCCCCGAGAATAACTATACATGTATTGAGAGAATAGACACATATACACACTGAATATAATTCATCTTATGGATGTATAGTACTGATCTATAGTAAATTTACATTAATTTTGTTACATATAAAATTCCAAATTTACCGTTTTTTAAATTATTATTTAATATATTCGACAATTTTTGTAAATGATCTCCTTCCTTTGGCTTTAATATTTGTTTACTTCTAATGGGAAAGACATAGGAATTAGTTTGTCTTTTGTGGAGGGGCGTTCAAACATGGAGTGGAAGATGGAGTCCTTGTATGTTGGTCGTAGTTTTGATACATACCTCAGATCTAAAGTTTTTTTTTTAGACAAACAAATTTCTCTAAGCCTCTCCTCCAAAACCTTAAAATACTTTAAGGTGACTTTGTCGTGCTTGAAATGATTTTGAAGGTTTTGGAAGATGAAAAGTTTTAGTGAATTTGTGTATCTAAAAATCTTTCAAATTAACACGACGAGCTTTTTGGGATAAACAAAAAGTCTATGTGTTCTCCTTTCAGCTGTTTTTCATCAGTTGACTCTTTTGATTTAAAGCAGCTGACTCTAACTGTTATTAACTCAAAAAGGGTATTATTTATGATTTTCATAATATGTAAAAAATATATTAGATCAAGGATTGCGCGCCCTTTTTTTGAATTTTTAAATATTATACACGTAAAACGATTGATTTGTATAATGGTAGAATTCATCAATGTATAGCATATCTAAACAATAACTCTGTCCAATATTAAAAAGTTGACAAGAAGAAAAATACAGAAGGGTAGCAGCTACCAGTTTTTTTTTTCCTTTTGAGAGTCGAGGTTGTGAGTGGACAAATAAAAGTTTGTCGTGTATCCCACTAATTCGCCATTTTCTATATATTTCTCTTCTTAATACTTTGTAGAGAAGAAATACATGTTTGTGATTAGAAAAGGAAATAATACATTTGTCACTCTTGTTATTTTTTTTAAAATTATGGTGATTCATAAAGAATATAACAATTTTTTATTTAATGACTCATTTTGTACAATCCAATTTGAAGCTGTTAAATTCCATCAATTGATAATTGTACATAGTATTTAAAAATTAGCAAAACAATGTTATATTCCTTCCATTTAATGGCTGAGGATAGCGGAAATTATTCACTAAAGGCTTTCCATGACTCTTTAATGCTCTAAATTCTTTAAGTTGTTTCTTGGAAATTGTAATTGCTTTCTAAAAAAAAAAACTAAAGTTATAAGTTACTTTTGAAGCGAATACTCTTTTAGGTACCTTAAAAACACTCCAAAGTACAACTTCATTACATCTCGGCGTTGTCAAAGATCCATTGTAAAAAAACATATTGTGCTTGTTGATTGGCAAGAGATTGATAGGCGAAAAGGTTGTGTTTCCTCTGGATCCCTTCTCCACAACTTTTTTTAAACTCTTTATCAAAGGTTCAATTTTATCATTATCATGTTTGCTTATTTTAAAAAAGACTCCAAGTACATGCAAACTGTCACTTCTGTTTTTAGATAGGGCTTCCTGAAATGTTGATCCGTGGTTGGTATTAAAATGCACTAAATGCGCTTCGAGTGGAAATTGTTTGCCGTCCATTTGATGCTCTGAGCCTAAGGAGTCATTTCCACCCCAATGAAAATGAAATTGAGCCAATTGATAAGTTCCTGGTAAATGATCACCGGAAATCGATGGTATTTTGCTTTCACTTTGATTCAGAGTAAACACAACAGTATGGTTATTATTGTGTACGTCTAGTTCTAGTGTTTTATTGTAAGAACATAACTCATATTTAGGTGATGGCTTCTGTTTTTATAATAAAAAAATACAAATAATTAAAATTAAGTCAATTCTCTTTTAAACGAGAGACTAACATATTTAAATCCATAACTTACTCTAAATACATCACTGTTATTTAAATTAATAGGCGACTGAGCTTTTCCTTCATTACATGTTGTGTACACACTTGGATCCTTTCGTCCTAAATTGGAAAGTTAAACTTTACACATGTTATATACGAATATTTAATGATTCAAATTCAATTAATTACACTGGTTAACAGTCAAAAGTCCTAAGAGATACATGTATAATAAAAGTTATTTAGTTTTGCAACCTGATTTCAAGTTAAATAGTTTATTTTTTTCAAGAGTCCGACGGTCTTCGAGAAATCGAATCCTACTTTGTTAGCTTTTTTGGCTCATTTTCCAACTACAACTTAAATTTAAGCCTACAAGGATACACATTTTGTGAATTAAAAAATAATGATTCACTAGTGTATTTAATGCAAATTTCATTTGCAGTCTTTGTTTTGACCTAAAAGGAATTTTTAGGGAGTAGGGGGCGGGAGTAGGCCCAAAAGTCGACCAAAACGTTTGTACTTAAAGAATTCCTTGAATATTACTTAAAATGGATAAATAAGGAATGCATTCAAAAGTTGAGACCCACAGCTTTCAAATGAGATGTCAAGCACCCGATAAAAATCCTTAATTAAGAAGAAATCATGCATCTAAATATTTAAATTTCCATTCAAATTCGATCAAAAATTCGCTAGAAATAAAAACTCATTGTAGAGCTACTAAAAAACAACTGCAATAGACTGAAGTAGTAGTGTACAGAAGCTGATTTCAGCTGATTATTTAATCCTTCTCCACGCATCTACTTTTGTAGCTCCCCCCTTCAGATTTTTGACATTTCAAATTTGTTGACCTGAGTCATATAATTTGTATAAATATTTTAAAATATCTATACAAATTATAACTTTGAATCCTTTTCATCTTTAATTTTTTGATGTACATGGAATGTTATTATTTGTGGTTGCTATAAAAATAATAACTAAAAGCTACTTTCAACATTCTTCATTGTTTTTTTTTTCTTTTTAAATTGGAAAGGTGATTAATTTAATGCGTAATAATTTGAAAAACTAGTGATGAAACCAAAAGTTACTTCTTTTTTTTTTATTAGAAATACATAGAATTATAAATATAAAAATCAATGGATTGTTCAGGAAATTGAAATGTCAACTTCATTTTATAATATAATGCAAAAAAAAACAAAAAAAACTGATGCAGTGACGTTGGCAATTAATTCACTTTCATGTCAACAAGTGTCAATACCTATATTTGCTGTTTTAAAAATGTTGGAACATCAGTTTAAAACTCGTTTGTCTAGTCACGAGAGTCATATATATATATATATATATATATATATATATATATATAAATCATTTACTGCATCAAATGCATATTGTCAAATAATATTTTCCAAAATATTATTAAAACAAATGGGAAAATCTAGTTAAGTGTCATCTTAACTTTTTTATAATATAGACACTAATTGATTTTCTTATTATAGAAGCTCGTCCAAAATCTTTCTGCAACTATTTCAGTGACATATTCTAGTCAATTAATAGCTTTATATTCAAATTGTATGGATGGGTTTTCAGATACCCAGGACTGTTAGCTGTTGTATAGAGCCTTCATTTCAAATCTATAACTTTATTATTTGTCTTCAATATCATGGCTGCTCAAATAGAATCCCTTCTTCTGAAAATAATGAATCAAGATCATTCAAAGTCAACAATGGAAAATTGTTATACGTTGTTCATGAGACAGGCAAAAGTAATCCAGAATCATTTTTGAGAAAAATCAAATTTTTTTATATTGAAGGGTCGATTATTATTTAAAAAAGTAACTTTTTAGTATTTTATATTTATAAAATGTACTGAGTGTATGAAGTATGAAGCTTGACAAAAGCAAAAACAACAAACATTTAAACTTAAAAAAATATATAGAATTAGAAAAAAAAGTTAAAAAGTAAAAAAAATTGTAAAATTAATAAAGAGTTTTTTGATATTTTTGTTTCGACTTAAAAAATATTTATATGATATATTCTATTTAATTATTTAAATATTTTAAATTTGCACTTATTCGGAATACACTTGTAGCTATTTCAACCTCTTAGTCAGGACAATGCCCCCAGTATAATTATACATGTATTGAGAGAGTGGACACATATACACACACTGAATTCAATTCATCTTATGGATGTATAGTACTGATCTATAGTAAATTTACATTAATTTTGTTACATAGTAAAACCCAAATTTACCGTTCTTTAAATAACTAATTAATATATTTGACAATTTTTGTAAATGATCTCCTTCCTTTGGCTTTAATATTTGTTTACTTCTAATGGGAAAGACATAGGAATGAGTTCGTCTTTTGTGGAGGGGCGTTCAAACATGGAGTCGAGGATGGAGTCCTTGTATATTGGTCGTATTTTTGATACATATCTCAGATCTGAAGGTTTTTTTTTAGACAAACAAATTTCTCTAAACCTCTCTGCCAAAACCTTAAAACTCTACAAGGTGACTATGTAGCGCTTGAAATGAGTTTGTAGGTTTTGGAAGAAGAGAGGTTTAGAGATATTTTTGATTCGACTTTATTCATATAAAAAGTTTTCTTTTTATGCAAATAATAATAATAATAAAAAAGGTTTGCGTCAAGTCCAATGACTATATTATATTACTAGCTTACCAAAGGAATCCCAATATTCCTGGTTCGGCAAATCCATTGTCATATTGACTCCCTCTAGAAAGAGGCTAAAAATTATTATGACAATTGTTCTATTGTTCTTCATAGTCTCTAATTTTAAATAATAATGATTCCAATTTTTTTCATCTACACATAAAGTAAGCTATTAGGTATGTGTTGTATTTAAACAGCTGTTGATTCATCAATAAAACATCTATGTATCCACACAAGACAACGAGATCAATATTATTCAAATTTCATATCTAGGTAATTTGTAATGTTATTTGATACATCTTTAGGGAGTTAGGGAGAAAAATTAAAATGGTTTTGTAAAGTTTTCGATTTGATTTTTTGAATATTTTCACATTTTTGTCATGATGTAGTCAAAACAAAATCTATAATTACCATGAAAATTGTAAAATTGTATTATAATTCAAGATATGGGCTTTTATTTCATGCAAAATTATCCAATTCTTAGGAAATGCAATCTAAAGGGTAAAAAAATCACCATTTTGAAGGGTTTTTCAATTTCGAATCAATTTTCAATTGTTTTTAAGTTAAAACAGCTGATTTAAAGCTTGAATAATAGTCAATTTTCATTTACAAAAAAGAGTATTTACTTATAAGAAGTCTGGTATAGCCATGATATTGATTTTAATTCAATTTCTCAAAAATAGAAATTGCTCGAGCTTAACTATTGAAATATTTAAAATTGCAAGATAAATAATGCAATTTATTGTATTAAAAAGTGAAATACACAAATATAAATTGGTAAACAATGAAAGTTTTATATGGTTATAAAATAATATATCAACCTTGATTATATACATTCAGTTGACTAGTACAGTCACCTTTCTTTTAATAAAGGATAGATAAATAAAGAAGTTAAAAACTGCATATAAAATAAATGAATTATTTATGCGAAGATTAAGAAACTTGAACACTCTGTATTTAGAGTAATGACTGTTGGAAACTTCATGAGAATGAATGTTGAAATATCATAATATGTAGCATTGTCTCTACGTGTCTACGTTTTAATCATCCTTTGAGTCAATCAAAGGATTGAAACAGCTCAAATCTGTATAACAGTGACACTTAGGTTAGAATAGAAATAAACAAGATTATTGCAAGTTTTGTAGTCTCTTGAAAAGGAACTTTGAGGAGGTTTGATGGAAGTATAACATAAGTATAACATTTTATTAAATAGTTTTAAAAAAAAAATGTCATTCTTGAAAAAAAAAGGTTATAAACTCTATGAGCTAAGGTCATTGGTTGGAGAAACTGCTAACAGTTGACATTTTTCTCAAAGAACATCAAAAATAAATTAATATTATATTAAAAAAAGCAAACAATATTATTGACCTGACCCACCTATTTGACCCTTACTTTTCTCTCTAAGTTATAACATTAGAATAAAATTATTTAAAAACATTTTTGTTAGCAGCTGATATAATATTTTTCAAAACTCCCAAACTCAAGCCCTATAATGGGTCAAGTGTAACAAGTGTTGTAATTACCATAATATTATTACTTATATAATATGTTCTATTTAAATATTTTTTATTTGCATTTCTTCAGAATACACTTGTAGCTATTTTTACCTCTTAGCCAGGACAATGCTCCGAGCATAATTATACATGTTTTGAGAGAGTAGACACATATACACACTGAATTTAATTCATCTTATGGATGTATAATACTGATCTATAGTAAATTTACATTAATTTTGTTACATATGAGATTCCAAATTTACCGTTCTTTAAATAACTAATTAATATATTTGACAATTTTTGTAAATTATCTCCTTCCTTTGGCTTTAATATTTGTTTACTTCTAATGGGAAAGACATAGGAATGAGTTCGTCTTTTGTGAAGGGCCTTCAAACATGGAGTCGAGGATAGAGTCCTTGTATGTTGGTCGTATTTTTGATACATACCTCAGATTTTTTAAACAAACAAATTTCTCTAAGCCTCTCCTCCAAAACCTTAAAACACTTTAAGGTGACTTTGTAGTGCTTGAAATGATTTTGAAGGTTTTGGAAGATGAAAAGTTTTAGAGAATTTGTGTATCTAAAAATTTATAAAATTAACACGACGAGCTTTTTGGGATAAACAAAAAGTCTATGTGTTCTCCTTTCAGCTGTTTTTCATCAGTTGACTCTTTTGATTTAAAGCAGCTGACTTTACGTGATATTAATTCAAAAAGGGTATTATTTATGATTATCATAATATGTAAAAAATATATTAGATCAAGGATTGTGCGCCCTTTATTTGAATTTTTAAATATTATACATGTAAAACGATTGATTTGTATAATGGTAGAATTCATCAATGTATAGCATATCTAAACAATAACTCTGTCCAATATTAAAAAGTTGACAAGAAGAAAAATACAGAAGGGTAGCAGCTACCAGTTGTTGTTTTTCCAAATTTTTCCTTTTCCTTTTGAGAGTTGAGGTTGTGAGTGGACAAATAAAAGTTCGTAGTGTAATATATGTGACAGTAAAATAAAATGTCCACAAGGGATAAATTATCATTTAACTTGTCGCACTTTATTTTCATTGAAGGGGAACTTTAGACTCGTCATTGCGATAGTAATCCTGCTCAGTACAAGAGGAACAGTAGGTTCGGATATTTGGCGGATCAGCTAGTGGTGACTTTTTGTAATTTCCTTCCCCCTGTTAGTTATTATTAATTTTTTTCATGGATATCCTTATATCAAATTATATCCTAATGTGTCATTATAATATATTGAAAGTAGCAATTCAAGACCTGGCAAATACGTATTTGAATACGATTTGTGCAAAAAGTACTCATTAAAAGGAACATTATCTCTCCAGTCCAGGCATCAATGCAGTGTTAATTTCGTAGGATAACTACGACTAGACAAAATGAATTCACTCACAATTTTTGTATAATGATGATATTGACGAAACAAAACATTTGTTTAAAATACTATTTAGTTAAACAAAATTTTTTTTTCTTACTAAAAGAACGAAACGTAAAAGTGACGAAATGAAAAAAAAAAAAAAAAATCGGACAGAATTAACATTGCTTCTTCAGAGATAAAAAAGCTAAATAATTTGAATATTTTTGTAATTAAAAATAACTAAATGATTAAATCTATATTAATTGTATTTTGAGTATACAAAATTCAAATTTCATAGCAAGAAGTCAAGCATTTTCCATTGTTATAAATCATTTTTTAACATGTATGTACATATATCGACGGTTCAAGTTTAAGAAAGTTTTGATTATTTTCCAATAAAGCTTAAAAATGATTGATTTATAATCCAAAAAAGAGTTTGACAAAATGTCAAAGTGGAGTAGTTCTAGGCTTTATTTTTTTTTATTTTTTTTGATGATACATCAAATATATATATTTTGTATTTATGTATGGTTACCTTTAAAGCCACTTCCTTAAAAAAATCCTAGTCTTAAACACTCCTGTTATTCCTTTTAGTATTTATTTGTGTAAACACACATGGATATATCAAAGATTTGAGAGGTGTGAGCTGAAGTTCTTCAAGTCTCTTATAAAATATAAAAAAAACTGCTTTTACAAAATTTGAATTTATAGTTATTCATCTCCACTTCAGCTATGAAAACCTAACCATCTAAATTGATATAGGAACATACAGATGTATAAATTTGGGAAATTTGTATGTATAAAATTTAATTTGATGAAAATAAGACAAAAATCAACTTCTAAGTTGCACTGTAACGTTCTCTCGCCTGCTCAACCATTGGATATAAACGTATCTGTTTGTTTCTCTCCCAAATGTACACGGCAATAGAAAAACACCTTGTAATCATGTGAAAATTTCCCAAATCTACAGTCTGATGAAGGTATGTCAAGTTAAATTTTAATGTGTTAAAGTCAAACTGATTGTTAAACATTGAGCCCAAGACAAAAAACGTTTTAGCTCTTCCTCGTCTTCCCAGATCTAAGGCTTAATTATGTTTGCATTTACATACGAAAATCACCTGCATAATGAATAATATATATATATATATATATATATATATATATATATATATCAGTTTTCCTCTCGGTGAACTTTCCTCTAGGTGAGGTGAGTACAATGAAAAGAGTGTGCCGTGAAATTTTATCAAATCCTTAAAAATACAGCAAATGACAGGTATACCATACACACAGAAATTTGAGGATTCGTCAACGTTAAATAACTTTGGCTCATGAAAACAAATGTCACATAGAGTCTTAAAAAAGCAAAAAGGGGCGATATGGACCCCAGATTGGCTACAAAGTATTCTACGAACGGTTTGAATACAAATTTAATGGTGCTCAAATCTTATTATATGATGGCATTTTATGATGTGAGTCGTACAGTATAATCTGTAATCAAGTATATATATAAATAGTACATTTTATATTTAGTACTTTTTAGTACCTACATTGTTTCATTTTAATTTAAATTAAAGAGTAAATTTATACAATATTTGGCGCTCTTTTATTTTTCAACAGAATTATTTAATCAAGAAAGAAAATGGTGAGCCATTTGGGATCTGAAACTAAATTTAAATTAAATACTACATACTTGCGCTATGGTTAAGACCATATTATCTGAGACTAAGATGATACAGTACCATGGTGTTTGATATGTGGGGGGAGGGCATATAGTTCTAGACTCATGATCGGATTCGACGGTTCCAAAAAGGAATTATGATGATTTAACCTCTTGGATAGGCTAAAATAATACTTTCCTCATATAGGAAGTAAAATCCTGATTCTTATTAAACTAATATATATAATGAAATATTATATGCATAAAGTTAGCTTCAACTTTAAAAGCCTTAAAAAGCAGGAGGGACCCTGTTTCCTCAACCTGGTATCGACGGCTCAGTGAAACATTTTGTATTATTTATAAGATTGAGATTAAGACATGAACAAGACTGTGAGTGGTCTAAACCAAGTCGAGAAAAAGACCTTAAAAAAGGATCTTGATATGAGGCTTAGTGAATTGACACTAGGCTTCTTTTTACCCTTATTCTTCCTTTATTGCACCCTAAAATAATTGTTCTCAAACTTCTTCAATCCATGAATTATAATGCAATTCTGATTTAAAATAAGTTTTCTCCATTACATTTCAAAGTCTGTCTAACCTCTTTACTACTTATTTGTGAGAAGGATGATATTGATTCTTTACAGGTAATGGGTGAATTTCGAAGCTCTGTATCATATCCGCTTTCAATCAGTTTTGCCTCGTGTTTTTTTGTAAGGTAAATTACCTGACCTTACATAGATGATAAGTAAGGGCTGTCGAAGTCAAATTTCACTAAAAAGGAATGGACAAGGCCAATGAAGGCATAATTAAAGCTGTGGTCCTCTTTCGACTTTCCAAACGGAAGAATAATCGATCAAACATCTCCAAGGCAATCGATTTTGCAGTTTTAAATGCTAAGGCAAGAATTACGAGCAAATTAACTTCGACTGAGCTTATGAGTCCCCGGGATCTCCGTGGAATTATCTTGGCAGCCGCCGCCAGATATGGAGCTCTAACTCTCAAAATCCCCTCCGCAACCGACAACTCGTGAACTCTCGCTTCGAGGGAAATCAAGTATTTCCCAACCAAGTCTCTCAGCCATTTTAAGATATTTAAGAAGTTATCAAAATTTTATTAGCTTTATGCTTTTTTATGTCAGTTTTAGTCTCTTAATTCAACACTAAGCATCATTATTAAAATTTGCTAATTTTAGTATGTTCTATATCTAAGTTTGTTATACCTTTGTGATAATATTGTATTTATTTATTCTAATTTGTTTTATTTTGTTTGTTCTTTTGTCGTTGTATTAATTTAAGACTAAAATGTCTTCTTATGTATTTTATACGCAACTACTTCGACTTTTATATAAGAACTGAAATACAGGGGGGAAAAAAGGTAGTAAGTAGTAAGACTTTAAAAAGTAAAAAAAAAAATTATTCAGAAATTTTTTTGTCATAAAGGTGTATGTATTGTTAGGAGAAATCATGTTTGTGATCAAGGACTTTTGAAATTTATTGAAATGTATTTAAAACCCATTGTAGGCAAGTTTTATTGTGTTTGAAAAATAATTTTTAATGGCAAAATATCATTTTGCATGAGGGAACGGAAAATAATTATTTCGTGAAATGTATTAACATTGTTCAATTTAACTGAAATTTGTTTTGTGTCTCCTATGTAATATGCAGAATTAACATCAATTAACTAGCCATAAATATATATTAACCAACCTTCTTAGAAGTAATTCTCAAAATAACACTTTTACGAATTCAATTTAATTGCGGAATCGCAAAATTTTGTTCGAGAGACCAGAAGATTCTTTATAGTCATCCCTTCATTTCATCACGTAGCAAGTTTTCTTGTCGTCAAGCCAAATTTCAATTTCATATTTTTTTGTGTATACATAGATAAAAAAACCAAGGGTGAGCCCTGCCTCATCCCCTGAGTGTCTGTACTTACATTAATTCTTTCAATTCCAATTTGATTGTCCTTAAATAATAAACATAATTTAATATTTATTCTACATATACAATATGTATATTGGTGAAATTATTAGCATTCAAAAGGTAATCAGAGTCACATATATATATATATTTATTATTATTATGGTGACCAATAAAGATCTTTAAGATAGCTGTATGGGAGTTTTAATTATGATCAACATATTTGTAGAGCAATTGTAAAAGTGATGTGAAACATGAATTTTTCAACTCTTAAAAAATTATTTTTTAGTATAATAAAAACACTTTTAAGGATGGTTCACAGACTTACAGAAAAACGAGGAAATCAACAGTTGTCTTTGTGAGTTTAAATGACATTGATCTCAAAAAGTCATAAGATGAGTAGAATAAGGAGCACAAATGTTTGTTTGTTGATCATACTGTTGGATATGTCTATGGGCCAGAATTCTCCAAACATAAGCTATTGGAAATATTTTGGTAAGAAGTTAACGAACTCAAAATAATATAATAATTCATTCAATATTCAAGTTGTTGAATCCTTTTCAATTAACTTTTCGATTTATTCAATGACTAAATTTAAATTTATAAAAAATAAGGTAGAAAAATGTTTAAAACACAATTTACAGTCAATTTTTTTTCTAACGAGAGGGAATTTTTCATTTCTTCCTCGTTAGAAATGAATCACGTAAAAAAAAACATCTGTTAATCTATTTTGGGGACAGAGTGTTGATGGTCCATTTTTCAAAAAACCAAAAAATAAAAAAAACATTCAGGAAACATTTGATTGATCTTAAACAAAATTAATATTTATTTTTTGTACTTTTTTTCTCTCTTCTCCCTTCAAAAATCTCGTTCAATGTACACAAAAACTTTCCATGTAGAAAATCTTTCTACTCGATAGAAACATTTTCTAGTACCTCAGCTTCCTTTGCTCTTCAGCTGATCTTTAACTGTAAAGATATAATAGTCAAATAACACAAGAGAGTTTTATTTAATATCACTCCTTAGTTAGCAAACTTTAATACCCCTCGTTTGAGAGGAAATCGACTGTATCCATATCGAACTTGAATTTTCTTTTTTTAGTACATTTAGCGAGTTAGTAAGCATTTCTTTGTATTTTTGATAAATACAACATATGCTTATGTCTTTAGGAAACGGTTGTCAAGATGTGTATAGAGTGTGCGACACTGGAATTGCTCAATCGCCTATTAACATTTTGAGAAAGAATATAACAAGAGTAAGTAGTGGGTTATACTTTGGTCATTATAGTTTAGTATATGATCAATATCTATGCTTCTTTCTATTCAATCCAATCATTTTACAAGAGATCAATTCCTATTCAAACCGTGTCAAGAAAATTTCCCTCAAGGATTTTAAGATATATATTCTAAAAACATTATTATCGAGTATTTCTAAATCATATTACTGTTCCTTGATTTAAATATTAGGTCTAGTAAAAAGAAATACATTAATTTAACAAAAAGATGGCTTTAGTGGTCTGTATCTCGCGTTGTATAAGTGCGATTATATTACGCTATATGGCGTTAGAAAGGTGAGATTTCGTACTACAGAAAATTTTAGAGAAAGTTTGTGATTGCTTGGCTCAGGTGTGTTTGAGTGCGGCTCAAAGATGGACACCAGCAAGGAGAAAATACACTAGATTCTACAATTTTTCTTCGATAAAAGGGAAAACACAAGTCAGACACCTGAAAATGTGAATAGTGTATATGATCCTCATACTGTAACAGTCAGTCATGCACAATTTTGATTTCATCGATTAATTTTGATGTCAAAGATGCACCACGATGCATGTGGAAGACCACATGTGGAAATGTCGATAAACCATGGCCAAACTCTTAATTCGAACCTGTACTGCCAACAATTGGACCGCAATCACCCAGAAGCGCCCAGCTTTGGCCAACAGGAGAGAAATTGTGTTTCATTAGAACAATTCAAGACCGCACACATCGATGGTGACTTGCCAGAAGCTACGAGAGCTTGATTGGGAGGTTCTTATGCATCCACCTTATAGTCGGGACCTCGCACCAAGTGATTACCACCTATTCCTGTCTATGGCAAATGATTTGGATGGCAAAAACGTCGCCTCAAGAGACGCTTGTGAAAATTGACCGTCCCAGTTTTTTGCCAATAGGGACGAGGGTTTCTATGAAAGAGGCATAATGAATTTACCTCCAAAATGGCAACAAATTATCAAACTAAACGGTGCATATTTAACTCAAATCGGATTATTCTAACTATGCTAAATAAAGTCTTTAATTTCATGCAAAAATAATGGATTTCCTTTTACTAGACCTAATATATCTTGATATGCTAATATTCGGGATAGGAATTAATTCCTATTAGGATAACAGCGGTGACTGTTATCCTCTTGGCATATATTTTCTACATAATCTCGAAGTTGGAAATATATAAAGCCTACTAGAACTTTTCTTTTCAAGGGTGTTAATTTTTTCAAAAGTATTGTCCAATAACCAAGGTATAACAACTTATTTACACGTGTCATCTGAATATTAAATCTGAATATTAGTATATCAAGGTAAAGTAACTTGCTACCGAAAATCTCAAAAATATGATTGTTAAAATTCATTTTAAAACCATTTCTGCAAAATTTCTAGGAATTACTCATACAACAGCATAACTAACACAACAGTGTACTAAAATGAAGGCCTTTCCTTCAAAATAAGTTGTTATTATCGTACATAATCTATGGTTTTCCTTTTTTCATTGAAACAGAGTAAATTGTCGCCACTTCGTTTGACATACTACCAAAGACCTCATTATTTCAGAGCTGAAAATAATGGTCATACGGTGATGTTTACTCTGGACTCAAGAAATGAAAGACCTCCTTTAATATCCAGGGGTCATTTACCAGGAAATTATCAATTAGAACAGTTTCATTTCCATTGGGGAGAAAATGATACCTTAGGCTCGGAGCATCTCCTTGATGGACAGCGGTTTCCTTTGGAAGCCCATTTGGTACATTATAAGACCAACTATGGGAATAGTATTGAGGAAGCCCTTTCAAATAAGGAGGCAAGGGATGGTCTACTTGTGCTTGCAGTACTCTTCAAAGTTGTGAAGACACATAATGTAGATTTAGATCCAGTGATTGAGATTTTGAGAAATATTGTACAGGAGGGAGACGGAGCCCTGCTTACAAGAGATTTTAGCATATTGAGACTCTTGCCACGGAGAAACAGAAATAGAATTTATTTCTATAAAGGATCCTTAACAACGCCGAAATGTGATGAAAAAGTATTGTGGAATATTTTTAAGGTAAACGTATAATATTAATTATTATTTTTTCTAAGCCAAATTTCACACCAATATACAATTGTACATACATATTTACAGTCAGCCAACACTATATCATCCAATCAACTAAAAGAATTCCGAAAATTAGTCAGTCGTGGATATCCTTTAATGAATAATTTCCGTAGTCCTCAGCCACTCAATGGGAGAGAAGTCAAGTATTTTGCTTGAATATATCATCATATATGTTTAATTTAAACATAAGAAGTCGTGATAACAAATATATTTATGTTAGAGTATATCTAAATATTAATATTAAATATGGATTTGAATTGATGTTGACTGTACCTTAAGCTTAAAATTCAAATACGTAAAATAAACCTGATTTTCATCACAGAAATCAATTCAGATATTAACCATTAAAAAAAATTAATGTTTGATCAATATTTGATAAAATGTCAATCAATCACATCCCACCCGTTCAGAATTGGATTCAATAACATGCATGTTTCTATCAGGTAGTAATTGGCCCTCAATTCCCCTCATCTTAACAAAATACCCATCTCTAACAATACCTGAAATTGGGCAAAATGTTGAGATAGTGTTGAGTTTAAGGAAGGAAAGAAAAATATCAGTTGGTACTCCTACTCTAGTAGTTCGATTAAGAAATTATGCTGAAGAAAGTAAAGTCCCTCTTCTCCTGGACTTTTGAAAATGTCAATTTGTTTCAGTTCTCTAAGTTTCCAACAGTTGTTTATTGAGTAGTATTTAACAATCAGCCGATAAAATAAAACAGGAGTACCAGATAGTAACTGCTGGCACACTTACTCAATATAATGCCCATCCCTACTGAGTACTACCCTTCGAACTAAGTGTTATTATACCAAGGGACAAGACTTTTGTAGAGCGTGAGGAGAAGGCTGGAGCAAGACTTACGATTAGGATTGTAAAAAATAAGCAAAATGCCGCGTGCGAGACTTTGTGGAGTTGGCTCTTCAAACAGGTCTTTTTGTTTTCCAAAGCTGTTATCATTTTTCCTTTATTACTACTGAGGGGAGAACATCTACCTTATAGTAAGGATCTCGTATGAAGGAATACATGCATTAAGGTTAATAAAGCAAATAAAATGTAAACAAAAAGGACTCAAGTCCTTGTATAATTATTATTAGTTAAAAATATATAATTTCCTGACATTAATTTCAGTTAATTTTCTGCCTCTCATCTATGTTATTATTTATTGTTGTATATATAATGGAGAATAGCAGCTATTAGCTCAAGCTGCTTCCCTCTCAACATTCATCAAATTGTCAGAATTACCAGGTTGTTGATTTTCTCTTTCTTTTTATTTTACACACCCCATTTGCATATTATTTACATTCCTACTTATGATACTTTTGAATGAACACTCTAATACAAACTGTCTGTTATATGATGAATTATTAATATTACTGCTCCAGGAAGGAGAAGGACCTTTCATAATTAAAAATAACACTAGGGTCAAAGAAAATTATAATTATATATACACATACATATAGTCTACAAAATTTACTACAAAAATGTAGACGGAAATTCTTTTATTCATCCCTTAGAGTGGCTCGTGTTCTCCTCAACAATCTAAAAAAGAATCAAAAACGTAATTTTCCTTTTTTTAATCACAAAAGTGTACCTTTCTCAATAAAAGTCGCATCCCTAGTTACAGACCTCTTAGACTCCCTACTAATAAAAAATAGACCCAAGTACAATTTCCTATTCATTCATAATCCTCTCCTTCAGCATGCATAAAAGGTCATGCTAAAAAAATCTTATAACGTAATTATTTCTTCAAAATAAGATGATGCTGTATTATTTGACATTTTTTTTATTGAAAAAAAAAAAACGAGGTAAAGGTGACAAATATAATTCAAACTTTTCCCTGTATTGTATATATAATTAATTTGATGTGCAGAAAATAATTTCATTATCTCATTACAGATGCACATACATACACTTAAACGAATAAAAAACTTTGTAATACTAAATGCTATGCTATTTGTTTGCTAACAGTGGGATTCAAGTAGGTTTTACTACTTGGGGGAAGGGAATCCCCAACCTTTTTCAGCCTTCAAATGGCGGCCATGGTTTAACATACTATACAAATTGATATGATAAATATTATTTATAAAGCAGAGTTGTCTAACATACGGCCCCAGGGCCAGAAACGGCCAGCAAGTAGGTTCAAGCAGGCCTGCTGGATAATTTGAAAGTGAAAAAAATACATAAAAGACATGGATTACATTTTTTAATTAAATGTAACTCATTAATTATCCGCTAGGGGTGCATGTTGTGAGTCTTTCTTTATAATTCTCATGTAGAGTTCATAATTATAATTTCCCATTCCCGCTACTTAAAGTGCATGCAATTTTGTGAAATGTTTTGTAAGGATTTGTTCAATAAATTTTTAGTTCAATTGAACAATGTCTTTGTTCTTCTTTAAATCAAAACAAAGGGGAGACATGATGATATTTTGGTTATTATTTATAGTTAAGCATGCTATAATTTTAATAGTCTGGCCCATGACGTGTACCTTGGGGTTGTATGTGGCCCACGATGTGAAATGAGTTTGACACCCCTGTTATAGAGTGCTTGTACGTGACGTCATCCTTGGTGAAGTCATCTAGGAACTTAGTTTTAAAATAAGAATAGAAGCCCTTGTTTCATTTTGATATTTAGGAAAATGGTGATTGACTAACGTGTATTTGGATGTCACAATGGTACTGACAAATCAAAGGACTGCAACCTACACCGTCCATCAAAAATCACATATTTACACATTTACAACTTGAATCCAATAAATTAAATATTTCTTTCTTCAAGTATCGAATACTATTTTTAAATTATTCTACTTTGTAGTGCCAAAATTGATCCCATTTTTGCACGTGCGACTGGGAACCTTTGGTGAAGGCCGCTTACTCACCAGACTTGGGGCAATCAGATAATTACTCGTTTGCATCCATGGGCTACGCATTCAAAGAACAGGTCTTCAATTCTCACGCAGAAACCAAAAAAATGGCTCGATGATTGATTTGCTGCAAAAGAGAGCCAATTTTTCTGGCGCGGGATCCACAAATTTTCAAAAATGCACTTTTGTATATGTCCCCTGCATGGCGTAGCCTAATGCAATCTATAACATCATTGAATATGCTCTATTTCACGGTACAAATTTATCTTCATTTCCAATTGAGCCACATACATTAGTGAACAAAACTACACAAACGATGATGAATCAATAAGAAATATTGCACATTCTTGATATGAAGAGCAAGGAAAAAGTCAACATTAGAAATACAATGGTAAAAAAAATTTAATTAATTTTAATTAATTAAAAAACACTTTGAATTAGTGAAGAGTTCCTGATGAAGGAACTTCGAATTAAGAATTTTGTGTATAAACATTAAATTTTAAGAGGCTTATTATATTTGCATATTTGTTAGGAATTGTAGAAATAATTTCCTTTTTTTTTTTTTTTGTAAACTTTCTTGTTATTAGATCCATTGTTTAAAATTAAAAGTAATATAGAGTGTGCAAAAAAAAAAAAAAAAAAAGGTACACTTTTTATATAAACGTAGGGTAAAACTATTTATTTATAGATTTAGCAATAAATAGATAAAAGATAAATAACTTTTGTGTGTACGTGACCTTACGTGGAGTTTAATCAATTTTGTTCAAAACACTTTCTTCTTCGTCACATTCCTTTTTCAAACTATTTTGTGCTGGTTAAATTTATTATTATTTTTGTTTAGGGGGCTTGAGAGTGGTATAATTTGGAATACATAGGATATTTCCTCGTGATGTAATTTAAGAGTCTGTGAAATAATGAATTTATTTTAATTGGTATTATGATTATTAATATTGTGCTGCTGATCTATCATAAAGTTCTGTAATATATATATATATATATATATATTTATATTGAATAAAAGCTACAGTTGATTTTCTTGATTCTTGAACATGTTCATCCCTATGAATTCAGGCGCTCATTTGTTCATTTTTTCTGCTCAGTTGTTCCAAAAAAAAAGTGTGACAAATTGAATGATCAATATATATATTTGACATCATTTTTGTCGTTCTTTCTATAAATTAGAATGACCACTGCTTATATTTCAACAAGAACTGATTCACAAACTATTTATCTGAAAATTACTCATTGCTTGGGAGAAAAGCCTTGACACTTTGGCTTAGGTATGAAGTCTCTGACTTGAATAACTTGATGCTAGGAGAGTGAACAAAAGAAAAAGGAGAAGAAACAACAAAAAAGTCCCGTAAGTATGAATAATCAAATGAATGCTGTTTTTTAGCTCTCAAAATGGTTCTAACAAACAGTAATAAGAGAGTCCTTTGTGTTTTATAATTATTACCTCATTTATACTCTTCATTTGCAGCGAGGGAGCTGAAGAGCAAGGGATAATCGTTGGTTATTATTATCGAAAGAAACTTCTGGCAAACAAAAAAACCTTGGTTCCATGACAAGCTTTTGAATAAGTTGAAAAGGATTTTTGCATGAAAAAAGTCAATGAATAACAAGGAATAATATTAATTTGACTTGAAATCAAAGACAATTAATGTTTTCAGAATGTTTTTTTTTGTTTGTTTGTTTGTTTTTTAAATGGAGTCACAGAGTTCAACATTCTATTGGCAAAATCATATTAATATTTGGTATTTTTACATGGTACATTTCAAAGAAGAACGAAGTGAATTCCCTTTGCTCTTGCTGTTGGAAAGAGAATCGACTGCGTGAATGATTGTAATTTGTTTGTCAAACATTTATTAATCGTATCTTTAATAAATTTTAAAAGATACGTTGATTTTATTTCTTTTCTTTCAAATCTCATTCTCTAACTATTTTTTTGCATAATGTCCTGTATTCTTTAATTTGAAATCATTCATTCTTATTTGAATATGCTATGTAAATGAGGCAGTTCTAATAAATAGTCCTTCTCGTTTATTAATTTTCCGTCCTCTCATTTGCTAAAATGTTTCATACTAACAGGATTTATGCAGTGTCTAGAGTTCTAAAAAAGCTGTTTATTCTACTCTAATGGATAGATATTATTATTATCAGTATTCTCTATTTCATAGGACTGTATATTCTGTTCTTAATTTAATATGCAAAATCAATTCTGTTCCTTATATTGGTCCTACAAAAGTGTTCCTAATTTCATTGATGTTTTATTATTTGCATAAACTATTAAATAATGTTTAACGATGCATGGAGGATGACACAGACAATAAAATAATAAAAGGGCCTACTTTAGTGGGAAAACAGTGATATTTACTAAATAGTGGAGTTAACGTAACATAGTTTTCTGACAATTGTAAATAATTTTTTTTCTTTTAAATAGACTTATAACTCCCTCCTCCTATAAACATATGTGAGCCTTATTTCCAAAACGAAAGCAACAATATTAAGCACAAAATATATATTTTATGAATAAATAAACCATTGGTTTTCACAATTACTCCTAATGTGAGAGATGTACTTGGTGTAGGGATATTAGTCTCTTCACATCAAGTTGGAACTCACTAAGAAAAAGACGGCGATCCCAACGTTCGATAATTCTCTGTCTGTTTCTTTGCTTGACAAGAATTGTGACAACTGTACACAATATGATGTAGGAAAAGCAATAAATATATCTTCACCTGGTTCCGTAATTCTGGAATGAAGTTAGATATTTCGTCTGAATAACTTACACTTAGACAGAAAGGTGGAGATATCAGGTTTGACTTTGAATAGGTTGGCATCATTTCCTTGGAACTGAAAATGTACTTTATTGAATTTAGTAAATATATCTGACAAATTTGCATGATCATTCTTTATCTTTTGTGGATCATCAAGGAGCCCAGTATGAGAGTCTTGAAAAAGTTTTACAACTGTATCAAACTAAGAATATCAAAGCTTCAAAGCCAGCTAACTTCTGTGTGTAACAATAAATGTTCAAAAACTTCATCATTATCCATGCAAAACTTCCATCGAAACAGTCTGTAATTGAAAGAATGTGCCCTGATCATATTTATTGCTGAGATAACAGTAGTCATTGATTTGTATAGTCGAACAAGTTTTTTTTACTACAAAATGCTGCCTATAAATTAGAAAGTGTTCTGTAAGTTCGCCAGGTACGGCTTTTTTTCGATGAAGCCATGATATGACGACCTAGATGGTGCTCCATCTGTTTCATAATCAGGAATGTTAGAAAAGTGGATGTTTTTCTCTTGTCAAAAATTAATTATCAACGAACTCAAATGCTGGCTTTAGTGTTGTGTTCTATGTTGTCATACAAATAACAGTTCCTCAATCAACTTTTCATCTTGACAAAACGAATATAAACGAGAAGCAAATTTTCATTTCCTGGTAGAGTGGACTCAACTAGTTGCAATCTAAATTCATGTTACATGTTGGTTGATACAAATAGTCCAGCCTATAGTCTCATACGTATTATCTACGGTTTCTTCGCCTCAAGCACCAATTTGTTTATATATATACAATAACACCTAGAGTAAGCATAGCATAAAGCCTTACAGAAACTGAATTTACAGCCGCCGCACCAAAGCCACACTGGCATTTTGGATAAAAAAAACAACAACCAAAAACCCATGGACATTTTATTGCTTTAAACGAATTGATATTTGGACGAGGGAAGCCGGGCTATGGGTTCAGCTAGAATAGTCAATAAAATCAATTCTTTTACTTTTTTTTTTTTTACAAATATGCAAATTAAGTTTAATGAGGATTTGTTGTCTTCCCAACGGTGGTGAAACTATGAAGTACATGTTCCTGGATATATTTGGTTATTAAGGCAGGTCAGGAGAGAAATTTATGAGAGATATTATATATTTGTGAACTTAATGATGCAATTTCTTTAATGAATTTACTAGAATTTAGTGAAATGTCTAGTAAAATCAAAAGTGAATTTTATGCAAAGTAGCCTTCAAAATAAAATAAAAATGGATTCCCAAGAAAGAGTGAATTGATTTTAACTCCGACATTACCAAAAGAGTCTGTAGCTCTTCAAATAATATTTATGTGAAAAAAGTAGACTCTCATCAATGGATTCATACAAAAAAAAAACATTTCAATTACGTTACATGATGTCACTTTTTGTATTTTAAGCACTCATAGTTTGAGAAATTATATTTTATCTTGGATAATAAATATATTATTTCACTATGTATATACATATATATATACTTTTTTATGGGCAATTCTATTCCTTGCGTATTTTTGTTTTTTGATGCAAAACAACTATTCGGCATAGTGCGTCAGGTTAGCATAGAAAAATATATAAATATGGATATCTCTGTAAACATATTATATTGTAGGATTTTTTAAAAATCTACATTAATAAATAACAAATTAGGCAACATCAAATATAGAACGTATTATTCATTAATTATTACCTTTGTAAATATGTAATGAACTTGATGATTAAATTCAAATGAGGTTTGGGATAAAAGAGACTGTACGTTTTCATTTGGTTTAATTGAAATGCAATAGTTACATGCATGTAAATATATATATATATACATACTTATATATCAAAGTTGATAGAACGAATTGAACATAATTATACTCTGCTCGGCATTGAAAAAACTTATTATTTACATAGCTCTATCTCCATATGTGGAATAAAATAATAATATCATAAACACGTGCTTGGCTTTTTTGATGTGTTATATACACTTATATATATATATATATATATATATGTATATATAAAGTTTACTATTTTATTAGTAAAAAAATGAAAAGTAGAATGTACTTACATTCTTTGAAGTTATGTTCATTCCAATTACATTTAAAAGAAGTATTCACAATTTGAAAGGTTTTTTTTATATGAGTTCCTTTGAGTAGGAAGAAGAAAAGATGTTTTATGTCTTAAAAACAATTTAGTGGAATTTTTTTTTTTTTTTTTCAAATCGCTTCTAAAAATCCCTCCCCCCGCCCCCTTCTACCCCGAAAATTACTTTTTGAACCCTTGAAAACTCATGTTTGTTTAGCTCCTAGATTGGACCCACCTCACCGGAACTTAATCCGGTATCAGCCGGTAGTGAACCTATCTAGGGGCCATGATCTTTATTAAAAATTTGTTTAAGATTACAAAAACATTGACATATTTTAAAAATATATACATCAATACGGTTTCTCATTTTTGCTGGTGCTTGGATTACATCATGGAAGAGATCTTGAAGATGAAAGAAAAGAGGAAGAGAGAAAAAAGCAATGAGGGAGAATGCAGCCATATGCACTCAGAAAAAGACTGTATGGAATGTGATGGAAAGAAGAGCTCTATGAGGCCTCAAAAAAATGATAGCATTGTGGACTTACAACAAAAACCGGGTAAAAAGAAAAAGCCAGAGGTCTCTGATTCATTCATTATTTCGCATAGGACAAGGTCGGGAAATGCCTCTATTAATATAGAGAGTATAGCCAACTCCCCATCGAACAAATCAAAGAACAAACATTAGAAACACAGCTGAATAATACGTTCACTCTTAAAATGAATATGAATTGGCTCTTCTGTACTGGAAGGGCAAAATGAAAAATTTTAGTGAACAATTTCTAAAATTTACTTGTAAACTAAAAATTATTACAGCAAATGTCAATTCCATTGCTGGGATCGAAAAACGTAAAGACGTCATTGAACATTTCCTGACATATGACCCGGATCTCTTATTCTTGTGCAACACAGGGCTTGCTGTGATGGATTTGAGTTGTATGTTTCCTGTAGATTATTGAAAACTCATGTTTTCCTAGAGGTTTTTTTCTCATCAGCAAAATACATAAAAATATACAATTTCATATATATAGAAATAAAAAGCAAAACTCTGTATGTAAAACATATATAAACAGTATAGTTTAAAATTAATTTCATTATAAAATACCTTTAATTTACAAACATATTCATCAATTTTTAAAACAAAATTACAAACAGTTACAATTTCTAAAAAAAACAGACGACTATTATAGCGGAAAAAGATAATAATTAATTATAATTATTTATTACATCTAAACTTTCTGTACTATTGTTTTATTATTTATTCCAGAGATTTCGAATGTTTGGGGGGAAGTTGAAGGGAAGCATTTTATTACATCGCCGGCGTAATTCCAGGACGAACTTTGCACTCTTGAAAGCAGAGTAACGAACTGTTACAGATATAATGATTAGGAATGTAAATAATATGCAAATCGGGCATGTAATAAAAAAAGAAAGAGAAAATCAACCTGGTAACTCTGACAATTTGATGAATGTTGAGAGGGAAGCAGCTTGAGCTGTCATGACGTTGTACTGAGCTAATAGCTGCTATTCTCCATTATATATACAACAATAAATAATAACATAGATGAGAGGAAGAAAATTAACTGAAATTAATGTCAGGGAATTATATATTTTTAGCTAATAATTATAATTATACGAGGACTTGAGCCCTTTTTGTTGGACATTTTATTTGCTTTATTAACCTTAGTGCATGTATTCCTTCATGCGAGATCTGTACTATCAGGTAAATGTTCTCCCCTCAGTAATAAAGGAAAAATGATAACAGCTTTGGAAAACAAAAAGACCTGTTCAAAGAGCCAACTTCACAAAATCTCGCACGCGGCATTTTGCATATTATTTACATTCCTAATAATGATTGCTCTTAGTTCATTCTCTTGAATAAGCTTCTCTTCAGTTTTATACTTTGCTAAGTCAGCCTTACAATTGCTTAAGAAAGTACTTAATGATATCTTCTCCTCCTCCTTAAAAGTTTGTCCTTTAATTTTTTGCAAATCGGTTCTCAACCCCCACCCCGAAAATTACTTTTTGAACATGGAAAAAGGCTTATTTTTACCCTTTTTTTCAAAAAAAAGTGAAGAAATTTGAATCTGATGAGACCAATAATGACATTTTACAATAAAAGAGTTAGTTTTATAATACTTTAAATTGAAGAAGCATTTTTTAAGGTCACATTTTAGATCAAAGGTCACACAAAAAGATCATTATTAGGTGGCCCTGTTGTTTTGTATGACTTTTTTAAATTAATTGTTTATTTACTTCACTTCTAACTGCTGAAAGAATTTCGACCCGATATTTGGAAGATTGAAATGACTCTCTATAGTTGTAAATTTAAAGGCTGACCTTGACATATTTCGGTGATCTTTAGAATGGGTTTGTCTTCAGATCATTATAGAGTATCTTCACTTTAATTGGCTGATTGTTAATAGTTTTAGATTAGTCGGTTGATTCCTGTAAGCTGCCAAATTTAAAAAAATAAAAAAAACGAAACCAACAGTCTTTTTTCAGAATAAATGAGATTACCTGAATTTAATTAATTAACCATTCAAAACGTGGCCTCTACAGTCATTTTTGAATATTTTCCCTGAAAATCAAAAATGTAATTTAAAATATGTGACCTTAACCTTCATTTATTGTCTAAAAACTAAAAACTTGCATAAAATCTATTATGTAGTCACACAGGTCATCAATAAAAAAAACTGAATCCACCATTTTAAGATTTTCAAAAGACAAATTCTACATAAAATGTAATTTCTCAAAATCTTGGATTATAATCAATTTGCTCGCCTATGGTGATAGATTTTTTTTTACAATTGCCAAAGTGGTCAGAATACACAATAAACCCCTATAGTCGACATCGGTATTGGTCCCAAAAAATTTATATAAGTAGAGTCTGTGTTTAGATAAATTTTCACTTACATTTTTTTGATAAGAAATGCAAGTACTGGATTAATTTATGATGGAGCTTTATGGTTGTTTTATATTTATACTCATCGTTATTTTTTGAGTGTTCTATATATGACTCATCAAGGGGAAGTTTTTTTCATTTCCGAATTGAATGCAAAAGTTATTAGCAAGATCTAAAGTGAAAATATCAACAATGACACATAAATTAAGATTATCCTTGACTCGTTTTTTACATGATAAATCGAATTCGTTGAATACTCCTTTAAGGATCAAATTATCCTTGGCATCTCCTCATATGGAAGAAAATCATTAATTTGGGAGTCTCAATCAGGATCCATACAGTGAGTTTTTTTTTAAAGTGAAGTGGCCAGTCACTAGTAAAAAACTTCTTGGTTGACCCATGGATATAAAGAAACACATTTGTTTTTTGGTGATAAACCTATGATATCTATTAATTAATTTCAAATTTATTGTACATTCTAATTATGCAATGGCCGTGAACACTGACATTTCCTGTTGTACAGTCCCTGTCGAGTAAGAATCAAATATTCGACTTTAAGTTCGAATTACACAAGTCTCAAAGCCGTGAAACTCAAGCTATAGTCAAGATTTACTTCATTTCAAATCATTAAGGCCCCTTATTTCTAAAATTCTCTTTTGATGGTTAAAAATCCCTGCTTAAGGTTAGAGTATTATGTAAAAAAAAAAAAAGATTGGCTAACGACTGTTTGTAAGTTGGTGGTGTTACATTTCAACTACAAAAATATGGATTTACCTTGGAGAAGAAAAAAAATACCTTGGTGAGAAGTTGTGGAAGATTTGGAGTGAGTACAGATATTGAATATTTGCTATAAAACTTCTAGATAATGGATAAAGGTACATGAAGTAATATTCATCGATAGTCTAAATCAGTGGTTCCCAACACCTGTTCCGCAGCACACAAGTGTGCCACGAAATAAATACTGGTGTGTGTTAATAAGATAATAGGTGGAAGAAAATCATTAATTTGGGAGTCTCAATCAAGTTCCATACAGTGAGTTTTTTTTTTAAAGTGAAGTGGCTAGTCACTAGTAAAAAATTTCTTGGTTGACCCATGGATATAAAGAAACACATTTGTTTTTTTGTGATAAACCTATGATATCTATTAATTAATTTCAAGTTTATTGTACATTCTAATTATGCAATGGCCGTGAACCCTAACATTTCCTGTTGTACAACCCCTGTCGAGTAAGAATTAAATATTCGACTTTAAGTTCGAATTACACAAGTCTCAAAGCCGTGAAACTCAAGCTATAGTCAAGATTTACTTCATTTCAAATCATTAAGGCCCCTTATTTCTAAAATTCTCTTTTGGTGGTTAAAAATCCCTGCTTAAGGTTAGAGTATTATGTAAAAAAAAAAAAAAGATTGGCTAACGACTGTTTGTAAGTTGGTGGTGTTACATTTCAACTACAAAAATATGGATTTACCTTGAAGAAGAAAAAAAATACCTTGGTGAGATAATGGATAAAGGTACATGAAGCAATATTCATCGATAGTCTAAATCAGTGGTTCCCAACACCTGTTCCGCAGCACACAAGTGTGCCTCGAAATAAATACTGGTGTGTGTTAATAAGATGATAGGTGGACGACATTTAATTTATTAATCATGATGACGGCGCGCAGTTCAAAATGGGTGAATTTCTGAAATCTAAAGATACCTTCTTTGTAAAACGTGAAAGTTTTAAAAACATCGAAGAAGGAGTTAAGAGGTTCTTTATCTCATATTCACCCACAAATTGGAGAGGTAGTAAAAAAGCACGAGGCACAACTACTGTTCCACTCACATTTACCATTATTATTCTATACCCGTTACTGAATACAGTGTCTATGTGAATAAAAATTCTCCTTATGGGATCTTCTTTTTTTTTTTATGAGTATAAAATATTTATTTTTCTGCGATAGGTGGTCTGCGAAAATTTAAAGAGCTCGTTATTGTACTGTGGCTTAAAAAAAGGCGCGGAACCACTCGTCAAAATAATTATTACATCAAATTCTTATTTTGTATTTTAATTGAAATTTAATTGTATAAAAAACCGAGTTGTAACTATTATTATTAAAATCATATTTTGATAAATACAACCATTTTTAGAATAAAGTCATGTAGTAAAAAACTGGAATCATTTAGATGTTAATGACTTAAAATGAATATATGCAGTATATATTCAAAGTTTGTTCAAGTACAATGGCTTATAAACTTGGAGTCAAGATCCAATTGTCCAATGTTGAAATAAATAAATAAATATAAGTCGACGAATCTTCTGACGTCATCAAATCTAGTTACTCAAATTCATTATATATAATATCAAGACTGAAATAATTATGTTGCTATGATTCGGCCATTTAAGGAAAAAAGTAGTTGATGATGTTGATAATAAAAGAAAATATTTGTTTGTCTATGGAAGAGAAGCCAGAATGAGTATAAGTACCTAGAAGACATTTAGATTGACATTTTTTTCTCCCATAATAATAATCTCTCCTTGGAAAATATAGTATACATATATATATATGTAATAAGATTTATAAAATAATACATACATCCACATTCCTTGTCGACTAATCAATAAGAGCAACCTTTGAAGAAAAAACAGGAACCAAAATATAATTATATTTATTCCATAACATACTAAATACTTTATTTATTTTTGCTCGAAACTACAACATGTTTTTAGTCAGAGAATGAGGATTATTTATGCATTCTTTCAGTCATATTTTTCTACATAATATATATACCTAAATGCACTTGAATGTACCATTTCGACTCAAGGAAAAAAAACCCACAGATGTTTTAGAACATCTTTAACACTCACTAAGTGTTACCTTACATTACGGAAGAAGAAGAATAGGACACAAAATATGGGATTTAAATAACAAGGGTCCAAAATGTAGGAGCATCACTTAAAATATGAATAGAATGAATTTTTTATACAAGCAAATGCTTTTAAAGGTTACATACTTGAAGGAAATGTCATACGGATCACGTTCTTTTGCCCAATGCATATTCATAAACAGACTATTCATCATCATAATTTCTATTCATTCATTTGACATATAGTTTAAATCCTTCATTTCTATGTTACACACAATGTGTTTTATTTGTTGTTTAATAATTATTATTATTTTGTATGATATATGCTAAATTCAGTGCCGTTTGGGGATCCTTTGTCTAATTAAAAGGAGTTCAACTGTTTATACTACATCACTAAATTTTAATTACAACTATTACGAATTTTAAATATTCAATATAAGGATAACACTACATGCTAGTTGATGATTGAGTATTAGAAGTTAAAATTATATTATTTCAAGGCAGAATAAGGTTGATGACGACATTTTATATAATTGACTTGGTGCCAGGAGTACAGGGCAATGTTTTTATCCAAAATCATAGCAGAGACTAGAAGAAAAGTGATGAGTAAACATATTTAGGAATCTCCATAAATGGAATAAAATCCCAGTGGAGGACTGATGTTTTTTGGATATATAATTATTTGAAAATAAAATAACAAGGAAAGGAATTTAAGAAATCAATCGATGGATTATTTATTCGGTGGATTTGGAGATCTTTCATAGTCCCCCAGTGCACTCAAGTCAAAAAGGAGTTCTGTTACTTATTACTCTTCATATTTAAGGAAGCGATTAAATGTAGGAATGCCAATTACTATAGCTTAAATATAATTTAGCTAGATACTTTTATAATATTTAACCTCATTGCGTATTTTACAAAGGTTTAATGGAAAAAATATACTAATATATATTGTAGAGCAGCTATCGAAGAATAGTACTATGTCATTAACCTTTTTTTTCCACACTTAATTCTTATTGACATTACATATATAAAAGGTCATTTGATTCATTGCTTGATAATATATATATATATATGTATATATATGCATATTATTCTTATCGGAACAATAAGTAATATCTACACAACCTCTCTCTCTCTCTTTTATTTGTAGATATTAGTAGTTAACATCCTCCATTTTACCCTTATAAATTATAAATAGCTACTATTTAGATGTATATATTTTCTTTTCATAATGTATGCATCTATGTATGCACTTATATAAATATAACCTCCCCCCGTTCTTTTTTAATAGAACTCTCATTATAATTGAATACACTAATTACTATCTGTTTGTCAGTTTTGGAAATTAACAAGGCCACACTATTATTATTATTATTCACATTCTATGCATATAAATGCATTGAATGTGTATAATGTCTATATAATTTAACATAACATAATTTATTTCTATTAAAAAAATGTGAAAAAAAATTGTCATAAATAATTCTAATTTACATTTAATATGTTTGTATGTATCATACCACAAAAAATTTCACTCTACATATATATATATATATATATATATATATATATATAAGCATTATTTGTCACTTAAATATAACTGATAGCATTTAAGGTCTCCCTTATGTGTAAATATGCAGTCAAGTAAGATTGAGCTTTAAAAAAAAAATGAGCATTTCTTTTAGATAAACCCTTTCTTTGGTTGTATTCAGAGATTCAAATGCATAAATGAATGAATGAATGGCTTCATGGGCAGCCTTTGCAAAATCGGAAGGAAATATTTTGTACGTATATTTCGTTACTAGGATCCGTCAAATTCCACAAAGTAGTTTTATGAAGAGTTGAAGAAAGAATATTATTCATAAAACCTTTAGAAATTTGACTGAGTGCTATTGGATGAAAGATATATCTCACATAAAGACCTACATGATGAAAAGATTAGTCTTCCATGCTCGTTAATCAGTATTTTTTTTTTTGAATTTATATAAATTCGTTATCCTTTTTGTACCTCGCAACCTTTCCTTCTATAAAAAAGAAGAAAACTCAAAACCCATTGTTAGATAGTTAATTCTTCCTCTCAGCTGCAGAATTATTCTTCATTTAAATCTAGGATATTTTTCATATTGAAGCAATAATTAATTCAATCAATCAACATTCATAATAGTATTCACGAAGAGCTTTTTGTGTTCACTCGCAACCTCGAATCTCAAAAGGAAAAGGGAAAATTTGAAAAAACAACAACTTATAGCTGCTACCTTTCTGTAATTTCCTTCTTGCCAACTTTTTAATATGTGGCAGAGTTATTATTTTTGATATACTATAGTTTTATAAATTCCATCAATATACAAATCAATCGTTAATACTCGTAGTATGTACAAAAATTCAAAATCCTTGAATTAATATTTTTTTGATAAATTAACAAAATCATAAATAATAATAATAATACCCTTTTATGTCATAGCACGTAAGGTCAGCTGCTTTAAATCAAAAGAGTCAACTGATGAAAAACAGCTAAAGGGAGAAAGTGTTTTTGTTTATTCTAAAAAGCTTGTCGTGAATACGAGGAAAAGACGTCGAAAATCGACTATTGACCAAAAAAAAAAAGAAGATGTTTTGGGGATCTCATTGTGTACTGAAACATGTAGAAATTAGGTATGAGCTAAAAATATAATATTAAAAGTTTTCCTTAATCTTTTTTTTTCTGCCCATACTTATATTTTGTTACAAATCATCATGATTAAGATACTATTAATCTGACAAATTTGTCAAAAATTTAATATCAATGAAAAATAATTTAATTAATGTAATATTATTAATTATGGTATTTTTTTAAAGCCATCAAATAACAAATTATAACAATAGTTAATTAACTATCGTTGATAAATGCTACTGGCTTTGTTTTTTTTTACATACACTGGCCTCTGCCTACGAAAAAAAGATCAGAACATTGACAATTATCAACTTAAATTAAAACCTTAAACAGAGTAATGTAATATATTTTCTAGTCTTTAGAATATGACAAATTAATTGTTATTTGAACCAATGAATCAATATTCAAATTAACTTATGCATAACATATGTATGTTGTATGTCAAATCATGACCTAAGCGTCTATAGCCAGTATAATTTCATCTATTGTTAGAAAATAAACCCTCAAAATATAAGGAATTTATCATTATTGTAAGGAAATATATTTGTATTTTAGAGTATCCCGTTTTTGGCGTAATTTTTTTTAAATTTTAATGGACAATAGTTTTTTGTCTGATGAATGGCATCTAAAAAATGTGCTATCTGCAATGTTTAAAGTCCCTCATGTAATTTTTAACACATGACAAATGAAGAAAAGTAACATTTTTGGATAAAAAAATATCATTTTTACACGTTTTGTGCGATCCAAATTTGAAATATAGAGCTCAAATATTGTAATGTTATTATTTCTTGGTCTAAATCTACCAAAAAAACCAACCATAGTTCACTTTGTTTTCAAAAATTGAGAAGTGTCTTATCTGGGTTCAACGCAGATACAGTTTCTTTCCCCCTCTTATGAGCTAAAGTAAACGATAATTAAATTTAAAGTAACACCTTTGTACACTTCTCAGACAATTTAAAACTGGAATGATGCAAGAAGATGTCGGAGATGAAACAATTTTGAAGACAGAAAAGTTAATTTTTCCATCTTTATTTTTAATAGAGAGATGCCAAAAAAGGGAAAAGGAATTTAAAATTTTTGCACATAGTGTTTTCTTAATGCCCTCTAACTGAAAATTTCTCTTAAAACGGGTCACTCTGATACAGTAGTCCCGAACCCCCAGTCCGCGGACCTGTCCATGGATCAATCAGTTCCGGACCCCACAATAATTTATAAGTTATTTCTGTTTTATTTAAAAAATTATTTGAGACAATTACTCCGCCTGTGTTTTGAATTAAAGTCATGGCAGAATACCCAGAGATCGCTAACACAGTGTTGAAAATGCTGTTGCTATTTTTAACATTCTATCTGTGTAAAGCGGTTTTTTTTTTTGTAGTGACAGCCATCAAAACAAGGCAAAGGAGTAGATTGGACATAAGTAGGAATGTAAATAATATGCAAAATGCCGTGTGCGAGATTTTGTGGAGTTGGCTCTTCAACCAGGTCTTTTTGTTTTCCAAAGCTGTTATTATTTTTCCTTTATTACTGAGGGAAGAACATCTACCTGATAGCCAAGATCTCACATAAAGGAATACATAGATTAAGGTTAATAAAGCAAATAAAATGTAAACAAAAAGGGCTCAAGTCCTCGTATAATTATCATTATTTAAAAATATATAATTTCTTGACATTAATTTCAGTTAATTTTCTGCTTCTCATCTATGGTATACATACATAATGTTATTATTTATTATTGAAGTATTCATTTGTATATGTATATAATGGAGAATAGCAGCTTGTAGCTCAGTAAAACGTCATGACAGCTGAAGGTGCTTCCCTCTCAACATTCATCAAATTGTCAGGTTACAGCCAGGTTGATTTTCTCTTTCTTTTTATTTTACACACCCCATTTGCATATTATTTACATTCCCAGACATAAGCAATTTACTGCGAGTGTCTCTGCCATTTATTCCCAGATAAAACCATATCGTTGTAAAGAAACAAGCTCAGGGCTTCCATTGATTTAGCCTTACGGACAGTAATCTGCTAATAAAGTTCTATATGGGTACACAGTGGATTCACGTTTATTGTTATTATTCATATTTCAACCCCCCCCCCCCCGGTTTGTAATTAGAAAAAGATTGAGGACCACTACATATATCATAATAAAGCTTTTTTTTTGGGAGGGGGGAGAGGGGGTAGATAAATTTGGGTTACAGGAAAAAGGTGATATGTTTTGCAGTACGAAATTAGCTCATGATTAAAACAATTATGACTTACGCAGGATAAATAGCTGCATAATTTTTTATAAAAATAAATTACCCATGAGCAGGGGTGTGTAATTTGTAGAGTAAAAAAATACCTTTTTAATATATAAGAAAAGGAAAAAACGGTTGGTACATTTGTTCTTTTTTTTTTTTAACTTATATTCATACTTAATGAGATTGTTGAAAAGGAAGATTCTCTTTCTCTTTCTAAAAGTTCCGCCTACATTCGTTGAAGATTTTGTTCAAAATGCATAATGTTGCATTCTAATTAAAATATAATTATAATATCCTCTATGCACTACAACTATTTTTATACATATTTAGAAGGTTTTCCTCCCTAAGGCAGTGCCTAATACATTTTCATCACTCCTATGTTATAATAAAAAAGGCAGTTCATGATGTGTACACAGTCTTAATTCAATATTATCCCTCTCTACAAAAGTTACAACCTTATATAGTTGACTTTCTTTCTGAAAGGGTTTCTTTACCAAAATGATGTAAAATATATCTTTGTGTATATGTAGACCTGTTAAAAAAGAGTGAATAAAGGTGTGCGTAAAATATTACAAACTTTGCTTGATTATCGTTAGTTTTCTTATTGGTTATCATTTGAGCATTGATATGAAGAACACTATTTAAGAGTGCTTAAAGCAAGGGTGAAGACAAAAGACACTAGTGTACTGCAGAATGCCAATTGAAATTTGTATTATTATTATTATTTTACGCAACCTTTGATTCAGTATTTGTCTACGACTCCCCTTATACCTATAAGTCAGTGGCTCTTAACCTTACTGAAGGTAATGAACTCTGCAAGTTCCAAACATGCATTCATCGAACCCATTGTGGGCATGTGGCGCAATCAGCTGCTGTCAATGATAGCCAAACAGAGTGTGACGTCATGGTGAACCAAAATATCGAACCCAAGTTAAGAACCACTGCTCTATGTAGTAAACATGCATACAATAACTATTCTTTATTTGATTTCCTAAAAAGAGTTGTCAAATTCACAAAAATATTTACAAAAATGTCTAATGGTTTGTTTATTATCCTTAATGCTATTTTTTTACAAACTTGATCAGAGGTACAAACATAACAACAACAAAGTCACTTCTTATTTTGTTCATCTTTCAATCAGTCTATCCATTCTTTTGAGACATTTATGTAAATTCAAATCAATTTCGTTACTTTGAGTTCTGCATCAAAGAGAAACTCATTGACTCATATCAGTACATTTTCCTTCTTCTTGTAGGTACATACATATATACTAAAAACCATAATTTTAGTATTATTATTATTTTATTTTTTGAGGTTGAAATTATGCATTTCCTCATTTAATTCTATTTAAAAAAAACGTCAGTTGGGGAAATAAAATGGATGATATTTACAGTGATATAATATGATCAAAGAAGAAATACGATAAATAAGATAAAAAAATTGTCAAATTTTGCAAGGTAGAAGAAAATGAATATCAAAATGTACAAGGAAATTCAACTCTTTCTATTGTCAAATTTTCACCTTACAAATAAATATATTTTTGCATATATGTATTTAAAGCAATTCTTATGGTACATTTTTTACAGATATGTAATTCCAAAGACGACGACTACATATCATTTGAAATCAAGGTATTTGTAACAACAATGGTAATAATCACTTTGTGATAGTTTGACCTCTTATTTTTCTTTTTCATTAGTGTATTTATCGCATATGCAAATTATAAGCATTTGTTTCGGGGGCAGAACTCATTTCCTCATGTATTTTGTACAAACCGATGAGCCTCAATCTCTCCCTATGGACTCGTATGGTTAGTTTATGCAGAGTACGACTTTTCCTTACAATTTTCTGTTTTTTGAAGAATAAAATTAATTTCAAGTCATAAACCTCCTGTTGGAGAGTATATAACAGTCAATCCCATGTTTGTATCTTTCACAATGGATATGTACTTCGATTGAAACTAAAAACAACAACATTTATAACGTTATAAAATAATAAGAATAGTGGAAGTAAATCAAAGAGAGAGAGAGACTCAAAATGATTTCGTTTACATATTATCTGAACATATCTACTATTATAAAGATACACTGTTTTTTATCAGTTGACTCATTTGATTTAAAGCAGCTGACTCTACGCGTTATCAACTCGAAATAGGGTATTGTTATTATTAATAATGGTTTTGATTTATACAAAAGTATATATTAAATCAAGGATTGCGCGCTCTTTTTTTGAATTTGTGAATATTATACAAGTATTAAACATTGATTTGTATATTGGTAGAGGGAATCAATATATAGTATATCTAAATAATAAATTCTGCCCAATATTAAAAAAAAGAGTTGGCAACAAGGAATATACAGAAGGGTAGCAGCTACCAGTTGTTTTGCCAAATTTTTCCTTTACCTTTTGAGAATCGAGGTTGCGAGTGCACAAAAAAGCTCATCGTGTATATAGGATCCTTGAAGAAGGGGCTCTTTGATCAGAGACGGAAGGCTTCGTATCAACTTGAGTCCCTTAAAATGGATTCGTGATGCATTAGAAAAAGAACAAATAGAAAGACTGAACATTGAGCAGACATTCATGTCAAGAACCAATTTAATGGTTTGAAAACAATATAAATATATAATTAGAGAGTTCAGGAGATAACCTTTATATTTACATCCACGCTTTTTTTACCATAAATGAACAGGAACAAACTTTTTATATTTGAATGTGATTCATCCCTTTAGAGAAAGTATGGAATTCGATCCTTGACAGAAACACTAAAGAAATTGCAGTTTCCTGCCTATCATCAACCAACTTCAAGTGAGAACTTCCTTCCTTTCTTTGACTAGCTAACAGCCCAATAAATCCATGTATTTGATCCCTGATACTCAACACATAGTGTGTTGCACTTTAATTATAAAAATCTTGGATTCAATCAATGAAGAATTCTATTGTGAATATCCGCTTCTCTCCTCAGAATCTATACAGAGACTTTATTATAATCTGTAAAATAAAATCCATGGTTTAAGAGATGATATTATCTGTAAAATATAATGTGCTTGAACTTTTTTGAGCCATGATGCCAATTTTTTATTATTATCATTATTATTATTATTTATCAGTACACCATTCTCTTAGTTTAATCAATTTTTAAGATAAAGAAAAACAAAAAAATAAATGGCAAACATTGATAATAATTATTATAATAAATTAATTAAGTATTCACAATTTTAACAATTGAGGTGAGATCTGATCTCAATTATAATAAATTATTTATAGAGGCACAGAAAATAAATTATTATTGATAATAAACAAAAAAACAAAAACCTTATATCTTAGGTATGTATCAAGTCAGCAAGACATCAAGTTATTCTGAAATATTTCAAAAAATGAGTGTAAACTGCACTCATATTCTTGAAGACATTCTCTTTCGTTTGTATATATAGGTTATTTCGATTAATTAAATAATGACTCCAATGATTGCAACTTATTTATAGGAAAAAAATACTAGCTACAATCAAGAATAAAAACCCTTGGTGTTTATGACTATGTTACTACTATAACTATGACTCATGGTGAGTATGATAGCGGATTAAATTGATAATTAATAGTTCTTAAACAAATGAATTGGTTTTAGTCAAGTGCAACTAAATAAATCTCTGGGGCTATGAAAAAGATTGACCATATCGGCTCCATGTGCAGTCGTAACACTTATCCAATTGCTCTATTGGATAGACAACAAACCTTGGTTGTTTCTCGATATAAAGATACATTTCAGCAAAACCCGTGTGGTATAGGTCTTAAAATGACTCCGAAATATTTGGCCGTTATATTTATGAAGTAAAAAAACTACTTAAAAGTGGATTTTCTCCTTTTCAAAATAATAAAAAAACTTGTTTCGTTGTTGACTCGACACATGTGCTTCTGATGTGTCCTTATTATTTGCTAAGATTGAGTCATTTCAAAAAGGAACAGTCTCAAAGAAAAAAAAAACTCAGTCTACTTGAATGTTTTTTTTATTTTTTAATCTACAGGGTACTTACAACAGGCTTATTATTAGAATTTAATTTTTTTTAAATTTAATAACAGTTGAAAACTGGGAATATGTTTCTTCATATCCATGGGCCACTCTATAAGTATCCTTTCAGCTACTTGAACTAATGAGTAGGACCCAAAATTTTAAGTTAATTTGAAAAATTACTCGACTTAGTTAGAGTTGATGTTTTCTATAGTGGATAGAATACTAAATACTAAGAGACAGTATGAATAAAATCGGCTTGCTCAACAAATGCATCCATGGATTATGATGCATTTTTACATGACTTTGTTTAGGTTAAGTGAGCAAATGCACATTTTAACTACTTATGGAAATGAAGGATGGGTTTGTGGAATAAAAAAAAAAAAAAAAATTAGGCATCGGTAAAATAAATTTCTTATTTTCATACCGGATTCATAGAGGCAAAAAATAATGATCTACAAGGTCCTTCCGTGGCTATTATAAGTGTATATATATATATATATATATATTTATGCAGATATTAAAATAAATAGTTGCGAAATATGCAAAAATGCCTTGTTTACTCATTCCTTCTTCTTCCTCTTCTTCTTCTTCTTCTTTATCTCAAAGGTAATGGCTAGCGGATTAAGTTCAAATACCCTTTTGAATTACGCCTAATAATTTTTAATTTTTTTTTCTCTTTACATTCTCTCCAGTATGAGAAAGTTGCTTTGAGCAATGTCCAAATTACAAAATATATATTGTCATTATATTAAAGAAATGTATGTTCAATAACTTTAAAAGTAATTTAGTTTATATAATATTTTTTTTTTTTTTTAAAGAAAAAAAAAAAGATTCTTTGATCATTTGATATATTTTTGACTAGGGTTCTTAAGAGAGTCTCTTTAGAATAAATCCGCAAAAATATATATCTACTGTGTATGATGATTGTTAAATATGAGTATGAACATAGCAATTTATTCAATAATTACATACATGTATGGAACTCTATCTATTTCAAATCCCAGCGGGAGGGAAGTGGAGTTGAAAGAAAAGAAGAAACTCCGAAGCAGTTGTTTGTGTACATACTGATTAAAATAAGTAAATATAGAAACTTTTCAAACTTTCATATGTACACATACACTAGACCCCATTGTTCCCGTGATGGGTCTCCATTCGACCCCTTAATAATGTCTTGATCTACTTTTTGGTAAGTAACCCTTCAATGCTAAGACCAAAGAAATTAGAATAAAAATATCCTTTGAACAATTTTCCCTACTTAAAGTCGTGGTATCGTCTTTAAGGGCTCAATCCTTTAAAGCCTTGTCATCGTCTGGATCATTGGTGCTGTGTTCTTGACCACAACACTGATTTTCTCGATAAAAAGAGTGTAAACTGTTTTAAGTTTCTTGTGCTAAATGTATCTAATACTTTTCTCATTCTGGTGAACCATCAAAGTCCAAAATATAGGGGTTTTCCGATCCCTAAAGATCCTTTGTTAAATTGGTAAATAAATTAAAAAGATACATAAGAGCAAAAATATATATGTAGCAAAAACGTTTGCTTACAAAATATTTATCTAACTAATTACATCTCTGTGTTGCTGAATCTATTTACGAGTCAAATTCAATTTGGTTATTAAGTTATGCTCATTCTCCATTTTTGAATATATGTAAAAATGACTTGACTATCAAAAACTGTAATATTTACAAATGACGTTGATTAGTCCTTTTGTTAAAGCAATGTGAAGATGTGATTGATTACATTGATGCTTCATATGTATGATTCAACCTTTTTGTATTTATATGATACCTTAATTCATCAATCAATTTGACAAAGTAATTTTAAGAGATCGGAAAATACTAAAAAAAATAATAAAAAAATATAGTATAAGATGCGACTAAATAGAGCAAACATCTGGATAAGGAGAGTTTAGATTTTATTTATTGATAAAAATTCTTAAGTATTGTCAATTTTGTAATTTTTTGTATAACTATGACAAATGTGTATAATATTCTTCTTGTTAGCTGTGTACATATACATATACAAGCAACATAAAAAGAAAAGTAACACATAAAATCAATTAATTAACTGAGTTTAATTAATATTGATGCATCTATGAATTAATAATTGAAGGATAAAAGATTAACTTGTTGTTTTGATCTGAAGAAAAGAGGGAAATCCTCCAGCTATTCATTCGTTTCTATAGTTACAATGCTTCTTATATAATTTGAAGGATTTATATATGTAATTATTCAGCCTAATTTCCCCTCCAATGCTTCTGTTGTTATAATGATGCTCAAAGTTATCAATTGTTTTTTTGTTTTTTTTTAATGAAGACTTTGTTTCATTATAAGAAATCATATCCGCTACTATAATGTGGTTTTTAAATAACGTTACAGATGGCATAATCAGTCGAAGACACGCCATGTTGGGGGCAGTGAGTTGATATATTTTTGCTTAAATCAAATGAACAAATTTCTACGTTACTTGAACGTTGTGTCATTGTCCTAATTGCCAAATTGCACACTTCAATATCCGGAGTCCGTTGACTGATAATGGACTCCGGATATTGAAGTGTGTCTAGAGTCTTTGTATTTGTCGGCTCCATTGTGACATATAATTGCACAGGAGGTAAACAGCATTTCCTTAATGATAAAATTCGGTTGTTTATGCCTCTTTCAAAATGGCCGACAATGATGACGTCACGTGAATAATGTTCTATCTATAGTATGTATTTCTATATCCCTCTCTATGGACGAAAATTTCGAAAGAGTATCACTTTAGAAAGTCTTTAGTTCATTATTATTATTATTATTTACGTTTAGTCTTGGGTGTTTCTAAAAAAAAAAATGAGAGCAAAAATACAGGAATTCCAATATACATACATATAAACTGAATCATTGTCTCATAGGCCTCTCGAGCCATCACTGTTATGTAACATTACTGATGTTTCAAATCCATTTATTTTGAGTTTGAAACCTTATTCTGACTCTTTTCATTCCCCCTTTATATGGAATAAACAACACACTGATTGATTGTTGACAGAATTATGCCTATAGCAGATCCTTTATAACAAATATTGACCACATAAGCAAGATACTAGAAATAAAAAAATATAATCGTCTGATCCGATCCAAGAGTCAATGAATGAATGAACGAATAAACTTTAGAGCCAACTCTTACAAACTACGATAAATACTCTCAAAAATCGAGTCAGACTTCAAATTTAATTTAAAGAATTGAACAAGAATCACACCCCCAATACGTCACATAATAAATCACACTCAAACTCTCATAAAACTAAAAATATTCTAATTTTTATAAATACCCTTTAAAATTGAGATTGTCTACTTGTTATGCATTATGACAATTTTTATAATATAAATAAATAATTTCGAAGGAGTCATTAATCATTATTTATTATATATTAGCATGTCCTTTGCTCTCGTGTGTATGTGTGTTGATTTCTAAAATAGATTTGCAGACCAGATATTGAAACAACGTCTATTTGAAAATTTAACTCAACTAAAATATATTTATTTACAATATATGATTAGAGATTTGCACAACGTCTTTGCTCTTTATATATGTACATATATAAATATTCCAGATCATGGAGATGAAAATGCCAACAGAATGAGTTAGAATTAATGGACATACATATACATAAAATGATTATATGATGAGATCCTTCTCTCAATTAAAGTTCACAATGATAGTTAGTTTATGTATATGTTATATGATTGTATAAGATAGTATTTATATATATATATACGTATGAACTATTACTACTACTACTACTACTAGTGATAGGTAAATAAAAAATAAAGCGTCATTGAGGTCTTTATTCCATTACGTCAAGTGGTTAATTTTGCCAACATTTAAAAAATATTATTACAGTATATATATTTACTATGTATTTTAAATAATAATGATATTTATATACAGAACTTAGAATTAATGAATTGTCATTTTGTACAACTAATGCAAATGGATAATTAAGTTTTACAATTAAATATATTGACTAATAATTAATTAATTATATAGTTGTATGTATTTAGATTGATCTCCCCCAAGATTTTAACTGGGGGATGTATAGTACATGTGTCAAGTCAACAAGAAACAAAGTCATATTCTTGAAGACATTCTCTTTTCTTTGTATTAATAGGTTATTTTGATTAATTCAATAATGACTCCAATAATAATTGCAACTGTCATATTATAGGAGTAAAAAAACCCGGCCACAATCAAGAATAAAAAACATCTGGTATTCCTGACTATGTAGCTACTATTACAATAGTACATGGTGAGTATGATAGCCAATTAAATTGACTCTTAATAGTTCTTAAACAGATTCCAACTGCAACTAAATAAATCTTTGGGGCTATGAAAAAGATGGACGTTCTTTCAGGGACCATATCGGCTTCATGTACAGTTGCAGCATTTATCCGATGGCTCTATTCCAATAGACAACAATCCTTGGTTGTTTCTCGATATAAAGTGGCATTTTAGCAAAAACTGTACGCAATAGGTCTTAAAATGACTTCGTTATATTTATGAAGTAAAAAAACTTGCATTCTTGTTGAGTTACCACACAGATAGTTAGAATCGTCCCCTTGCTGGGCATGAAAATTAAAAAAGTGTAAAAAAATTATATTGTTTAAGCAGAGGCATGTAACTACGACTTCATATAGGCAAAATGTATAATTATGCTTCTATTTACAACCAAATTTTAATTTCAGTGCAGGAAATGAAACATTTAGTTCTTCGTAGAGGAATTTCTAATGAACTTTAATTTTATTTTTGTTTATTTTCCTCAGCAGTTTAAAAATATGTATATTGAAGACTTAAAGACATTTAAAGTAGTTCCAAAACCTTTTGTATGCATTGAAAATACGCTTAAAATATGATTCACTATCCTCTTCAGGTCTGAAAAATCTAACTACACCATTCATTTTAGAGTAAATATATATTTATACCCAAATTCTTTACTAGGCGGTAAAAGTAACTCTGGATCTCAAGAGGAAGTAAAAGTAATTAGTTATTCCTAAAAGTAACTTTACTTCAATATACCATTGTATGTTGTTATTTATTACTTAATACAAAGAAAGTAAAACAGAGAAATGAGGTAGCACCTTTCTGATTTAATATACACATAATTAAAATTAAATCTTGGTAACACTAACTCGTATGAAACACATAATAGGAAACGATTAGAAAAGACACTGACTCAGTCAATTATTATTATTATTAAAATTAAAAGCTTTTATTCTAACGGGATAACAGTCATTTTTTGCAACACGTCTCAATGTATAACAGAAGGGAAAGTAATCAAATAAATAAATTATTTCCCCTTACTGAAGTAAGTTAGAGCGTTTTAAACACCATTATTTAGATCCCTATTTGCACTTAACAACATCATTTAGAATATACAAATATATATTGTCAAATTATACATGGTGAATCCTTCATTTTTCCTTTTCCAAATAATTGGTGCTTCTTGCCAAATCCTTTATTTTATAATTTGTAACACATTAATTGTCGTCGTTGAAATGGGAGGACTCAACCTTGTACTACTTAAGTAAGTTGTTCTTTATATGCACATATATATATATATATATGTATATATATATATATATATATATATACATATATGTGTGTTATTTATGTACATAGAACACTCCCTTCTCTATGTGAAAGGCATTTCTTCCCTTTTGTATTCAAATCTCAATTCCAATTGTTTCTTATAAGTACATATATGTATATTCTCTGTTGTTGTAATTATTCATAAAAGTTATACATGAATAATAATAATAATAATAATTAATGGCATTGTGTGCTTGTAGAGTCTACGTGATTACCTTGTCAACATGTGTATGACATGTTTAATTAAAATGGACAGTTTACATACATTCTTAAACATGAAAAACATTCACATATATATATATATATATATATGTAAGGTAAAGAAGCAACATTCAGAATATTAAAAAAATAAAATAAACAAAGATATATTTGATGGAATGAATGATGATAATGAATAGGGTAGAACCAAACTACATCATGGATCAAGGACTCTCAACTGGCCTTGCACTCCAACCCACATTTCCTTGTGGTCATTTTGCGTATTTTTATTACCCTTGGAGTCAAGCCGAGCAAAAATAAAAGGATTTGATTTAAAGATCCTTTGATACTCTTCTCGTATCACAACGGTTTTTTTTTTTTTACTTTTTATCATAAAGTGGTTTTTTAAAAAAGAACCACATACATACAGTTTTAATCTAATGATGTAACAGGTTAGAACTTCTTTGATCAAACTTTCCTTGCTAATAATATAATTAACAAAGGTAACTGCTAACTATACATACATGAGTGTTGTAACCTGAAACAAAACCAAAAAGTATATATATCAAATATATTTTATGCAAATACAATTTAAAAAAAGCCTTGACAACAAAATTCATTATTTCGACTATTTAACTACTACAGCAACAAAAAAAACTAGACCCAGTTAGATTCTAATTCACCAGCCTAAACCTTAAGTACTTCGATCCAAAGCTATAAACTAAGTGACGAAACGTACTTTTTAGCTTTGGATAACTTCCTGGACTACGAAATAACTTTTTCCCTCTGCAAGATGCCGTTTTTAAAGAACATAAATTTAAATATATTCTTCCTTTTGCAGAATTCACCTTCCTTCAATTGAAATTCATGGAAGCTGTATGCACGTCGAGCTTTTTTATCCACTCGCAACCTCGACTTACAAAAGGGAAAGAAAAAATTTGGAAAAACAACTGGTAGCTGCTACCCTTCTGTATTTTACTTGTTGCCAACTTGTTAATATTATGCAGAATTTATTATTTAGATATACTATATATTTATAAATTCTACCAATTACAAACCAATTGTTACCACATGTAATATATTCAAAATTCAAAAAAAGGGCGCGCAATCCTTGATTTGATATATTTTTTAGATACATCAAAATCATAAATAATAATAATAATACCCTTTTTGAGCTCATAATACGTAGAGTCAGCTGCTTTAAATCAAAAGAGTCAAATGATGAAAATCAGCTGAAGGGAGAATACAGTGTGTTTTTGTTCATTCCAAAAAGCTTGTCGTGATAGTAAATTACTTATAAAGTAATTAATGTCATCCTCAGCGCCCTCTAGTGGGGAAAAAAGTCTTCTCCTAGTCAACACAATTTGAAGAAAAAAAACAAATCTAATAAAATCGTCGTTATCCCACTTTTTTAATAGGCTTGTGTTTTCATTCGTGGTTCTACCTTGAGTTCTTATTCTAAATATAATCCGGGTTGGCATTTTTGAGGTACCTTTTACAAGTGAACAGACGACTTTTTGATTAAATGATACATCGAACATCTGTTCTATTAATTTAGTATGTACACTATTTTGGAATCCATTTTAAAGGCCGTCTTTTTCTAAGGTTCATGACTTGAAAGTTAATACTCCGAAATTGACAAAGGTATAAAGGACATCTAAATATTTGCATGCCTACAACTTGGGTAAATCGGCATAATTCATTGCTTCAAATCCCTTGAGTATTATATCTTTGCAAATTCACATTAAGTTTATCCTTATCACACCTATGACTGCTACATAGTTTTGCAACCAATCGATATTTTCACAACTCAATATTTTTTCAGGTTCAGTAAGTTATAATAATAACACTGGTCAACAGTCGAAAATCCTAAGGGGTATAAGTACATATAATAAAAGCCCATCTAAAGTTGTAAATTTTCATTCAATTTCAAGACAAAAATCATTAGAAATCAATGACTCACTGTAGAGCTACTAAAAAAACAACTGCAATAGACAGAAGGATTTCAGCTGGTTTCTTAATCCTTCTGCGCACTACTAATTAAGTAGATCTATCGTGAGTCTTTGATTTATAGCAAAATTTTGCTCGAAATTGAATGAAAATTTACACAAATTTACCAAGTTAAAGGCTCTTATCGGGCGCTTGACATCTCGTTGGAATGCTGTGGGTCTAAGTGCTTTAATGCATTCCTTATTAATCCATTTCATCTAATATTCAAGAAATTATTTAAATACAAAGGATTTGGCCGACTTTTGGGCCTACTCCCATTCCCTACGCCTCCAGGAGTCCCTTTAGGTCAAAACAAAGACTGTAAATGAAATTTGCATTAAAAGCACTTGCGAATGATTATTTTAAATCAAAATTGCACAAAATGAGGTTCCTTCTAGGCTTAAATTGAAGTTGAAGTTGGAAAATGGGCCAAATTAGCTCAAAAAGTAGGGTCCAATTTCTCGAAAACAGATTTGAAATCAGCGTGCAAAATATGAATAACTTTTATTATACTTATAGCCCTTAGGATTTTTGACTGTTGACCTTTGTTATTTATGTACAAAGAAATACATATATTTATATTGATTTCACAAAATAAGTAAGAGCCTATCCACCTTGTTGTGATAATTGTATGCTAAAGACATGAGCTCTCGATAAATCTTCCATAGTGTCCTTTTACAGCCTGATTACTATTAATAATAATTATTATTGCGTCGTTTAATCAATATCCATCTCTCTATGTATATATTAAGTACCATCATCAATTATGACTAATTATGAGATAAGTGTGTGTCTTTTGTATACTACACATTATGTAAAACAAATGACTTTCTATCTAGCAAGAGGAACATTATTTATCTGGAGTAAGGAAGGTCAAATGTATGTAATTGTTTGAGACATTTGATCAAGGGGGGTGTTGTATGAACACATACATACAATTATGACTCAGATCAATTTACTGCTTGATTCTGCTTGTGTCAAAAAAGAGGATAGGGTTGACTAAATTCAAGTGCCTATATCACTTTCTATATGCTCTGTAAAACACTAATTTCCAATTATGTTGGCCGCTACTACAAGGTACATAAAAATGATGAGATTAAAGTCAATTTAATCACTCGATCGGAACTTGACAAATGTTGCTGTTTCAAAGTAAATTAACTATAGAAACAACTATGGGACCATGAATGTTGCATAGATGTTTTTTCCGACTCATTTCTATTGAGAGATGGCTTCTCTTAGTAAGTAGGTAAGTAAAGAAAAATGAAGCCTTGTAGGATTTAAATTTGAGTGTTATCAAATGAACTTTAAGCAGTCATCTAATACATTTTGTATAATCAATGTATTAGGGAAATTCTTCTGTAGATATTACTTATACCTATAGATCTTCGTTGAAAAAAATTTATCATCGAATTCTAATTGAACAATAATCACAATTAACCCTTTTTGCTGCAAATAAAACCATGAAAAATGGTTTTTTGCCTACCCTTTGCTCTTATAATTATAATATTATGTAGCTAAGGTCATTTCTACATAGGATGAATCACGATTTTGACCTTAGAGGTGTTGAATCAATCAAAGTAAGCACATAGGTAATTATCACAATTAAACACATACATAATACCCCAAAAAAATCATAGCACCTATGTATTTATCATACATGTATGTAACATTTTACAGAGCCGGGGTTAGGTAGGGAACACAAGCAAGCAACCTGTGTCGGAAGAGAGCAATCCCTCCAGAGTAGAAAAAGAAGACGACATATGTGAAAAGAACCCGCGCAGGTCTTACAGATATGATGATTTTTAACTGTATTAGGTATGCATTACACGTGAAGAAGACGGAAGAAGCGAGAGTGTGGAAATTATCTTCATGCGTGATATACATTGATTTTTTTTCTTCTAAAAGACAGTGACTGAAAGACTGACCGGAAGTTCGGTCGATCCCATGAAAGTGCGGATTGATTATTATATTATTTTTATGAAACGGATTTTTTGTATACTTTGTGGTTTAGTGATTTAATTTACACTTAGTTTAAGTAGTTTAGTTTCTTCATTTCTTCTTCCCTTCCACTCATTCATCTCAATCCATGAAGAAGGTAGGCAGATTCTGTTTTAAATATATGTCATACTTCACTTAAATACTTAAAATGTATTCAAAAAGTTTTTTGAAAAGATTTACATAAATGCCTGCCTCCAGAAAAAACAACACTCTGCAAAACAGACTTTAAACAATGAGTCAGTCAGTCAGTTCTACTTTTCCATGTTGTACTATATACATATATTACCTACACAGGTGTTGTCAATTGTTTTTAATAGTACATCATTGGATGTATGAGTAAAAAAAACTATCAACATACATTCTACCTTTTTAATAGGGAGTTAAAGGCAGTAAAGCATAGCAAAGAATCAATATTTGACTGCTCCATGAAACTAATATTTAAAAAATATTGGCAAAGAAGTAAATGAATAGTAAAAAAATAGTAGAAATTGACTATTAACACAACTTGAGAAAATCACTATTAGATAACTTTATTCTATATACATATTTTTGACTCCGTTACAGCTGTTAGAACGAGTACAAATGTTTATAGTTATTTATGCAACATATATATATATATATATATATATGTTACAACAAATGTCCCAAACATAGTGGTGAAAAATCTATGTACATATTATTATTTATGTATTCCTAATTTGGCTATTATTTTTATAGTAAGTGTCTAGCCACATTTATAAAAAATGAAACTTGAAGCTCTAAGTGTGTGTTTTTTTTGTATAAAAAACGTGATGTATTTATAAAGAGAATTTAATTGCATATTTTTGGTTAAATAAAATAAAAACCATTTTGAGACTATTGACTCACGTTTTTTGGCTAGATATCCTAATGTGTATTCAAATAATAGTTGTATATATACTTGGCTAATTCATTTACCTAAAGAGAAACTTTTTTATTATTATTTATTATATACTCCTCTGAGGGGGACGTCAATATTGACATAGTTGTCTGCTTTTTCAATATTTCTAGGATCTATTTTTATCATGAACTCGATTTGTATTTTTTTTTTTAAATATACCCAAAAATTTGATAGGCTTACATATATCTATTGAATTTTTAATATTTTCATATTTGAATGAAATAATAACATTTGACAGCTTTGATATATTTTTGTAGATACTGATTAATTTTTTAGTATGTATGGTTGTATTTAGTTGCAAAATTTGTTTGCGTAATTTTATTATTATTATTATTTTGCACAAAGTTGGTTTAATACAAATCCGGTTCAATGAATGGAATAACTTATACTCTTCAGTATATTAAAGAAAGGAAATAAATCCTTTTAAAGGAAAACAAAATCAAAAGTGAAAGTAGAATTTTGGGCTCTTCTTCCCTCTGTGTGTGCCCAATCGCATTTTCTTCTTACAAATCCACTCGTAGATAAAAAAAAAGTTCATCTTTATTCAATTAGAATGTGTATCTTAAATTCTCATTCAGTGCCCATTACTTAATTATTATATTTAATGTCTTTAGCAAATAAATATTCTCCTTATACGTAATTCATTCCTTATCATTAAGAAATGTACTGACATAAGATTTTATAAGATTTGTCCACAAAAAATATAACCAAAAATATCTTCACAAAAATGCGAAAAAAAATAAAAAAATTTTAACGAATAAAATGAGCGGATTCATTCAAGAGGCAAATCATCAATTAACTATCTTATTAGCACCTTTACCATCTATGTATGTACAGAGTGGCGGAGATAAATCTGCACAAAGTTAAACTTGGTCTAGATCAAGAACTTATGATTGTAGAACAAAATTTTATATTTTATTTGAAAGCTTAATATGTATGTCATAAAAATAAACTACTACTCATAATGTGAGCCATCCTTGCTCACTACAGTCTCCACCCAGACCTGGAAACAACACTCCTGGCGACCTCAAGTGGATCCAGGCGCACCATGGTCTTCGTAATTGAGGCCTTCAGCTTGTCCACAGAAGGGTAATGGGTCTTGCAGGCCTAGTTCTTCACCCTGCCCCACAAAGTAAAAGTCACAAGGGTTCAGATCCAGGGAATTATCTGGCCGGAATGACGGGAGCTTAAATAGGTCCGTAGATACAGTTCATTAATCAGACCTATATCGGAGATGGGGGCACCTTCAAGTTCTACAGAGTGGAGCATACATATTTACAAAATTGGACGATTATTCAGAACAAAAATATTCATAGGATGTGGTCTAAATTATGATAGTAAAAGTAATAATTAGAATACCATATTAGATATTAGAATAATAGAATACATTTTGAATATACAATGCATCTGATTGAGTTGAAGTACTGAGGGGTGGTACTAGGATCCTAGGACGGGAATAGGCTGAATAATAACTTGGTTTAATTGTTTTTTGTTCATATATATCTATCAATATAAAGCCCGTTTTTTGTTTTTTTTGTTTGAAGACGATTCACAATCAACCAGGAAGACTAGATGAGTAAGGACAGAATGGACTAAGGTTAATTTGATATCCAAAATAGAGCATATGCTATGTTGCATATGCCTTTAAAGTTACTTTAGGTATCTAAAGTCTGATTTTGAGACTTTTAAATTTGTGGAATTTGAGAATGACTATCAAGTTAAAAGTTTGAGGGAAAGGTCAATTTAGGGGGGGGGGTTATCATTTAAATCATACCAATTGGGATCCTTTTTTTTTTTTTTTTTTTTTTTTTTTTTTGGGGGGGGGGGGGGTGTTTTACTATCATTACTTATTTTTATTTTTTTTCATTTTCTTTGTTAAGCCGAATGAATGATGATGAATTGAGTGAGTCTGACTCTCTCTGTAATCATCATTCTCTACTCCCATGTCCTCTTAACCATAGATCAAAGATCATCTTATAAATGACATTGCTCTTTAAAATATTTGAATATTCATAGTTTATAAGCAATCTTTATAAATATTTTTTGAACATGAAATAAGTAATTTTATGATCAAAGAACCAAACAAACAAGCAAACAAAAAAAACCTTCTTCTTAAGAAATATCATTGTAAATTTGATGGATCATGTGCTCAATACTCCTCGAATGTGTACATATGTATGTATATACAAAGAAAATATTTATTGGCCAAAGAATACATAGCACACACAGACACACACACATATAGGTAGGTAGTTAAAAAGAAAATATGTGAAAAGTTTTGATGAATAAGCTTTTGAGGAAAAGTTATAGACTCTATCTGCTTATTCCAGAAGGGATCATTAAGTTTTTTTCATATTTTAAATTGACAAAAAAAAATAATAAATAATAATAGTTTGATTCAAATATATTTCGTATAATGAATGATGATTGGACAAATATGGATATTTAAATAAGGTATAATTATAAATTCTTACATATCTGACCAAACTCAGGTTAAAATAGAACCAAACAATTTAATCATGTTTTATTGATACTATATGAGTCAAATAAATTACCTCACATCCGAATAAAAGTAATTGTTCGAACAAAAGTATTGCTTTATTTCAAGATATTGCCTTTTTTGATGTCTTAAGTTGTATGTACATTTGTGATTTGGACAATGAAATGAGTTATTGCAATGAAGGCAATGAAATTGCCTTAAATTTGCTCTGCATTTTATTTCTTATTGTAAAATTATTTTCCCTATTTTTGTTTTGCTAAGAAAATTTGATTGATTTTTTATAATTTTTTTGCATCAATCGTAAGATTGTCAAGTTATATATTGTATTGATGAAATTTTCTTAGAGGTTACGACACATTACTGTTTAAAGTATTTGTATTTTTCTATATTTTGTGAGTTTTTGAGAATTTTTTAAATAAAAATTACGTTTCAAAACACTTATACTTGTTTGGATTTTTTAAAGCATCATGTAGTTATATATTTAATTGTTTCTGAAAAATTGATTCTCTTCCACAAATTTTGCTCTTCTTTGTAATTCAATTGAGTTCATTTTTATTATGTTTTAGGGCTTGGATCATAGCTGATCATTGCACCCACTCAAAAACTCAACCACCCATGAGTCTAAATCATATACATATATATATTAACCTTGATCATATTACAATTACAGTTTTGGGGTTGCAAACATTTGTATATTTAATGAAGCATTTTTTCTTTTTGCAGAAATATAGAATATCCATTTTTATCCTGTAGAAAGAGGCCTAAAGAGGCCTCTGAAATAACTAATTATAATGAATCCTAGTTTGTTGAGTATAACTACTCTAATGAATGATTTTGATCTATCATTTTAAATACTATATTGAATCAATTCTATGTACATATTATATCTGTTATTCAACAATTAGTCCTTCAGTCAATCTTAAACGCATATTTCATAAGATAAAAGAACGATATATATCTAATGATACGTCCAATGTAATAACATGCCCCTTTTTTTCAATCGATCCAACATTTATGAGATTAATATCTATCCTATTTCCTTCCTCCAAGGAAGGATTCCCTGCCTACTTCCGGCAAGTTATTTTCTAAGCCTCTCTTATCATCATGATCAGGAGCTGACATGGGTCATTAATCAAGTGAATCACACCTCCTTTACTCCACCAACCAATCAACCTATGTACATCTTTCTTCTTCTTAATGACATGTTTGTTCCTTTTAGCTAAGGGGCATTATACTTCATTATTCTACTCCTTTGAAAAAAAAATTGTATTCTGACCTGAAATATGCCATTGAGTGTCCCTACTTATATGTATTTCATGTCTTATATACTACATTGTAAATCCATGCCACTTATTCAAAAGGGTTTTAAAAAAAAAAACTATTTCGATGCTTATCTCAAACCTGCTTGTTACGTAAATTTAATGATGCAAAACCATTTACAGAAACAAAACAACAAAAAATAATTGAAGAAGACATTGAAACTGAGAGGGGTTGTAACCTTTGTCAATTTGAGTGTCACGCTTATGCATAATAATACCTTTAAGAAAAAATATATACTTTTGTAAGTGTTTTGAGACTTTGTTCCCTAAAAATAAAAAGATTTTGTATTTATAAATATATAAAAAAGTTTTTTAAGTTGTTTATACATTTTCAGTAGTTAGGAGCTCTTCAAAAAATTGTTTACTCAGGATTTTATGAAAGTGGAAAGACTTCCTTAGCAAACAAAAAACAAACAAAAAAAAAATTTTACATTTATGGGTTAATTGAATTTGAGTTCAATTGAAACAGAGTTATCACAAAAAACTACATAGATATTATTATATAAAAATATTTGTTTACTAAGCCTTTTAGTAAGGTAAAATAATCCCTTCTTGAGTTAGTCTTAGGAAGACATTTTAATTTTTTGTAGTTTTGTTTCATTTGTTAAGAACTTTCTGGTTGAATTTTTTTTTTTTTTGGTATTGCTCTGTTTAAAAGTCATAAGTAACCCTGAGTACACAAGTAAATTTGGAGAAAACAGTCCGAAATAATTAAAAAAAAAATTCATTAAATTTCTCTTTTTTTTAATATTATCTTTGACCTTCATAGAATCTCTTTAAAGGGATTGAATGCCACGTTCCTCATTATTATTATTATTATAAGAAAATAAAAAGACTCATTAAGAATATAATTTTGACAAAATACAAAATAGGATCGAAATGTTTGTCTTTTGTTATTGTTTTGCTTCTGTTTTTTTGTTTTTTTAATATAATATATAAAAAAAAAATATTACACTGTACATACATACCTTCATGTGTAGATATGTCATGTTTCAATGTCATATGAAAATGAGAAACATTTCTTGCACTAGTAATTTATTAGTAGAATACTTTTGATTATTCAAGTTTTTTCTACTTTATTTATTTTTGATATATATATATATATACATATATGTTGGTAGGAATGTAAATAATATGCAAAATACCGCGTGTGATATTTTGTTGAGTTGGCACTTTTAACAGTACTTTTTGTTTTCCAAAGCTGTTGTTATTTTTCCTTTATTACTACTGAGGTGAAAACATCTACCTGATAGCCAAGATCTCGCATGAAGGAATACATGCATTTAGGTCAATAAAGCAAATAAAATGTAAACAAAAAGGGCTCAAGTCCTCGTATAATTAATTATTATTTAAAAATATACATATAATTTCCTGACATTAATTTCAGTTAATTTTCTTCCTCTCATCCATGTTATTATTTATTGTTGTATATATAATGGAGAATAGCAGCTTGTAGCTCAGTCAAACGTCATGACAGCTCAAGCTGCTTCCCTCTCAACATTCATCAAATTGTCAGAGTTACCAGGTTGATTTTCTCTTTGTTTTTATTTTACACAACCCATTTGCTTTTTTTTTTGTACATTCCTATATGTATATTGGTATCTGATGATTCTGCAATGATAGATATCATGTACTTCCACTGATTGGAAAAATTAATCAATGGTCCAAAAGTTATAAATAGATCAGGCCTGAGCAAATATAATACCCGAGGTTTGTATCTAAGCACTCTGAATAAAGCCATTCATTTTTGCAATCAGCGTTTAAAAAATGAGTTAGCAAATGGAATTTTCCCCCTTTATATGCATTGTCTAAGATATCAAAAAATACTTTTGTTATTGGTAGAGTTCATTTTTTTTTTTTGCTTTTGGTATATATATGTATATATACTAGGGAGGGAGGCATATGGGGGCCATAGTACAATGCTTGTACAGGGTATAGCAAGAGTATTTCATGATAAAAGGAAGTCTTTGTTCTCATAAGCATTTGAACTTATATATATAACAAGAGTTTTTCGTCATACTAAGACTTATTATTTTATTTGCCAATGTCATTTTTTTTAAAATTATTTTTGAATCTCTGGTAATGATTTCGAGACCCACATCCGAAGAGGGGCACTTCAAATTAATGTGGGTGGTTGGGGCCACAATTAATTTTTTTTGCAGTTTTAATAGAATAATTATTTAATCATGTGCCCCTACAATATATATTTTAGAGTAGGGAGTACAAGAATTGTTTAGGGATAGGGGGGGGGGAAGGGGTCAAATGTCACCCCTAGTTATGACCTTATAAGGAAGTATGTGCTCCAATTTTGATAAAAGAGAAAGAGTGAGAAAAATATGTATGTAATTGAATACGTTCTATCTTTAAAATCTCACTCAGTCAATTTTTCTACCCTTTGATACGTTAGACTTCAAATGTTTAGACTCATTGTCTAAATCTGGTCCATCATGGAAAAGTACATTTTGGAAATTTGAATCTAGTTGCTTAAATCTTGAACCAGAGACGAAGATACTCTAAGGGGTCAAGACCTTCAATAGTTGGTCTCTCTCTCTCTATATATATATATATATACCAATACAGATCTTGAGAACATCAGCTTCGAGCCCGAAGAACAACTAAAATAGGTTGAATATATTGATGTCATGACAATGTGAGAAATATGGAACTCAAAGTGGGGGAGATCTCTAGGAATGTAAATAATATGCAAATCGGGCTTGTAATAAAAAAGTGGAGTTGGCTCTTCAATCATGTCTTTTTGTTTTCCCAAGCTGTTATCATTTTTCCAATAATACTGAGGGGAGAACATTTACCTGATAGTAAAGATGTCGCATGAAGGAATACATGCATTAAGGTTAGTAAAGCAAATAAAATGTAAACAAAAAGGACTCAAGTCCTCGTATAATTATAATTATTAGTTAAAATATATAATTTTTTAACATTAATTTCAGTTAATTTTCTTCCTCTCATCTATGTTATTATTTATTGTTGGTATATATAATGGAGAATAGCAGCTATTAGCTCAGTACAACGTCATGACAGCTCAAGCTGCTTCCCTCTCAACATTCATCAAATTGTCAGAGTGGCCAGGTTGACGATTTTCTCTTTCTTTTTTTATTACAAGCCCGATTTGCATATTATTTACATTCCTAGAGATCAGTTGAGAACAGGGGCGTGTGAAATAGTTTATGACCTGTATAGAGGGCAGTTTTTTATTCATTTATACAAATAATATAACATATAATATATATGGCTCACATATTATGCAACATTTGCAATTGTCACAAATTATGTGACGACATTATAATAATCATAAATGATCCTCTTTGAAATCAAGTTTCAGTAATGATTACATATTATATATGAATGATTTTCTGCAATGTTATGAATGCATATATGTGTATATATATATATATATATATATATATATATGTATTTTAGGCATGCATGCAATAGAGCCCATTATATCAATGAATAATGATAGTAATAATGATACTAATTGGGTCATTGAGCAAATCGGTACCTTTGTTTAGGGAATTGTGTATTTATACACACTCCTCTTTGTATTTACTTAGAGTCTTAATAACATTTCTATTTGAATACATTATACATTTAGTAGTAAAATAGTAAAATGTTGTAAATATCTTTTTTTTGTTTTTTCATGGATTATATTTAAATTTTAAATGTAGGCGTTGATCTCTAAATACATAAATAGTATTTGTATTTCTACATTTTTTTCCCTCTTTGTTTCATAAAGAGATTAGATTCTTATTATTGTTATTACTATAATAAAATACATATATATATATATATATATATATATATATATATATATATTGTCACTTTTCATTAAAAAAAAACAAAAAACAATAAACTTTTCATCCTGAACAAAAAGGGTGGATCTTTTTAGGAGACCCCTTGAACATCCCCACCCCCGTACAGGATGTAATTTTCACTTTCCTAACTTGACTCTACATAAATATGGAAGGAAGGAAGAACAAAACAAAACAAAACAAAAAGAGGCATTCATCAATTTCATTTTTTTTTTTAAAAAAAAACAAGTAGTTTTTTTTATGACTATGATTATGATTATTAAAACCCATTTATATGTATTAATTTTTAAATTTCTTTTCATATATATATATATAAATATATATATTCTGATTACTTTGCTTCATGTATCAAACGAACAAAAAGTTTATACCGTTAGTCAATATTAATGTATGTATGTATACAAATACATACATATTAAATACAAACATACATTTCTAAAAAAAAAAATACTTTGTCATTAAATAGTGATGAAAAAATATTATATATATATATATATATAATTATTTTCGTTATTCATGTAAAATATACAATTTATCACATATATATATATATATATAGAAATACACAGGTAAATAATGATTTTGTATTTTATTTTTTTCATTCCTTTCATGCACTTGTTGCTTCATTGTATATATATATATATATATATATAGGGGAGAAGGTCTGGACAGGTTGTACATTCATGGTAGGGGTTTCACTCATGAAGAAATGAGCTAAGATGTACATACACATATATAAAAAATAGATGCTACAACTTCTAGATAGGTAGGGTCTCAGGAGTCATTTCTATTGGATCCTTATGCTCGAGTCCTCCAAATCAAGTTTTCCTTTGATTGTGTGTGTGTGTGTTTTTTTTTAGGGTTTTTTTTTAAAATCAAAATCAAATTTATGTCGTATAAAAAAAAATACATTCTTTAGATTCATCTAGAACGTGATATATGTAGGTAGTTCTGGATGGCGTAGCTATTATAATATTAGTCAATGTTTTAAGTCTTAATCCTCTACATCAGGGGTGGGTAATTATTTTTCTTCAAGGGCCGAATGATAAGCAGAAAATATTGTGGAGGGCCAGACCAAAAGTTTAAAATCTACTTTTAGTTAGTTTTCTTAAGTCCAAGCAATTTTTCGCGGGCCACTCAAAGTGGACCTGCGGGCCGTACAATGCCCGGGTCTGCTCTACATGCACAGTGTTTCTGGTCCCCTGTAGCTGGGCACTGTTTCCAGTGCAAAAATCCGTGCGCAGGTTTTCACATATAATTCAGACATTTTTCTATTATTCAGGACTGTGTTATTTTATACATATTAATTTATATGGGGTTGCAACCTTTAGTTGCTTGCCTCGAAATACAAAATGGCAACAATAGAAGTGCTCCATTTTTAAATGTCACCCCCCCCCCCCCACTTGAGTGTTAGCATACAACATATGGTAATATTGAGAGATATCATATCAGATGATATAAGGAAGAAAATGAAGAAGATGTTATATCTCAAATATGATTATGTTAGTATCGCTGGTTTGAATATACACCAACTTATTAATAAAAATATCTCTTTTCAAATCAAATCCAACTGAAAATGAAATGGGATCATGTACAAATTGTAATTTGATCAAGATAGATTTTAAACTAATATTAAAATGAATTGAAGCTTTCAATTCAAGGGGGGCTATCAATCCCTAAGAATCCGCCAATTAATATTTATAGACAACTTTACTCATAATAATTTTGAGAACTACGATAAACAATATCCTACCTTTGATATTAAAGATTCTTTTACTGGTTGAATCTCAACTCAAATCTTCTCTTTGTCTCTCAATCAAATACGTCTATTTATATTCGAGACAAGCCTATATTATATACATGAAGTTCTTAAGCTTGATGCTTGAGATTTTTAAGTGCGTAATATATTAAATTGGCGATATGAATCATGTATTTGTAAAAAAAATAAATGTCTAACAATTGACTAATTGCTTAAATGTTAACTTATATCAAAAGTATATATCCAATAGCTTTGAATAGATCGATTAGAACTATTATAAATATTAAATTTCTACTAGAATCGAAAGTACTAAAGATCAAAAACTTTGAATATCTCAAGTTTTTCATTAATTCATTTTTCCATCAACTATTTTTCTCTATAAAAAATAAACATAAATAAAAGTCGTTAAATGAATAAACTACTACTTTTTATGTTAAAATCATTTAAATCAAAAGTCACAATGTGAATATATTTCTTTATTTGCACAAAAAAAATCAAATATAAATTCAACCATATAAAATATTTTTTTTAAATAAAAAAAATAAAAAAGTTGACTCTTGACGTCATGTGATGTTATTTTTATAAATGGCAAACAATATGGTTGAATTTACCACAGCAGCAAAGCCCCGCTAAAATGAAAATATATCATTTATTTATTTTTGTCTTAGGGATCAATTTGCCTACTTTGGCTATTTGTCAATGCTCTAAACGTAGATTGTTTGTACTTGAATTGCTTTGAGCAAATATCAACGATCAAATGAAGTAATAATTCAATACTTTTTCACAATTATCAACTGATTTTAGGCCTTTTTCCTTCTTTTTTTTTAAGAAGAAAGGTTGAGAGCACAAAAACAAAATAACAATGTTTTGAAAATATGAAAATTGGAAAAAAATTCTCCAACTACCAACCTATATTTTGAGACTTTTTTTCTTTTCTTTCTTTTTTCAATAGAAAGGTTCAGAGAATCAATCGGTATAGATATGAGTGAATCCTTACTTCAATATAAAAAAGCTATTGATTTGTCTAAATATGATCTCTTCAAATATTTATTAAGTTAAATATTATTTTGTCAAACTCTTTTTGCTAATTTCTATGAATAAATGATACAGAATAGCACTCAAAGAGTAATTGAAAAGCGTTGATATTAGTAAGATTAGTTACCCTATAATTTAGTGTCTTTTTTTGGGAAAAAAGAGATAATTCAGTAGGCAATTAAATTCCCTAATTAAATTATGAATAAGTTTTAAAACTACATACATATTGTGTCGTTTAATAGAATTTTTTGAATGCCTATTTCAAACGACATGGAATATTTTTTAATACACATATTATTTAATAAGGAATAATATCTTAAATGCATGGAACTGTTTACTCATTTATTGTCATGTTAATTGAAAATGGCATAACCAGTTTTATATATATATATATATATATAAACATTTTAATATTGTCTTATCATTTATCTTAGTGTATTAATCTATCTAAGTAAATATGTTCATAATTATGAATCAACATTACAAAAATGAGTATTCAACATTGAACGATAAAATCCGCTTGCTTTTTCATAATTATCTTAAAGATGGATTTAAGATAATTATGAAAAAATAGGTAGAATCAACATAAATATGTACATTAGAGAGGCCGATTTATCTTCTTACTTCAATAATAATAATAATAATAAAAATAGTAATTAATTACGAGCTTTTCTTTGTGTTTAACGAAAGATATGAGTGCCTATTTATGATATTCCTTAAATTGAATTTATACTTAATTATATATTTTATATGTATATTTATATAAGAAGTGGAATAATACCTCTCCTTGGGTTTCCTATGCTGTATTATGAAAAGTTATTACGGAAATGATTTGAAACGACTCCAAGGATGTGTTTACATCCTTTGTAAAAACGTGTACGTTACAATCCTTTGCTCATACATATATGAAACAAAAAGCCCTGCAGAGCTCCTCCTATCATAGGCCCCTATTCCCTAGTCTTTTATTTCATTCAAGTAATTTAGATCCATTTATATATAAATAAATATATATATATATATATATATATATAGGTATGTACATAATATGTAATAGTAGAACGTTTTGACACGCAACCTAGGGAGTGTTTTGATTGTGATGTCATCATATTAAGAACTATCGGCCGCCATCTTGAAAGATGCATACATAATCCAATCTTAAAAGAAGAATACATACCCTTGCTTCTTTTTAAAATTTAGGAAGATACTGAATACCTGCCCTGCATTCAAATGTTCCAATGGTGCTCACAAATAAAAGAACTCATATCTGGGACTCTAATATGTATTAAACCTATATTTAATCATTCAAGTTTACATTGGAAAGTCAATCAATTAATTCTATATTTGTTAAGGGTAATGTAGTCAATTTGTATTTTACTTTTCGTATCTCGGGATCGAGCAAAAAGTGACGATGCATCACAAATCATAAGATATTTGAAGGATAAACATTCAAAAGCTGTCTTGAATCTAGATTTTTTTCACTTTTGCCTAAATTGTTTACCAACTTCGTTGTGCTTAGAATACATTATTGTAGGGGGTTCAAGTCACTATGAGTTGGCAATAAGCTAGCAATACATATAAAAAAATATAGAAGAATTAAATAGCTAGTGTCAGTTACGTAATTCACTTTGCACTGACAACAGGATATGCAAGTGTTTATTTTTTTATTTCCATTTTCAAAGCTGTTAAGTGAAGCTGTCTCAAGATTTTTTTTCTTCTTCATAATAACACTGATCAAGTCTCATTTTGAAAAATAAATGAGACTTGTTTTCCTTTCTTAATTCTCAAGAATGTTGTTGTTGTCCAATTTATTGATTAAAGAAATTACAAAATCATTATTGCAAGATTCCTTTTTTTGATATTAGAGAAAACTAATAGCTACTAATTAGTGCCCATAATATAATAAGTAGATACTCAATCAATTGTGTGTTTTTTTAAATATATATCTTCATGACAACGAAAATGCAATGAAAACTCCTACTTATTTATTTATTTTTTTCAAAATTTCAACCAACGGATTCTTTTATTTAATTATATATATATATTTTTTTTAACGATAGTGACTCTAGTCCTTTAATGAAACGTCTTAAAAATACTCCCATTTTCTTCCCTTATTTGTTTTATTCTTCAATATGAACTAGCCTTTAAATGACACTGATTTTAAATTCTTTCACACACTCATTTTTCAAAGTGTATGTAGATACTAGGAATATTAGACTAATTCCTCTGAGAGCCAAAGAAACAAACATAAATATATTGTCAGTAAGTTATGTGTCCATTTTTTTATATATATATTCTGATTGATGGTTGACCTCCTTGTGGAAAAAAAGAAAAAGAAATAAAATAAAACAAACAACGGAAGAAGTAGACCCAGCCAACAACTTTAGTTCCGTTGTTTCCCTTCCATGAAATGATAATATAACTTGGAATGAAGGAAATAATAAATCTAAAGTCAATTATTTGTCTTGTTTTTGTGGTAAGAAATTCTCAGTTACTCACACCAATGGCTCCTCTGAAAGAGCAGCCATAATGAATCATGAATAAATAAATATATCAATGCGCAGTTAAGTATATATATTTGTACTGTGATCCTCTTGTCCATGGAAGTTGTCAATCAATGTCATTGGTAAATGTTGTCAAAAGATACTTTGAACTACATATAAAGAATCATTTGAAATTCTTATATATATATATATTTTTCTCAGGGTACAAATAAATACCTGTTTGCATATTATATAGGTAACTTTAATCATTTATGATATAGGCTGAATGTTTTGATATAAAAGGCTAATAAATCTGATGATTCTAATCTAAAGACCAACTTTGTCATTTTCTGCAAATATCAAAAAACTTCTTTATAATATATAAGGAGTTGACTTTGAATGAGACTCTTGTAACCTCTTTGTATTTACCACAGAATATATATATTTTTTAAATATGTAACCATTTTTGTATTTATATCTAAATGCTGAGTTCACATACTTAACAAGAATACAGTTAACCAGTCAAATGTATATATTTTTTTTTTCAACTTAAAGTACCATCAGAAATATAAACAGGAATTAAATGACTTTAAATTACATTCATATCAAATATTTATTAAACACAATTTTAAAAAACTATTTTGTTGGTAGTTAGTTATAGTATCTGAGAGTTTTAAAGGGGGTATTTTTCTAATGAATATGACGTAAATACAATTAAAATGTATATAATTTGAATGGTGTAACTACATTGGAATTAGATTAAAGTCCGTTTTCCAAAAAAAAAAACTATTTCCCATATGCAAAAATTAGGTTACAAACGCTCACCCATTTGTATTTTTTTTAAAATATAATTAATTAAGGCAAATTTGCACATTTTCAAGTTAAAATGAAAGGTTCTGTACTAAGGACCCTTAAAGTTATTTTAATAAATAGTCATTTTTTCAGGTTTATCAGATACAAAAATTGATGGTTATAAATATTTCTGAGTGCTTGGGGAGTTTTATTCAAAATAAATCTTCTTCTATTTAAATTTTCTAAAATTGAAAAAATAAAAACACATTAAAAAACAATCTGTTCATTTAGTGAATGACATATAAAAACAGACGTTTAATGCTGTTGCATAATTAAATAGTTTTGGCAATTGATCACCAAAGCAAAGTAAATTAAAGTATATACTTGAATTTTGAAACACATTTAAAAACAGACTCTAAAACCCATTATGCCAGGTTTTAGCCACCCATAAAAAATATAAAAAACATTGAACACAAATTACATTGTACTCAAATAAAATGAACCTAACTCTTTGGAGGTGTAGAAGTAAATAAGCTGTAAATACTAATCATGGATTTTGAAGTCAACTGTTTTGTAATGTGTATTGAAGCTTATTGAACACTTATATCACGTTGAAAATGTTAGGTAAATCAATGAATTCTCATGAACTCCAAAAAAATAACTTAATACAAAACGATATACAGTGTGCTATTTTGAATTTAGTTACTTTGTCATTCACTAAATACTCAAATATGTAGAATAAATGTACACAAATAAAATATTTTATATTTTTTTTAAATGTTTTATTAATTCCCTTAGAAATGTAGTTTTTTCAATTTGCTCAAGAAACACATACATTAAAATATATTTTGGCGTATTATTTTTTTTTTTGTTGTTGTTCTGAGTAATAATTAATGAACATTTAAATGTGTATATGATGTGAACCACTCAAATGAACAAAGTCATTTGTTAATACTTAAACACATCTTAAAAGACTACATGACCAGAGTCCTTCCACTTCTCCCAAAGGTCCAATAACTAAAAAAAATGCAAAATACAACAACTTTGTTCATAGTGATATTTAGTTAGGCTTGTCTAAATAAATTTAGTAGTTGTTTAAAAATAACAGAAGGATTAAGAAATCAGCTGAAATCCTTCTGCGCTCTACTACTAAAGTAGCTCTACCCTGAGTCACTGATTTCTAGCGAATTTTTGCCTAAAATTGAATGAAAGTTTATACAATATTTAGATGGATAATTTCTTCTTAATTAAGGACTCTTATCGAGTGTTTGACATCTCATTTGAAAGCTATGGGTCCTAGCTTTCGAATACATTCCTTATTAATTTATTTCATGTCATATTCAGGGAGTTATTTAAGTACAAACACCTTGGCCGACTTTTGGGCCTACTCCCGTCCCTACGCCCCCAGGAGTCCCTTTAGGTCAAAACAAGAGCTGAAAATGAAATTTGCATTAAAACCACTAGCGAATCAACATTTTTAATGAACAAAAAACTATCCCTCTAGGCTTAAATTCAAATTGAAGTTGGAAAATAGACCAGAAAAGCTAAAAAAGTAGGGTCCAATTTTTTGAAAACCTTAGAACTTTAGAAAAAAGGATTAAATTACAGATTTGAAATCAAGTTGCAAAACTGAATAACTTTTATTATTAGTTACTTACACCCCTTAGGGTTTTTGAGTCTTGACCAGTGAAATTAAATAATAACGCGGAGTAGGTAACTTTATTCTAAGTGGTCTCTTGATTTAAAGCCTTATTTTAAATATGCATGTAGATAGCATTAGTCAATAATAAAGTAGGTAGGAGGGGGGGGGGAAGTAGGGAAATGTTGAATTCCTTTTTATGTATGTACATACTGTAATCAAGTCTCCACAGTTTGTTTGTTGTTGTTGTTTTTTTTCTATTTGTTTTTTTTTTTACATACCTAAAAGAAATTTATACTATACATATACATATATATATATATTGTAACTTGATATCCAATTATTCTTATTATTTTCTATGTATAGTAAGGAAATAGTTGTATTTGCCTGTGACATTGCGTACAAATACTTAAAATATGTGTACATATATACCTACTATGTAAATAAAGCAACATTTAGTAGGCCTCATTCCCCTATCCGTCGCTTGTTCTTCTGTCCCTAAAAGTGAAATATCTCTTCTCTCTCTTTTAGAGACATAACATTCTATTTCGTCTTTTCTCCTTTTAAAAGTTTTTTTGACCAGGATAAATAAAAAAAAATTAAAAAATGAGTTATTTTAAATGTTACTTATGATGTTAAAATACATGGAGAAAGTAGTTTTTTTTTTTTTTTTTTTTTTCTTGACTGTATTAGGGTGCATACTGGAAGGATACAACGCTCTTAAGGAAAAGTTCAATCGTATAAATACCTACCTGGTCATAGTATGAATAGTTGGTTGCTTGGTTCCTTCCATGTATGAATGTATGTATTTAAAAATACTACTTACATAGAATGGAAACGAGTCTCATAATTTTCTTCCCCTTAACTAAAGAAAAATTTCACTTTGGGTTATCCTTAGCTGTACCTTTTTATTATTTCACCTCCCCGTCTTCTTCTTCAAATTCTACTTTGCCTCATAGAAATAATAAAGAAGAATATATATATATATATATATATATATATATATATATATATATATATATATGGTAATTAAATGTATATACAATATAAACCTTTCATTTTATCAGAGAGGGATCCTCATTCCATCTCTGTACCTTGTATTGGAAAAGAAAATAAGTAAAGTACAAGGTATTTATATATATATATATAAATATATAATTCGTCAATTACGTCACTCTTTCCAATTATATTGGACATATTCTATGTATATTTTAGAAAAACTTGGGAAAATGTTCATTGCTTAACATGATAGCATCAATTATGTTCTTTGAACTCTATCAAATCAACATTTGAGAATTATGTATGTAGAATGTGTGGGGATTGAGAAAAGAAATCAGAGCAGCTAGCTAACGGAAAGTCCATATGTTTTATGTCGATTTATATCGATAATATTATGGAGTTTTGGGTGGGCAAAAAAGGGACCATTGGCCCTTTGAAAATACAGGTACAGCCATAAGACATAAGGAACTCCTATATATTTCTATTTTTTTTTTTGTGTATGAGCTGCAGATTTTCTACTTCCATTTCCCCCTTAAAAGTAGTAAGAACCTTGATTGGTTGAATTCGAATTAGCTGCTCTCTGAAACTCTGAGCAATTCCTAGCTATTAAATCGGCATTACCCCTACAAACATACAAATGTGCTGTCAAGAGTTGATTTGTCCATTTGTTTAGTGTTGCTAAATGAGCAGAATTGGAAAACATTGGCAAACTGCATATGTGTCAAGTCAACAAGAAAGGAAGTTTGTTTTCAAATATTGAAAAATATAGAGAAAATCATCTTTTAAGTGGTTTTTTTACTTCATAAAATTAACGGTCAAATATTTCAGAGTCATTTAGAGACCTATACCGCACGGGTTTTGCTGAAATGCCACTTTATATCAAGAAAGCAAGGATTGTTGTCTATCCAATAGTGCACATCAGATAAATGTGTTGACTGCACATGGACCCGATATGGTCCCTCAAAGAAAGACCATCATTTTCATAGCCCCAGAGATGTATTTAGTATTTGTTATCGAGAAACAACCAAAGTTTGTTGTCTATCCAATAGAGCAATTGGATAAGTGTTACGACTGCACATGGAGCCGATATGGTCAATCTTTTTCATAGCCCCAGAGATTTATTTAGTTGCAGATAGCATCTGTTTAAGAAGGATTAAGAATCAACATAATCCGCTATCATGATATTATATGAATCATAGTAAAGGTAACTACATAGTCAGAAAGACCAGATGTTTTTTATTCTTGATACTGGCCGGGTTTTTTTTACTCCTATAATAGAGTTGCAATTATGATTGGAGTCATTATTTAATTAATAATATAAATAACCTATATATACAAACGAGAAAAGAGAATGTCTTCAACAAGAATATGAGTGCAGTTATAACTCATTTTTTGAAATATTGCAGAGTAACTTGGTTTCTTGTTGACTTGACACATATGTATGTACATCGGAGTTAATTTGAGATCCTTTTTCATTCTCTCTAATTCTCTCTAATTAAGAAATGCGATAGAATAATTTTTTGTATATGAAGGAATAAAAGTATTTAGATCCATGAATAGAATTTGATTCTGATAAGTGGCTTGAATGGAGCCTGTTTTTAATTGGATGAAAAGTTAAAACACAATTTCAATTGAGGTACAATATTATTCTAAACATTTGGGTTATAAACCTCAAAACATTTTGACTTGAACATAATCTCCATGTAAAACAATAAAGTATCTATTAAATAAAAAGATATTTCCTTAGGGCACTATCCTTATCTTTTTATCTTTTTTTTTTTTTTATGTTGATCAATGTACATAGAATTGACTTCATGTATTGATTGAAAAAACAAAAACTAACGGTTCATCAAATGTTTATCTAATTTGATAAATTGATAAATCATAACTTTCACATCCACCTTGATATTGATCATCATGAAAACGATTCAAAATTCAGATAAAAAAATACAAAAAATACAAAACAAGATACTTTCTTCAAGACTTCTTCACACTCATCTATTTATTCATTCATATGCAGTAATCAATATTTGTATTGCCCTTGTAGGAAAATACAGGGAACTCAAGCAAGTTGCTCTTTTTTTTTTTTAACCTCATTTATAATCCATTTACACAATAACTATAAATACCAGCATAATAAAATAACATAAATATGTCATCCACACATTATATTTATCCATCTATCTGTGCCGAGAGTGTTGACTAGAAAAGTACATTATATACATACATATGTAACTTAATTTAATGTAATTTTTTTACAGATGTATGTTTTGATTACATCACATTTGCATGTACAAATTCAATTGAAAATTTGTCAAAAAAATATTATATTTACATAGTCTGTATAAAAATATGCCTGCATATATATATATATATATATATATTTACACATAAAGTAACAAAGTTAAGTTTATGTTGTGTTGTTATTTTTTTTTTTTTTAAAGAGAAGAAGTTGTACATAGTATGTTATATCCAATGAACTATTGCAATAAATTCTGCGTTCAAAGTGTGTGTTTTTTGGGGGGAAATAATTGTAAGGGTTTTTGTTGTCTTCTTTTATGTACGTAGATATGAGGATTGAGTTCTAAACATATTCTTTTTAATAATAATAATATTAACAACATTTCATTATATATATATATATATACGTCAAGTCAACAAGAAAGGCAGTTTGTTTTCAAATATAAAAAATATAAAGAAAATCTCCTTTCAAGTGTATTTTTATTTCATAAATGTAACGGCCAAATATTTCAGAGTCATTTTAAGACCAATACTGCACACGGTTTTCGCATAAATGTTACTTTTAATCAAGAAAGCAAGAGTTGTTGTCTATCCAATAAAGCAATTGGATAAGTGTTACGACTGCACATGGAGCCGATATGGTCCAACAAAGAAGGTCAATCTTTTTCATTGCCCCAGAGATTTGTTTAATTGCGAGTGGCATCTGTTTAAGAAGAATTAAGAATCAACTACATCCGCTATCATGATATTACATGAATCATAGTAATAGTAACTATATAGTCAGGAATACCAGATGTTTTTTTATTTTTGATTCTGGCCGGGTTTTTTTGACTCCTATAATACAATTGCAATTATTATTGGAGGCAGTATTTAATTAATCGAAATATTATCTATTAATACACACAAAGGATAAATTCTTCAAAAATACGAAGGCAGCTCACAGTCATTTTTGAAATATTTCAGATAAACTTGACTTGACATATATATATATATATATATATATATATATATATTGAAAGAGAGGGGAGATATCATAAGAGGTCTGAGCGTGAAAACAGTTCCTCAAAACATTTTTTTTAATAGAGTCAAAAGGGTCCTTGAAACATCGGTCAAAATTTGTTTTGTTTTGTTTTGTTTTTCTTACCATCCTTGTCTAGCAAATGAGGGTTCCATCAAAAATATAAAAATATGTAAATGACTACACATATTTCAATTAACCTACTGAATTAAAACTTTTAATGTTAAGAACTAAATGTATTTTTATTTTATTTTTTTCAAGAATGCCACCTTGACAACAAAAATAATATATGTATATATATATAAACACGTCTCTCAGAAATTCCGACTTGATTATATATATACATACATAAGTAATTGGATCTCACACAAACACACTTAGAACAGGTCTTTTGTGTATAAAAAGCCTATGAGTTAAAGTTGTAATTAATTTGTATTAGATCATGTTTTTTTTTATTAACAATTTTCTTATAAAATTTGTCTACAAATTAATAAACATCTTTACAAAACGATTTTTCAATTTTTATATCAATTAACATGTTCATACCATTATTACCTAAGGTTGTAGGGGCCTCTCAAACTTTAATAGTCATTGTTGAGTTGCGCCTTTATTTAATAAAATACTTTGCTAATTATAAAGCAAGCAAGTATTTTATTATTCACACCCAGGATTTAAAAAATATTTGTCCATATTTTTATTCATTACAATAAGAAAAAAAAATTACTTTGTACTTATAAATAAATATATATACATATATATATATATATATATATGCAATATAATTTGCAAGAGATGGAGTGAGGAACCAAGCACATGTGGTATCATCAATATTAAATTAATTTACCATGGATGGAGGTTGATTTCTAAAAATGAAGAACATTTTTAACATATGAAAGAAAATTGTTGATTAACCATTAGTTAATATTAAATTTTTGCAAAAAAAAAACAACAACCAACAACCAAACAGCAACCAAAATTGCAAATATTACCCCTTCATTTTTATATTTAACGAATATTTAGATCAAAAGTTTGCAAATGCAAATTTAATTGATCCATAAAAAAGTTTTAGAGAGAATGTTTTTTACCCTTGATCTCAATATTTTTGCATTTTTCTCAAAATTTTGTGGAAGTACAAATTGTTTTGTTTTTTTACTATCTACATGGGTTTCTTTTATATTGGTGTATCTCATATTTTAAGACTTTGTACGTGTTGTACCAAAGTTTGACATGTTTTATCTAGAGACAAAATGATTATGAAAAAAAAAAAGGTTAAATTTTGTTATTTATGACTATTTTTGTGATATATGAACCCACTTTTTTATATCTTATATTGAGTCAAATTAAAATGAGAGCAAAATTCATTTAAGAGTAACATTATTTACTTCATAGATGTTAAAAAACATGGTTCAGTTTTGAGGCGTAATTTTTACATAGAAAAATACTCAAGAATTCGTATATACTTGTAATAATAATAATAAAACTTTTATTTATTTTGATGTTTGAACCTTTAAAAAGATTGAATAATGTTGTACTCGATAATCCCACTATTCATGAAATTGTATTAAAAAAACAAGGAACAAAAATGTTTTTGAAATTGCTCATCTGTAAAAATCTTCTTGTCAGAGAAAATTTTCACAATTGAACCTTTTGTGTTGATCCATATGATCCATTGTCTTGCAGCTCACGAGCCTCCTGGCTTTCATCCCCTCTGTCAGAAGGTGGCATAAGGGTCATTGTAAAAGAAACTAATTCCAAGTTGTGCTTTATAGCCCTCCTGATGGTCCTAGGAGCCACAGAAAAGTCGTTGGGTAAGCGATTAGTCGAGGATCCTTCTTTACATTCTTCTCCCAACTGAACAAGAACTTTGTGTCCCTCTTTAAATTATTTTCTCCACTTTCTGACATCCTAGAGAGGTCTTCTACGTTTTTTTTTTCCATCTTGGATAAATTAAAAACCAGGCTCCTAGAATACTTAACAATGTCCTTAATCTTCATTAAGTCAATACCAGCACCTAGGAAGTATTGAAATGTGCTGCCTTTTGTCTTGTTGCTCACCCAAGATGATGAAATGACTAAATGATTAGTATAAATTGGTTATGTAAAAAGAAACAGAATTTTAAAAAATAATCACTAAAACTTTTCTTAGTAAGGAGAAAATAAACATTAATTAGCAGTCCGCGTTTTGCTAACCTACCCTGTGTATGAAATAAACTTGCCTTGAATTGAATAACAAATTTACTTCTTTTTATTGTACGGGGCATAAAATATGTGACTACTTTTCAGTACCATTTTAGATAAGAGCAACAATTGAGCTTTTAACCTTCATATTTGAAATTATACATAAGCTTATTTATACACTCAAAAACATATAAAAAAAATTTGGCAAGAAATTTTAGGAGAAAACTCCGATTTTCTCTACGTTTTTTAAAGACATATCTTCCTTTAATAATAATAATAATTAATTAAATATTACTACATACATCATATGATTACATTTGACACTAAAAAAAAAGTGTTCATTGTAGATTAGTTTTGATCAAATTCATTGTCAATTTATATTCATACATATATACAAAGGGTATAAGAAGCTAAACCCTCTTTGTACACCACAGTCTAAACCTTATTCAAAGACAGTCATATTTAGTAAAATTAGTCATAATTTCATTTGTTGAAGGTCGAGAGTGTGAAACATAGTTTCTAATTTGATTGTAAAGAGTGAAATATTGTATATATATATATATATATATATATATATATTTATGTGAAGTAAGGGTTAGTTAATCGTGTTCTTTTCATCATAGTGACGACAAAGAATGAATAAATTGCAAGTCAATTTGGCAAAATATAAACAAAGTGATATAAACAGATTGTGCAATTTTTTTTTGTTTTGTTTTTGGTATAACTCCTCTTGTTCTTACAAGACTCCACACTTTATAGTTTGATTTGTAGAGATTTTTTAACTAATATATATATATAAGAACAAAGTTCATTACATATTACTTTGATGGATGTCTCATGACTAAAAGTTTTCATATTTAATCTCTCGACTTCAGTCAGAATTATTAATTAATTATTATTGAAGAAATGTATTTTCTTGGAGTTCTCCATACTCTTATATACCTAATTCATTCCTACTTGAAAAAAAAAAAAAAAACCTTGCAAAAAATTGTACATAATTTATTGACAATATTATATTTGATATCTTTTTTCTTAATTAGTTTTTAATTATGTGGAAATTATCATGAATCGATTTTAAATATAAATAATATGTCAAAATATCCATTTTATGAATTGTTATTTAATTTATTACTCCACTCAATAATTGCAATTGATTCTAATTATGTTATAATAACACAGGTCAACAAAGTAAAATGAAGTAGTAAAAGGATTTCAGCTGATTTTGCAATCCTTCTGCGCGCTACTACTGTATTAACTCTACCGTGAGTCTTTAATTTCTAGTGGATTTTTGATTGAAATTGAATAAAAATTTACTCAATATTTATATGAACGATTTCTTCTTAGTTAAGGATTCTTATCGAGCGCCTGTCATCTCGTATAAAAGCAGTGGGGCTCAACTCTCGAATGCATTCCTTATTAATCCATTTCATGTAATGTCCTAGGAGATAGTTAAGTACAAAGGATTTGGCCAACTTTTGGTCTACTTCCGCCCCCAGGATCTCCCTTAGGTCAAAAGAAAGACTGGAAATGTAATTTGCATTAAATACACTAGCAAAAAATCATTCTTTAATGGACAAAATGAGTATCCTTCAAGGCTTAAATTGAAGTTGAAGTAGGAAAATGGGCCAAATTAGCTCAAAAAGTAATTTTCTCAAAATTTTTAGAACTCTTGAAAAAAAAAAGACTACAGATTTGACATTAGTGTGCAAAACTGAATAACATTTATGTTACTTATACCCCTTAGGATTTTTGACTGTTGACCAGTGTAATTAATGCTCAAATACAATATAAAGTTATTTTTATATTAAATATACATTTTGCAAAATTTAAAATATTCATTTTGATTAAAATAATCAACACCAATTAAAATGATGCTATTTCTATAGATTTTAATTTTGTAGGACTTTGAAAAAAACAAAAAAAGCATTTTTTGTTCTGTGTATATCAATTTTCAAAGTCTTTTCTGATCGTTTTTTTTTTGTTTTCTTTTGTTTGTTTCTCGATCCTCTCAAAAATATTTATCAGTAGTTTTGTTATTTTTTTATGTATAATTTTTATTCGTGGAATTGTATATATATATATATATATATATTTAGTCAGAAAATATCTTTATAAGGGCACTTCTAACATGAACTTATGTATCTATGACATAGAGTCGTGTCACAACTAAATAGGAGACTTAAAAAAAGAGAAAGTATCTCCTACCCAATAATATGTACATATACTAATGCGTATCTATGGAAATTGACTCAAATATCACAAGAGTGGTGGTGTTCATATTATTGTTATTATTATTATAATGGCATTTTACACGGTTGAAAAGAAAAAAGAAAAAAGTCTTCGATTTCATTTACTATATCTAAGATTGATTTTATTTGTACCAAAGTTCTACCCTTAAAGATAGAATATGTATATAAATAATACTGCATCCTGGAGTGGTATTCGTCGTCAAGGATACTCTTTAATCAATACAGGATTGCAGTTTACCTGTGCAGAGTATAAATTATACATATACATACATAGATATATACATATAAGAGAAAATTAATTAGTATCATTGAGAGAATGCTCTCTTTAATAAATAAATAAATTTAATTTAATTAATAAAATTGAATCTCGCAAAATCAGTTTGTAAAATTATACATATATATTCATTACATATGTCAAATACTAACAGTGGTCAAAGGTCAAACATCCCAAGGCGCTTAAGTATAATAAAATTTATTCCGTTTTGCGACTTAATTTGAAATCTGTAAAGCCTTTTTTGTAAAGAGTCCGACGTTTTTGGAGAAAATGGACCCTAATTTTCGCCTTAATTTTCATTCAATTTCGAGCAAAAGTTTGCTAGAAATCAAAGACTCTTTATAAAGGTAGTGTGCAGATGGATTTCAGCTGATTTTCCTTCTGTGTGCTACTACTTTAGGTGCTCAACCGTGAGTCTTTGATTTCTAGTGGATTTTTGCTCCTAATTGAATGAAAATTTACACAATTAGATGAACGATTTCATTTTAGTTAAGGATTCTTATTGAGCGCTTGACATCTCGTTTGAAAGCTGTGGGTCTGTGCTCTTTAATGCATTCCTTGTTAATCCATTTCATGTAATATTCAAGGAGTTATTTAAGTACAAACGTTTTGGTCGACTTTTGGGTCTACTCCCGCACCCTACACTCTCAGGAGTTCCTTTAGGTCAAAACATTAGCGGATCATTATTTTTTAATGCTCATAATGAGTATCCTTCTAGACTTAAATTAAAGTTGAAGGTGGAAAATGGGCCAAAAAAGCTAAAAAAAAAAAAAAAATTGGGGAAAAAAATCCAGATTAGTAATCAGTGTGCAAAATTGAATAACTTTTATTATACTTATACCCCTTAGGATTTTTGAGTGTTGACCCTTGTAATTAATAGTAATAATATTGTTAAGTATAAGTAATACTTATTTATATACTAAAAAAGATAAGATTTTGACAATCTTTTACAATTATTAAATTTATTTAATTACCGTCTAAATAGGTAATAATCCCCTAATGGAGCCTTGATGAACCATTATTTTAATATTTGTTTAAAGGACTTATCTACTACCTATGGTTGGTACGTATGACGGCTATTCCTTGCAGAGTCAGACTACGATGACTAATATACAAATATAATCTAGGACATGTATAATATATAAATAAATATATAACTATGTATATAAATAACTCAACTTTCAAAAAAAAATGAAAAGAAAAGAGTTTTCCTTTTTTGATGCTCATCGTGGATTTATGTGGACCTCAAGGAGGGAGAACGGGTATTTGATGATATAATATGTTATGTGGTAGTATTAGGTATGGTTTTTTTTATCAAACATGGACCCTACTTTCTCCAAGTAGTATGTACATAGAGGAAACAATCAGAAAATAAAAAAAAATAAAAACAGGAATTTTTCTTAGTATTTATTATACCTATCTTAAATAAATGCAAAAGAAGAAGAAAATGCTGAGAGAGAAAGAGAGAATCCTTACCCACAGAGCAGTTTATTTCTTCCACGTTTTACCTGTACAAATATATACATAGATGTTATGTACTTACGTAAATGATTATTTTTAACAATAATCTTACAATCAGATACCCAAATTTATGTACATTCATGTCAACAGAGTACATTACTATATATATATATATATAGCAGAATAATTAGTGTGACCCTACTAACTGTCATATTCTTCATCACATACATATACGATATAATAGGTTGTCGAGGGTTGTCCCTTCCCCTTTTTTGCTCTTTATTCAATGCTTTATAAAAAGTGTATCAGGGATCGGATTTAGTTCAAATATGCACCGTTTTGTTCGAATATCTGTTTCCATATAGACGGCAACTTCATAATACCCCCCCCCTCGTAGAAGTTGAGTTCAATTTCACACCACCAAGGGCGTTCGCCATGGACAGGAACAGGTGATAATCACTTGGTGCTATGTCCGGATGCGATAAAACCTCCCATCCGAGCTCCTGTAGCCTCTGCCGAGTCATCAACGAAGTGTGTGGTCTGGCGTTGTCCTGGTGGAACACTACACCCTTCCTGTTGGCCAATTCTGGACGCTTCTGGTGGATCACCTGCTTCAAGTTGTCCAGTTGTTCGCAGTAGATGGTAGAATTAAGCGTCTGACCATACGGGAGCTATGGATATGGCTTATCCATGGTGTCGTTTTCACTGGCTCTGAATCGTCAAAACCATTCCTCCGCGGATCGAAGTGATGGAGTACTATCCCTCAAAACACCATTAATCTCACAGAACGCTTCTCCAGCTGATTTGTCTTTAACGAAGGAAAACCTTAAAATAGCGCGAATTTCGGCGTTAGTTAACTTCATGTTTACACGTCTATAACTGTTGAATACAATACCCAAACTAATCATGCATAGCGTTGTTTTGTAGGCTATGTCAAGACCCTTTAAATGATGTATAGTATTGCTAGATACAAGCTCTGTAGCGCTTTGTACATAGGAGCGAAATTCAAAAGACAAAAAGGCGGAAGGGAGATATTTGACAACCTTATATTTTTAAATGAGCCTCTTTTTCAATTTATTTATAAGTTGGTGTGAAAAAAAATTGTGTTTATATATATATAAAGTATTAATTCAAGTATCCGGATCTAAGGGAAGAAGAAAAGGAGGAGTCTTGCACATATGTAATCAATTAAAAACTGGGCTGAAGTCCTTTGAACGTACGATTAATCTATGTGGCAAATTAGAGTGTTTGGCAATACTGTAGATACTGATATAGCTCTACAAAGCCTTCTAGGGATGGATTTGTGTAGATCTTGCTCTCTTTATGTGTCTTTATCTATTTAAAGTCTTCCTCTCGTTGTTCAAATCTAGACCAAAGCAATGAAATTAAACATTTCCTTTAAAATACATATTCATATACATGTATTAGGTCCAGTAAAAAGAAATTTTCAATTTTTTTTTGCAAACGATGCCTTTAGTGATCTGTATCTCGCGTCGCATAAGTGCGATTATATTACACACTTGATGGCGTTGGAAAGATGAGATTTCATACTACAGAAACTTGTAGAGGAGGTTTGTGATTGATTGACTCAGGTGTGTTTGAGCTCGGTTCAAAGATGGACACCAGCATGGAGAAAATACCCTAGATGCTTCAATTTTCCTTCGATAATTTTGATGTCAAAGATGCACCCCGCTGGCTAATTATCGAAAATGTCGACAAACTACGGCCATACTCTTAATTCGAACCTGTTCTGTCAACAATTGAACCGTCTGAAGGAAGCAATCACTCAAAAGCAACTCAGCTTTGGCAACAGGAGAGGAATTGTGTTTCATTAGGAATATGCAAGACCACACACATCGATGGTGACTTGCCAGAAGCTACGAGAGCTTGATTGGGAGGTTCTTATGCATCCATCTTAAGGTCTGGACCTTGCACCAAGTGATTACCACCTATTCCTGTCTATGGCAAATGATTTGGATAGTAAAAACGTCGCCTCAAGAGACGCTTGTGAAAATTGACCGTCCCAGTTTTTTGCCAATAGGGACGAGGGTTTCTAATAAAGAGGCATAATGAAATCACCTTCAAATTGGCAACAAGTTATCGTACAAAATGGTGGATATTTAACTTAAATTGGATTATTTTAATTATCCTAAGTAAAGCCTTCAATTTCATGCAAAGATAATGGATTTCTTTTTACTATATAGACCTAATATTTTTTTTTTTCCTTTGGTCTCTACCAGGTTTGGATCCCTTTATTTCTTGGTCTAAGCCCCTTCTATAAAAAAAACAAAAACAGTATTTTTTTTTTATAAAACTGAGTCTCCACCTTGTTTCGATCCCTCAAAGCCTTGATCGAAGATATGTAACTCTGTCTCTGAAAATATAATTTATTAATATACTCAAAACGTATTTTTAAAATAGGAGTCAGTCACGACTCGACACAACAACAAACTTTCATTTAATATGACTACTTAAAAATCTCCATATGAACATACATATATTAACACGGCTGTAGATGAACTTGGCACAAGAATTGAGAATGAGCTTCTAATAAATGTAATTCCTTTTTGATTATAGAGCATATTATTTATTTGTTGAGTGTATTTGGCTTTGAGTTTTGAATTACAAGTAGTTCGAACAAACTTTTTACTCCTTTGATTATAGAAAATGTAATTACTCCTACCCCTACTAATTGCAATCATACCAACTTCAATGCATATATATTATAGTTATTGTTATTTTTTTGGTGTAGTCATTCGCTATACGACTAACAAATAATAAATGTGGTATTTTAAACAACAAAGAAAATATTTTCACAAATTATTATTTGATATAAAATAATAAACATGTTGTCTTATTCTATATAATTTTTTTTGTCTCTCCTAAAATCTTTTGAAACTTATGTATGTACATAAATGGCGGATCTAGATCATATATCTACGAATAATAATATAGCAGTACAAGACCTAGGTATTTAAAATAAAAACACAAATATGTATGTATGTAATAGCAAGTAATGAAGTAATTAACTTTGATTACGACTATTTTGACGTTCTAGTAGCAGAAGTGGAGTTGTTAATCTCAATGGATTTACATAGAATACATTTAGTATATAGTACATGTATATGGATCTTATGTAAAGTTCCTGAAGGAAAGTCTGGGATTATGACGTCAAAGCCTCTTGTTGTTTTTCCTCCTTTTTTTTTTTTTTTTATTCATGTACTTTTAATTTATTGATACATATTGTAGAATATGTTTGTTACGTCACAGAACATGGTGTTTATTAAAAAAAAAAAAATATCACCGTGGGTCTGTGGGTTTTTTTATTTTTTTATTTTTTTTTTCATTAATAAATATTCTTTCAATATGTAAGCCCCAAATCTCAATTATTTAATTTCACGGACGCTTTAAATTGACTTCATTTCGGGTGGTAGTTTAATGCATGATTTAAAATAAAAATAAATAAATTAAAACAAAACAAAAAAAAAAATATTTTGCAATAATCTATTTATACAAATGATTAGTTTTTTTTACTAATTATTATTATTATTATTATTATTAAAAGAAACCAATTTTTTTTTTTTTTGCTTTTTTGGGATAAACATGCCAGGGTAATCATGAACGAACCAATACAGAGAGAAAAGTTTCAATATTCATTTGCATTGCTGGAAAATAGAAATTATTTCTATTCCCCTCCCCCCCCCCCCTTCGCCCCATAATTGCCCTATATTTAGATATGTATTCAAAGGTTAAGTTTATTTTTCGGTCAGAGATGCAATTAACCCTTCGTAAATTACCATTGTACATGATCAAAAAATATGTATATATATATATATATATATAAATTCAAACATCAAAGACGTTTGCTAATGCAATTTGTAAATTTATATAAATAATAGGAAAAAGAAACAAACATTATTTGTGCAAATATATATTTTGTATAAAATCCCAGAAGAGATACTTCCCCCCCACCTATTACTTTAGTCCTTTATAAAATGATATATCATCAACAAATTTGGCAATCAAAGAAGGAAAGTATGTTTTTTTCACAAAATCTATGTATGTAATTATATATAGGAATGTAAATATTATACAAATGGGGTGTGTGAAATAAAAAGAAAGAGAAAATCAACAACCTGGCCACTCTGACAATTTGATGAATGTTGAGAGGGAAGCAACTTGAGCTGTCATGACGTTTAACTGAGCTATAAGCTGCTATTCTCCTTCATATTATATATACAAATGAAGACATCAATAATAAATAATAACATTATGTATACCATAGATGAGAGGCAGAAAATTAACTCAAATTAATGTCGGGAAATTATATATTTAAACTAATAATTAATTATACGAGGACTTGAGCCCTTTTTTGTTTACATTTTATTTGCTTTATTAACCTTAGAGCATGTATTCCTTCATGCGAGATCTTTACTATTAGGTAGATGTTCTCCCCTCAGTAATAAAGGGAAAATGATAACAGCTTTGGAAAACAAAAAGACCTGTTGTTTGAAGTGCCAACTCCACTTTTTTATTACATGCCCGATTTGCATATGATTTACATTCCTAATTATATATTATCTTAGCTCTCAAAAAGCACACAAAAGATCTAAGCAAATGTGTCTCATTCGTCAAAGACTAGCAATTTCTGTCTCTGAAATGCATGAATTCATTAAATCATGCAGTTCAATTGAGGAACGTACAACTGTTTTTTGCATTTAAATACTTATAGAATCAATTTTATGTGTGTGTGTAACTTAACAGAATAATTCAAAGAGCTTCAAAATAATCAAACAAAATAATGGATATACTATGCAATTATATATTTACAAATAAATTGCTTATTAAAAATAGGAGAATTATTTACTTGATTTGACCTCGTGATGCTTCTGAGTAGGATTTATGCACATTAAAATTTTTCAAATGATATTTATAATACACTTGGATGGAGATCAGCTCTGACTGATCAAACGGATTTTGTTTTGTTTTTTTGGGATCAATGTCTCAAACTTGGCCAGCTGTTTTAAATAATTAGATGGGACGGGGTTCTTTGATGTTTTTGATTCTACATTAGGGATCCCTCACGAGTGGGTAAGGAGTACTTGGTTTGTGGGTCGAGTAGCAAATAATTATGGGATTTTAAAGATTTTTATTTCCGTCTCTCTCCTCTTCAAAAATAAAAGAAAATGGGAGAAAATGCTGATTATTCTTTAGTAGGGGGCCTTAAGGAGGGATCCCTTGGGTTTCAAACTTGAATGAAAGTGTTTTCAGGTTTTAAAAGGTTCGGAACCACTATTCTGTATATATATATATATATATATATATCAGTGCAAGACCGGTTGAGAAACACTGTTTCCACAATAGTGGGAGAGGAGTCTGTATTTTTGATGTGTCTCAAATTAATTTTGAGGACATATCTCTCTCCTATCCTCTCCCTTGAGATTTTCTCCCCCTGACTACGGGGTATTTTGTCTTTAATCATTTCCACCACTTTTATATAATGGCATTGAAATCCAATTCAATTTTATTCCAAAACTTCTTTTTTTAAAAAAATCAATAATTTATTGTTAGCAAAATATAACTTAACTTTTATATTGTATGTATATTTGACTCTTTTGGATTACAAAAAAGTGTTTAACAGTTCCAACGAATCGATTTTGCATGAGGTATGGTATATATCTCCTATCTACACAGTCCTTATGTATAAATATGCCTTCGCCTACATGGAAAGGTAAAATCAATCAATGCCATATTCAGTCAAAGAAGAAGAAGAAGAAGAAGAAGGAAAGATGGGTTTCAGTGTATATATATATATATATTTCAAACCAAAATAATAACAATAATAATAATCAATTTATGTATGTAGCTCCCTAAGAGTTCATCCACCCTTTTATCAATCTTGCCAAATCACAAATAATGACGATGTGGCCCTTCAAAAGAACCTGAAGGAGTCTGAATTAAGCAATCAGTACATTATTATTTGAAATATCAGAAATAATTAGTTTGCTTGTAAAAAAAAAAAAATGAAATAATTTGGTGGCAAACTTTGTTTTTAATTCACATATCAGAGCATTCTTTGTAGTCCTCAAAAAAAAAAAAAAAACAGATAGAAAAGGGCCCTAAACAGAATTGATAGTTACATAAGTCAACAAATTTGAAATATCAAGAGTCATAAGATGTATAAGTATACTAAAGGTTATTCAGTTTTGCACAGTGATTACTAATTTGTAAAAAAAAAAAAAAATCCGAGAGTCCGACGGTTTTCGAGAAATCAGACCCTACTTTTTGAGCTAATTCAACTTCAATTTAAGCTTAAAGGATACTCATTTTGAGCATTAAAAAATAATGATCTGCTAATGTTTTGACCTATAGGAACTCCTGGGGGCGTAGGGTGCGGAAGTAGACCCAAAAGTCGGCCAAATTCTTTGTACTTAAATAACTCCTTGAATATTACATGAAATGGATATATAAGAAATACATTAAAGAGCTGAGACTCACAGCTGTCAAATGAGATGTCAAGCGCTCCGTAAGACACTCCTTCACCAAGAAGAAATCGTCCATCTAACATAGATGGGTAAATTTTCATTCAATTTCGAGCAAAAATTCGCTAGAAATCAAAGACTCACGGTAGAGCTAATACAGTATTAGCGTGCAGAAGGATTGCAAAATCAGCTGAAATCCTTCTTTGCGCTACTATTTAAGTAGATCTACCGTGAGTCTTTAATGCACATATATACTTCTAGTCTTAAATTGAAGTTGAAGTTGAAAAATGGGCCAAATTAGCTCAAAAAATAAGGTCCGATTTCTTCGAAAACCGTCAGACTCTCGAAAAAAAAATAAAAAAAATAATAATACAGATTTGGAATCAGTGTGCAAAACTGAATAACTTTTATTAATCTTATACCCCCTTAGGATTGGTTTTTGACTGTTGACCAACTTGTTATGTAGTTAATTGATACTTTCCAACTCTGAACAATTCTTCATTTAATAGGACTTTGCAAAACAAATGCTCTGCCTGTAGGGCCTAGCAGGCTAGTATGTAGACTTGTATTAATAACTGTCTTCATACTACGAGACAGAGTATGTCAGTTATGATGTTCTACCTACATCAGAGTGCAAAAAAAAAATGATTAATAAATATATTTTTGTTCATCATTTGATGAAAAGATGAAAAAAAAAAATTTTTTTTTCTCTCAAGTGATGAAGAAGAAAAAGTTGATTATATTTGAGCAAGAAATAAAGAAAATGAAAGTGACGTTATCACTGCTTGGAGTAGTATTTTTATTATTATTATTAACAATAGAAGTAAATATTATTCTGAGGCTACAATTATGCCTTAGATACACGTTAGTTGTACCCACCTATGTATTTTGGATTAGAGAGAGAGATATGAAAGAAGGGAAAAAATCACAATGTCCAGAAATAATGGTACGAACAAAAAAAAAAAAAATATGAATTGTCATTCACACATGAAATGGCAAATTTTTTGTATGTATCTTCATAATTTATGATGTGAAAATAATTATTTTTACACAATAGAGACGAAGAAAACGAAATGAAAAAAAAAAAAAAAAAGGAACAAAAAAAACCTAGAAAATTTCACCCGTAATATGTACAAATTAAAAAAACCTGTCATTAAAACATGGATTTATTTGAATTAATGAAAAATGGATTTAGGAATGTGCTGTAATATTCAAGAGTCAAATTTTAAATAGATCAACTTTTTCTATGTTTGATTCAACTTTTGTACTTTACTAACGACTTTGTATACAAATAACTTTTTAATTGTAACACTTTTCTATAAAAATATCTATAATGAAAATTCATCATCACATTCACAAATACCTCATGAATTGGGAATACAAAATAATTTTAGGATATTCATTTGCTACCCAATATAATTATATATATATATATATATTAGTGTCAGTGATGGAATATTTTATAGGGCATCAAAATGTCAAGGAGAATGTTGAATTTTAAACTTTCTATTCTTACAAAAAAAGCAAGGAAAAATAATTTTTTTCTTTCTTTGTAAAAAATAAGAAACTATTTACAGCAAATTTCTTGAAAAAAAAATCAATTTTTTTTAACATAATTAAAATAAATTATCACCTCTTCGTATTCAAAAAATCTTAAGGAAGACAATTTTTTTTCTTCTAAAAGTTTTAGTCTAGAAACTATACGTAGATAGTTGGGTCTACAACTTGAAGGAGATCCCCAAGAAATAAATGTTCCACTTTGTTACAAATCATATTCACAAACGTGGATATCATAATTTCACCAATGGTTGTTGGTGTAAGACGACCCATAAATAAAAAATGAGGAATTTTATTCAACAAGGATGTCCAAAAACTGAAACCACTGATATGAAGTTATATTTGCATTAACTTTTATTAAACTTATGAAAAGAAAAAAAATATATATCTTTGTAACTTCCATTGAATTCTATATTTGAATAATATTTACGGGTATTCTGATGTAAAATATGTATTTTCAAAGTTAAATTGTCAAATATCATAAATTTAAAATATCAGTATATATATATATAAAAAAACCCTCTTAGATTACAAGTCATCAATATATATATTTTTTTTTAATTTATAAATTCAATCAATAATATTTGTATATGCTTGTTGTTGATATAAAATCCATCTAGGGGTAAAGGCCAATAGGCAATATATTATACCACACTGCAGATGAGATGTAATCAATTTAAGAGGCCGATACTTGTTTGGTTGTTTTTTTGTTATTATTTGATCTCTCTCTCCCTGCATTTATAACAACTTTAATGTCGACAACAATAATAATCGACTGTGTTTTGACTCGAATCAAATTGTAAAACAAAGTTTTGGAATTGACTGAATATTTAGTGGCTCATTTTGATTCTTAAACACTCAACCTCAACACAAATGTATAAGAAAACTCTAAGTACTCATTTATTTAAGTGTCAGTCCTGATATTTTGCTTCAAAATTCTATGAATATTTTATTTTCATATCTTTATAAATCATTAATTATTATTATTAAAAACAAAAACTATGAAATTTACGAATATTTAATTGGTTTTTTTTTACTTTTGGTTAAATATTATAAATCATGTTTTTTGTATATTTAATTAATATTCTTATACTTTAAAAAGGAAACTTGATAGAAGCTCTATTATATACATTTATGATTCATAAAATGTATATTATTTAATGAGGTTTATGACTGGGATACGTGGGTTTTTAAATTCCATCTAAAATATACCTACCAAAAACTTAAATACCTTAAATATTTAATCCTTATTGATCACGCTTTGATCTACTAAAATTGAGTAATTGCCCTGTTGACCGACTCCTCAAGAGTGTCAAGGATTGATAGGACATAGAATCAGTCTTTTTTGTTTTTTGTTAGCTAGATCAAAAAACACAACCAAGCCTTGGTGGTGTTTTGTTATTCGACCGTTGGATCAAAATTATTTCTTCTTTTTTGATTTTTTTCGTACAAAAAAATTAATATTTTTTTTTTAAAAGTTGTGTCCTGCGATCATACAAATAACTATGTACTATAACTAGTCGCATATCACAAGTTAACATATTTTTTATTAAGAATTATGAAAAGACTTACAAGATTTAATGAAAGATCTAAAAGTATTGTCACATTAAGAAAGATAATGGAAAATATCTCAAATTGTTTTTTGAGGGGAACAAAAATCCATCTATAAAAATAAATAAAAAAAAACCTGTATGCCCTAAATGGACTTTTTTCAAGTTAAAATATCAACATTTCATTTAGAATTATATAAGACATCAATGTGTCGGACATTTATATTCTTCCTGAGGCATACATATATGCCTAAAAGGCAGAGTCTATAGAGTTTTTGTTATGAACAGGGTTAAATATTATTAATGTATAAATTATGTATAGAATGAATGCTGTCAGCCACAATATTTCCAATAAAATCAAGAAGAAATCATATTTAGTGCATAGCCGTGATTTCTATATGATTAGCGAGTACAAATTAGTTCAGTCCGTTTTCAAAAGATGGATTTTACTGATATAAATGTTTAATGATAATGACACCTGGTTTTGATGATCTCAAAGGTGTTCCACATACGTCAATAATATTTCATTTATATCACTTTAAGTTTCAATCAAAAGAAACCCTGTTTTTTTTTTTGTTTGTTGAATACGTCAAATTTTGTGGTTACAAAGTTTGGGACTTTCCTTACTAAATACTATATACAAAAGTATGAAAAGTACAAATTAGTTCGGATCGTTTTCAAAAAATGGCTCTGAATGTTATAAATGTTCATTAGTGACAGCTGGTTTCAATGGTTTCAGAGTGTTTAGACATTTATCAATAACATTCACTTTATATCATTTTGAGTTTTATGCAAAAAACCTTTGAAAACTATGTTGAATATGTCAAATTACAAAGCAGGATTTGTAGGAGATTTTTTGTTTCTGCTTATATTGGAAGAAAAGTGCAGAAGAAGCGCATTGAATGCTTGCAAAAGTGTATGGTGGCAATGTTTTTTCTAATAAATTATATAGGAAATGGTTTTGACGTTGTCAGATTGGTGATTTCAGTGTTGAAGACAAACCTTGCTCTGAACAGACAAAAAAATTCAAAGACACAGCATTGGAGACATTAGTCAATGAAGAACCAAGTGAAACGGAAGAAGAGCATGCAAAGTTATCATTGGGAGTTATGCAAGGAGCTGTTAACTTATGAGATTTCGATCTTAAGGGTCATATTCACAAGCAAAAAACCTTCCAGTTACGAACGGAACTAATTTGTTCACCCAATAATAAAAAATTAACCAAAGTTATATGTATTTATATTAACTTTTATAGATATTATAACAACTATGACATTCAAAAGATGTATATACTATCTTCTAACCATTTAGATCCATTCAAATCATAGTATCCTTGAGCTCAACACCCTAACGTGTCTCGACCACAGAATTCCTTAATTCTGATGAGTAGTTTTAAAATGATTGAGCTTTGAAATAATTATGTTATAGCTGAGGTAAAAGAATCACACACACACAAATTGCAATGTCATGATTTGTTATTCGATTGAGGTAGGCACAAGGTATAAATATTACTGAGAATGAACAACATTTGCACATGCAACAAAAAGATCATTGACATTAGTGAAGGTATGGCTGTAATATCAAAATGACAAACTGTTGTGTGTATGTGTATGCTCCTTGGTCATAGGTCCACACAATGAAAATTAATTAAATTAATATACTTCGTGAAAGTTTTTTTAACCAAAAAAATAAAAAGTTCGTGAGTTGCATACTAAAGGAAATAGAGCGCTCATAACACACACCCAAGAAGAAGAAGAAGAAGAAGATGAAAAAATACAACTTTTTGAGACTGAGAAATAGAGCAAAGTTTTTGCATAAAATGCCCCATGCAATAACAAATGCATAATAGATATACAAAAGGTACATATATATATATATATATATATATATATATGTATTTAACAGAAATAGAAAATACTAATAATGAAATAAGGCAAGAATATAGAGAGGGACTCTGCCCAGATGATGCAAGGAGACGAGCAACATATTTTTTAATCCGTTATTTATGCTAATTCAATAGAATATTGTTGTCACGATGAACAATATTTTCATACCGGATCTAGTACAACAATTGGTATATTGAAATCTTTTTTGCCAAAAAGGTATGAAACAAAAAAGTTGTGTTGAGCTTACACATACATCATATGTATCAAGTCAACAGGAGAGCAAGCTTGTTTTCAAATATTGACTAGGAGAAAATATCTTTTTAAGTTTGTTTTTTTTACTTCATAAACAGCCAAATATTTAGGAGTCATTTTAAGGCCTATACCGCACTTTATATCGAAAAACAACCAAAGAGTGTTGTTTATCACCCAATAGAGCAATTGGGTAAATGTCTCGACTGCATATGGAGCCGATATGATCCCTAAAAAAAAGTTCATCTTTTTCATAGCCCCAGAGATTTATTTAGTTGCAATTGGCTAAAACCATCTGTTCAACTGTTGAAGAACTATTAAGAATCCCTTACGTCATAGTAACTACATAGTCAGAAACACCAGATGTTTTTTATTCGTGATAATGGCCGGGTTTTTTTGACTCCTATAATACAGTTGCAATTATTATTGGAGTCATTATTTAATTAATCGAAATAACCTATTAATACAAACGAGAAAAGAGAATATCTTCAAGAATAATATGAGTGCAGTTCACACTCACTTTTGAAATAAGTCAGAATAACTTGGTTTCTTGTTGACTTGTTGACACATATGTACAAACCATCCGCTGAATTTTTTGTTTGTTTGTTTATTTCATGTCATCCGGGTTAATGGCGCTACAAGTACCAATTTCAATAGCAATTAACCTGATTAAGTATCCTTTTATAATAAATGCGTCAAACTCCCAGTAATACCATAGCTGTAACCAAGGGCCCCGGGAGAGAGAGCACTGGGGAAGCCGGTCCCTCAATTGGAAGATACATACTAAATTGAAAATGCATTCATCTAAATTCAAAATCGTTGTGGTACGTTGATAATTATTCTAACCACATCTTAGATTCTTGTTCTCAATAGTCATTTACTTTTTTTGTTGTGCCCCCTTATTGGATATATATTACCACGTTATGGTGTATCTCTAAACGAAAAAAACTGCTTATTACCTTTATTTGAATATAGAGGTATCCTCAAGCATTCTTGCCAAACACTCCTTTTGCATGAGGTTCGGAAGAACTGTCTCTTCTAGGTAAAGTAGAAAAAAGCAAATTCAATTTTTTTTTTGTTAATTAAAAGGAGTTACTCAAATCATATAATATACATATATACACACCTGGAAATCCTTTTCACTTCAGAGGGCGCTGATTTCCATTGTCTTACTTTAAACATCATAAAATGGTCATTAAAATATTATAAAATGATAAGTCATATTCTTTGTATATATATATATATACATATACTTTTTGACTTTAGATCTCGACCTGTAAAACTGGTTGAGTGTGATCTGAATCATTACAAAGTGCTCTTGGATAATAATATCATGTACTCTACCTCAATAATAACTAATTAATTTTTAATTTAAATCCCATTTGTACGATTACACATAAGTATTTCGAAATGAAATCATCATGGTATATGATGTACAGCGTGTTGGATATGTCATTGGGATAGAGAAATATCATTTCCTAAAGACCATGAATAAACCAAATAGAGTATGTAAGACGGAACCATTTTGGTCTTTATCATTTTCCATTTCGCTCAGTTGAAACGTTCAATTAATTAATTAGTAGCATGAGTATTTCGTGTATTAAATGATTTGAATGTACCTAAGTATACCTACAATATATATTTTTTGAAAAAATAATGTTGTTTTGAGCATATTACTGACGTTGGTAACACTGTGTAATAATAATAATAATATTCACAGGGGCTCTTCCAGCCTCAGGCTACAATTTACATTTCATACACTTTATATATATATATATATATATATTCAAAGTGAATTTAAACGCAGTGTGCTTCAAAAACCAACTCTCTGAATTACATACATCAGACCCCGAGAGCCCTGTTTTTCGTATCAGGGATATATAAAAATAGTTCGTTTGTCAAAACTTATTTACAGACTTTTAGGAATCAAGTAGAATAACAACATCAATCCTATTACATACATACATATGACGTCAGTAAGATTAAAACTCTCAGAGCATCGATAGGATAGGTAATTTCAATAACTGAGAGTCCTGTATTTTTTTAAATTATTTATATGTATTAATAAACAGTGATTTATGTTTGTTTATAATTGGTCCAAGGAGTACCTCATATTCTAATTATTTTTTTTTTTTTTTTACATTTTAGGTAAGACTGGATCAAGTCACTAAATAATAAGTGCAAGCGGGTACTCAAGGGAATAATTTTTGTCACTCCATTCATCTCTAGAATTTTGTGATTTAAAGTAACTAAAGCTTTTATTGAACAAAGCTGCCTTGTAGTTATATTAATACTTTTTTTATATATATAATATTATATACATAACTGGGTAAATGCATAAGTGATTTCAATAATACAGAAAGAGCCACATTGAACTCTTAATACCCCTCAAAAAGATGACCATTTCTATCATAAATGCCTCTTTCAACAGTGCATATAAATATGTTTGTAAATAAATCAAATTAACTTGGCCAGTTATTTGATCTGATTACCAATGCATCAAGTAGTTTTTTTTTTTTTTTTTTTTTGTTCTTCTATTTTTATATGAATAGATATAGACATTTGCGTGTGTATTCATATACATATGTATGTAGTTAAATATAACTCAAACTAGCCAGGAACTCAAAATGACGTCAATGAAATATTTAGACAAATTTTATTTTGACTTATTTCAATATATGTACATAAATATATTGAACTTTTCTTCAATTTACAAAAGGATTTGAGTCTAATCCTATTGAGTATGGATTCAATTGTTGGAATCTACATAGTATGTAGATATCTAGAAATATGATTGTAAATTTAAGTCCTTACTTTTATCAAATTATATAAAAATATTTAGTTTAGTACCTTCTCAGATACTCCTTGCTTTTGATTTATCGAAAAAAGTAAAAGTAAAATATGTATTTTCACTTTCTTTACGTATTGAGCTTTTTTGGGTAGTACTACATACATATAAGGTAAGGGGATTACCTACATACGTAAGGCTCTTGAATTTATTAAGATTATCCACTCATATTTCTATTGAAAATATTATTTCAAGTAAATCAAGTAAATAAAAAAAAATAAGAAGATGCTTACTCCTGTATTCAATCGGATTGAGTTTTGTATCATCAACGACATAGTTTTATATAAAGCAAATGTTATATGAATATATAATTGTCTTATATACCTTTTCAAGTTCAATATGGGAATAAGTAAGTTCAATATGTGAATAAATAATAAAAAACAATGTTCGGAAAATTGAACATAATAATAAATTTTATAATTAATAAAAATCAAAAAATAAGATGAGACGAAGAAGTTTCAAAGAGGATACAGCAGCAATGGAGTGGGTGCGTGAATGCATGGGAAAAACAAAGGATATATGTATGTATATGGAGGGCCAGTAGACCTTGATATTGATAATTATGCTCCTGCACACTCCAGGATTGAAGATGTTTTGAATGAAGAAGATTTTGACATTCACAAAAAAATTTTTATGCTCAATCCAATTGATCATATTTGGTCAATACTAAAAGCCTTTGTGAAAAGAGAATTAGCTATAAAAATAAATAATATTTTGAATGCTCAAAGAAATGATTGACGCATTTCGGAGGAGCAAAGGTCAAGAACAGCTCTGAAACAATTAATTGAAGAAGGAGAAAATGAAATTAGTTCCTCAATGATTTGGAATAATTGTATTGCTAGCATCCAGAATCGTTTTGTATATAGATATGATGTATTTTGTTGACATGAGGTTCTAATAAATTTATTATTACATATATTAAATTTCATGAATATTATTATTTATTATTTATTCCCATATTGAACTTGAAAATGTATAGACGTTTCTTCAATATAATATATTCAAGTATGTTTTAATTGATGGCCCTATGTTTGATCTTAATGACTTAGAAATCTGTAAACGTTTGTGGAATTCTTTCCAAGAAGCCCTATTATAAGTAGTCTTATAATTGCTGCCTTTAGAGACCATTATAGGATGTATGTATCTGTAGCCAAACTAATTTAAATATGATGTAGTTAACCTATAGTGAGCCATAGGAAGAAGAAGAAGAAGGCATTTCATTACATACAGATCAAATGCACATCATTCGATATTTACAAATCAATATTTGCAAGGTTTTGACCACATAGTATTATTATTCTACCTCTTATCTTCTCCACGGAGGTACTTTTTTGGGAATGCTTGTGTCATCATTCCCACGACGTTTATCTCTTTGGTATATTATGTACGTGATTGTACTTTTATGTATACACAATAAGATTCATTTATGTAAAATGTTTTATTTTTCGTTTTTTTCCTATCCACAAATCGTACACTTCCTTGACAAAATTAAAATTGTATATTATTTATCGAGTTATAATGATGGCCGTCCTCATTAGTTGGATGTAATTCAAATGGCATTTGTAAAGGAGCCCAACCCACGTATGCGATGGTGTTAATATTGGGATATTAGGAATGTTATTCTATTATTGAGAGTTAGGACTTTTCTTATATGTATATACATATGTGTCAACAAGTCAACAAGAAAGCAAGTTAGGTTATCTGACTTATTTCAAAAATGAGTGATAACTGCACTCATATTATTCTTGAAGACATTCTCTTTTCTCATTTGTATTAATAGGTTATTTCTATTATTAATTAAATAATGACTCCAATAATAATTGCAACTGTATTATAGGAGTCAAAAAAACCCGGCCAGTATCAAGAATAAAAAACATCTGGTGTTTCTGACTATGTAGTTACTATGACGTAAGGGATTCTTAATAGTTCTTCAACAGTTGAACAGATGGTTTTAGCCAATTGCAACTAAATAAATCTCTGGGGCTATGAAAAAGATGGACGTTCTTTTAGGGACTATATCGGCTCCATGTGGAGTCAACACATTTACCCAATTGCTCTATTGGATGATAAACAACATTCTTTGATTGTTTTTTGATATAAAGATCCATTTTAGCAAAAACCCTGCGGTATAGGCCTTAAAATGACTCCTAAATATTTGGCTGTTTATGAAGTAAAAAAATTGTAATGTGGATTTTCTTCTTTTCAATATTTGAAAACAAATTTGCTTTCTTGTTGACTTGACACATATATACATGAGCGATGTTCCTTTTATAATAATAATAATAATAATAATAGTTATATCTAATTTTGATTGGAGACTGCGTATTGCAATTATTATGTAGACTCCACTCTCAAATGAATGATTCGACTCCATTATCTTCTAATGCAGTTTTTGATGTATAATATATATATATATATATGTATGATTACAAAATTAAAACATACAATGGACCATCATAGACTAGTGATATTAAACGCATATGTACATCCAAAAGCTAATAACACATACATATATATAAGTTAGTAAATGGTTGTCGAGAAGGAAAACAAAACAAAACATCAACAACAACAACCGAGGCATGTTAAGACCCGTTAGACGCGTAAAGAAATTGACTCAACATATGTAGTTACTTATATATTTACTCTATGTGCCTTGCTACTTCTATTTCTAATGTCGTCATCGTGCTATCAGAGTCATTATTACGGCCATTAACTGTAAAATAAGTACCCTAAAGAGATTTCTAATATTTTAAAAGAGGAAGGATGGAGTGAATAGGGGATGCTCATGCATTGAAAAGTATACTCTGCCTAGGATATGCCTACACTCTACCACTTAAGCATACTGTTTCCGTCGGATGAGATATATACTTATGTGTATATTTGTCAATTTATCTATTCAACAATTAGTTTTATTGCTCTGTTCACACCCTTGAATGATACATTACGTAAGGGCCTTATTTTATATTATGTTCTTAGTGATAATAATATGTATATAAGTAGTAATGTGGCTCTTTGAGCTGGCTCTACGCCTCCTTCCAAATCTATTTTGATCCCCCCCCCCTAAGTATTTTCTTTTACTGCCCCTTCAAAGTGTCCTTTGTACTCGGAGTCAAGAGCAGCAGAGACCCAAGGAACATGATTAAATACTTCCTTTTTCTATTACAAACAAACAAACAAAATAAGAATGTTTCTTCTATTCTTTTGTTCTGGATTAGAACACGACGAGCTTTTCGGAATAAACAAAAACACACTATGTATGTATTTATGTATGTATCTCCCCTCAGCTGATTTTCACCAGTTGACACTCTTTTGATTTAAAGCAGCTGACTCTACACCTTATGAACTCAAAAAGGCTATTATTATTAGTAATGATTCTGATATACATATAAAGAATATATTAAATAAAGGATTGCGCGCCCTTTTTTTGAATAATGAAATAATAAACAAGTATTCAATATGTATTTGTATATTATTGGTAGAATTTATAAATGTATAATAGTATATCTTACTAATAACTCTGCCCAATATTAAACAGAGTTGGCATCAAGGAAAATACAGAAGGGTAGTAGCATCTACCAGTTGTTGTTTTTCCAAATTTTTCCTTTCCCTCTTGTGAGTCGAGGTTGGGAGTGTGTAGCTCGTCGTGTAATGCATCGAATTATTTATTAATAATACTCTATGCTGATCAAAATTTTGATAATCTCCTTATATGTAGAGAATCTCCAAGAGAGAGAGACGGCGAGTCACTCTTGCCAATAGGTACATTGATAAATGTATTTCAATTATATAAATATTATCGATTGAATAGGATAAAAGTCCATATTATTGTATGTATACTCTAAACAAACAAGATTTGTTTTCAATCCGTTATCACATGCATACGTATTTATATTCATTGACCAGGTTGTTGATGATATTAAGTTCGTGTCTGCGTGATCAAAATACTTATGATTACATAATTCCTCTTTTAAATATATTTTGTACATACATATCTTCAGAGATAACAACATATTTGTATGTTGCAGAAGGTTTATACTCCATGGTTGAAACAATCAGAAAATGAGATGAAGGATTTTATTAAAAGAATCTTGAGGGATTCATTTATATTCATCTTTAATTAATCATTCAGGATATGCAGAGGGTATATCCCTACTTTCTAGGTACGTCTTTTGTAAGTAAGTTTCAAAAGGATTCCATTTCTATATTATTCTCTTTTAGATACATGGTGAGTGAGTTATTTGATAATATCCTCTAAATCATGTTTTAACCCTGACTTGGAATACATAAGTCTAGGGGATCCATAGCGACATCTGGAAGTTCTGCGTGTAGACTAGCCGATCAATTTTCTACTTTAATACGCCAATCTAATTACAAAAATTGAGTCTGTAATACATTTAAAAGATTTCAACTTGACAACAGTTATACAGTTATACCTCCGGGATCTCTAGGCGATTGCACAACCAAACAATGCTGTTAGGTATAGTGTTGAGCTACTTGTAGTAAGCCAATTTGGTTGTCCACGTTTTTGAACATATTTCAATGCATTTTCTGCATTTTTTTTTTCATTCGCCATTGGGATTCATATCTTCATCGGCAATATATAATTATTGCATGAAGTAAGTTAATATATGTATCTATCTACTCAATGTTTCAAAGTTAACTCTGTCTGATTTAATCAGACTACCTTCCATTTCAATTGCTACACCTTCATTTCCACACTACATACACTGATAAAACATTATTTTGAATTAATTATCAAATTTATCAACTCATGACATTTGCATATTATTCATTTTCCAGACTGTTTGTGAATGTTTTTAATTTGAAATAGACACCTCGAACTTGCCAAAATAAAATGTGCTTTGACAACACTCTAAACACTGTACTTTTTATGTGAAATATAAGAAGATACATTAGTTTGTTTGTTTTTCACTGGCTATTATGTTATATTTTTGAGTCAGGCAAATATAGAAGTGATCCATACAGAACGATGCTATAAACTTTAACCTTATTCTTCAAATATTTTGCTCTCTTAAAAAAAAAATCTGAATGAGTTGTACCTACAACTTTTTTAACAAAAAAAAGATAATATCTTATTTCAATTGTACTATCACCTAATACAAACGTTGCTAAATGCTCTGCTTCATAATTTGATTGAAATAGTTTCACTTTTTCCTCAACGTACAGTATCATTTTGATGCTTCATTCTTAGCCATTCTAATAAATTAATTCTTTACTAATTAATTTATCTAAATACCTCACCTGGTAGGAGACATTAATAATGATGAATATTAAAAAAAATCTTTATAGTATTTGAGGAGGAATTGGAGTCTGGATGCTCCTTCCTTTGTTTATGATAAACAGTCTTGAACAGCGTTGTTTTTTTTTTGTTGACATGATTCTAGTTTATGTAGATTCCTGTTGTTTGGTTGTTTGTTTTTGAAGAATTTATTACCTTTTTTTTTTTATTTTCTTGCTTGAGATGAATCTAGATCTAACAATCTCCTTTCTCGTTTTGAATGAATGAATGAAGTTCTTTATAAAATATCTTGGAATTTATAACCTAGATAAAATTATTTTATATTTATTAATTTTAGATATCTTTTATGTTAAAGTCTTGTATCTACTACAAGAATTTACATACAAGGCCGATTTGTTCGTATATGTAAGATCTGAAGTAAAGAGAAATAAGTTTTGGGGCCTTTTTGAGGGACACAATTGGCTTATTAATTATTATTATTATTCATTTGTGTCATTTGTATTATATTTTTATAGAGACGGGCTTATTGTTTCCATCTGTCATTTCATCTATTTTTCAATTAATCTTGACTTTTTCTGAATCCCTATTTAAATAAAACAAGATGATGAGTGTAGAAAATTTGCAATTTGTCAAATCCCCTTGTTCAAGTCATAACTTATACACATTATTCAATTCAATTAAATCGATTCATGATGAATCCATGTACAAAATGACTTTAAATAAATAGTTATTAAAAATTTGTACGATTATGCAAATGACATTTAGTACAAATGGACTATGAATCTTAATTCCATGCTTAAATAAATAAATAATATGTATTGTAGGTAATAATTATTTTGTAGTGATGTGTACATTCTACAGGTTTGTGTCTGTAAAAAAAATAAAGGGTAAAAAAGTAAAAAAAAATTGTACTTTTTGTTTCTTGCTCCATATTTGTTTTTTGTGTTTTTTGAAAGAAGGAAGGAAGGAAATATATATATATTAGAGCAGATGTATGTATATAGCTCTTAAAAACCATGAAGCATAAATTGTGATTACATATATATTTTGAACCATAAAATAGTTACATTTATATACAATATATATATATATATATATATATATGGTACATTTACACATATTTGAGCTTGTTTCTTTAATGTATATTTGTTAATCTTCGTCTACTCTCTACTGTTGTGTGTGTTTTTTGTAGTATATAATATATATATATATATATATATATATATATATATATATATATACATATTTATATTTTGTGAAAATATGATTAAAGTGTTGGTTATATTTTGCTTTGTTTCCTTTAAACATATGTTTAAAATATTAGGAATATCATAGTTATCTATTACACGATTTGGTTCTGGCCATTAATCATAGCAGAAAGAGAGAGAGAGAGTAACAAAGTTATCTTATTATTATATATTACTTAAAAAAAAACCCAAAAACAGGGGCCTTCATTCACGTGAGCAAATACTTGGGCAGAATTTTTATGGTAAAAGCAAATCAACAAGAAAATAGAAGAAATTTAAAGGAAATGCAACTTTGTAGAGTTTGAAAATCCCTCCTTGCAAAAAAATTAAATATCTCTCAACCTTTTTAAGTAATATATGTTTGCTCAGAAGATTTGAAAGGTCCTAAATGTTGGAGTGGTCTTATCAAATGGTTGAATTTACCTCACCCCCCCCCCTCCTTCTCCCATAATCTCAATTGTTTTAATGGTATTGAAATACGTCATTTTTTATTCTAATTAGTGTGGAGAACTTGCTTAACAAGAGATAATTTGAGTTTAATATTAAAAAGAAGAAGAGAAGTAGAAAAATCATCAGCTGACAAGGGAAACAAATAAGGAGATAATTGTTGATACACTTGTGCCATATTTTTTTAGTAATAATCACAATCCTAACCTAAAAGAGGAGTGGGATCTTTCACAAACATAAACATGGATTATTACTCATGTCTACTATTAATGATCTTCACTTTGATTGGTTGAATGCAAATTAGTGGCTCTTGTTCCCATTTAATTGCCAAATAGTGTTAAATGAAGAATAATTCCACAGTTGTTGGAAAAAAGAAGAGACTCGCTACCAACTGATTCTGAGTAATTTTTTTTTCTTTTTTTCTTCTTAAATAAGGAAAGTTTGAGAAAATAGAAAAAACAAATAAAGGTAACATTCTTTGAAATAAGGGTCCTCCAAGCATTGAATTCCTTCTTGAACGATGAATTTTTTTTTAAACATACAGTTTGTTTATATATATATTTATATATAAAGGAAGAAAGATAATAATACAGGTCAACAAATTTGAACTTTCAAATATCCTAAGGGCTATAAGTTAAATAAAAGTTATTCAATTTTGCACATTGATTTCAAATTTGTAGTTATTTGTTTTGAGAGTCCGGCGGTTTTTGAGAAATCGAACCCTACTTTTGAGCATTTTTGACCCATTTTCCAACTTGAACAGTAATTTAAACAAGTTATAGCGTGCAGAAGGATTTCAGCTGTTTTCGAAATCCTTCTGCGCGCTACCTCTTGAGTAGCTCTACCGTGAGTTTTTGATTTCTAGCGAATTTTTACTCGAAATTGAATAAAAATTTACATATTTAGATGGACGATTTCTTCTTAGTTAAGAATTCTTATCGGGGGCTTGACATCTCTTTTGAAAGCTCTGGGTCTCAGCTCTTGAATGCATTCCTTATTAATCCATTTCATGTAATATTCAAGGAGTTGTTTATGTACAAAGGATTTGGCCAACTTTTGGGTCTACTCCTGCTACTTATGCCCCCTGGAGTCCTCTTAGGTCAAAACAAAGACTGGAAATGAAACTTGCATTCAATACTCTAACGAATTTTTGCTATTTTTTAATGCACAAAATGAGCATCCTTCTAGGCTTAAGATGCAGTTGAAGCTGGAAAATGGGCCAAATTATCTCAAAAAGTAGGGCCCGATTTCTTAAGAACTGTCGGACTTTTGGAAAAAAAAAATACAGATTTGAAATCAACGCGCTAAATTGAATAACTTTTATTAAACTGATGCCCCTTAGGATTTTTGACTGTTGACGAGTTGAATAAATCGTCAATATTTTTAATAAACATTTTAGTCATGTCATTGTACGTTTTTTTAAAGTTGCATTAATTGAACAAATTTACACAATATAAATATATATATATATATCAACACATTAGTTTATGGTCAACAGCCCATTACATGGAAAACGTGTTACCCATTTATGTATAATTTAAAAATACTATTAGGCATAAATAAACTCTCATGCGATTCATGGATTCAATTAGATATACATACAATTAGATAAAGGCTGTAAAGGCAGAGTTTGTTTGTCTCTATCAAAATCATTTTTAAGAGGGCTACTATATAATTAAATGCCAAAAGGAGTCATCTTTTTTATACATAGATGTGTAATTACATCAAAATAATCATACCTACATAATAGAAGATAATTTTATTTGCTCCAGGGCTTCGTGTTTCTGTTATCTTTTTTTTTTTTTTTTTTTTTTGATAATAGCCTACATAAAGTAGAACTTGGTATAAATATACATATATCGTAATAAAGTTTTCAAATGGGTTGAAAATTGGACAAAAAAGTATAGAATGAATGTACATTTAAAATGATAATACATATATACATATAATATCTACATTACAAATAGACCATGGTATGTATATAAATATAACTTTTATACTTTTAGCTATGTAGGTGTATAATTCGAATTAAAACCCTTTCATAAAGTTTTGATATAAAAAAATAGTATAATTTGTTGAATCATTCAAAAAACATCAATTACAATGATTGGAAGTTAAACCCTTCGTTTCCTTGAGTCAAAGTAATGTCCACTCTAGAAAAATGAATTTAAGTGCTTGATAGTATAATAATATATAACCATCAATGTGAAGGGATATTTATGAACGAACAAAAAAACAAAACAAAAAACAAATATGAAGTAGTAATGAAAACCGCTTAATGACACAAATATAAAGTTATATATAATTTAATTTAATTTTTTTTTGTAAAAATAGGTATTAATATTATTTTATTTAGCATAATGTTAAAGAATAGGTAGACAAAGTAATGAAAAAGACTTCCTTTTCCCTTTTTTAGCAGTATAATATATCTATCCAAGTTTTTGCACCATCATTTCATATCCATTACATAATTTTGATTCGCTCACAATCATATTTGAATCTCAAGAAAGGCTTGTCAAAAAGAATCATTCAGTTAATTATTATGTATTTCCTCATAAAACCCTCTATGCATAGAAGGAACATTCTATATACATAAATAGTAACAATTCAAATAAAGTTTCCTTATAAATAATTTCTTTACTTCATAAACGACTTAGCATAAGAGTAATAATAATAATTAATTAACAGTCTTTGAATACAATTCACCAATAATTTAAGTAAAAATAACTTATAACACCGGCTTAATCAGTTGTTTGAATGTTGCTGGTCTTCCAAGTGGGTTACATGAAGCGGAATTTACTTGATTAAAAGTCATCTCGAATTTGACTTGTCTCATATTTGTGAAGTTAACTCAACTTTCTTCCCTGTACTAAAGACAGGAATTAAATTTAACAAAATTGTAGTTATGTTCATAAAAAGCATTCAGCTCATTACCAAACATATCAGATGAATAGTATTGTAGTGTGATCAAAACCACTTTGACTGAGACTAAGTCAAAATCAAGACTTTGAGGGTTCGAGTCCAATACAATACCAAGACTTTAAGGAATTGAAATATATAGACTTAGATGAGATCAATACTTTTATAAATATTTATCGAGTACAAAACGGACCTAAAGAACCACTAACATGGATTCCATAATTCCACAAAAGTGAGATTAGAATCAAATGCCTTCAGTCAAACTTCATTAGGAAAAATCCAAATTACGGATATTACCGATGGAATATCTGTGTATTCTGCCATGACTTTAATCCAAAACACCGGCAAACTTATTGTCTCGAACATCGTTTTAAGGCTGCCGTCATTTGTAATCTCTTCTTCTTGTATGGACATGTTGGATTCAGATGATTTGTTGAAGAATGGGTCATGTATCCATTCCTTGGCCGTTCGTGGGTCCTTTGAGGTTGGGAAGGGGAAAACAGAAACAACTAATTCATTCTTGTGCGCCCCAGTACTAACTGATCCACGGACCGGTACAGGCCTGGAGGCTGGGGACTATCGTAATTATGCAAAGAACAATATTATTTCATTTCGACAGAACGTCATGGAGCACCAAAAAAAGGTTTTATTGAATCCTTATCGTATCAAATCAATAGATTTATATGACATGTTGAGTCATCTCAATTCAGATAACATAATTATAAATGGATATTATATGGAATATACATACATATATATGGTATTTCAGGCCCCTGATTCTTTTAGAACAAGAAAAAAAAAATAACACTATCAATAGATATTAAATCAATTCTAAATCCTTTTTGATTGAATCCCCCTTACTCATTTCAGAGTCTTATCTTCAGTTTTTACTTTTAAGGAGTAGAAATGAAATAAGGACTTAATAATATTAATTGGTAATATATAAACTACTGCAAACTACAAACATATCCTTTTCTTATGGACAAAAGGAAGAAGAAGAGAAAAAAAAGGATTTAAGATTACATTTGACTTAATTATAGCATTTCAAAAAGATCTTTATACATATATATAAGTGATAATTTACAAAAGATAATGTCACTAAAATCAAATTGATACAAGATTGGGATTTTCTGCTGTATCTGATACATGTTAGAGCTATTTAAAAAGTATTATGTTTATATTCATAAATGCACTGAATTTTAATTTCTTGGCTCGGATTATGAATATGTAAAACCAGAAGTGGAGGATCCTATAAAAATCATGAGGCTGTGGCAACAGATGGTATTGGATCGTATCATGGTTCAAGACAATCGAAAGATATTATTTGCGGTAGACTCTCCTCATCAACCGATCCCATTTCCCCTACTTTCCCAGCCTCTACCAAAGCATCGTGTCTCCTTTTCCTCTCCCCGCTCAAACTAACTCCCAGTTTAATATATGCTCTCCTGGAGCAGTCAAGAATTAATTTTAAAGCGTGAGACTTAAAATTAAACACAAGAAGGGGCTCCAAAGAGACGATTAGTTATTGTATTATTTAATCAATAACTAATCGTCTCTTTGGAGCCCCTTCTTGTGTTCGTTCAGCATCGATTGAGTCCCTAGTGGAGGGAGTTGTTGTGGTTGTTGTTGTAGTTGTTTGGGCTCAGGTTCCTTTTCTTTTCTTTGGTGTGATATTGTTTTGGTGATGTTTAACTATCCTGCTTCACTCCATTTCCTGGACAGATTAGAGATTCTTGAAGGAAACGTGACAATTTTTTAAGTGTTTATTTAGGCTTGGCTCCCTTTATATACAAATATCTACATATACGTACAGTAGATGATCAAAGGATTATTTGTGTATAACCCCTTATGTGGAGAGATAAATTGATTCAACTAATGTGACATAAATAGTTTAAAATCAAATGACAAAATAATAAATACACTATCAGAGGGTGTCATTGGATCTCGCAATTACAACTCACATACTACTAGTTTCTCACGATATTTAGGCAAATGAGGGGGGTTTGAAGAGGAGTGGATATACATAATTTATGCGAACCGGATGTTGGGCATATTTACATGTAAAGAAAAAGAAGTTATATCCACGTATGTTAATTATTATTTAAACCTTTAGATTTAAATGAATACTAGGTAATTTGGACACACGGTTCTTTTATCTGTAAATGGGACTTTTGATGTATTTGGTAATTCAGTTTGCACTTGATTTTCTTGTCATGTGATTTTTTTTGTATGTTATATATCTTATCCCTTAAATAGATTATTTTCCATCCATACATTTTTAGTTATTTTCAGGGTAGTTGACTAGATGAGAACATCTTCTTCTTATTAGTCATTTTTCCTTATAATTGTTATTAGAGCCTTAGAAGAGAGCAAAAAAATTTGACGTTTGCTTAAAACCTATTGTGAACGGCTTTTACAAACATATCACTTTTAATCAAGGAAGCAAGAGTTGTTGTCTATCCAATAGAGCAATTGGATAAATGTTACGACTGCATATGGTTTCTGAGAAAACATTCATCTTTTTCATAGTCTCAGAGCTTTATTTGGTTGCAGTTGGCATCTATTTAAGAACTATTAAGAATCAACTATATCCGCTATCATGCTCAGCATGACGAATCATAGTAAGAATAGTAACAACATAGTCAGAAATACCAGATGCTTTTTATTCTTGGTTGTGGCCAGTATTTTTTGACTCCTATAATACAGTTGCAATTATTATTGGAGTCATTATTTAATTAATTGAAATAACCTATTAATACAAACGAAAGAGAATGTCTTCTAGAATATTTTTGAAGAACTTTGCTTAAAATTAACAATTAAAGTGAATGTCTTCAAGAATATGAGCGTAGTTCACACTCATTTTTGAAATATTTCAATCATAAACTTGGTTTCTTGTTGACGCATATCCACTTTTCAGATTTTGCATTTAGCTAAATTGATTTACAAAAAACAATCAAAATTGAGTTGTAATTTATTCTAAAGTTGATTTGATCCCCTAACCAAAAATTGACCGGGCTCTTTTTTAAAAGTCAGTTACCTTCGAATATCATCCAATGATTATTTATAAGCTTAATAAATAAAATATAAAAATAAGCCAAAAATTAAAAAAAAGTATTTGCAAATTATTCTCGGGCATGAAAGATACTTTAAAATGTTTTGAAGGAAACTTTGTCAATTTCTTCCCTCAAAAGATAATATATTTGTAAAAATGCATACTATTTTAAAATTTGATATGTTTGTCAAGAATCGAAAACAGAGCTTTGAAAACAGAGCGGAATCATTTTCAAATACAAATGTGAAGGACCCTACATTGAGTTATGATGACTGAATGTACATCAATGGACTGCATACAAATCTATTCTTAGGAATGTAAAAAATATGCAAAATGCTGCGTGTGAGATTTTGAGGAGTTGGCACTTTTAACAGTACTTTTTGTTATTGTAAAGCTGTTATCATTTTTCCTTTATTACTGAGAGAAGAACATCTACAGCAATAGCAAATACAATGTTAGAAAAGGACTCATGTTCTCGTAATAATTGTTAGTTTACGAGAACTTGTAAGCTAAAGATATATAATTTCCTGACATTAATAATTTGAGTTAATTTTCTTCCTCTCATCTATGGTATACATACATAATGTATTTATTTATTATTGATGTCTTCATTTGTATATATATATATATATATATATAGGAGAATAGCAGCTTGTAACTCAGGTAAACGTCATGACAGCTCAAGCTGCCTCCCTCTCAATTATTCATCAAATTGTTAAAGTGGCCAGGTGTATTTTCTCTTTTTTATTTTATTTTACACACCCCATTTGCATATTTTTTACATTCCTATCCATCCTCGATATGATGGAGAAACTAATAGCAGTTATTTATAATGATCATTTGTATGGATTTTATTATTAATAAGAAATCTAATGGGTACATAGTTGTACCTATGTAGAATAGATTGGATCGTCTTAGGTACGGATGTATGTACATAGGTAACAAAAAGTGAAATCAGGGATGCCATCAATAACTATTGATGTACATATATATATAAGTCGATAAAAGGAAGTAACATCAAATCCTCTTTCAGTTTTTTCTTATTTTTTCCATTAATAATTTTTTATTTTTCATTTCCATCCCTGACTTTTTTTCTTTTTCTTAAGCCACATAGATTAATTTCTTTAATAGCAAGAGCCTAGTACCTCACTCCGCCCTTCTTTGTACTTATACGTACGTACAAACATATCTAGAATAATAATAATAATGTTATTAGAATTCCATATTCAATAACCTCCCAAATATGGCTAAGATGACGAAATGGAGAAATCGTTTTATATATATATATATACGAATAAATGTACCGAATACTTACTATATACCTTTATAAATTGATGAACTCAATATGAATGAAGAAACTCTGCTTATTAAATGCATTCAAAACCTTTTGAATATCGTCTTAAACTATGTATACTCTACCTAATCAGGTTGGTTTTTTTTTTTCATGTGCAAATTATCCATGAACTTTTAGGTTCATGTACATTTATTATACATTATTACATACATGTATCTATTTATAATATTATGTCTCTGTCTTTTATTATTATTTGCATGGATTTGCAAAAGTTTACCATTTTTTTTTTTAGTTTAAAAATGAATGATTTTTTTTAATGAACATATATATTATTTATTCGGAATAACGTTAAATCCGCACTCTATACAATTTAAAATTGTTGCTTTCAGGAGATTTGTGATGTTTAAGTCATATTAAAATAAATTCGCAAGTGACAGCTATTTGAGGTCCAAGGGCCAAGTTGTTATGTCTACTATACTTAAGGGTAATTAATTGTAATACCCCAATTTTGATAAGGACTTGAGGATATATTTATTTCTATGAAGAAAAAAAAAAGACTCTTATTTTTTTAAAGTCATAAATCGAAATCAACAAATTGTTTTTTGTTTTTCATGTAAAATGAGATTAAAAGTATTTAATACCCCAAATACTCGGGGTTGACTGATGTTTTATTTTTCTGAAAAAAAATTTTTATTTTTTTTAAAAATCAAAAAACAAATATTTGTTTTTTGCTTTTCATATAAAATGCGATTAAAAGTATTTAATTTCTTAAGCATTGACAACTCATACGTTGGTTAATATAATATTAAATATTTTATCTGTATGTTGACTCTGAGAGTCAATGTAATTTAGGGTATGTGACACCCACATTTAGCTCTCATATAATATTATTTAAAAAATCTAAAAACTAGTACAAAATCCATTGTCTGATCATAAATAAAATGAAAAATGAATCCACAGTTTAAAAAATTATATTCAGAAAAATTTAAGCTTCTCATTTCTTATAATTCTAACAAATGATTCAACTGATTTTATAGTTATGAGAATAAGTATGTGGAGGCTGAAGTGGGCATATTTGGGCTTTAGTGATGTTGTTTTAAAAAAGGGGCTGATTCATCAGGTATCAGTTTTTTTAAATTCCCAAATAATTATTGGTATAATGCCCCCTTCCCCTATGAAAAAAGCATCTATGTTGGTCGAGTTCTAGTATGGAGTACCAACTGCCAACAGCTGAAATACATAAATAACCTAACAATACACGAATAGGTACTTAAGATGATTACCAAATGACGTATACTTTTTTAATTGTACGTACTTCAAATCTGTGAGAGCATGGAAATCAATTTAAGAGTTGGAGACTAAATTTCTAAAAAAAATATCACGTCATATCCTACAAATTGACATCATAATATCTACACAACTTTTTAAGGATATTTTTATTTAAAAAAGTGAGGGGATTCTATTGGCTCTTCGGCTTTGTTGCCTCTGATTCCTATTTGCATGTGTCTATCTGCAAAAAAAAAAGTTGCATGCAAATAATATGGATAAAGGAATACAAATATACGATACTTTTTGATATGCAATGCATTTTGTTTAAAAAGTGTTTTGTAGATTTTTATGACTTTCAAATTGAATGGGTTTTATTGGTAGTAAATGATAATTTATATAGAATTAATATTTTTTTAGCCATTTTTTTTCTCACATTCATATCAAACACAAGAGATCAAAAGTGTTTCTCTAATAAACTTAAGTTTATTATATTTAAAAACCACATGTTAAGCCAGAAAAATTAATAAAAGTGATTTTTAAAAATCTTTCAAAGAAGAAACCTGAGTGATTATTTTCCATAAAGTAAAAAAGTCTACCATTGCCAAACCACAATTTTTTAATTATAGACTATTAAATATATATATATATATATATATGTATATATATTCAAGAGACCGATGATCACTCAAAGATATTTAATAAATTACATAGCTACAATATAAGTCAAAGTTTCTAAATATTTTGTTTACAAATTGCAAAATCCCTAGACGATATCTAAAAATAAGTTTATTTACATATTATATATACTGCGATAAATAAGTAGAGCAATATTGAATATTGAATCTATATTAAATATAGCATTTCCACATACGTCATTAATCGAAAGTGACGTCATGTGGGGGGTATATTTGTATTTGATATATATATAAAATAAAATGTGGAGAAGTTTTCTCAAAACCCTATGGAAACTACTTTATTAGCATAGTTTTAGAAATGAAAAAAAGACTGAACAACAGGGTGTTTTTGGAATCAAATTGAGCCAAAGACAAACAGTCATATCATTTGTATAGAATCAAATCAATAATAATAATAATAATAGGCAGTGAAAATCCCTTACAAAAAGGCTGGATCTTTCATTTTGTTCCGTAGGAGTGAAAAGCAAAGTAGGGTAATTGAAAAAAAATTTATGATCCTTGCACGAGTAGTAATTAATTTTATTTGCAACACTGTATACATATTTAATGATGAAGTAACATATTTGAACATAATTAACGAAAATATATTTTTCAATATACGATCCTCTACTTTGTCAGTCCCTCTCTATTGTGACATCCAAATTCAGGGCTTAAGTTCACTATTTCCCTTAATTTTAATAGAAATAAAAGGTTTTATTCTTTACAGTACATATATTTGATTGTTTAATCCTCGTTCAAAATGGCGGCCTTCTAGAATGATGACGTCATGAAAAAAAGACTCTATACGTGCAAATAAATCATCTTTGTTCCCTATTGTGAGTGTTTTGATCGACACTCTCCGCAAAAATGCCTAAAGCACAGAATATAAATCTTTTTTTTTTTTTTTTTTTCATTTTGTGTCATTAAAAACTACTTACATATATGAGGTCTGTACGTTCATAATTTATGTATTTAAACAACAGAATAATATCTTCAAAGGGGATCCTAATTTAAATCGAAGTGTTAAATTTGGCGTAAAAAAATATATGCAAAAAGTATTTAAATAATGGCCTATATAAAAATAAAAGGATTTTTTTTTTGACCTGATTGCACGAACCTTTATGCACTTAAATTAAATATCCATGTATTTTAATATTTCTTTTGTTAAGAATTTTGACAAGCTCCTGTTAACAGATACCTTCATATAAAAAAAAATATGTAATTCAGCCTTTAATCTTTCAAAGTATGTTAATATGCAGTCATGTTATTACTATTTTGTAGGTTATAAACCCATTTAAACCGTTCATTCATAGAGAAAAAAAAGTTGATTGACAAAAAGCACATAAAGAGACACTTTCAGAGTTTTTAATTTAAATTTATAATCAATAAGAACATGTGTTTATTTGATTAATTAGCAATAATTTTAACTCTTCAAAAAAGAATAAATAAAAAAATCGTGTAGTTTCATTTAGAGTTGATTGGATCGTGGAAGGAATGTGAAATGATAATATATATATATATACACCCAGTAAACATTGATATACTGGGCCATCAGCAAGGAATCTCTAGGCTAAAGGACCACTCGTGGCCCTCTAAAAAAATAACCATTTAGCGGCTTTCCGCTAGAGGACCATCATAAGACCGATGGCCCACTAAGCCAATGTTTACTTGGTATATATATATATATATGTTGTCATTCATGGACCAAATAAGTTTTTTTTATTATTATTATCATTACGAATCAGTTAGTTCTTCAATGATATAAATATATTTTTCCAGTTATTTTAGAGCCCCCTATAAAGTAAATACCAAAGGTTTTGTTTTTTTTTGGTTTTTTTGTGGTTGACAAATATTTGTTTATGACCATCAATTGATAGATAAATGTTGCTACAAAACTTTTGAAATTAGATTAGTTTGAAAAAAAAGGAGGATTGTATATTTTGAAGGATTGATTGATTGGAGCGTTGCATCAAATCATTCAAAAAGCTTGTATGAAGTAGTCCCATTGTATATACGATTCAAATAACAAATTGATATTATTTTTTAAGAAATTTTGTCTTTTATACATATTCTGTAGATATTTTAATAAACAAAACCTTAAATCAATAAATGTATAACAGCACCATTGTTAGATACTATTATATGAACGCAAAACCAACGATCCACTTTCTGAGTCATCAGAAAAATGTAGATACAAAAATATTTGTATATACTTTCAAAGTCATATGAAAAAATATAGCAAAAGACATAAAATTAAGTTGAACACTTTTTGAGATATATATTTTTGAAATTGACAGGGGTGAGGGTAAACGACAGAGTATATGAATATTTATCGTATTTATTTTATAATTAGAGAGTATATGGTGTGATTAATTAATATATTTATTCAAAGTCAGCGTTTTTAACTAGGTACATATGTATCAGAACAAGTGACTTTAAGGCGTGAACAGATGCTCTCGTAATAATGATTTGAAAAGTCTATGAGTAATTTAGATCGTCATTTATTTTGATAGGATCCTAAAAAACTTAATCCATTTGAAAAAAATAAACACTCTCTGTAGTATGAAGAAGGTGGTGAACAGTTGCAGTAATCCCAATGTTTTCTTTCTATCTATGTACCTACATGCTTGGTGACTAATTGGACTCTCAAGTAGCTTAAGAAAATAACATAGATGTAGTGATTCCTAGAATGTAAATAATATGCAAAATGTCGCGTGCGAGATTTTGTGGAGTTGGCACTTGGAACAGTACTTTTTGTTTTTCAAAGCTGTTATCATTTATCCTTTATTACTACTGAGGGGAGAACATCTACCTGATAGCCAAGATCTCGCATGAAGGATACATGCATTAAAGTTAATAAAGCAAATAAAATGCAAACAAAAAGGGCTCAAGTCTTCGTATAATTATTATTAGTTTAAAATATATAATTTCCTGACATTAATTTCAGTTAATTTTCTTCCTCTCATCTATGTTATTATTTATTGTTGTATATATAATGGAGAATAGCAGCTTGTAGCTCAGTCAAACGTCATGACAGCTCAAGCTGATTCCCTCTCAACATTCATCAAATTGTCAGAGTAGCCAGGTTGTTGATTTTCTCTTTGTTTTTATTTTACACACCCCATTTGAATATTTTTTACATTCCTAGTGATTCCCTTTTCTGTCTTGAGTAAAGGGAAATGACTTCTTTTCAACATCAACTTCTATTCGAGGTCAGGTTTTTAAAGTCAATTTATGCATCCTTAAAAGTAGAGTTAACTAGAAGCTTTGGCGTCTTTTTCAATATATGTATATTTTGATAAGTTGATATGATGCCTTGATGTTTCGGGAATTCATTATTGCCCCAGTTTCATTCTTGTTGCAAAGACTATTTAGAATGATATTCCTACAGCAATAACTATGAATTTTTTAAATATACTAATGCTGGAGAAGAGTTGGAAGAAGACTCTTAGAAAATAAACAATGTGTATAATATTCGAAAACTCCTTTAAATATTTGCATAGGGGTGGTGTGAAACTATGGCAAGGATTTCAATCTATTACCAAATGGATTTTGCAGTACGTACTACCCTTGATCATATCCCTGTTATTCAATAATATTAAAAATGTAATGGATCAGTCCTAGGGGCAGAGATTAATTTATTTTATAACTATGAATACATTTGAGGAAATGAAATCCCAGCCATTTGTAGATTACTTCCCTTACATAAATAGGTAGATAGGCAAAAAGTGAAATGAATTAACCACGAATCCCTTATTTCTGTTTATTAGCACCTCCTGCCAAAAAATTAATTGAATATTTTTTTTTATTGCTTATCGTTTCAGGTATAGTTTGTAGACTATAAGTTTTATTTCTTTATTATTCCATTACATATATGACTATAAAAAAAGTAAGTCGAATTTAAATGTAAAGCCAGAGTCACTCCTTACTTTTTTTATGAGTCTAAGAATGTTTCTTTGACTGACACATCTTTAAATGTATTCATTATTATTATTATTATACGTATTGTTTACTGCAGTATCAGTTATCAAATTATCAGTTTTAGGCCACATTTTGGAGCTCCTCTCATTTTTAAGTCACCTCTCCATGCGAAGAATAGAGACTTTTTTGACTCCATGCACACTAAAAATTATCTAGAAATACCTTCCATCATAAAATAATACATACCCATGTACACAAAGCAAATAAACAGAGAGTCAAAGAAAAGACAGTTGATACAATTGAAAAGAGAAAATTCCTACAGAATAAAAAGTGTTTTTTAAGATGATTACCTCTACATATAGAAATGCAAAAAACTGTCTGCACAAAAGGTGTAGAGTCAAAAGGGGTAAAACGAAAAAGACCTATTTTATGTAGAAAAAAGTAGAATAATAAATGTTGTTATATAAGTATCATTATTATACAAATACGTATAATTATTATATGAATAAGTATCATTATATAATTATAAATTGTATATATATAATATTTATCTCGCAGCAAATTGCAAAAATCAACACAGTTACATATTTTTGCAACTACATATGCTATAAAAAGCAAAGAGTGACTCAACTCTCTGAGCCCCTCCCCTACATGCATATATGTCTCAAGTCAACAAAAAAGCAAGTTGTTTGTTTTCAAATATTGAAAATATAGAGAAAAACCACTTTGCAGTAGTTTTTTGTCTTCATAAATATAACGGCCAAATATTTCAGAGTCATTTTACGACCTATTGCACACGAGGTTTGCTAAAATGTCCCTTAATATCGAGAAACCAAGGATTGTTGTTTATCCAATAGAGCAATCGGATAGATGTTACGACTACATATGGAGCATACATGGTCCCACAAAAAGGTCAATCTTTTTCATAGCAAGTTTGTTTTTTGAAATATTGACAAGGGGTAAATCATCCACTTTTATGTGTATGTATTTTACTTCATAAATATAAGGGCCAAATATTTTGAAGTCATTTTACAGACTATACTGCACTGTTTTTGCTAAAATGTCATTTTATATCGAGAAACCAAGGATTGTTGTCTATCATCCAATAGAGAAATCGAATAAATGTTACGACTGCACATGAAGCCAATATGGCCATCTTTTCCATAGCCCCAGAGATCTATTTAGTTGCAATTAGCTCAGTTCATCTGTTTAAGAACTATTAAGAATCCCTTACGTCATAGTAACTACATAGTCAGAAATACCAGATGTTTTTTATTCTTGATTTGGCCAGATTTTTTCTTCCTATAACTAAGTTGCAGTTATTGTTGGAGTTATTATTTGATTAATCGAAATACTATCTATGAATACAGACGAGAAAAGAGAATGTCTTCAAAAATATGAAGTATTTCAGGTGTACTTGGTTTATTGTTGACTTGAAACATATATATAGTTTGGTAGAACTAAACAATTTGTTCTAAGTCATGTGTTTTACTCTCTGGTATTTTTTATGCTATACAATTTAATTTAATTAATAATTATAGTTATTTGTTATTGTTGTTCGGAAAGAAGTAATTATATTTTGACTTAATCTCTGTGCATATGTCTTGTGTGTAAGATCAACTACTCAGGATGTAAAAAATAGGAAAAATCATGATAATTATTTTCGATAGTTGTTTTGGTTTCATAGATGAATGACTTGGACATTACTTCGTAGCCTATATACATATATAAATGATGCACTACCGGATGCAGTTATGATGAATATTTTAATTGAGGAAACGACACTTTGGTCCAAGCATATGGCTTGAAATGTACAATCATTGACTCTTTGAATCCATCCATGTTTAACGACTACAACGGCTATTACTCCGAGACATTTTCTTTCTTTTAAAAGCCTCTGTAGGTATCTGTATTGATTTGTCTAATTGCTAGCAATATTTTGTCAGACAGTTAAAATAACAGAGCCTTGTGATACTTAAGTATGTACAAAAAATTTAAATCTAAAGCGTTTGTTCACAAAAAAGCATTTTTACGTCATTGTTTATTTGTAAATGACGTCAGATGTATGTAATTATTTGCTTATCATCAACGAGCTTTCTGATATAAACAAAAAGTACATATATTCTTCCTTCAGCTGTTGTTTTTCATCAGTTGACTCTTTCGATTTAAAGTAGCTAACTGTACGTGTTATGAACTCAAAAAGGGTATTATTATCGTATATGATTTTGGCATATACAAAATATATTAAATCAAGGATTTCGCGCCTTTTTTTTTGAATTGTTAAATGATAAACAAGTATTAATTATTGATTTGTATATTGGTAGAACTTATCAATGTATATAGTATATCTAAATAATAATCAATATTAAAAAGTTGGCAACAAGGAAAATACAGAAGTGTAGCAGCTACAGCTTTTGTGAATCGAGGTTGCGAGTGCACAAAAAAGCTCGCTGTGATCAACATGTTTTTATTTTTTAATGTATTTTTTTGTATTTTGCAACTTTACATCCCCCAAAAAAATGATAAAAAGTCCTTAAAATTAGTGTCTAACTGTCTGTCATTTCCCGAAGATAGAATGATTCTCCATTAAATACTTGACAATTAAGAGCTTATTAAGATTGTATCAATTTACAACAATCATAACACTCATAAATGATTTTAAATGTTAAAAATGAATAGCTGCCAACAAAATGAGTATATATAGAGGTTAGATTTCTATGTTTCTAGAGTTACTCCCGTTGTCCATGTGATGAATAAGGATTGTATAGAACTTTTACTATTTTCATTATCATTCGAGTCTCATTCATAAGCTATAATAATGAATTCATCTTTGAATTGCTACGCAAAAAAAATACATTGTATATATAAAGAATGACTCAACATTTGAATTAGACATTTTGATTGGTTTATTTGATTAAATAACATTAAAATATTCAATATTTGCATTAATATTTTGTAAATAAACAAATGCTATCTATTTTGCAAAGTATCTCTATTTATATTAAAAACACTGAATTAATATTAATTATGGATGATAAATAGTTATTATGTATGTTAATGAATAATTAATAAATCAAAAAATATTAAATTACAATTAAAAGATAGTAAATGAGGGGGTGTCATGTTGATTTGCCTTAATATATGTTTAATTGGTACACTTTTTTTATGTATAATACTTTAAAATTTACTTTTCTAACAGTAAACAATTTGAAAAGTTGTCAAAATTGATTCACAAATTACTGAATAACTTTTTATATTTCCCTTTCAAATACTTTTATGAGTGTTTACTCTTTTATTCATAAATGATCTTTTTTGTATGAAAAAAGAGCAAAAATCTTTTTTTTCTTTTTTTTTTCTTAATGCCTCTTGAAATTTGCTAAATGGGTTGGAAAATTTGGAAATTGCTCTTGAAATAGGCCAATCTATGTACATATGGAATCGATTCTCGTCTTATTATGACATTTTATTGCTTAAACTCAATGCGAAATTAGGCATATGTATATGGGTTCAAAAAAATGATGTTACGAGTAAGTAAAGATGAAGTAATCCGTCTAATTCTATAATTAGGCCCATAGCCTAAAACTTTTATTTTATTAGGAAATCAATGTTCCTAGATTTACATAACATCAATTTCCTTGCTTCATCAAACTGATTTGGGTTTTTCTCAAGAGTTAATACCTTGTAAAAAATGACTTTAGGGTCGTGGACTTTTATAGCAGCATGATGAAACAAGTACATAGAGATATCCTCTGAAATTATTCTTATATGAACATAGAACACGTTTACATCAATTCACTATCTAAATAAACATTAAAAGTCGAAAGGTGTGTTTCATTTTACGTCGCAGATTCCATAGTAAATCCATGTGACGTCAATTTGGGGGCATATATTGAATGAGTTGTGATATGTGTGTACATATTAAATTAAATAATGACAAGCCACCAGCCTATTAGGAGCAATCTAACTGGCCAGTGGTGGCCTCGTGACCTGAAAAAAAGGTGAAGAAAATGAGATTAATTAAAAATTAAAACTGTACATATTACTATCGTTGCATATAGATGTAGATGATTGTACAAAAACGCAGCTACATCTATTGGTGACTCCTGAGTTACATAATAATAATAAAGAAACTTTATCAATTGGCTTTAAAAATGAAAACAACGGTCTGCATTGATTACAATTTAATGTCAAACCAAAAACAAAAGATATTTGAATCAAATCCAATGAAAATCCTCATCAAATGATTAAACTTTTTCAATTAATTTTGTTCCAGATGGATTAAGAACTAAAAATGTAGAATAATATTCGATCCTTGCAAAAATAAATAGACTATTTATTGGTTACACTTTGCCAATGTATATTGACGCATTATCCATACGTTACAAATATAATCAAGAGAGATATACTTTTGAATGAGAGTAAAGGATTGAGTCTTTTAATTTGTTAGTTCTATAGTATTATTCACTTTTTCTATAAATGTTGTTGAAATTATTGTTTTTATTCCTCTACAACTTGTTGGTTACTACTCCTGCCTCTTCCAAGATGGCTGACATGAACAAAGGCCTCTAATTATATTGTAGTTAGTTTGATTTTCTACCTAAGTTTTGTATTTAGTCATTTACGTCATTCATTCCAACTATTGGATATAATTATTCTGTATTTAATATATGTCACCGTTTAGAACACTATTAAGGAACAGTTGGAGTACATCAGAAAAGTATAAGCTCAGAGTAAATTTACATGATAGTAGAATAACGCTGTGATAGATGTCGGTACTTACTTAAATGGAGTCATATATTTATAATGAAAACAAATATGATCTGCCGATTTTATATTTTAAAAAATTTTTTAATTTTTTTAGTTAGTACTTTGATTCAGAATTAGAATTCAATTATAAATATTCAAACGGATGACACATACAAATTATAATACTTATTTGAATGCCCTAAAATAAACAATAATAAGGGATTACGGGCCCAATGTACATACACATTATTAATGTCGGATGAAAAAAGGTACACATAGAGGGAGTAACAAGCGCTCAAAGATTCCTTTAATAGCAGTTGTGCTCTTAAGGATTGAAAATTTTGAAAATCACGAGTCTGGAGTACACGATAGGAGCAGAAAATCTAGGGTTAGAATCCGGAGAAAGGAACTTAATCTAATATCTATCAGCACCTGTTACATTCTATTCCTTCTCGAGTCGGAAGCACGACTAGGAATCCCTGGATTTGTGTTCCTGTCTCCCCATGAAGGATGTTTCTTTTTCTTTATTGTGCACTGAGTGCTTGTTGCTCCCTCTATGAAGGGGATTGCCCCCTCTCCTCCAAAAGAGTGTCAATAATTGTACCACTAGATGTGCCACGAGTTCAATTCATGTGACACGGCACCTCTGCTATGAAGTTAAATTATATTTAACCTAATATATAAAGTTCATGATTGATAGACTCTAAACTAGGAGTAGGAGTATGTTAGATGCATAATATTATGTATATTCATTTCAAGGTCATACAAGGCTTCTTTTTTATTATTATTATTATTATTGTAAAACCGATATTTAAAATAGAGATAAAATGTGAAAATAACTTATGTACATACATATGTGAACATTTTTCAAGTTAAAAAATTATGGGTGAATGGAACATTAATTTTTATAAAAGTAAAATAAAAAATAGCGAGATAACATAAAAAAAGTATGATAATACATATATTCACTTGAATGAGAAACTAGGGTCGTTAAAATACTTGGAAATCGAGAGTTCTCTTGATTATTTTTTCTATTATATATTCCTATTTATTGATTTAATTTATAAAATAAGAGTTACCTTTGTCAAGGTTAGTTCCAAATCAAAAGTGTTAAATGCAATATATTAATATTATTATGTACGTACATATGTATCAAGTCAACAAGAAAGCAAGTTGTGTTTATTTTCAAATATTGAAAATATGGAGAAAATTGACTTTTAAGTTTTTTTACTTTATAAATATAACGGCCAAATATTTTGGAGTCATTTTAAGACCATTACCGCACAGTTTTTGCTAAAATTTCACTTTATATCGAGAAGCAATCAAGGATTGTTGTTTTCTATCATCCAATAGAGCAATAGGATAAATGTTATTAATGAAAGAATTACTCCATCTTTTTCATAGCCCCAGATATTTATTTAGTTGCAGTGAGCTAAAATCAGTTCATCTGTTTAAGAACTATTAAGAATCTCTTACGTCATAGTAACTACATAGTCAGAAATACCAGATGTTTCTTATTCTTGATTGTGGCCGGTCTTTTTTTCCTTTAATATAGTTACAATTATTATTGGAGTCATTATTTAATTAATCGAAATAACCTATTAATACAAAGGAAAGAGAATGTCTTCAAGAATAATATGAGTGCAGTTCACACTCATTTTCGAAATATTTCAAATAAACTTGGTTTCTTGTTGACTTGATACAATTATGTAGGCTCATAGACAATCTCATTCGTTCTTGGATACATTTATATATATATATATATATATATATATAATACGTAAATTCATTTTAATATGCTTGCCTTTGAAATTTCAATCAAATGTCTCATCAAGAAAGAAACTTCAGAGCACACCTTGATTAACTGATATTAAAAAAAAACAAATGTAGGCGATCAGTTAAAAAAACAACAACTGATGAACAAAAGATAATAGCCAAGATGCAAGGAATTAAGTTTTTAAACCTTCAAAACTATTGAAAGGGTACCTCAATTTCCCCTTCAGTTAGAATTGGTAGCAGGGACATCAAAACCGTCTTTAGGGATCTCCTTAGTCCACCATTTCCTGAAACTTTTGACTTCAATGACAACCTCAAATTCAGCCTCTTATGTCTTCAAATCCCATTTTGGCCACAAAATCAGCCTCCAACGACATTGGACAACCTTTTTAGCTAAAATTTTTTTTTCGGATCAAGTTACCTCTGCCCCATGTCCTCTTGTCTTGACTCTGATGCTCGTTTAAACATCCTAGGAACGAACAAGCGCCATATTAGTTTAAATTAAAGTTCAAATTCCAAAGATTATGACTCCATTTTCATGGTAAATTTTGTAAATTTTAGACATTCAGTTCATTATAAATGATTTAACATCTGTATATTAATTATAATTATTGATGTAATATAATTAACACTTATTTATAAAGATATTGAGAAGGACCATAGAGATAGTTTCTGTTATTTCAGTAATACTAAGTAATAATTAATTCTTATCATATAACAAACTTTAGACATTTTATTTAGATATAAAAATGCTAGAAAATTAGTTTACTTACTTATCCAGTAACTATCTACCTACATCATATGAGAGAAAAAAAATTGAAAAGAAAATATTGATTGCATGCTCAAATATGGAATATATATATATATATATATATTCATAGGTACTCTCTCTCTCTTTCTCTCTTTTCCTATTTATTTTGTATTTCAGCTTTCAGTCAATATTATGTTTCCAGAACTTTATTATATAATATATATGTACAAGATTGATTTTATCCACTCCTTCTACATTGATATTAATATATGTATTATATGTATATATTTATTTAAGTAGAAAGTAATATCAATACATTGACAAATAATTTTTAATAATAAATATACATATAAGAATAGTTAGAGTTAAATCATCTAATTAAAGCTCCGAGTTATGTATTTTTATGTTAGGTGTAAATTTATAGGTTTTGTTTTTGTCCAATTAATCCTTTCTAAACCCAGAGGAAGCCAGTGTCCCATAAATTCAAAATGCGCTGATGTGCACCATTGTGAAACGATTTTTGTTTTCTTTTGTTTGTTTGATAGCTAAAATATCAAACTACTATTCATATTTCATAGTTAGCCATCAAAAAAATTTAACTTGAGTATTTTTTAAGGTACTGAAAGTTACGATTTGTAGACATGCAAAAAAATCATGTTATAATCAAAATAACTTTTTTGTTTTTGAAGGAAATTATTTGCATATCAAAAAATTGTTAATATATACTTAAAGGGCTATAAGTTTAAAATATCTTTTAGTTCTAACATATACATTATAAATTATTCAAATCTAATTGTTTTAAGATACTAGTGTCCCTTTGGGTGTGAAGGGAGTTTTTTTTATAGATATTATATCAACAGAAATTGCTTCATAAACTATCACCTGTAAAATGTTCATAACATGTATAAAATTTATTTAAGATTATTTGTTTTAGAAGTAGAAAATAAGAATAAAGAATAAATGTACCTACAGATTTAAAATTAATACGAAAAAAGTACTTAATAACCGTCTGTATTCAAGGATGAAAAAATTCCCTTCACACCCCCAGAGGGCCACCAGTGTCCCATAATTTCTTAGAGAAACGGGTTGAGTTACAATTTTTTTATAAAATCAAATTTGGTTAGTTTGATCATTCTGACTTCAAAAAACATAACTTCCAGTTAAAAATACTTTTTGATCCCTTACGGGTTTGAAAGGGTTAAGAAGCCCATCAAGTATGGAAGTTGTGCTTGCGTACCTACATATATGGAAGGTTGTTAAGTTTGTCATATTATATGTACATATATGACATCATTTAATGAAAACAAAAATGACCTCGACCTATATTCGACCTTGATATTTGACATATAGAGCAAAAACACACACTTTGAATTTTCTCTGCTACAACAAGGGCGATTTGAAATGACAATTGATTCAAAGGCACCTATGTAATGATGTGTTGAGTTGAATAATCATGGCAGAGTCCAAATAAATTTGCTACCTATGTTTGACTTATGAACATTTAGGTATTTATTGGTATGTAATTAGTGTTGGATCGGTCCTGTGACTGACTTCCGAATCAATCTTTCCTCTCCCCCCCCCCCCCCAATCTCAGTCTTTTTTTTTTTTAAATAATCGGTCCAATCAATTTTGGACCCATTCAACAGTCGAAGGACCGATGAGTCAGTCCTGAAGAAGCCCATAAAAACAAAGACATCTAAATAAATGCTACTGAAACTTCAACAGCTGAAACTACGTAACACCATAAGACCGATCAAGACCGGTTCTAGGACTGATAAAATTAATAGGATTGCAGTCTTTATATCCTATATTGATAATTAAATCAACTGGGCATTATATTTTATTTGCTAAAATAACTGTCATAGACACAAGACTAATTCTAAACATATAAGTACATAAAATATTAGTGCATAGTATTTGTAGTACATATATAAAAGAAAACACAGACAGAGAGAGAGATAAGTACTTTTTGTCACGAGATTTGGTATTTAAAATTCATTCACCGTGTGGAAAATGCTTCAAGGTGAAAGGAGTGAATGATAATAATTAATTATAATCATTTTAATTTACATATAATAATGTTTGTATTTAAATGTATGGTTGGACAATTTAGTGATGGCAAGGTTGACTTTTAGACCGAGAATTACCTTGCATTTAACGGTTGCTTGCAGAGTCTTCAGTTCCAACAACAACAACAAAAAATAGCTCGTTCATTACCGAGTTGCTTATGGTTAGTTTGGTTTTTTTTACACTTGAAGTCATATTTTTGAGTAAAATTGTCAACAGTCCTGGTTTTTTACAAGTAATTGGCATACTAATACAACCATTTTTATTTGTTGAATTGGGAGTTCAGAAATAAGTGTGTTCATCGAACTGAGGAATAGAAGTTTTTTTTTTTTTTTTTTTTTGTTACTAACTCAAGTTGAGCTGAAACAAACTTCAACATTCAGCCAATGACATTCTTTGAGTGCCGGAATTCCAGACAATATTTTTGATACACAAATGAACCTGATCCCATATCTAAACTCAGAGATTTATGGAGAATTGAAAAAAAACCACATAATTAACAAAATGTTTTAAATCAAATTACATATATATATTTTTTTTTCATAAAAGGTAAATCTACGCATCATCACTTAGGGGTTATAACACACAAACATCAGGGATTTTTATTATATATATATATATATAAATATATTGTTTCACTTCATGCAATAAATGAATCCAAGTTTTGACACATGTGCTCAGATGTTTTTTAGCACTTTAATAGCACTCTAAACTCCTTCCATTTCAAAATCCCTTAAGAGAGAGTATTTGCAATCATTCATTAGACTCAATACAACATTTAAATTAAGTGCAGCTTATGTTATGCAAATTATAAATTATGCATGTATAATTGTTTATCCATGTCTAACATTTTGCAAAATAATAGGAAACTTTTTGTTTTCTTTTTGGTTAAACAAACGTGTTGACGTCATCAATGCAAAAAGGATAGAGCAAAAAAAAAAAAAAAACAAATTTGCTGATATCTTAAAAAAATATATTTTTTATTTAATTTTCAAATGGTACTTCTGGGGCTTCCCTTAATTTTATATTTAAATGAATGTCAATAAATAAAAAAAAAGAGTTATTTTATTTTTCCAATAATAATAATTATTAATTTGTCAAATTGATCCTACATATGTATAAATAATATATGTATATTAATTATTTTTTTATTCTTTTTTTTTAGGTTTGAATGATATCACTCCTGCAAGACTGTACCCTTCAATAAACACATCCGGCAGCTGCCACAATCTTCAACAATATATACATATATAAAATGCGATTCTTTGGGCGTCGGAGTAATTCGCACCAATATTTTGATGCGGATGATACGGATCCAATACCCAAACTCACGGCACTCAACATACTCCATGAGGAAAAGAGCAACAACAGCAACAGTAGCAGCAGCAGCAGCAGGAGGAGGAGTAGTAGTTGTATTAGTCATGATCATGGTATTTTGGGGGGAAGGGATGATTTGGAAGGGATCACGGAGTTTATAGAAGATTATGAGGATGATATTAAGCCCGAGGATTCAATATCCCTTGCAGCAGCAGAGTCCATTTTTGGTACACCCAAAAGTGCGAAAAAAGGTAAGGTTTCGTGATGATTTAAGGGATGATGAAAGAGGAGAGGGCGGCAACTTGTTGAATTTGGTTTTATTTGTTTTTTACCTGAGATTTCTTCTCCGTTCCTCTTTCTCCTTCTTTCCTCTTAGTTTTTAGCACAAATTCCCTACACTCTACAACTGTTTGTATATTTATATATTATATGTGAGCTTTCTAATGTTTAACTCCTGTGTGTAGAGAAAGAGGCACTCGGCAGAAAGAGAAGAAAAAAAAGTACATTTCATGTTTTATTTTTTGATTTTTTTGTGTCAAATAAGCACGGCAACAAAGAAGTGGACAAAATATATGTACACTTTTTCCATCATTACAAACAGAACGTCCCTAAGATCAAAAGATTTTTTTGTTTATTTTGTATATATATATACATATGTTTATTTGAACATGAGTAGGGAGTTACAGCTACTTACATATATATATATATATATATATATATATATATATATATATATATATATATATCAAAAACTTAATTTAACCTAAAGAAACATTTTATACAAATATATATATAAAATGTTCCTTCTAATTTAAAATAAGCTTTTTGGTCATTGAGAGACTCTTCTTTAAAAAAATTAAATAAATAAATAAATAACATTAAGATATTTATACAGAGATTTTGCCTCGCATATATATAGAGGGTGTATGTTTGTACTCTCACATCAGACTCTACAACAACAACAAAAAAGGGGCTACAGGATGTGTAGGGGCAAAGATTTGATGTATATATATATATATATATATATATTAAATCAAATGAACAAACTGTAGTAAAAAAAAATCTTAAGAAAACTTTATCAAATAGCTTTAAAAAATAAAGCAAAAACTTATAAACAGCTTGACTAAAATACAATTTGCTATGAAAGAGACACAAATTTATCCCTATAAAATGGCTTGACTTTTGTAATTTAAATATTTGGTTCCGAGTGGATTAGGGAGTCAATAAATTATTATACTAATAATAATTGAAGACAAATATCATACCCTTGTACAAGATATGGTTAATTTATTTACAACACATTATCAATGTACTATATAGCGTTTCCAATTACGTCAATTATCGAGAGTGACGTCATGTTTGGGTATATACATATTTATGAAATAAAATGTGGAGAAGTTTTCTCAAAACTCTATGGAAATTTTTTCATCAGTATAGCTTTAGAAATGAAAAAAAGACTGAACAACAGGGTGTTATTGGAATCAAATTGAGCCAAAGACAAACAATCATACCATTTGTATAGAATCAAATCAATAATAATAATAATAGGCAGTGAAAATCCCTTACAAAAAGGCTGGATCTTTCATTTTGTTCCGTAGGAGTGAAAAGCAAAGTAGGGTAATTGAAAAAAAAATTTATGATCCTTGCACGAGTAGTAATTAATTTTATTTGCAACACTGTATACATATTTAATGATGAAGTAACATATTTGAACATAATTAACGAAAATATATTTTTCAATATACGGTCCTTTACTTTGTCAGTCCCTCTCTATTATGACATCCAAATTCAGGGCTTAAGTTCACTATTTCCCTTAATTTTTAAAGAAATAAAAGGTTTTATTCCTTACAGTACATATATTTGATTGTTTAATCCTCGTTCAAAATGGCGGCCTTATAAAATGATGACGTCATGTGAAAAGACTCTTTTTTCATATATGTTTTTTGCTTTATTTTTTCTTCACTTCTTACTACCCCCATATCCATAAAACTTGAGAGAGTTTTAAAAGCCTATAATTTGAATAAACTATTAATTCCTGATGATGATTATTACTTTTTAAGAACAAGGTATCTAAGGTTGAATTCATACACACACGAGATCCATCCAATTAGTGTTTTTTTTTTCATCATCATCCCATCTTTGGTAGGGGAATCTTCAATAACTATATGTATGTAATAGGTAATTATAGCTTAACCTTGGATGCCAATAGTTTTTTCTCTACCATTGGCTATATATGTATATATACATACATATACATTCAAAAAACATTTGGTCTGTATACATATAATTTTATTGACCTTAAATCATGAATAACAAGGCCCCATAAATAAATGATGAATATTCCCTGCCTACAACAAAATGTATACTTTAATTATTCCTCAGCTTGTGATTTGTCTACTTTTCTTTCCCTGAATCTAAACGTGGATTTGTGTAATTCCAATTATCTAACTCTTGTTAAAAAATTGTCTATTTTTAAATGAAGAGTCATTTCACAGTTGGAAAGAATTGAGTTACTTGACTTTAAAAAGAAGGATCGTACGATCCTTTTAACATTTTATGAACATATCTATAACGTGGTAAAAGAATCCATCCAAATTCAGGGCTTAAGTTTACTATTTTCCCTAATTGTTAGGAAATAAAAGTTTATACTCTGTACACAACATTTGGTTGTTTATGGCTCGTCCAAGATGGCGGTCTTTTTGAAATATGACGTCACTTGAAAATAATCTTTTTGAGCCATGATCAAATTGATTTGGAGCCTTTTTTTAAAAGGCAAAAAAAAGATTTTGTGAAATATAATAGTATCAATATTAAGGACGGTTTGAAGATGAGTCACGATTATTCTTTACATAAAGCTATGTAATCATAACGAGAATAATACTAAAATGGCAAAAGGGATTTAAAAGGCTGCGTTATTTTTATAAGGATTTAAAAAAAAAAAATAATAATAATAAAAACATTCATCCAACATCCAAATCCAAGTCCTTGAGTTTCTTAATGGAAAAAGGAATATTTTTTTATTATTATGTAGATAGCAAATTCAAAGTAGTTATGATGAGATGACCCTTGCCATGAGTCAATTTGTTTTTAATTTCAAGTTTGATTTAGCTAATCGTATTAATAAAGGATCTACATCGACTACTTGTTAAAATTGCACATTTAATAATTTAATTATACTTACATATGTATGTATAACATACTCTTTTATGCTTAATTGAGCATTCGTTAATGCTAACTGCATTTGTATTTCGATCATTCAATGTTGTATTTTGACAAATTTAATTACGTTTATTTTATATGTACATGTAGAAACTAAGATCCATGGAATAGTCAAATAGATGAATTTGCTTTTTTCCTTTCATGATTATATCGCACTATCGTTGAAAAAGGATTGTGACACCATTACTCCCCTAGAACAAGGCCTTTTAATTCATTCTATATCAATGTTTCTATTTTCTTTTTTAAATAAAATTAAAAGGGTTTGAGATATAAACGAATTTTTTTTAACAATTAAGTATGGAATTCAATTTCTTTTGCATGACCACCACGGACATGTTTGCAGAAGTCAAATCGTTGACAAACCCGGTTTGTATCACTTTTTTGCAGTAATTGACCAAAATTACAGGGATTTCGGGGTCAATATTTGATTTGAGCTCCTTTAGCGTTGTTGGCTGGTTGGTGTACATAGACCAATGACTTTATGTAGCCCCATAGAAAATAGTCCAAGGGCATCAAATGGCATGAGGTAGGTGGCCAATTGACCGGTCCCACGCTCACCAAATTTGCTCTTCAACAAATCGATTTTATTGTTTGCTGTGTGGCAAGTAGCAAAATTTTGTTGAAACCACATATGTTATTTAGTTGCATACCCTTTCTATTGGGGCCAAAAACAATCCGTTATTCACAGTAATGTGGCAATTATTATCATTAACGAAAAAGGTTGGCCACATAACACCACCATTGGCATAAAATCCACACCAAACAGAAAGTTGTTTGAAATGCAATGGTGCCTCATAAAGCACATCTGTGTTTTTGCCTGGCCAATAATGCATTTTTTGCTTATTAAAAAACCAATTGAGCTACAAATGAACTTAGTTGCCTAAGATGATTTTTCCTCTTAAAGTTACCACGAACGTGAATTTGGTAATAAATTTGGTTAATTTGCAAACGAGGCTCAAGGTCCACCTGCTTCACGTGATGAGTTGTAGTCTATTTGTGAGTCGAAATAGTAACAAATCAAACAAACAAAATATGACGTAGTCCCTAATGAAATAAAAATGCGTCATCCCTATTGAAAAACTCTTTAGACACACTTATGTAAAGTACAAATTACAATCAAAAAAAGACAAATGTAGTATTTTAAATGCAGAATCTTTACTCATTGATGATAATTAAGTATTCATTGGCTCATTATAAAGTATTATAAAGTATGTTTATGTTATGACCCTCAGTTGAATCACTCATACATAAATAATAAATGAGGCATATTCATCGATCAAAATGAAATGATAGTATATGTATGTAGTTTGTAATTAAAATGGATTGTGTTTTAGATTACATATGTGTAAAACGTCTAAAACACCAATATGTACATCCAACACAACATGTATATTGTAAAGCATAGTTGATCATACATATATCGTTTTGCGTGTAATTTTAACATCTAATGACAAACGAAATACACTACATATTTTGTTATCCTTGATGAATTGTTGAAAAAAAGAATAAAAAGAGAATAATAATAATATAGAAATTAGAACATTTACATTTAAAGAAAACACATTGAGAACACACATAAGTATATTAATTTAATTATTTTATATTATTATTAAAAAATATTTTTAGCATTTGAAGGTCTGATTAAAATGTGTTTATGAATTATATATAATATCTATCTTATATATATTTAAAGGGACGTAAATGGATAATGTACAAAGCATACCGCCGCCGCTTAGGTAAACCACATCAATTGTAAATATGGAATAGTTTTAACCTCCATTTTATTAGAAATATATCAACGTTAAAAAAAATATGTCCATACTATTTATACACCATGAAACCTATGAAATGAGACTTTAAGCTATTAGGCAACAGATGTCGCTAGGAGTATTTTTAGACCATTCCAAATGTTTGTTTGTTTTTCGTTTGTCTTCTGGCAACAATATTCAGTTCATGGTTTGAAAAGCTTTTGTTCGTTCTTAAACATGTCGAACTTCATGCATTAAAACTACGATTTGCACCCAGAATATTCCGATCGGTGTCACCGAGTATTTTTTCTAGATGACAATGTATTGCCATATCGTTCAAGAGCGACCCGAGAATTGGCAGAACCGTTGGAGCATGCGGCTTACTCACCAGACTAGGCGCCATCAGATTATCACTTGTTTGCATCAATGTATCATGATTTAAAAGAGCAGGTCTTAAATTCTCAAGAAGAAGCCAAAAAATGGCTCAATGATTGGTTTGCGGTCAAAGACAGCCAACTTTTTGACGCAGCATCCCCCAAATTGCCTGAGAGATGGGACAAATATGTCAAATTGTTAAACAACACTTTTTTTGAGAGTCTGACGGTTTTCGAAAAAACGGACCCAACTTTCTTATGATTTTGGGTCAATTTTTCAACTTCAAGCTCAATTTAAGCCTAGAAAGATACTCATTGTGTCCATTAAAAAATGTTGATTCGCTTAATGTATTTAATGCATATTCCATTTCCAAAAAAAAAAAAGGGGATCCTAGGGGTATAGGGAGTAGGCCAAAAAGTCGGCCAAAACGTTTGTTACATGCAATGGATTAATAAGGAATAGAGAGAGCTACAAAAGTTGTCGATCGAGCAGAAGAATTAAGAAACCAGCTGAAATCCTTGAAATTTGAAATCAGCGTGTAAAACTAAATAACCTTTATTATACTTCTTTCCCTCAGGATTGTTGATAGTTCAAATTTGTTGATCTGTAATAATTACATCAAACAAAATATAGGGGTCTTCAAAGGGATCGAATTAGGTTCTTTGATTTAAGGTTTAATCAAACACAAGTGGTTGATCAGACATCAAGGCAAGTAGGTACTTATATGGATTTAATGAAGTTGTTGAAAAAGTGGCATTCCCGGCGTATTAAAAAACAAGTTTTGTAGTAAGTGAGGAAGGTTTATGGGGAATGAATATATCTGGATATGGATACAAATTGGTGGGTTTAGGTGCCTTTAACAGGGCCTTTAAGAACATTGCAAGTTTCGTAAAAATCTACGATAATATTATGTTAATATTCTATTTATGTGTGTGCATAGGATTCAAATTGGCGCTGCTATTGTCATTATCGATGCCACAATATTATGATTACTTTTTATAATTTGCTAACATGCATTTGTAGGTAAATTATAAATAGATTATAATTATATCCATGCAGGAGACAAAGTATTTGAGTCTTTGCGTATTCTCAATCCTCTCACTTTTTATCGCAAAAACACACAAGTAAAAAAGAAAAGAAATTAAAGCAATCACCAAGAGAGTAAAGGTTTTTTTGCTTTAGTAATAAAAGTATAGTTATAACATATATAGAAATAGGATACAATATACATATGTATAAATATATATATCCTGCATTATTTGTGGCTTTGGCAAATAATAATAACATTTATACATTTACTCATTTCATGTATAGCTCATGATAAGTCAATGAGTTAAATAAGAGAACTGAGAGAAAATGATTGCATACTAAAAATGAAAAAAAAAAAAAAGATTGTATAAGCATTTTTTACAAAAAAATAATAATAAAAAAAAAACCTATTTAAATAGATTTTAAAAGATGAAAGTATCTACAGGGTAATCTGTAAATTTAGAAGTAAAGATTCCTCAAATAAATATTATTCCGGAAAGGTGATGTATACATAATATACATAATAAAAGACCCTTGTCTATAAGAGACCCCCTACTTTTAAAGTGAAAATTTTAAATCAAAAAAAAAAAAAAAATGATCTCTTATACATGGGAAAATATGGTTTGTATGTTATTTAAATCAAACATGGATTTGAGATTTCCCTGTGATCTGACACTTTACTTTTGGGATCCTAGGCTCAACCTTTATTGCGGCGTTTCGGTCCGGAAATCCTCCTGAACCGGTTCACACACCACTATAACTTTGTGTGACAGAAAACAATGTAGCATATAACTCTGTTCATTGAACAGGATCGTCACCACAACAAACTTTTTTATTCTCTTGCAACCTCGACTCACAAAAGGAAAAGGAAAATTTTGGAAAAAGCAACAACTGGTAGCTGCTACTACCCTTCTGTATTTTTCCTTGTTGCCAAATTATTTAAATATTGGGCAGAGTTATTACTTAGATAAAGTAGACCTTAATAAATTATATCAATATACAAATCCATCTTAGTAATTTTTTTATTATTCAATAGTTCAAAAAAGGGCGTGCAGTCCTTTATTTAATATATTTTATATATGTATGTACAATGTCAAAATCTTAATTAATAATAATAATAATACCCTTTGTGAGTTCATAATACGTAGAGTCAGCTGCTTTAAATCAAAAGAGTCAAATGATGAAAATCAGCTGAAAGGAGAATACAGTGTGTTTTTGTTTATTCCAAAAAGCTATTGGTATATTGATATCCCCTCTCATTTAATTATTCGATCCAGATCAATTTTTTGAACGAGCAACATTTGATGACGTCAGAAAGTGTGTTTCCAAGTTGTGAGCAGGGGGTACATGATGTCATACCATAAAGTGTCTCAAAGTGTCTCAAAGTGTGCACATCTATGATGCCTCATACCTATTTTGATGTGTTTATATTTGGTACAAAGTTCGTGATGGATTTCAATCCACGATCCGAGAACAGAATTGGGATTTTGCTTCAAATAGATTGATATATCACTTAGAATGGAACAATCATAGACTGAGTATCAACGCACTTAAGCTAGAAATTTTTATAAATGAGATATTACTGCTGCTGCGTTGAGCTAAATACAGAGATTTAGAATAAGAGGAGCCCCCTTCAAAATGGTGTAATTGAGTATATTATTATATTTTAGATCTCTATTAACCCTTTTTATGAGCTGCCCTTCCCCCCCCCCCGCTCCCCAAATAGGTATAAATCATCATATGGATCTTTCCAATCCTGCACATCCCACGTTTTGTATCCACGCCTTTTTTGCATATTTATTACTATATACCTATACCTATATACAGATCTAAAATTTGCAAATATGATTAGAAAGTATGTATATCATATACATATGCAGTGAAGAAAGTTTTCATTTTTTATTAACAGTTCGATTTATGACTAAAAATAAATTGATTTTATCTACATTTATAATATAATAAATATAAAGTGTAGGCATAGCGTTACTTTGAATAAAAGTGACTGACTTTTAACATGACGGAAATACATTTTTTTTTTTTTTTTTTTTTTTCAAGTTCGGTTGTTTGTAATATCTATGTATTTGTTTACTTGCTATCAAGATTTTGAAATGACAGGCGAATATATATATATATATATATATATATATACAGTAATTAATTATATATTTTTTACCTGTAGGAATCAAAATCAGCGAAGCACAAATTATAAATTAAAAATAATAATAAAAAAAAAAAGATATGATTTTTATACTTGTACAAGCAAGCATCAAGTTATTTATATTTTTACAAAGTTTGTTAATATTCGTAGACTGTGTTTTTATATGTCTACACGTCATGAGATATTCAAAATTTTGAAGTACGTACGTACGTACGTACATAGAGGGAATCGTTTTTATTGCAAATTTAAAAAAAAAATAAAATATTTATGATGATTAATTTTAAGGTTATTTCTATGGAGGATATATTTTTATTCGTGACTGAAGGACAAGTACTACACCTACGGAAAAAATAGGGATCTTCATTTGAAAAGTTTTATTCCACATAAGTGAGAAAAAGTGCATTTTTGTAATATCATCCCTTGATTTGTTCTACCACGCCGTTTCCCCTTATTCAGAATCTTTTTTTTTTTTACGATATAAAAAAAAAGAACTCCATTATTTGTTAAAAAAATAGAAAAATTGAGTAAAAACTGCCAACTGAGTTAGGTATCATTTTAAAAGGAAAAGTTGCGAGATACCATAGTTGAAATAATGAGGAAGATAGAAATACATATAATCATTATTATTAGAAAAATCCAAATATCTAAATGAATTTTATTGAATGTCTTTGAAATTGACAATAGAAGAAGAATTACATATATAGATTCTTATTATTCATTTATATCACAGGAAAACAATGTTTCTTGCATTTTTCTTTTTTTTTTTGTAATTTCTATTTATGAATAGATGAAAAATCTCTAGCATTTATGTAAAAGATCTTATGAAGAGGACATGTTTGTGTGTGTTGCATTGTGTGTTTTGTAATGCTCCTTGGAAGAATATTCTATGGAGCCTCTGTGTACATATATTTTGATATGTAAAATGAGACCTTCAAAAATATATGTATCATAGAGATATTGATAAAACACGTTGGTCCCTAGTGTACTTTCAAGATATGAAGTATCCTACACAACTTTCATATTTTTCTATAAGCAATTACCTTTTGTTGTCTCAAAACATGAAAGTTGTGTAGGATACTTCAGAAAAAAGTGTGGATGGTCACTGATTCTTTAATTTTCATATGGTGTCATCATTATTCCTACATTTTCGAGGAGGTTAACATTTATCACGAATCACGTGCTAATGAGTAAACCATGCCGTCAACAAAGGTATAATAATTAATCAATAGAATGCCTAAAGGAATGAACATGGAATCTTTGATGTAATAATAATATACAGTCTTCTGAGGGGTATGAATTTGATTCTATTTCCTTTCATCCCCTCTCAAAGAACCTCAATGTCTTCCCTATTAAAAACATTCGAGAATAGCTAACTGATATGGTAAAACGTCATGACAGCTAATGGCTCTCTTCTCCCAAAGCATTACGGGCTTTTTGGGATACACAAAAAGTCCATGACTTCTCCCTTCAGATGTGTTTTTCATCAATTGAGGCTTTTGATTTAAAGCAGCTGACTCTGCGTGTTAATAGCTCAAAAAGGGTATTCTTATTATTTATGATATTGATATATATATATTAAATATATTGAATTGCGCGCCCTTTTTTTGAATTTTCGAATATTAAACAAGTATTTACGATTGATTTGTATATTGATAGAATTTATAATTGCTTATTATATCTAAATGATAACTCTGCCACATATTAAAAAGTTGGCAACAAGGAAAATACAGAAGGGTAGCCACCATAAGTTTTTCCAAAAATTAGTTTTTCCCTCTTTGAGAGTCGAAGTTGCGAGTGGACAAAAAAGCTCATCGTGAAGATTCATCAAATTTTTTTTGGGGTTACCATATCAATTTTCACTTTCTTTTTTTTTTTTCCATACCGTACATATTATTTACAACCCACAGCATAACTCATTTTAAGATGAACCTCAAGAATATAATTGCTTATATATTTTGAGTGTTAATATATATTAGATGAAAGGTTTAGTTTTACTTAACGTGAGGATCTCCTTTCATTCAAAGAAGGTATACTCGACAAATAATGGGGACTCTTCTTAGTTCAGCTCCTCGACTTACCTCAATTTTGATCCATGATTGTGTGGCTCCATATTAATTTTCATCATTACACACTTGAATAATATTAATAGCATTTAAGTTTTGATAGTAAAAAAAAAACTACTTAGAGATCCTAGTTGTTTATTCATTTTGCACAATTTGATCATGGTGAAAGGCTGTGTACATCCATAAATGGAATAAACAGGAAATACCGTGTAGATGATCAAAATGCTGAATAATTTAAATTTAAGGGAGTGTGCCTCTTTTTTGATAAGTGGTATTTCCTAAGAGAGATTCTTTTGACTATTCTACCTATATAGTACATGGATGCATTGTACACGGATTAGAAACTTTTTTTCAATGTCAAATTGAGACCAATAATTTTTGGGGGGTCAGTCAGACGACCACTGTAGAGATTCAGGTCTAGGATTCGACCGATTATTAATATATTTGTGAACTAAAAAACCGATTTTTTTTGTTGTTGTAAATTAACCTTTAACCGCATCCCTAAAATTGATGGATATGCCAGGTATGCCACTCGTAGAAACACATCAGTAATATGTATTTTTTTGTTTGTAGTAATCTACTGAAAGTACATACTTTAACTTGATAAAATAAAAACCTTGTTACATACATGGTACACGATGAGGGCGGTGAAAATTTTAATCAGTATAAATTGCATCGTGCTACATATATGGCCATTGCAAATAAAGTTCTCTTTAGGTGAAAAACAACGATGCGTGAATCACATGTGGCGCATTTTTTGTGTTTGGCGAGACATCGGTGTATCATACATATATGGTTAGGAATGTAAAAAATATGTAAATGGGGTATGTAAATTAAAAAAAAAGAGAAAATCAACCTGGTTGTAACCCTGACAATTTAATGAATGTTGAGAGGGAAGCAGCTTGAGCTGTCATTACGTTGTAATTTAGCTACAAGCTGCAATTCTCCTTTATATACATATACAAATGAAGACATCAATAATAAATAATAACATTATGTGTACCATAGATGAAAGGCAGAAAATTAACTGAAATTAATGTCAGGAAATTATATGTATATTTATAACTAATAATTATACGACCTCTGCTTAATTTGTCTTCCTCAAATCTATAGAAAATCAGATGAATCATCTGCCAAGATTTGTAAGCCTAGCATTTTAAATATATGGATTTAGTTTTATTTTTGAAATGGTGACCACAAAATGCTAGTTTTTGTTTTTGTTTACTTTATTTTTCAGATATTAAATGAATAAGGTACATAAAAGTGCAGTCACATACTTTAAGCTACATACCTTGAGACTCAGTGTCAAAAAAATTAATAAAGATAACTTTACGAAATGGCTTCATTTTAAAACATGTGTAGGTTTTAAATGTTTAAATAATTAATTAATTAAAATCTTTAAGTCTCATTTTTTTAATATATATTTTTAAATTGTTATTTTTAAAAAATTAAAGTTTTTTTAAAGGGAAAAATATAAATATTTTTTTTATGCCAATTACCAATTACAAACACCTTAAAATCCACGATTAAATCAGTTTACTTATGTATCCGTGGAGCTCTTATCAGTAGACGTGACTATCAATTGTACAATAACTACGTTAGGGGACCAAATAAAAAAAACAAAACAAAAAAACAATTCTCTCAATGGCAACATAGGCTATCAATGATTTCCTCATATGGTATGCTTGCAACAATTACGCTCTCCTCCATAGCTGGTAAAACAAAGCAAATTTGACTTTTAATGACTTCAATTCCATTTGTATTATATATATATATATATATAATAAAAATATGTTGACCCTCTACACATATTTGAAACGGAATTAATGTGTGGGATGACAATACTTAATTTGAAAAATTTTAAGGGCTAATATGCAAAAAATTCGCCAAATAATACACATGTACATAAATTCGCCAAATATACATTTGAAAAAAAAAAATAACCATAATTCAATCAAAAATATCTCATTTAAACAAAAAAAATATACAAAAAAACATCTGTGTACTAATTAATTAATTGATACACAAATCAATAAACGCAGACACAGCAGTTCCATTTTTAAATATATGTATAATGAAAGGAATTTAAAGAAAGTGAGTAACGGTTTCCCTTGCTTGAATATGATGATGCATATTCATATATACGTGAGAGCTCTCAAATATAAAAATATTTTTGCAAAGATATGAAAAGAGTGTTAACAGTCTTGTTGTTGTTGTTGTTGTTGTTGTTTCCCCCCCCCCCTTTTTCTTTTCTTTTGGCTTGACATATGTATGCCAATGTTAGATTAGCATAAATTATTTTCTATTCTAATGTTTTTTTAACGTAATTGATTGTAAGGATCATGAAAGACACGAACCACCGTTTGAAGAATCTTAATACATTGTAGATAATATATGTATACTTAAGAGAAATCACAGAGTAATTATAATTATTATTAAAGTTCTACCTACCTGATAAGTAAGTAAACAGCTTTTTACCTACAAACCTAATGACTTTGTTCCTTGACCATAGTTGTGTATGTACTTACATGCATTCATGATGGAAATCAGTACATTAATTGTTAAAGGCTTGCTAATAATGCTAAATTCGTTTGTGGGTTAGCCAAAGACCCTTTGGGTTTATTTTTTTTAAAAAGCAGTAGATAATAGGGCCTGTATATGCTTTAAAACATGCATGTTTTCTTGCTATATTTATGTTTATATTAATCAAGGGGTACACTCAAATCATGCGTTCAAAGTTCACAAAAGAGATCGTCTCTAAAAAAATATTGTTATATCTGCATATTATAACTCTATACTCTAATGTAGTGGTTCCCAACCTTTATCTAACTGCGGGCCGGTCAACGTTTGATAGTTTTACTGCGGATCGAGGGAGTTGAAATATTAATAATAACAATAAACATGACTCCTCTGTGTACTCAATTGGAACTTTATAGGCACATTGCTCTAACATTACAATGCCATTATAACATTAGGAAGGTAAAACTTTATTAACCCATTGCTGCTCTCAAAAACTATCCGTAACGCTAAACCAATGGGAGCCCTAAGCTTGTTTTTTTTTGCTACAAGAGGATCCCATCTGGGAGTAATGGCAGAAGACAAAGACACCCACAGTGTGTTGCTTATGTCCAATCTACTTCTTTGCCTTGTTTTGGTGGCTGTTCACTGCAGAAAACCCCGTTTCACACAGATAGAATGTTGGAAATAGCAACAGGGTTTTCAGAGCTGTGTTAGCGATTTCTGAATATTCTGCCATGACTTTGATCCTAAAGTCCGGCAGAGCTATTGTCTATAACACTGTTTTAAGAGCGCCTTTCTTTGCAATTCCCAGCAGTTGGTTTTCTTCTTCTTGCACGAAGTTGCTGGAGTCATCTGGTTTGTTGACAAATGGGTCACGTATTCATTCCTTGGCTGTTTGTGGGTCCTTTGAGGTTGGCAAATAGAAAACAGAAATAAATAATACATTCATAATATATTTATGGATAAAGAAAGAAAATTAGAAATCGATGTTATCATTTAATGTACATACATAGTACAAGAATGCTTATAAATATACTGTAACTAATAATAGTTTCTCTCCCTATATATATATATATATATATATGATTTAATAGAAATAATATCATATCAAAGACCCTTTGAGAGCACCCTCCTAAATCATACATGACATAATTTTGTTGTAGTTCATAGTATTAATAAAAGAGAGGATCCATTTCATTACCTGTATTTGATTTCCTTATTGAATTTTATTATTATTTTTTAGTACATTACACTTTGACAAATATTATAATAATATATAATATTCTTAAAGTTACCATATGATACTTAACTATATTAAAAGACGTGATAGGTTTTGTGATGATTTAAATACATTTTAAGTAAATAACAACACGTCATTTTAAAGCAATGGTCTTAGACTCGCGGTTCCCGAGAGGATAATTTGCAGTCTTAATATGAAAGATTAATGTGCGTGCGGCCCGCAAAATTGAACTACTAAATTGCAATAATTAGCTATTAATACAGACATTTGAAACTGAGTACAAATAATTAGCCAGTCAGTCAGTTAATAAGTGGGTTTCTTCAGTCGCCTGTAATTGCCCTATGAATCATTTTCATTGATTTATTTAATTCATTTTTTGTGTTAAAAATAAAGGTATTTGAGATGAGCATTGGAGTGTTTTATCAGACGCTTTTCTTGTGAAAATCCTGATGCGGCCCAGTCTCACCCAGGCTCTGCCTCCAGCGGCCCCTAGGTGAATCGAGTTTGAGACCCCTCTTTTAAAGTCTATTATTTCACATATTAAAAGCAAAGTAAGAGACTCACTTTGAAGTTGAAGTTTGAGCTATTCTAGGTAGACTTCTACAGAGATGGCTTCATATATTGATCAATTCCATAGTCTTTAAACACGATGGTCTTCTGTACTATCAAAAAAGTCAAGGACCCTTGTATCTATTCGTCTCATTTTCACCCAAAGGATTTTAAATAAGACATTGTGAATGATCCATCTCCTAGAGCTTACTCAGAAAGAGTCTCTAAATCTGAGACTTCTTCACCACAGAAATCAAACGGATCTCACCTCATTTCAGATAGAACAAAGATTACTACATGACTTTCTGGGTGGGTACTGTCCCTCACTTGATCCTAGTGGATCTCAAAATTTGGTGCGTGAGTTCAAAGTAGTTGAATGACGTAGGCCTTTTTTAAGGAAAAAAAGACTTTGTGGAATTTTTTGAAGGATCCTCATTTTTTTACTTTTAATTTACTAATAGTTTTTTTTTTTTAAAAAGAGAGGCAAAAGTCTGAGTACTTTTGCTCAGGAGGAAAAAATTTACTGTATATTTTTTGTCTAAGTAGAAGGGCGTTCTATCGAATCATATTGAGGGATTTATTTCGTTTGTTCTCCTTTGTACGACCTCTCAAGGGATTGAATAGGATGTACCTATTTCTGTACACGTTTCTGGAACCACATGGAGCCTACTAAATCTAATTAATAAAAACACAATTTGACTCTTTATCAATCAATCATGTCCCTTGTGAAATGTGATCTCCATAATTGATTCGGAGACTCCTTTCTTGTATAGACGTAGAAATTGCGTATCTACATACTACATATTTTGGTTCGTTTCTCATGCCCTCAATTTGTAAGTGAATAAATTTGAAAGTAGCATGATTTTATAGGTTATAAAAAAATGGAGTTTTATAACCTTTACACACACTAAAAGGTAATGCCTCGTCAATGTACATAATTTCTCCAGATTCTATAAATAAAAAATTATTTGAAAAGTAGTCAAAGAGCAGTCTGCTGCTGACCTTTTTAAAAATAGGTTGAAATTATTTGATTCCTTTTTTATTGTTACATCTTAGTTTTGAATTATATTTTCTAAAAAAAATCATCAAATTAACTTTTATAAGGAAAAATTTCCTAATAGGTCTCAATAATAATTAATTGTGAGATAAGGATTTTTTAAAAAAACCCTTCAATTTACCTATTTTTTCTTGAAGTATGCATTCAATAACACGACTCAAATGTTATAACTTATGATCACTTCCCTCACGGATTTACAAACTTTGTTATAAATTAAAACCAATTAAATACTTTTTTTGTATTTAAAAAAAAATGCAATTATACTAATAGCCATTAAGTATTCTCCATGTTTTCATTGTTCAATTAGCATAAATTGCTAATGTACCTAGATATTCCTAGACAGTATGTGGGCTTTTGATTTTTTGGATTCAAGAACGGAGGATTTTGGATATATTTGGAATGAAATGTTCATCAAAATGAATATAAAACTTTTGAGAACTTATGTAAATAAGTTGTTTCAAAACATCTTATTTGTTTTCTTACATTTCTTCAAAGAAGCAATCAAAGGATGAAGGAAAAAAAAAGAAGCTTAATATAGTTTTCCTTAGATATTTAAGAACTTCTTTATAAATTAGAACCAACTAGTGCTATTTTATTTTGTTTATTTGTAGATTTAGTGATTAGTGCAAAAAAAAAAAAAAAAAACCAACTAAATCGTTTAGTATCAAAAAGTTTATTTTTTTTCTTCTCCCAAAATGCATCTAGAGGGGTGCGTATTTGATCTATAAAGTCCACATTTTGCCTGCTTTCGTTAAAAATACTATACCATAAAGAAGTAGTCCTGTGTTAGAATTGTAGGCTAACTTTGGCGAGATAGTAGACTACTCCTGATCTGGTAGTAAGAGAAGGGCTTTAGATCCCTCAGAAGAAATGAATTCCCTTATCAAAGTATATTGTACCCATATATTTTCAAAGAACGAGCCATTTTATATAAATCTATTGTTGATATAAACATCAAAATATCCACTTTTGTCTAAGGAGTCAATGCCTAGATAGTGACTCCCTACAAAACCTCTCAAATGAGTTTGATGTGTTGTAGTTTCTATTTGAGCGGATGATACCTCCTCTCTCACTATTTAGAGACACATAGCTTTAAAAAGCAATTTGCTTATTAATAAAGATAAATGGAATTTGATTTGTACCCGATTTTCAGGGGGACAAAATGGGACCTAAATAGTGCTTATAATAATTTCTTCAATCGCGCATGTATGATCTTGGGTATATTTTATATCTTTGAGACTTGTCTAATAATGCAATAAACACATCCATATTCATAAATATAAATATATATTTACATAGTTAATATTATATGTCTACATAGAAGACATATTTTTAAAGTTACTTTACGAATTAAAGGAGGCAATTTAATATGATATAAGAAATGTATCAGTCTAATATAATCATCTTTTCAGATGCACTTTATTAAAATCAGGACTAATTTACTTTATTCAATTGACAAAAAATAAAATAAAATACAAAAATTAAAAAAATTGCGAGAGTGGATGTCTGATTTTTTATGCTTATGCAACATATTAAAAAAAAATAGATTAACAAATATTATTCTCAATTTATGTCTTTCAAATTAATATCACACACAAAAATATGCATTTGATGATAGTGATGAAGGGAAAATATTCAAGTCATATCCTTCTTCGTTTATGGATGTCCGATGAGTTCACATGTTAACCCATTAGAAAACGCTATAATTAAAGTCTCTCAGAGTTTTCTCTAGAGATTTTAAGTCAATTTCGAGGTCATATTTAGCCTGTATGTAACTTGATAAGAAGGCACTACTGTATTACATACCCCAAAAAAAAAATTGTATTTGATTTATTCAAATGAAAAGGGTAAGAGAGAGAGAGAGTGCAGAATCAAGGACGACTCATGATTTCGTTACACATATACATATATTTATGATTTCTTTTCATGAATACCTCAATGAGCAATCCTTCTTTGCAATCAGAGTATCCATTTAAAAAAGAAAAAAATTATGATTCTTAATTTAATACTTTTGCGTGTGCAAGGAAAAAAGAACCTGTGGTTTGGAGTTTCTTTTCCAAAGGAGTTTATTCCGGCTTATAGAAAGAGGGTAATATGCCTAAACATATTGTGAAAACATTCTGTGAAAGATAAGGCTCATAAATTATGAGAGTTAGTTATGAGATGCTTCTATTCAATCCCAGGAATTTTATCATCTAAATCAACTTCTTCTTCTTCTTCTTCTTCTACTCAGAACAGATCAGTTACAAAAAAAGTAAAAAAAAAAAAAAAGGTCTATGTTAACCATATATATAAGTAATTAAATGAGGTACTTTTTTCAAGTCTAACTTTATAATAGTCATCATTCTTTATTCTTTAATGAATATGAGTTGACAAATTGTGAATTTAGTATACATTTAATATGTCCATCTATATAGTTCATTTAGTAATATACAGTGTGCTTCAGCAAAACGCGCAAAAAAGCATAGCCAAGTCCAATGTCACGTGGAGGCTGCTGGGGTGGTGGTAGTAGAAAAAAAACATCTTCAGCTTTCATTTATCAAAATGTCCACCTTAGACTTCAACCATGGCCTAAATAATGCATCTAAAGGCACGTTAAACCCTCACAACATAGTCGTCTGGTATGACTGTCCATTGCTCCTCAACTCCCACTTGTCAGACGAGTGGGAGTTGGCACAGGATCTACTTTCCACATAGCCCTGGTTTCTATAATATAGGTAGGAATGTAAGTCATATGCGAATCGGGCATGTAATAAAAAAGTGGAGTTGGCTCTTCAAACAGGTCTTTTTGTTTTCCTAAGCTGTTATCATTTTTTTTTCTCTTAAGATGGTAACATCAACTTTACCTCAACATAATGTTTTACAAGAAAAGAACAGTCTGCAAAGATTATATCATGGAGAGGAACAAAGGAAAAATCAAAAAATGGATATCATTCATTGAGGAGAATGGAGTTAATGATATTTGTGAATATAAAGATGAATCTGGAGTAACGTATTGTAATGTTTGTGGTTTGATGTTTTCATTTGTATACATATATAAAGGAAAATAGCAGCTTGTAGCTCAGTAAAACGTCATGACAGCTCAAGCTACTTCCCCCCTCAACATTCATTAAATTGTCAGGATTGGCAGGTTGATTTTCTCTTTCTTTTTTTATTACAAGCCCGATTTGCATATAATTTACATTCCTACACATAGTTACCCTCAGGATAGGTCTTTTCCAACCAGGGCTTCACGACTGTTTTCATGACCTCAATGTAATCCTTGGCTCCGACCCTAAGTCCCATTATGAATCAATACAGGGGTATTCATTGCCACTCCGAAGTGTCAATCCCAATCATCATGGCAGCATCTCTCTCTATACTTTTCTCATCCTTGATCTCTCTCTTCACCACATAAACAGGTGTCTTTCCACAAGGGACATTCATACAAATGAAGGGCACTGTTATGCCTGTAGGGAGCAAGTTTGTGACTCATTGTCTTTTTACTACTTCAATTTTAGACACTTTTGATTGTCGGATTTGATTCAAACAAACATCAATCGAATGCTGAAATTTGGAGCTTTAATACCTTTGTTTTACAAAAACCTCAAAAATTTACTTTTTTTTTCTATCAAAAATTGACTCTAAAGGTAATAATAATAATATAGTGAGTCATTTGATGTGTGTACCCACCCCATCACATTTTTGAACTTAATTACATATTCCCTAAAATCTTATCAAACCTATTGATGGGTGGTGGTGCATCAATATAAAGTAAACATCTTCAATTCATTATGGGCCACATCATATAAAACAATACTTCAAAAGGTAATCGTTACATCTACCTATAATAAATACAATAACCCATGAACCAGGAAATGTCTCGTAAAACCATATTAAAAAATATTCCTATTTATTCTAGGATAATTGAGCTTTTGAAATATATATCTTTTATTCTTAATGTATTTAACATTGTTTTTTCCCTCAAAACTCATAAAAGTATTATTTTTTTTCTTTTTTGGGGGAGGGGGTTGTTAAGACCATATTTTTGGGGAATTTGATAAAATATTATTAATATATTAGGATGAATTTATGACTGCATGCAAAATTTCAGCTTTGAAAAATATCAGATTCCTATTTTGCAATTTTGTTGAAATCCTAAATTTATATATTAGAAGCCTTTTTGATACTAAATGATTAGAATGATTAGCTAATGATTTTTGTACAGAGATCCCTAACAACACCCATTTATTTTTTTAACTAATAACACACTAAATTCTATTATTTTCCAGTTACACAATTGGAAATTAAATCTTATTCTATTAAAATATATATTTAATTAATAACTTTACAAATCAAAGTTTTGTCATCTATTTAAAAAAAAAATAAGTTTATTTTGTAGCAAATGGAAAATATATTCACAATGAACCTTGAAAACCCTGCAACTAATGCCAAAAAATAAGTTATGTAAACAAAGTATAATAAGATTTTGAAATTTCTATTCATCGTATACAGCTACAAATGACTTTACATCCATTTAAAATGTGCTGTCTATGCCCTGAACGCATAACTATATGGGGTTCATCTCATTACTCATTTTCACAGCAATTTGTTGCATCTTACAACCTGCTAATTATAATAATTATTATTATTTAAATGAACAACTCTTTGTATGTAGCTACCTATGTTAGTTTATATTTTCCTACCATAATTGCAATTACTTACTTATTCTGTTAAATGTATGTACGTAAATAAATGTAATTAGTTCTTCTACAAAGAGAGAACTTGATCATTTATATATATATATATATATATAATTATTTTCTGTAAAACAAATAGAGTATTTAATAATGAACATTCAATCTCACAACGAGCTTTTTACGAATAAACAAGAATACACTGTATTTATTCTCCCTTCAGATGTCATGTTTTTTATCAATTGACTCTTGTGATTTAAAGCAGCTGACTCTACGTGATATAAACACGTAAAGGGTATTATTATTGATAATTTTGATAATATATAAAAAATATATTAAATCAAGGATTGCGCGCCCTTTTTTTGAATTTTTGAATAATAATCAAGTATTAACGATTGATTTGTATATTTGTAGAATTTATCAAATTATTTATAGTATATTTAAATAATAACTCTGACCAATATTAAAACGATTTGGAAACAAGGAAAATACTGAAGGGGCGCAGCTACCAGCTGTCGTTTTTTTCAAATTTTTCCTTTCCCTATTATGATTCGAGGTTGCGAGTGCACAAAAAAGCTATTCGCGTCTATCTATTTGTTTACTTATGAACCTTTGTACTGCATTTCTGCTACGAAAATATGACTCTATAAATATTTTGAATAACGTGTTTATCTTAACATTTTTTTGTTTTTTTACAATCTTTTGTATCTATATATATATATTTTAGTCTTTACTTCCTATTATTCAAATATATTGATTATTTATTGCTGATAGGTAATAGGTTGTATATATATATATATATATATATATATTTATATATATATATATATTTATATATATACTTAAGACCTTGTATCTCATACGTACAATAAACAATATTAAATCCTGTTATTATGTTAATAATAATCTTCAAAGTTCTTTTCATTTACCTTTAGAAAAGTATAATTAATTAATTATTTTTTTAACTCAAAAAGTAGAATCAAATATTGATAATTAGTAAATGTTATATCCTAATTTTATACAAAGTAAAAGTTAAATTAATTAATTACTGTAGCTCATAAGAAAAGAACTGATGGGTTAGATGGGTAATTTAATTAGTGTTGTGTCTTGTATGTAAATACTGTAGAATATACCATGTTTATGTTTAAATTAGAGAAAATTGTTTTTTTTTTTGGATAAATCCCTTGATATGAAAGGTTAGGCAACTTAAGGTTCGTTAATTAAAAAATATTTTTTGTGGGTGAAGCTTGGGGAAAAAAAGTGATGGATCATGTGGAAAGGATTGAAGTACTAAAAAACATTCTTTGAAAAATACTATTGACATATGCCTAAACTCTTATAAAGTAGCATTAAAATGCCCAAAGGTAAAATGTGAGTTATGATTCATATATTACATATTTCTATGTCCCTTATTCAGGGGGATCCGTTATTTTGTTGATATCAAAGCATTTTATTCATCTTATTGAACAAGAGAGCTTTAGTCTTAAAAAGCTATTTGATGTTATATATATAAATGACATTTTTTTCACAAAAAAAAAAAAAAAAAGATTAGCTGTTTTCAAAGGGCTGAAGAGATCTAAATTTAAAACAGTCAGGTCCTAATTGTTTCCATGAATCTCTATTGAGATCTCATCTTATATATATATATATTTGTAATATATCTGACAAAAGAAATTTGTTAATTATGGAGTCAAGAAGAAAATACGCAAATGCTCCAATGCAGGCAGAGCAACCACGAGTAACCAAAATATAACAATTCCTTTGGCAGTGTTGTCATAGTGAACCTTTGGAGCTGCCTCATCCCTCTCCTCATTATTGGACGCCATAGATCCAATCTGGAAAGGAAAAAGTTATGGAGTGTACATATAATTAGACTTACTTTTAAAGAGCATCTTTATTAAGTGCCTGGGCGGTTTTTGTAACCACTTGTTGCTATCATTAAGTTACATTTGTATGTATGTTGAATTTACAATCATTAATAAACGTACTCAAGGGTCTCTTCAGTGTATGTAGTACAATCAAAAAACAAAAGGAAATATATTATGTAAACCATAATTTGATTTGTAGATCCTAGTCAATGATATGTATGTATGTATGTAAATACTTCATTAAAGTTGTATGTTCTCTCTTCAAGTTAAACCCTTGGTAGAAAAGCCCTGAATATAAATCAACTCTTTTGAGTACCGACCCTCCAAACATTCAACAATGAGACAAGTCATAAAATAATAATATTTGAAAGGCATTCCAAACCTTCATTTTTTTATTTTTTTTAAAGCTCATTTGAGGTTGAGCACTTGCTTAAATGCAAAATCTTAATATAAGGTTGACAGCTTTAAGTATGTAGTAAGTAATTCCCTTGTGAATTCTTGAAGTGGAAATGAATTTCTACTTTTTTTTTGTCTTGATTCTAATATTTTGTTATAGAGGGTTTTCACATGCGTCAGAGATTGTAGAATAAATCAAAGTGGAGCCATGTGAGAGGCATATAGCTAGTAGTTGATACATTTATTAAATAAAATGAACAAATTTGTTATTGACCTATAAGGTGCAAAAATTGGTTTTTCCTAGTTTTTTTTAAAAAAAACTAACCTAAGTTTTAAAGTAGATTTTTTAAAAATATAAAAACTATTTGTTTAAATTTGTTACATGTACAATAACAATAATTTTATTGTCAAAATTTGCATTGATTGCAATTTTATGCACAATTTTATGGCGTATTTGTCTGCTAATTAAGTATATGCATTTATATTCGAAATAAAAATATTTTCAATCGATCTGAAAACGGGAGAGGCGTGTGGTGTATGTACTTATGCAAATCCATAACCAGGAGCTCAGTTCACTTCTATAGACTAAGAAGTAAAAATGAAGACTCATAATCCCTGGCTAAAAAAAAAAAATGAAAGAAATGTTTTTTCCAACTGCTCACAAAGTTTTTTTTAACTAGATATTAATGCGTATTAGTGAATATATGGTATTAAAAAATAAATTCTCAAAAGAACAGTATTTAATTAACTAACTGAGAAGTATATTATTTTTCTTTAGTAAATTAATAAGGCTGAGAGAGTAATTACTATATACCTTTACAATATCATAAATAATTAGTATCGTCAAAACTCTTAGTACTTATAAAACAAAAATAAATATTTTTTTTTTTTCATATTGAATGGACAAAATTTAAGCTGTAGAAATAGCAAATGATAATTGTGAGACATTAAATGAAGTAAACTCAAGTGATATTTTGTCAAATACATTTTCAATAAAAAGTTTCTTGAAAAACAAAAAATCGATCCAAAACACTTTTTTTTTACTAGATGCAAAATATGTTCACATATAACCAATCAATCACCTCTCATCCTTGCCGAAATGGAATTGAACTAATTACCTACATATATTCATATTCTAGTATATATCAAAAGTAAATAATTGAATTCAAATTGTGTAATAGTCACTCACTAATAAATGGGCAACTATGAGCAAAAAATCTAAAAAATTATCGGGAATCCGAAAAAATATTTATATTTAATTAACTAAATGATTCATTTCCTTCCCCTTAAAAGTAGATTTCTCTCCTTCTGATGCAATGACCTTGTCACAAGGTTTTTTTACTCAATTCTCAAAAAGTAGAAAGTCAATTTTTATTAAGTCAATAATAATAATTACAAAAACAATAACTGCTTGGTTTAGAAATGCTATTAAAATTAAAAATCGGAGGATCGGTTTCGTGAGTAGTAATGGGTGTTGTATCTCGAGAAAATGAACGATGGATTCTTAAAATTTCAAGAGGATAGAGTCTGGAATGGTCATTTAAATTTTTTTTTGGTTGGCAACAACATTTCTCTAAATTGCATTTTAGTTCTCATCTTTTAGACATTTTAAAAAAAACGAAAAATTATATTTTAGCTGCTTACAAAAGAACGACGCGATTCTCAAACACTAATAAACATTTTGACCTTGTGATTACGCACAAATGTCAGTTACAGTGATACCAGCATAACAATATATATATATATCCTTATTAAAATTCACTAAAAATTAAATTCAAATTTCCCGGTATTCTTTACTCATACTCGTAAAAATGGGCATTTAATTAATTCTATTAATAACTTGTCCTCTGAGACAAACAATATTTTGAACTTTATCCAAAACTCAAAATATTAATAGCTCTGGAACAACTTTGTTATTTTATATCATCATCTATTTAGGTCATAATAATATGAAATTTAATTTAATTTTTATTAGACTCGCTTTTATTGCTCTGAACTTTTCCTTTGTTTTATATGAAATCATAGCTTTAAACAACTCAAACCCTGGATATAAAAAAACAAACAATGGAGGACTATAAATAAATACATTTAAAAATTCTTTGACAACCATGGATCGTGGTATCTTTTAAAGTTTTTCATAATGAAATAATGTTAAATAAACATAGTTCATAGAATGAGACGCTTCAGGAAAATGTCTTTTTATGTAGATATATAAATATAATTTCAACACATTTGTACAAATGGCTATACAAATATATATTTTTTATATTTCCGAGAAAAATAATAATAATAATAATAACAAAAAAAGTAAAAGAGAATAAATGTATTTCCACTTATTTTCCATTTCATGCTCAGAATTTAAAATTAGATTTTTTTTTATTTTTCTCTCTCTCTCTGTATGTTGTGTATTCATCTCTGTTCAAGCAATATATATATACATTGTATAATATTTGTTTATATTATAAACATACATAAATATCGTTTGTATCCGAGAAGTTTGATTGGAGGATGTACATACCATTTCACCATAAATACATATAGACACCAAAAAAAGAGTCTTGTTAGAGTCCTTATAATTAGTTGTTTCAAAGTAAAGTGTTGAGAAAAAAAATGTTCCATGTATCTCCTCTACATAAGTCAAACACAATACACAATTTGTACATATATATATATATATATATATATATATATACAAGTTTTATAAGTGTGAAAAGTAAAAAGAAAAGTAAGGTGGTTGCACGAGCTTTTTTTGTTCACTCGCAACCTCGACTACCAAAAAGGAAAGGAAAATTCAAAAAAAAGGGCGCGCAATCCTTGATTTAATATTTATTTAAATATCAAAATCATAAATAATAATAATAATAATACCCTTATTGAGCTCATAACACGTTGCTGCTTTAAATCAAACTAGTCAAATGATGAAAAACAGCTGAAGGGAGAATACATTTTAGTCATCATCTTTCAGACATTTTAAAAAACAAAAAAATTATATTTGAGCTGTTTTCAAAAGGATGACGCAATTATCAAAGACACATGAATGTTTTGACGTTTAATTTGGCACAGATGTCACTTACAATGATACCAACATAAAAATATTTATCCTAATCAAAATCACTTTTTGTTGGTCCTCAAAAGTTTGTTCTGGTCACTTCACTTGTATTTGTTTTCATGGTTTTTTGAAAAACATTTGGCCACTAAAAAAACATATATGAAATCTCAGACCAGGATGATACTGAACCCTCAATTGACCCTTTTGTGTTTTCACTTTGTATTCGGGTTAGTTTGAATGGAGAAATTTGACAGTTTACCTGTGATTGGTCTTCTCTTTTCAAACGATTTGATTGTATTGTCCCCAAAAATCTTTGTTTTCCGTCCTACAAGGTTCTTCATTCTTCCTTATCATGAAATTTCTTAACTTACTTACAAGAAATAAATATTGTCTCTTTTAATTTTATTTGATCGACCTTGGTTTAAATTTAATTGCAATTGAGTACTTTCAAGAATCTTATCATACATTCGTGCTATGTATACGAAATATTCTTAAGGAAATGAAAAGGTTGCAGAAGAGAGGAGACGGAGTGGGAGACTCGCTTCCCTCTCTCCCTCGTTTCGGAAGAAGATATGTAATTGACTTCCTTCCTTCCGTTTTGTTTATTTTGTATATGTTCATTTATTTGTGTAAATACTCTGGAAACACTAATTACTACATAAAGGCAATTGTTGATATAATATACAATATACGGTTGTACTCTACAGTCATAAAATGCATGTATCTATGGTCTTTTTGAAGAACTAAAGGTGTTTGAGCACACTTCATCTCTCTAGCAGATAAAGGCCCCAAATTATATCCATGGTACTTAATTAGCCAATTCTTCTCAATGGTGGGGCTATTAGTTGAAAGGAGCGTAATGGGTGATAACACTGGTCAACAGTCAAAAATTCTTAGGGGTATGCCAAAAGTTATTCAGTTTTACAAACTGATTTCAAATCCATAATGTTTTTTTTTTCGAGAGTCCAACGGTTTTCGATAAATCGGTCCCTACTCTTTTTGAGCTTTTTTGGCCCATTTTTCAACTTCAACTTCCATTTAAGCCTAGAAGGATACACATTTTGAGCATTAAAAAATAATGATTCGCTAGTGTATTCAATGCAAATTTCATTTACAGTCTTTGTTTTGACTAAGGGGGATTTAGGCTGTGTTAGACCCAAGAGTCGGCCAAATCCTTTGTACTTAAATAACTCCCTGAATATTACATGAAATGGATTAATAAGGAATGCATTAAAGACCTGAAACCCACAGCTTTCAAACGAGATATCAAGAGCCCAATAAGAATCCTTAACTAAGAAGAAATCGCCTATCTAATTGTGTAAGTTCTCATTCAATTTTGGGCAAAAATTTGCTAGAAATCAAAGACTCACGGTAGAGCATCTTAAGTAGAAGTACACAGAAGGGTTAAGAAACTACCTGAAATCCTTCTGGGCTTAAAATGAAGTTAAAGATAGAAAATGGGCCAAAAAAGCTAAAAAAGTAAGGGTCCAATTTCTCAAAAGACCGTCGGACTCTGGAAAAAAAAATTACAGTTGTTTATTTTATATAGATATCATTGCATTTAACAAATTTCTTCTTTGCATCTCTCAAACTTTCATCCACAATGGAACATAAAACAAAAAAATCAGTTGTTAGCTTGCCAACTATGAACAATTATTCATTTAATACACTGTAGGGAATGGATCACAGCTTAAGAAGAGTGGATTTATTTGAATGCAATCAATCAACATTTAAAGCATGAGAAATGGAAGTGAAGTAATCGATAGGTAGCAAACAAATATATACATACAAAAGAGTCGACGTTGTTTTAAGGACTCCCGTGTGATTCCGTATAATCAATCATGCATCATTGATAAGAGGAAGAGGAGAAGAGAGATCAACAGCTGAGAGTAGAAAATTAAATGTTGATGTTGTGCGTGATGACATGATGGCAAAAACCGACGCATCATTTCCTTTAGGGTTGAAGGAAAGTAGTCAGTGTTTTATAAGAGACGGCCTTTGTAACTATATATACATAAGTTGAATTCATGAAATCTGTACTCAGTATCCAGTCGGTTCCTCCTCATAATTTATCCAGCATTAAACATTGTACGTAGCTATATAAATTAATAAGTCCCTTACAATAGACTCTTTGTCATAAATCTAAAAAATATTTGATGATAGAACCTTCTCCCTTATTCTTCTCCTGCCCATGGATAGGTTTTTCTATTGAAAAGGTCGTAATTAGTTGGTGTTTATTTTACTTAAAGTATTTTATGTACCCAAGCATAATATTTTAATGGGTACTACTTTCAGGAACCATATCGGGTCCATGTACAGTCGTAACATTTATCCGATTACTCTATTGGATAGACAACAATCCTTGGTTTCTCAATTAAAAGTGACATTTTAGCAAAAACCGTGCGGTATAGGTCTTAAAATAACTTCGAAATATTTGACTGTTATATTTATGAAGTAAAAAAACTACTTAAAAGTGGATTTTCTCTATATTTTCAATATTTGAAAAGAATCTTCCTTTCTAGTTGACTTGACACATATATTCCTTTCAAACAATTAAATCGGCAGTGAGCAGTTGTGGCTGATTCATTTCTTCCTTTTCGTATTTATCGCTTCAACTTAAGTTGACACAATATAATGTAATATAATATAATGTTGCTATCTACTAAAACTAATGTAATTAGTTTGTCTTTCTTTCTAAATTATCTCTCAGTATTAATTTATTGTTTTAGGTACAAAGATTTAATACATCAAACAAAGACACGCAACATGTGTCAAGTTAAGTAAAACTTTTGATACAAACTCTTATAAAAGAAGCAAAATATAGACATTTATAAATATAGATAAAAGTCAAATAGAGAGGCATATCATTATTGTAATTTGACTATTAAAAAAATTGTTTTAAAAAAGGTTTAATTTATTTAAAAAAATATATATATAAATCAAAGGATTTTTTTTCCCATATTGATACATACTTTTCTTTGTGCTTGCTGTGTGAACAATGGAAATGATGGGATGAACCTATTTCCATCTTTGATGAGTAATGTGGACTCCCTGCTACTAGCCAGTCTCTCTTGGACAATATGATCCTCTCTACGTTATATAGCAGAGTAGCCACTACGGGGCCCGAGTACATAATATATATATATGTTCCCGGTCCATTTTTATTGAATAAACACATTTTTGAATCCTCAGAGGATTTGATGGTAAAGAGATATGACATTGTTTAACATAAATAAGTGGATCTGTACTTTGTTCCTGATAATACAGACAGTTGTGGTTAAATAAGGTAAATTTGAGAGGTTCAAACGTCAATTACAATTTGTTTTTTCCCTTACCAGTATTATTAGATCTGATGCTAACTGTTCTCGATAAAAAATTAACATTACTGCATATTGAGTATTTTGCCAAAATAATGATACTCTTTAGAGATAACTATTGTATACACTGAAGGTGTTCAACAAGTCCTCAATTATGATATCATGAGTTAACAATGATTCTGTATCATTTCTAAAATCATACAAGTATCAACAAATATTATAGTGGTATTGTCGACTACTCAATCATGTTGAACTCACGGATCGAATAACTTTACATTCTACCAAAAAAAGAAAGAGAAAAAAAGGAGCCTAATTTGATATCATTGATGCAAAATTATACTCGTACTTAACCAATTGTAGAGATAATATCAAAAACGAAGGACTTTTGCGTTGTGTCCCTTAAATCACAATTTCAGAACTAATTATGAACGAATGTTGAAGTGTCATTGTACTTATATTTTAAACTTAAATAATTAACTTTCAAAGTTGAAGAGTGTATTCAATTTATAATTGAAGGCTAGACTCACAGATACAATAATGTTTAGAGGCATGAAAATTATATATATTATGAATTGCAAGAACCTCAAGATCAATTGATAGGTCACTTTCATATAAATTACGTCACGCATTGATAATATGTTTATTTGAATGTCAGATATGAGTCTACGGGGAATCAATGACTCCTTGATCAACTACCACCTTCAGTTCCTGTCCATCTAATGCAGCGTTTCTCAACCTTTTTTCCCTTTCGGAACCCTCAAAATATATCCCATGTCTCACGGAACCCTTGCGCAAAAAATGATTAATACCATACTTTCTCATCTTATTTTCAGTGTAATAGCTTATATAATCTCATTTTTCTCGTGGAACCCTTAAAGACCGTCTGCGGAACCCTAGGGTTCCGCGGAACCCCGGTTGAGAAACGCTGATCTAATGGGACCTCCACAATTACCTCCAAAGCCTTGTTTTCTCTCTTTTTAGAGACCAACTGACAGTGTTCGAAAGACGGTAATTACAACTAACTGTCTCAATAAGACCCTGTCTCAATCTTTATAAAATAATTTGAATTTAATCCCTGAAACAAAGGTTATTATACTCATTTTAATTTTACTTCTCCATCTGCTGACGAATCCCTCTCGTTATAAGTATCAATTAAAATGAAGTCATATTGGATTAAGTAATCACTCAACCGAACCATGGATGATAACCATTGTTTTATTCATAAGGGATCATAGAGATTAAAAATAGCTTAAAAAACGTGAGCTAGGGGCTGAGTATGTTGTAGACCATATAATAAAATGTTGTACATTGTTTGTTGTTAGGGAGTGGTCTCCTCCTCTTCTTGAATTGATACTTTCTAATGTATATATATATATAAAGTATTTTAAAGCATAACTTAGTTGAAATTAAGATAGTTGTAATCAGTTTATAAGATTTTCTTTTGTCAAGGGAAAGTTTTAACTTTAATTTCTTGTTGACGTAAAGTAACGTTTGAACGTCGTCGGATTAATTTATTGAGATACACAACGATACGAAGAGTCGAGCATATTCATATATACTTTATAAACTATTTTAAAACTATAATTTTGTACATATATTCAATTAACTTGATAAACAAGGATTTTACATATTATATAAATGCCTATCCTTTCAAAATCCTGTTTTGTTTTGTTTTAAATTAAGGAATTTGATTCGACTCAAATAATGTTCTATCAAGGGAGTTCTTCAACACTCCTTAACTAATCACATTTTACCTCATATGTAGAACAATAAAAATACATAATTTGAATACATATTGATATTCAATCGTGGATATATGCATTTGAAATGAGTTATTTTAAGCCCATATAATTATATGGGCTTTACCCAAGGGATCCTCCGGGATTGAGGTGTGCGTACTCTTTTTACTCCATATTAGTAAATATTAACATCCATTGTGTGTCTTCAAATTTAACTATACTATTCCATAAAATAATGAGTTAAACAAAACATTTTCTCGTTAATGCTGAGCATTTAATCACGACAAGCTTTTTGGTGACTTGCAACCTCGACTCTCAAAAGGAGCTTGAAAAATTTGAAGGAACAACAACTGGTAGCTGCGCCCCTTCTGTATTTTCCTTCTTGCCAAATCGTTTTAATATTGGGCAGAGTTGTTATTTAGATATACTATAGTTTGATAAATTATTAAATCAATATACATGCATAATCAATCGACAATACTTGTACAATATTCAATAATTCAAAAAAAGGGCGCGCAATTTAATAAATTGGCGAAAAATTGATTTTTTTTCTCTTTTTCTTTCTTTCTTTCTAATTGGAGCAAAGGTTGCGAGATATAATAAAGATAACGTCATAATTCATTTGTGTACATATACAAATAAGACCGTATTTACTTCAACTGAATATATATTTACACACATCATCATCAAAGGTGTGATAATATGTAAATAATAAAGGCTTTATAAATGATAATGATAATACTATTATTATTATTATTTCTTGAATCAAAGTCCAACCCTTACCAACCATAATACCTATGTATTGAAAATGCATCAAAGCATTGAAGCACCAGAGTCTAAAAGATTTCATTTATTTAAATGTAAAATCATCGTTTTCCATTCATAAGTAGATATTAGATAAAGAAAGATAAACCTTCAAAGTATTGCAAAATGCTAAGAAATATATTATAATGGTCCGATGATATGATTAATAGTATTATTAAATTCATTATATTTTTTATGAAATCATTTTGCCAATATTTATTTTGAATTTTCTTAGTACAAATGTTACATTTCTGTTACATTTTTGCCCAAAGTTTTTGAGTTGAGGCTATAATATTCCTACGTAAATACACTCTGATAAGTGATTCATGAAAGTATTCATCATGTCCATTTAATGACATACTGGTATTTTAATTAATTTTTGTTAATTTATGATGATACTATATTGAAATAAGAAAATGAATAAAAGTCCCACGCAACCGTAGGTCATAAATAACACTCTTTTTGAATGATACCATTTGACTTATATATATATATATATATATATATATATATATATATATATATATATATATATATATATACATACATACATATATAGTCATCAGTCTACTTTATTGGCTATTTTGAACAATTTTACACATACCATGTACACGTGGCCTGTCAACAGTAAAGCAAATACAAAGATATAAGTATTAGTTTAAAACAATTCCTAATTATCTTCCATCATCTCTATTGATAAATTATTTTTGATAATTCCTCCGGAGGCCCAACGCAAATAACACTTAAAGGTCGTAAAAATTATCGATCATAAATAAAGAAGAAGAAGACAAGACAGATATAACCTTCTATTTAAAATACTATAATGGAGCTCTAAACAAACTCTCATAAATCAAATGAGGGATCTATCTGAGCCAGTGTTTATCAAACTTTTTTTTTATGAGAGCGTACATAAAAAAGGAAGATCCATTTCTAATTCATGTCATTTTCAATTTGTTTGTTTTATTTATGCAAATTTACATAAACGTGAACATCGAGAGCTTTTAAAATTTTGAGACTAAGCCATAACACTTTATGTAGGGTCTGTTTCATCTGTACGCTCTCATCTAATCATGGATTAGCCCTAAATATCATCGCCATTTGTAATAGCTTTCCTGGATAACTGTTCAAACCTCTTATTGTCATCTTTCATAAGTTATCTACAAAAATGTATTTACCTTCATAATATTTTGATCCTCTGAGAAAGTATCTACATACCTCCTTCATCATAACTGCCCAAAATCACTCCAAAACCCCGTTCACTTACTCAGGCAATAAAACAAATAGACATTAATTATATTCTCAATCGTGTGAACGTTAATTGTACATCTGTCGTCACTAAGGCCTTCATGTTATTTAAGTTGTAATTTCTCCTTCTAGGGTTTCAACTATACACCTCAAAAGGTCCGAATTTGAACTATCAGTGAAGTCATCTTGAACTGTAGTAGCCAACAATCCGAGATGACCTTGAATTGAATCGAAATATCTATGAGAATTGAAGAAATTGAAAATTTATCATTTGCCTGAGTTTTGTTCAAAGTAGATTTATGTATTGAGCAAGATCCTTGGAGAAAAAAGCACATAAAAACTTTTATTAGTTAAATAATGCATTTTAAAATGGAGGGAGAGGGGGGGGGGGGGTAGGGGGGGTTAAACAAATATATACATATCTATTACTTCCATTTGTTTCGTTTTCTGCATATAAATGCACTGATTAGATTCCACAGACTTTCTAATATATATATATATATATATATATATATATACGTTATATATGATAAATAAAAGCTTTAAAAACACAGTGTGCGTCTTCGACAATTTCATAGTATATGTGACCTGTTAACACAAAAGCATGCTATACGTATAATTACGTTTGTATTCTTGAAGAAATGATGACTTTTCCATCTTTATGAATAATGTATTTACTGAGTAATCCTTTGAATGCGTTGGAAATTGACCTTATATAGGCAAACACATGAATATTGACCCCAATATTAGCTCTCTGAATTAGTGTAGTGTAGTGACGAGATATTTATCAAGTAAAATATATATAAATAACGGGGATATCTCATTTCTTTGTTTGATTATTGACACAGATTGCTTTTGAGCAAATACGCTGCTTCAAATCAATTTATTTTCTGAAGGGCATTTTTAGATATTCCTCAGTAAATAAATATAATTTGACAAGGGAGATTCCTCATTATATGTTGTAGAACCAAACTAGTTATTATTCTCTTCTAGCTAGAGATCATTATTGAAAAGTTAATTAATAACAATTTGATAGAAGGAATATACGTGTATTTCTTCTCGTCCTTGCAACTTGATCAATTATTTGAAGGACTTGACTCCATTAAAATCTCTTGATATCTTTATCAACATAAATATCTAATGATATTGATCGATAACGACACAAATAATAATCAGTCCCATTGCTCCTGATTATAGTCATTAAAAACTATCTCAGGGTATCTTCTATATGTAGAAAGAATTAATTTCTTCCTGTCCCTCTTTCTCTCTCTCTCTCCCTCTCTAAGGTTTTGTGTGTGTAACATTGAACTTTGAATCTTCACGTACGTTTGTGAATAATTTTAAATTCTACAGAAAGTAATTTGACGTTTCTACGCATGCATATACGTATATATATATATATATATATATATATATATATATATATATATATGCGTACTAGTCTAGTCAAAAAATGCGTCAATTTTTGTATGCGTACATGTACAAAAGAAAAAAGATTTCCTTAACATTTTTTTGTGTCAGTTTATTATCTTGATTTCAAGAGTCTATTAACAACTGTGCACTATATAATTTTATGATAATATGTGAAAAAGTGACGTGTTGTTTTGATGGTACACTGTGTGTGTGTTTATTGCTGTTCTGGATATGTTCTAGGAAATGTTGAAGGGTTTCTTCATGGGTAAGGCAAACAACGGCTCAAAACAAATCCAGTTTGTATCATTTTGTTTTGTTTTTCTTGGTTCATTAATATTATTCTTTTAGCACCTATTTATACTTGTGGTTTAATAATGCTAATTGACTACAAAAATTTCTATCAGATTTCTGTTAAATATATATATATTTGACTAAAATATTGAGGAATTGTCTGTTCAAACCATAATATAAAATCCTTTTTCTGGAGGGGGAGCCACTAGTAAATCATTACTAAGTAATTATACAAAATATCTCGTTTGTGTTCTTATACATATATAGTAAAACATTGAATGCAAAATATATCCATTCACTTATTATTATACTAATTAACAATATGAAATAAATAATTAATTAATTACTGAGGAGTACAAAGGATTATTTCAAAACCTGGCTCATAAAGTCATTTAATTTGAATAAATAAATATTTAGTGTGTACATCATACTCAAATATTAGTTCAATGGATCAGTCAAACTGTTAATGGTTTTTTATATAATTCAATAAAGGTGTTGAAATGTAGCCTCATCTAATTTTGAATCCCTTTTGGAGGAGCATTAATGCATGAGACGAAGTAAATTATAATTTCCTAATTTTAAAAATTGAAATGTCATTCAAGGGAAGATAGTCAAGGATATCAATATTAATTATTATAAAGAAAAAAAAAAATTAGGAATCAACTGCTTATGTCTTTCTTTAACAATAAAAATAGATACATAATTTTGAACGTGGGAGAGAAAACCTTTATCTGAAGGAAATATCAACAGAGCCAGAGGGTCAAGACAAAATATATTGGAATTTTAAGACGTATAACTCTTTTAGCATAAAAAAAGAATATAGATATATATATATATATGTACAAATTTTTATTTTTTGTATAAAAAAACCAAAAACAAGATTAAAGATATAAACTTATTGAAAACTACAAATTTCTTTTGTGTTGTGTCGCCTTGAGTCGAGATTGAGTTGAGTCAATAAATTCGAAAAGGAAGAAATGAAGTAGCCACAACTGCTCACTGCCAATTTAATTGTTTGAAAAGAATATATGTGTCAAGTTAACAAGTCTTGCTCTCTGCAAGATTGTTTTCAAACATTGAAAAGGAGAAAATCCAGTTTTAAGTAGTTTTTTTACTTCATAAATATAACGGGGCCAAATATTTCGGAGTCATTTTAAGACTTATCAAGCACGGTTTTTGCTAAAATTTAACTTTTAATCGAGAAACACAGAATTGTTGTCTATACAATAGAGCAATTGAATAAATGTGTCGACTGCACATGGAGCTGATATCGTCCCTAAAAGAACGTCCATCTTATTCATAGTCCCAGTTGGCTTTTTTCCTATAATACAGTTGCAATTATTATTGGAGTCATTATTTAATTAATAATCGAAATAACCTATTAATACAAACGAAAAAGAATGTCTTCAAGAATATGAGTGCAATTCACACTCATTTTCGAAATATTTCAGAGTAACTTGGTTTCTTGTTGACTTGACACATATGTATTATTAAAATATTTAGTGTGTAGATTCTTTGATTCTAAAGGGGATTCATGTTAAGTCTCAATGGAGAAGATTGACTTTAAGGAGAGTCTTTCCATTATTAAAAATGTAATGAATTGAAAAAATTGCCAAACATGAACAATTAAATATATTCACAATTTTAACAAAGGAAATGACTACGGATCAGAAAATACAATACTCAAAACTCATTAGATTTGAGGCAAAAGTTCTTTTATGAGTTATTTCATTATATTTATAGATTGAGTGATAAAAAAAAACCCTCGTACTCCAATATATTTTAAATTTCATACTGAAAAAGTCAATAAATCAAAGACTCGTAGCGAGTCAATTATAATTTCTCACGTCGACACAAGATCTACTTTTATGCTGTAAGTTACATAATCTATTCTTTTTCTCATTTTCTATGTATGTAGTAGTGCCAATTATTATAAAATAAAATAAAATAAAATAACCATAGAATTTTGATTCCAAAAATATTAGAGCTCAAACTAATGAACTATGAGCCATCAAATTTTGGTAATTTGTTAGTTATTTGGAATTATTCAAAAAGACAAAAAAAAAAAAACCGAACGGTCTCCCACAAAATAATAAGTCGACTTGGATTGTTTTTTAAATTTCGAATGTTGAAACTGAATGGCACTTTTATATAGTGAGCACAAATTGATCGATCCCCTGTTAAAGAAGAGAAGAGATTGACATTTTGATTATATTGTAGAGAAATTGATTATCTTTATTTCTTTCTTTCTTTCTTTCTCTCTCTCTCAGTGATTTGATTGCATAACCCCAAAAACCCAATAAAGTAACGTATATCCAAACATTTTTTGTATATAATTCTTCATAATTGAATCTATACATATACATCCATGGTATGACGTATATAAATACATATTCTGTAATATATCATTTTCTGCTTCAATATTAGCTCTCTAAACTAAAGTGGTGGAGTGTATCAAAATAAATTATTCAGAGTAACTGAATTATAATAAGGATTCAAACAGTGTAGCTATATATTCATATATTGCTACATTACCCCATCTATGATTTATTGATTCAATATTCATACATACATACATAGTTTCATTACTAAGGTACATATATCTTAACTATAGTAGTCTTGTAGTTTAATAGAGTGTTGTAAAGTCAAATTAAAGTCTTATTAATAGTTATAAATATGAACGCTAGGAGAAGGGAGCAAAAGGATGAACTGTTAAACCAATCCCCAAGACGAGCTTATTTGCTATTTGGAATGAACAAAAAACATTATGTATTCTCTCTCTTCAACTGTTGTTTTTTAAATGAGTTGTCTCTTTTGATTTGAAGGAGCTGACTCTACGTGTTATGAAAACTCAAAATGATTTTGATATATATATATATATATAATACATAAAACATATTAAATCAAGGATTGCGCGCCCTTTTTTTTAAACTATTAGGCACTCATTTAGAAGATGTCATCTTTGGATAGTTGATGATTCCCCTAGAGAATGAGTTGGAGCCCCTCAGAGAGACTCTGAAGGATCCCTTGGCTTGGGTTATAATCCGGCGAGATGAACTTAGGATCGTTAAATCGATATTGAAGGAATCCAGAGGATTGATTGCATTATCTCTCGTCACTGATTACATTCTGCTCCTTCTTGAGCCTAAAAAGCATGAATCCTAAGACTTATAAAGGGAAAATAAGTCTTAGGATCCACATTCATGCTTCTGAGGTTCAGGAAGGAGCAGAATGTAACCAGTGACGTGAGATAATGCGATAAATTCTCTGAATTCCTTTAATATCAGACTTATGATTTCCCAAAAAAGGAAAATATTGAAAGGCAGCAGCTACCAGTTGTTGTTTTTCCAAATGTTTCCTTTCCCTTTTGTGAGTCGAGGTTGCGAGCGGACAAAAAAGCTCGTCGGACAAGCTATCAAAATATCTGAATGTCGAGTGACATTGATAATTATTATTATAATTATTATGTAGTTAAATTTGATAGCTTCAATTAAAAATTCTGTCGACTAAGTCACTTTGATCCCCAAGTTTCTCACTCAATTCCCTTTGGACTGGAGATTTAAATATGTAAGAACAATGCTTAAAAAGAGTAGCTGTAAGCAAACTTAAGAGATTTTTATTTGTACATATTTAAGTGCTTGCTGTTTAACAATAGTTATTTTATAATATTTATTTTTATTATTATTATTTGTATAGGTATAACAACATGGGGTAAAAAAGTGGGGAAGAAGATCGACCAACTCAAAAACTTGGAGAGTGACAAGTTTCATCACTATGTCGTGACCCCTCCCGCCACCACAATCAACGATGAGGATCATCCCAAATTCAAATTTACTAATAAAAAACTCTATTCTGGAACTAGTTTCAGTGTACGCAGTGCAGGATCCGTTTCGAGTCATCGGAGATTGAGTCGAGTTGAGTCATTGAGGAACTTGTTTTTTAATCGTAATCAATTTTCCATGGAGGATGCGAAAAAGAAGCTTCTTTCGAAGAAAAGGGCCAGATCCGCTGAAAAAGAAATGGAAAAGGTATTGATACGTCATTCTTTCTTTCTCTCTTTAAACTGTACATTTCCGGGGGTCAAACTTTTAAATGATATGTACTACTACAAATGGTTAATAGTTTTCTTCTAAAAGTTTTTTTTTTTTTTTCTTTTTTAAATATATCAGAGATATAGAATAAGAAATGTACACATCATGCGAATTAATGAAAAAAGTTTCCTTCAAAAACTTATTTTACAAAAAAAAAAAAAATAAGTAAAAAAACATTTAAAGACTTTTTCATTTAACATGGCGTTAATTCGACGATGGCAGTGAGTCCCAACCTTTTGACCCCTAACATCCCTTTCTCAAAAGTTTGAAACACAAAGGGACTGTTTATTATTTGTGGATTCATTGTCTTTTTAAAAGCGAAAGAATTCACTTACAAATCCTATAATTATATTTGCTGCACGATCCGGGAATTCTCTGTCTATGGAAAGTTTCTTCTTTTCCACTTTTATATTTCAGACGATTGAATCAATTCTTAAATGTTTTTTTTTCAAAGTTGATCACTCAGCGAAAGGAAAATGTTATCAAATATTCTATTCAAACGAAGATAGAGATTTGTTCTCAATTCACTATTTTCTCTGGGTCCAAAGGAGCTCCTCTTCCAATTACTATTTACTACTACTAATTCCTATTAATTAGTTAATAATTATTTAAATTTTTCCCCTAGGTGGACAAGTCCATTGGCACAGATTGCTATGAAGACTGTTACTCCATGGCACGCTTCTATGGTGCGTATTCATCCGACTACGTGAGTGACACGGATTGTGAGACTCTGGACGGATGTTGCTCTACTGGGAGTCTTGTGAGTGCATCTACAACAACCTCTTGTCCCCAAAAGAAATCTTATTTTCGATCTGACTCTAATATTCCACAATCTTTAATTAATCCTGGAGCTTCCCCAACAGTCAAGAAACCCTTTCCTTCTGGCTTTGTCGTTCGGCCCATAAAACTAAGTGTTCTACCAGAGGAGGATGGAGGTACAAATTCAGGGGCGGGCGCGTCTTTAAAGAGACAAAGGAGTCTTAGTATGGCGGATATTCCTCCACCCCCCGAAGATTTTCAAGTAAGGAAAAAAACTTCAAGTCTATGAATATTTTGACTCTAATATAATTATTATGTAAACTTCTCCAGGATTCATCCTTCCCCAATGATCTGTCCCCATCCACTCGTATCAACTGCAGTCAATTTGGGGAAGGTTCCTCCTCAACAAAGGGTGAAAAAATTGAGTGCTCTTCATCCGGATATGAAAGCAATAGTCCTCCTCCTAGACGAAATGGGGATGACGACTCCTCAGTTAGTTCCTCATCCGAAGATTTTCGTAAAATTAGCTCAAATGAGTCCAAGAAATCCCTGGACTCTGCCCAGAGTAGTACACTAATTAAGCCTCCTCGAAGGTCCAAACTTCCAGAAGCCACGTATAGAATATCATCCTCCGTTCCAAGATACCGGTCACGAAACAAGGAAGAGAGTCCTACGCCACCCCCACCCGTCCCATCCTCATCCAGCAAACCAATTCCCAATTCCTCATCAAAAAAGTTCAAAATGTTGAGACTTAGAAAAGTTGATGCGAGCATTGATCTTGGGATTCTCATTGCTAAGAAAAGAAATATTCATTTGGAGACGGGAACTACTTCAGGGTATATCATAGCGCATATTGAGGAGTTTGGAATTGTTCACAGGTGAGTTAGTTTTTGAAGGTTGGCAAGGAGGTTATTTTTTTTTTTTTTTTTTTCTGTTTACTCATTATTATTACTCAATGTAATAATTGCAAGAGTTAAATCCGAGTGCTGTGTACATACCTTGTAGTATATATTTCATATATATATATATATTAATTAAATAAAGTGCAACCCTTTTTAATAAGACAAAAACATTTATCTCTTTAAATATGAATCATAAATACTTATAAGTAAATTTAATTGACAGTTTTATGACTCTCTATTATGTAACTAATTTAATATTACATTAATTGTATATAAACATAATACTGACAAAGTTACCTCTATGAAAACAATGAATTAAGGGTGTGTTATTCAATCATCATTGAGAACAATAAAATACATGCATATATATATATTTATATATATATACTATGAGTTAAATTTAAAAGGTTACGTGATATTTCTTAAATTTGTTCCGTCCATTTTATATTTAAAGAACATAACTTTTGAGTGTATTATTTGAATTTAAGTGAAAATTTCTAATTCAATATTCACTTTCACTAAAATAAGTAAAATGAACTTTAAATGTAATTCCAGAGATGGCCGTTTCAAAATAGGTGATGAAATAATTAACGTAAATGGCAGAAGTCTTCGAGGTTTGAACATGGAAGAAGCAAAAGAAACGCTTAGAAATAGTGGCCACGTGGTGGATATCATTTTAGGACGCGACGAAAATCCAGATCAGGATCATTTCTCTTTTTTATCCCCTCCTTCCTCCATACCCATTGGACCCGTGGAAAGACGAAGACGACGCAAGCTCCCAGTTGTAGAGCCACGACCCCATTCCGCCCCTTTAGAAGAGCCCATTGAGGACAATGGAACAAAGACCGTTATTAAAATTGGAGCTGAAAACTCCAACATTGAAGTAGTACGTAAAACTTCCTCCAAGTCCTTCATTCCCCGACGACCCAAGAGTTTATCCATGAGTATTAAGACTATCGAGTTTGAAAAAGGACCCGGGAAAAAGGGGTTGGGGTTTAGTGTAGTTGGAGGAATTGATTCTCCCAAGGGCTCAATGGGGATATTCGTCAAAACCATATTTCCTACGGGTCAAGCCATTGAGCATGGTCTACTGAAAGAGGGTATGAAAGGAGGAAAATAGGTTCTGTGATTTACAATTGAATATTAATTCCGGTTTTTTTATATTATTAATATTAGGAGATGAAATCCTCGCAGTCAACGGACTAGCTCTTCAAGGTAAATTAATTATATGATAAGATTTTTTTTAAATTTCATGAATCATTGCTCTGTTCTAATTATATTCTCTGCGAATATAATTAACAAAATTTAAACAAATGAAATTAAACCTCGACACTACTTCAAGTTTAGATATTAACCTCCTGTTGTATAACTTTCTGTGACAATATTTTGCATAATAATATATGTTTAAAGGCTTTACCTATATGAAAATTAAATTAAATTTATTTATGTATACGTATATAAACGTTTTTGAAAATTAATCTATTTACAATTTATTCATTTGATCCCATTTTTGGGCTAAAAGGACCAGTTTTATAACATGGAATAATGTTGGTAAATCCCTTTATCACCACACATGTGCAAATCTTTTTTATATTCCTTATCTAATAGTTGCATAATTGAAATCGTTGATTTCAAATGATCTCTAATAATTTTTAATATCAAATTTGATTTTTGAGAATTTTCTCTTTGACACTTTTTCTAAAAATGATTTGGATTTCAATTTGTATGAGGCAGAAACTGCTTGGGGTTACGTGTGTTGAAATTTTTAAAGTTCCGATATAATATTTAATAATATCAATGTAAATATATTTTTAAATAATAAATATTACATCAATCTCAAGGGATTTCTGTCTCAATCAAACTGTAAGCCAGTCAATATATTGCTGATGAACTTGAAATGCTAAATGGAAGCACTAGGTAAATTCACTCTTCAAAAAACGCATTCAAATTAAAAGCATATATGTCTTTTAATCTAGGCCATATTCTTCTCTAAACAAAATCCTTAACAGTAAGTTAATTCATGAAAATCCGATGGTTTTTATATGAAGTATGGGTAAAAGATTATTGCTGCATTCACCAATCCCAATCATATTGTTATTTATTTTTAATAAACATATAATGAATATTATTTAGTATGCTACAACATAGCCTGTCATGTTTTTATGGCTATAGTTTACATTGTTGCCGAGACGAAATAGTTTCTATTTCGATAGAGGAGACACCTTTAAGTTTTCATTCAAGAAAATTGAAATTTAACGTTTCCAGGATTTTGATAAATTAATTCCTCTCTCATGGAGTATCAGAGTGACTCAGAGGGACTCCATGCTCTGAGAATTACCCCCCCAGAAGAGAATTAACTCTCATTATGTAATGAACAACGACTTTTTCTTTTATTTACAACCATGAATCATGATATTACTTATCGGAGTATTCTGCAAATCCATTTCAATTGATTGTTCAATAAGAGATGATCCTCTTCCTTCCGGGCTCATTCGCAGTCACTACGAGTCCCCCTGATACTCTAAAAGGTACGAATTCTTTGAAGATAATGAGACCTTAAGCGATATTAGTATCCACTCCCACAATTCTTTATCTAAAGAACTTAAGAGCAGTGGGATCCCCCCTAACTCCAAGGCATGATATTCTTTAATTTACAGACTCACCAATGTTCACTCTATCGAGTTAGAAAGAGAAACGTCCGAGCAAAATCGTAAGCCATGCCCGTTTTTATTAGTTAATAATATTCAGAACATAGCAACCCACTACATAAATAGGGATTCATTAATATGTCAATGAATATTAATTAGATCAATGAAAACAAGGCAAGGACCTCATGTGTAATATTTTTTTATTGCTTTTATGTAATGAACCGATTATTAATTTTCTTTTTTTCTTGTGCTTCTATGCCCATTAGGTATGTCCCATTCGGAAGCTATTTCTGTCTTTAAAAACATTCGAATTGGAAAGATTGTTCTCTTTGTGGCTCGACGGGATTCATCCTCCTCCAATGGGGGAGTAAGTAACACTAAAAGGTAACCACGGGTTTTATATGTGCCTCTTTTGTGTAATTGTACTGCCTTAGGCTCCTAGACATTGTAACATTAATTATATACAACATGTGACTCAAATAATAATAATAATAATATTAAACGACACCTAACTTCTTTTCTCTTACTCAGTTTGTTTCACGCACAGAATCCATCACTTGTTGACACACGAAGATTTTAATTTATCATGTAGTGGAATATGTAATCCTATTGTATGAATATATTTTCTTAAAGGTTTTTTAATCTATATTTTCAGGAAACTGACGTCGTCCAACTCCTGTGATGAACTAGATTCGTATACGTATAATAATGAAGAATAATTAATTTTTAAAGAAATAATGATATTTATATATTTGAGTTTTTATATGCTGTTAACTAGTATCCATTGTTGAATCCGTTTGAATGGATTTATTAAATAAATTTATATATTATATGTAACTCATATTTCCTATTTATAATTTGAGTTTTGATTTGAAGAAGGACTTTAGATTAGAACAGGGATCGGCAGCATACAAAGTTGTCGAAGCCATTTCTGACCCCCAAAAAAGAAGGATAATGTTTTGATCTTTTTCAAGGAAACCCAGAAGCTTCATATTTTCAATGAAATCCCAGTCAAGAATATTAATAAAATCAACCACCACATCGAATGAGATACGTACATTATGTTGACATTGGAGTCATCAGACTCCCATTTCAAATGACTCAGATTAGAATAACAGAATTATATACGAAATCTGAGTACAATGAACAACAACTCTATACGAGGGTACGCCCGGTCCGAGTACGCTGATAGACATACATAGGAATGTAAATAATATGCAAAATGCCGAGTACGAGATTTTGTGGAGTTGGCAGTTCGAACAACAGGTCTTTTTGTTTTCCAAAGCTGTTATCATTTTTACTTTATTACTACCTGATAGTAAAGATCTACCATGAAGGAATACATGAAGAGAATAGCAGCTTGTAGCTCAGTAAAACGTCATGACAGCTCAAGCTGCTGCATCCCTCTCAACATTCATCAAATTGTCAGAGTTACAACCAGGTTGATGATTTTCTCTTTCTTTTTATTTTACACACCCCATTTGCATATTATTTACATTCCTAGACATACACATACTGCTCAATGATTGTAGCCATTTAAGCTCCTATAGGGAGTCTAATAATGTCAGATGTAAACCAACCTTACTCTTATTACTGTCGTATCCGTATCCAACACGTACAATCAATTATCAATTGGCCAATTTTTCCCAACTGTGGGACTATTCTTTAATAAGATCTTTAGTAAGATAGTGGCCAAAAACCAGATTGTTTAAAAATTGACTATAGCTATTTCATTGTAGACATATTAATATATCTACGTACCCAATTTTAAATGTATAGAAAAGCGTTTTTAGCTATATCAAGAGTGGACTGAAATTTCAATATCTTAAATTGTATTGTATTTCATCTCGTAGCATTCCTTGAAAGGATTTTCGTCAGTTTGATTGTGAATAAATGTGTTGCGAGCTTAAAACTATTTATAAAGAATATTGTAACCATTATTATTATTTTTTTCGTACAATGGACTTTTGAAAAAAGTAGTCGCTACTTGAGTATCAAAAAAATTTAGCTGTATTTTTGATAGAATACCAACCCATCCATTAATTCAGTTAAATTTTAAACTTTACTCTTGCATTTATGTACATACTACATAGACAAATAATTACTCCTCAGTCTGACAAATTAATATGACATATATATATATATATATATATATATACATGTTATATTTGAAAAACTGTTGCAAGAATATTTAGTCTGTACATACTGCGTCAGGAAAAATTCCTCGTTGAGAAAATTTGCCTTAGGGAAAACTCACTCTAAAAAAAATTAAACCAAGGGTTTACAAGGGAACTATTAACAAACCAGTAGTACCACATAAGGTGATACAAAAATGATGTGATCATCCTGGCATCTATTTTACAACTCAAAAGATGGAAACGTGGTGCCTATTGGAATTTTATAATCGAAATTGTTCATTTTTTCAAAAGTATGATTGATTTAAGAGCCAGAGGTGAAAATTTTTGCTTATAACTCCCTCAGATCCCAAATATATATTAGCATATCAAGATATTATTTAAATAAAAGAACAGTTACATGATCCAAAAATGCATAATAACAAGGCTCTTAAAATAGCAGTATGTATTATAAAATCTTTGCTACAAATTTTTCACGAACCTCTTATAAGGTGCTTATTTAAATATATCTAAAAAAAATATTTCCAAGTATATATTCTGTTATAATAAACATAGAGTACTTTTTCACTATAAAATTAATTTAGTCATAAAATAGATTCATCGAAGGGAAAACTAATGTTGAGGAACTCTCTAAATTCTAAAAAATCCAACAATCATTCTTATTTGTTATAAACTATTTTGTTTTACATTAATTATCCATATTTATTAAATCCCTAGGATAATACAATTTCATTGAAGGAAAGGGCAAACTTTTCAGTAGACTAGTTACTTTGAGAAAATTGCAATTTATAAAGGAACATATTTATACATTACATTACTTCTAATAATGTTCATTCAAAACATTTAATAGTATAAAAAAGTCAAATATATATTTAACAAAAAAAATTATTGATTTATATTTAAATGTGAAAGTATGAGATATCTTATTCAGTTACTTCTTTTTTGGCCCGAAGGCGTCAATAAATTTAGTTATTTTTTTTGGATTTATTTTGGTTGTTGCTCACTCCATGCTATATTCTTAGCAAATGTTGACCAAATAGTAATAACCACACTAGCCTAAAATTGGAGATGTCTAGCTTGAAACATTGGGTCTGTCTCTATTCTGAATAGTATGTCATTACTAAAACCATTTATGTACTTATTTTTTTTTTTTTTTTGCGTCAGGTATTCAAACCAAATCACAACAAGAACAAGGGTTACATCCAGTAATAAATAAGGTTCAGTATAGTCTTATCATAACAAGCTTCTTTAGTCCACTTGCAACCTCGACTCTCAAAAGAGAAATGAAAAATTTGAAAAAACAAATGGTAGCTGCGCCCCTTCTGTATTTTCCTTGTGGCCAACTCTTTTCAACATTGGGCAGAGTTATTATTTAGATATACTATAGCTTGATAAATTCCACTCATATATAAATCAATAATTAATACTTGTTTATTATTATATAATTCAGAAAAAGGGCGTGCAATCCTTGATTTAATATACTTTTTATACATCAAAATCATGAAGAATAATGATATCCTTTTTGAGTTCATAACACCTAGAGTCAGTTACATTAAATTGGAAGAGTCAATTGATGAAAATCAGCTGAAGGGAGAATACATAGGTTTTTTGTAATGAGCCACCCTTGAAAAAAGACACAGTTTGAGAATTTCCAACTATGACATCAATGATTTAATTTGAAGGCAGAATTATGCTTAACATTGCTGCTCTCCCTTCTAAAACAAATGTTTTTAATAAATAAAAAAAGTTTAAAAAAAGTTTTTAGGTTAATATTTCGTTGCTCCACCCTTTGCCTTGCCCACTGCCTCGATGCGCCTTGGCATACTCTCTATTGGGAAATTGGGAAAATTTTTAAGTGGCTCATTAATTTTGACCACCAGTGTACACCAAAATCATAAATAATAATAGTACCCTATTTGGTTTCATAACACGTAGAGTCAGCTCCTTTGAATCAGAAGAGACAACTGACCAAAAACAGCTGAAGGGAGAATACTGTGTGGTTTTGTTATTCCCAAATAGCTCGTTGTGTATAATGACTACATAGGCTACTTACTTTTAATCGCTACGATTTTCTGAATGTGCAATCAAGTAGCACAAGGGTGTTGATTGTTAGTAATGTAAATAATATGCAAATCGGGCATGTAATAAAAAAAGAAAGAGAAAATCAACAACCTGGCCACTCTGACAATTTGATGAATGTTGAGAGGGAAGCAGCTTGAGCTGTCATGACGTTTGACTGAGCTACAAGCTGCTATTATCCATTATATATACAACAATAAATAATAACATGGTTGAGAGGAAGAAAATTAACTGAAATTAATGACAGGAAATTATATATTTTTAACTAACAATTAATTATACGAGGACTTGAGCCCCTTTTTATTTACATTTTATTTGCTTTACTAAACTTAATGCATGTATTCCTTCAGGTGAGATCTTTACTATCAGGTAGATGTTCTCCCCTCAGTAATAATAAATGAAAAATGATAGCAGCTTTGGAAAACAAAAAGTACTGTTGTTCGAAGTGCCAACTCCACAAAGTCTCGCACGCGGCATTTTGCATATTATTTACATTCCTACTGATTGTTTATTATTGCATACCAATTGTTGTGTTTTTTTTTGTTTTTTTAATTGTGTTCTAATAAAAGTTGTTTTTGTGTGCTTCAATAATATTCCGAAATATATAATATTTGTTTTTTTACTAATTCATTTCTTCCTATCTATGTGTGTATACACATTATCTATATCTTAGTATAATTTTTGAGGAGCAGGATTTTATTCATAGACATACTTACCATGTTTGAGCACAATTATATATTTATGACTCCTTCTGTGAGTAGGTAATTAAAGAAAAAATAAGTTGGTGTCATAAAAGAATATATAAAAAAATTAGAGTACCCCAAAAATTTTGGGTCAACATGCACATATTTAACTTTTAACGTAGGTACATGAGAACTTTCCTCTGGTATACATACATATATAGGTACATTGAACCTGTTAATGTCATGAAATCTATTGTATATCTATTAAAAGGGTTATAAAAGTGAAGACATTTACTTTTAATATCTTAAAATACCAAAAAGATTCCGCATAAATACGAAATGTATTTATGACTCATAAACATGTCTTTGTTAAAAATAAAAATAATGAATAGGTAATTACTATTTTCACTTACTAACGAATAAGACCTGTGGATAGTTTTTAAAAGTATGAAATAAAACTCGATATGAGCTATTGAGTTGATGGTTTTGATAAGGAAATATCGATTGATAAAAGTATATATTTTGTACAGGGCTATTTATAAGTTTTGAAGGTATTATTAATTGACACGATTATTAATTAACAAAATCAAATTAAATTTGGGAAATAATAAAGATTAAAGTTCTAGGTTATATATCTATGTTTATTTTTTATTAATTATAATTTATTCAATAAAGCCGCCGTTGTTAGCTACTATGTTAGATAAATGAATTTGGAATGAACTGTATGCTCTACGGATATGCTTTCTCAAAAGGTTCCTCCGTGACGGATATATTTTATTAATGTGTCCGAAGGATTCTGAGATTTTCAACCATCTTTTTGAACAGAGTGTTTTTTTGTTTTAAATATCTTTTGACATAATTTAACCTGGATTGAGTTTGTGCTAATCAGATTGGAGATTTATTAATTAAAAAAACAAAATTCAATTTAAAAATATAAAAACTAGCATACGTTTCTGATCCCATGACGTGGCCATTAATAATATAAAAATGAATTCACAATTGAAAAAAAAAAAAAAAATTAATGTAATTTCTCAAAATCTTAACAGACGATTCACTCGCTTTGCTATGGTAGTAAGGGGTCTTGGAAAATTTATCGACATCGATATCAATTTATTGTTGTTAATTCATCGATAGGTAAGCCCATCGATCATCAATTAATCGACCGTCAATTCATCAATGGATAAATTCATCGACTTTTAATCTCCCAATGAATACTTTCAACAGACAAGAGTAAATTCGTGTACACCTATTGCTACCTCTTGTTAGATTACTAACCACATGATGAACTAGCTTTTAATTATAATTTGTCGTTTCTTATTTGAGCACTTATTTACATTCATTCGTCAAGTTATCATCTATCGGACATTATTTTAAATCTAATTAACTTTAATAGAAATAAATCAACTTATTATAAACCATTTTTTTTGCTTCGTTCAATTCGCAAAATGTAAAAATAAATTTAATTTACGGTTTTTTGTAAGAGTTTCAAAGTTGGTTGTCGTACATTTTTGGAAATACAAGTCCTAAATATGTACATAATTAAAACAATAACTTTTGCTATTTTATGCACAAAATTTCTTTATAGAATCTTAAACTGGTCGGTCCTCATGTGTAAAACCCTGCCAAACAAATTTGCCCTAAGCTCTTGAAAGTATTCATTGGGGGAAAAAAAGTTGGTGAATTTACTAATCAATGAGTTGATGGTCAATGAGTTTACCTATTGATGAATTAACATCGATCAATTGATGTAGATAAATTTACTCGACACCGGTGATGAAAATAAATATGAAGAGGTCATACTTTTGGCTTTGGTATAGTTATGACTACTGTGGATCTCAAACTTTCATTTTGAAAAAAAAAAAAAATTAAATAAAAAAGATTGACTGATTAATCGGATCATGAATCTGTTAACTTGATATGTACACTTAAACTTCTACATTCATAAATTTGAATTTAAAAACCTTTTTGACTCAAAAGGACTTGAAAAAAAAAATATATATATATATATATATAAACATACAACTCACGAAACATCTGCTTTCAATACATACATTTTTTTGCAAATTTGTGACTTATATATGTATGTACTTTAAGAGTTTCGATGTATTTTACTTAAAAGGGGGATAATCAATTTATCAATTCATCAAATAAATACTTGACCTATATACATATATATATATATATATATATATATATATATAGTTTTTTCTTCTTCAAAATATTGACAAATATTTCTTTATTTGGATGTTGAAATTTCCTTCATCTTGCAAATAATGTATTTTAAAAATAAATAAATAAGCTCTTTTTGATTATTTAATTATTGTACCTATTTATCCAATGTCAAATGAGGGTTATAAGAGCAAGGAGTACTCATGCTCAAAGTTTATATGTCATGAGTTCATAACTATTTGCAAATATTTATAAAATTACTTTGACTTCTAACTCAATAGTCTAAGTTCATTAAAAAAAACATGCTTAAAATGGTTTTAAACATGCTTTATATGACCTTGAGACATGACTGAGACTCAAATATTTTTATACATAATAATTAAAACTCTCAAATGTGTGACTTTGTTCCAACATTTAGCATAAACAATATACATTTATAAAATAATATAATTGTATGATATTGATTTACTCAAAATTCGCATTTGGATAGTAGATTCATTGTATAATTGTATTCAGGGGTTCTATTATTTGTTCATAAAGTTTATTAAGTATTAATTATAATTAATAACTACACATAAGCACTGATAATTAATTAATTAGTTATACATGTCAACAAATTTAAAATATCAAAAATCTTACGGGGTATAAGTTTTACACCTTGATTTTAAATCTGTAATTATTTTTTTCAAGAGTCCGACGGTTTTTGAGCTAATTTAGCTCATTTACCAACTTCAATTTCAGCCTAGAAAAATACTCATTTTGTGCATTAAAAAAATAATAAACCGCTAGTGTTTTTAGTGGAAAATCCATTTCCAGTCTTTGTTTTAACCTAAAGGGAATTCTAGGGGCATAGGGAGTGAAAATAGGTCCAAAAGCCGGCCAAATCCTTTGTACTTAAATAATTCCTTGAATATTGCATGAAATGGATTAATAAGGAATTCGTTAAAGAGCTGAGATATACAGCCTTCAAACAAGATATCAAGCGTCCCATAAGAATCCTTAACTATGAAGAAATTGTCCAACTAAATATTGTGTAAATTTTCATTCAATTTTGAACAAAAATTCGCTAGAAATCAAAGGCTCACGGTAGAACTACTAAAGTAGTAGCGCGCAGAAGGATTACAAAAAATGAGATGAAATCCTTCACTGCTCTATTAATTCAGTCTATTGTAGCTGGGATTATCAATGTTTTAACTAATGATCAATTCAAAATTTATATTCACATTGGCTCTCACCAAAGTTGTGATCAAGAGTCCTGGAATTTTCTCTTCTCTATTTTATACAATAACGGGGTAACTTGCTCGGTTAATTTTCCTTTCGTAATAACGAATTAATTAATTACCATACTTTGTTCTGAGAAATATACAACTTTTTTTTTAGTGTATGTTAAATTAATATGTAAATTATATTCTGTTTTACTTTTACAATAGCATTTATTGAATTAACAGACCCCTTACTTACTTTTGCTCTTAATATAAGGAATTACTTTTCGATTAAACTACCCTCAAGTAATTGAGTGGAATTGTGATACATCTCATTTCTTTTTCTACTTTGCCGGGTGTAATATATGTTGAACTTATATTTGAAACTTACAAAAATGACTTTAAATTTGTAAGATATCGAAAACAACTTAGCATTACATAAAAAGACATTTCATTGTTCACCACATTATTATAACATTTAGGGACTAAAACACTCATTTTGATAGAATAGTAGTCGTGGATACATACAAACCACTTGAGGAATTGATGACACTGGTGCAAATATAGAATTTCTAGTATATTTAATAATCACGGTACAGATATCTGTATATGTATTAATACATTTGTTAGTAATACATTTGTCAGCTTTGTATGTAAAACAAAACTCATCCATCAAGTTGACAACTTTTTTTGTCTCTCTCTCTATCTCAGCTACACCATGTATTGAAACGAGATATATCTAGTTTTGGTTCTTCGTTTTTGAGTAAGTAAAAAACCCTTTCAATGGTAGTGAAGTTTGGATTTTGATTGTGACAGTAGTATGTCTTCACAATCTGAGTGAGTGAGTGATTGGTAGAAAACCAGTAGGCTTTGTAGGAGTTACAATACAATCACATGTTACATAGGACTGTTCTTGCCAATTTGGTAAATGCAATAAGGTTAAATATTTTGAAGTGATGGTATAATAATGATTCTCACCTAAATCTGGTATATTTTTCTGCCAATGTTTTTGTGGATTGTTAAAGTGTTTGAAAATATCACGAATAAACTTGTAATTAATGTAGGGTGGATGGAACTCTACAATGAAAAAAGAAGCCCATTTGAGAACAAAATCAAGATTGTCATGATGACAATGTATTCGTGTTGATTGAATCCATTTCTGTGATATTTTTTCGTGAATATGGATACAATACCATTTTCGTGACCAGTCAGGACTGTTGTTGCAGTGTCATTTGAATACTTTTTCATATATTATACACATCAAGTCGGTTCTTCTGAAGTTATTCACAGGGGCTCTTGTCGCAAGTCAAAATGTTTAGGTCTTATGCTCTCCAGTCAATTTTTAAAGCACACGACTTTCCCTTTCCTACCATCAAAATGTAACTTCAAAGAGCTGTTCCTTGAGGTGATATTTGTATTGACTCCACATCTCTAATTAATAAATTAACTCCAGACTGTGTCAGAGTTGATACGCCAACTTCAACTATGCACAGATATAACTTGAAGTACATTTGCAATATTTTCTGTTCGACAATGAGTGTTAAGTTTCATTCAGTTTAGTAGCTGACTTTGTTGCGTGGAGTGTTGTACTCTTTAGAGGTGATTCTTCAGTAATTGACTCAGAATTATACTCTAGGAAGAATATACAAAAACAATATTAGTACATTTCAGAGAAAACAATTTGACTTGCCGTGGTTTCTAACCTATGTTTGACCCTTTTTGACGATGGATAAAAGAGCTTAAATAATGTTGAGTAAACTCATGCAATTTTAAAAGTAATTTTAAAACTACTGTGTGCGTGATATTTTTCTTATGATCCAATGAAAAAGTGGTTCTTAGAAAGTTTTGAAAAATAAAACCAAAAAAATATGTTGGCATTACCCTAAAGATGAGTCTGCATCGTAGAGAATTCTGTATTGCTCGGAGTTAATATATGTACATATATATATATATATTTATTAACTATTAATTTATAAAAAAATATTTTAAGAGTATAACGTCCTTAAAAAGTATCAAATTTGAATCCTGACAAAGCTGGATGACACTCATGACGAGCCTTTTTTGTCCACTCTCAACCTCGACTCACAAAAGAAAAAGAAAAAATTTAGAAATTCAACTGGTAGCTGCTACCCTTCTGTATTTTCCTTGTTGCCAAATCGTTTTAATATTGGGCAGAGTTATTATTTAGATATACTATACATTTATACAAATCAATCGTTAATACTTATATAATATGCACAATTCAATCAAAGGGCACGCAATCTTATATTAAATATATTTTTTATAATATATCAAAATTATAAATAATAATAGTTGTACCTTATTTTGAGTTCATGGCACGTAAAGTCAGCTGCTTCAAATCAGAAGAGTCAATTAAAAATGAAAAACAGCTGTAAGGAGAATTCATAGTCTTTTTGTTCATCCCAAAAAGCTCGTCGTGACTCAAAATAATCAATTAGGTAAATCTGTGTTTTGTTTTGTTTTAATTATACCTTTAGGAGCAAATATGCCTATTTGACTAAATGATCCACCAAATACCATGGAGCAAAAAATGCCATTGTGTGCGAATAATCAATTTAAAACAAGTAATAACTTTACATATATATATAATATATAGATAAATTGTCAAATATATATATATTTTTAAGAAAGTTTTTTACGTCCATTTAGAAAACTAAGCTATGTATATAATATATATAAACACAGGGAATAAGTTTAAATCAGTAGATTCTATGTACATACATATAATGAACTTAAACGCATGTTCAAATTTATTGCAGCAAATATATATATATATATATTATACATGTGCCTTCATAATTTTTAGAAAGTTACATATAATGCTCTATAATTGAATTCGTTTTAGACATTGATAAATGTATATTTGATTTGATGTCATTTTGAAGGGACTCACTCAAGTGTTTCTGAGATGATTTACTTGTACATAAAAATTAGGGTAATGTATGAATGGATTTTAAGCATAATCAAAGTCGTCACAGTATCATCTACGAGCTTATACATATTCTTATATGTGTCAAGTTAACAAGAAACCAAATTGTTCTGAAATATATTTCAAAAATGAGTGTGAACTGCACTCATATTATTCTTGAATACATTTTCTTTTCTCGTTTGTATTAATAGATTATTTCTATTAATAATTAAATAATGACTCACATAATAATTGCAACTGTATTGCGGGAGTCAAAAATACCGGCCACAATCAAGAATAAAAAACATCTGGTATTTCTGACTATGTAGTTACTATTACTATGATTCGTCATGGTGAGCGTGATAGCGGATGTAGTTGATTCTGAATAGTTCTTAAACAGATGCCAACTGCCACTAAATACATCTCTGGGGCTATGAAAAAAATGAACGTTCTTTGGGGAACCATATCGACTCCATGTGTAGTCATGACACTTATCCGACTGCTCTATTGGATAGACAACAAACCTTGCTCTCTCGATATAAAGTGACATTTTACCGAAAACCGTGCGGTATAGGCCTTAAAATGACTCAAAAATAACTGGCTGTTATATTTATGAAGTAAAAAAACTATTTAAAAGTGGATGATTTTCTCCTTTTCAATATTTGAAAATAAACTTGCTTTCTTGTTGACTTGACACGTACATGTATGCATAAATAAATATTAAAATAGCCGAAACGGGCTCATATTATTTGAAGGTAAAAGAATTAAAGGATGAAAGCATTTAAAAGTGATAGGACTTTATAAACCTCTTTAAAGAGAGAACAATATCTTTGAGGAGTTTCTGAGTGTAGATATTTTTTTATTATATTTTTGTGTGGTAATTGTAGTTAATTTTGATTTATTGCCAAATTTGTATCAGGAGTGTCTTCATTTTTTAACTTTTTAAAGATGGAGTTACTATTATTATTATTATTATTGATAGGGTTAAATGCGTAGCTCATTACTTTTACATCAATCTTGATATAATATATAGACGCTTGACTAATGTCTTGATCTTTGTATCATGACCAAAACAGTAAGATCACACCGCTGAATGTCTTGATTTGGTTTTTATCTTGTGTAGTAGTGGGAGTTGTTTTGACCACATCAAGTTTTTGTTTAAATATTTATAATATTTTTTGCGTACTCTCTCTCTCTCTCTCTCTATTATATTATGACTGAGTTTATAACTGGGATTTAGATATTTAAAACAGACACAGCTGATCAACTTGTTTATTTCTTTTCAATTGACTGATGTACACAGTTCAATAGCAAAGAAATATTTTTGAAGCAGAATGCCGTGTGGCCTATAATTTTATCTCAAGAAATGTTACTTATTTAAAATCTTTGAAAATTAAAGTTAATGAAAACCAGAACCATTCCATGATGATCAACCATGGGTACCAATTGTAAAAAAATATGTTTTTTCTTGTAAGTATATTAATAATAATAGGAATAAATTAAATCCATCATTTATATTTGTATCAAAACTACATAATCTAAATATTCCCAACTTGACTCGATTCATATTTTGATGCCCATAGTATTTACTTCTAGATTTCCAAATAACCCAGAACTTTCTAAATGCTGGGTATCAAACTGCCGTCGAAAAAATTGGAAGTCGGGAATCCTTAAGGACAATGTTGAGTATTCATGTTGCTATTATACCAACTACCTTTGAATTTACAGACCATTTGATTAGTGGGGAGTCCATACTTGTGGTTTTGAGGCGATCTGTCTCTCAAGAAAATAAGGAGGAAATAGAATAATGAAAATCTAAATGGCATTGATTCAGCTTCAAATAGACTTTATGAGCATCCTTATTCTTTACCAAATAAGTTGGAGCTATTTTTGCAGAGAACAAAAGGGCAAGGCTAAACATAATGACCCTTGAAAAAAAGAAAATGAAAACTTTTAGCAAATTGGAGGATCTTAAAAATTGAAAATATGGTACTTGTCCATAAAAATCACAGACTTCAAGAGCGGATAACTACACAGTCAAGGAATTGTGTGCCTATTTTTTTGATTAAAATGATGATTAAAAAGAATGAATATAATCTTTTGTGTGAAATGTTTAAAATCTTTATTCCACTATGATGCAAAATCCAAAAAAATGTTGATTATACCTTGATAAATCAGAAGGACAGGGATAATTATTTCAATCAGCTTTGATCTCTACTCTTCAATAGAAACTGAAAAAGTAAATCAAAGACTTGACAATACAAATACTGCTCTGTTCAGAGATTCATGCTTCTTACCTCTTAAAATTACAATAAACTCCCATAACGCCAAAAAATGAATCAAATTACTACAGTGTTAGAACTTGATTCTTTTGGTCGAATACTTTTTTTTTTCGACAGAAAACCCCTTCTTTACTTTTTTTCCTCAGATAAGATCTCTAATTATCGACTTTCATTCGCTACATGTACGTCCCATGTCCTCATAATTATTAGGAATGTAAATAATATGCAAATGGGGTATGCAAAATAAAAAGAAAGAGAAAATCAACCTGGCCACTCTGACAATTTGATGAATGTTGAGAGTGAAGCAGCTTGAGCTGTCATGACGTTTTACTGAGCTACAAGCTGCTATTCTCCATTATATATACAACAATAAATAATAACATAGATGAGAGGAAGAAAATTAACTGAAATTAAGGTCAGGAAATTATATATTTTTAACTAATAATAATTATACGAGGACTTGAGCCCTTTTTGTTTACATTTTATTTGCTTTATTAAACTTAATGCATGTATTCCTACATGTGACATCTTTACTATCAGGTCGATGTTCTCCCCTCAGTATTATTGGAAAAATGATAACAGCTTTGGAAAACAAAAAGACCTGTTTGAAGAGCCAACTCCACTTTTTTATTACAAGCCCGATTTGCATATTATTTACATTCCTAATAATTATTGTACCTGAGAGAAGAATAAAAGACCAAAAAATCAGTTGGTAGTTAGTTAGCCGATTCTTCCCAACTGTGGAATTTTTATTTATTTAAAAGTATAAAAATTTTCACCGGTGATCAAGGGTTAATTTGGGTTCAACCAATCAATGTAGTTCAAAAGAACTAGGATTAGGGGAAGAGAAGTAGACAAATCAAGAGCTGACATGAAAATAAATTGTAAATGTGTTAGATGGATAGAGAAAAGAACACATATAGGGAGAATAAATTAGCTTGGGTTATTTTCTAAAGAAGGCTCTCCTGTTTTGAATGTTCCATAGTAACATCAAGTTTTGTTTGTTTCAGAGAAGAAAATTGTCTCCTAACTTGAATTGCCTCAAAAGACGAGAAATTTTGCCTCAGAGGTAGGTAAAAGTAATAACCAGGGAGTGGCAATACTTTGATTAATCTGTTAATTCATTTCGATCTAAAATATATAAATGCATTTTTAACACAAAAAACGTACTGAATTAATTTGTTTTCCCATTAGAATAATCAAAAAAACCCTTTACTTGAAAAGAAATATAAATTGCTGACCGGCATGGTGTAGGCAGCTATTTAAATCTCCAGCTTTGTATAATCATGACCATAAAATCTATTTCTATCTTCTTTTTTTTTATTTGTTACATGTGCATATTTGTACTTAAGTATAATAAAAATACGAACATGGAATAAATATGCAAAGTAGATACTTCACTTTCACTGCATTCAACCTTTTCGAAACTTTTTATGAAGAGTCAAATAAATATAAAGTGCAGTTCATAAATACTAATAATAATTATTATTATATTATTAGAAACTCTGTGTTCCTCGAAAAATATTTGCAATGTAGTATGTATGTGCCTCTTATTTCTACTCCAAAAGGAAACGTTTTGCAAATAAATAATGCTTACACTGAATATATATTTAAAAATAATGCTATGAAAAATACTTTCACCTCACAAAATTGATTTTCTGGTAAAAATCTACGTGAATGTTTCAGAGTAGAATTTTTTTCATGCAAATATCACTTTTTTTTTATTATATGTTCGTCTTTTAAAAGGTTGTGTTAAAAAATCTAACAATATTAAAAAGGAACGAATAAAATACGCAGAAATGATGATTGACAATAATGTCCAACTCCCGAATAAATAAGTTTCCTCAGAGCTCTATACTCACAAAATCCTCTTAAGAGTAAAATATTCTTCTCCTTTTTAAGATTTCAAATACGAATAAGACATCTGTCTCTTTCACAACAAGCTCCATTAGTTTAACTCTATACGTAATCATTTGTTAGTAAATATAACCAAAGTTTTTTGAACAAACACTCAAAATGAACGACTCCTTCACGACTTGCTATTTGGAATAAACAATTACAAATTTGAAATGTCAAAAATCCTAAGAGGTATTTTTTTTCAATAGTACAACGGTTTTCGAGGAATCAGACTCTACTTTTTGAGTTAATTTGTCCCATTTTCCAACTTCAACTTCAATTTAAAAAATAATGAACCGCAAGTGAAACCACAGATTTCAAACGAGATGTCAAGTGCTTGATAGGAGTCATTCATTAAGAAGAAATCGTCTAACTAAATGTATAAATTTTCATTCAATTTCGATCAAAAATCCACTAGCAATCAAAGACTTACCGTAGAGCTACTAAAAAACAACTGCAATAGCTGAAGTAGTAGCGCGCAGAAGGATTTCAGCCGATTTTCCAATCCTTCTGCTTGCTACTACTAGAATAGCTCTACCGAAATTGTAGTTAGCTCAACGTATTATGAACTCAAAAGGGTTATTAGAATTTGTATGATTTTTATTTATATCTATATTAAAACAAGGATTGAGAATCCTTTTTTGAATTTTTGAATATTAATAATCTATTTTTATAAAGGTAAAATGTATCCAATGAATATCTAAATAATACCTCTGCCCAAAATTAAAAAAGAGTTGGCAACAAGGAAAATGCTGAAGGATAGCTGCCAGCTGTTTTGTCAAATTTCTCCTCCTTACTCTTTTGAGAGTTCGTTTGTACGGATTTGTAGAAACAACACAACAGAGGGGAAACGATCCAGAGAGTTACAAATAGCGAGAACTATCTGCATTTTGAATCCTAAAATGATAACAACTGAATCCTTTTCCTCTTCATAAGAGTCAAATCTACCCACAAAGATACTTGGATATATAGTAACCCAATTATGACTACATACATGTTCCTCCATTACATTAGCTAATTAAAATATTACTCCATAAAAGAACACTAATTAATTTACCGTATTTATCACAACATCTCTCTAAACTGATTTAAAAAATGCATATATCTATAAATGGAATTTGATAGATAAAATTATCTGCCCACACAGTACATATGTATATAACTTATCCTCAAAGTTGCAAAATACCATTTAAAATATCCTTAAATGCTTATCTATATTAATACATTAATTACCTCCTTACATGTTGGAAGTTATTTCCAAACTCTGTGGATGAACTTCTATAGGATATAGCTTAAGTAGAAATTGACCAAGTCACAACAAAAAAAAAATGAAACCCAGAATTGAACAACACCTTGAAAAGAAAGTTATATAAAACTTATATTTATATTAATATATTTTTCTACAACTACAATTACTACAACTGCTCACGACAACTGTTGCAATTCTCCCCAGAGACAGAAAGAGTAGAGATATTTGACATATTATAGTGTTTATGGAAATATATTTAATCAATAACAAACAAATACAAGGATGTTGTGTTTTAAATTTTAGGGTATCTAAGTCAAACCAATTATTATTAATAATTGATCTCAATGCAAAATATATTGTTAGAGCTCTTCCCCTCTCTGCTACAAAATTTGGTACATATTTGTTGGCAAATTTGAAATTTCTATTCGTTTAAACAGAAATATCTAGACAATAAATATCAAATGTCTATATTCTCTTAACCAATGGTTCAACTGGAGCCATTTAAGTATTTTATAAGCTGTAAAAATAAGAGCACACTTTTTGAGATCCACTGCTCTACAAAAGTATTTGATTGTTACTCAGACTGCCTTATTACACTTTCCCTGTAGGCAAACTATTTAAACAAAAAAGCTATAGTAAAAAAATCAAGAAAAAAAAAAAAATTAAACAATTGCTCGTTCTTAAGCAAATTTTATTTATTTATATTTTCAATAAGGAAAAATAAACTGTTATTCTGGACGCACACACTCACAAAAACAGTATTTGAATCATTCCTAAAATACGTAGTTGTTATAAATGAACATTTTAAAAATGTATTTTTTTTGAACAATTCCTAATATGTATATATATGTATATATATATATTGAAGTGTCCATTTTTAGAATGAAATATTGTCTTTTGTCATCAAAAACAAAACATTTTTAAAGCAAAGTTTCTGATCTTTAAAACAATTCTGAAAAAAAATACTTTCCATTTAATTTAAAAAAAAATATTTTGATTCAAAATGAACCCTAAATTAAGTGGCACCTCTCTCAAGTACTTAATTTTTTTGTAGTTGTAATGATCTGCATTTGAATCTTACTGTAGAATAGTCAATTTGTGTGAGCACTTTCTTTAAAAATTGCATATCTTAAATGTGCTCAAATTATGTTTACATATTTTATTTATTTATTCATTCACTCGACTAATGGTCAAGACAGCTACATGTTCTCGACTTCACGTAAAGTTGATCATTAAGACAAATATTATGTATATTAATTAAATAGTATAAAGTAATGAACGATGAGGAATCGAATATATATATTTGACAATAAACTAAACAAAAATAACAATAAAACCAGATATGATGTTGCTTTAAACATAATATTTTCGGTCATTTTTGTCACTTTTACATTTTCAAGAATTTTAAATACAAATATATTAGGATATAACATTCCTGGGACCATAAAAAGTCAAATTAAACTTAAATAATTTACACATCTTTTTTTATAAAAAACGATGTGGAGTATATTTCTAATAATCGTAAATTTGGTTTTATTTATTTAAGACTCTATTTGATTCATGGCTTTACACTTGAGACAGTAAATAGTGTTTAATAATAATGATTCATTTTGAATCGAAAATAACTTTATTTCATTTTTAAATGACAAATATTTTATCAAAAACGGGTTTGGAAGAAGATCTGAAACATTACGAGTAAGGTTTTTTGAAGTACTACCAATGGAAAAAATGTCAAAAAAGAAAAGAAAGAGACCCCAAAAAAAATTAAAAAAGGTTATAAAAAGCCAAGGGAAGCTGATTTAAAAAAAAATCAAATATGTAAACTATTGTATTATATGTATATCGATCAAAACAATCATAGCAACTGGTTTTAAATGATATGTACATATACACATAGCTAAAGTGGGTCTAGGGAAGTTCATCGACATCAATTTATAGATAGTAAATTCATCGATCATCATTTCATGGACCATCAACTCACCGATTTGTAAATTCATCGATGAAAAAATTCATCGACTTTATTATCCCAACTGTCAACAGCCTAGAGTCAATTCGTGTATACCCATTGCTACCTCTGGTTAGATTGTTAACCACATGATGAACTAGCTTTAAATTATAATTTGTCGTTTTATTTTTTATTATAAACCATTGTTTTTGCTTAGTTCAATTCGCAAGGAGAGGGGTTTATTAAGTTAAAGGAGCCTCTGTTAACTTGGGATAACAAAGCAGCATCACCTTTCAAAATCTGGAAATAAATCTGATTTACGGGTTTTATAAGAGTTTCAAAGTTGGTTGTCGTACATTTTTGGAAAATCAAGTCCTAAATATGTAATTAAAATAATAATTTTTGCTATTTTATGCACTCAATTTCTTTATATAATCTTAATCTGGTCGCTGTTCATGTGTAAAACCATGCCAAACTAATTTGCTCTAAGCTGTTAAAAGTATTCATTGGGAGAATAAAAGTCGATGAATTTACAAATTGATGAATTAATTGTCGATAAATTTATCCATCAATGAATTGATATCGATGAATTTACGGGACACCAGGTAAAATAATGAGATTCAGTGCTACTCCAAACCATGAATGTATCCGTTGAATCTTTAGATTAAAAAAGAAAAGAAAAAAGAATATCTTTATAAGTTCAACACGCAATAAATCACATGATGATTTAAAAAAACCCCACATATTTTATATTTCAAGTCGATTCACTCAAAACATTAAGAGTAAAGTTAATGATTGAATCATCATACAACTTCTTTTGTGCCCAAATAGGAGATAAAGGATTAGATCAAACATATAATTGAACATTTTTTGAATCTTTCAACATCCATATATGTATGTATATGAACATATATCAGAAAATTATCTCTAGATTTTAATGAAAGATATGGAAAAAATTGACTTTACAGTGGCAAATCAACAAACGCATTCTGCATCATGAAAACACTGTGTATGACTATTTTTAACTATTTTTTATGGTCTAGAATAAATATCTAGACCACCCTAGAAGTGTTTGTCCAGCTTCTGGTCACCTCACATTCAAAAGTAGTGCGTGGTGGTCTCCCTAGATTGTCAATATAAAAAGAATCTTATTAGAAAAAGAATGCCCTTGAAAATATTCAGTATGAGGGGATATAAGGCTCTCTACCAGGACGCACTTGACTATTTCAATGCAAAGACATCGTGGTCGAAGGCATATGACAAGATACTGAATATAAGCTAATTCTTTTCACTCGATAAGACCAATGAGGGATGCGGAATTTGTGAAGAAAAAGTATTATTTCATGATCATAAAATTAATATATCTCAGAGTTTCTACAATATTTTGTAAAAAAGGACGTAGAACAAAAATCTGTGTGCAGTTTAAATTGAGGGTGAATTTTCAAATGGTTCATAATGCATTTTATTACATAACTGTACAAAAGAGATATACTTGTAATTAATTGTGGAAATTCTTTCAATAGACAAGCATTATTTATGCTTACAAAACCTAATTATTTTGAGTGTTAGAATAGTTTGAAAATCACAACATCTACGTAGAGAAATATAATGAATTTTAGGTCACATCGTTCTGCAATGTGGGGAAAATCAATATTTTCTAACCTATAACATCCGCCACTCATTTGATAGTCTCATGATTGAAAAAAGTTTCATGAATACTACCAAAAACTTTAAAAAATCCAGAATCTTTGGAATTACTACATTCTATCCCAATGACCATGACGAGTTTTTTGGAATAAACAAAAATATTCTATGTATTCTCCCTTTAGCTGTTTTTCATCAGTTGACTCTAATAATTTAAAGCAGCTGACTCTACGTGTTATAAACTCAAAAAGGATATCATTATTCTTCATGATTTTGATGTATAAAAAGTATATTAAAAATGACTAGTATATATAAATAATAACTCTACCCAATATTGAAAAGAGTTGGCCACAAGGAAATTACAGAAGGGTAGCAGCGACCAGTTGTTGTTTCCAAATTTTTCCTTTTCATTTTATGAGTTGAGGTTGCGAGTGCACAAAAAAGCTCGTCGTGGAAGGTGCAATTCAACAAAATTTTAATTTTTGCAAAAATATATGAGGTTTCATATCTAATTACAGTAGTTTTTGACGCATTGATGAATAATTATCTACCTATAGTTAGTTTTTTTGTTTAAACTCTGGTTTTTACCAAATTTTATGTTGGAATATCATGAGCACTTCTTAAACCAAAATCACTTAGCTCTGAATATACCCGAGGGATAGATACGTTTCAAGAACAGATTGCTTAAATTGAAGCAATGGCCTGAAGAAATTAAAAATTAACAGAACTTCTGAAAGTTTAACTGCATATATCGATAACTGATTTAAATTTATTAGACGAGTATATGCAAATACGCAGTATCTAAAGTAGCATTTAAAGCAAATAGGTACATTGTTTATATTGTATGTAGGATCAGCCTCTCATCCCCAAAACATGTAGAAAGAAGATACACAAAATTACATTTTTTTAAGGGCTTTGTGAGTCTAGTTTCGTAGCAATATTGATTTGATTAAATTATATCGTTTAGTCATAAATTACTCGAGGTTTTGTGCTACAAAATTTAATATTCCGTGATAATGGATATTATTGTATTAAAAAAGAAAGAAAGAAATTTCAATATTACCTTGTAAACAATTGTAAATTATGGCCTACAAAAATTAAAAATCAAATCAATATAGCTGCTGAACTAAACCAGGTAAAATCAAACACTTTGTTCATAGATAAAGATCAATTATTATTATTATTATTTACGCATCAAATAAACACATTTGACTTAAAAACTAATGCGTTATTACTCTCCAAACAAAATCCTTTTAAAAAAGTGGTTGTTTGACGATGTCAACGCGTTATCCAAGGAGTAGATGATCTCACATAAAACGTACATCCTTATTTGGAATGGCATACAATTTTGCAAAGAATAAGTCTACTCATATGAGGATCACTTTTTTTCTTCACACACGGAAAATGACTCATAAAAAACTACAAAGTACTACAGAAATTCAAATGGTAAATTTTTTGAAAACCAGAAAAATATTAATAACAGATCTGAGATACACGTGTCAATTACTACATAATAGATTTTTTGTAAAATTGCAATTATAGTTATCTAATCTGAAAATACAATTTTGAAAAATTGATGCCCAATAGAATCAAATTGAAGCAATTTACAATTGATTTGATAAATTTATCATACTTAAAACAATTTCTCGGACTTGAGGTCACTCTTTACTATAAGCGTTTAAATAAAGAAATTGATAATTGAGTTAAGATTGAAGATTTTGGGTTCTATACACGTTCTCTGGATTTGCTTTATATTGTAAATTTTAAAAGATATATCGAAATTAAAATAGTTTTAAATTCCTAAAACTAATTTTATCACATTATGAAATAACTTTGTGGTCTTTTCATTATCAGAGTTTTATTTTAAGAGAGTGTTGGTTAGAAAATGAGGAGTGGATTTTAAAGGCAAACTTAGTCCAAAAATTTATATACATTTTATGTGAGATCATCAACTCCTTGGATAACGCGTTGACTAGTCAAACAACCACATTTATGCTAATTTTAGAGTATGTATACATATATTTATCCAGCTTGTCTGTAAATTTACTTCATATGTATTCCTAACATTGAGTGGAATATCATTGTAATTTGTTAGAAAAATTTAATTAGACAAATTGAAATAGAATAATTGAAAATATCTTGAAAAAGAAGATTTCTTCCCTTCCAAAAAAAGAAACTGACTATTTAGACTAGAATTATACAAGATTTTAAAGACACTCTGTGCGACTATTAATACAAGTTGGTTTCATCTTTTTCACCATTAATTTAATACAATTAAAAATAGTTACATCTATCTTGCTATTTGATTTAGCATGTTATTTTAAATCTGGTAATATTAATTGGAGTTTTAATAATTGGATTAGCAAACGTCGAATATGTATATAATATATAAGTATCTTACATAAATGCAAGTTAAGTTTTTGTTCCTGGATAATTATATATATATATATATATATATAATTAATGTAGCTACAAATTCAAAGTTAATATGTTTTCTTTCTACTCATATGCAGATATTTACAAACACACCTCTTGATATCAAAGACAACACAATTCGAGCCAGAAGTAATAATTTAATGTCAAACATTTGTATGTAGTTTTAATGTTTGCTAAGGTTGAACAGTTAAATATAATGAATTTATGTATGTCCCTATAGAAAATTGTATACATGATCATCATATTAACCTGTATATTAACAGGGTTTATAATACAGGGCTAGAAACTTATTCTAAAACATAGCATTGAAATTGATCAAACTATTGAAATAATCAATTGGTTGGATTTGCAGTGTCTATTTCGTTATATCTACATATTTAACTCTCTACAGTTTAGTGCGTCATTTGTTGTACCTTCAATCGATTTATACTTATGGCAGGGGTATTCAGAGATAAGACAGTGTATGTAAATGAGTATTGAATAAATGGCTAGCGTTTTTATCTTCCTTTTGGCTAAATATGGCCCATAGTACACAGTTTATATTTACCACATATAAAAAAAAGACAATTTTTTTTTAAATAAATTTTTTATCGTCTAATGAATGAAGTTAAATTAAACTACACTATTAAGTATTTTTAATTTGGAAAAAAAAAATATTGCTCTTTAGTGGTAACCCTGTCTTGAAAAAAGATATTTGTTTGAATTATCTACTTATTAATGAGATAATAGATGTTACTGGGAGAGAGAGAAAAAAAAATTAACTTTTTTAATATCAAAGACGAATAATCATGAGTAATATTAATCGCTTTTGACCTTATACTGTCAAAATCTATAACTTCTTATTAAAACTAGTTTTGACTTTACGAAAAGTTATTAAAATAAAACTTTATTCAACAGTCTAAATTTTAGAATTTGAATAAAATGTTGCATGAAGAGATTGTGAAACAAGTTTATTCTGCCTTTTTATGCCAATGATTCTAAACAAAAATTTGCAGAGTTTCATTCATTTTACAGACCTTCCTTGTATCCCTTGAAGTAAGGGTCCCTGAACCAACTTCTCTCTAGACTCTCACACTCAGAGTATACTCTAGTTCAAGAGCTTGGCCAAATAAGACGCTCATATGTAAAAATATTATAGCCTGTTACCTCGTGGCATGAAATATTGATCAGACGGTGAATACATTTTTGCTCGTCCTGCAATAGAGTACATTCCCATTTTAGGGCAATTTTTTTTTTTTTTTTCGATATGTAAATACCTAAATGTGAAATTTCACGTAAAGGTTGAATCATTGAGGAGTCATTTTTTTGTGTTAATTATAATTACATATATATAATATGTACTTGAAGACTATAAATATGTTCTATATTCTAAATAAACTAGACATTTTGGCATTTAAAAAAATACATTTAGGCACATTTAGAAAAAATATCTTTCTAATTAATAGTCTCGTAAAAGTTTACGGATTTAGCCCAAATACATATTATATATAGTAATCACCACCGTAAATGAAAAAAACAAAAAACAAAAAATTGCACAAGATCCTTTAAGTATAAAATATACTTCCTTTAAGGCATGTGATTACAGGACGTTCAAAAAAGAAAATCAAGAGAAATCCATGGATGCTTTTTTTAAGCCTTCCACATACTTTTCCCCCAAAATGACTTTGTGAAAACCATAGCTGTAATATTGACGTTCCACGTAACACTTTTTTATGTAATGATGTTGCATTAATTAATTTGAAAAAATAAATAAATAAATAAAATGGTATTAACAAAATATTGACTGTATAACATATAAATGCTATGTCCAAAACATACACAACTTCTATTTATGTATGTATATACTTATCAGCTGTCCATTTGCTACTTTTCTTAATTCAATCAAAGTGTACTGAACGTTGATTGGTAATACTCAAATAAGCTGCCGCTCAGTTAATAAATATTCCATACTATTAAATAATGAAAAATTACACAGCTGAAAAGAATGGGCAAACTCCAGAGTTAATTTTGAGTTCTTTTTTCCTTTTCCTTTTGGAAAATGAAAGGTTGTGAGACACACAGAAAGTTCCTTTCTGATAAGAAAAGTTTTGTTTAACGCACACACAAAAACATTTTATATTTGATCATTCTTCAAATATTATCACAGTATAACATCACAGTCACATTTTTGATAAGTGAACAGAGCTGGGGTTCTGCCACTCGTGTGACAATTGAGTCCCATTAAACTGACACTTGGACTCAAGTTCAGACTCGAAACTTGATTCATTGTTGATGTAAACAACCTTGTACGTGAATCATGATTAACTTTGATGAGATGTAATGGGTTTATCCCGTAGAATTAATTATAATTAGAAGTTTTGCTAATACTTCATCATGTCTAAAGAAAGAAAATTTTCAGATGATATTTTGAAATTTTTTGTCGTTCTGCAGGCACAAGTCACATGAGGAAATTGATATACCATTTTCGTTCATATTTTGGAGTTCCATTTAATATTAAACTGATAATTACTTAGGCTGTCCCGTTTTTGGGACAATCCGTTATTTTGTCTAAACCAAAGGATTTTCTTCTGCACATTGATAAAAAAAAAAAAGAGAAGTGGATGGTTTTAGCCTCCTCAAGCCATTTGAGAAAGTTTGAGGAAGGGCCTATTTGAAGGAAAATCAGCTGTTTTCAAAGGGCTTGAGAGGTCTGAAATTTAAAGCAATAAGGCCCAAAATTTGTTTACACCTCCATTTGAGATCTTATTTTTCAAAAGTATTTTTTTGGGTGTAAGATGTCAAATGACATCTTTGTGTAGTTAAAGACCTACAAGTTGGCCTATGAGGGGCATAAAGTTGGTTTTTAGAACTTTTCAAAAAATCTACCCTTAAAATTTTGAGTATATTTTTTTTTTATTTTATAGTTTCAAGTCAAAGTTTCCATTTGATGGAATTTTATGGTACATTTTTCTGTTAATTTAATGCATTTATTTGAAAAAAAAAAATATTTTTGAATAACAGTACATAACCTAGTATCGACTCTTGATTAAAATAAATATTTTAGAATAGCTAACTAAAATATTCTAAAACTCCAGTTAAAATGATTTAATGACGCCGTACAAGGAAAAGTATAAAATATGCTTAAATTAATGTTATGATACCTATATTTTACTTATTCTACGTAAAATATTGTATTATAAATAATATTTTTTGTAATAATGTAAAAGTATATTAATTAAATTTACATTTTAAGGGACTCAAACGACTCCCAGGGGCCTGATCCTTCATAAAAATGAAATATATGTATTGCATTATTATTGAAATATTTGACCACTTTTATTTAACTTTTGAGTTGAAACTAATTAGGTTTTATTAATCTTATCGATACAAAGAATCCTGAGACCTTATTGATCATATACATTGATGAATAAAATGTATATTGATATACCTATTTAAATACAATATGATGGACATATGTATTTAGAAACACAATATTTTAAGTTATATTTGCAATACTTGAATTTACAAATTTAATGCTATACATCTGAATTTATTGTCCAAGAGAGTCTGAGAGATTTTGTTCACGGGGTTTTCTTTAATAGAATAATACATTTTACATATATAAATGTATATATACTCCTAAAATGAGTTTAATATGTTATTAAATATTATATTTTCAATTATTTCCTCCTATGTATATTTTCAAGTTAGCATTCCTTGAGCCCATATTAATATTGAAACTTTTAGGAATGATTTAAGGATCGTGTAATTTTTTTAAACTATTCCCCTCAAATATAATTTGAAGGAATTTTTATATTTTGATACAGGAAATCAAAATATTTATTCCTTTACCATGTATGGTAAGTTTGCCATAAAATTATACTTTTGTAACGTCATTTTGCCAAATTTTATTTTCAAAATTGATTTACCTTGGGTATTAAATATTTATAATTGATTTTGGGTCACAAATTGTATCATATTTTTTTTTTCCTTAAGGAAATTTGATCAATAATAATAATTATTAGAGCATTGCAGTTAGAACTTTTGTGTTCCTAAAATAGATGCAATGAGCACATATCTATCCTAAACCATTGATTTTCTCTTTTTTTATACGTTGAGAAGACAACGAAGAAGTCATTGTGAAAGTAATGTTGAAATTTTGAAGATAAGGTTCCATTTATAAAAAAAAATCATCAAATTGCATTTCATTTCGAATTCAAATCAAAATATATATCCACAAAGCAAAACAAGATCTTGTATGTGACATTTAGAGCAAAAATGAATATAAATTATTTTTGAGCAAAATAAAATTTGATCCTCGAGGTCAAACTTAAGGTCAAAGGTCATGAACCCAAAACAACCTTGTATAAAATTAAGTTATAATATAAAATTGTTTGTACATATTTTTACTTTGAACTTTTTTTTAATTGAACCACGGGTTCAGAAGATATGTTGATGAAAATATGAAATGTAGTGTGAGTCAAAGTTTTGCCCAAATTGGTAAAATATGGAGCTTAACATTTAAAAAATTTAGTTATTTTACTATAATTTATATGTACATAGACAATTTAATCCAATTATGAGATGTTTCGGAAAAAAGTTCGATGTGGAATGAACTCCTGATACAATTTATTTGTAAAAAGAATAATTTCAAATAAGTAATCATTTACAAATTAAGAAAAATATATTTCTTTTATCGATATATGCAATGTATTATAGCATCATCAAGCAAATATATATATATATATATATATTTGTAAGTTACACAAATATTACGTCAAATTTGATATAAGTAATTTACTTCAATTTTCAACTTTATTTTGTCAAAACTTTAGAGAGGATGAATAAGTTATATTATCCTCAGATGCATTTAGTGACTCAATTTTTTTTCCCTATTTGTTCGACTAATTTAAAATTGACTTTAGATATAAAAGTTTAATGGTTTGTAGAGTTTCTTTCCCAAGGAAAAAGATTTGCATGTTCCAAATAGCAATTGGAATTATTAATACGATTTTGTAGCCTATCAATTCAAATACTTGATGAATAAAAAGCCTACAATTATAGGAGCTACTAAAAGTGTAGCTCCTTCACTTTAAATCATAAAAAATCAAAAAAAATACAGCTCTTGAAATTATTTTAACTGTATTAGGAAGGCATTGATTTAATTGTGTTTGATATTTATTTTTGTAAACAAAATAAATGTAATTTGAAGGAACTGTAAATAGTTTTATCGTCGATTTAGATGAAATTTGTCCCTCTACTAAATGCAATTGAACACATATAAAAATAACATTATTTTGTTAATAACATTTTTTTTTTAAATCTTCCAACTTTTATTTTATAATTTATTTAAAAACAAATAAATGATTATTTGTACAACCTAAAATGAATTGTCTAAGTAAGTGAAGCAACAAATTATATGTTAGGTCCAGTAAAAAGAAATCCATTATTTTTGCAATTGATGGCTTTAGTGATCTGTTATATCTCGCGTTGTATAAGTGTAATTATATTACACACTAGATGGCGTTATAAAGGTTTGTAATTGCTTAACTCAGTAACCTTTGAGTGCGCGCGTCAAAGATGGATTATCAGCAGGGAGAAAATACGCTAGATTCTACAATTTTTTTCCCCATAAAGTCGTAAACGTGAGTGATGCAACTGAAAATGTGAATAGTGTTTATGATCCTTAGGAATGTAAATAATATGCAAAATGCCGCGTGCGAGACTTTGTGGAGTTGGCACTTCGAACAACAGTACTTTTTGTTTTCCAAAGCTGTTATCATTTTTTCTTTATTACTGAGGGGAGAACATCTACCTAATAGTAAAGATCTCACATGAAGGAATACATGCATTAAGTTTAGTAAAGCAAATAAAATGTAAATAAAAAGGGGCTCAAGTCCTCGTATAATTATTTATTAGTTAAAAATATATAATTTCCTGACATTAATAATTTGAGTTAATTTTCTGCCTCTCATCTATGGTATACATACATAATGTTATTATTTATTATTGATGTCTTCATTTGTATACATATATAATAGAGAATAGGAGCTATTATCTCAGTAAAACGTCATGACAGCTCAAACTGCATTCCTCTCAACATTCATCAAACTGTCAGAGTTACCAGGTTGATTTTCTCTTTTTTTTATTTTACACACCCCATTTGCATATTATTTACATTCCTAATTATGATCCTTATACTGTAACAGCCAATCATGCACAATTTTTTTTAACATTGAACCTTCTGAAGGAAGCAATCACCTAGAAGCGCCCCTATTTGGCCAACAGGAGAGGAATTGTGTTTCATCAGGACAACACCAGGCATCACACATCAATGGTGACTCACTAGAAGCTACGAGAGCTTGATTGGGAGGTTCTTATGCATCCATCTTAAGGTCTGAATCTCGCACCAAGTGATTACCACCTATTCCTGTCTATGGCAAATGATTTGGATAGTAAAAACGTCGCCTCAAGAGACCCTTGTGAAAATCGACTGTCCCAGTTTTTTGCCAATGGGGACGATGATTTCTATGAAAGAGGCATAATGAAATTACCTTCAAAATGGCTACAAGTTATTATTGAACAAAACGGTGCATAGTTAATCTAAGTTGAATTATTCTATCTATGATAAATAAAGCCTAAATGCAAAAATAATGGATTTCTTTTTACTAGACTTAATATATTTGTATACATTAATTGTATATATATATATATATATATTACAAAAGAGTAAAATTATTATGAAGAACATTATTTTTAATCCGAATTTTTTTTTTTTTTGCTCATACTCATTCATTCATGAACAATGCCCCATATTTTGTATACTTCTCCAAGGATTTATTTAACTTGATTAAACTATTAAAGTGAAAAAAATACACTCTGCAATAATATGTCTCTAATTCCAAGTAAGTACAAATAAGTGTTTTCCTTTTGAAGTACTTTTTTTTTAACTGCACTATCTTTGATGTCTGTAAAAATCAATCGAGGAAATTCCTTGTCTCTCTGACCTATTTTGAATTCTTCATTTACTTTAAGTACTTTTGGATTTTAAAAGAAAAAATGCAATTGCATTTTTATTGCAAGTTAGGTGTCATAGAAAAAAAGTGGCATCAAGACATGTCACTTCAATAAGATGTTATGCAGAGTTTCTATCTTAACCTAGATACATTCCAATGTTGTGGATATACTGTGAATATATTTTCTCCCTCTAGTAGTAAAATAATCTTATTCCTTCTGCAGTTTGATGTGATTTTTAAAAAAGTACTCAAATCTTCATTAATGTTTCTAATGATGTATCAATTTGTTTATTTTTGTGTGTTTACAAATAGTGCACAGTATTGGGTAAACTTTATCAGTAGCTCATCAATGTGTCAAAAATACATAACAAATAAATAGAATTTTTGACTGTAAGACGGTGAAAAGTTGTCCAAAATGATCAATTTGAAAAAAAGATATTTTTTAATTAAAAAAATAACAAAAAGTAAAAATAAACAAACAAACTCAAAGTCCAAAATTAATTAATTAAAAAGAAAAAAACAATTTTACATAAACAATATTCTAAAATTCACAAAGTAAATATCATGTTATTCGGCCTTTGATGAAATATCTTTAACTACTCCGATATTAGGAGCTTCTGTTTGTATTTTCAAGCAGTGATTCTGAAATTGATGAAATGAATAGACATTTGTATAGTAACTATGATGTCATACATAAATATATGTGGTCATTTGTTTAAAAGTGGCCCTTGCACAAATAAACATATTCTGGTTTCTCTGCCTTCAAGATTCTTAAATTGATTATTGCAAACTCATAGTTAATAACATAGGTCAACAGTTAAAATTTTGCACACTGATTTCAAATCTGTATTTATTTTATTTTCGAGAGTCCGACTTTACTTTTTGAGCTAATTTGGCCCATTTTCCAACTTCAACTTCAATTTAATCCTAGAAGGAACCTCATCTTGTCCATTAAAAAATAATGATTCGCTGGTATACTTAATACAAATTCCATTTCCAGTCTTTGTTTTGACCTAAAGGGACCCCTGGGGATATAGGCAGTAGGCTCAAAAGTCAGCCAAAACCGTCGAACTCTCAAAAAAAAAAATTATAAATTTTTAAAACTGAAATACTTTTATTAGACTTAAACCCTTAGGATTTTTGACATTTTAAATTTGTTGACCTGTGTAATCTTTTACGAGGCAGACTTTTAATCAGGTTATATAATCATAGACTTACCTTTCATTTATGTAATTTAAATTTTGCTCATTTTACAAAACATACCTATATAATAATACAAAAGAGAATATATGTTCATGTGTTTATCACACTCTTTTAATTCTGACTAAACTTCAAAATGATCGCTTCTAGTGAACTGCAACTTTTCATGAAGGACCATGAATGACCAAATGGCTATGGTCATATTGTCAACCTTAATTTGTATTATTAATAATAGCCAAAAAATGTTAGTATTAAAATTTTTAGGCAGCAGCTAGAAGGAGTTTAAAAAAATTGTATTAAAATTATACTCCATAAAGATGTGAAAAAAAATCTCCCTTTCCGGCGAGCTGTTGGATGACTACAGGTAATTTTTACTATATTTTTGATTTTTTTAAAGTTGTCATCTTTCTTAGAGGAGGAGATATCTAGTGATGGATATGTTTTTTCATATCAAACGAAGTAAAATAATGTCTAAATTATATTTATAATCTTATTTCAATAAAAACTACTCTCAAATAAATTAGATTAATCATTAGGAATGTAACTAATATGCAAATCGGGCTTGTAAGAAAAAAAAGAAAGAGAAAATACCCCTGGTCACTCTGACAATTTGATGAATGTTGAGAGGGAAGCAGCTTGAGCTGTCATAACGTTTGACTGAGCTACAAGCTGCTATTCTCCATTATATATACAACAATAGATAATAACATAGATGAGAGGAAGAAAATTAACTGAAATTAATGTCAGGAAATTATATGTATATTCTTAACTAATAATAATTATACGAGGACTTGAGCCCTTTTTTGTTTACATTTTATTTGATTTATTAACCTTAATGCATGTATTCCTTCATGCGAGATCTTTACTATTAGGTAGATTTTTTCACCTCAGTAGTAATAAAGGAAAAATGATAACAGCTTTGGAAAGCAAAAAGACCTGTTGTTCGAAGTGTCAACTCCACAAAATATCGCACGTGGCATTCCTATTAATCATAACAGCAAACCTTCCCTGAATTTAAGACTCAAGCATTATCAATTCATATGTTGTCTCTCTCGTGATGACCTGATCTTTTTTGACGTCATCATAGAAGTGGTTTTTGACATACAGCAGAAAGGGCACTTTGTCACATCTCAAAATATAATTATTATTATCCAAGGCGTCAAAACCTTGAACTATCATACACATAAGCTAAATTTTAAGGCCTTCAGAGTCCAAACTCTTCATCTTTAGAGCCTATTTCTACTAAAAGAGAGGGGGAAACAGTAAATGGGGTTTAATGGCAGTAAATGCAAGTTTTTCTATTATTGATTATACAGTTAATTATTTTCAATACTTCAAAAACTACTTTTATAATAGCAGTTCTTTAATTATTTTTGTCACTATATTTAGCTCAAATACTCGTAGATTTCATTTCTAACTTCATCCAAGTATACATATATATATCTACAAATTCTTATCCTTGCTCAAATAACATTTTTACAACAAATGGGCGGTAACTGCGGTCAGAATAGCATTTATTGAATACATATTTTAGATTCCAAGATTCAAGGATGTATGTATGTCTTGGATAAATAAGCATGTGAAACTAATAATTAATCATTTTGTCTATGGGACAGTAGATGTCCTCGACAATGCAAAAAAAAAACAATCATTAAAAAAAAAAAAAAAAAAAAAAAAAAAAAACTCGATTATTAGTTAACAATCATGTGACCACACTACCTAGAAAGACAAGAAATGATCCTTCATGATTTAATGATTAATAATGATAAAGACAACTAAAAATGATTTCACTGTACATATATTTTGGTCATAAGAGAGAGAGAGAGAGAGAGGAACCATTAAAAAGGGTCATTGAATGTTGTTCACGTTCGTTCTAATATTGTGCTTTTTATTTGATGATGATAATAATACTAAAAGTATTGAGCCATATGGCTGCCTTCAAACCACGGATTAATTATATATAATATGTGGATAAATTATAAAGAAAATTTGCGTCTTTTATTTTACGAAAAGATTCATGATTGAATCCGTACCAATTTAACTCTTTATTAGAAAGAATATATTGATACATATAATATGTAGTAAGTATGTAATAATTATTTTCTTTTATTAACTATGCTCTTAGTTTGTTTTATACCTTATAAATCATTTTAATGCATTTTAAATTTGACAAGGAGTATTATTAAAGCTCATAAAATCAAGACACCTTACATATGTAGTTAATGCGTAGGAGTAAAGCGAATCAAAACAATTAGTTAAGTATCATAACATGTATCTTAAAAAAAAAAAAACCAATTGGCTTGACACAATGTTTTGAAATATCAAGTACATTATTAGTGCTTGTGCATTTCTTCTAATATATGTACCTATGCATCGGTGCAAGCTTATAGAGGTATAATGCTATTGTACATATAAGAAATTTTATGGCAATTTTATTTTTATTTTACCGTTTTTATCTCTCTTTGATTGCTCCACTTTGGTTATTGTTTTTGTTTTACGTTGACTAAGAAATACTGGGAAATTTGAATTTCCAATTTTTTTGGGACTCCGATAAGGATAAATGTTTTTGTTTTTTTTAGGTTGTCTCTGAGCTTTAACAAAACTTTGATATTCTCGTTATTTTTGTAGTCTATTTCCGATTAGAAAAAGTCATTGATCCAAATTGTGGTCAAGTCTTTAAAACTCAAGTCCTGATCAAGTCTCAAGGTGTTCATATTCATGTCTCAAGTCTGTGTAGACATTCTCAAACACTGTCAATTACACGTTCAAATATTCCTTAGTGTTTGAGAATTGTGTCCTTTTGTGTACAGCTAAAATCGAATTGTTCGTTTATTTAAAATGTTTGATGTAAAGTTTCAAATATTAGTCCTAGCGAAAATTCATTCAAATAAAAGTTGTAGATATTATCTCACTGAGTACTATTTCAAAAAAAAGTTTTCAAATTCATTCGGTAGTTCATGGTTAGTGGTTCGACGGCGATCGGATACTCCCCAGTTCTAACCATGAACCAACAAATGGATTTGAAATTTTTTTACTTTTGCAATATTACTCAATATGCTTTTGAAGCTTAGAAAAAACGTTGGCACGAGTGCATTGCATCAGACAGGGGGGGGGGGGGAGGGAATACATTGAGAGTGAAGAAATTAATTTTGATGGTAAAGTAAATATTTTTTGATTCATAAACAAATTCCCGATATTTTTTGCCCATAGTTATAAATCGTCTTGCTAGACACTTGGATATCCCTACAATATATGTTATATGTAAAAGAAATGGACCAACATTTGAGTAAAGTGACATAATTAAGTATATACCCAAATTCTCATTATTGACTTTATCTTTTCAAATAAAATTTTAGAGGAAGGTTATTTAATTTAAATGCAATTTTAGTATGCACTAACTGAACCCGCTCAATGATTTCTCGTTCAATGTTTTAAAAGAATAAATTATAGTTTAAAAAAACATACCTAATTATTACATATATGCAATACATTTTTTTCAACACTCCAAGGACTGTCACTGGGGAAGACTTGTATGAGTCAACTTTTATTTAGTGATAAAACCCTTTCAATTTTGCAATTTTTTGATGTAAATCCCATTTCAAAAAAGTTACATACATATGTATATAAATGTCTCAGTAATTGCATAGAATTATTATGGCTAATTTTTCAAGGTGAATATCTCAAACTTCAGACAAGAGCCTAATGCTATATGACACAGATTTGTGTGAACAATAAAGTTTTTAGAAAAATTGCCCAAAGTAAAGCATAATTTGCGGTACAAAAACTAAATTTACTCTGACATTCGAGGAGGATAAAGTTAGCTGATACATATTCAGCAAAATAATGTTCCAAGGAGATCACACATTCCATGCATACACTCAAATCTTCCAGTGGTTTTGGAGTCTATACGTATGGGAGAGAGAGACAAACATAGGTCAACAATTATAAATACCTAGGGTAAATTGAATTTCAATACAGCAACTAATTTCAAAGCCTTCCCCTCAAAGTCGATTATTATTTCAAGGTTTAGTTTATATTATGTACACACACAAATAATAATAATTATATTAGACCCACTTTATTTGAATACGATCTGATTATGGCAAATACAGAGTTTCTGTTTGTATGTAAATGAACGTGAAATTACGAAATTTATGATGGAAGTATCTTTAAATGTTTAAATCTTTATCGTATTTCATTATGTCATGAACATTTACCCCATTGAGCTCGAATAAAATGTGTATATCCCTATTTTAAGAACGTTTACTATTGAAACGTCAAACACTCAAATGTACTATTAGAGAAGGATCTCAACTTTCCATCTGAATACCAATTGGAGATGTTTATAGTGTATAACTAATTACCAGGTCCAATAACTACGCTTAATTTCAGCAATGAACCTGCCTCAGTGTGATTGAAGAATTACTTGATTCAGCACTTGTCTGTAAAAACAAATGGTACACCAAAATTGATTTGAATAGAAGCATGACTCACCCCTTTAAATCTATATTATGAAAACTTATTATATACGAATTTGTATTAGTTAGTTAAGATAAAGCAACTATAAGAAAAGACATCATTTGTAAGGTATTAAACCAATGAAAATTAAAAAAACTCTGTGAACTACTGATTCATTTGAATTAATCTACAAGGCTATTCGGAGGCTCAGAAATACTGGATTCAATCAAGATCAACCATGATATCAGAGACTTCAGCAAGCTAGGCCCTTTGAGAATGTTTGAAATACTATATTTCGATTTTTCAAGAACCCAAAAAAATAGGCCTTTAAAATTGCGTTTGAGCAAGGAGTTTTTTCATCGTAGATCTCAAAATGTATCGTCACTCTTTGAATTGATCAACTATATCAACCTTCAAAGTTTATTGATTACACTGGCCAAGAGTTAAAAATCCTAACGGATAGAACGGTGGAACTACTAAAAAAACAGTTTCAATAGACTGAAGTAGTAGTGACATGCAGAAGGATTTGAGTTGATTTCGTACTCCTTCTGCGTGCTACTACTACTTAAGTAGCTCTACCGTGAGATTTCAAGCGAATTTTTGTTTGAAATTGGATGGTAATTTACTCATTTAAATGAGTAAAATTTCTTTAAGTTAAGGATTCTTATCGGGTGCTTGACATCTCATTTGAAAGAGCTGTGGGTCTCAGCTCTTTCATGCATTCCTTATTCATCCATTTTATGTGATATTTTTAAGAAATTATTTAAGTACAAAGGATTTGGACAACCTTGGGGTCTACTCTCGCTCCCAACGCCCCTAGGAGTCCTTTTAGATCAAAAGAAAGGCTGGAAATGGAATTTGCATTAAATACACTACTGGACAATTATTTTTTAATGGACAAAATCCTATTTAGATTTAAATTGAAGTAAAAGTTGGGTAAAATGGGCCCCATTAGCTCAAAGAGTAGGGTTCGATTTCTCAAAAGCCTTAAGACTCTCGAAAAACAAATTAAACAGTTGAAATTAGCGTGCAAAACTGAATAACTTTTAATTATACTTATACTCCTTAGGATTATTGACTGTTGACCAGTGTCATTTTTCGTACATAGTTTTGAGGCTTTATTCTAATGAAAAAACACCATCATTGTTACATATAAATTAATAGAAACTAATTAATTAACTACAAACTATTGGTAGGGAATTAATATTCTTCTTATGCGGCAGTGATACTTTCTATGTGATATATATATGTACTCTTCGAATTTACCTTTACAAACATACATATATCACCCCTAACCGGAGATAGTGTAGGCATTTATCAACACAATAATACCTTGACAATAATTGCTAGTAGCAATTTGTTATTTCGTGAAATATATATATATATATAAATATCGTACGTCCAATCTCAAACCATGAATCATTACCTGGGATGGATCTCATCGTCCTTCAAGAAAATAATAATATTATTATTTGGGAAAAAATAAAGAAAATAAATGAAGAAAAATATTGTATTTTCCTTTCAAGTATATATATATATATATATGTTTGTAATTCAAAGATTGAAAATGATGAAAAAGGGTATTGGTTTTTTTTCTTGATTTTCTGAAATTAGTATCATGCTTCTGTGAATGATCAATAATAATAATAATAATTGTAAAGAAAAGAAAAAAAGAATTGATTCATGATTTGAAGAATTAACTTCTCTTTTCTTTTCTTTTTTTGAAATCAGCGAATATTTTAAAAACGGAATGATTTTTTTCTCTTTTTTTTTCTAGATAAATACAGATAATGGTTCATTATGAAGCAAGGAGCAAATCGGAGCTGTATAATCAAGATATGTACTTTCAGTGATCAATAATCCACACATCATTACTATTACCTGCACGGAAAGAACGAGACATATAACATACATAAATACATTACAAAGATATTCAACCTTATTTTACAGAGAAACCTTGATAAAGGTAATTGTATGGAGTATAATTTTATATGAAAGTACATCAACAGTTACTTTGGTTTAATAATGTAATAAATATAAAGGTTTCGTGAGGGGGAACAGACTAGAAAGCATTTAGATCTATAAATAAAAGAAATATACAAAACATCTCTACAAAAGGTCGAAAAATAATTAATGATGTATGTACATTATTTAAAAACGACAATGAAAAAACATTGACTCCTTAGCCCTCTGGTTTCCATCCACTCTGCCACAAAGAGGAGATAATAGGTGGAAGACATTTCATTTCATTTTGTTGAATCTCTTAACCATGATGACAGCGTTCAGTTTAAAATTGGCGAATTTCTGGACTCTAAAGTATGAATAAGCTGCAGACATAATATTAAAATAAAACTGAATCGAAAATATGCAAATTTAATTAGTTTACGTCTGAAATAATCACGCATATATAACTAATTTTAAATGCACCTTAATGGCTTATTCAAGCTATCTAAACATTTCGTGTATATTGATTGGTAGGCTTGATTGTCTTTGTTAGATGACCTTTGGATTTCTGTTATAGAAGAATGTCTAGCTCTAAGTACATCAAAGACAAAATCAAAGTCTTATTGCAGTTCTCAATTTAGTGAACTGGGATTTTCTTATCCTAACAATATTTAAAATAAAAAACGTGAAAGACTTATAGCATTGAAGAAGGAACTAAGAGATTGTCTCCCTCACATTCATCCGCAAATTGGCACTATACTGTCCCACTGACATTCACCATTACAGAATATGTTGTACCTATGCGTATCAAAATTATCCTTATGTGATCTTCTTTGTTTTTTTATTATTTTATGGCAAAAATAGGTGTGCCGCGAAAATTCAAAGAGCTCGATAGTGTTCCACGATTTAAAAAAGGTTGAAAACTACTGACTTAACCCATTGTTACTGCCCCTTTCAAAATTTTCCATGAGTTATGTCCCTCTGAGTAAACTTTACCCGTTTACTAAAGTGCATTTTGTATCACGTTCTTACTGCGTTTAGTTTAAGAAAACTTTTTTAATAGATTATGTATCTAATTGAAAGCATTTTGGAACAATACTAAACTTATTTACCTTATATAAAAATTTGCTTTTTCTGTATTTTCATCAAGTCACTCCCAAGTGTTATTTGATTCTTAAAATATAATCTACAGATTTGAATATTTAGTACGTAAAAAAAAAATAACAGATATTTTGTTGAAGATTCTGATCTTTTATTTCATTTTATTAAGTGTCGTCAAATTTTGAAGTTTTTAAAAGAAATTTTATATAAATTACAAATTTTATTTTGTCTGAGATAGGTTCTGTTGACTCCGTATTATCATGTTCGTGTAAAGTATTGTACAAATAAGATATGTAAGAGAAGAATGACACCGTGACATCCTTCAACAATCAATGACAATATTATTATTTGAGAACTAATATATATTTTAATCACATGGCCTTGAAAAAAAAAGGCAGAATTTGACGAATAATGGCATTAACTTGTATTTTTATAATAGACAGTAAGATATAAGTTAAGAGATTATCTGAAATAAGAGGCGAATATGATATGGAACCAAATAAGAATTAGCTGATTTATGACTCGGTGTGTAAAAATTATCCAGGAGTAGGAACAGAGGGTTCATGGCTCAACCTAATGCAGTTGTATCATTTTTGACATAAGAGTCCTTTCCACAAATATAATCGGATATTTTGTAGAGAGCAAGAAGAAGGCGGGAGTCAAACTTAAAGTAGCAAGTTGATTTAGAACCCTTTGTTAAAATTAGTTGACTCTTTACCTATGGTTTTGTAGGATGCAAAAAATTGTAACAATACTCTGCTCTTCTGCATGAACGCTCAAAATCTTTGATCCATAATTAAGTTTCTATATTTTTAATTCGTCCCTTAGAGCTGTGAATCTTCTTCACCTTTTGGCACTCAGAACTCTTTTCATAAAGGTGTAAAAACCCAAAAAATCTCAAACTAATAACTTATTATTATCAATAGTTTATTGTTTCTTTGTTGTTGTTTTTTTGTGAAGGAGAAGGGAAATGAAGGTCTTAAAAATCCTGTAATATTTGGTCATATGGTTAACATACCTAATACAGGCAACACATCATTTAAAAACCCCTGATTTAAAGGAAAATGCTCCTAAAATGAATAATATTTAGAAAAAGAACAATAGTACCAAGGGTATATATAATAATAATAATGCGACAAATAAATGAAACCCGATGAGTTGGAGACCCTCGAACTCGGAGAGACTCTGAAGGAACCCTTTGGCTTGGGTTAGAATCCGGAAAGAGGAACTTAGGATCGTGAATCTGATATTTAATAGGATTGGTTGCATTATCTCACCTCACTGGTTACACTCTGCTCCTTTCCGAGCCGGAGTCAGAAGCATGGATAAGGATCCCAAGACTTATTTTCCCTTCACCCTTGGAAGGATGTTTCTCTTTCTAGTTTCTCTCTCCCTATCTTCTTCCCCGACCGCTCGTTGCTCCCTCTATGAAAGGCTTACCTTTTTTTTATTCAAAAAGATGGGACCCGTCTTCTGGATGAATGCCATCATCTCTATCTATAGAATTGATATGTATTTGACACAGTGTTATCCCACTAACTAAAAATTTTAACATTATTTTCTGTCAGCTGTTTATTTTTCTATTCTACTGTCCATATTCCCTATTAGAAGAGGCATATATAACGTTGACTGGTTTTACACGAGTTAATTCTTATTTTTGCTGGGTACAATTATCAAATATGTATTATTTAAAATAGTCTCGCAATTTTGAAAAGAATTGGTTAATTAGCAACTGATTTTGGGGCCTTTATTTATTCCTTTTTTATAAAGAAAAGGTTTAGTAAGGTAGAACGAATATGTAGATAACACTGTGACTGTATCTATCTGTTGATTGCTAGCTGATTCTATAAAAATATCTAGAAAATGGATGTTGTCTTTTTATTTGTAATGCACTATGAACAAACCGAATGACAAATGACGAACTGCATCAATAAGACACATGAATATGGATCTAATAAAGTCAAATTATATGATTGATTCTACATAATCAACCATCAACTCAGAGTATAAAATTCAATATCAAAAAAATATAATTTCCTATAATATAATTTTATTCAAATATCGCCAATAAAATGTCTAAAGCCAACTTTTCATTCACTTGATTTAATACATAGTATATTAAATTATAATTTGTCTACTGTTCCTCCTTGTCAAAATATACTCACATTGTGGTATTGTGAACGTTCTGTAGAAAATATATTAATCGGATTGAAAATCATTTCAGTAGCTCGCCTTAATAACTCATAATCAAAAAGGACGATGGGCTTAAAAACAAAACCTCTATAAATAACTATTATATAGAATGGTTCATAAACGAGGAATCTTAAAGAATATAATTCTTATATTTGACAAATATTCTAGGACAATAAATAGCATACATTTAAAAGACGTTTTATACAATAATAATAATAATATTTACTTGATTCGACTTGCCATTGATTTTTGATTGGTTCTATCAAGATAGTCTTTGCATCTTGTCCTTGATGAAAAACCTCAATAGCTGGTCGGCATGATATGGATAATTATTATTACTATTTTTAGAGGAAGGAGTCATTCAACTTTTGGCATTCATTTTCCTTTAGTTAGATAGGAAGGTATGAGTATAATAAAGCAAAATATGTACACACATAATATTCTTGAATGTAACCTGTTTTTGCCTATGTTCAACCACATTTTTTTCAAAAAAAAAACAAAAAAAAATTATGGTACTACGTTCAAATTTGAAGGAATTTGATACGTCACAATATTCTTATTCTTATGGATATTGACTTGTTAATGAGCATTTTGTAACAATTACAAGGCTTCTCGTCCCGAAAGATATTAGATCTGAATGAGCATATCAAAAGGACATTGTATATATTCAGAGGGCGTTCACACAAACGAACTTTTTGGTCTACTCACAACCTCGACTCTCAAAAAGGAAAGGAAAAATTTGGAAAAACAACTTGTAGCTCATACCCTTCTGTATTTTCCTTGTTGCCAACCTTTTAATATTGGACAGAGTTATTATTTAGATATATTATATGTTCATAAAATCTACCAATATACAAATCAATATTTAATACTTGTTTATTATTTCATAATTCAAAAAAAGGGCGCGCAATCCTTGATTTAATATACTTTTTATACATTAAAATCATAAATAATAATAATAATAATACCCTTTTTGAGTTTATAAGACGTAAAGTCAGCTGCTTTAAATCAAAAGAGTCAACTGATGAAAAACACATCTGAAGGGAGAATACAGTGTACTTTTTTTATCCCAAAAAGCTCGTCGTGAGGAGAATTGCCACAGGCACGATAAGCTTTTTAGGATAAAAATTTTTTTATGTATGTTTTTTGTCTCAGCCTTAATAGATGCACCTTCAAAATCAATTCATATTAAATGGTGCAATTTGCCTCAATTTATGAATTCGTGAATAAAAATAGAGACGAGATTATTTTTGTCAAAGGTTGAAGATAAATATATAGTCTAACCATTGTCCTTTATTTTTAATCAAAGGCTACTTAAAAAAGCACAAAAAAAAACTGTCATTGAGGAGTGAAGTATTGTAAATTAAGTATTAAACCTAATTAAAATGTCACTAAGAGTAATTACACCAAACTTTCTTTGATTTGAGGCAATTGCAAGAGTTTCAACGATTTATTTTTTTTGATAAGTTCGTATGTTCAAAGCTCAATAAAAATTAAGCAATATTCTCCTTCGAGCAAAAAACCATCTTGAGTAATTGAGTTTATATATGTATGTTCTCAGTTGAATAACAATTAATTTGAATTCATCAGTACAACGTTCAGAGCACTACAAACGGGCATGAGTAGCAAAAAAAAATCGACAGCTGATAAAGAAATATATTCGTGCTCAATATGGAAATAAGTAAGTTCAAGTTCAGTTTATTTATTCCAACATTGAGTTTGCGTATTCCCATATTGAACTTGCTTATTCCCATATTGAACTTGAAAAGGTATAGGATAATTGTTGATGTTTCAGGACTATCAATGAAGGAAGTGCGTTACATGCACTATTATCTATATTTACAGCCCTACAATTCAAATTTTATGTGTGAAGGGGACCGGAAATAATAGCAACACTTTTTTGCTTGAGGCTCTATGAATCAAATCAGGTTTAAGTTAGATGCAACAAAATGTAATAGGCAACATAATTACATCTGTTTTATATCCATTGAATCATTTTGTGGACTATAACAGACTCTACTTTGCTCACAAATTGTATTTGTGTGCAACCCTTCCCGATGCAACATTACAAAAAATGGAAATCGATTATGAAATTAGGAAAATGTTAAAATAAAATAATATTTTTGAAGTATTAAAGATTCTAAACTTTTGAAGGTGCTGAATTATTTTTATTAATTATTAATTTATTATTGCACATTCAGATACTCTAAGGTTTTTAACATAATATGTAATAATAACACAGGACAACCAATTTGAAATGTCTAAAATCCTATCGGGTATAAGTATAATAAAAGCTGTACAGTTTTGCACACTAATTTCAAATCTGTAATATTTTTTTTTCTTTTAGAGTCCGACGGGCTTTGAGAGATCGAACCCTACTTTTTGACCTAACTTGCCCCATTTTCCAACTTCAATTTAAGCCTAAAAGGATACTCATTTTGTGCATTAAAAATGCTGATCCGTTAGTGTTTTTAATGCAAATTACAATTCCAGTCTTTTTTTTTACCTAAAGCGGATTCTAGGGGCGTAGGAGGCAGAAGTAGGCCCAAATGTCGGTCAAATCCTCTGTACTTAAATAACTCCTTAAATATTTCATGAAATAAGGAATGCATTAAAGAGCTTAGACCCACAGCTTTCAAGTGAGATGTCAAGGGCTCGATAAGAGTCCTTAAACAAGAAGAAATCGTTCATCTAAATGTGTAAATTTTCATTTACACACGGTAGAGCTACTACAAAAGTAGTAGCCCATAGAAGAATTACGAAATCAGCTCAAATCCTTCTGCAAACCTATTTTTAACTGACCCCTTTGTATGTATAAACCACTCTTTCAAATATCAAAGAAAAGTTGACAAAAATGTCCTATTCTTTTTGTCAATCATTATCATTATAAAATACAATTCTAATGAGAATTTGTATTTATTCGATAAAAAGATTCTATTACAATCATTCTCAGTCTCCTCTACATTCATTCATTCCTTTGGCCAAGAACCATATTTCACTTCATTTCAAGTTCCAACACTTGATTGCTTTTTGTCCTTCCTTGATATTGTAGCGTAGCAGTGAACATAAATTATAAAACATAATATCTACGGTTCTTGAAGTTGAAGTAATTTATTTTAACAAATTTTTTTATATAATAATATTAACAAATTTATATCATTATTAAATATATGATTACTTAGAACACATCTATCTATGTATGTATGTATCTATGATTAAACCTCCGTTTAGACTGCGTATGGTTGTGACAAGTCCTTGAAAATAGTATGTTGTTGAATGAACGTGTAATGAGGGAAAGATTCTGTAATTGATAATTGAATCCCTCCTTTCAAACATAAATGTACATATGTGTAAATTCCATGTGTTTGATTAGCTGTTTTGTTTGAATTAAGGGTCCATAACTTTTTGGGCATCACTTCTGTCACAAAGTTTGACCCTTTTTATTATTAGGAAGGTAAAATAAAGCAAGTTTATTTTATAAAATATTTGCCACACCTCTCACACAAACCATTGGTTAGAAACACTTTAAGTATTTTAGTTATTTTTTTTTGTTAGGGCTTTGATTTGTAATTTCTTAAACTGTTTTTTTTTTAAATAATAATTAAACCAAGAGAAATCAATAAAATCCAAGACTGCATTTTATGTCTACTGTTTCCGCTCTAACACATTTCTAGATATTAATATTTTCATTGTCATAAATTATAATTATAAAATACTCTAACAAGAATGATTTTGAGTGGGCTAGTTAAGTTGTCTAACAGGAGACGATCATTAGCTATTTAAATACCCCATAGCTGCAATAAAATGTTGTTTTTTTATGCCCAATCGTAAAAGCAGGGTGGTTTAAGGCTATGGTTTTTTTCAGGCTTTAATGGCTTTAAAGAGCTACAATGCATGCCATTTCTAAATAAAATAATAATTTATAAAAAAAAACGTATAACTCGATATACACATGAAATCCTCACACTTTTGTGGGCAATAAAAAAAAACTAAATCGTATTTTGAAACATGAAAAGGTTTGCAGAAAAATTGATTTCTTGGGAGGGAGGAATTCATAAATGACGTCGGCAGTTTTTTAGGGGGAGGGGTATTTTTGTCCCCTCCTTCCTATCTCTATGGTTCTGAATAGGAATTTTCTTTGAGGAGACTACCTCTATAGAGTTCCAAGTATTTCCTTGCCTCAATGTCGTGCAACATCGTCTTTTGACGAGTTACCCCATCCCAATCCCTCACTCCTTAGCTCCTAACTAAAGAAAAGTACTTGACTTGACATGTTATTAAATTTGAGTAGTTGAACGATTTAAGAATGAGTACTCAGTATTGAGGAAATCGTATATTTCTATAAAGCTATATTTAATAGATGATAATCATTTTGCTCCTTTTAACTCTGTAGATAGTAGGCTCTTGAGGGTTGATTCCGGGGTAACCCCTCCCATTTTCAAATTAAGATTGCTCCCAGAATAAACGCCAAATTGGCTTTTTTTTTCTTTTGCATCAGATCCGTCTTGATCTCTTGCGTCCTCTGGTTTTTGAATTTTTTTTTAAAAAAAAGGCCACTCCTTCATGGAGAAAAGGCTGGGAAAACACATTTTTTTGTTGTTAATTTTCGGCCGGAGTAACACCATTGTCCATTTTTCATATGCATTACTCTTTTTTGCAACGAAAAGTGTGACTTTTTTTTGAATAGAACGATTGATACTTGATGCAATGAAGGTTATTGAAAGAACCTTCAATTAACTTTAATTATATATAGTCTAATATTTTTTTTTACTATGTGACATACATGTACAATTTCATTTAATTAACTTACTAGATATACCTTGAGCACAAAATCGATGAACTTCTAGAAAATGTGCCTATCAAAAAACCACGCACAGCCCAATATGCCCTTTTTTGATGTGGAACTTTGACTGTTAAATTTCTTTATTTTAACCCTGGCTATATTTACTCAGAAATTTAGTTAAAATCCTATTTATTCCCCCCGTATATGTTTTATTTTCATCTGAAGCTCTAGTCAAAAATGGATCACTTAGTCATCGATTTTTAGAAAACATATATGAAATAATATGTTACTTTTTTATAATTTTATTTATATAAATAGTAGAATTTTGACACTCTGAACCAAAAAATATATAATTGTTTGTTTATTTCTTCATCATGAATTCATTCGTACATAACTAGAAGAAGAAGTTAGAGAGGCCTCTATAATTATATATAACTCCTTGATGGTGCAAAAAATAAATACACAATGCATTTTACTTTTACTTTCGCATTTATGTACATAATGACTTACTTTGCATGAACTAAGTACTAGAAATATAATAATAAAAAACCTTTTTCATAAAAGATTTGCAGTGGTTTTTTAAAAGACAATCTTATGCCCAGTACATTATATATGTATATTATATATATTTTTTTTCCGCCAGTTTATTTTGTATATATATATATATATAAAATAAAAAGGACACAACTTTATATATATTTATATATACAATAAAAAACTAGACAAAAAAAGGGTTTTACTACATACATACATGGATACATATATCCTGTATGTAGTGAAAAGGCAATTACCTTTGCATTTGAGGCACATATGTACATTAATCACAAACCAAGGTACAATTAGGTATATATATATTGAGCTATAATTTAATTTTATTCCATTGTCAGGGTGAACTTTCATCAATTACTTATATTATTATTATTGTTATATAGCTATGTGTACATATTACTATCATTAGTTTTTGCGAAATCCTTCGATATATATGTACATATATATTGTAATATAAAAAAATAGCTAGAAGCCATTTTTAACAGGTAAGACTGTATTTAAAAAAATAAAAAAGTAAAATGAAGGAAGAAAGAAAGAAAGAAAGAAAATTGGTTTGTACATATACCCATGTGTAAGAGTGAAAAGGAGTACATATAGTGAGTGGTACGTTCAAATATCTTTCTTAACCAATCAAAAAGTAAAGGAGATTTCGTGACTTGTCGTCAATCCTCCTTTTATACCTAACAAAATACAAAAATATGTATGTCTATTGCAATTGCATGGTCATAGTTTGAAAAGGCTGAAGGATACACACACACACAAAAAAAAAAAACGATAATCATTGTTAAATGGTATATATTGAGCCGTTTTGTAGTGTGCTAATGGACAACTCCTTTTGGTAGCAATGCATAGCAATATATATATATATATATCAATGCAATGAATAAAATGTTTCAGCCTTGTAGTTAGTTAGATTTATTGCAATGTGTATATTAGTGGGTCCTGTTTTTGATGGGTGTGTTTTTGTTGTTTTTTGTTTTTTTAATTATACTATATTTTCTGATAAATGGCATCATATAAATGTTATTTGCAGAGTTGCAGGCTTCTTATGCTATTTTAAACATGTAGCTCACACTCTTTAAGGTTCAAAATTGTCCATTGTCAGATACTTTTTACCTTCCTAATTTTTAAAATTGTGGTGGTGAAATATCATAGTTTTATTCTTGCATAGATATTCATCTACCAGCAATAAACATAAAATTCAAGTTGCCTCAGATGGGCTTTACAAATCAAACAACAACTGTTTTCTTCTTTTGAATGATTGAGTTTTATGAATATATATTAAATGCAGACAAATAGCTGTTGAAAATATTAAATTTGACGCCATTGATACAACTTTGAACTAACTACTCTTAGACACCTTATTTTTTTAATGGTTAAAGTTTACTTTAGTGGTTTGTTTGTTTGTTTGTTTTATCTTTGTAAATTAAAACTTAATAAGCACAAAAGATTTACTTGCTAAAAGGACTTTTCTAGAAGAAAAAAAAACCCTAACCATACAAGAGTTTAAATGAACTTGCTTAAATCTTTTTTCTCTATGGTTCAATGAACAACTAACAAGGAATAAAACCATTTTTACAGAGCTAACATGATGATTATTGAACAAGGATATCTACATTTAGATATGACCAAAAGCAATACATGAAGGACATTGAGAAAAATCATCAAAAACTGACAAAGAGAAGTGTTTATAGTACAAATGCCTTATTTCAATAGTTATCATAGATTGCCGTAAACCATTAGCAATTTTATAATAAATACCTTACATATTTTACCAATTTTCTTATTGACTTTGTAATGCTTAATATTATTTTTTTATTTTTTTGCATAGTCTAAGCACTTTACAAGTTGAAGAATGGTATTAAAAAAAAAATATTCGAATAATATTCTTTAAAATATAAAATTGAAACCTTTAATTAACATAATATGTATGTGATACATTGTCTATTGCACTATTGAAGGTAATTTCATTATCGGACTCTACGATTTTCATTTTTTTGTATGGATATTTTAGACAATTTCCTCTTCCAGAGCTTTTATCGAAACGGAATCAAAAATTGTTCATGATTGTCTGCTACAGTAGTACTAAGACAAGCCGTGCAATAGTTCGTATTTTATCTATTTTTGCTACTGTTTATTTTTGACACATGCCTAAACGATTCATAGTCAAACAATCTCAAATCTACCTCAAAAGTTGTTGTATTTTTTTATGTAGTAGGTAATCTTATCTTACTGAAATCATATTCTGTAAACAGATTGCAGTTATATAATGTGAGATATACATCCACCAGATACTAAAACCAATATCTAGAGGAAAAATCATGGATTTTCTTTTTCCCCTACCTCTATGATTGATTTTGATTATATAAATAAAATACTTTGATGGCCCTAAGTGTTGATAATGTTTAGTGAGCAATAAATTCGTCACATAATATATTAAGAATGATCCAAAAGCATATATTTAAAGGAAACTACCCCATGACCGTCAGAGCAGGTTGTGAATGAAGTTTTATCATTATTTTAATTTTTTTATTCTTGTGATATTTTGTTCCTAAAGTAATCAAATTGCCTACATACAGTTAGAAGCATAGCATACCCTTGGTTTACCATTAATAAAAGGACCTTAAGCTTAGAAAAAGGTGAAAAAATTGACTTTATCAAGAGGCATATAAGCCTCTAAAAGAATACACAATAGCCAACAACTACAACAGTACTTACAAATGTGTGGTTTATTTTGCCCCAGCAATGAAGGTGTGCTTCAAATTTGCTTGTTAGAGTACAATTTATTTTTTTTTTTAATAAATCTACTTCTACCACAAATAAGATAATTCAGGCATCTACTTACATTGTAATTGTGTGACATTTTATCCAAGTTTAGGGTCAAATTAAAACCATAAAACAACGATGTTAGGGCCAAAAGAAAAAACGTACAAAATATGAAAGAAAATTTTTTCCATTAATTATGATATTAGTGCACTTTAAGCTCCGTTATTGACTAACCTTTAAGTATCCTTCGGATTGGAGCACATTTGTCGTTATAAAATGATATTTTTAAAATTATAAAATTGATGGAGAGAAAGAACAACACCTCAAGAAACACACACACATAAAAAAAAATAAAACTCAAATTGAAGGGTTCGAGTGAGTTACGATCCATTCTTGTTGTACATATATTTAACTCTCTACAAATTCTTGGGCATAGTGGAACTAGCAATTCAGTTGGGATGTTATTATATTACTTATGAAAAATTGTTTACTTCATTTCATATTTTTACTATGTGCAATTAGAAATATTTATCTTCACTCTCATTGAATGCATTGATAATAATAATTAATTATTAATTCAAAGATTTCATGTAAGTATTTTTAACGTATACGAAATGTTATTATGATTTAGATAATAATAATAATAACATAGAAATGCATTTCAGCATAACAAAGTTGCAAAAAAAAAACAAGATGTTTTTTTTTTAAATATATGTACATAAAATTGAAAATTACTAATAAATTAATACTTTTGTTTTTTCTGGAAATAACTGATGAATTAATATTCCAATTCTATAATATTTTGAAATATCATTGCGTTTAGATATCAAATTTCAATGATGATTTTTCATTCCGCCAAGATACCTTGATCTATAGAATCTATAGAATTGCCTCTTAACAACAAATGTACTCCGCGTGTTGTTACCTTATTATTGACCAAGACATGCCATACAAATAAGCCTCACTCATTCATCCGTTCAATATTTATGAAACTGGATGGTAAGATCCGACATTACAAGAGCTTTATCATACACACACACATAACAAATATTTAATATTTTATATTCAATATGTACATAAGTATGTACCTTTGTAACCATGTGGTTGATTTAGTCCTTCAAATTGAAAGCTGTATGAATTCATGGATATATATATATATATATATATATATATACATAATAAGGTATTTTATAAGTTAAGTTCATGCATAAATAGAATGATTGTATACGCATAGAAATTATATATTCAATGGTCAAGGCCCTCTGAGATTCTACACGAAAAGGAAATTCAATATGAGCGTAGCATGTTTAAAATTTATGTAAATATGAATAAAATTGTTTATTTTATTAAGTATTTATATATATATATATATATATATATATATATATATATATATATATATATATATATATGCTGACTTTATTCATTGGTTGTACATAGAGTTAAGGGGTTGAAAAGTAATGCTCAAAGTTGAGATATTCAGGCTCATTGTAAGGTTAAAAATGTCACACTCTGAAGGATGGAAGAAAAAAAAAAGACTCGTGAGGGAAAGATCCATGAGTATATGAAACTGTTTACATACTTTGTGCTCAACGAAATCAAAAATACATTAGATATTTCTCAAATTTAGATGGTTTACGAGAGCTCAGGTGGAAGTTTAGATGATCTGTAGTGAGACATTGATTCGTAGATGCATAGCCTGGGTGCGCTAGATATCCATGTGTTCCAAATTTAGTTTTCACCGTTTTCATTATATTTAATAAAAAAAGAATCCTTGACCGAATAGTCCAGGGGGGACCTCTCACCCTAAATACCCTATGAGACCGGATCTTTGTATTTAAAAAGGAAGTCGGACTCCTCGTAAGCTAAAGATATTACCCCAAGGCTCGTGAGGAAAAGTTAAAAAAAACAACTTTGAAGAAAGAGGTTTTGTGAAAATTTCTCATATATATACCACAGACGTTCTTACAAATTTAGATGTATTACGAGAACTCGGTGGGGATTTTTTACTGATCTTTAAACGTTATACTGCTTCTTATACGAGGCTGCAAAGTGGATGAATTGAATTTCTTGGGTTGTTGGATGATTATTTAGAATGTTGACTTATTTAACTCAAATATTTTTCCTCCAGGTCCAGAATGATATGAATAGGTAAGAATTTAATAGACAGTCGTATATAAGTCAATTATTTGTTGAAATCTTTTCAGACTTCCCCCTTTGGACCAAATTTGCAACCCCACTTCTTCCCCTACTATTGGACAGCCAAGAGTAATAATCTGAGAACAGTTTTTTACAGACACAAAATGGATTGAAATATTTTTTACCACTTATTAAAAAAGTTTATTAACTTGAGGAATTCATGATTTAAATGTAAAATAAATTAAAGTGAAATAGGATTTTTTTTATTAGGTACTATAATAATTAATTAAAACTTCATAAAAAGTGTCCTTCAAACGAATTTCTTGGAATTGAATGTTTGAAGAAGGAATGACCGTGATAAGCATGTCATGTTTTTAATTTCGTCTCTAAATTTGTTCAAACCATCGTTTCATTGCCAAAGAAATAAATACAAATTAATTATTGCTTACTGATTTGAAGGACTATGTCAAATTAACAAATTCACCAACTTCTGATGGTTTAAATTATTATTTATATAACTATTTCAGTTCATTGAAATATCTACATTTTACACATATAATTCAGAGTAATTTAACAAATTAATTTATTGTTTATGGCTACCATTTGTTAGTTGGTTAAATTCAGTCTTTTTAATTTACTTTTAATTAAATATTTCAGCAAACCTAATCATTTTAAAATTCATATCTCCATCATTCTAATGGTAATTTATAATTTAATCACAAGTTTTTGGAAGATTTTGAATATATATTTTTAGAGTACTTTTAATAAGGATGATGGGATACTTCGTTGCCCGAAATATCACAATATCAAATTTGCTGATAAATCCTTTTCGTCTATATCGAAAAGTTATTCTATTCTTTGGTGTTTTGTTTTTTTTCATTTTGAAAAATAATAATAATTGACTTTTTTTAATAATTAATTGTATCATGATAACATCGTGACAATACTCTTGAAGGTTTGAGGAAGTAAAAAAAAAACCCAAATTCAGAGACCCACAGGGTAAATAAAAGACTTATTTTTTCAATGTTTAGAAATAATATATTAAATTTGCTCTTTGATAGTTGTTGCGAAATGATTCAATCCAGAGTGAAATGTATTAGAATGGTCAAAAAATCCTTATTTTTAAGGATTTTTAATCAAAAGGAGTACTAACCGTGGTGTTTAGTTCTTATTTGAGCCGGTAGTTGATGTTCCATTACGTCATATAAGTGTACTTGACCTTCCAATAACGAAACAGAAAAACAAGAATGCAAATTGTATTTTATAAATAAAAATAAACCAGTCTCCCTCCAAAAAAATAAGCAGTTTGCCCTTGTATTTGTATTAAATTACCCTTGACGACGTTTTTGTAATTTTTTTTTTTTCAAAAAAAAAAAAAGTTATTGAAATACCGATTCAAATTTTGAAACCTGAATCGTACCCGTCACCCGGCTTGACTTTTTCTTTGTAGGGCAAAAGTATTTGAGTAGTTATTGATCATTCATTTTATACAAGAGTGCATCTATCAACACTGCTTGGATGCGTAAGGGCCCCTGCATAAAGTGGAAGGAATGAATTAAAAGATTCCTTATCATAAATAAATTAACTTATACTGTACATTAAATGAAAACTAATCAACGGAGCATTGCATACTCATAAATAAATATTTTCCTATAAATGATTGTTTACAGATATGTATGTGCCATTTACATCTCAAGCAGTCCATTAATAGATAGTTACATGCAACAGGATCACATGGTCAAAGCCACTACTTCTCATTCATATTTTTTGAAGGAAAGCAAGAATGTAAAACAAGAATGCATTGATATATATATACATACATAAGTTTGCGATTTAAAACCTGCATTTGTATTATTTCTTCATTTGTAATCCGTAATTACATTTGTTTGTTTTTTCTATATATGTGACAAGTCAACAAGAAACCAAGTTGTTCTGAAATATTTCAAAAATGAGTGTAAACTGCACTCATATTATTCTTGAAGACATTCTCTTTTCTCGTTTGTATTAATAAGTTATTTCGACTAATGTAATAATGATTCGAATAATAATTGCAACATATCTATAGGAAAAAAATACTGGCCACAATCAAGAATAAAAAACATCTGGTATTTCTGTAGTTACTATGACGTAAAGGATTATGAATAGTTCTTAAGCAGATGAACTGGTTTTAGCTAACGTCCACTAAATAAATCTTTGGGGCTATGAAAAAGATGGACGTTCTTTCAGGGGCCATATCGGCTCCTTGTGCAGTTGTAATATTTATCCGATTGCTCTATTGGATAAACAACAATCCTTGGTTGTTTCTCAATATAAAGTGACATTTGAGCAATAACCGTACAGTATAGGTCTGTAAATGACTCCGAAATATTATTTGACCGTTATATTTATGAAGACAAAAAACTACAAAGTGAATTTTCTCTACATTTTCAATACTTGAAAACAAACTTCCTTTCTTGCTGACTTGACACATATACAACTTAAGAAAATAATAATTATTCATCAGTGCATCATAGCCCCTAGCAGAAGTATATAATAGACAGTTAACTATCCTTTTTTTTTTAAATATATTTATGGTATCAAATGGTTCTTTTTATTCACTTTTATTAGTGTACATATATATATATATCATTTCTTGAGGCAAGTCACGGAAATAAAAATATACCTTCGAAATAAAAAATAAAAAATGCATGCAGATATTAAAAGATTCATAAGAAGTGTCTGCTCAATGTACACTGATACATATAAATGTACATTTGTAAGAGTGTGAGGAGCAATGCTACTACTACTACACTCCTAGCCAAGACGTGGATCCTTATGAAAGGATCCAAGTATTACAAAATAGAAGGTAAAGTCAATATATTATACAAGGTATTTACAATGCATGAGTGTGTCTTTGTTTTTATAGCCTTTTAAAAGTGGTTTTTGATGTCAATATTTGAGCACAAAAATATGTGGTTTGACACTTTTAAAGGCTTTAAATTTCTCTTTAATGTGGTATGTAAATATGAATGAATTGACATGCTGCTTGAATATTAATGCATAGATTTGAAGCTACCTATATCATTTGTTGTCTATATCATTTGAGAGAGTTAAATAAGAATAGATTCAGCTATTTCTCTATTTCTTGTCAAAATCAAGGCTGGATCATTTCGGGTGGTGATGAAACTCATGATCCATCCTAAATTAAAGATGTAAAATAAACCAGGACTGAGATGAGTTTCTCATACAAACTGCAGTAATGTACAGAGTGTCACAAAAAATGTCTGTCTGTCATTCCTGTCTTGAGGGATTGAGTCTAAAAAAACAACACGTAAAGTTAATATATTAGCTATTTTCAATTATATAAAATAATGTTGTCAAAATGTACGAAAAAAACAAAAAATGATACTTGTAAATATTCTTACACTTTTTAATGTGTATACATTTTTTTTTGGGACACCCTGTATATAGAGAGACAGCACAAGAAAAAATACTTTTTGAACACAGACATACAATCAAAGAGATCCAAACATACCTTAGAGTGAGCCTTAAAATAATCTGGAGGAAATATAAGAAGTGCTTATTCAAGACTGGGAGTTTTTCAATGAGGTTTTCTAAAGGAAAACGAAAAGTCTGTTTTATATATTTCTATTGTAAACATTGTCAAGAAATAGCTTGACCTTCATTCTAACAACCTGGGAACTTTGCAATTTTATTCTGAGGCTTCATTGATCAAAAAAAAAAAAATATAAACTAGTTACTTGCTACTAACAAAAGTGTTGTTATCATCGCCTCAGATTAAAAGTTGATGCAAATCAACTGAGCATTTAATAATTAATTAACTATCTGAAGGAAGTGTCGTGTTCTGTAGACATAGGAGGAGGTATCGATTCAAGAGTCAGAAATGGGATTCACCTATTTGAAGGATTCAAAAATAAGCATATTCTATATTATTATTTTTTGTTGTTTCTAAAAATGACATTGGACCTATGCAAATTTATATTTACAAGGATTGTGAATTGAATATTTGAGTTACTTGGCTTTAAAAAGAAGGATCGGACGAGAATGGGTCCTTTTCACATGTTATGTGTATTTTTGTAGATCTAGATTTATTATTTAGTATATCCGTGCTTAATTCAAGAAATACTAAATAGACACGAGGAGCCTAATGAAAGAAAAAAATATTTTAATTAATAAATGAATTAAAACAAGTAAGTATTAGAAGAAATGATTTAAAAAAGTTTTGAAACAAATGTACACCCATGGGTCCAATAGCCATTTTCCTCAACCAAATGAATTTGCTTCCGATTGGAACCTTTTTATTCTCATATTGTTATGAAGGGTGGATCATAGAAATAGCTTGGAACATGGCTAGATCTTAAATCTAACTAGGGAATGGTGTAGTGGAAGACCAAATAAGTTTCCAGAATCAGCAAGGACAACGTTTTAGCTCATATTAAGTCCTCTTGAGACAAAGTAGAGACGAGAAGAAACTCTGAGAGCCACCTGAAAAAAGGGTGCACAAAGAGTTTGTCCTAAGTCATCAAGTGGTCCATGGGTGGACATTTTGAATGAATGAGACCTGAGCATATTTTATTTTCCATTCTTACAAAATCTTTTAATCAATCGATTAAAATACTTTGTCAATTAGTTTATTCAGATTTGTCTACATACATGATTTTAAATTTACATTCGGCCTGATGAATAAAAGGCAGACTAGCATACAACTCAATTCCATTAGAATAATGTAGTTTTCTATTCATACGAGCGTATGTAGAGTGTGTGTCAAAAGGCTTTTTATTAGAGGTCTATTCATTTATTGCATTCAATCTTTATGCATATATATATATATATACATATATGGTACAAAAAAAATAAATAAATGGCTTTGAAAAGTAATGGACATTGTAATCATGTTTGAATTTAATGGAATTTTTATTACTTTCGTTAACGAAAAAAAGATCTAAACTCTTTTCTTCTTTATTTTTTTTTCATTCTTTGAAATTTGTACATATGAAGGGCATAAGAATAATTGCATTCGTGAAGATTTTGAAGCACGTTTTGTATCCTATTTTTTATTGCAATACATACATATACATATTTCTGGACTATGCTCTAACTATATACTTAATTACATATACATACTATGTAGCACAAAATGTATCCATGGGTTAATATTATTATTAATATCTGATTTCATCTTATCTTAACTTTCAAATAAAGTTAATTTTAACTCACTCTATATATAGCAATTTTTATTTATATATATAATTTATTTTTGCTATTTTTCCCTACTTTTCAAAACTATTTTACTAAACACTAGCAGAATAAAGTGAGAATAAGGTGATAGGGGTCCTTCAAAAAAGCACGTAAACTTACCTTGCCCTCTCTGTAAGTAACACAGCTCAAGAAATGTAAACTTTCAAAAATCTTCAGGGGTATAAGAATAATAAAAGCTATTATTCAGTTGTACGAGCTGATTTATAATTTGTAAATTTTTGTTTTTCGAGAGTCCGACGGTTTTTGAGGAAACTGGCCCTACTTTTTGAGCTAATTTGGCCCACTATCCAACTTCAACTTAAATTTAAGCCTACTACTTAAGTCTATTCCAGTTGTTTTTTAGCAACTCTACCGTGAGTCTCTGATTTTCAGCGAATTTTTGCTCAAAATTGAATGAAAATTTGCACATTTAGATGTATAATTTCTTAAGGATTCTTATCGGGCGCTTGACATCTTGTTTGAAAGCTGTGGATCTCAGCTCTTTAATCCATACAAAGTACAAAGGATTTGGTTGACTTTTGGGCCTACTCCCGTCCCCTATGCTTCTAGGAGTCCCTTTATATCAAAACAAAGACTGGAAATGTAATTTGCATTAAAAACACTTGCGAAATAATATTCTTTAATGCACAAAATGAGTATTCTTCTAGACTTAAATTGAAATTGAAGTAGAAAAACTAATTAATTAATTAACTTTTCTTTGGTGCACTCAGTACAAAGTCATGCCAAATTAGTTTTTTCCGATTTGCATCATTATAAGAATGTGCGTCAAAGAAGGGAAATAATATTTAATTTAGAATTTTGTTAGAATTTTTTAGCAAAATTTTTTCCCCAGACTTATTAATTTTTTCAAGTCACGTCTTCATCATTGGGATTTTGACACGGATAGTAATGCCCCCATAAATAAAAAACAATATAAAGAGAGACAAAAAGTATGCTACACATGTCCAATCACTTCATCATGAGTGACAAAAGGTGCTGCATACTCAAGGGGAGACGGCACACATTTGTTCATGGATAATATTTAATTAGGTAGCTATTTCAATTTGAATACCACTACAATTATAAATACACATTACCCCTTTCCACAGTTGAACCTACGTTGCAACCATACGACTTTAGATTTAATGATTTTTTTATTTAGTTATAGTGAACGTCGAATAAAAACCCCCCATTGATTGCCTGGAAAGGTTTTTATTTCAATATGGACATTCCTTCAAATTAAAGGAATCAAACTTATCTTTCAAAAAAGTTATAGAGTATATTTATTGACGTCCCAGTTTGCACCTCTGCATAAATTGAATCTACTCCAAATGAGCAATTTTTTACCAAAATCTTAGAAAAACTTTGTTTTATTAGCTCTAAATATGAAAACGGATGAAACAACTTGATGTGAATGAAAAACGGCGATCTTTGAATAAAATTAAATTGTTATATAAAATGGCTAGACTTTTACTTAATTTTTTTATTATTTCGAATAGATAAGGAACCAGCAATAAGGTATAAGTTGTTTAATGAAAGTTATTCAATTTTACAGGCTAATTTTAAATCAGTAAAAAATTTTTCGATAGTCCTACGTTTTTTAAGAAATCGGACCCTACTCTTTGAGCCAATTTGGCCCCTTTTCCAACTTCAACTTCAATTTCAGCCCAGAAGGATACTCATTTTGTACATTAAAAAACAATGATCCGCTTGTGTATTTAATGCAAATTCCAATATCGGTCTTTGTTTTGACCTAAAGGGACTTCTAGGGGCGTAGGGGACGAGAGTAGGCCCATAAGTCGACCAAATCCTTTGTATTTAAATAATTCGTTGAATATTACATGAAATGGATTAATGGGGAATTCATACAAGAGCTAGGCTGAGACTCACAGCTTTCAAACTGTGGATGTCAAGTGCCAGATAAGAATCCTTAACTAAGGAGAAATTGTTCATCTAAATACTATGTAAATTTTCATTCAATTTTGATCAAAAATCCACTAGAAATCAGTGACTCACGGATGAGCTACTAAAGTATAAGTGCGCGTAATCAGCTGAAATCCTTCTGTGCTCTATGGGTGCAGTGTTTTTTTTAGTAGCTTCACCGTGAGTATGCTGAGTGTCTTCGATTTAGGTATCTTAAAATACGAAAATAAGTCATAGAATTAAATTGCCTTTTATTATTATGTCATTCAAATTCTGAAAGTTAATTAATCCGCAGATGAATTGATTCGCCATTATTTTCAAAAATAAAAAAGAGATAAATCGGTATCCCATTTGGCTTCAAAAATTCATATCAATCAAGCTCAACTCATGGGCTTATTTTATTTATTTTTTCTTTCTTTTTTTGAGGATGGAGATTGTGAGGTACAAAATTTGATCATTGATCATGAATTCCTTTGATGAGTGTTTTTAAAAGAATGTGCAAATTTTAATATTAACATCTGCAAATACAACTTATTTTGATATACGCGCACCTTGATGCTTTCTTTACGTAAGATATTAAATAATCCAAGACATTATTGCCTTGCAAATATTCGTATAAATTGTTTTTAACCTCAAAAAAAGTGCCTACTCACTTTACATAACCCTGTTTCCTTATGCTTTTGTGAACTATTCCCTTATAGAAATATGAAACATACATATAATTACAGCTATCGCTGTGCCAGATGTATTAAGGCTAATATCTATATAGTTAAGCTATAGTTTCAAATCAATTTTAGCACAGATTTTCATAGTTCTCTTCTCATTATCATATTTATAAACGGTGCCAAGCCGCAATGCATTATTATTATTGTTCAAAGGTAGGCACTTTTTTGTAGCTTGAACGGTTTGAAGGAATTTAACAAAAGTATTTAAAATTGGACTTTTGGGTAACCATATTTAGAGGGCATTGCCTTGGTCAATTGTATATTTAAAAAAACCAACTTTTTTTCTTAGTGGTAGAGCTCTGTTTTTAAAAGAGATCATTGCTTAAAGAAAGAATGCTCTGGAAACTGTACTATTGTATTTAATGAATTAAAACGAGACTATCTAATAAATTGATGTGAATGTAATATGAACTAGTTAGTAGCTTTGAATTTCACACGTCTTGTCCTCAACATCAGATTAAGAAGCAAAAATCTGACATATGGCAATCAAAGTAGGTTCCAGCGAACTCACTCCGCGTAAAAAGTTTGCATTCCCGAGAATGAATGCAAATAATTTTATTCAAATCAGGAGTTTGAGTAATTCTTCTCCAACTCATAAAAAAAAGTACTGACACAAGAAAAGTTAAAGAGAGAGACTCAGCCGCAGAGGTATCCTCTGCAAAGTTAAATTCAGATACTCATGTTCCAAGAACATTACAAAAAATCAATTACCACGTCGTTATATATTCATAGAATACAACATTTGGTTTCCTCAAAACATGTCATTTTTTTTCTTCACTTCTCCTGCCCCTTAAAAGTACATATTCTGAACATTGATTGAACTATTGAACTAAAAAATCAGCTGTTGTTGAGCAGTAAGCAATTTTTGAAGGAGTAAAAGAAAAACAACATGGACTAACATCTGATTGTAGGCCTTTTGTCTTTTTGAGAGGTGCAATGAAAATAACCACACCTATTTGAAAAATCTACCTGGTTCCATAAATAGTTACAATACAAAAAAAAAGACCTCCAAACACCAATTTTCTAGCCTTCAAGTCCATAAAATAAATAAATAAATGACTCGAGTATAATCCAGGTTGAAGCAGTTAGATGGAGATGAAAGAAATTTAAATATTTCTGCCTTTATTTCAAGCATGAATACCCACTTTAAAAAATGACCCTTCACCCCTTGATTGATAAGTTTAACAATTGAATTATCAAAAGGGTAATTTTTCTTTTACCCATCTAATACATATTTAAGTGTGTGTACAAATGTTAAAATATTTCTTTTCATGCAATATACCAAAGTCGTTAGCAAGTATGTAGAATCATATACCTATTGCATGACAATGACTTTATTCATAGATTAACTTTAAAAATAACTTTTTTTTTATTTGGCATAGTTTTACATAGAAATTACAGACTCCATGAACATACCTAGATCAGACATAAATTACTACATGTGTACATGTAATGCTCAATTTCAAAGAACTCTTTTTTCTATTCTTTTTTAAAGATAGATTTTATTGAATTGATTATAGTACATTGTAGTCCGCAAAAAACTTATTAAAACTGTTTCCCTAGGAAATAATTGCTGTGTTAGTAATAAACGAGCTACAAAAGTAGTAGCGAGCAGAAGAATTATGAAATCAGCTGAAATCCTTCTGTGTGCTACTACGTTAGTCTATTGCACTTGTTTTTTGTTTTTTTAGTAGCTCTACCGTAAGTCATTCATTTCTAGAGAATTTTTTCTCAAAATTAAATAAAAATTTAAACATTGATCCTACGCCTCCAGGATCCCCTTTAGATCAAAACAAGGACTGGCTTTTTACTGGTATATTACAGTCTTTTGAATGTTCTCCAGAGTTCTGAAGTTATGCACATTTAGAACATGTTTTAATTTTGGGAAAATTAAAAAAATCATTCTTAAGAATAACTCTTAGTATGGGGAACACATTAACACAAAACCTAAGGGTCATTTAGTTCTTTCACTTAACAATTATATTTTAGCTTTTGAATTTATTTTAACTGCACTTGAAACATGTTTCATGTTTTAATTTGTTTGATGTTAATTCTTATGGGCAAAATATTCAAATAATTATGAAGGAATTGAAAAAAATTATATTTTGAAATCTTTTTATATTGATCAATTAAGCTGAAACTTGACAACAATATACTATTAAGTATTAACATAAATAATTAATAATTAATTAGTCAAAATATTTGCACGAGACATTTTCAATGAATCATTTTAGAAATAACACTTTTACAAATTCAATTCCATTGTGGGATCTCCAAAATTTGTTCTACGAATATTTGAACAAATTTCCTTTACAGGAAACATGCCTATGGGGAACACACACTGGGAACTTTAACACAAAATCCAAGGGTCACTTTAAATCAAATTATATCAAATAACAAATTTACTTAACGTGTTAATTTATTTTTCATTTTTATCTAAATATAAAAAACCCTCAAATGAATACTGATCAACTCACATTCAAATAAATAAAAGGTAAGTGAATCCTTGATTAATTTTTTTTTAATACATACATGTGCGGCTCATAGATTGTGTAATTTTGCTTTACCTGTGTAATTATTATGTCTAGACAAGAGTGATTTACTTCTTATTATAAGCTGAAGATAAGTAAAAGGAAACATCAGTAGGAATGTAAATAATCATACTTAGGGATGCAATTAATCATTACTCGTTAACGATCTTGTTTTATGGATATTAAAAAGAAATTATTCATGACACGACAGACTTACTGTAAAGGATCCTTTTCAATTGGGATTTTTTTATATTAATTACCTTTATCAACTATGGAATATACAAGGAATTTATATTTTCAATTACCCCACATAATTACCTAACTAAGTGTCTAAATATGTAATTAATTCAATTTTAATAAATATCAGTTACATGTTGCTGTAAAAGCATACCTATTAGGTAGGGTTTTCTCTCCCGGGATCCCGTTTTCTCGGGATTTTTTCAGGGGATTTACACCAACAAGACATTATTTGCAATTATTTGCTCTAAACCAAAAATTTCACATTTAGTTAGATTTTTAATAGTGTATACTGTAATTTTTAAAGCTTTGCTAATGATTCAGTATGTTCATACATTGATATATTATACTAATGGCACTCAACGAAGCTCCAGAATGTTTCAAATTCTTCATGACAGTTTTTTTGGTTTTTTTATAAAAGACAATTTTCAACCTGTTAATAGGAGCTTCATTTCTGATTGTATGAAACGTTTCTTATATTTTTATAAGAATAGTGGGCCTTACGTATTACCTAGAAGCTCAAATAGAGTGGTCCCCAACCTCTAGGCCGCGGAAGAGTACCGGTCCGTGGATCAATCAGTACGGGGTTGCACAAAAAATTAATTAGTTTTTTCAGTTTTTTACTTCCCAACGTCAAAGGACCCTCGAACGGCCAAGGAAGTGATACGTGACCCATTTGTCAAGAAACTAGCTGAATCCAGCATGTCCGTGCAAGAAGAAGAAGACCAACTGCTGGAGATTGCAAATGACGGCGGCCTTATTACAGTGTTCGAGACAATAACTCTGCCGGTGTTTTGTATTAAAATCATGGCAGAATACCCAGAAATCGCTAACACAGCTCTGAAAACCCTGTTGCTATTTCCAACATTCTATCTGTGTGAAGCTGGGTTTTCTGCAGTGACAGCCACCAAAACCAGGCAAAGGAGTAGACTGGACATAAGTAACACACTGTCTTTGTCTTCTGCCATTACTCCCAGATGGGACTCTTTCGTTGCAAAGAAACAAGCTCCCATTGAGTTAGCGTTACGGACAGTTTTTGATGTTAGAATATGTTATACTGTTGGAGCAATGTGTTAATAAAGTTATTACTTCCTATTGTTATAATAGCATTGTAATGTTGTAGCAATGTGCTAATAAAGTTCCATATGAGGTCACAATGGATTCACATTTATAGTTATTATTAATATTTTAGCCTCCCAGTCCGTAGCAAAATTGTCAAGCGTTGACCGGTCCGCAGTTAGAAAAAGATTGGGAACCACTGCTCTAATAGACTATACTTATTTGAAGAAGTTTGTATCAACTATTGTAATTAGCCGTATGTACATCTATAATTGGTGATTCTCATACTATCACAAATATCTTTCACATAAGTGAAATTTTGTAGAATCTTTCAATAATGTATGGTTAGGAAGTCTGTCTTAAAATTAATTTTTCTTCTTACAATATATGACATTAAATGTCTTATATTTCAAAGATTTTGCTATTCTTTACTTCTGCATCAGAGAGCTTCCCCTATGATACATTTAGAAATCAGTTTCATGGAATCCCTTCCAAGGACAATTGAAAATGAGAAATCTTCATTTGCTGAGTTAAATAATGATAAATATAGTTAACTTTGAAAACGAGTACGAATGTCATGAATAAGTCTACAAATACTTATAGATTAATTTACTATTCGTCATGAGCAAGCCTTCTATAGCTTTTTTTTTGTAGATATATCACTATATATATAATATATGCAGTTACCTACAATTTCAAAGATTCAAGGGCAGTGAATGAATCAAATTTGCAAAGGTATTTATTTGATACTATAAATACAGCGACACGGGTACAAAAAAAAGAAAGAAATTAAATGTTTTCACCATCTTTTCCTGAATTTTTTTATAGATATCATTAATTACAAATTTACTATGAGAATAATGAGGATCGTTCTGGCAGCAGCAGCAGCTCCCTCTGCCAAAATAATCCATGAAGGCTTATAAATAATATTCATCATCAGAATAGATTATACATAATTCAAATAATGTTGTTTCTGATGAGGTGGTTATATGTAGGTACGATAGGAATACCCATGAACTATGATTAAAGATATGTAGATAGTTATTCATATAAAAAAAAAATATGTATATAGAGGATATTAAAAGGGCGGACAGGCCATATAACATTACATATGTATGTATCTATGAGGATGAGTAGAAAAAAAAAAGGGTATTGCAATGAAAATACATAAATTATATATATATATATATATGTAGACTCAGGATTAATTTATGTTGTTATGAAATTACATATTATGAAGATAAATAGTATGACCATAAAAAAACTAAAAATGGTAAAAATATATATTTAAAACTTGTAAAACATGGGTGTTTATACATAGTATTTATTCTCATACTCTGTATACAAAAAGAAAACAGAGAAGAAGAAATTTGATTACTTATTTTTACTGCTCAATCCTTTTGGCAGATATTAAATTTATTAATATCTGCAAAAGTGTGCTTAGTATGTGTTTAATTGATTTGAATACTTTATCTAGGCATACTATGCACTAAAGAGCATTTTAAATAAAGGTATTCATTTTATCTATGCAATAGATACATGATTCTAGTTATTATCTACATAACTATAAAAATAATATGAATGGAATAGTTCTTTATGAAATTTTATTTGGAATAATAGGAGTTTACCCTTTGCAGTATGGCTGAAAAAAATAACTATTTTTATGGCTCTACTCTAAAAAGGTTTAGTTAAATAAAACATTGTGTGAGTTTGTTTTATAATCGTTTTTATCATATGAATAATAGAGATATTTAAAATAGATTCCATTTCATATATGCAATCAAAATGAATGCTTACTTTGTTTACGAACTAAAGGGCTATAAACTAAACTAAACTTATTTCAATGGTCTACTAATAGTTAGTTTTTTGTTACATTTCTTAGAATGGATATTTTATGTGGTGTTCGGTAAATTTATTGACATCAATTCATCAACTGTCAATTGATCGATGGATAAATTCATCGACCATTAACTCATCAATATGTAAATTCATCGACTTTTTTCTCCCAATGAATACTTTCAACAGCTTAGAGCAAATTTGTTTTGGCTGGATTTTACACATAAAGACCGACCAGTTTAAGATTCTATAAAGAAATTGAGTGCATAAAATAGCAAAAATTATTATTTTAATTACATATTTAGGACTTGCATTTACAAAAATATACGACAACCAACTTTGAAACCCTTACAAAAAACCATAAATTAAATTTATTTCTAGATTTTAAATGGATTTGTTGTTCTTTTATCCCGAGTTAATAGAGGCTCATTTAACTTAACGAAACCCCTATCCTTGAGAATTGAACAAAGCATAAACGATGGTTTAGAATAGGGTGGTTTATTTCTATTAGAGTTAACTATATTTAAAACAATTACCAATAGAAGTGAACTTGACGAATATAAATTAATAGTTTATTATTAAAAGCTAGTTCATCATGTGGTTAACAATCTATGTAGAGGCAGGAATAGGTGTACACGAAATTACATACTCCAAGCTGTTGACAGTATTCATTGGGAAAAAGAAAAAAAATGTTGATGAATTTTCCTAGACCCCCAGTAAATATAGCATTTAGATACATAATCATAAATAACCAATGAAAAATAATAATTAATCAAGATTGATACACAAAACCATTGCTCTAATCACAAAAGTCAGCCTTAGAAATCCATTGGCCACCTCTCTCTGTGACGAAACTCGTAAATTATATTTATTTTTAGATTTCAAATGGATTTGTTGTTTTGTTATCCCAAGTTAACAGAGACTCATTTAACTTAATAAACCCCTCTCCTTGCGAAGCAAAAACGATGGTTTAGAATAGGGTGGTTTACTTCTATCAAAGTTAACTAGATTTAAAATAATGTGATGATAACTTGACGAATGTAAAGAAGCACACAAATAGGAAACGACAAATTATAATTAAAAGTTAGTTCATCATATGGATAACAATCTTACCAGAGGCAGCAATATGCTTACACAAATTTACTCTAAGCTGTTGAAATTGTTACTTTGAGGATTCGAAACAAACTCGAGACCAAAAGAAAATTAAAAAAATCGAGATCTGTCTTGAGAACCACAGGACTATATATTGTAAAAAAAATTACCAAGAAATAATTACGATTTTAGAACATTTTCAAAAGTACAATTACTTTTATATCGTTGAACAATCCTTTGATGATAATAATTGAATTGAATACAGTGATCAAAATTGAAATACATATATATATATATATATATAATCAAAAGTACATTTTAATTGTCAGGGCATTATGATCCTTTTAACAAATGAGTACTCGTTAACTATTATTTAGATTGTGCAGTCCTATTATTTTTACTGGTTCTTTAATATCTGTTATGAGCTCTTATTCATTCTTATGAGTAGATAATGACCAAAATCACTTAGGCTAATCTTTAAGACGGGTATGTTTGATGGACTTTGTTTATTTCAATTTTTTTATTATTATTATTTATGCCGTTAAGTCAAGTCTTTTAAAAAAAACAAAAACATATTGTGTGGAGTGGAAGAAATATTTTGCGACACTGGCTCCAACTATTTGAAGTTATTTGGTTCCGACACTGACTCAAATAATTATTATTTGAAACTATGCGACTCTATTTACGATTATTTCAACTCTAGAGGTACATTTGTAGTTCTAAACCCCTAAAAACTAAGATATGAGACCCCGAATTATCTAAGTTTTTCAAAAAAGAACTATTAAAATTGAGCCGTATTTTTGATACTAGCTGGTTTAATTATAAGCCTTTGAGAATTTGAGAACTTTTTTTTATCAAATTATTATTTGTACGAAAATGATTGTACGTCTCTAATTTTAACTTCGACTCCAACCATTTAAAATTGTACTCCTCGATAAAACATGGTGCTTATCACCGACTCAACGACGACTCTGTTAGAAACCTTGAAAGAGACCATATAATTTCAAACATTGAATCATTCTACAGGGTCCTCAAGTTTCACGTATAATGGGACTGAGACTCACGCAATCCCATCACCCCCACACATGGATCATTTTGTCACTTTTGTTTCATAGCTTTGATGATAGTTGGCCCATAATAATATGGAATTGTTCACTGCTTAACAAAATCAACGCTTAGAGTACTAATAAGTAGCAACTTTACCCTTTTTTGGGGAATAACAGGCTGTTTTCTGTGTATTTATGAGTTCAAAAGGATATTAATATTTCCAGGCTTGCCTCAGAGAATTTTGATTGTTTCAATTATTTTTAAAAGTCGATTTTCGAGCGAACCGAAAAGCTAGGCATCATTTAACAAGGAAATATTGTTTATTTTCAATTTTTAACTAAGATAAACTTAGTTAACTTTTATTAAATGCATGGATCGATTTGTCAAAGTTGTCGAAATAACAAATTTTGTTTGTCAAATACACGACTGGGAAGTTTTTTTTTTCATAAAAAATTCCTCTTTCTTACAATTAAAAAAAGTCATCTTAGTCAGTGAGTCTGATTGAATGGCATCCTACAACTAATGACGTCATAGCACTGATAGCGTCATGTAGTATGCACGAAAAGCTTTTTGGAATAAACAAAAAGTCTATGTATTCTCCCTTCAGATGTTGTTTTTCATCAGTTGACTCTTTTGATTTAAAGCAGCTGACTCCTACGTGTTATGAACTCCCAAAGGGCATCGTTATTATTTATGATTTTCATATATTATATATAAGATATATTAAATGAAGGATTGCGCGCCCTTTTTTTGAATGATTGAATAATAAACAAGTATTAATTATTGATTAGTATATCTGTAGAATTTATCACCATATATATTATCTAAATAATAACTCTGTCCAATATTAAAACGATTTGGCAACAAGGAAAATACAGAAGGGTACTAGCAGCTACCAGTTGTTGTTTTGCCAAATTATTCCTTTCCCTTTTGAGAGTTGAGGTTCCGAGTGGACAAAAAAAAGCTCATCGTGATGTAAGATGGATTAAAAAGACTCTAATAATAATAATTGAGAGCCCTGCACTCTCCATCAGGGTTATTTGTAGTCCCTGCAAGGAGTCCAATTAAAAACTCTGAGTGAGAACTCTTTTTTTTTTCCTTCTTTTTTTTTTCCTTACTCCAGAAACATAAATTATGTAGTAACAAGGTTTATTCTCTATGATACTCCTTAGATATGTAGTAGACATGAAGAAGTAGTTCAAATTTATTATTTCATCATAGCCTTTATATTTTCAATAAAGTAGGCGGAGCCTATGTGCATGCATAGGTAGACTATATACATACATATAGATAGATTATAATAATCATAGGTAAATAACCATCTATAATCATCATAATCAGTGGATTTTCCTTCAAGGGAGAATTATCCTTCAATGTCTTTTTTTTCTTTTTCCTTTGCGTCACTTTTCTAAAAAATATTGAACCATGATTGCATAAAAACTACTTGCTATTATTATTATTATTATATTTATTATTTGCAAAATTGTTTGCACAAGAAAATATATATATATATATATATATATATATATATATATATATATATATATTGACACATTGTTTTTATCATAACTTTTTAGCACGTTCATCACCACAAGGTGAAAGTTGAGGTCTTCATATATATATATATATATATATATATATATATATATATATATATATATATATATATACCATTACAATGGGGCTCTTTCACTAACCACAACTTCATATTGAGTGGGTCTTTAGATTGTTTTTTTATTATTATTTGTGTGCACTAAGCATGAAACTTTATGCAGCTCGGGAATAATTTTTCTTCCTCGCATATTGTATTATCTGCATATATGTGACTAGTCAAGAAGAAACTCAGTTTATTTGAAATATTTCAAAAATGAGTGTGAACTGCACTCATATTCTTTAATTAATTGGCTTTTGTTTGTATTAATAGGATATTTCGATATTTTAAATAATGACTCCAATAATTGCAATTGTATAATAGGAAAAAAGCAACTGCCACTAAATAAATCTCTAGGTAAATGAAAAAGATGGACGTTCTTTCAGGGACCAACTCGGCTCCATGTGTAGTCATAACATTTATCCAATTGTTCTATTGAATAGACAACAATCCTTGATTTCTCAAATAAAAGTGACATTTTAGCAAAAATCTTACAAGATAGGTCTTAAAATGACTCCAAAATATTTGGCCGTAATGTTTATGAAGTAAAAACACTGCAAAGTGGATTTTCTTCTTTGGAATATTTGAAAACAAACTTGCTTTTTTATTGACTTGACACATATACTAATTGTATCTCTAAACCTTTCTTTCAAATATAAAAAAAATATGGTTAAAATATTCATATATGTACTTACTTATCTGACACACTTTGATGTATGTATTGCAATAAAATTTGAATATTGAAATTTGTAATATTTAACTTGTAAAACTGATGCATATTTTTGCGCTTATGCAAGAAAAAGGTAAAAGTGTATCAACTCTCCCTCACTTCCCCTATATATGCATAACTAATTCCTGTTAAAGTGTACTTTTTTTTTACTATTAGAAGGAGGAATTTTCCTAAAACGTGTATTGCACAAACAAAACTCGTTATTTCGACAACTTTGACAAATCTGCCTATGCAGTGGATAAACAGTATGCAAACGATCTAACCTCTTTGTAAATTATTACAATAAACCAAGAACAGACTCTCAATATTAAATAAGTTTTTCAAGAGCTTCAGGATTAAAAAATATATCATAAAAAAACGAGATATTACAGTCATATAATGACACGATTGAAAAAGAATGGTCACAATTATGAAAAAACCAAAAGCATTCACTTAATAGCTTCCTCGATTACCAAGGAGAGTCTTCAAAAAACAACAACAACCTAAAGTTCCATTATTTCTTGGATAAAAACTGCAACACTTTTGTTCGCATCTTTCAGAACGTAATATATTTGATAAAATACAGGTAAGGAGTTCATTCATCGTTTCCGTGTATTTTGTAAGTAATCCCTTTTTGTTATGGAGCCTCTACTAAAGTAGTCCGTTCATATAGAAAAATCTTTGGGCTAACTTGATAAAAAGGTATGTTTATCGACAAATAATTAGACTGCACATTCAAAGAAAGAAGCTTAATGGTCTTTTTGGAATGTATTCCTAAAATATTGTTTGATCTGTAGTTTGAAGAGCAATGGTCACGTGTGGAGTATGTATATATTTGAAAAGTTTCCCTTCTGATAGGGGTTTTATCCTACATGGAAAAACCATGCAGAGTTTTGACAAAGAACTAAAAGAATTAACGAATCACTTTATAGGTAAGGGTAATGGGTTTTGTACGGCTTTAAAAATTATCTTAGCTGAATTTGATACATTTATGGGCTAGGAAATTCTTGTTAAAGAACATTTATATTTACTTTCTATTATTCAGAGTCTCCGTTTCAACTCCATCATCCCTGATGACGTCAAATTATCTTCATTCCTAGCAAGTTAAATGACTGCAAGTCATTTTCAGACACTATTAAGAAATGGAATACTTTTTAGATTCTCTGTGATTTCTTTCAGAACCATTGTCTAAGGTGTCTCTACATCCTTTTTAGGAAAACGTCCCTTAAAGTCCACTCTAATTCCATTTCAAGATTATTTAATTATGCAAGGAATTAAGATAAACATTTCAAGAACTATAGTATCAATTCATATCATGTAAATATATGACGTCCTCTTAAACAAGCAGATACAGATTGTCGTCTGGAGCCCTTGATTTTGGTGAGGAGTTTTTTAAAGGCTTTTGTGATTTCTAGGACATTTATTCTGGGAATGTTCTACTTAAACAATTAACAAAGAAATTACATATTATATACACAATACAGCCCAAAAGGAATTATCAATATGAGCAAAGTCATATTTATCAATAAAGTCTATTTAAAAACAGATTCACTCTTTATTCTAATGTTTCAATGATAATGTGTTAACATTCTGGTATTTTTTATTGATGTATTTTAAAACTTTTTACGGTTTATATTAAGTAATATTTATTTATTTTTAAATCTAAGTATATTTGAGTTCTTAAATTGTATGACTCTGGATTAATTTGACATATGCAATTGAATATGTTTGTGAATAAAGGCAAACCTAAAAATATTTGTTGCGAGATTCTTATATTGAAAATGAATATTTTGAGATGTTTTATGTAAAATTATCCATCTACAATTAGTAAATATTCTCTGCAGTCAACCTATAACATTAAGTGTTTAATTTAAAATTTTCATAGATATAAATTTCCTTAACTTCTGGACAAGATTTGAAAATGTAGTAACGCGAATGGAATTCAAATTATTCAAGGTGTATCTTAAACATACCCTATTAAAAAGTTTTATACCTTTGTTAGTATTAAAACGTGAACATAGTTAAATGTTTAAACTAGATTTAATTCCACTTTTAAACATAAATTGTTTGTGTAATCCATTATTATTGGTTCAGAATTTCTTATTTTTGTTCAAACCCAGATTTCACAGTGAATGCCGCTTCTAATTAATTGGCTTTAAACATATATTTTCGGTTACTTGCAAACCCAAGTAGATAATCATACTCTTTGTCAATTGAAAATGTCATTTTTTAATGAATAAATTTGCTTATAGAAATGAACTTAAACATCGGTACACTTAATAATATTCTTGATCCAAAAAAGGTTATTTGAAGAAGAAGACAAACTCAGTGCATAACTTTTTTTTCGGTGAGTCATAAGATATTTTTTTTAAAAATAGATGTTTATAGCTTAATGCAGTGCTTCTCAAACTTATTTATTAACACAAAGTGCACATATAAGATAATAGAACACGTTTTGAACAATATTTTTGGCGTTGTTTCTTAAGATTAATGGAAACATACTTTTTGCGGTATATCTGGCTATTCTTTGAGACACACTATATCTCATATGCAAGGGTCAAAAAACACTGGCTTAATAAAGCAAACAAAACGACACTTAGTACAAGATACGATTTGTATTGTATCTCAGAATCTTTCCACGAAAATGATACATAAATAAAAAAGGTCTCAAATCTATTGGCAATACCAAATTGAAATTCAATCAATCAATGTTCACTAATAAATATGAAGTCAATAATTCAATAACTCACAAAAAATACAGTAAAAGTTTTTTTTTTTTTTTTTTTTTTGTAAGTAGAATAACTTACCAATAACTTACAAAATTCATATTTTTTTTTACACAGTGTGGCTACTGAATCATACATATCATTGATATGGTCCTATGTAGACTAACAAAAATTCACTTACTCCTCTCAAAAGGGTAAACGGACAATGGGAGGAATAATCATAAGGGCTCAAAATATTCTAATAATAATAATAATTTCACTTTTTTTTCTTTACCTATTTCGATGTGAACATGGATTGCGCTAAAAAATTAGCTTGACGCGAGGGCACATATATGTATGTATGTACGGTAGGTAGGTACGAATATCCTACTCCAGGTGAATGATCTTTAAAAAAAGTAATCCACTTATTCTAAAGAAAAAATATTGCACGAGGAACTGCCTACATAATATATTATATCATTTATAAAAGTTCATAAATAAATGTTTGAACTTTATCTATCAGAAAAAACGTAGAGTTGTATATATATTTAGACTCTATTAAAGAATGTTTTTTTTACTACTTATTCCTTGAAGAACTAAGTAGTTAAATACATACTAATTCCTTTAATACTAATAGTCCCACTAACATAAAACATTGTATTTATTTGTTTGTTGACTGTTAATTTATAAACTACTCTATTAAAGCTCTGGAACGTTGATTGATCTCTAGTGAACAATTTTGCACCAGATATTATTGAAAAATAGCTTCACAATTGGTAAGATTTGACACATTGTTACTAAATGATTTTGTATCCTTTTAAAATCTTTTGTTTTTTTAGTCTTTCTAAAGAAAAGATTGCGATATAGATAAAATAAAGATAATATTTGCTGAATAATGAACAATAAACTTACTTCTTCAAAACGTCAACTTGGAGATATTTTTTTTTATCAATAGGAAGTTGCAGATTATTGTGAATAATTTTGAACAGTACTAATATTGTCAAAATGAGGGTGTGTAACATAAGAAATAGGGTGTGGATGAAGGGGTTATCAAGAGGTGGGTCGCGATCCCAAAGGGGGTTGCGTAGCAAATAAGTAGTAGAGGAACTTTAAAATGTTTTTTATTCCCTCTCCTTCATAGAAAATAGAAGGGAAATTAAGTTGTAGAGAAATGTATGAAAGTCTTTAGTGATGGATCCCTAGGGATCTTTCGAACTCTAAAGAAATGGGAGATCATAGAGGCATAAAAAGTTGGGAATCCCTCACCTAATATGTATAAGACTCAAGTTACTTTTTGAAGAAGTTACTCACACAATAAATATCTTTGTGTATCGTAATTGGAAGTGTCATTCATTTTTAACACAGATCAATTTTCACTGCATTTCTCAAATTTTCCGTTTAAAACAGTGGTCCCCAACCTTTTTCTAACTGCGAACCGATCAACGCTTGACAATTTTACTGCGGACCAGGGGGTTGAAGTATTTACAATTACAATAAATGTGAATCCATTGTGACCTTATATGGAACTTTATTAGCACATTGCTCCAACATTACAATGCTATTATAACAATAGGAAGTAATAACTTTATTAACACATTGCTGCTCCAACAGTATAACATATTCTAACATCAAAAACTGTCTGTAACGCTAACTCAATGGGAGATTGTTTCTTTGCAATGAGAGGGCCCCATCTAGGAGTAATAGCAGAACACAAAGACACCCGCAGTGTGTTGCTTATGTCCAGTCTACTCCTTTGCCTGGTTTTGGTGGCTGTCACTGCAGAAAACCACGCTTCACACAGATAGGATGTTGGAAATAGCATTATAACATTAGGAAGGTATGACTTTACATTGCTGTTCCAACAATATAGCATATTATAACATCAAAAACTATCTGCAACGCGGAATCAATGGGAGCCCTGAGCTTATTTCTTTGCTACGGGATGAGTCAATTAAGAATTATCAACTCAAAAATAATTCACAGCTAATTATCATTTGTAATTTCCATTTATACTTAATATTGTGTCCTTCTTCTACAATCTGTAGATAAAGTAGTAAGTCTCCCTTTATTATCGTTTATTTTTTAGATAATAAATAAGACAGAAATAACTAATTAATTAAGGCGCAGCCCGGGGGTTGAGAACCACTGGTCTAAAAAGTCAACACAGTAAGACACATCTTTATTTATTTAAATCAAGAAATATGTTTGAGAGTAGACACAAGAGGTAATTGAAGTTTCACAAATCAACGATTGGAACACGTTTGTGAAGCAAGACCAGAGAGATCAACAGCTGTGGTAAGAATTAGAATTAATAAGAAACAGATTGTTATTGAAGGATTTAATTGAACTTAAAGTTTTTTTAAAAAAAAAAAAAAACAGAAAAAAAACACAACGTATATTGGGAGAGAGCAAATGGCTCTTAAGTATGTGTTTTATTTATGGTTTGTTACTATTATTATTATTGATCAACAGGTAGTTAGTTCTAAAAAAAAGTGTTGGAAACAATACCCAACACCACTTCGATAGTAAAGGAATTTGATACTCTCAACAACATGGGCAAATATAAACATACATATATACATGACTCATTTCCACAAAAAAGTATATAGTTCCATGTAGGGAACTTAAAATAGTTTTCTATTTCATATTTGAGTCATAGCACATTTGCTATTTATATATATATATATATATATATTTGACGATACAAAAAAAATAATATTCAATTCGGTCAGAAATATTATTTAGGTAAAGATTTTCACTTTATACTCCTGTTGTTTTGTTTTGTTTTTTTAAAAAATGGGGAGGTCCTTAGAAAGTTAGAATGTTGTTGAGGCACTCCTTCTACTTGATTTGCTAGCCTACAAGTGCCTAATGTATGTAAATTAAATGTACATACATAGTTTTACACAAAAACAAATGATTTATTTATTTTTTGAGCCTGACATTTCATAAATAGGAAATTCCTTACTTTGTTGTTATTATTATTATTATTATTTGCAAAAAAGTGATTATATTATTATTTACTAAGAAGTTAAAATGAATTCATGACGTAGGGAAAAGAAGAAGAAGGAAAAAAAAGTACCCAAAAAAAAAAAAAACCGATTATGCAAACTTACATACATACACATATAATTTCCCTTGCATGAGTCGTTGATAATATATACATATATAAAAATTCATTTTCTCTTCCTTCGTTCATCTCACTTTTTTCATTATATTTTTTTTCTTTATATACCATCTAAATATGTATACCTACCTCACTTTTTTCGTCTTTGTTCAATCATAGCATATGTATATCTTCATCTATATCAGAGGTGGTCTTCCCTGCTCATCAAGTCAATGTATAGTACTTACATACTATACTTTTTCAAGTTCAATATGGGAATGAGCAAGCTCAATATGGGAATAAATAATAAAAAACAATATTCAGGAAATTGAACATAATAATAAGTTTTATAATTAATGAAAATAAAAAAAATGGATTGAGACTAGTAAGACTGTAAGGCCCAAGTCTTACAATTGTGTGAATTGAAAACTCTTCTTCATTCAAAACATCTTCAATCCTGGAGTGGGCCAGAGTATAATTATGAATACTAAGGTCTACTGACCTTCCATATACATACATCCTTTGCTTTTCTTAAGCATTTAGGCACCCACTCCATTGCTGCTGTATCCTCTTTGAAACTTCCTCGTCTCACCTTATTTTTTATTTTCATAATTATAAAATTTACTATTATGTTAAATTCCCTGAATATTGTTTTTTATTATTTATTCCCTCATTGAACTTGCTTATTCCCATATTGAACTTGAAAAGGTATAGATACATATGTAGGTTTTGAATTCCGGCTCTCTTTTGGCTTGGCTCACTCAAAAGGATCCTTTTTTTTGCATTCAAATGATGCTTCCTCTGATTTTTATTTTTTTTGCTGATTTAAATAACTCATGCCCAAAAGGAACTTTCAATAACTATGAGTACAATTAACTATGCTACTGATAAAGTCTTATTAACAACATATGTACATTGAAAATAATCTGGAATAGTGTGTCATACAGAAAGACATATATAAATATTTGAAATAAAATAGTGTAGAACCCTGGATTTTCAATTTGTATATGTCTTGGGTGAGTGTCCTTCCTCCAAATATTTTGGTGAGCGAAATAAACTTGGTTTACGAACAAATATTCCTAGCAAAAAGTGTTGGAGTATCATAAGTGAATATCATGTTTGGACAAGAACCTGAATGAGGACAATGATTCCATTTGCAAACTCTATTTTTGAGAGTCTGGAGAAGAGATGGACTAATAAAAGGAAACTTTTTTTTCTTCATGATAGAAAAAGGAAGTTTTTAAAAGTCTTATCGAGAAAAACTCAATCTAATTAGACAGTGCATATGTAGAGGATAAATTCGTTTAGCGATCACATGAAGTATCATTTACCTATAAATTCTAAGACGTAGACTGAATCAAGTTTCTTTGGAAGAGTTCCTTTTATTATAAATATGCCAAAATGTGAAATGATTCCAGGAAGTGTAGACTAAGTAGTACAAAGTTTGACAGTACATAGTGGAAATCGATTATATTAATTGTTTATGTAATTCATTAATTAGGTCAATTGTATATACAATAAAACTAAATAAGATTTCGATGTTAATTTTTTGGGTCGTGAATAGACTATCCAAACTCCCATTGACTCCCCAATGGGCCTTATGGACTCAGATAACGAGCAATCTTTTAGAACTCTGAACTTATACTTTAAATAATTACGTATCATACAAATAACATGCAACTAAATCAATAATTTTATTAATATGAACTATAATAAACAGTTGGTATTTATGACGATTTTTTATTATTGAATACAATTTTGACTTTCTAGTCAATGTGTGTCTTTGAAAGACTAAGATACATCAAGAGAGTAGTGCGTTTATGAGTAAAAACATTAATAAAAAATCCACCCAACTAATAGACCTCCAAAGTTAATAGAACAAAACTCCGTTCAGTTGCTGTGTTTTAAATAAAATATGAATTTATGGCTTATGGCTTTAATGAGAGCTAACCATAAAAAATAAAATGAATAAAAGATTCAACCTTGAGTAAAAAAATAAAGATTTTTATGAAGTAGAAACATGAATTTTGGGATAGTTGAAAGCAGAAGGTAACGAACTTTTAAGACTTTGTATCTAAATATAGTTTTACTTGGCAGGTTGAAAATAAATAGATAATAATTAGTTTTTCGTATCAAATCTGGTTTTCGTAAAATTTATATTTGAATTTCTAGGTTTATTTAAAACTTTGAGTAGGCTTGGATCATTTTTTGAGCATTGACAAAAATCTGAGATCCTAAGGATGAAGTAAACAAATTTTTAGCAAGCATTTAGGTTAATTTCAAAATGGTAGAAAGTTCTTCAAATCCTGAGAAAATGGTGAAGAAGTTGGTACTTTTGAAAGGACTTTGTTAAAAAAAAAAAGAAATCATCTTCAGTTTTTGAATTGTTTTTAACTTATAAGGGTTAATTTAAAGCAGGGGTGTCAAACTCATTTCACATAGCGGGCCATACACTACCCCTAGGTAGACGTCGTGGGCCAGACCATTAAAATTATAGCAGTCTTAGCTATATAAATAACCAAAATATCATATCTTCTCTTTGTTTTGATTTAAAGAAGAACAAGAACATTGTTCAATTGAACTAAAAATTTATTAAACAACACTTTTACAAAACATTTCACAAAATTGCACAAACTTTAAGTCACTGGTATCGAAAATTATAGTAATAAACTTTACATGAGATTACATGGAGACTTATAAAGAAACACTAACATGCACTCCTAGCGGACAATTTATAAATTACATTTAATTAAAAAATTGATTGGTCCTCCTTGCGGGCCGTATGTTTGACACCCCTAATTTAAAGTGTGAATAATCTGTTTTTTATTGTCAAAAATAATATTTGATTCTAAAGGAATCTAGTTTATTTGGAATATTGATTTGATGTATCTATTAATTTCTTGAGGCAGAAATGGCTCTTATCTAAAGTTGGAATCTGGCAAAGAGAACTAATTGTTGTGAGTTAGATATGAGAGGAATTTATGGAATTCATCTCACGGTACATGTTATGTTTTTATTCTTAACTGAGGCTGAGTGTACGATTAATTATGAATCCCTGGATTTGTGATCCTTTTAGTTTACATCTTCTGTAAAGAATTTGATGTTTTTTGAATGTTTTAAACTTCCTTTCAGTCCTTTTTTATTATTCAAAAATATGGAAACATTTTAACGAAAGAGTGATCAAAATTTGATTACTTAAGTATATTGTTTCTAAAAACTGAATATGGTGTATTTTTTGGAATCCACGTTCAATTTGAATGAGATCCTTCTGGGTATTAAATAAATTTAGGTTATTATTTAAAATATTATAATTCCTTCAATAAATAATAGATATAACAGTTTCTTTTAAATTTAATTTGTAAATGCTGTTTAATCAACACATCACTATTATTTACTTACATAAGGAAATTGAAAATTTCATTTTCAATTTATTCAAATGAATATTTTGAAAATTGGATCCGTAGAGTGTCTTTCATCATTTACTCATCAAATTATATATGTAATTAATGAAAAAGTGTAGAATTAGCTAATGTCTAATAAGTGGATTTAAGTAAGTACACATAAGAACAAATAATTTCGATTTATACATATATATATGTTTTAACAACAAATGCCACAAATACAAAAATCATACTTAATTGAAAATTTAATTCACTTATTTGACAAAGTATAGATAGATAGATAACGATCGAAAAACCCATTACGTACATAATGTAACTAATAACTAATCAATCGTAGATTAAAAAACAAAAAAAGACAAGACTTATTTATGTATTTTAACTAGAAAATACTTTTTGTATAGACAAAAATCTTAATTACTTTACTGCAGTTTTTACTTTAAATATTATTATTTGACTATAGAGTTAGACTGCCTTTGAAGCAAAATTTTCACGTACTTATTAGGTACTTATGTATCGCATGTACATAGAAAAAAGTTACAAAAAATAACTGTTCACTAATTATTTATATAATTTATGAAGCATAGAGTACAATAGATTATACAAAATCACACTTATAAATAGATATGATAACTGCATAATACATGACTAAATGTTAATTGTCTTCATAAACTGTAAGTTTATTTTTAGTATGTAAGTGGGTCAAAGAAAGATGGGGCTGAAGATTTATTGTAGAGTAAATTAATTTGTAAAAAATATTGTATCAATACATATATATATATGTATATATGAGCCATTTAGATTTATTCTGGTCTGTAGACTATGTATACATTTATAAAGTTGTGCTATTTTTTGGCTGAATTTGGAATCATTTGAAGGCAAATACCCATATAAAAATATAAATTAAAATAGGGAAAAATATGATTTGTAGCGAATCTCCTTTTCTCCGACTGCAATTCTCTGTACTTTGTGCTCTGGTTAAAGGTGACTGATGCTGTCTCTAGCACAATTCCAAAAAGGACTTAATTACCTGAACATGTTGTGGCTGTTCAGGTATCTTATATTGAGGGTATTCGAGTAGGGATCCGACTCAAGAGGAACATGTTGGAACTACGCAATCTAAGAAAAGTAATACAAAAAAACCAACTTTATAAGAATGAAACCTTCTTTAAAATTGATGTAAATAGTAAATGACTGTCGTGAATTAGGATGTCCAACAAATAAAAATACCTAAAATTAAAGTTCACTTTATTATATCCCAAAATATTGTTGTTCTACCGTTCATAGTCTATAATGACTACCTATACATTCAAATTTACATCTTGTAGCCAACAAATTAGCTAATATGTTTGTAATCCGTTTTCTATAATTCAAAACAAGGTACAAAATTTTTGAAAACTAAAAATCTTTTATCTATAATTTATATGTATTAAAGGAATCTTTATTATTCTTTACTTTCTCTCTTCAAGTTGAAAAATGAGTCTGAACCTTTTTTAAGCCTAAAATATACTTTTTTAAAAAAGAAATATAAATTAAGAAAACAGTTTCATAAAGCCATCAAACCAAAGTTTTTAACAAAACTTTTATCAATTTTCCATTTTTTGCGCACATAAAAGGAAATATCAAATAGAAAAATTCATTTTTTTTTCTTTTTTGCATTGGATTATCATGGATTAATTTATATAAATATTTGATGTTTTTCTTTGAGTATTATTTTTTTTTAGCTATAATAGTATAATCAAAGATACACAAGGTTCTTATATGTATATTCATTTATTCTGTGAATAAATCTTTGTCATTGAAATGCAGATTGTAGTTTCGTAATGCACACATAACAAGCGTTCTTTGAATAAATCATGGATAATCTCTTTTTGGCCTCCCTTCTTCTCCTCTAAGCAGTACAATTTTTTTTTAGTTTTTATTATAACAAACGTTGTTCAAAATATACAAACATATGTTCAGGTTTGATTTATAGATGAGAATATGACTCATGACAAATTACTTCTATGAGCAAAAAATACCGGGAAATTTGAATCAATTTATTGGGATTCGAATAGAGGTAAATGTTTTTGTTTTTAGATTTGGCACTTTGTCAAAACATTCATTAGTATTTGAAATATGTGCCCTTTTGAAAGGAGCTCAAATCAAACTTTTCCTTTTTACGAATGTTTGAAAGACGATGACTCAAATGCAATTTAGGTAAATGTGGTTGCCAACCAAAAAAGTTACATTAAATATTTCAAACATTATTCTTTTGAAATTTTGAGAATCTGGGGTTCATTTCTCGAGATATATTTAAAATACGACCACTCAAGTCACCCACCCTCTGATTTATTAATTTTAATAGCAGTTCTAAACTCAGCAGTTATTGTTATGCAACTATAATTGACTTAATACAAATTTTGTAAAAGTTTTGAAAATTGTAAAAATAGTTGGCACATGGGAGGGGGGGGGAGCTACTACTTGAGGGGAATTAGATGAATTTTGATAATGATTTCTTGATTTCCGATATTTTTTGCCCACAGTTGTATGTATGTAATTTAAGCAGGAACTTGTTGCTTTGTAAATTGTTGATACGTGCTCCACTAGTGTTTGAATGAAGGGGTTATCCGCCATAATAAAATGTATTAAAAAATTATTAATACATCATTATAACTTCACATTCCCAACTAATTTGACTAATAAATTATTAATTGCTTTTGTAAATACAAGATATTTTCTTGCACTATCCTGGATCCATCCGAAAGAAAGTTAATTGTACAAATATAGCCCTTTCAAAGGGATTTTCACCACCTTATAATTAATATGATTTAATTCATAACATTTAACACCTTTTCTCTTTGGCGGCATCAAATTGTATTAACACAGGCTCTTTATTATGTGTTTTTTTTTTCATTTTCAAAGACATTTGATATATAAAATATTTGCCACCAACAGTGGGCCACTTTTGATTTATTATGCAATCTGTGACGTAATTGGAGAGTAAAGAAAAACTCTTTAATCTCTATGTGTCTTTAATATCCCTATGTTAATTTTATATTAACTGGGAATAAATTGTTGGTTTATTATAATTGTGGATGAAGTTATGAACCTTTCGTTCTTATTCATTGACAAGAAGATAAAATAAAGTCTATTTATAGTCAAATTATATTTTTTTACAATTATATAACGAGGAGTATACAGCAGATAATTCAAATCTTACAAACTATTTATTAATAATATATAAACGTTGGATCAGTAAAACTGTTTATTTGAGAAATAATATCAATAGTTTGTAGCCCTGACAGTCTCAAAGAGTCAGTTATATCCTCGGAACTGCATTTAATAACGAATCAATCTTTATGCAATCCCCTCGAAAGCTTTGCTATTATTTTCTTTTATAAATTTATCAAGTAGAGATAGAGAGAGAGAGAAAGAGAGAGAGTTAAAGAACAAGGCAGGCTCAGTATGAGAAAATGTATCACACTTCTAAATCTAAAGTTAGTCACACACATGTATTCAGAAAATCTCATAACGTGTGCTCAATGTTTAAAAGGTCCAAAGATACGAAAAAAAAAATACTTTGATGATAGTAGCTAATTGCTATTAATAGCCAAATAAAAGTAGTATTGAAATTGGTCCTTATGAGGGGCACGTGATCTCTCTCTCTCTCAAAAATAAAAAATAAATAAATGTCACGACTTTGTTCCTTAGATAAATCCCGAGTTAAATTATTGTTATATATTTAATTATCCAAATCATAGTTATTTGTATTTTACAAAATAAATGCCTTTTTTTGATTGAAAATATCTCTTTTAGTGTATTTTCTAATGCATTTTCAAGACACTTTTCAACGTAATTGACGTTTATATAATATTCTAAAGGCCTCTGCATTTGTACAAAAAGAAAAAAAAAGCATTCATTCATCAGTTATAATGAAAGTATAAAATATTTCCAACACAATAATTTTAATAGCAAATATATTCATATATTTTCATTTAAGTATCTTCTACGGACAATTTTCTATGACACAAAGAACCAATATTAATAAAATTATTATTATTAACAACTAAACTAAATAATTAGACACATACATGTTGTTAGAAAGTTCTACAGATTATGAAACATGTCCGTATCTTTATAGCATCTCGCAACCTTCCCCCCCCCCCAAAAAAAAAAGACGTTTGGAATTAGTATCCATTTAATTGTTATTGAGAGTGTAATGAGAATTAACTTGATTTCAATTAATGAACGTCCAGATCACTAATAAGGGGCAGGAGGAGTGGAAAAATTAATAATTGGGGGAAAAAAACACACACATAGTCAGCGTAAATCGGTATGTAGGTGGGCCGTTGGAAACAGCATAACATTGAATAGTATGCATGTAAATTTAGAACATTTTTCTCGAAGGGCTCAACAATAACCCATACACGTGATTTGAATAAGATTTTTAAGTAATGATTAATGGTTAAGATCCATACTCTCTCTCTGTGTATGTATATTATTCATAGTAAAAACCATATCATTGTGCTCCGTGTTTGAGACTTATTTCATGAGTCAATAGGATTTTTTGAATAACTCTCATTTTCAAAAAAAAAAAAAAATAAAGAAAGAAAGAAAGGCAAAATCATATTTTTCAAATCATACATAAAATAAATACAATCTGTATGGCAGATTGTGTTTTGTCATCCATCAAGTACCACTGAAATTAGAAATAATGTTCCTATGAGTTCTTTTTATCAATCCTAAGTCTGTTAGAATCGCAAAAACTTTAAATGGATCCACAAATATATGGTCGATTAATGCAGATTTTAGCAATTTTCTACCTACTTTTAGTTATTATTATTATTATTATTTGTAAAGACTGATTTATAAGGAAAAGGACCTTTTAAACGAGCTTCACTAATTTAGATTTGTCTATTCTAAGATATAGTGATCAACACTGGAGACATTTGATACAAAGATTTATATAATAAAAGTTATAACTATACATATAGTCAAATCAAAGCAGTTGGATAAACTCAAATCAGATGCAAAGGCCATACTATGGACTAAAGTTTGTTCTACTGTATCATTATAAATATCAAAGAGTGTCGTTATCATCCATCCATCTCGGCTTAGATATAAATGGGGATGATCCTTATGTATAGGGCAAGGAGAACAATACTTACATATATATTGGGTCTATTGATTTAAGATCCTTTATTAAAATCAGCTACCTATTTTGATATGATTTCCGAGGGTAGACAGGATGTAATCTTCATTATATCTCATTCAACATGTACATATATATATAAAGGCCCCAAATCTATTTGGGGACGTTAGCCAATTCTTCCCAACGTTGGAATAACGCCACATTTAATGGCACATACATGGATAATTACTCACAGCTTAACATAAAGTTAATTTGAGTTAGTTACAACAATCAACAGGTTAGAACACACTAACTAGTAAGGGGCCAGAGGAGAAGAAAAAACGACAGCTGACAATAGATACTCTGTAAGTTTCTATATTAGTAGTTAGTAATGAGGTAAAATGTTTTAAAAGATTTCAAATAGCCATATTGCAGTGAGAATATATATGTATGTTTAATTTATGTTTTTAATACTAAAAATGATTAATGCAGTTGTGAAAATTACAAAAAAAAAAAATTTTTTTTTTAATACTTTATTTAGAGAGAAAGAGAGAGAGAGATTCTCCTAACCACAAGGGTCTAATAAAAAATGAACATAACTTTTTTTTTTTAAAAAAAAAAAAGAACCAAGCACCAATCTTTTTTTTTTCTTTCTTTTTTCTAATTATAAAACTAATTTTTCTCAAACAAATCTCTGTTTATAAAAATAATCAATACTTTAATTAAGCCTAAATTAAGAATAATGTCAAACCCTTCTCGTGTATATTTAAAGTTTTAGAGAAGGAATTCAAAAAAATCGATGTGTATTGATGTGAGTGCGTAGCTGAAATTAAAGTGAAAAAAGTGTGCCCTTGATGTTTTAATAATTGCGACGTTTTTGAAGTAGCCAATAGTGAGGACAAAGGAACTTTATGTCTCATATTATGTATAAATACAAACCCTAGTAAATGTTTTAAAATTGCATCTATTTTCATTTTTTCTACATTCGAATGTGTGTTAAATTTATTTATTCACTGCCAAAAATGAAGAGAATACAGGATGTATTAAACAATTATTGTACCTGTCTCAACCTTCCACTAAGAATTTTTTAGTCACAAATTGTTGACACTGCTTCTTTTATTTTGCAAGATACATTTTGCAAAGTTGCAAAGAAGTATACATAATATGAAGCTAAATGCAAGTACTGTTGAACATTTACTTTCTTTGATATTCGTGGTGTGGTTCATCATGAGTTCGTTCCGCAAGGTCAAACAGTAAATAAGGACACCTATTTAGCCCTTTTGAGAGGTTTGCGTGAAAATATTCGCCGTAAACGGCTGGATTTGTGGCAAACAATTTATAGATTTTGCAGGGCGATAACGCAGCATCTCACCGAGCCACGAGTATTAACGATTTTAAGACCCCAACACTCAATAAATACACTCAACCAGCCACCTTATTCGCCTGATCTAGCTCCGACTGATTTTTCATCTTTTCTCCAGACTGAAATTGCCGCTCTGGGAAACCAGATTGTACTCCATAGACACCATAAAATAAGGAGCTGAAGGCCATCCCTGAAAGCGCCTATAAAAAAATTGTTGGTACTATCTATTTTTCTATTTTTATCTATTTTTTTGTCAAAGTGTATTTTCTAGATTATAGAAGAAATAAAAAGTGACCAATTGTAGTTTGATTTGACATTCTATACATAGTTAAGGGCTACTAGACTCTAAAAATAGAAAAAATTAAGTCCATTTAATGTTTATATTCTGTCTTTTTTAATGTAACTAACAAATAATCTTAATAAATGCTTTTTCAAAGAGGTTACTGAGTCCATGCATGCCATCAATAAAATTTTATATACTGCTAAAAACAAAATATTAGACCCATTTAAGCAGAAATCAAATATGGACGATCAAGTAACGATAAAATACGCCATATTTTATGAGGGTTATTTTTCCTCATAAAGGCAAAAATATTAAACCAGATGACCAAAAATATAAATAGTGTTTATGAATATTCTTGTATCTTGTATTTTGGGCAATTTTTTCGAATTTTGTCGATTCCGTTACTTATATTTTGATGTCAAATATGCACTAACAGGCTCTGGAAAGAAAATTGTTTATAAAATATATGAAATTGTCAAATGAAATATTGAAATTGCCTTCAAAAGAGCAAGAAGTCATCATCAAAAAAGATTATGCATATTTGATCTCAAGCATAGATCATTCCATTTATGCGAAATAAAGTATTTAATTCCATAAAAATATACATATATTGGTATATTCTTTACAACACCTAATTGATGTATATATATATATATACTTAATATATACGTCAATAAATTATCCTAATAATACAATTGGAAGTAGAAATATGTGGGTAGATTTGTATTCATACTATAATCAATATATATTATTTTGTGACAAACAAGAATCTCTGAGTGAAGCTAGAAATTAGATAGCAATGACATTAATTAAAGTATATTTAAAGTAATTGAAACTACATTAATTAATATGTACATAGATGAGAATAAATTATACTTTTATCACTCGGGCAAATTAATATTTAATTCACAAAGAAAGAATTGAAATAACCTTTCGATTTGATATATATATTTAAGTTATTTAAAAGGAGGGAGTCAAGATTTTAAATATGATCAAACTTTACAAATGCATTTATACATATATTTTAATTTATATACCACTTGGAGATTTTTTTTACTGAGAATTAATTCAATACGTGGAAAATATGAATTAGTAAAATTAAATTAGAAGAAAAAGGATTGACCTGACACGTTCTATATATATATATATATATATATATATATATATGTTTGTTAATTATATAGTAACTTGATATACGATCTAATAAGATAGATCTCATACAAGTATGTATCTACATAGATATTTCTTTTGAAAGAGTAATGGATTTCAAACATATATACATATATATATATAGTTATATATATTTGTAAGAGATCTTTGAAAAAAAAACCAAAAAAAAAAAAAACAAAAAACATTTGAAAGTTTTTCTTGGAAGGCTTTGAATAGAAAAACAAAACTGATATTCATTCATCCATCAATTGAAATCTTTAATATCCATCAAAAAAAATACCTTCTTTTACTACCCTCAAAGGATGGTTATTAGTGCTGCTATATTACAGATATTGAAATATACATACATACATAGTTAGGTAATATTAGGTATAATCAACTTTCACACTTTTAGATTCATGAATATACCTTTGTTCTTACTTATAAGAACAAGGGAAAATGAGTGGTGCTCCTTAACCCTCGGCCTTAGAAATATCTTTAGTAATATAGATTCAAAAATAACAATGGAAGCAGCCTTCCTCATTATATATCTATATATTTGGAATGCCCAGATAGCCCTTACATGGACAAAGACCCCTGCATATCCATATATATATATAAACGATAGAATTGTATGTACAGTGCAAAAAACTTGACCTTAATAATAAGTTGTTAAAAATATAATATTTACTTTTTGACATATTGAAAAATAAGGATCGACTTTTTTTTTTTTTTTTTTAAAAAAACTTTTATGAAGGGGATTGAATGTCAAGTTTTTCTCGTGGATCAAATACCATCAACCTATGTAGAATGATGACCTATTATTCTCAATATATCATTACTATGCACTCATAAGGCCATAAAAGAAAAAAAAATGTCACAAAGATGAGGCTGTTATTTTTTTTAACTATCACATAGTTTTTTTGAATTTTTTTGGAGTTTTTTTTTTTTAAAGATCATACATAATATATTATATTAAAGTTATAGGGTTCTTTTATTATGATATATACTTCTACAACGAATAACTTTGCAAAAACATAGATAAAAAAAATACATTGGAATCTATTAACAAAAAGTTTTAACAACTTAAATACTTTAAAAAATGTGTAAACTTAGAGGTGGTTTAAAGATATCATTCTAGAGAATGTCTTGTTAAAATCTGGATACACTGTTAACAAAGTAGGTTAGAAACATTATCTACCATCTACTGTTGATAAGCTTCACTTCTTGAGGGCTGAAATGACTCCCAACATTGTTTTGAGCAATGAACAAAGTTTTTTATATCAAGGCCAATTTTAATTCACAAAAAATAAAGGAGGTTTTAGCCAAGAAAAAAAAAAGGATACCGTCAGTAGGTTTAGTAATTTGTGCCCTTAAGAGTAAGAAATAAGAGCAGTGAGTACAACGACACCATCCTGGAGAAGGGTCTACTACAAATGGACGATTTCCAGATTACAGAGAAAAGGCTCAAGAGACCTTTCAACAAGTACTCTCACATACGTTCAATAGAATGCAGAAGTGGTGAGAGACTCTTCTCCCTGGCGTTGGAAGTTGTGACTTTTGCCCCACATTCAATTATGATTTGAATCCAATGGCTTTTAGAATTGTGTACATACATATTGAAGGACAGGGTCTTTAAGAAACTCCATTCAAACTTGAATGGACCTAAAGTCTCCCTAATTAGTAATTCCATTACTTGCTTCAATGTCTTCCTTAGCAGACTCAAAACTGTTGTCTCTGCAAAAAGATGACCAAATTGAATAATAATATTTCTGTCATATGATATTCAGAACTATTCTTGACAAATTGGAATTGTTTCTAATTATACAATCATAGTCATAACAAAATGGAACTATGATTATTCACTTTCAAATATCACATCTGACATGAAATAAGTAAATATCTTCTAACCCAAGGCTTTTTCTCAAATATATTTGTCATTCGTCTATCAAATATTCCCCCGTCACTATGTATGTAGGTGTACTATTTGTTTCATTCCCATAGACACTGGAGGCATCATTCATGTCTACGTATGTGCCCATGTCAATGTAACAAACAGATCGTTTGTTTCATTGTATATGGACTTCACCTTTGGCCCACGCAATCTACATAGGACTCTCATATCATGAGCCTTTGCATCATCTTTTTTTTTATTGTATGACCTTTCTATACGTCACATAATATGTAAAATGACAAAAGGCGTCTTTATGCAGATTATCAAATGATAATTAATTAATGGAAATTATTTCACATTTTGACGATTTACTTAATAAAAATAATTCATTGAATAATGATTTAATAAATTACTCTGCGCTATCATCATTTGATTATGCCAAAATCTTTTCAAATACAGTTACATTTACCTCATTTTGGTGTTGTAACACATTCGACATAATGCTTCCGTTAAAAACATATAAATTACGAATGGTATTGTACATTATTCAAAAAAAAAAATTGTGTGTTTATAGTGGTCGGACTTTAAATTTCTATGCTACATACGTATCAACAAATGCGTAGGAGAAGAACATAGGAGGCGTTACCTTTGAGAAAGTTGAAATGCATCTTCTTTTTCTTCTTGTTTAGAAGTATTAAAAAATCATAGGATATCTTAGGTAAAAAACATAATGTATTCAAGAGTAAAGAGATGTGAAGAATGAAGTCAATTAAGTGAAATCAATAAGTTCCAATACTCAAAATAAGTAATTGGGCTCTATTGAAATAAGTAATATTTTACCTATAATGTAGTTTATTTAAAGTTACATTGTCAATTAACGAACAATAATTTGATTTAAATAATATGTAATTATTAAGAAAAAGAAAAAACCTGACCAAAAAACAAGGTTGATTGATATCTTAAGAGCACTAATTGATTGATTCTTACCTTGAATTGTCCTTAAAAGGAGGAAGGGGAATTGAAGGACGAATGACAGTATGTTACGGATTGATTTAATGATTGTAGATATGTGTATTAGGACTCGGCCTATATGGACTTTTAGGGACTCATATTAATGACCATTTGATAGGTACAAAAATCGATTAATCGGTCGATCTAAAAAAAAAAAATTAGCCTTTGAGATCTAAGGAGATAATTTCTTTTCTCATGGCCAATCAAGACATATGAATAATTTCCTAATAAATCATTTTCTAGCTTTCGTCCTCTGATTTAGTCGTCTCCAAATTTGTGTGTTAGTTTTATTTGAGTGATGAATGAAGTTTTTAATTTTTTTCAATAAGTATTTGAGAACTTAAAAGGGGTGTCACATAAAACTAAAATTATATTGTTGTTTTTTAGGGTCAACAATATTACTTAATTAAGGGTGACAAAACTTATAGAAATGTCCGTTTCCACTGACCACATTTGAGTTTTTTAATGATTAAGTTATTAACAAATTTTAATCTCATTTTTTTTATTTAAAAAAAAATTGTATAAAATATTCATCAAATCGACAACTTTGCCCAATGATCAAATCACCCAAAACTATCTAATACAATCGCCTCACTGATATATTGACATTAATAAATCTACATTCAAAAGTATGTACATAGTAATTATTATCTAATTTTAAAAGACAAATCAATTCAAGAAAGTTGAGATAGCTTGTGAATGATAAAAAGTGTTCCGTTAAGGTTTGTGTTCCTTGTTAGTTCAGTTTTTTTTCTCTCTCTTTTTTTCCTTTGGTTAACACATAAAAAAAAATAACTTTTCCCCTCTACGTATTTTTTTTCTTTCAAAAATAATTGAGGAAAAGAATTTTAACGAAATAATTATTTATTTTCTTTTTACGTTCAAGAAATAAAAGATTTAGGGAAGTACCTTTTCTGAATATATATATACATATACATATATGTACATATTTATACATAAGTTATTTTTTGGGGTGTTTTCATCAGGTCCAAAATATAATTTAAATACACACATTACCATAAACATTATATGTATAAGAGACATCTAAAACAAAAAATATAATATTGATATTCTAAATTCGTTTCTCGTCCAGAAACAAGACATTAAAAAACAAAAAACAAAAACAAAAATAAGCCAGATGCATAACTATGAAAATAATAATAACAATAAACCATTAATTATTTGTGGTAAACATGGATGCTGGCTACATAATAATTACATTTACATCACTGGAGTAATAATTAATGACTCAACATTATATTAGAACATAATAAATAGAAGGAATGGACAGGGGAACCTTGTTTATACATATGTAGTTATTTAAATAAAATTCAATGCATTGATAAAAATGAACCAACCAATCAACCACTACCTTTACCATATATAATTTAATTAATATATTATTCATAATGATTGTGGACTAAAGCAGTTTCTTCCAATTCATTCTCATCAAATGATACAAAAGTCATCAACGGTGAATATTATTAAATGATGATTTAATCCGTCTTTACTCTTATTCAAATAGATCTTGAATTTAAACTTTTAATATGTTTTTATATCAAGGTTTATTAAACTCTAAGTTAAGTTTTTTTTGTTGGTTTTTTGCAATAACAACGTAGGAAACAGGTATTTAATCAAGCACAAAATAAAAAATAAATAAACTATGCGAAAATATTTTAATTATAATTACGTTCGTTACTTTATATAATACGTATATTTATTCTACAGAAAAGAATTAAATGATATATTTTCTATTAATTACCATCAATTTTACTCGTCATCATCATCATAAATAAAAAAATAATATTAGAAAAACAACAACCAACAATTAAACCAATTGTTCTACCATTGCAGGTTACAGATATATTTTACCACAGGTTTGTTAAAATATTGTTTTCTTATTTTTACTGTGTGTACAGTACACAAATAACCACACTTTTGTTAGAGATTTAAGACTATGCACAGGGTTTTTGATCAGAGTTAAGGGCCCCCTTTCTTTTTCCTTACAAAAGAGTTTTTATTAAATTAATAACTATTTGACCAAAAATCCAAGTCCTGTTATTCATTCGATGTACACGCCGTGATCCCACTAAAATAAAACGAGAAGAACTTATATGGATATTTAATTTAGGCTTAATTAAAGTATTGATTATTTATATAAATAGAGATTTTGTGTTTGAGAAAAATTAGTTTTATAATTAGAAAAAAAAAACAAAAAAAAAAGATTGGATTTTTTTTTTAAATTTATGTTTTTTCTTTATTAATCCCTTGTGGTTGAAGAAGCCTCTCTCTAAATGAAGTATTAAAAATATGAAGATTTTATTTTGTGATTTTCACGACTGCATTAATCATTTTTGCTATTAAAAACTTAAATTATATATTTTACCTGCAATAAGGTTCTATTTAAATGTAAAAAATCACAGCGTTAATATATTTTACTTCAGAGCATTATTCCGCTAACATAATGATCTTACACTGTATCTTTTTGTCAGCTGTCGATTATTTTTCTTCTCCTCTGGCACCTTACCATGTAGTGTGTTCTCAACGTGAACTGTTGTAACTCAAAGTAACTTTGTGTTAATTTTATGCTCAATTATTATCTATTATTGAATAAAGTGTAATACAAGAGTTGAAGAGAATTGGCTAACGTCTCCAAAAATATTCGGGGCCTTTTTGTATATTTATTTTGTGAAAAAAGGTTTGAAAATACAATAAAAATAACGACTTGTCTTTAAGAAAAGAAAAAAATAGAATCAAATTTGTCTTTTATAAATATTTAAAAGTAAAAAATCAATATCTAATATCGTTACTAGACATTACTTAACTATGAAATAGATTATGGGTTGTAGATAAGGTTGAGCATGAAATTTTCTGAGGGCCCCCTCTCAACAAAAATAGAAATTATTTGACAAGCTTCTGATTGCACATTTGTGTCAATTCAACAAGAAAGCAAGTTGTTTGTTTTCAAATATTGAAAAGGAGAAAATCCACTTTGCAATTTTTTGTCTTCATAAATATAACGGCCAAATATTTCGGAGTCTTTTTAAGACCTATACCGCACGGTTTTTGGTAAAATATCACTTTATATCGAGATACTACCAAGGACTATTGTCTATCCAGTAGAGCAATCGGATAAATATTACGACTGCACATGGAGCCAATATGGTCCCTGAAACAACGTTTATCTTTTTCATAGCTCCACAGATTTATTTAGTTGCAGTTGGCATCTGTTTAAGAATGATTAAGAACTAATTACATCGGCTATCATGCTCACCATGAATCATAGTAACTACATAGTCAGAAGTACCAGATGTTTTTTATTCTTGATTGTGCCCAGTTTTTTTTTCTTATAATACAGTTGCAAATATTATTGGAGTCATTGTTTGATTAATAATACAAACAAAAGCGAATGTGTTCAAAAATATGAGTGCAGCTCACACTCATTTTTGAAATAAGTCAGATAAACTTGGTTTCTTGTTGACTTGACAGACACATTTGTCTTTTTCTTTAATAGATAATATTATATATACAATTACAAATATAAGTGACTCCTTACTATGGAAAATATGATTAAACATGTGACGAATACAATCACGGAATTTGTTGATGATACTTCACCTATATACCATTAACAAATATTTAAACTATTTATTTATTATTTAACAATAAACCATATTAAATAAAGAGGTAGTATTCATTCATATTAAATGATGATGTTTTATTGAACCATTTAAAGTAAATAACAAAATCAATGGAAATCTTTTATGAGCAATTTTTTCAAAAAGAATGTCTTATAATATGTAATAAAAGTCCATTGCTATCAATTTTTTGATACCACCTACACTTCTATTTTTGGGGGAAAAAACAAACAATTGACTTATTATTCAGCTAATTTTCTTCTTTTTTAAATTAAACCTTGAAAACCAAGTAAAAATAATGACACAAAAGCCTAAGAATGGCCTCCAGACACTACATACTTTCCCTAATCACCATAGGAACCAACATTTTAAAATATTGGTATAATTTATCTACATATATTTTTGGGGACTCTGAACTCATTGCTCTATATAGCATTGTTTCTAACAAGTGGACCGCAGAACTCCTATAAATGGGCCTTTTAAAATCACGTAAAAAATATATTTTTTTTTCTCAAAATATATCTATAGGTCTACAAATTCTTTGGTTTGAAGGAAAGTACAAATGGGTCATGGCATTTGTGAAATATGTATGAACCTTTGTGCAAAGATCAATTGAGATATAGAAGGATCCTATGTTGGTGTTTAATTTTAGGGATAACCTTTGATGCATGTTTTCTGTGATTTGATAAAAATACATTTTATATATATAAAAATATGCTAACAAAATTAATAATATTATGACATTTAAAAGTCATAATGTGTCATTATTGATTGTATGAGTAATTAAAAAAAATAATTAAGGGTGATGAAGGGAATATAGGGAGCTTTTAAAATTTAAGTATCTAATCATTTTTGAGTTTGTAGCCGGAGTAAAAATGAAAATAAAAATGGTTTAGAATGCAACTTCAATTAATTTGACTGTGTGTTTTCTTTTAAATAAAATTGTTGATGATTTAAGGGGGTGGGGGGGGGGGGGAATATCTGTATTAATAATAAAAGTGCAGAATTAATCAATTTTTAAAAAAATTTATTAAAATTTTATATTTTTGCATATTTTGTATGGTTTTTAAACTCTAAAGAAGGGTATCCCCAATTTTTCTCAAACTGCTTCTATAATCGTCTAATTTAATCAACTCAACGATATAACATTTATGATTGAACAACCAACATATGTAATTTACAGTCATTAATTATGTTGTTTATGCTAAGTAGATTTAATGGCACATGGTACCTACTACAGATACTGCAATCAAAATGACAGGTTCTTGGAACATCAAAACAATAAATGTACATTTGCATAATATGTAAATGACTCTAGAATATGTGTTCAGCCTTAAATTCCCATAACTGTTTGAATCACTTATAATATGTAGATATGTTACTCAAAATTGTTATTCATTTTTTATTTGTTTCCTAGATGAGGTTTGTTTCTTAATGAATCTGAGTCATGTGAGGAGGAGAAGAAGAAGAAGAAGAGTTGCAGGGAGCAGGGAAACACCAAAGGTGCGTTAATAATCCCTGTTTGTATCATATCTATGTATGTCCTTAGGCTAGTATCGAACATGCAATCCGGTACTATGTACATACATAAAGATACAAAGCAACTAATGATCCTTGTAATTGGTTCAAGATACGTCATATGTATGTTAATTGATATGCTCTAATCAATTAGAATGAATTATGTCCAATAAACTTAGATTCTATTTTTAATTTAACAAAATTTCCCGTCTCTAAAAATATTCTCCTTAACGTCACTAAAGAAGATAAAAAAGTTTCTAAAATTCTACAGGGATCAGATAATGTACCAAATAAAGTTTCTCTTGATATTGAAACAAATCCACGGATGCATTCTTAAATGGTCATATTGGGAAAGGATCTCCCATGATTGTCTTCCCTTACTATACACACTTACTATAAGATTAAAGGATTTATTCCTTGACAGAATTCGTTCTTGGCCCAATAAACTGCCTGTCTCACTCTTCTTTTTGTTCTCTCGATTCCTGGGTGTACACAATCTAGCCCACTTTATTTTATTTGTACGGCCAATCCATCTGCGTAAAGGGCTAGAGCTTTTTTCGTGTTTAATCCAGATAATATTTCTACTCTGGATTGCAGAGTACAAGCAATTACATTAATTAAATGAATATATTCATAATATTTATTTGCCTCTTTACAAATTACTTCAATTACATACATACTAAATCCATAAATTTCACTTCCTCTTCTAAATGAAAAGTTCTGACTCATGCAACTGGAATGGTCATATTTATACTTTTTAAACTTACTTACTTAAGTGTCTTCCTATAGTAATGATTCAAGATCCCTTGACAGTGCCTCCGGAATCATGTGATCTCTCCCTTTCTTTCATTCTGCTTTGCTTTCATGTTTATAAATTTTAAAAACAGAGACAAGAGGTTTTTTTACCCATAATTACAATTAATCTTAGATATTCAGGTAAATAAATATATCAACTTTTGACTGACCACAAAACATTTAATCATTTTATGGCATAACAAGTCTACGACGCACTTGATATAAAACAGGATTCACATAGTATCCATCTACATCGTTCTTTATACTTCTGACGTCAGGGTCGTAGGAGGCAATTTTAAGCCTGACACCTGCAATTTAGCTCGATTCATATCACACCATACACATATAATAAAGGGTTTTTTACAGCAAAATTATTTTTCTTGTTCATAAAACCTAGATTTCCACATATCATAGCAATAAACTGATTATACTAATTTATTAATTAAGCGTAGTCTCCATTATCAAATTATCATTGCAATATCCTTCAAATTAGCTAGCAAAATATATCAACGGGTTTGTGTGTCAATCGCTAAACAGTTATTTCATTACAAAATCACCTCACATTTCAAGTTTGAAGCATGACTAAGATTTACAGTTGAACTAACGCTACACAACTAAATACTTGAACTGGAAGGAGTATAAGGCATTGAATTGTTGCAATGAAAGTAATTGGTTTATAGTCAACAACAGTTCATTGTATTTCAATTTTGCATTTTATTATTCTCCTATAAGATTCATTTTATTAAATAGTATTTTTTCCATATATTTTTGCATAAATGGTTGTATCTATGTACATTTGTAGAACGTAGGTGTGTATTTTTTTTTTTTTTTTTGGTAATTAAAATTAATATGTTATGTAATTTGAAATACGAGTGTAATTTATGTTTTATTGGAATAATGAAATAATCTTTCCTTTTTTTTAGGCTATATAAAAACCTCATAATAAAATTCATATAATATTTATGATTTCAAAACAAATTCATATAAAATAATTTTAAAATACTTCGAAAAGCAATTATTGCATGAGTCGAATAAGTTTTACTTTTCGGCACAAATCTTTGAAAGTTCATATAAAATTTGTGTAGGAGTTGCCGCAATAATCACGATTCTGATATTAACTTTTTCGCATCCAATGTGGTTTTTGAGTATCTTTTTAAATTTGGATTTCTTAAGTATGTTTTTTTGTAGACTTTTTATAAAATTTTGAGTCAACTTTAAAAGTAAACTTAGTCCTTTTAAAATGTACTGTCAAGTGCAACTACGAGCTTATTTTTTGAATGACATGGAATCATTTAATCCTGAGAGAAAATGAAATTTTATATGTCACAAATTATTCTTTTTTTAACTGTTTTGTTCGTAGTTAAACGAGTTTTTATTACCTCTAAAGCAAAATACGTTCATTTGAAGCAAATAATAATAGTTAATTCACAAAAGAGAATTTGCTTTTCGTTCGTCTATATAGTTAAACTATGCAATTTATGGTGTTTCAAAACTTGACTGATGCAAAAGTACACTCTTTTTACTAAGTTAAAACAAATAGAAAACGTTGAAGAAATATTGAACAAAATATTCAATTCAATCACAAATCTATGTGAGTATAATGTCAATAAATACTTTGAATTTCCTACGTTTTCTCCATGAAATATACTCAAAGAGTAAAGCAACTATCCTCATATTTACTTATTATTTTTGATTTGAATGCATTACTCAAGCTATGTATCGAGCATCTTTTATTTGTTTTTGTAATTAAAAAGTAAAATAATCAACCCCGTAAGGGCACAATATCCCCAAACAAAATATTGTTGAATTATGTGTGTAATTAAAGATTTAAAAAAAAATATTATTAATAAAGTTTGTTAAAGCGCATTATTTTCATAGCATTAAAAACTGTATTTCATGTGAATCAACTTTTCATTTAATGTTCTCCATTTTAAAATAAGCTTACATACATTATGAAACATGTGAATAAATTTGCCAGGGGATTTCTCGTAGGTGTAAATTCCAGGAGTGAAAACTTTTATAGACTTATTTTTCCATATTTTAAAAGTATTTTTTGTAAATATTCTTTGAGGCAGACTGTTTTTTTTTGTTGTTTTTTTTCTTTGGCAGCAATTCTGCAGCTATTTCTTTCATTATTATTATTATTATTATTACAGTAATAATAATAAATACAACATTTTGAAGATATTTAATTATAACTAGAATATAGACATATGATTATTCTGTTGTTATTTTTTTGCATGCATTGTTTTGCATCTTGAATCAAGAATTTATATATGTTTGCAAGTTGGCAGAAAGAACCTGTTCTTGTTGCCCTGCAAATGAAGTTTCTTTACGAACAAAAAAAAAACCATTCATTCAGTATAATAAACTATTAAATACCAAAAAATAATTTTTTCTCCATATATATATATATATATGTAGTGTAATAAACGATTATAGAAAAAGGTGTTATTAGTGCAGTATAATTTTGAAGGAGTGTGCAGGCTTCGATTCATTAATCAATGAGAAACAGTATTAACTTCGTCTGAGATGATTACATAATTCTTGGTCTACATACGCAAGTATATGTTTACACTTTTCTTCATGAAATTACCTTGATATGTATTAATGAACGAACGTAGCAAGTCATCAAACAATAGGCTTTTATCATATACATATATTGATGAAAAAACAGTTTGAAGAATCACAAATGATGACCTCTTCTTAAACTACAACAAGCTACTTACGGGCCTTCTTTTATTTATTTGTTCATTAGTCAGATAAGTTCTCTCACTAAGGGAATAAGAAATAGTGGTTCTTTCAGTTACATCATTGTAAATTATATAAAAAAATTGGGAAAATATTACTGGACGGACATTGATGGGTATTTCAAATTTGTAGAACCTTACTAACATGTTACTTTATAGGAAGAAATGACATGACGTAGTGTGCATTTTTTGTTAGAATGTCTAATTACTGGAGTAATTAAAGCTCATATTCAGGAGTTTATAAAAACTATGTACATATGTTGAGGTATCGGTCGATACTTTATCAAGTAATTTAATTGAAATTCTAAATAAGTACATAGATTTTCCATCTATTGCGTTTCCTTAATACAGTGCTAATATTTCATGGTGTACATTCTAATGAAAATTTTGTGAAGAGTGGTCTCAGAGCTTCTATCTAAATATGATTATATGTAACACATAGACACATAATTATGGAAAATAATATATATAGGAATTCAACATAAGTAACAAAATATTTTCTTATTTTTGAGTCCAAATAATAACTAATATATAATACTGTTATAGTATATTAATTACTATCTATTTTTGAACAAATGTAAAAATATATATTTTGAAATATAAATCCAAAATTTGAATTCTTTTTGTGAAGTATGTATTTGATTAGTTAATTCGAATAAGTAAATTGAAACGTCATTTGTGATATTTGTAATTTGTGTTTTTTCAAATTTTTTTATTATACTTTCATTTAAAGACAAACAGATAATATTAATTAATTATCATTTATGTTATAGTAATATTTCTTATTATATAATTATAAAAATATTAATTAACTCATTCTAAAGAATTTGATACATATTTGCATTGCAATAAAGTTTCAAAATTGATTCAGAAAATGATACAAATTTATCATTTAATGTAATTATTTTTTATTCAACGGCATATTCATTTAATAACACAGGTCAACCATTTCAAAAATTGGGAACGAGTTATTTGAGTACAAACATTTTTGAGTTTTTTTGGGCCAAATCCTGCTGCCTATGCCCCAAGGAGTCCCTTTTGGTAAAAAGAAAGACTAAAAATGGAATTTGCATTTAATACACTAACAAAAAATCATTCTTTAATGGCCAAAATGTGTATCCTTTCTAGGCTTAAATTGAAGTTGAAGAAGGAGAATGGGCCAAAATAAAGCTCAAAAAGTAGGGTTCAATTTCTCAAAAACCGTCAGACTCTCGAAAAAAAATATAGATTTGAAATCAGTGTGCAAAAATAAATAGCTTTTAATATACTTAAGCTCCTTAGGATTTTTGACATTTCAAATTTGTTGACCTGTGTAATTAATTATCTAATATAATATATATATATATTCTGAATATTACAACTGCCTTTTTTGGCTTGGGTACATACTTACTTGTTAGTTTCAAATACGTAAATATAAGAAATTAACATTTTTTTATTTCTTTTAATATTATTGAATAAAGAAACTCATTTATTCAAATTGACACGGTAAATCTTTAAACTGTTTTCCTTTATTTATGTTTTTTTTTTTTTGGTTGATTACATGAAATCAACCAACTACATACATACCTTGATTACGTTTCCTTAGTAGATTTTTAGCATGAATGATATTTATTTTTTCCCACTTAATATACAAGTAGACATGATAAAATTTATAATCAAAGTAGAAAATACATGATGAAAGTGATTTCTATCTTTGTTTACTTCATAAAAAAAAACAAAGGAATTATTCAAAATATACAAAATTTCAAAGTCTTTATTAAATTGAATGTGTAAGAATAGCTCTCTGAATATATCTATGTATTAATTATTTCTATCCATTCATTGCGAATTTGATGTAATTCTTAGTGTGCAATTTGGCTTTAACTCTGACAACGTATGATCAACCAACTTCTTAATTCCCGATTTTGACCATATTTTCATGAATATTATTAAGAAAACCAGCTGAAATCCTTCTGCACGCTACTACTACTTAAGTAGCTCTACCGTGAGTCACTGATTTTGAGTGGATTTCTGCTCGAAATTGAATGAAAATGTACACATTTAAATGGATGATTTCTCCTAAGTTAAGGATTCTTATCGGGCACTTGACATCTTCTTTGAAGGCTGTAGATCTCAGCTCTTGTAGACATTCCTTATAAATCCATTTCATATAATATTCAAGGGGTTATTTAGGTACAAAGGATTTGGCCGACTTTTGGGTCTACTCTCCCCGCCTATGCCCCCAGGAGCCCTTTTAGATCTAAGCAAAGGCTGGAAATGGAATTTGCATTAAATACACTAGCGAATACACATTTTTGAATGCAGAAAATGAGTAGTATCCTTCTAGGCTTAAATTGAAGCTGAAGACGAAAAATGGGCCAAATTAGCTCAAAAAGTAAAGTCCGATTTCTCGAAACAAATAATTACAGATTTCAAACCTTAGGGTTTTTGACATTTCAAATTTGTTGACCTGTACTATTATTATTATTATTATTGGAAGTCACAAATAGTTAATTGAAAAATATTTGAAAAATATACAACTTTAAGAGAATGGGTTGAGTTGTAATATGGATCCCATAGATCATACAAAGAGTACTCAATTCAATTCAAATTTTTTTGTTTTAATTGTTTTTTCCCACATAATATGTACACGTGTATTAAATGACAATTTTAAAAGTGAAGATTTTTGGTTCGTTTAAAATTAGCTTTAAAAATGTATTATTTTTTAATCAATAATAAAAATAGAATCATGAGTCATTTTGAATTATATGATAACTGAAACAAAGATGGAAATAAATGATGCTTGAAATTGTGCCATTGATTTCTTCAGTAAACATTTTAATTTGTTCATTAAGGATTGAGGGCAACATAATTCAGACTTTATTTGAACATCACAGATCAATCAAAGATTTTTTCATCTAAGGTATGTATTTACAAACTTACTACACAGATAAGCCACAAGTTGTGTTTTTTTTTTACATTTATCAGTTTATTATATATATAACAGTTTTCTCATTTTTGAATAATGTTTGTTATAATAAAAACTAAAAAAAAATTGTACTGCTTAGAGGAGAAGAAGGGAGGCCAAAAAGAGATTATCCATGATTTATTCAAAGAACGCTTGTTATGTGTGCATTACGAAACTACAATCTGCATTTCAATGACAAAGATTTGTATTCAAGGAATAAATGAATATACATATAAGAACCTTGTGTATCTTTGATTATACTATTATAGCTATAAAAAAAATGATACTCAAAGAAAAACATCAAATATTTATATAAATTAATCCATGATAATCCAATGCAAAAAAGAAAAAAAAATGAATTTTTCTATTTGATATTTCCTTTTATGTAGGCAAAAAATGGAGAATTGTTAAAAGTTTTGTTAAAAACTTTGGTTTGATGGCTTAGAAACTATTTTCTTAATTTATATTTCTTTTTTTAAAAAGTATATTTTAGGCTTATAAAAGGTTCAAACTCATTTTTCAACTTGAAGAGAGAAAGTAAAGAATAATAAAGAAACCTTTAATACATATAAATTATAGATAAAAGATTTTTGGTTTTCAAAAATTTTGTACCTTGTTTTGAATTATAGAAAACGGATTACAAACATATGAACTAATTTGTTGGCTACAAGATGTAAATTTGAATGTTGATTTTTTTTATTACTTTTCTTAGATTGCGTAGTTCCAACATGTTCCTCTTGAGTCGGATTCCTACTCGAATACCCTCAATATAAGATACCTGAACAGCCACAATATGATGGACATTAGATCCTTTTGGGACTTGTGTTAGAGACAACATCAGTCACCTTTAACCAGAGCACAAAGTACAGAGAGTTGCAGTCTGAGTAAAGGAAATTCGCTACGTATCATATTTTCCACAAATTTAATATACATTTTCATATGGGTATTAACCTTTTAAACGATGCCGAGTTCAGCCAAATAGCCCCCAACATAAAAAAAACTTTTTAAATAATTAGATTTTTGATAAAATTTTAAATTTGTGTTAAAGGGATTTTAAGGTTTTTTCTTGGAGAAAGATGTTTGAAGATAAACTCTTTTGTATATATTATAATTTTACTTTAACTCGTGCAAAAATTGAAATACAAGGTTTTCTATTCGTGAAACAAGATTATCAAGACTAGCTACAAAATATAAACATACCATATATATATATATATATATATATATATATATATATATATATATATATATATATCATTTATATTATAAATGTGAAATTAAATCAATGTAAGTTAAAGACACCATAAATCTTCCATTTTATTAGCTTCCCTATTGATACAGCAATAATTCACCATCTTTTGTTATTCTAATAAAACTTGAGTCTTTTTGAAATAAACAAAAAATATACTAAATATTCTCACTTCTGCCATTTTAAAATACTGTGGACTCAAAAAAAGTGTTATATAATATATATATATATATATAACAATTTTTGAATATTATTTTGGTACTCATTATTGATTTTATATATGCGTCAAGTCAACAAGAAAGTAAGTTTCTTTTCAAATATTGAAAAGGAGAAAATCCACTTCTAAGTTTTTTTTACTTCATAAATATAACGGCCAAATATTTAGGAGTCATTTTAAGACCTATACTGCACTGTTTTTGCAAAAATATCACTCTATATCGAAAAACCAAGGATTATTTTCTATCTAATAGAGACACTGGATAAATGTGTCGACTGCACATGGAGCCGATATGGTCCTTGAAAGAACGTCCATCTTTTTCATGGCCCCAGAGATTTATTAAGTTCCAGTTGACTAAAACTAGTTCATCTTTGTAAGAACTATTAAGAATCAACTACATCCGCTATTATGCACACCATGAATCATAGTCATAGTAACTACATAGAAGTCAGAAAGACAAGATGTTTTTTATTCTTGATACTGGCCGGGTTTTTTTGACTCCTATAATACAGTTGCAATTATTATTGGAGCCATTAATTAATTAATCGAAATAACCTATTAATAGAAACGAAAGAGAATGTCTTCTTGAATATTTTAGAACAACTTTGCTTAAAATTAACAATTGCCAGCACGAAAAATAAAGTAGACCCGGAGCCACCTTAATTTTTTTTTAATTATTGATTTCCCCGAGTTTTTGAGTTTTCTTCTGAGAGAACAAAAAAGCTCGTTCTCATGTTTAGCCCTCCTCTTCTAAGATGGCCGACTTCTAACATGATGACATCACGTCACAAAAGTCACAAATTAAATGCATATATTCATCTCATGTGGAAGTAATTTGGAAGGAAACATACATTTATAGAAAGTGTACCCTACTACTACTATAAACCGATAAATAAACCTTATGAAAATAAGAGGGCGCACTAGGTTCCAATTAACCTGCATTTCAATAAATGAATAATATGTTTAAAATCACTCATCTGTGATTCTAACTACGGCCATCTATCTTTGACACATGATTAAATAGATTATAAATCAAGTACCAGATGTATATATTTTATTACTGTAATAATAGTTGTAAGAGGCTATGATTCGGAAAAATCCAGGAGTGTGATTAGCGGATGAGTAATCAAGAATGTAATTGTTTACATATAAATTTATCATGTATTATCTAAGTCTTCCCCACCATGTTTATTATGATCCTGTTGCCTTAGTACTGAACAAATCAACTCCTGAAAGAATCCTAATTAAATAAATATTAATGTATCACAAAAAAAAATAAAAAATTTTTTTTTACTTCTCTTTCTATCAAAAAACCTTTAATTACATATGTTAAAAATAAATGTTCACATAATTTAATTTGTATAATTCAATCGCACCCATTCAAAGATTCACTCTTTTTGAAAGAGTGAAGCCAAACCCGAGCTTGGCCTGCAGTTATACACTAAGCTATCGACTGTTATATCAACACCATGTTTCAAAAACGATTGTTTTTGGTATCCTATGCATTTTGAAATTTTAAAGGGATGGCCAGATCAAAGGTATAATAAAATAATAACCAATCCTATTTAAACCATACGTGCTACGATTTTTATCATGATTTTTGTGTATGCTAAAATCAATAAAGAACACACTACGAATACTGACTACTCATGAAGAGATCTGTGTTGATAAATTGACTACATACATAGACAATATCAAAGAACAAAGCTTGATTGCCTTTCAATGGTTGAAGTTTGTAATTTATGCATGGATTTATACATGGTTCAAAATATGTTTACTGTCAGAAAAAGAACGACAAATGACAAACAAATTTGTACAATAACCTTTTTTAATCTAAAACTGATTATATCTATATTTTAACAAATTCATTATAATGTTTTTTATATTGTTTGATGCTCGTCTTTCTACAAAAAAAATTACTTTTTATATAAGCAAGTATTTTTATACTTTATTACTTTAAAATCCATCTTTTAATGTTGTATTAGTGCTGATTAATTTGTGTTAAATAACTGAATATGTTTGCAGCTAAAAAAAACCCGACCACAATCAAGAATAAAAAACATCTGGTATTTCTGACTATGTAGTTATTATGACGTAAGGGATTCTTAATAGTTCTTAAACAATTGAAATGGTTTTAGACAACTGCAACTAAATAAATCTCTGGAGCTATGAAAAAGATGAATGTTCTTTCAGGGACCAACTCGGCTCCATGTGCAGTCGACACATTTATCCAGTGTCTCTATTAGATAGACAACAATCCTTGGTTGTTTCTTGATTAGAAGTGATATTATGGCAAAAACCGAGAAAACTATGGAACGGAAGTAGGCCCAAAAGTCAGCAAAAATTTTTAAACTTAAATAACTTTGACTTCTCGAATCGGACTCTTAAAAAAAAATTAAAGATTTGAAATCAGTGTGCAAAATGGAATAACTTTTATTATACTAATACCCCTTAGGATTTTCGGCATTTGAAAATTTATTTATCTGTGTTATTTATATAACCCACACTTGATGTCTTTTTTAAAGTATATTTGATTAATAAATTTGTACATTATGTTTCTTAATTAGAATATTTTTACAAATAGTAATCAGAATTCATGTAAAAACCGTCTGCAGAATCAGTTTTAATTTTAATTTTTTTTTTTGAATATTTGCACACCTCAAAGTATTATATGTGATGAAATATTACAAAACAGTTGCGTGGATAAAATACTTAGAACCATACATACATACTTTTATCTCCATTTTAAAAATTATGCAAGTATGCATTTGAGGCATTGTTGTATGCATTGTATTCATTCATTAGCAGGAGGAGATGATGAGAACTTTTGAAATTTAATTCACATGCATATAAAATATTACACTTTTAAACTTGCAACATCTATCAAGGAAATAACAGATAGGATCCATTCAATATTTGACATACGTATGTACAATTAAAATTAAATGCAAATTATGTAGTTATTATAAAATATATACTTTTGTATTTAAGTCATTTTATGGCTTAGGGCTCAATGTACGTGGATTTGGAGCTTGGAGCATATGCCAATGATTGGTGACTTAAAAACCGGATAACTGATTAATTGGTCAATGGTTGTTGTTTTTTTTAAATTAACCATTAATGTCCCAGTTAATATAAGGAAGTTAAAGCCCAACTCTATCCACTTGAGTCATATTTGTATATTTAGTTATTCTTATTATCATAGCAAAACACATTAATCATTTGTAAAGATTTGAAAAAAACTATTTCTTATAACTTTTCCTCTAGGAATTTTTAAGCAGCTGTGTAGTCAATTTTATTTCATTGGTGGCCAAAATGGCCACACGCAAAAGAAATAGAAAAAAATCTATTAGAAAATTAATAACTGTTTAATGAACATTTAATGAAATTAAATAATAACCTCAATTACGGCCCAATGTGAACCAAATGATGTGTCGTCAAAATGGTCACTAATAGTTATGATAAAAAAGAAATTCTAGAAGAGATAGTTTTTGATTAAAATCCTGTTAAAAATTTGTAAAAGTCAATATTTTTGGAACATATACATACATGGAATATATATATATAGTAGTTACAACATACAACAACCAACAATTAACTCGAACTTTTATTTATTTATTACTAAAAAAATATAAATAATTACAGACGTAATAGCCAGAGGCACGTTTTTGGATGATGGTTTTTTTTTTTTTTTTTTTTCTAAAATTTTTGACCTGCTGCATTAATTTTTGTAAACTTTCACAAGATATTTTTCTTTTTTTCTCTCTCTTTCACTACTCACTTATATGAATGCATTAAATACCTTTAATAATATATTATGTCTACCTATGTATATGTTTTGATCCTACTCACAAATTATTTTTCACAGCAAGACATTTGTAGCTGTCGAAGAGGGAGATAATGAAATGTAGCCTTCATTACAGTGATGCTACAAACAAGTTTCCATTCTATTATTATTTTATTTAATCCGTCAAATAAATCTTATACACGAAGCCAAGCGAATTTACTTCATATATATATATATATATATATATACAATATTTCTATGACAAAAGATTTCCCGTGTGTATTTAAATACCTACTCTCAAAACCAGTGGTTTTTTAACCAGTGCGTTTCGATGCTTTTTCATTAATTGTGTCTCCACGAAAAAAAGGATTCTTTTTAAGGAGAAAATTAAAAAATTTTTATTGTTCAAAGAGTATTTTTCTTCTTTTTCTTCTTCGATGGTTGTTATCTCATTAATTTGCCCTCCTCGTTATAAAAAGTTTGAGAAACACTGTTTCAAATAATTACTTAAATGTCAAAAACAAATCAATACAATTAGTCTGGACTCTCTCAAATCTACAACTATCTCTCCCAATCCTACACCACTAATTTCTTATGCGTAGCAAAGTATTTAGAGTTTAATTTCGGAGCATGTTCGATGCAAATTGTCAAGAAAACTGAGCAGGAACAAAATTTCAGACACCTTATTTTTTGGTCACATGTCATTAAATAGTTGTTGTTGATTCAGAACTCGATTCCATTTCATCAAAACACTCCTTCTCGAACAAATAAGGTTCAAGCTCTGAGTTTCTAGACTATTTATTTTTATTAATGTACATATGTGTCATGTCAACAAGAAAGTAAGTTTGTTTTCAAATATTGAAAAGGAGAAAATCCACATTTAAGTGTATTTTTACTTCATAAATATAACGGCCAAATAATATTTCGGTCTCATTTTAAAACCTATAGCACACGGTGGTTTTTGCTAAAACGTCATTTTTAATCGAGGAACAAACAAGGATAGTTGTCTATCCAATAGAACAATTGGATAAATGTTACGACTGCACATGGAGCGTATATGGTACCTGAAAGAACATCCATCTTTTTATTAGCCTCAGAGATTTATTTAGTTGACGTTGGCTAAAACCATTTCATCTGTTTAAGAACTATTAAGAATCAACTACATCCGCTTTTATGCTCACCATGAATCGTAGTAACTACATAACAGTCAGAAATACCAGATGTTTTTTATTCTTGATTGTGGCCGGTATTTTTTTATTCCTATCATACAGTTGCAATTATTATTATTGGAGTCATTATTTAATTAATAATAGAAATAACCTATTAATACAAACGATAGAGAATAGCTTCAGGAATATGATATCAGCTCTAACTCATTTTTGAAATATTTCAAATAAACTTGCTTTCTTGTTGACTTGACACATATTATGTATGCTAAAATACGTAGTACTATGTATGTAATTTCAAAACTTGAGAGCCCCTGGATGTGCACAAGCAAATATAATTACATAGAGTAAATACTTTAATTTTGAATAATAAACATTTAAATATATTTTTTTTTATTTCGAATCCGTACATTTAATAGCAATTATTTCCAGTTTTACCTACCTCTAAAATAACAAGGTATGTGGCCCAATTAAATTGTATTCAAGAACAATGTGCCTCATTCTTTATAGTAAATGGATTCATCATAAATAATGGTTGCAGTTATTTATTTTTATTTTAAAATCCAAGTGATTGCAATGGATTGGAGATGACCATATGATGTTTTTATTGTTTCATGATGAAATATTTATTTTTATTTTATTTTCTAAATGAGTGTAAAAAGACCAACATTGATTGTTTTCTACAATTGACATCATCTCATACAATATGTTTGTTTTGATCTCATATAGGTACATATTTGTTAAAGGGAATCAAAAATATTGAAGAAGGAGAATGATTCATCACATTTTTGATGAAGCAACAACATCAAGGCTTTGTTGTCAAGACAAGTAAAGTAAATGATTTTATTCCCATTGGAGAGTAACTTTCTATGAGAAAAACATTACAAACATATATATTTATGATTATATTTATGCTTGTTGTCGGGTGAAGTATACTTTATGTTAATTAATGGATTCCATCAGTTTAAATATGTATTGAGAGCCATCAAAAGTTCTAAGTCAATTTGATTCCCTTAAATTATGTAGACGTAATTATTCGATCACTAAAAAAAAGTTATTAATTTCACATAATATTTATGAAAGGCAAGGCATGTATCGAAATGACTTAGCTGTGTTTTATTTATAGCTAAATATGTGGGTAGGTAGAATAATTTGAATAGGTAAATTTCATATATTTTCACTAACATTGAAATGCTCTCAACTTTTCTACATCTCTTTATATCTGTTCTAAACGTGTATTGGTTCAATGACAATGAAGAATGATTTCACAGTTGGAAATAGTTGGCAAATCTGACTTTGGCCATTTTTTTGTTTCTATTTTCTGAGATAATGCTTCCCTAAATTATTATTATTACTGTTTTACTTTTAATACAGATCTGCATGAATGCACTCAAGTGATTTTTTTAACTTGATGTCATCATGTTAAAAGTCGGACATCTTGGAAGAAACATAAACAATCAAAAAATAATTACACTCGTCAACATATTTGAACTTTCAAGAATCCTAAGGGGTATAAGGTTAATAATAGTTATTTAGTTTTGCACGCTGATTTCAAAAAATTCAAGAGTCCAACGGTTTTCGAGAAATCGGACCTTACTTTTTGAGCTAATTTGACCCATTTTCCAACTTTAACTTCAATTTAAGGAAACTCATTTTGTGAATTAAAACATGATGATTTGCTAGTGTATTTAATGCAAATTCAATTTCCAGTCTTTCATTTGATCTAAAAAGACTTCTAAGGGCGTAGGGTGCCGGAGTAGGCCCAAAAGTTGGACAAATCCTTTGTATTTTAATGACTCCTTGAATATTACATAATATGGATTAATAGGGAATGCATTCAAGAGCTTTGATCCAGAGTTTTCAAATGAGATGTCACGCGCCCGATAGAAATCCTTAAGCTAGAAGAAATCGTCCATCATCTAAATATGTACATTTTCAATCAATTTAGAGGTACAATTTGCTAGAAATCTAAGACTCACGGTAGAACTACTTGAGTGGGAGCGCACAGAAGGATTTTAGCTGGTTTCTTCATCCTTCTATGCGCTACTAATGAATAACTTTTATTATACACATACCCCTTAGGATTTTTGACTGTTGACCAGTGTGATTATATCTTAAACTTATCACTTTAATATATATTATTTACATAGTAACATTAAGAAATCAACAATTACTTTTGCAAGGGTAATTATAATTCTACTAACTTTTCTGATCCCTGACCAATCCAAAACAAACTTCATTCTAAAAGTCGAGCTATTTCATGGGAACTTTCAGTGTCTTTAACTAAATTACTGATATTCAAATGTATAATGTTTCTCTCTTTGTCAACAAATTCTAATCAATAAAATGTGTTTTGTATTTTTGCATTTGTAAAGTCATTAAATGAAGTTTCCTTCAGATTTTTTGAGTGTCATTTTATTTCATAAAACTATCAATTTGAAAAATGAAAATCCTGTAATGATTTTCTTGCACTTATACCGTGTTGTACTTTAATTTAAAAAATAATTATTTATTTCTGCGAAAGTTAAGGTTCATTAACATATTTTATGTATATTCAATATATTCAATGTACAACCATCAGGGGCCTTTCTCCCTCTTACATAATATGTATGTATGTACACACACCTCTAATTTCACCAAAATGCCAGTTTTAGCTTTAAAAATATATTATAGCTACAAATAAATCAATAAAGACAGTTCTCAACAGGTGACGAAGAGTTATTACACCACCTGTCTAATTAAATCTATTTATAGGTTTATAGGTATATGGAGTCGGTATATGAACTGATTTGTTATTTTTAAACTTCATAAATTCCCTGGTTTTCCTGGTGTGATGGTACTCAATAAAAACCTAATAAATAGGTACGTAGAGTTTTTGCAACAAATGTTTGTTAGGCTGCCTCTTCAATTACTCATCTTATAAACAGAAAAAAAAATTATAAATTTTAGATTGGAACTATGTTTTGCATAATAATATTGCATTGCACCTTTCATCACTTTACCTTTCCTCTATTCCAGACATGTCCAAAGTCCGGCCAGGGGGCCAAATGCGGCCTGGGGTCAATTTTCAACCAGCCAGCAGCCTTCGTCATAAAATCAATGTCGTCTGACCTAAATGTAGAATTCATGCATTCGGCAACAGGGCTCTTACATGTGTGTGCAAAGTGCTTCCTTCTAGAGGCTCAAATAGAAACAACAAAATAGTGTATAAGATACGTCCGCCAAACTCAGCCTCCCTTACATTTTTAAAACACTTGGTCTGGCCCTCTTTGCAAAAAGTTTGAACACCCCTGCTCTATACATATGTGTATAAAACATATGTGATCAAAAAGGGCCCAAAAGGACACTTCATTATTTATTAAATTGTAGAGAGTTCCTTACAACTAAACACGTGTCAATTTTAGTGTTAAGGAAGTCAATGATTGGAGGACTCATATGTAGACAAAAGACTCACCACATGAGTGGTGGCATTTAAATCCCATGCCATTATCCTTTCCAAAAAACAAATTAAAGGAGCCCAAAATTATATGGGCACTCGCCAATTACATGACACTTTTCAAGTGAGTGACTATTTTTTATTTACATTTGTATAGGAATGTTCAATAGTTATTCAAAAGAAGTAGGTTGAGTTTCCATGTACAACACATCAGCCCTACGAACAGTAATGTGGGGAAGAGGGGAAAATCAATTCACAGCTGACAAAAAAATACGCCTAGGATTTGTTTTTTTTTAGAAATTTAGTTAAACATAGTTGTGAAAGGGCTGATTCATAATTTTTTGGGTGGAATAATTAATCATATAGCCTTAAAAGTAAAGCATTGCCATATTGTTAGAATAAATATACTTTTTTATTCTTGGCAACTAATGGAAATCACACTTATGGTGAATCTCAAAATTATCAAAATGTCAGTTATTGGGTTCTTTTTTTTTTTTTTTTGTAGTGAAGGAATAATATTGCAAATTTCAATTTGCGGTCGTCACATTTTCTCTCTTCATATTTTATTTCCAATGTTTGTTAATTTCGTCAGCTATGTCTCAAAGAAATGTATTTGTTGACTAATGTTTGTTTTTTATGACAATAACGAGGGAAAGACGAGACAAAACACTTTTTTTTAAAAAAGTTTTGTATTTGTAAACAAAACTTCTCTCTTTTATAAAAAGTAAGGACCCAACTAAATCTGACAAAATATGACATAACAAGACGAATTGATTTTTTTTTTTTTTGTTTTGACAAAATTAACACTCGTCAAACTCATTCCATTTCCTCTCGTCTTTCTTATGCTTTGATACATTTTGCCTTGTTTTTCCATTTCGGTACATATAAGTTCCTTCAAACGACGTTAAAATATATGATATTTTCAACTGTTTTTTTTTCCCTTTAATATTTTTATGAAATGAGTATTAATTTTACTGAATTCAATGCTTTCCTTGAACACCATCTCAGACTTTTTCAATTTTTTAAAACAAGGTGCACTATAGGTTTTTTTAGTAGATTCAAACTCAAGCAACAATTTAATTATATTATTTATTCCATAGTTTTAAAATTAAGACCGTAGTAGACGTCTGAAAATGATCCATTTTGACCCAAAAATGCTATTTTTTTTTATCTTCCTTATGTCCTTTATCACCCATTACTTAAACATAGTGATTTTTTAAATTGCTCTACTCTTTATTCTAATATCTGATTAAACAATTACTCTAATATATTGTTTCCAACATCAACATAACAAAACTTTGTATTTAAAAATGATTAGCCTATAAATTCATAATCTTATTACTCCCTCTGGCGATTCTATATCAATACTAAAGCCATCTAAACATTTATTCATCAACTTATTTTTGGTTTTTGAAGATATACATTTGATTAATTAAAAGAGTGAATACAACAAATGGTTTCTTAAGTAACTCCTATTTGTTTTTACTTTTAATGTCCACCCATCGAATATAAGTTGTAACGATTAATGTACATAGGAGTGGCCGTAGAGGAGGTACTTTACTGACAAGAACATGTATAATTTACATATTATATGAATATGTACATAATTTGAAAAATTAATATGACAAGATAAAACTTTTGTGAGTTATAATCATAACAGATGTATGTATCTACTTAAAAATACCTGTCGAAACTAAATTAGAAACAACCATATAGGAAGTTCACTAAGATCCTTCCAGTTTCCATTCCTGCCCTTATATAGGGATAAAACTGATGAATGAGTATCAGAAGTTAAGATCATATTGTATTAAGACAGAATCGACTATAATCGACTTGGTGTCAGGAGTACAGGGCATTGTTTTTAACCAAAATCATAAGAGACTATATAAAAAAAGTGATGAGCAAATATATTTAGAAATCTTCAACAAAGTTGATACAAATTCTAGAATAAATAGTCATACTCCCAGTGGAGGACAGTATATGCTTATTATATATATATTCATTTGAAAATAAAATAACAAGGAAAGGAATTCAAGAAATCAAACGATGGATTCTTTATTCGCTGTATTTGGAAATTTTTAAAAGTCCCCCCACTATACTCAAGTTAAAAAGAAGTTCTGTTACTTATTACTCTTCATATTTAAGGAAGCGATTAAATGTAGGAATGCCAACTACTATAGCTGAAGTATAATTTAGCTGGATATTTTTATGATATTTAACCTCAATTTGCGTATTTTACAAAGGTTTAATGGAAGAAATTTACTAATATAAATTGTAGAGCAGCTATCGAAGAATAATGCTATGTTGTTAACTTTTTTCTTTTGAAGAAATCCCTTCCACGCTCAGTTCTTATTGGCATTAGAGATATGTGTCAAGTCAACGAGAAAGTAAGTTTTATTTTCAAATATTGAAAAGGAGAAAATCCACTTTACAGTTTGTTTACTTCATAAATATAACAGTCAAATATTTTGGAGTCATTTTAAGAACTATTGCGCTCAGTTTTTGCTAAAATATCACTTTATATCGAGTAATTAAGGAGTATTGTCTATCCAATAGAACAATTGGATGAATGTTACAATAGCACATGGAGCCGATATAGTACCTTTTTCATAGCTCCAGAGATTTATTTAGTTGCAGTTGACTAAAATCAGTTAATCTGTTTACGAACTATTAAGACACAACTTAATACGCTATCATGCTCACCATGAATCATAGTGATAGTAGCTACATAGTCAGAAACATCAGATGTTTTTTATTCTTGATTGTGGCCGGTATTTTTTTACTCCTATAATACAGTTACAATTATTATTGGAGCCATTAATTAATTAATCGAAATAACATATTAATACAAACGAGAAAAGAGAATGTCTTCATGAATATGAGTGCAGTTCACACTCATTTTTGAAATATTTCAGAGTAACTTGGTTTCTTGTTGACTTGACACAGTTGTACCTATTAGTTGGTTCAAATAGTATGTAAAATCAGATAAAGTCAATAATAATAATGGCTGACAACGCTAAGCATCCCGCTACACATTGCCTTTGAGGTCATTATTTCTCTTTTCCTCTTTCATTCCGTTCAGTCCCCTCCTTGCATGTGCTTGTCATGATCAAGCTCTACGTGTAATAGAAGAAAACACTCAGTCAATTAAATACTTACCTTGACAGAGGTATTACTGCAGCCTGCTTTGAATTTATTATCTCTTTCTCTTTATGTATGTAAATATATCTCTTATAAAGTCTAGGCCAAAACAAATTACATATACAGACTAATTATATTATTATTATGATATTTCGAAATGTATTCAACATAAAATATATTAAACCACAAAACTTCAAAGTTATTATTTTTTTGACGAGTGGTTTACCTATGGACGCATTTATATAATATATATATATATATATATGTAATTAGGTCAGCAAATTTATGTGATTCCTTCTTTCTTATTTTTTAGCATGGTTTTTGTATTTCCAAAGAAACTTTTAATTTAATGAAAATCAGAAGGTGTTTAGATAATTGTTGAATACGTACAATATCAAGTTTCAAATGACGGCTCTAGGACAATTTATATATATATATATATATATATATATATTATACAATATTATTTAAAATGTCAAACAAGATGATCTGACTTGGGATAAATATATTATGTACATTTATTAATTATGGACTATGGATCCAAAAAAAGACGACAACTAGATCCTGATGAAGAGGATGAGTACTTCCCCATAGTCTAAGGAGAAGAAGTAAACAAGACAATAAAGATAAAATATGTAACTTTTGAGTGGGTGGAAGGTAATAAATACATATTTATTGGCCAGAGTTTATGTACATAAGTATGTATTTATCCTCACGATTTGAAAAACAATTTACTGCCTTATACATAATTAAATATCATTAAAGTATTACTCTACTAAACAAGAATCTATTTAAGTTCCTTTTTCATAAATAAACAATCAAATATTTATTACAATATCATTTTAAATTGCATCAAAGTATGCATGCAAATCTATAAATAACACTTCTTGGCGAAATATCCACCCACAGATCATCCAGGATTCATATTTTTGAAACTAGGTTCATCAAAGTTCATGCAAGAGCCTAATTAGTAGCCTAAATTTTGCTTCAAACAAAGTTTTTATAGACACAGCAAGAGTATGTAAGCCATACAGTGGAACAAAGGCCATACTACATACAGGTTGTTTTTCGGTGAGTTGACCGCCCACATCAAATAACATTTTTAAACATTATCAAATTTATTATTTGATTTTCATTTTATTTACTCCAATTAAATAAGAGGAAATCGTCCATCAAAATATGTAAATTTTCATCTAATTTGGAGCAAAAATTCGCTAGAAATTAAAACACACGGTAGAAACTACTAAAAACAACTGCATAGTAGCGTGCAGAATGGTTTGAGCTGATTTCGTAATCCTTCAGCTTGCTACTGCTTAAGTAGCTCTACCGTGAGTCTTTGATTTCTAGCGAATTTTTGATCGAAATTGAATGAAAATTTACACACTTAGATGGACGATTTATTTTTGGCTAAGGATTCGTATCGAACGCTTGACATCTTGTTTGAAATCTGTGGGTCTCAGCTCTTCAATGCATTCCTTATTAATCCATTTTATGTAATATTCAAGGAGTTGTTTAAGTACAAACGTTTTGGTGACTTTTGGGCCTAATTCCGCTGCCTATTCCCCCAGGAGTACCTTTAGGTAAAAAAAAAAGACTGGAATGGAAATATGCATTAAATACACTTGCGGGTCATTGTTTTTTATTGCAAAAAATGAGTATCCTTTCAGGCTTAAATTGAAGCTAAAGTTTGAAAATAGGCCAAAAAAGCTAGAAAAGTAGTTTTACGTTAGCAAACTGATTCCTCGAAAAGAGTCGGTCTCTCTCTCTCAAAAAAAAAGAAAAAATTACAGATTTGAAATCAGCGTACAAAATCAAATAACTTTTATTATTCTTATGCCCCTTAGGATTTTTGACTGTTGACCAGTGCTATTATTATCATTGTTTATTAATTAAAATTATTCAATATTTTTAAATTTCGAGTGATTAATTATATATATATATAAATATCCCATCTAATTATAATTAATTAAAAATATGCAAATAGATGTTTGAAAACAATCTAATCGTTTATTTTCCATTCCTGAAGTAACTGACCCTAGATTATTTATAATTTATCATCTATTATCAAAATTGTTTTTTAGTTCTCATTTATATAATTTAGAAAATTGAAATTCTTTTTGCGAAATACATAAATACAATAATATTTTAAAGAAATAAAAAAAATATGACAATTGTACTGATCCTTTGCATTCGTATTGAGTGCATATGATCATGAGGACTTTAATCTCATTCCATTTGAAAACAGAATCAAAAACTGGTTGGTATTTCAATTTGAATAACAAAGTGTCTATTCTATGTAATAATAACACTGGTCTACAAATTTGAACAAATCCTTTGAATTTAAATAACTCTTTGAATATTACATAAAATTGATTAGTAAGGAATACATTAAAGAGATGAGATCCACAGCTTTCAAATGAGATGTCAACCGTTCGATTAGAACTCTAAACCAAGAAGAAATTGTCCATCTAAATTGACAGAAGGATTTGAGCCCATTTCTTGATTATTATTATTATTAATTGGTTGTTAAATCTAGTGTGATGATCAAGATCAATTCAAATGAGACCAAGACTTTGAGGGATGGAGACTAGGGCAGTATCAAGACTTTAAGTGAACCAAAGAACACGTTGAGATCAAGAGAAGATATTTTTGTTTTATTAGAAAAGTAAATTTACTATCTATCTGATTGCTTTGATCTGAATCTTAACCTTTCAGAAGGGGTCTAAACTCATAGAATAACAGCCTTTAAGGATTCAAAACTGAGACAAGGGCCATCAAAAATTAGTTTTGAGAGCCACATGATTAGAAAACTCTTATATGAAGTAAGGACTGCTCACTATCTTGGAACAGTACAAAAATACTCTTGTTAGATTAACATATTCACTTCATATCTCAAGAGAGCATCTATATTATTTTGAGTCAAGTTAAGAAAATACAATGTATGACATTCAAAAAAGTAAAATATCCGATTTTGGACTCTACATATATTCAGTATTATTAAAAATATACATACATACAATGAAACCACAGGATTTTGATTAGAAATCAAGGAATCCGCATCGAATATCCATATATACAACCTACCTATCTATGTATCCTTGAACACCTTTTTATGGGCCCTTTTGAAGAAAAACAACCATATCGGTTCATCAATGAATGTACCTAATGTTTTTGTGTCATGAAAGTAATGGAAAATCCGGATTTTGTTGCATTTGTCATTCAAAGGTACAAAGTTATTTGATAATCATTCATTTTATTTAAAACTATACTGCATTCAATTCTATTTAATATATACTCATTATATGCATATATGTATATACAGGGTGTCCACAAAGTTTGAGTACATAGGGAACAAATACAAACGTCTAGAAAAACTCAATTTTATTTAATTATAAAGAAATTATATTTTCAATATGATTTATTTCCATTATTTACAATGCATAATTCGATGGGCCTTGCTAAATTCTGGTAAATTCTTTATTGAATAGTACAATTGTACATTGTCGTTGATTTGAGCACACTGACTTATAATCCGTTCTCTCAAGTGGTTTAGCTTTGCAATCTTCATTGAGTAAACTTTCTCCTTTAACATACCCCAGAAAAATAAACTGATGGTAAAAAGGTCTGGTGATCAGGGGGACCACTTCGCATGACCTCTTCTTCTATTATTTCTATTAATTTTTAATTTGAAATGGCCCACATTTGACAATTTTTTCTAACAGCCTCATTTTTAGAAAGATATTGATTTACAATTTGCAACAGTTTAAACAGAAGAAACAGTTGCATATTTTTGCACTAATGTAAGAAAATAATAATAAATATATATATATATATACATTGCAATAAAATAGTGTTTAAACCACAATTTGCAAACTACACAAATCCAAACAACCTTATCAAATGACTTATAATCATGACTCAAACAGTTATACACTCTGACAAAAAAGTATCCGGAAATTATTTTTTAAATTTTCCGGTTTGAGTATTACATATATTGTATATAAGTACTATAAAATAATTTTATCGTCTTGGTATATATTATATATTGTGTGAGAATATTCGCCGTAAACGGCGAGATTTGCGGCAACACAATTTCGGGGATTTTCCAACTCGATAACGCATCATCTCACCGAGCCACGAGATTTAACGATTTTAAGACACAACACTTGATAAATACCATTAATCAGCCGCCTTATTCGACTGATCTAGCTCCGACTGATTTTTTTTTCCTCCAGACTGAAATTACCGCTCCAAGGAACCAAATTTGACTCCTTCGCAGAAGGAGCTGTAGGCCATCCCTGAATGCGTCTATAAAAAATGTTTCCATGATAGGAAAAAACGTTGGCACCATGTGTATGAATTCATATTTATTTTGAAGGAAATTTAATAAATATTGAAGAAGATGAAGATTTTTGCGCGTTTTAATTTCAATTTTCCGAATACTTTTTTTTGCCAGTGTGTATTTGCATAATTAAAATCATACTGCAAGCAATAAATATGAATTGACATTCATGCATGATGTAAATTTATGGCCTTGAAACATAGGACCAACAACAAATATAAATATAAATATATGTTCAGCAAATTTATGAATTTGTTATTCTCACCTCCAGAGTGCCCATTCAATCCGCAAACATCCACCAACTGCAAAAGAAAAAAAAAAAAAAACCATTTACCTACTTTTTGATCTTCTTTTGGAAGGTGGAAAATAGTTTACATAACAATTGTGATTTTATATGGCTATATATAAATACTTTTCAGGGGAATGATTATCCATCCAATCTCTTTAAAAATATTTCTGGTATTTTCACTTTCATGAACGGTCAAAGATCCTATTCTAACTATGTATATATATATATATATATATATACATAATATGCATTTTTAAGACATACATATATAGATAAATAAAATAATAATATTATGCATGTCCATAAAACTTCTGTCTCATGGACAGTTCATAAAATGAAATGGGCATAGGTGGGTTGTTCTATTCAAATGCTAATTTTTTTTGTAGCAAAGGTGGAATGAAAATTCATGGTATTCATTTTTATTTTTACCATTGTCATAGAGAATGCTCCAGTACATAAATAAATAAATAAATACCTTTTCTGCAATGATGAAGTTAAATTGTGGGTATTTTCACAGTCTTACTTGGCACGTTACTTGTAAAGAGTAATAAATATCTTGCTCACTCATTACTTTGCCAAAAAAAGTAACGCTGGTGCTCAATAGCAATAAGAAACGGGTTCTTAATTTTAATAATTCTTATAGAAATAAAAGTTTATATATAAGAGAATAATAGATTTAAAGTATAAGGTTTTAGCATAGAGTGTTTTCATTGATGTCACAATCTGCAATAAATATGTGACAAGTCAACAAGAAATCAGATTTATCTGATAGATTTTAAAAATGAGTTTGAACTGCACTCATATTATTCTTGAAGAAATTCTCTTTTCTCGTTTGTATTAATAGGTTATTTCGATTAATTAATTAATGACTCCAATAATAATTGCAGCTTAATTATAAGCCATAATCAATAATAAAAAACATCTGGTATTTCTGACTATGTAGTTACTATTATTACTATGATTCATGGTGAGTATGATTGCGGATTTAGTTGATTATTAATAGCACTTAAACAGATGAACAAATGGTTTTAGCTAACTGCAAATAAAAGCGTTTTCCCCCCTTCCCTCAAAGTGATATTAGTGTGGGGCCCGTTCTTTTTACAATTTAATAAATTAGTCAAGTCAACAAGAAACCAAGTTTATCATAAATATTTCATATTCTTGAAGACATTCTCTTTCGTTTGTATTAATAGGTTATTTCGATTAACTAAATAATGACTCCAAACATAATTGCAACTTAATTGTAGGAAAAAAATACTGGCCAGAATCAAGAATAAAAAACATTAGGTATTTCTGACTATGTAGTTAAAATGAGGTTAGAGATTCTTAATAGTTCTTCAACAAATGAACCGGTTTTAGCCAGCTGCAACTAAATAAATCTCTGGGGCCATGAAAAAGATGAACGTTCTTTCATAGACCATATCGCTCCATGTGCAGTCAACACATTTATCCAATTGCTCCCTTGGATAGACAACAATCCTTGTTTGTTTCTCGATATAAAGTGGCATTGTAGCAAAAACCGTGTGGTATAGGTCTTAAAATGACTTCGAAATATTTGACCGTTATACTTATGAAGTAAAAAAACTTCATAATAAGTGAATTTTCACTTATTTTCAATATTTGAAAACAAACTTGCTTTCTTGTTGACTTGATAACAAATATAAGTAATTGTTATATTTATTTATTATATAAAATGTACAAATTTCTATTAAAAAACTAAAGAAAACTTTTCAAATAGCGTGTAAAATGAAGACTCGACAGTCTGTTTAAGATACTACTTGATCCCCAAGAGAACACGGGATTTTTGATTAAAACCAAATACATAGGTACTCAAAGTTTTTTTGAAACAGCTAACCTTTGTTTTTGATTCGTAAGGAACTATTCTAAAAGTAGAATAGCCAAAGAAAAATATCCGACCCTTTCAAAAGTGATTGTTAATTTACTATCTATGTGAGTATATTATGATGCTAGGATATATTTTTAATACGTATTATTAAAATCTGAGATACTATAAAGAAAATAGACATACATTTTTGAATCCACGGTAATGGTTGACATCCTTTTATTTGTCAGTCTCAGTTTGACATACAAATCACGGAACGTAATTATTCACCCCTTTCCTGTATCTTACACACATATACCTAATGTCCAACAAAAAGGGCTCAAGTCCTCGTATAATTATTAGCTAAAAATATATAATTTTCAGTTCATTTTCTGCCCCTCATCTATGGTAAACATACATAATGTTATTATTTATTATTGGTGTCTTCATTTGTATACATATATAAAGGAGAATAGCAGCTTGTAGCTCAGTAAAACGTCATGACAGCTCAAACTGATTCCCTCTCAACATTCATCAAATTATCAGAGTTACCAGGTTGGTTGTCTCTTTCTTTGACTCTTACAAGCCCGATTTGCATATTATTTACATTCCTAAACATGCATTAACTTTATGGATGTCACATATATTTACATTTTTCTTTTTTGTGCTTTTTGTTTAATATTTTTGTTTAATATATGTAATATATTTGTAATTCATTACAACCAACAAATTTGGGTCACTCACAAATGACCTAACCTGGTGTACATATACACAAAAAATTGCGCTCGTTTAAGTTGAGTCATAACAATAACTTGTATTATATATTTGTATTCATTTAAATCATAGATATTAATAGAATGAAATGAAATGAAAAGGAAGACAGACCGTAGATTAATTTAATACTTGGTAAATATAAAAATGTTAGATATTTTGAACATAGCATTAAATAATGACTAATATTAAAAGATAAATATTTCAAAAATTCTTCAAATTTAAAATAATATAAAAGAGGAACTTGGTGGTTTTTTAAAAAACAAACAAACAAGTACATAAATAAAAATGAGAGACTTGTGTGTGTATTCAGAACTCCGTGATTGTAGAATGCTCTATCTGCCGTGTGGGATGAAATTATTAATTTATGAAATAGCAAACGTACATATTATCATATGTTGTTTGACATTTATGTAATTTGTTCGTTCTAGATAATAATATGTTAAATGATCTTGCGGAGTAACGGGTAAAGGGGCTTTATTCCTTCTTTTTTTTCTGCTAAAGGCCATTTATAGTAAAAAAAAAACACAGACAGATGTGCAAATATATATATATATATACAAGTAACCCAAAAAACAAGTTTAGTAGAGATACACATGAGGAAGTAGGGAATTTTGCACAAATGTCAATTACGCAAAATCCCAAATACTTAATACATGTGGCAAACCAATGGGCATTAAGTATCTACATACATATAAAGGACAGTATCGAATGAGGAGCATTTTATAATACCCACGTAACATATACGTATAAATGAAACGCAATGGAGTTTGCATTTAGGATGATTGTTCAAAAACTCACTAATCGTCTATTAGTTGCTTATAATCAATTTAAAATGTGGTTGTTGTTTTATAAACTGATCTTTTTTTTTTTACGTATATATGTAGAGATTTGAAACTTTATCATAATGATATTTACAAATAATTATTTCATAATAATAATTTTATTAGGAGAGATTTGAGGGGGAAAAGAGTGATTTTTTAAACACTCTGTGTAGCGTGCACTGATTTTGTTCAAAGTTTTTGTGAATTGGTAATTGGTAAAATTCATTTATCCCCCTCAAAAGTGAGAGTCAAAAATGAATTCCATTTAGTAAAAAATGTAATTAAATAAATTAAGAAAAGATAATCAAATGTTGGAAATGGGTTATCGTAGATCACCTCACAAGTTAATAATCCAATTAACTAATTAAAATAAAAAAGTTGACCTGCAAGCATTTTTAAAACCAAGCAATAGTGTTGTGGTCAAGATCACTTTAGCGCAGGGGTCTTAGACTTGCAGTCCCTGGGAGGATATGAAAGATTAATGTTAGTACGGCCAAAGTTGGGGTTCAGGGAGGTGAGGAGTGGATGCAATGCAGATGTGCCAACGTTTTTTCTCCAATTTTCAAAAGAGTTACAGAAATTGACCAAGTCCCGTTTACAGAACAATAACAGCTGCTGAGTTTAGAACTGCTATTAAAGTTTAAAAATCGCATGATCGGTGACTTGAGTAGTAATAGATGTTGCAGCTCGAAGAAATAAACCAGGGATTTTCAAAATTTCAAAAGAAACCAGTCTAGAATATCCATTGTAACTGTTTTGGTTTAGACAATATTTCTCGAAATGGTATTTGAGTTATTCTCTTTCAGACATTTTATTACACGAAAAATGCGATTTTTAGCTCTTCAGAAAAGGACGAATAAATTTCTAAAACTAATGAATATTTTACCGTGTAATTTCACACAAAGATGCCAATGACCTTGACGCCAGTATAGCTCCTCTGACCTCACTTTAACTTACATGGGCATTGAGCAGGTACGGAAATAAAATACTGAGAGAACAATTATATTTTCTATATGTAGAGGAATTTTGACTTGAACCACTTTTCATTTGTTTTTTGTACATATTTTCAGAGAGTCCCATAATAAATAAGACTAGTTGTTTTCAAGCCTTACGTCCCACTGCTTTTTCAAGTCCACCCCAAGGAAATTATTTTTTGTTTTCTAATAGTAAAAATCAAATTGAAAATTTTACTTTATACGAAAAAATATCAAGTTCAAAATAGCTTTTATTACTACAAAAATAACATCAAAAGTATATTTTTCTTCAATGAGTTTGGTTATCTCATTAAAAAGTTGTAGAAGCACTAAACATGCTTCAATTTTAACGACAAAAAATATGAAGAGTTGTAGCTTTTAATATTCTGTACAATAGCCTTCACTGAACAAATATCTATTTTAATTATTGAGCAGCTCTTTTGAATATAAAATGATCCTAAACGTCATTTTTATATCTTATAATTCAGAGACTTTTTGTTATAAAGTCCTGTTACTAAAAAAAACTCTTTAATTTTAAGTAAGTCACATCATAGACTGTCTCGTATGTCATGTACAAATTCCTTACCCTGCTTTGCTCTTTACAACTTTTAATTTAGAGTATGTGTCAAGTCAACAAGAAAGCAAGTTGTTTGTTTTCAAATATTGAAAAGAAGAATATCCACTTATAAGTTTTTTTACTTCGTAAATATAACGGTCAAATATTTCGAAGTCATTTTAAGACGCACAGTTTTTGCTATAAAGTCACTTTTAATCGAGAAACATTCAAGGGTTATTGTCTATCCAAAAGAGCAATCGGATAAATGTTACGTCTGCATATGAAGCCGATATGGTCCACCAAAGAACGTCCATCTTTTTTCAAAGCCCGAGACATATATTTAGTTGCAGTTGGCTAAAACCAGTTTATATATTTAATAACTATTAAGAATCAATTTACTCCTATAATACAGTTGCAATTATTGGAGTCATTATTTAATTAATCGAAATAGTCTATTAATACAAATGAAAGAAAATGGCTTCAAGAATTCAATAGCCGTTCACACTCATTTTTGAAATGTTTCAGATATATTTGGTTTCTTGTTGAGTTGACACGTATATTAGATTACATTAGAGCTGTTCAGATTCAAATTCCTTTTTCTAATTTAACTTTATTTTTTATTAGGTAGAATACAACAATAACCACATTTATTAAAGTAATTAACCTGTTACACTTACGAGTGGATAACTAATCTTACCACTCCTGAGCAACGGCGTTACTCTTGAGTTGACTCAAATGATGTGAAGAAAACGTTCTCCACAACCAACCATTCCACGTATTCTCCAAGTTATATTGGAACTACATTTTAAAACAGTTTTAAATTACATATATGTATGTACTCCAATTGAAAGAAAATAGAGGCTCTGAAAAGTGAAATCTGAATTTGCACATATGCAGTTTTATTTCCATTATTTTAATCATTTTTTTTTCTTCAAGTCTCCCTTCATTCTAATGCATCGAATGTACTATGAATGTAGTTATTAAAAAGTTGTGTACATATATTTAAAATAAAGGAAAGTAAAACTGCCATTAACATAAATCAAAGGGAAAAAAAAAAAGAACTTCAAAGGATGTCGAGGTCCATTAATATCCATAGGAATCAAAAAAAATAAAAAGAGAGTTTCGGAAGTAAAATATTTTGTCGGAACTTTTTCTCTGAGTAATTTCTTTTACTCATTTATCACAATAATAATAATAATGAATAAGTTATGCCACCGTTTGAACGAGGATGTCGCATTCATCTTGCATAGAGCAGAGGGCCCTTATACTAAATGTCTTTCAAATAAATGAATGAATGAGTAATGAGTGAGAGTCAAATACTTATAAATCATGACTTTTTCGTATGAATTCCATTTAGTAAAAAATGTAATTAAATAAATTAAGAAAAGATAATCAAATGTTGGAAATGGGTTATCGTAGATCACCTCACAAGTTAATAATCCAATTAACTAATTAAAATAAAAAAGTTGACCTGCAAGCATTTTTAAAACCAAGCAATAGTGTTGTGGTCAAGATCACTTTAGCGCAGGGGTCTTAGACTTGCGGTCCCCGGGACGTTATTTTGCAGCCCGTCTTACCATGAAAGGTTAATGTTAGTGCGGCCCAAAAAATTGATATGAGTGACACTTGTTGTCAATGCTAGGTTCAAGGAGGTGAGGAGTGGAGAAGCAGATCAGCTTGGGCAATTTTTGAGAGAGTTGACACCCACTTTCCTGCTTGTTCAAGCGGACCATGTGCCCTTTTGGGAGCACATACATACATGTGTGAGAAGCTGCTCTTCTCCATCTTGAACTTCAATAACTACAGACAGGTCCAGACTTACTGATGAGTACACCTTCAAGCCCTACTGAGGGTATCCACTGCCTCTTCCCTCAAGCCAAAAGTGGCTTGGCTATGTGAGCACTGCCAGGTCTCTAGCATCTAGCAAGAAGTACGCAAGAGTAGCCTTTTTCAGAATAGTTTATGTTTAATGTTATATTCATGTTCAGAAAGTGTAAGGTTAAATAGCTATAATTAAATCAGACATTTGAAACTAAATAAAAATAATCAATTTCTCTTATCAGCCAGTTAGTCAGCTAATATGTGGTTTTGATCAGTAACCTGTATCTGCTCTATGATCATTTTCATTTATTTGTTTAACTAATTATTTTGCGTTAAAAATGTGGGTATTTGAGATGAACATTAAAAATGTTTTATGAGTGCTTTTCTTGTAGAAATCCTGAACCGGCCTAGCCTCACCCAGGCTCTGCCTCCAGGTCCCACAGGTGAATTGAGATTAAAACCCCTGCTTTAACATTATCAAAGAGGTATTGGAACTAAAAGAAAGACTTCGGATCTAGTTTATTTCTTTTTAAAAGAAGAAGAAGATAGTTGCATGTGTCATGGTTTTGGCAAGACAACCAAGACTTTTAGAATGAAGGCCAAGAAGATCTTTATGCATAAATCTTCAAATGCAGACCGATCTTACAAACACACTCACGACCTGGAAATTAATTAAATTTATTTATTTACAAATAAAAGAGAAAATCGACCATTTATGTACATCAAAAATGGAATGTTCCGTAATGTTTTGCAACATTTTTCATTATTCAATCGTAGAGTCAATATAGGTGTGTAGAATATTATACACGGCTATTAATGTGAAGAAATAAATAAATACGTACAATAAAGAGAAAAAAAAATGGTTAATTTCGGGGTGTGACTCGTTTGGTATTTATTCTAGAGTTTTGTAAGGTTTTTACATACTTATATATATGTATATGTATTTTGATTCATGTTTGTACATCAAAATGCAAATTAGTTTGAATACATACAAGAATTCCAGGAAAAGTAAAGGATTGAAGTAAATTTACTAACATATGAGTGACCATAGATTAGGTTTTTTCTTTATTATTTTTTTGTGTGATTTATTCATGTTTTTCATTCAGAGAAATTATGACAAGAGTGCAATAATTTATGGGGGATAGAGCAAACACAAAAGATCCGATGTATTTTTTTATTTTTTTCGTCAACTGCTGTTGATTTTCATTGAATGTGGATTGGTATAACTATAATGAGCTGTTGTTAACCTCTGAAAGCTAATGACGATTACATATAAAAAAAGAGTTTCATAATTGGGATGATGAATTGACTAATTTATGAATTAATAGACATCAACTAATTTTGAATATTTCCTTCTCCTCTTTTTGGAGAAAAGGTTGAAATATGCGTTGAAAATATGTACAGTAAAAAGATCGATAAAGTGCGATTATCAGTTTGGGCACGATGGGATCTTAGGCTACAGAAAACATCAATTCTGCATGATCAATCACCACGAGGGTCAAAAAATATATATATGTAATCAAATCGGTATAAGGTGCAATCAGATACAATGTGGTCGAATTTTTTGGATCCCAACTAAGAGCACTATATTGAGGTTTTACTGTATTATGTGAACAACAAATATTTGTATTTTTTTTTGCTGTATGAAGGAGGGAAAAGATTTTATCAAGGATTTTTTGGAAGAACAACTAGAACGATAAGAAAAGCTAATCCTTTTAATATGTACAAGTATTATAGTAATGGGGCATTTAAGAAAAGTACTTAAACAAATTATGGAGTTAGTCTGATTTAAATCAAGGATGAGTTTGATAGTGCCTTCCAGGTGTATGCAGTTTTGAAAAGACAAATTAGGAAGAGCAATGATCTTCTTTGAAGTAATCTAATATTATAATATATTATATATATTAAAATGTTCGTAAAATCACTTTTTGTTATTAATCTTAGCAAATATCTTTTTTGTTTAGGTTCAAATATGTTAAGATTAAAGTTTCAAGTCTTTAGCCAAGGTGATTTGATAAATCAAAAATCATTCAAATGGTATTTTTTGTATATACATAGAACTTTATGTTTCGCATCTTATAAACAAATAAAATGTATAATTATTGCATTTTAATCTAATAATTATGATATATTCAAAGTTGCAAGCATTTAAGTCACAAATCCTGGCCATGGAAAATTAATTTATAAATAAAAAATTTGCTCAAATTGAGTGTTGGCATATTTTTAAATGACACACTCGATCTTGAATTGATTTTATATATAAATGACCTTTTTTAAATAGATAAGGCTGCATGAAACAAATGTATCGTCTGAGTATTTCATAATTAATTAGTCAAAATGCAAAAATAAAGATTTTATTTTTGAGAAAGATAAAAGAGCAATTGTGCTATATAAAAATGTTCTAATACTCAATTTTAATTATTTTTGAATTATAAAATGACCTTACGTTAGTCTTTTAGTCTAGTTTTTAGACCTTTCAAGCAATTTGTATGTCCAAAACAGGGTCAAACATTGTCATTTTTAACAGATTTGAGTTGTTGCATCTTTAATTTTTTTGCTTATTTTTTTTTTTTTTTTTTTAATGCTAAAACTATGTCATAAAGTTATACCTAAAATCCATAATCTTGCTATGAAATATCCTATTTTTGATCCAAATGTATGACTTTTGTATGTTCAATTAATTTTCTTTTTAAAATCTCCCTATAAATATCTTCTTTATCGCTTATATTATTAAATTTAAAATGTGAGATACATTTATCTAGTTGCAAATGCAGAAAATTGGAATTTTCCATGACTGCTGTTCTCAACGTATCACGAGGCATTTTTTGAAAGTAGATATTTCGCACATGATAATAATCAGAGACTTTAGTTGTCTACAACTTATTTTTTGCATCTATAACAGTGTTCCCCAGCCCCCAGGCCGCGGACGAGTACAGGTTCGTGGATCAATCAGTATCGGGCCGCACAAAAATTAATTAGTTATTTCTGTTTTCTACTTCCTAACCTCAAAGGACCCACGAACGGCCAAGGAAGTGATACGTGACCCATTTGTCAACAAACCAGCTGAATTCAACATGTTCGTGCAAGAAGAAGACCAACTGCTGGAAATTACAAATGACTGCGGCCTTAAAAAAGTGTTCGAGACAATAACTCCATCAGTGTTTTGGATTAAAGTCATGGCAGAATATCCAGAGATCGCTAACACAGCCCTGAAAGCCCTGTAACCATTTCCAATATCCTATCTGTATGAAGCGTAGATTGTAGGGTAGATTGGACATAAGCAACACACTGTAGGTGTCTTTGTCCGCCATTACCCCCAGATGAGACCATCTCGTTGCAAAGAAACAAGCTCAGGGCTTCCATTGATTTAGCGTTTCGGTCAGTTTTTGATATTATAATATGTTATATGTATTGTTGGAGCAGCAATGTATTAATAGTGTTATACCTTCCTAATGTTATAATAGCATTGCTATGTTGGAGCAATGTGCCAATAAAGTTCTAACTGAGTACAGAGTGGATTCACGTTTATTACTAATAATAATAATACTTCAACCCTCCGGTCTGCGGTCAAATTGTCAAGCGTTGACCGGTCAGCAATTAGAAAAAATTTGAGGACCACTGACCTATAGGACCTATAAAATAATGGCGTGCCTTTTGATTTACAGTCATGACCCTGTAAACAAGATAACCTAAGATGTTTATAAAGAAACATGTTGATAGTTCCAGTCCCTCATACCAATTATCTAGGCGTGAAAAAAAAACACTGACTTAAAGATCTATTTTGTTAAAAATAATGGGCATGCAAAAAAGTTGAAGTATGACCTCCCAACTCAATATATCTCACTCTACATAGAGGGTGATACTCGTGACAATTGAAAAAAATGACAAGCACATGCTTTATTATTATTATTATTCGATTTTAATTTATACAATAACATGTCTCTATACATATTTGGTATCAGGAAATTTTAGATTGTGTCATAATAGAATGATGATATCATCTACTTTTAACTGGAATAAAGAAATTTCTTATATTATGTATAGGTGATGTGCTTCTTGAGCTCAGTCTCAAGTAATAAAAAAAAGACTTTTAGCAGACAAACTCAAGTAGCTTATGTGAGGTCCAAATAAACTGATATTTGGGGGCCGTAGTTTGAATACCCCTTGATAATGGTAGATAGTGCTCAAAAGCGAGGAATGAAAAGTTAAAATATTTCATTTTAATCTCTTGTACGTTTTTTGAATGTGCTTAAAAAAAATACTTATCCAGTTATTGTGTGACTCATTGCTTTTATTCACTTATAGCCATTGACACAAAATTTCCAATAGTTTTTTTTTAATTTTAAATAACTGTGATAATTATTTTTTATAGGAGAATTTTAAGGAGATTTGTGTTCATTTTAAAAAAAAAACATGTTTCAAATTCAAAATATGTAGGCGATAATATCTAATAAAATCAATTGAAATGATATCATTTGTTAAATACAATTACCAAAAAAGGTTATTATTACAAAATATAAGTATAAATTTCATTTTATACTTTATTACATAGATGAATACCCGTTCTTATCACGTGAATTTGAGAGATTGATAACAAAAGTCTTTGATTTAAGTCATGTTTTTGTTTGTTTTGTTTTTTTTAAAAGAAATAGAAAAAACACTTGAATAACTGTTGAATGGAAAAGCAAGAGGGAATAAATAAATAAGTGTAAAAGTTGGTGGCGTTATGACTCATGGCTTAGACCTAAAGGCCACATACAGGGTGTCCCCAAAAAAAAGTATACACATAAAAAAAAATTGTAAATGTGGTGTTTAATTAAAATTTTATTGTTTCAAAAGTTTTAATTAATTTTAATTAAACACCACATTTACAATTATTTTTTATGTGTATACTTTTTTTTTGGGACACCCTGTATATTTATTTGTATATGGACAATTGTAAAACTTAAGGATATTGCAGATGTGCTATAAATCTGTGAAATTTAAGGCTAAAGAATATTATTTCCCTACTTAAGAGTCTGCCTCTTGATTCTTCTTCCCTTTATTAAGAAGACCTCTCTTCTTAATCTCATGAATCATTTCATATCAAATTATACTTTATATATATATATTACAATATATGAATCCGTTAATACATTAATTTATACCCCAATATGAACATTTGTGTAATCAGAGTTCCCAATTACATTCATATGCTGCCACCACCTTTATTTATGTCAAAAAAATAGATTTATGACTCGAAAAAAAAATCACCTCCCTACAAAAATATTCATTTGGATTTTTAGGAATGCGAAACTTTATTATTATTATTATAACTCTTTGGGCTTTTTTATACAAAGATGTTATAATATTATAAGTAGCTATTTACACCAACAATATTTAAGTTTTTTATTAATTTTTAAACCTTGTTGTTTATTTAAATATGGACTTATTAGCCTTGAAAGCTTAAGCATAAAACCGTTTATATCTTAAATATTTGTTTTTATAGAAACAATTTTAGGGTATCATTTGATTTGTCCTTTTTAAAAAACATAATATATATTTTATTTTATTCTTTCTGAATTTTCGTGGTTTAAAAAAATCACAACAAAATCTTAAAAAACTCAGTGAAAAATATTGGCTCTGCAACAAAACATACAATTCGAATCACATTTTGCTTCATACAACTGACTCGCAAAAAGTGTCATGCCAACAGAAAATCGAATTTAACTACATATAAACATTTTAAGTATCTGAGAATTTCACAAATGTACAATATTTGTATGTTTATTAGTGAAAGTTAGGGAGGAGGAGATGTTAAGGGTGGAAGGTTTTGATTCAACTGTTTTGTTATACATATTAAGATAAGGTAATGATCAATAAAAATAATTTTATTGATATTATAACCAAACAAAGGATACTAAGTCATTGGTAATAATAATAATGATTATTCGGGAATGTTTTTGATTAACAAATAATGCTCAAACGATCCATAATCGCTTTGCCGATAATTCAATTGGGCTCAATATAAGATGACCTTAATTATATTTAAACTTCTCTTTTTTTGAATAAATAGATTTTTTTTGTAAAATGATTCGTCACAATGGTTGTTAGTCTATAACATTAATATAATTCCTAAACATTTTTTGTCAATAGTTGATGATTTCTTTGATCTTGGTCGTTGTTAGTGTTAAGATCTTTGATTCAACTACATGTATGTTGCTAACAGGTTTGTACACTGTACTCGGAAAACGTAATTAAGTAATTACTTGTTACTACATGGTTACCAGACTTGGACTATGTATATTTTGAAGACTTGAATAGACCTTCCAATCAAAGATTTGAGATCTACATATCCTTATGAACAAGTTTTTCAGCCAATAATTTCGATTTCTTCACTTTTATGTCTATGTTGGAAAGAAACTCAATTCAAGTTAAATACTTATTTAACTGATCATGTGTCCTGTGGCAAAAAGTAATTAATTCATGTGACTCATGCAGTAAGCATTCTCTAGCTATGGGTATGGCCAACAATGTATGTACAAGCAATGACAATTTAGTTGAATTTAAATTGGATCCATTTGAGGGGTCATAATTCTAAAGAATAAAATATTCACAAACACTATGTTGTAGATATGAAATAAGGCTAAAAAAAATATGTACATAGGCTCTGTAAAAAGTATTCAAAGGCTTCAATTTGTGAGCAAAGACTTGGGAGTTGACTTTATGCCAAAGATACTGGAATTTACTCGCTGCTAGTTACTTAGCTAAAAAAGTAATGTAAATGGATATGAATGACCCTGTAGATCAAGAGTCAAAGTCATTAGTTAGTATTGACTTAATGACAAACAGACAAATCCATTAATATACTAATAAGAAATTATTCTAATTATCTGTACATATGCAGATTCTGTAAAAGTATTGAAGGGCTTAAATTTGTGTACAAAGACTTGGGAGTTGACTCCATGCCAAAGATACTGAAAAATACTCGCACTCACAATTTGTAACATACATAATAGTGACTGTTAGTTACTTAGCTAAAAAAAAAATGAGAGCAAAAGTAATTAGTTAATATGTATTATTTTATTGTTGATTTAATGATAAATAAAGTAAAAAAGGCACAAATCCATTTGAGCCTTTCTAATGTGATTTAACATACTCTAAATTCAAAGTTGTAATATTCAGAGAGCAAAGCAAGGAGTAAACGAATTCGACCATAATCCACGAGACAATGGGGGATAATTGTCATTTTGTTTCCTCATCGACCTACTTTAACAAAAGGAAAAGGTTCTCAAATAAGTTAAACCCTGTTAAGGGGCAGGGAAAAAAGTAACTTTGTTAGTCAAGCGGATTTTGAAATAAGGTCCTTTAATTTGAATACTATTTCAATGCTGTTTTAAATTTTAGTAGGTCCTATTGCTCTACTCAATATTATATATTGAGGTTTTGTGCCTCAATCTTAGGCCTACTCTTGATTGTAACTTGTTTGAAGTGAATGAATGAATAAATATAAAAAATCATCTCTATTGTCCCTAAATGTAGATAATAGCTTCAATAAAGTTTATGAGCAAAAAAAAAAAAAAATACAAAACACACAAATAACAATAAGATTTCAATGTACACATAATGTATAATTACCGTTATTTCGATTGATTACACATATTATTAGAGGTAGAAGTAGGAATAAGGGCCTATAAAAAGAGAAATTGATTTGTTACACTTACGTGCTTAGGCACAAGGGGAATGGATCAGGTGAACTACGAATTACAACTCCTCCGCCGAATGAATACCATTTTACAATGGTTCAACAACAACTGCTATTTAGAAATATGTACGTACATGAGTGCATAATATGAAACTATGTATATTTATTTATTTCTTACGTGATGTCATTCAAGATCCATGTTCCTATCCATGTATCTATCTATGAATGCTTGGATTTATATTCATACATTAAATTGAAAATATTATATAGTAATTCATTATGAATGATCAGTGAGTCATGATGCATATCTTTGTAAATAGAATGTTTAAAGGGAGAAGTATTTCAAAGTATCTACATAGATTATATAACTATTTTTTTTTTTTTTTGTAATTAATGATCACTCAACATCTTTTTAAAAAATAAATCATTTTATTTTGAAACAATTGTAGATAAATAGAAAAATAAAGGCTTAAGGGCTATTTTTTAAATTGCTTAACCTACAAATATTCAATAGTTGTAATGGATGTATCCTCCAACCTTTCTTTTAAAAAGATACAACAACATCAAATATCAAATCCTCTTCAAAGCTCTGGAATCATTTTTCATTTAATTCTAGGAGCAGTTCACAAAGTAACAAAACAATATCTACCGGCTGATACCGGATTAGGTTCCGGTGTGGTGGGGTTTATCAAGGAGTGAAACAAACAACAAACAAACAAACAAGACAATATCACAACGAGCTTTTTGAAATAAACAAAAATTCTATGTAATTATGTATTTCAGCTGTTTTTTATCAGTTGACTCTTTTGATGTAAAGCAGCTTATTATTCTTCATGATTTTGATGCATACAAAAGTATATTAAATCAAGGATTGCGCGCCCTTTTTTTGAATTATATAATAATAAACAAGTATTAGCGATTGATTGGTATATTGATAAAATGTATCAATGACTAGTATATCTAAATAATAACTCTGTCCAATATTTAAAAGTTAGGAACAAGGAATATCCATACAAAAGGTTAGCAGCTACCAGTTCTTTTTTTTTTTATCAATTTTTTTTCTTTCCCTTTTGTAAGTCGAGGTTACGAGTGGACAAAAAAAAACGAAACTATGAAGCAAAGTGACAAAAGAATGACCATGTGATCAATTTTTTGTACAAATCCACTTGTTCAAGAGTTGACTTTTTTGTTCGGTAGGGGAGCTACAATACCAAATAAATACAACAACAACCTCCATGAATCGTAATTTTTTCTTACTTTAATTAAAACAAGTTAAACTATTCGAGGGTAATACCAATGCAAATATGTAATTGTACTACATACAAAAGCGACATCTTGTGGGAAACAGTTAATATAAATAGACAAGGAAATATCCCCAGTACAACAGACACGTTTTGTTACTTTGTTTTTATAGCAAATGAATTCGAGTTCAACCATTCAACGTTTAGTATCTAAATAAGGGAAAGATGAGTATACAAATCAACAGCTGACAATAAAATACAGTGTAGAATTTCTCTACGTAAGTACCAACCTACTTATAGCCAAAAAGAAATAGGGCTTCATTTGATAAAGTGAATGTTCAATTGATGACGATGACGTCACATTTGTTTTTGAATAATATATTTAGTCATTTCCTAAATGTTAAAGAAACAAGGTTGTTGATGCCTCTTCCAAGATGGCTGACTTTTACAATGATGACGTCATTATTTATCTCTATGAGATTTCCACATTCATCCTGATTTCCCCATATGAAATACACAATACTCTCTTATCATCATAAGTTAACAATATCCTTAACAAAGTACCTATGGAATAAAATCACTTGAAAGAATCAACACTCACAAATCCCATTTCGTTATTTCCTAATTACTTTACAATAATAATTGTAACTAATGGTCTACATGACATTTATATGTACCTATATGTGCTTTGATGAATGCATGTTCAATGATCATGGTAAAAAAAATTAAAAAAGGTTTGTTCATCTTTAAAAATTTCAGTAATTTGATGCATGCCCATAAATTGTTTAATGGTATCCAGATATTTATTATTATTTTTATTTTTATTTATGAGTTATAATTGACTTTAGTTCAAAATAATTTAAGTTACTTTGACCTTAAATGCATAGAGTAAGTTCATTGGAAGAGGTCCTAACGATGGACTTTAATATGTAGTTATATATATTTATATATATATATAAGTCAAGCCCAATTTGGGTTTTTATTATGTAATATGTCATTGCTTACGAATAATAATAATAATAATTAATGAATGATGATTAAGAAATATTGTCAGCTTTGAGGGTCATTAATGATATTGATATTCTGAGTACTTAAATGATATGATATGGGAAGTGACGTTTATTTATTCTCATAATTGCTTCGTTCTTGCTGTTTTGAGTGGCCCTCAATAGTGTCAAATCATTATGGAACGTTAAATGATATGACAATGATATTTGAAATAATACCTTTATATAAAAGTAAAGCCATATATTTGCAAATGATTATTCAAACTGCAAATGTTTAATATTCTTTATAATATGTGCATAATACTTTATGGCCATTGATTTCACATATGTTGTATTATAATTTTCAAAATGGTCAAAGTGTTTCATATTCCAAATTTTTAGACATCTATATGTAAACTTATTTATCAAACTTTTTTTTAATTTCTACAACTTAATCAACACATTTGCTGTTAGTGACTCTGTTGTATATTTATTTACAGGGGGTCACCGCATCCCTAAAACTGAGCCCTACACGCAACTCCTTGAAACACGTACCGCTCCCATCTCCAATGAGCGAGGGTTTTAATTTTGTTGTTGTTGCAGTAATTAACAGAAAGTAAATAGTTTGATTTGATAAAATAAAAACCCTGCTACACAAGTCGTACATGATGAGTTTAGTGACAATTTGTATCCGTTTAAATTGCATCGTGTGACATTTATGGCCATAGCAAATAAAATTATCTTTAAGCAAAAAAAGATGCAAGTAGAACATTTGGCTCATGTTGTGGGATTTGACGAGACATGCGTGTACCATTTGTGGTGAACGATGCAGTCAAAGTGTTCTAAATTGGTGGTCCCCGACCCCTGGATTGTAGACCGGTACGGTGCCGTACAAGAATTAATTCGCTATTTCCGTTTTATTTATTATCTAAGTCTGGAACGATATTAAAGGGGGACTTTCTACTTCATTTCTACAGACTGAAGAGAAAAAGAGAATATTAAGTATAAATGCAAATTACAAAAGATAATTAATTGTGCAGTTAATTATTTTTGGGTTGATAATTCTTAATTGACTCATCGAATTTCACTGGTATCAAGCTACAATCAATGCCTACTACATGTTCACCGCGCATCTTGTTGCAAAGAAACAACAAGCTCAGGGCTCCCGCTGATTTAGCGTTACGGACAGTTTTTGAAGTTATAATATGTTATATTATTGTTGGAGCAATGTGTTAATAAAGTTCCATATGAGTACACAGTGGATTATTAATATAACTGTCTGCAATAAAATTGTCAAGCGTTGACCGTTCCGCAGTTAGAAAAAGGTTGGGAACTACTGCTCTAGATGACATTAGTAAAGGTGAATATTCCACCTTGCTACCTCTCAATGAACTATGAATTTGAGTGATCTGAGTCCCTTATTCATAAGGGAAGTAATTATATATATATATATATATATACAGATTATTGAACCTGGCTACGTCAATTCAGTCTAATCTAAGCTATGGCATATGTATCTCAAATTTGCTTATTATCCAGTTTTCTGGATAAATTACGTTTAATAAACCGTGTTTTGGAGGTAAAGGTACGGCAGCTGCATTATCATGCTATGCCCAATTAACGCCATTATAGGATCATGAGAAAATTTAAACTCTCTTGCATATTCATTCATTCTTCCTCAGGCGCACAATATTTGTGTCTGAAGGACAGAACCACAACTAACGATCTCTCTGCAAAATAAATATTTATTCAATACAATTTTGTTCATCTGTTGTTGCCCTTGAAATGAAGTTTATAAAGTGTTTTTTTACACTTGCTGTAGCCACCTCAGTACAGTTTACTTTTGATTAACTTGAATTCATCCCATGCCATATATGAATTGAGGAAAAAAATATCAATTTGCAAAGGAGCGTTATGTTTCTCATCTCATTAGAGTTATGTATCAAAGTATGTAGACACATAATATATGATTCAAACAGCTTGATAATTAAATAAACTTACTCATCTAATCCCTCATCAAAGGTTAAAGGTCAAAGTATGTTGTATATTCAAAGTGTATTATTGTGTTTGTAATTTATTTATTCTCAATGTCTATGTATAGAGATTACTTTGGAATGCAGATGATGTTGAATTGAAAACATAGTTCAATGCATCTCGTGCATAAAAAATAATAAAAAATAAAAATATATGTTCGCAGTTAAGAGCATATATTCAACTACCTACATTTATGTATAACAATGTTTTTTATCATTTTGATTATTATTGTAGTTTAATCAAATCTTTGTATGGCAATGTAGTATTTGAATTGGTTTTTTATTATGCATGTATACATATATATTTATATATATATATATATATATATATGTGGTTCAATTAACAATCCATAATATATGCATTGTGTCTTTGTGGGCTCGTATATAGCTAAATTCATTCATAAATAATAATACTAGAGTTTGAGTGAGTCCAATTATTTAGTGGTTCAAAACCCTGGATCCCAGCTAAAATAGCCACATGTGTCACTCCAAAAAAATTTGATGAAAAGGATCATCTGCCAATATTTTGAGAAATGACAACCACATTTTTATTTTATGGATGTGGCCATACAATGGATTTTATGCTAGTTTTTTAATAGCACTGATCAACAGTCAAAAATCCTAAGGGGTATAATTATACTAAAACTGATTCAGTTTTATTCAGTAGTAGTAATTTACACATTTAGATGAACAATTTCTTCTTAGTTAAGGATTATTTTCAAACGTTTAACACTTGTTTCAAAGCTGTGGGTTGCACCTTTTGAATGCATTCCTTATTAATCCATTTTATGTAATATTCAAGGAGTTATATAAATACAAATGTTTTGGCCGACTTTTAGGTCTACTCCCGCCGCCTATGCGCCTATGATCCCCCTTAAGTTAAAACGAAGACTGGAAATGAAATTTGCATTCTAAATCCTAGTGGATCATTATTTTTTAATGCTCAAAACGAGTATCCTTTCAGGCTTAAATTAAAGTTCAAGTTAAATGGAAAATGGGCCAAAAATGCTCAAGAAGTAGGGTTCGATTTCTAAAAAAATCGAACCGTCGGACTCTCGTAAAAAATAATAATTATTAGAGAATTGAAATCGGCGTGGAAAATTGAATAACTTTTATTATTATACTTACACCCTTAGTATATATTTTTTTAAAGTTCAAATTTGTTGACCTGTGTAATCAAGAATAGTTAACAGTGATGTCATATAGTAACTTCAATTACATTGATTTATTATTATCAGGGTCAATATATATATATATATTAACTAAGGGTGAAGGAACTTTTTATTAAATGGCTACACAGGTCAATTGAAGGCTTTCAATCGTAATTTAAAACTCTTATTTTTTTTTTTGGTGAAAAAAACCCTATTGATTTTGTTAGTTATTTACATCAAATTGGATTTTATTGATGTAGTGGAATAAAATATTGATAATAGTATTGTTGCAAGTCGGCCTATTTAATTGAATAACTGATATCTATATATATATATCTTTTGAGCTTTATTCTATACTTGGAACAACTTTTTCTGCGTTAAATTATGGGAACAACTGTTACTGTTAACTAAGGGAGTCCCTTGTTACGTGATTGAGTTACTTAAAATGCATAATTTATAAAGAAAAATAATATCCTGTTATCATTTAATATATTTTCTTTTATATATGTATATATGGGGATTTTTCAATCTAAAGTCAATTGATGCAGCTTTATTTTATACAATATTATTGATCTCTATAATTAAAGCATAATAAAAAAGGCACAACAATGTTTAAGATATAAACTTTAGAAAATATGTGTGAATAGACATTGTAGCTTAAAAGTTTATCCTTTAGGAAATATCTTTGACAAAAGTTCTCACTTCGAACATTACTCTACAAAGTCTTATTATTATTTTTAGCAAATTAAAAAGTATTTTTCTTAATGGCATGAGGATCAATGAATATAGAAATTTAAAAGAACGATAAACCACACAGTGTGATGCAGAGATTAAGGAAAACAAAAGATTTTGAATCAAACTACCCTCTAAATTTTGACTAATGATCAACATAAGTCATGAAGACATTGACAGATAGTTTGAGAAATTAAATGGGTCCCTTAGGCCAGTAGTGAATGAAAATGATTTCCGTATCAAATCAATTAACATGGATGTTAGGGATCTTGATTATAAATGCATCATCATACATACCATTCAACCACTGCAATAAATGTCCCTCATAGGTCTCTTGTAGATACTTTTTTCTTTGTAGTATATGCATTAAGCACATTTGTCGAATTCATTACATAGTATTGAACCGGTTCAAGTTGACTTTCTAAATCAAGGGTGACAACCTATTCCTAGGAATGTTAATAATATGCAAAATGCCGCGTGCGAGATTTTGTGGAGTTGGCACTTTTAACAGTACTTTTTGTTTTCCAAAGCTGTTATTATTGTTACTTTATTACTACTGAGGGGAGAACATCTACCTGATAGTAAAGATCTCGCATGAAGGAATACATGCATTAAGATTAATAAAGCAAATAAAATGTAAACGAAAAAAGGCTCAAGTCCTCGTATAATTAATTATTAGTTAAAAATATGTAATTTCCTGACATTAATTTCAGTTAATTTTCTTCCTTTCATCTATGTTAGTATTTATTGTTGTATATATAAATGAGAATATCAGCTATTAGCTCAGTAAAACGTCATGACAGCTCAAGCTGCTTTCCTCTCAACATTCATCCAATTGTCAGAGTTACAACCAGGTTGATTTTCTCTTTCTTTTTATTTTACACACCCCATTTGCATATTATTTACATTCCTACCTATTCTGCTCATGCAAGTATTGTTTTATGTATATTAATGATTTAATGTTAATGTGTATTAACTTTTTATTTTGGAAATAATTTATATTTCAATGATGAATTAATAAGGATCTATTAATAATATGTACAGTGGCACAAATTATCAAATTAATATCCTACACATTGATACATGTTGAATGAGTCTAACATCAAATTCAATATTAATTGTTGTTATATTTAGTTATATAAGTAGACACTTTGAGCAATTTACTATGTTGTAAGTAAATAAATATGCAAAAGTTAAGAAATCATAACAATCAAATTTATCAGCGGCTAGGATATTTGTATTTTTATTGAGGGCTCCTTTATAAATTGTATTACAAATTTTAATTAACAACACACAATTACATACTACAAAATAGGGCAGTAACTATTCAATTGTATATCTGCTGGTCTCAATTTGTCACCAAGATTGGCTAACTATATTATAGATTTCTTCATGACCTTTGAGCGTACAATAACTACATAGAGTATAGATTTAGTAAGATATAAATTCATTTAAATAATTATAAATTTGTTAATTACAAAATTAATCAAAATGTATATTTAGGATCCAAAAATATTTGTACCTCACTGATAAAACTATCAATTACATATCTTGTGCAATATCTTATAATAAATATATTTCTTCTTTATGACGTAGTCACTTCACTGAGTTCATTTCTTTATTTTTGACAGCTAACAACCTCCGGTTCTTTTAATCATGCATCATGCAATGAGCACTCTTGAAAATAAAAATAATTTAGAGATGAAAGATAAGTTCTTTCTATTATTTTGATTACAGATAATGAAAGAGTCATTATCAAAAGGAATGAAGTATATTTAAATTAAATTGAGATTGCTAACTAAAATATTTCTCTTATTGTTGTTAGGTAATTGTTGATTGTTATTTAGAGTTCTAAAATATCTTTTATTTGATAGGGTATATACATAATTCATAATCAGATTGACCAAAATTGTTTTAATGATAAGCAACTGTTCATGATCATTAAATTAGTTGAATAATGATGGAGCACAATCATTGTAAGTAATACTACAACAAAGGCTGAAAGTAATACAGACAAAATGTCATTTGTAAAAAGACAGGGTCCTCAAATTAAAATATAAAAAAAAACTGCATTACCTTTTATTCAAAACAAGACAACAAAAAAAAAAAAAAAGACTCAATTTGAGGCAGTTAGTCTTATTTTATTAGCCTTATGTCTCTTCTTCATTGAATGGTGAGTAATTATTCCCACCTTAAAATACACTAAATTTAGAACGTTCAATCAATCAACATTCAGAAAAATAATCGTTAGGGCTGAGGGAAGAATAAAATTCACAATTGACTTAAAAATATATATAAAAGTTACGAATGTTTGCCATTGTGTCATATAATTTAACCCTTGATAGAGCCGAGCGGAGCAGAGGCCCTTGAAGGATTTGGTGTGCAAAGTTGAAAATGGATTGATGTAATCTGTGCTTCATATTGATTTATGCAACACATGATCTTCGAAAAAGGGCACTTTGTATGTACATCAAGGTCCAAAGGGGGTAGAAAATGAATCAATATTCAAAGTCACTTGTAATATTTGGCCAAATTATAAATTTGATATATGTATTGTACTGCACACACAATAAAAAAAAAAAACGTTAAGTGTAGTGTATTCAAAAGATCTATTCCCATAAATTATTTTTCTTTATGCCTGGAGCCATCATTCACTAGAAGTCCTTTCGATTTATCTCAATGATTAGAATTCAATGACACTTGGCAAAGACTTTCATCATTGAAACGTATTTGACCAAATCTTTTAAAAAACAAACAAAAACAATTTGAAAAATAATACAATTCGAGTTCACTTACCTCGTATTCACGACAAGCTTTTTGGGAATAACAAAAACACACTGTATTCTCCCTTCAGCTGATTTTCATCATTTGACTCTTTTGATTTAAAGCAGCTGACTCTACGTGTTATGAGCATTATTATTATTATTAATGATTTTGATACATAAAAAATTTATTAAATCAAGGATTGCGCGCCCTTTTTTTGAATTTTGAACATATTAAAAGTATTAACGATTGGTTTGTGATTGGTAAAATTTATCAATGCATAATATATCTAAATAATAAATTCTGCATAATATTAACAAGTTGGCAACAAGGAAAATACAGAAGGGTAGTAGCAACCAGTTGTTTTTCCAAATTTTTCCTTTCCCTTTTGTCAGTCGAGGTTGCGAGTAGACAAAAAAGGTCAACGTGATTAAAAGTTGAATAAATCTGAGCCATGAATGAACCGTTTTGTTGGATATGTCAAAAAAATTGCAAAGATGGGATTCATGACTTCTCAATGTAAGGAAACTTACATATTAATATTCTAATATTAAGGACACAATGATGCTGATTGGAAGCAGAGTCATTTTAGGTACATGCTTTTATTATAAATTAGTATTTGAAGAGCATAGGCCTGATATGACATGACATTTACACCTTTAACCATTGTACGTGCCACTTAATCATCCATTCTTGTTGTTGTTGATGATGAAAACAGTATGCAAACAATTATTATTAAAGGTACTCTCCTTGGTAATTAAGTATACAAAGGGTTTCTTTTGCATTGATTGTTGACGATTATATGGATTGGTTCATTGCTAATTGAATTGGCGAACCCTTAATTGAAAAATATGGGGCTTATTTACATTTTTTATAATTATTATTTACAGTTTTTGCCTGTCAATAAGTATTGATGGATTGTGACGCGTGTTGATACGTAATATTGAGCCGTGAGTTGTTTTTTGTTTTTGAGTATTTGTTCTAGGGGTAAATTTCAAGAAATTTGAGAAGTCAAAAATCCTACGGGGTTAAATATAATAAAAATTATTCAGTTTTGCACGCTGATTTCAAATCTGTAATTTTTTTTTTTCAAAAGTTCTAAAGTATTTAAGAAATTGGATCTCTTTTTTTGAGCTTTTTTGGCCCATTTTCCAACTTCAACTTCAATACAAGCCTAAAAGGATACTCATTTTGTGCATTAAAAAATGTTGATTCGCTAGTGTTTTTAATGCAAATTCCATTTTCAGTCATTGTTTTAACCTAAAGGGACTCTTGGAGGAGTAGGGGACGGGAGTAGGCCCAAAAGTTGGTCAGATCCTTTGTACTTAAATAATTCCTTGAATATTACATGAAGGGCTAGTAAAGGAATGAATTAAAGAGCTGAGACCCACTGCATTCAAAAAAACGATGTCAGCGCCCGATAAAATCCTTAATTAAGAAGAAATCGTTCATCTAAATGTGTAAATTTTCATCTACTCAAAGAAGAAGCTATAAAAGTAGTAGCGAGCAGAAGGATTACGAAATCAGCTGAAATCCTTCTGCACACCACTACTTCAGACTATTAAATTTGAGTAGCTTCACGTCGAGTCTTGAATTTCTAGTGAATTTTTGCTCGAAATTGAATGAAAATTTACATATTTATATCTATATGTGTTTGTATATTAAATTCAAATCCAGGAATAAAGTTTATATAATGGTTTTATATGAATGAATATCCATTGATATAACTTATAAGGTATTAAGGACACAGTTTTCTTTATTTTTCATTGACCATGGAACTATAAAAAAATATCTAATAACATATCCCTTTTATTTTTACACATACATTAGTGATATGTCGGATACTTACTTTTCCATCCACGAATTAATCACCACATTATTAACAAATTTCAAAATGTTGATTTTCATATCCACACGAGTTTTAGTTGATAGTCAGATTCGATTTATTAGATATTTGATACATCACTAATATGCGTACTAGATAGGGCTCTACTCATATAGACTTTTTGGGACCGAGACACATGATTATTTGGGAATTAAAAAAACAATAATCAATAAATAGTCTCTAGGGTTTTTTTTTTTTATTTTTCAAATCCATTTTTGAGGATCCTTGTAAAAAGAACCACACAAAAGTAAAAAAAATGGTGTCACTGACCATTTTCATAATAATTTTCCACATCATCATCATAGCAGGACAGATTCATCATCTGCACCAATATTTTGAGAAATGACATCCTTAGAAGAATTTTTCTTCCTGAAATTTTAAAATTGTGGATTCAATTTTAAATTAATTTTATTGATGACCGCACAAGGGATATGAGTAAATTGAATAGTCAATGACAGTTTAAAGTAAGGTCAAAACATCTTAAAATTACATTTTGATTGTCAGGGTCAAAATATTAATTAAAGGTGAAAGAACTCTCATAAATGGCCGTACTGACCACGTTTGGGTTTTCAGTGGTTAAGTAATTAAAAGTTTTTATTCTCTTCTTTAGTAAAAAAAAAAAAAAAAAAAAACCATTTTTCTTATGGAAATAAAACACTGATAACTTTGTCCGATTAGGAATTAATATATAATTGTCTAAAATCGGTCGAGTCGCAATATGAATATGCATTAACGAAAATCCTTACAGGAGACATGTGCCACTGTTACCGAAAAACATTGCCTATATCCGGCTAACTATTTTATGTTAGAAAAAAATTATTTATAAAAAAATAGTATAGAAGTCAAATAACTTTATAAACTGAAATTTCTGTATTTTGTCATCAACATGTCTAAAATGAACCATATATTATTTGTATAAAAGAGACAAGTTAAACATATGTGTCAACTCAACAAGAAACCAAGTTGTTCTGAAATATTTCAAAAATGAGTTAAAACTGCACACATATTTTTAAAGAAATTCTCTTTCGATTGTATTAATAGGTTATTTCGATTAGTTAAATAATGACTCCAATAATAATAATTGCAACTTAATTAAGGGAAAAAAATACCGGCCACCATCAAGAATAAAAACATCTGGTATTTCTGACTATATAGTTACCATTACTATGATTCATGGTGATCATGAATGCAGATGTAGTTGATTCTTAATAGTTGCCAAATGCAACTAAATAAATCTTTGAGGATCTGAAAAAGATGGACGTACTCCATGTGCAGTCGACACATTTATCTGATTGCTCTATTGAATAGACAACAGTCCTTTGTTTCTTGATATTAAGTAACATTTTAGCAAAAATCCTGCGGTATGGATCTTAAAATAACTCCAAAATATTTGGCTGTGATATTTATGGAGTAAAAAACCAACTGCAAAGTGGATTTTCTTTTTTTCAATATTTGGAAACAAACAACTTGCTTTCTTGTTGACTTGACACAAATATTCAAGGGTTCAACATGTTGAAAAATGTAATCAAATGGTGAGCAAACGTGTGTATTTACATTTCATAAGATCAGTATTTAAATATTTATTTGCCTCAACTCAAAATGATTCATGTAGCAAGTCCGTCAAAATATGTACACTTTTGGCAAGGGTTTAATTGATTCACGGTTTGCCAATGTTTACTAAACCATATCATTAATTAAATGAATACTTTATCCAAGGCTGTGCATTGAACTTGTCTACCCATTTATTATAATTCGTTCATGTGTAAATATGGAGAGGTTCTCAAAGTATCAGCAAATATTTGGATAAATATTCCTATATGCTCAAAATATTTATATTTTTTTTTAATGTGATCAATTTATAAACATTGCAGGGAAGCAATACATACAGTCAGTAGAGTTTATGTACAACCATGTAAAAAAAAGGCTCCTTCGTTTCAGGTATGAAGGACACGCATTTATACACTAATTACCCTATAGTGTATTAACATTTCAATATGGAAATCAAATGTGAAATGATGAAAATAGATATAAGTAATGAGTATGTCCTAGTTTTTAAAGGACTCTCTACATCAGTGCTGCCCAACCTTTTCCGAACATGGGCCGGATTTATGAAAAAACAACGCCAGTGGGCCGGACTCACATAATAAGAAAAATAACAGTTGTAAGCTTCTGCGTTAATAACAGGAATAAGTTAAAGACTCACGCGCGGGCCGGATTCTAAGGCTTCGTGGGCCGGATCTGGCCCGGGGGCCCGACGTTGGGCAGCACTGCTCTACATGGTATCAACTTATTTATAACTTATACTAAAGTTCTTTAGTTGAACAATTGAGTCCTTGGAGTAAAACTTTAGACATCTTAATGATGCTCGAAAACAGTTTGTCATTATTCTTAATGTAGACTTAATTAAAGTGTATCTATTATTCCTTTAAGGAATGGGTGCTTATACCTCTCTGACACGACGGGCTTTTTTGGACCACTCACAACCTCGACTACCAAAAAGAAAGGGAAATATTTGGAAAAACCACTGGTAGCTGCTACTACTACCCTTCTGAATATTCCTTGTTGCCAACTTATTAATCTTTGGAAGAGTTATTATTTAGGTATATTATAATTTGATAAATTCTACTAATATACAAATCAATAATTAATTCTTGTTTATTATTTAATAATTCAAAAAAAGGGCGCGCAATCCTTCATTTAATATACTTTTGTATACATCAAAATCATAATAATAATACTGTCCTTTTTGAGTTCATACCACGTAGAGTCAGCTGCTTTAAATCAAAAGAGTCAAATGATGAAAATCAGCTGAAGGGAGAATACAATTTGTGTTTTTGTTTATCCTCAAAAGCTTGACGTCTGATAGCCGAGATAGATTGACGATGATGCCTCTGACAGATGATGCCATTTAGCAAAGATTGTTTTAGTGGACGACTTTTGCATTTAATTCTTAGGACTTTAAGAATTACTTTTTAAGAAGTTTGACTTTTTGTCAAACGGTTTATGATTGAAGGGGAAGTTTTAATATTTGGGGATGAATAGATCCCTTGTGAATACAGTATCTGCTCAATAAAACATTTTAAAATCAAATTGTTTCTAATTCAATTATTTGGTGAAGTCCTTTCCTTATACTTTATCATTATTAACAATAATAAAAATCTATAGTCTGTGAACTCTACTCTATAAATATTGCTAGAACTTATTTGGGCTATAACGCCTAGGGATTACTCTTGAGATTCCCTATTCTATTGCCAATCACTCTTATATTATTTATGACATCATTTAGTAAAGACAAAAAGTGAACAACTCAAATCAAATCGACACAGCATCAGAAAAAAAATATTTGCTATTGTATTTCATATATTTTGACACAATAAATCAGATGAACCGTAATAAATGAAATACTCAAGGGAAAAATAAAAACTTGTTTACTCAATGGAACAAGACACAGGTCATGAAAAAGGTGCGTTTATAGCAACATGTCTAAACAGTCTACATATATAACAAATGGTATTTGAAATGGGGTATAATATATCCGTTTGGAAGGAGGACCACCAGAGTCATGGATATATGTATGTATAAGCATAAATATGATATATGAAATGAAAGAGAACCATAAATAGAGTTCCTTTATAATTGCTACAGGTTGGGTTTATTTCAATAACGGGACCGTTATCAGTATCAATTTAGTCTCTCTTGGAGGGGAATAAAGTGCAGAATGAGATTGAGATTATTTTTTATAATGGACCAACAAACCCATTGTTGATCCTACAATGAGTAGAGTAAAAATGTCATATTACAAAATTTTATAATTTATTGTAATTTTTATGTCATAAGTCATACACATATTTGATGCATATTTTCCCTCATAGTTTGGAAAAAAAAAAAAAAAAGGTTTGGTCACCAGTACTTTCTTGCACATAATCTATAAGGTTTATTGACAATTAATGATGTTTTTTTTAGTCAAATTTCCTTACATTCAAGTGAGAAACAGTATGCATAGCCAGTCTTTCAACCTCTGAATGCAAGAATTGTTACTATATATATACATTTGAATATATGCATATATATACATATATAAATATGCTCAATGAGCGACCTTGACCTTTTAACTCATCATATACTTGATCTTTGATATTATATGTATGTACAAACTATGAGAACAAACTCATTTAAGTATGTTTAAATCCAGTTAACTTCTATATACATACTAATGTAGGCATTATCTGTTATTTTAATAAGAATGATGCCTCAATCATTCAAATATATATTATATATATATTTCTGTTAATTCATATGAATAAAATTCATATAAATATTTGTTAAAATATTGAATAATTTTATAGATTATATATATATATATATATGTATGTAATTTATATGCTTATGTGAGTTTAACTTTCATTGTCTATCTATCTATGTACAATTATTTATACTATATATATTTCAAATTTGCTTCCTTTGAATAAAAAAATCAAAGACAGGTTCGAAGAACCTTTTTTTTTATTTTATTTTTATACAGTTTTTTTTTTTCTTCTTCAAAATATGAATGGTACTAAATGAATTTGACCTTCCTATCTTTAGAGCAGGAGGCATGAATGGTTATTTTGAAATGATTGGGTCCCATTCATTCTTAAATAAAAAACAGTCATTTTTTATTTTATTTTATTTTTTTACCTTTCATTAATTTAAACTGTGTACACTATGTGTCTGAGGGTACATACATTACTAAACATTTAAATATTAAAAGGATCTTATAATAATCAAACTGGGTTGGGTTAAGGGGGAATAGTTGTAAAGAAAAAAAAAAAAGTTGAATTTCTGTACCGTAGATCAATTGCAAATGTTTTTTCTGTATTGGGGTTTTTTGTTTTTTTTTGTCGTGAAGGATCGTTAAATTCTTTATTTGATGATTATCATTCATATTTACATATATATATATATATATCAGGTAATTGAGAAGGTCATTAAGTCTAACTGTTCCTTTAAAATAAACTCCAATACAAACGTAGATCAAAATATTTAACTTTGAAAAAGTAAAAAATCAGGATAAAAACCTTAACGTTTGTCATGGTTAATATAATAAATATTTACATAATAGCTAAGGATAATTCGTCAATGGATCAGGAATAATAATACGTAAAATATCTAATATTAAAAACCTTTATGTATATAGAAATAAGTATTTGTTTCCAAAGTTTTGAGTATATTTTCCTTTGACACATCAAATATAAAAGCCCTCCCCTGAAACGACGTCACCCCTACAAATAAATCAAAAATTTACTGAGGATTTTGTTGTGTGCTGTCAATTTCTTCACCTTTCTTCCTCAGGATGAGCTTTTTTTGTGCACACTCGCAACCTCGACTCTTCAAAGGGAAAGGAAAAATTTGGAAAAACAACAACTGGTAGATGCTACCCTTCCCAGTAAACATTGACTTAGTGGGCCATCAGCAGGGAACCGCTAGGCTAAAGGACCGCTCGTGACTCTCTAAAAAAATAACAACTTAGTGGCTTTCCGCTAGAGGACCATCATAAGACCAATGGCCCGCTAAGTCCATGTTTACTGGGTTCTGTATTTTCGTAATTGCCAACTTTTTAATATTGAACAGAGTTATTATTTAGATATACTAAGCATTTATAAATTCTATCAATATACAAATCAATGGTTAATACTTGTATATCAAAAATTCAAAAAAAGGGCGCGAAATTTAATATATCTTTTCTATATCAAAATCATAAATAATACTAATTATCATCTTTGAGTTCATAATACGTAGAGTCAGCTGCTTTAAACCAGAAGAGTCAACTGATGAAAAACAGCTGAAGGGAGAATAGGTCATAGTGTTGTTATTTATTCTAAATCGCTCGTCGTGTCCCCTTAATAGAGTACTGAACATTGATTGTTTGAACTCGAATGATCACCCTTTGAATAATTTCCTTCAAGCTACCAATGTACTATGTATTAAATCAACAGTAATTCCACAGAATAGAGGAATAATTGGATGCAAAATAAAGCAAAGATATCAACGGTCTTAAGGTGTGCAATTTCCATCTATAAATAACTTAATCAATTCTTTATCTTATATATAAAATTTCATTTCTATGAGCTTTGTGTTTAATCTCCTACTGTCAATATCCAATTATTTTTCTAAAAGACCTTAAAGTCCTTTCATCAATATATATATTTACATAATTTGGATATAGGGTTAAAAAAATGAATCATAGAAAAACATTCATAACATGTGTAGGTAGTGACAAAAAAAAAGCTTGGTAATGCTAATGTAATTTTATGTAAATAGACCTTAACAACAATATGAAAAAAAAAAAATACATACATGAAGTTAATCTCATTATTATTATGATAAAACATTGTTATATAAGATATGCTATACTAATAATATACATATAATAATGATATCATTATACAATGAACACTTTTAAATAACCCATGTATTTTATTTAAACACAAAACTTTAATTTCATAAATTTTAAATTCAATTATTTCTTTATAAATTCAAACTAATGGGCAAAATCAATAAAATTATCCGAGCAAAATGAATGTCATCTTCAAAACTTTTTACAACTCCAATACATTTTTCAGCTGTCGATTTTCTACTTTTCTTGCCCCTCAAAGTTATTAGTGTTTGTTCAATGTCAATGGATTGAACATGCAATTGACGTTCTGGTATTAGTTGAAAAGTATTTAAGTGGCGTGGCAGGCTAGTTTTGGCAATCGAACTATGTAGTTTGACATTCAGGGGGGAAAAAATATTAAAATATATATATTAAATGGATGGGAAATTTGAATTAAGTTCTCCCGAAATTTGCCATACCTTGAATTTGGCTTAATATCTGCTACTAAAATAGTCCCAGAGACAGGGGGAAAAAAGAGTTTTTTTCACTCATGATACAAAATGTATCAATAATCGAAGGTACGCCATGTTGGGGGTATAGACTTGATATATCTATGAAGTATAATTTTGAACAAATCTTTAATAAAACTTCTCACTCAAATAGCTTACTAAACGGAAAAAAAAACCTAAACAGCTTTGTATTGAGTACAACTTGATGCCAAAGAGATCCAGTAATGTTTGATTAACTAACTTCAAATTAACAGATACTAAAATCCCAATTAAATGGCAGGATTTTTACAATTAATTAGGGAGTATAAAAGTAGGATAATTTGAGATAAATATACGATCCTTGCAAAAGTAATAGTTTATTGTACATATAATGATGTAAAAACCCACTTTTGGACATATTTGGGTATTGGATATATTTGATCTAATACAATTTGGTTGTTGATGTCCCTTTTTTAGAATGTCATGTGAAAACACACTATTGGTTCACTACTAAATGATTTTGAGGGATTTTTTTTTACTTTAAAAGTTGAGAGCTATAATTATGATGATGTGCTATGTAATAGACTATCTGTGTACTAATAATTTGTTCCTAATTTAAGACCTATGTAAGTTAAACCTAATTGTATTAAATAATTATGTTATCTTTGTGTATGATTATATCATAAATCTCGACAAAAAGCACTGCTATGGATTAAAATCTAAGGCTTTTTCAATTAATACACAATTGACTCACAATGACTAATACATATGTAATTCCTTTATTTATATAAGTTTTCCAAAAAAATAAAAAACGTACTTAAAATTTTAATTCTTTCCATAGAAGAAATTTTATATAAGATGAATAAATCTTAATGAGATTAATTCATTATGTGGGTTGATAAATCTCTGAGACTCTAAAACTGCTTTCTCAAAATACATTTACGTAAGTGGCTTTGATTAAAATAAAGTTAAAAATATACTAAAATTGCAGATTATGCAATAACTATGCAAAAGGAAATATTTAAATTTTGTATTTATCAGTCTTCACTTTGGAAATGATGAGGAAAACAAGACAGTCAATCCTTAGCAACTGTTAGTCTATTTTTATTTATTTGATTGACACATATGTGTCAAGCCAACAAGAAACCAAGTTACTCTGAAATATTTCAAAAATGGTTTGAACTGCTATCATATTCTTGAAGACATTATCTTTTCTCGTTTGTATTAATAGGTTATTTCGATTAATTAAATAATGACTCCAATAATAATTGCATCTGTATTATAGGAAAAAACCAACTGCCACTAAATAAATTTCTGGGGCTATGAAAAAGATAGACGTACTTTCAGGGACCATATAGGCTCCATGTGCAGTCTTAACATTTATTTATCCGATTGTCTCATTGGATAGACAACAATCCTTGGTTGTTTCTTGATATAAAGGGACATTTTAGCAACCCCATGTGCAATAGGTCTTAAAATGACTCGGAAATATTTGGCCGTTATGTTTATGAAGAAAAAAATACATTTAAAAGCGGATTTTCTCTATATTTTCAATATTTGAAAACAAACTGCCTTTCTTGTTGACTTGATTCATATGTTGTATTTTTTTTTAATTTGGGTAATTTTGTTGTTGAGGTTCTTAACTCAAATATTCTTTTTTTGACAAAAAAAAAATATATCCATAGTTACATTACTAGGTACTTTTTGGCTCATAAAATATTTTTATACTTTGGATCCAGAATTGAGTATCTCTATATTTCTACCTAATACTGGTCAGTTGGGTCCTTGTGTCATAGTAGAGCAGTTATTTGGTACTTAGTAGGTTTATTATATTTGTATATATACTAGAACTGAGAGGGTATGTTTGTACAAACCACAATTTGACACATACGTTTCACTTCGTTACACGTATACCAACAAGAAATTTTTTGTTTAGAACACTTGAAATTTGAATAAATAATAGTTATAAAAATTGTGATGAAGGGTAAAGGTCGTACTGCATTTAGTCTTGGATCCGTCATCAAAAACTATACAGACTCCAGTCCTTTCAATCCTATCCTGATTCATTTGATCAGTCCTAGGACCCGTCTTGGTCCTCAGAATCCTCTTTTCCCTGGCAGACCTAAAAGTGTTATAAACTTTAGACAAATGTCTTGGCTCTCTTTACGATCTTGACGAGAATCTTGAGACATCTTTGTGTGCCAGGGTTTAGCCAAATAGTGTTTTTTTGGCTCAAATCAAACCTCTTGGGAGAGAACGGACCTTTATCAGTAGTTTAAAGTAGTTTTTAGCTGTTGAAATTTATGTAGCTTTTGTTCAGGTGTATTTTTTTTATTGACTTCTTCAGGACTAAAGGACTGACTCATCGATCGATCCTAAGACCCTTTAAATGGGTCCAAAAAGATTGGACCAATTATATGTATGTTATGTATATATAAAAGAGACTGAGAGGGAGGAAAAGGAAAGACTGATTAGGAAGTCCGTTCTAGGACCGATTCAACACTAATTTTATTGTTTCACGGACGTTCGGTACTGAACTGTTTCAGCTCGCTCTATATATCAACTAATACATTATGAAATTAAACTACAGTTAAATATATACGATTACTAATCCAATACCAAAAGGGATTGCACATCCAGGAAAATTCCTTTTGGATAATGATAGTTGGTTTGTAATAAGGTACTATTTGTTTAATATTATTATTATTATTATTATCTATGCTGTTGATATGATCAGATTTCATGACACTAATTCACCTTTTATTTTTTTGTATGTTTTAGAAAGTTTTTTTGTTTTTTTTCATTTTCTAAAGTCTATGTTATTTATTTTTATCTTGATCTCTTTGAATATGTGAATATATATATATATATATATATATATATATATATATATATATATATATATATATATATATATATATATATGTAGCCATACTTACAAGACTTGAATAATAACATATAAAATTTTATTTCTATGACGCATTTCGTACAAACTGCAAAAGTGATCAGTAGTAGTTATGTTAGTTAAATAAAATTGAAGTAGAATTATATTTAAAGTACATTTATAGATATTCAGTTGTGTGAAGTAGTTTTGAAATTAAATAAATTATTATTCTTCAAGGACAAAGGAGGTATTTTATGAATGACCCTATATTGAAGTATGTTAAAGTACCTAAATTGTGATTTATTTATTTATTTCTATTCCTTGTGCGTCATTTGGAAAATGTCATACAATATCTCAGGGTCCCGTCGATCATGTAGACAATAATAATAAATAAAAAAGTTATTATACTTAAAGAAACTTTTATGGAGTCTATTTATTCAATACATGAATGTTTTCTTTATATTTGTACATAATTTTATAAAAGTAATATAATTTTTTTTTTCTGTAAAGAAAAAAAAAATTACAAATAGCAGACAACGATTTAGCTCCATACAATCAATGGACTGCAAAGTGAATTGTTTTGAATGATGGTAAGTCGGTAGCTGTGTGATTAAAAAAAATGCAAATAATTATGACTTTTACAAAGACTATTTGTTCTTTTAATTACCTTACAAAATTATATATTCTTTGGGAGTCCAGGGGCTCTGAAATCAGTTGTTTATAAGTCACATACAATAGCCACGAACTAGAACTTTTTATTATTCTTATTGCTATATTTTTTGCTTAAAGTATGTAGGGATGGAACAATGGCCCCTTCCATACACGGTCTTGGAGCAAAATATCAAAAGGATTTGAGTAGCCAATTGAATTTTTACAATTATTATATAAATAATAAAACATAACTGAAGCAACATTTTTGACCCTGAATTGCATATGACATTTTTTTATCTATTGTTGAGTGTAGAACAGGAAAATCCTTTAAGTCCTTTAAAGGATAAAATGATCTTATGATCATATTTTATACAAATATTAATTAGGATTTAAACATCTCCTCTATGTTGAAATAGGGCTCTAAATGGTTCATAGGTATGCCCTAAAAAAACTTATATTTTTAAAAGGGACTGAAGAGCAAATCGGAGTTTGCTCAAGGTGTGTCGTCAATGGTCATTTTCATGTTCTGCGAGCTAAAAAATATATCTCTTTTTTTTAGTGCATGAGCATTATATGGCTTTAATTTTGTTGCAAGATGTTTTGAATAAGTGGCACGCCAACTCCTGAGTTATATCCATTACGAGTATGTACATAGGAAAGAATATTTAAATTTGTATCTTTTTCCCATTATTTAAAATCTATTTTAATCTAAATATAAAAAAAAGGATATTTATCATTTTTGTTTTAGGAGGTAACATTTTCTGACTAGTTCATAAAGAAGTGTAAAAAAAACTCCAGATAAGTTATGAGATCATAACTACCACCTGGAAATATCTACATATATATATATACATACTTTAAAAATAAAATAAATCTACACACATACATAGAAACCTTGAGTATTTTTGTCTATATATGCGATTCACAGTATGGTTACATTAATTTCTTCTAAAAGGGTTAAAAAATAAAATCTCTCCTACAACTGATTTAAAATCCAAATATACTATTAATATTAATCTACTAGTGTGGAATATGTTTTATTTTATTCCTTCAAGTACATAATATGCAATGAGTTAACAGAACAAATTAAATGAGTCTTTGATAAAAAACAACAATTAAATAGAAATTTATATTCCTATCTACAAATGCACTTTTTTAAAAAAAGTGAAAAAGTCTGGCGTAAATATACCTACATAAGTTGATTGAATAAAGAGCTGAAGCCGATAATTATAATATTGTTATTATTATTATTATTCTTTAATGGTCCAACTCTTAAAAGATTTGAAATGAGTCATTTCCTGAATAATTAAATCAATTTAAATTCCAAGGACTACTTAAAGATCTTTTATGAAATGACAATATAATCACAGATGTAAGTATATTTACGTGTGTTTTAGATAGATTCCTTAGAATATATGGTTCAAGTCAACAAGACACCAAGTTTATCTGAAATATTTCTAAAATGTATTCTTGAAGACTCTTTCTATTTCGTTTGTATAAATTGATAATTTTTCGATTAATTAAATAATGACTCCAATAATAATAATTGCAACTTAACTATAGGAGTCAAAAAATGCCTGCTACAATCAAGAATAAAAACATCTGGTATTTCTGACTATGTAGTGATTTATGGTGAGCATGATAGTGGATGCAGTTGATTCTTAATACTTCTTAAACAGATGAACTGGTTTTAGCCAACTGCAAATAAATAAATTTCTGATGCAATGAAAAAGATGAACATTTAACATGTCGTAACATTTTTCCAATTACTCTACTGGATAGACAACAATCCTTCGTTTCTCAATATAAAGTGACATTTTACCAATAACCGTGTGTGGTATAGGTCTTAAAATGACTCCTAAATATTTGGCCGTTATATTTATGAAGACAAAAAAACTACAGCTAAGTGGATTTTCTCTATATTTTCAATATTTGAAAACAAACTGCCTTTCTTGTTGACTTGAAACATATAGTAAAGAACATGAATCAATTATACATAGATATACGTATTTTATACGTAGGGGAGACCTGGAAAAAGTTGTAGTCGCCATAGCAATAATTCTTTTAGTACAACATCAAAAAAGTTATAGCCATGAAATTTACACCAATATTGTATCTTATAATGGTGGCTATTGGTAAGAAAAGTCATCCGGTATCCTTGTCAACTTTTCTCTGAGATCAAATAATTTCGAGGTATTGAAGTAATTTTTAGTTAGAGCAATATTTTCTACTCATGTTGTCGGCTTTTCTTTGTTTTGCTTGTAACATCATATGTTATTCGAATTATTAAATTGATTTTTTTATATTGACAAGATTCAAAACTCACTCATTAATAATAGAATCGATATCCCAGATAATATCTACTTTCCCATTTTGGGAGCGCTTGACATCCTTTCTGCATTTCAGATACCAATGGATACATTCTGTGTACATGTTTATTAAACATGTTATTGGTTTGAATGAATTGAGCCATTTCTTAACTCCCTTAATAGTACTAAGCATGCTCCAGACCAGAATGTATAAGCAGCCTTCAACAACAGAGGGTATTTGATTCATTTTTCTCTGTTTATTTGTTCACTTTAATAATATTTAGCAAAAGACAAGTCAGGCCGCTCAAAATTCATCCACTGACTCCCTTTTAAGAACTCCTGCTCTAATGCAAATACATATCAATGTTTATACTATAAATTACTTGAAAAAATGACTAATAAGATAAACTAATAAGAAGCGAAGCTCATTTGTTTAATCACATGTTTAAATGTATGTACAATAAATCAATAATGACAAGATAGGACATTATTCAAAATACCTGAAAATGTATGTAAACGTGTTTTGTATGTTCTGGATTGATCAAAAACCCTCTTGTCTCTCGATAGTTGTCTCTTGAACGTTGAACTATACTAATGTATCGTTCATATGGTACACCTAAATAGAAAATAATGCTTCTTAAGATTGGGAAAGGTGAACCCTTTTTTGACTCACGCCTATTTCAATATTTCAGACGAAAAGGCTCAGAAATCAAATGTTGATAAGGACTTCAAAATGGTTTCTGAGTTCTTTGATTTGATTACCCAAGTAGAAAAATAAAACACGTGACATGTACCCTTTGTGTAAATTTAAATATATATATATTTAGGTAATTGAAGCAATGATTCATGCAAAAACACACCTTCATAAGGAAAGACTTTTACCTACATATGTATGTATGTATGTGCATAGAAGTGAGGTCGATTCCATGACTTGCAAATTCATGACTATGTAGAAAGAAATACATAATAGTTAATGCTCAGTTGTTTAAAATGTCTATTGTTTTAAGTAAGGAACTTGATATCTTTAGATTTGTATGAATATTAAGATACTCAAAAAAGCAAGCCTCGATGCTCTCACGATATTATTTTTATTTTTATCATCATAAAATCCTAATTATTATGAAGAAAAAAAAATCAAAAAAATCTCTACGTACAATATTTATTCGAAAGATATTATTATTGCATGATTATATGTTTAATTATATAATTTGATATAATTGAAGTTTGTATGAAGGAAATATCAAGATTAGAAAATATGGCTCGCTATTGGTTCATATGAGCGTAACAATTATTAAGGTGGTTATGCTAGTACGTCCCTATGTGTAGTGTATCTCGCAACCTTTCCTTCAAAAAGAAACTGAACAAAAAAAAAAGGAATTATTAATCATTTAAAGGTAAGTATTTGCTCTATGTATACACTCTATAGCTAATTCGAGTCTAACTTTTCAACGTTTCAAATATATTAGTGAGGTAACACCTTGTATGTAAAATCTAATATAATTATTATTAACATTACTCATATCGACCTTGATATGAAGCTGTTTTTTAATCATAACGAATGACTCATTGACTAGCTAAATATAATTAATTTCATACTTATTGTCAATGGAAAATTGCCATTGGCAAAGAAGTTTGATGATATTCATTTTGATGTATCCTTTGAGTTGCTGTAAGGAATTATATATTTTATGAATAAGGAATTATTGTGAGCTCATTATTGCAAATTTTAAAATGGCAGTCATATACAAATTAAGTGTACAACTACCAAAAAAACACCTTATACATACCTATATGAACCATAATATACCAACAAAGAGGCAAAACCGTTGTCTAGGATTGGCCATCTTTTTCTTTTTTTCTTTTTTCAGGGATAGGACTTTAACTGTTTTTAAAAAAAATTACAATATATATATTCATATTTTTTTAAAAGGGAACAAAAGAAAACCTTGCAAACAAATATTCAATTCATTAGGCTAATTGAAGGCATTTTTGTATCGGCTTGAATTTTATGATTATTGTGTAACTTACAAGTAGAGATACTTTTGGGACTGTAACGATGATGTATCGGTGAGCTGCTGCTGCCCACTTCAAAATGTTTTCAATTTATCGACAAAAGTTATCGATTATATTACAATTTTTGACTGTAATTAATTGTCACAAAACTAATAAATCCAAACTATGGCCTAAAAATCCCTTTTACTCTCGAATCTTTTTTTATTTTTTTTTCAAATTAAAATATATATATATATATTGTATTTGGGTCTAGCTAATAATAATAACATTTTGAAAGATTCAAGTCTGTATGTCGACAACCAACCCTGTCACGATGTACATATATGTACATATTTAAAAGGGCCCCACTTTGCAAGGTTACATTATATAGACTTGAAACTTTGTATATGTACATCGAATATTTATCGTCATTAGACCCAAAATGAACATATAAATTATTTATTTGGAAGGGTTCAAGTCAAAAATTCATATATATATATATATATATATATATAGGTATGAAATTGTACTTAATTACTCAATTTGAATGATGTTTTTGGTTTATAAAATGATCAATCCAGGGTTATTGTCAAGTAGACTTGGAATTTTAAACATATCAGAACTTGCCTCAAATACAACGCATCAATTTTATTTGAAAAGATTTTAGTAAAAAAATATACATAAAGAACAGCCTAGTGTGGTATCAACGGCCATTAACGAAATATATCTTAATTCACAATTTAAACGAAACTATAACGAAGAAAAAATACATTCAAGATGTGATTAGGCAATTTACATTGAGAGGGGAAAATTATGTTGAGGTCAGAGATGTCATTCTTGGGTATTTTTTGATTGATTTGAACCAATTATGGGTTCTTTTAAAAACCCCAAATTATAATTGGTATTACTTCAAAAAAAAAAAATCATATCGGTCAAACTTTAGTAATGCATGCAAGGATATAAGTAGACATGAGCAAAATATGTAGATAGAGTTGAGTTTAAGGAGGAAAAGAAAAGAAAAATATCCGTTGGTACCACTACATACTTAAATAATAATTCATTTGAATTCCGTCTTCTCAGTATCGTTGAGGTGCGAACTTGCTACAATTGTTATAAGGAGCTTTTGTGTGTTATTTAATATTGTACAAACACAATCAGCAAATAAAATGTAGAGGCACTACATAGTAACTCCAGGCACTCACCTCAACAAAATGTCCATCCCTACACATAGAAATGTGACTTTTGAAGAGAAAAAATACAATTTTTATAATTAGAAAAGGAAAAACGGTAGGTAGTTTGTTCTGCATCTTTTTTTTATTATTATTAAGTTCATTCATTTTTAGATCGTTGTGGAGGAAACGATCTACTAAAGTAGATCATTCCTAATGTATAAATAAAAGTTATAAACAAAAAACAATAGTTATGTCTAATTTGCGACTTTTTAATGCAAATATCAACATAAAATAAATGCCAATAGGAAGACTAATTTAAGTAGAATAATTGGAAACTTTAAAAGGCGAAGGACTCTGAAGGAGTGCTTACACAAATATAAAAATAAAAAGTTGTATGTGCATATGCCAATAGGTATGCAAATTTATTTGCAAGAACAAATTGTTTTTGTGGATATATATATAATTCCGTTGGCCTTGTTCGTAACAAATAACTCCCAGTTTTGTATAAATATTTTGTTAATTTGATAATTAAATAGATTCAAGTCTACAATTACAGACTCCAATTTATTTTACTAAGCTGTGACATAAATCTACAACTCACTCAATAAATGTTGAATACATTTTGAGGTTTAATATTATATAAATGCAATAACAGGAGGCCCTTTTCTTAAAAAAAAAAATAAAACACTTTTATTATTTTCGAACTAATTATATTGTATTGGTCCTGAACTTAGGTTTGTTGATTATAATTATTATTAGTGTTTTATACCCATGCTCAATGATCGATAAATACGTAAGCTTAAAGTGTCAAAAAGCGGTCAATACATTTATATTTGAACTTGGCTAATGAATCCTATTTTGAAAAGTAATCAACAATAAATAGTTTGCCGATTATACTGGTCAACAGTAAAAAATCCTAAGGGATATACGAATAAAAAAAGTTATTTAATTTTGCACGTTGATTTTAAATCTGTAATTATTTTTTTTCGAGAGTCTGACGGTCTTTGAGAATCCTACTTTTTTCCAACTTCAATTTAAGCCTAGAAGGAACCTCATTTTATGCATTAAAAAATAATGATCCGTTAGTTTATTTAATGCAAATTTCATTTCCAGTCTTTGTTTTGACCTAAGAGGGATCCTAAGGGACGAAAGTTGGCTCAAAAGTCGGCCAAATCGTTTGTAATTAAATAACTCATTGAATATTACATAAAACGGATTAATAAGAAATACATATAAGAGCTGATACTCACAGATTTCAAACAAGATGTCAAGCACTCGATAAGAATCCTTAACTAAGAAGAAATCGTCCATCATCTAAATGTGTAAATTTTGATTCAATTTCGAGCAAAAATCCACTAGAAATCAAAGACTCACGATAGAGCTAATGAAAAACAAATGCAAGAGACTGAAGTAGTAACATGCAGATTGATTTCAGCTGATTTTGTAATCCTCCTGCGCTACTCCTTTTGTGGCTCTACCGTTGTGTGTTTTGTATTTTGACACTATTTATTCTCTTCCGTAATATTTTCTATGAATATGAATCATGAGACAATTGAGTTTGTAATGACGTTTTAATTCAAACAGAATAATATACCTTCGTTACTATGAGATAAAGTTGCAATATTATTAAAAATTAATAATAATTGTCTCTTGACGTATAAATATATACGAATATGAATACGAGATGAATATTAAATGAATAAAAAATATTAAAAATGCAACAGTTTTTGGCCTTTCATTTAATGAAAACTGTGGGTTTTTTATATGAATATAAGAAAAATTGTACAAAAAAGAATTCTTTTTTAAAAAAAGAATGACTATTAGTTACATAAAATCAATATTGATTGAGCCAATACAATTATTAAAAAAAAATATATTTAATTGATTGCATGGATGGTAAATAATAATTTTGACTGACAGAATAAATTTATACAATTCAATTATGAGCAGAACTTTTTTTTTTTTAATTATCAAAATATCACTTAAAAGTTCAATAAAAAAAGTTTGCTGTTGAAATATCTTAGCCAAAAAAGTAGTTTTATAAATTGTAATTTTGTTAGTATACACATATAAATATTTATGTTTCTTTGTTTTTTTAATATAAAAAGGTCAAAGATCTCTCAATGACCATGAGGTATCTCGAAACACAAAATTCATTCGTTTGAATATTTAGGGAATGCAGTTAAATAGTGTTGTTACTATATACCAATGATATTTTCATACCAGTTCTAGTACCAAAATTGGTATAGGATTACGTATGGTTTTTTTTTTTATTATTATTATTTGGAATAGGAGAGGCTCAATAGTTGAATGATATTTTTATGACGTAATTGTATTGAAAGTGTCTGTTCTAATACCAACTTAGTATAGTACTATTTTAAATGTATTAGGTTCCCAGTACCAAACTAGTAGCGGTATACCGAACAACACCACTACATAAAAAAGGATTAAATCTATTCACCATCAAGCCAATATTTGTGCCAAAGGTCCTTTGCAACCTATCTCTTTATAAAAGGAACACCTACATATACTCCACAACCCAAAATCTCTACTTTTCATCCTTGTTGGCCCTTAAGTCTAACTTAAATCTTACGATCATTGTAATTAAGAAATTCAATAAGAGCAAGACAAAAACAACAACTTAAAAACATAATTACAAAAAATATAGGAAACAAAGTGGCGAAACAAGGACCACATGGTCATTTTTTGTACAAATTCCCTTGTCTAAGAGTTATCTTTTTGATCGCTAGGGGGTTCATAGGGTGACATAGATTATTTTATAAATAACCATGCAACCTCCAAGAATTTTAAATTATAACTTCAATTAAAAACAAGGTGATTCGGGCGAAGGGAAGAAATATATATATATATGTATATACATATATATATATATATGTATAATGGCAGCATAAAAAAAGATCCTGGAGTTTAAAAGAGAAAAAGGAATAACTTTATGAAACTTTATAACTTTTCATGAAGACTTTACAGGAATATTGTTAATGTGTAAGCTTTTTAATGATCTATACTTTTTTTTTAAATAAATTTTTGTTCATACAAAGCTGTGTAATTGGAGTGTTTAAGCGTTCATTGCATTAAATACTTGATAACAAATTGAGGTCGGTAACTCAAATGAAATAAGCAAATGTGAAGTGAATCCTCTTTCATTCTTCATTTAGCAGGTCGTCACTATCTATTATTGTCTATGTACATATATATTATGAGCTATTGAGTAAGTTGAAGGAGTGTCTAAAGGAAAATAGCCAAATACTAATATATTTTTAGTGTTCAAATGTAGCCTTAAATAGCGGGGCTCCCATTTAATATATCCAAATATTTCAGAAATATAATTTAAAGAAGAGTATCTTTTAAAAAAAAAAGACAATTTAATACGTCAATACGTATTCACAAAAAATATTCCCAGGATATATTGTGTACATCAAAAGGGTCATCTTGCAGGGGGAAAAATAAGTCTTATAAGCAAGGAAATCTCTCACTGCTTACAATTGCATTTGACTTATTTGATTTATAGCTTTGATTAGAGTTGATAGATCCCTTCATGGATTAGTGATGGATGTTAGGAGGTATCAAACCACCTTGTGCCAAGAGAGTAGTAGGTATATGACCAAGTAATGAAGGCAATTAGTGGACATCTACTAATTATATTTGTACTTCTTTCATACAGGGTCGAGGTAATTTGCGTACGTAATTAAGACGTCAAGTCTTTTGACACGAAAACATCATTAGTCAGAAGGCTATTATATCATAAGTAAGTGTCATTTAGTTACATGGACATCCTCTTTACAAGTAATATGGATCTGAAGTATAAAATATTCAACAGTCAAAAATCCTAAGAGGTATAAGTATAATAAAAGTTATTGAGGAGGTTTGACTAGTGATTTTAATGGCCATGCGATTCCACTCTTTTCTCGGAATTGCCTTTTAATTAAATAAGAGATCCTAGTTTTTGAATTTGTTATCTTCAGCTGATTTCAGAGTCTTCTTCTGCGCGCTATAACTACAGTCTATGGCACTTGTTTTTTATTAGCTCTACCGTGAGTCTTAGATTTCTAGCGAATTTTTACTCAAAAATTGGATGAAAATTTACACACTTTGATGGACGATTTCTTTTAAAAGCTGTGCATTCCTTATAAATCCATTTTATGAAATATTCAAGAACTTATTAAGGAACAAAGGATTTGACCGACTTTTGAGCCTACTCCGGCACCCTACGCCCCCAGGAGTCCTTTTAGATCAAAACAAAGAGTAAAAATGAAAGTTCCATACAAATCACTAGCGAATCAACATTTTTTAATGCATAAAATGAGGTTCCTTCTAGGCCCAAATTGAAGTTGAAGTCGGAAAATGAGCCAAAAAAGCTAAAAAAGTAATCGGTTCCGATTTCTCAAAAACCGTCGGGACTCTCGAAAAAAAGAATTACAGATTTGAATAGCTTTTATTATACTTATACCCCTTAGGATTTTTGAAAGTTTAAATTTGTTGACCTCAGTAATTAATAAAATATACAAATTAAGGTTCAAATAACTTAAAAAAACATGATCTTAGGGCTCATACGGTTTTTGAGGGGGGGGGGGGGGGAAGGTTCAAGTGTTTATTAAATATATAACCATATTTACCAAGTTAATTAGATATATTTGAATGTTTGTTATTTGCAAAGTTAACTTAGTTACAATCCCAACTTTTTTATAACAAGAAATTTTTGAATATAAATTTATCTTTCCAATTAGTTGAAAATAACTTGAATACATATACATTTATTGAATATTTTTAGAGTTATTTCTGTCATCTACGCATTGACTCCAAAGCTACTTAGAATTAGAGTTGATTTTTAGTGGGCTATCTCCTTGGTACATGATAGGGAACATACAAAACTTTTTTTTTTCTGCTTTAAGGACCAGGAAGGAGTAAATTCAATTCAAATTTATACTATATAACTTCCGTAAAAACTTACTTTATACAAACATACGGGTCATTAAGTATTAGGCCCTTATCTGGACATCTACATATTATGCAGGATTAATTTTATATAATAGACAATGGAGTTAATTACCCCAATCATGGGCCATGGAGCTTCATATTATTATTATTTAAAATAGGAAAATAAGTTTGAAAATTATTATATATTTTAAAAAATAAGATTCAAAAGGTAATTTAAAATAGAAAAAAGATTCTGGACATTTATTTTTGCATTAGGATAAATCCTTAGTAAAATCCTTACTGTATGTGTCTTAATTTTATTGGTCAGGAATTTATTACCCCCAACAGAGCTAGATAAAGGGTTTCATCATAAAATAATAGCTGCTCAGGTCATTAGACTCATACAGCGTAGGCTGTTGATATTTTTCGCCAAAGTGACAAAAGCATCATTTTGCTAAGGTTTTGGTTCAAAATAAATGTTTAATTAAACGCCAGGAGTATTAAAAAAATATGTTCAAAAATAGAATTTACAGACGCCCTGGTGTTGGGGTACACCAAAGGTGTCAAACATACGGCCCACAGGCCGGAACCAGCCCGGAAGAAGGTTCAATTAGGCCCGTAGGTTAATTTGAAAGTAGAAATAATAAAAGACATGGATTAATTTTTTTATTAAATGTAATTAATGAATAATTCGATAGGGACGCATGTTAGTCTTTCTTTATAAGAGCTCATAACTATAATTTTCGATACCAGTAACATAAAGTTTCAGTAATTTTGTGAAATGTTTTGTAAAAGTGTTGTTCAATAAATGTTTAGTTCAATTGAACAATGTCCTTGTTCTTCTTTAAATTAAAACAAAGGGAAAACATTATGATATTTTGTTTATTTATTGCTAAATATGCTATAATTTTAATGGTCCAGCCCACGACGTTTACCTAGGGGTCGTATGTGGCCTGTGACGTCAAATGAGTTTGACACCCCTGGGGCAGACAAATCATTTTATTATTCGAGACATATGTATGTGTGCATTGATGAGGAAAATCGATGTATTCAAGACCATAAATAGATCTCTTATTATTTAATTTGTCTCTTTTCATATTACCATGAGAGATTTAGTAAAGTTAAATACGAGGCAGTTAGCCCAATATAAGATTTACTTGCTTTCTTTCAAGCCAATGAAACCTGTTTCATTACATAGATGCCATATAAAAGACCTCAAATTTATAAATTTAATGATGACATTCAAAAGAACAATTAAAATATATATATATTTAGTACTTATTTAAAAATATACTTAGTATAAAGCCTTATGTAAGTCCCTGAGCAACCCTTCCCCTCATGTATGTATTCAATGAGGGCCCTTCGATCTATAAATAAGATAGGGATTGAACTTTACGTAATAACCAAAAACGAAGGTTAATAATCCAAGCCACACCACCTTTATGCAACCATTTTACGTACATAAATATGTTTGCTCTAAGTTAATTTATTGTGCAGAACACTCGTATTTGCTTATATGTACATACATGCATATGTTCGAGGCAAATACAGATATTTATCATACGTTTTCAGGCCTTCAATTCCATATACTATTGACTTTTTGAGCAATCTTCTCTCTAGAGGATGAGACTAGGGAAAAAAAAAACATGTAGAGTACAAGATTTTGATATTACTTTGAAATTAATTACTTTGTTTATAAATCTAATTACTGCAAGTTTAGTTCGTAATAAATGGATTTGTTGGTATTTTGTTTTTGTAGATGAAAGACCCATTTGCTTATAGATTTTGAAACAATTTAAAATTGTTGTAGATCTATTAATTTATAATTTTGTATGAACAATTATCCAGCAAGTTTCAAATATTTCTAAGTTATATATATATATATGACTTTAAAATGTTATAAATTATCTTTATATCTTCATTCATAGAGGCGAACATTAAGGCAGAGAGGAGACATACCAAACATATATTTATTGGTGTGTTGAATGAAATACATAGATTTGAATTGCCATTAATCTTAAAAAATGAACAAAATACATCAAGACACATAAATCATCATATTTAGGGTGACAGTTATAATCAGGGATATTATTATTTGTGAAAGAGTAGAGGTCTTAGAGTCGAAAAACCTCTCCTCTTGATTAAAAAAAGTATACACAATTGACAAAGTTTGAACTATTTAGAACAATATTTAGAGATTGCTCAACGGCCATTAAGTTTTGAAGACTTACATTTTTTTTTAAGGAAATGTGATTTTGTTTTAAAATCATTTATTACACATAACAGCCTTTTGGTAAAAATAACTAATCTACATAAATAGTATTCATTTTTTTTATGTATGGTTAAGCCCTCATTGCCTTCAATCTCAAATGATCTCTAAATATACGTATAGTACTTGCAAATTTTGGTATATATGTACATATGTATATCAGTCGAATAGTTTGGCATATTCTAAAGGGGTCAAAGACAATTTATCGACATCAACTCATCGATTTGTAAATTCATCGACTTTTTTCTTCCAATGAATACTTTCAACAGCTTAGAGTATATTGGTTTATACCTATTGCTGCCTCTAGTTAGATTGTTAACCACATGATGAGCTAGCTTTTAGCTATAATTTGTCGTTTCCTATTTGAGTGCTTCTTTACATTCGTCAAGTTATCATCACTCGGGCATTATTTCAAATCTAATTAACTTTGATAAAAAATAAACCTTATTCTAAATCATCGTTTGTGCTTTGTTCTATTCGCAAGGAGAGATGTTTATAAAATTAAAGAGCCTCTGTTAACTTGGAATAACAAAACAACAAATCCCTTCAAAATCTAGAAATAAATCTGATTTACGGTTTTTTGTAAGAGTTTCAAAGTTAGTTGTCGTACATTTTTTGTAAATACAAGTCCTAAATATGTAATTAAAATAATAATTTTTGCTATTTTATACACAAAGTTTCTTTTTATATTCTTAATCTGGTGGGGGTTTATGTGAAAAACCCTGCCAAACAAATTTGCTCAAAGCTGTTGAAAGTACTCATTGGGATAAAAAAGTCAATGAACTTTTCCATCCATGAATTAACATTGATAGATTGTTATCGATTAATTGATGTCAATAAATTTACTAGACACTATTTTAAGGGACAAGACAGATAGACGGAAAGCTACATTTCATTTGAGTATATTTATCGTTCTTTTTAGTACAATAAATATTAAGTGCTTACAAAAATTCATGAACAAGATCAGATAACAATTTTATTACATTAAACATGGTTTATTTTCCAGAGAAATCTTGCATTGAGTTATTCTTTAATTTTCGAAGCTTTTTTATGCGGATCATTACATAAATGAAAAGTTGAATACATATTGATGATTCATTTGAAATTAAGTCGGGAATGATTGTTGTGGATCCTGTGCCAATGATGCACAATGTGCATTCACAAAAAGGTATGCCCAACGAAGCAAGGAAATGTGTATAACTATTGATGATATTTTGTTATAGAAAGGTAATTGTCATTATTCTATTTGGAATTTCATTTATAATTGTTTTGTGAGCAGTATGGGATGTCTTTTATTTTTACAAAAGGAGACCCATCTATTCCTAGATGAGTCTTACGTATTGCTTAGACGCTTTACAAGAGTATAGTTATTTGAACAGGATAACTATTCATTATTGTAATTAGTCATATATCTAATTGGAGTTTTTTAGTAAAAAATATCTTTCCAATAATGTAGAAAATTTGGAATCTTTCACGAATTTACGCATGGAACTCACTTAAAATGACCTTTTTCATCTTGAATTATATAATTAAACTAGCTTTTAAACGGCGACTTGCAGAACGCCGTTTTAATGTTTTAAATTTGTACATTTGGATAAAGATTCTACGAATTTTTTGTTTGTTTTAAATTAGAATTAGTAGGAACATCAAAATAGCCAAGAGCAACCTCGAATGATCTAATGAAGATCCTTTGACCTCACCCACCACATTCTAAAATGAAACTTTTGACTTCATAGACAACCTTCAAATTCGGCCTCTTATGCTTTCAAAACGTATTTATGTCTTGTAATAAGCATCCAACGACTTCAGGACACCTCAAAAGTCGACTGGATATAATATATACATGTACTTTTCTGGGTCAAGTTATCCTTTGTTCAGCCAGTCCCTTCGTCTTCTTGTCTGACCCTGATACTCGATCAAACTAACGAACAAATAAAGGAACTCGAACTATAGACTAATTTAGTTTCACAGTATTTATGGATATTTACTATCCATTCCAAGAGTTTACTGGGATTCTGATATTTTATAAATTAATTTCCTGAGATCTCACCTATCTCGCATAGAGAGAGAAAACCTTATTCATTGCTAAAGGTTGTTGTTTGAATCACCACCATTTTCCACTGGAATACATACAAACACCGTTGTGGAAAAATAAAAAATCTCAGCATAAAAAAAAATATGAAAATAATTTAGAAATTGCAAATATCATCCAAAATTTTAATGTGTATTTTTACAAATCATCTAAGTATATGTACATAGATAGATAAAAGTGTTGACTGTCATCTCATCCGTTTTTGAAAAAAAAAAAATAAAACGATTGTATATTTTATGCTTCTAACATAAGTGTTATTTGATTTAGATATTATCATTACTATTATTAGTATCATTATTCCTAATACAATCAATAGATCGAATATATGTATGATTTGGAAAGAGTGAAAGTAAGTACTGTGCCTCGACGAACAACAGGATTTAATTTTGTTTGTTTTCAAAATCAATATACTTTGAGAGTACATTTATGTGTGAAATTATGTATCACAATAAGCCTATTTATAAGTAATCCATGCACATTGGCGTAGAGACTATAGAGTGGATTTGTAACAATGTGTTGTATCGATATGCATATATTATAAAAACACAACAAGAAAGATCTTTAAAATAAAATGCAGTTCCCTTCCGCATTGATCAATTGGGCTAAGGATCCTTATTTCTCAATTTACAATATATCTACATAAATTCATATTTGCAAATATTATTTCCTTATGTTGTTTGTTTTATGTATTTAGTCAGCTGTCAAATAGAAGCTAAACAAATAGGTTAAAATATCCACAACTGCATTTGTAACACATCATCTTTATAACTTTGGTAGACTTATGAAATTAATTACATTCGATACCTGAAAATATTATATAGAGAATTGTAACCACACCCCTGTTCCTATGGCAAGGCCAAAGACAAATTGAAAGGCGTTAAAGAAAACTCTTAGAGACACAAACTCCTAGAGGGTCTTTTGGTATCCTCTCAAAGAAAAATATACTACCGTTTGGATCTGAATCTAATCCAAGGAGAGCATTATTTCCAATCATCATCCTCTAAGCAACACTAAAGACCATGTCTATTCTGTCTTTAAATGTAAACCGTATACCAAGATTAAGTCGTAAATACGGTGTAGCTAGATTTATATAACACGCTTTTCTTGTCAAATCGGGCCTCAACCCAAAAGTTCATTGTTGTTGATTAGAGGGAAATCTCATTAAATCAAAGTGTAACCACTTAGATGATTGTCCTAAAATGACCAAATATTGATGATCCAAATTTCTACAAAAGCAAACTTACTTATGTACATTATTTCAACTTAAAATGCTGGATGAACAGAGGCACATCGAGCAAAGCAGTGAGCTCTCATCCACGTTCTACAAAATTATTGTCATCAATTATCACGTCCTTTGGCTTTAAGGACGTAGGCTTTGAATTGAATCATTCTAAGCATACCTTCTGCTCCATTCATAGAAATTCTTAAGGCAGTGTTTTCAAGAATCGACTTATTCAGTACGAAGGAGGATTTGTAGGAGAATCAATAACTTCTTATGACGTTATATGTAGTTATTAAACTATAATGAAAAAACTTAGAAAATACAAAACAGTGGGTAGTTAACTCGCGAGAATCATGGATGATCCGAAAGTTAGTGAAGAAATTGAAGACATGACTAAGAACAAAATTATTCAGCAACATGACACAATTGTTGTTTTTGTAGCGATTCCATCACATTCAAAATGCCTTTGCATTGCTAACGACCTAACTCTGATTTTGAGTGGAGCTCTGATGACCAATGGATCAATTAGAAGAAAATATGACTCTACTTAGAAAAATTCTATTTAACTTCTTGATTAAATATTAGTTCAGAAAAAACAGAGATATTGAGTCTCATATGACAGGCTACATAGTCCACTCACCTCTAAGTTAAGGATTCTTATCGGGCGCCTGACATCTCATTTGAATGCAGTGAGTCTTAGTTTTTGTATGCATTCCTTATTATTAATCCATTTTATGTAATATTCAAGGAGTTATTTATGTAAAAAAACAATTTGGTAAATAAACACTCCTTTCTGATACCCCTTTGAGTCAGGTGTCAATCTTAAATAATGTGTTATCCCTCTGGTCTTTATTATAGTTATGATCCGATTAAACAATTTATTGCAACTTATTGTTCCGAGATCATAATCTTGCTTTTAGGCATCAGGTGAGGAACCAACCCATATTTTTATTATTATTTAGGAAGAATGTATCTATTATGAATGCAGGGTCGTACTTACTCGCTCTCTTCTGGCCAAACCCATTCAAATATTTACACATACATACATTCAATTTTGTTTTTAGAGACATTAATACAATTAAAAGAGTGAATGGTAAATAGTTTCTATATATGTACATGAAAAGTTACTTTATGATTCTATTGGAGATACAAGTCGTCTCAACTAGTTAGTATCCTTATTATGGTAATTAAGAACAGATAGTAATGAAGTATGATAAGTATTCAGGATATTAAGAAAAGGCTAAAGAAAAATGTAAAAGATTAGTAGGGGTTAAGATACTTTAAGCTGTATTTACACACATTCCAATAAATATTTATTGTTATAAACAAGCACGCAGAATGGATTAAATTTACAAATTTAATCTATTAGACATACTTTGGTATGTAATGGGGGGGGGGGGGGGGTCAATGTCTTGAGCATCAATAGTTTAGGGAATTATATCCAGGATGTGATTGTCCTGCTCCGGTATATTTGTAAGTACGTATATATATCACAACGAGCTTTTTTGTAAATTCGCAACCTTGACTCTCAAAAGGAAATGTAAAAAATTTGAAAAAACAACAACTGGTAGCTGCTACCCTTCTGTATTTTCCTTCTTGCCAACTCTTTTTAATATTGGACAGAGTTATTATTTAGATATATGTACTATAGTTTGATAAATTCTACCAATATACAAATCAATAATTAATACTTGTTTATCATTTAATAATTCAAAAAAAAAGGGCGCGGAATCCTTGATTTAATATATTTTGTATATATCAAAATCATAATTAATAATAATAATAATACCCTTTTTGAGTTGATAACACGTAGAGTCAGCTGCTTTAAATCAGAGGAGTCAACTGATGAAAAACACATCTGAAGGGAGAATACATAGACTTTTTTTTCATCCCAAAAAGCTCGTTGTGATATATTCAGATAACTAAATATTATTATAAAACACGAATATGACGTCATCCTTCATTTAGCAAGCATCCCTTGAACATATGTCGGATGAAATCAGGCGGTCCATCTTGCACATACACACACCCACCCTTGATTATTCAGATGATTGCAGTTAAAAATAGTCTTTTTTCATGGTGCAGAGTACAATTATAATAGGAAGAAAATTTGACTCTCTTAAGTAAGGAACTCTGATACATGAATATCAACAGGATATTTACAAAATGCCAAGAGCGAGGGTTACATTTGTGTACTTTCATTAATATTAATGTGTTGTAGATAATAAATCAATAAATTTGTTAAAAGTCATATTGAGCATGAATTTTGAATAAGACAAAATTAGGACTCTATATAGAATTAGTTACTTTCTAGCTCCTCAAATAAAAGTTCCCTTCACTTCCACAAAGCCTTTTTGCAAACTTATAACTATAAATAGCCTCAAATCATTTTGATTTAAAGATGTACAAATGAAAATTGATTTGAAGATATTTCAGCTTGTTGTCGTCTCTTAGCCAGGCCTTGAAAAATGTATGTAAAAAAAAATTACGCCTTAAGAGCATAAGAATTAAATAAAAATAATGCAAACAGGTGTGTCTCAAAATACCAACAAAAAAAAAACAATTATGATTTAAGCTTTAAATACATACCAACAAATAGTTGTGTTTCACATATTGTTAAAGGTTAACTTATGCAAAAAAAAAAATACGTTTTTAATGAATAGAAGAATTCAAAACCGTGGCTTTTCAAATATGTTTTGTTGACCACTGTTGAAGGGATTTTAATATTTTATAAATATATTTGTATGTTTCTTGAAAGGTAATTAATTACTTTCCCATGCAGATTATTATTATTTGGAGCAGTATTTGAGGCATAATGAAATCATTTAATGCACTCAATGATTGTGGACCACACCCAATACTCGCATTCGGAATGACAATCAAAATCGTCCATATATTTAACATTATTATTTATATACATACGTAAAATGAGTTAGATTCCTGAATGTACCGCCTGAGCTTCATTATGCCTATATAAGTATATATATATATGGGTAGGAGAAATAGGTATTTGCTATTTGCATATTATGTAAATACATACTTAGAGTACATAAATCATAAATATATACGTATTCATTTGAGCAAGATAAAGTATTTGGTCCACTCAATCAAACTAATGATTTTTGTTTTGTTTTGTTTCTTACCATCATACAAAAAAAAAAAGTCTTAAATACATAGAGTCACAAATCATCCCAAATAATGATAATAATTATTTGGGATATTTACACTGTGATAGCAAAGTATTCGGAATTTTGCTTTCTTCGATATTCGAAGTCTGGTTCATCATGAATCCGTTCCGCAAGGTCAAACGATAAATAAGGACACCTATCTAACCGTTTTGAGACGTTTGCGTGAAAATATTCGACGTAAACGGCGGGATTTGTTGCAAAGTATTTGGATTTTTCAACACGATAACGCATCATCTCATCGAGCCACAATTAGTCTAATGAGGCAAATCATTCCGAGACCCATTTTCCACTTATTCATAATTTTGAATGTACCCCTCAGCATGGGCGTGTCCCATCCAAGAAAACAAATAGTAATCCAATGGAGCCAAGTCTGGTAAATACCGCGCGGTGGGTAGCACTTTACAGCCAAGTGTATCCAGCGTATCCCGAAGAGGTTTCCATCTGTGAGACGAATCGTTGTCATGAAGGAACAAAGTATAGCATGTACCACAAGACAAAATCTCAAGTTAACTTATAAATGACTCAAAAATAAGTAAAAAGATTTGATTTCTGCGAGATGCTATATGTATAAAAACAACATTTTCTTCAGGAAGACAATATTATTGTTTTTAATTAATTTCTTTGATTACATTTGATTCAAAATGTTAAATAAAAATAGGCAACCAATGGATTTATTAAGAACAATTGCGGATTTTCAATTGTTTATGTCTTGTCTCTTACATAGATATATTACATATATAAATTGTATATATATTTTCTTCGAAAGAATAATAAAGATAAGTGCATGATTCTCACATGTCAATGACGACTCGTCATGCCTTTATTACCATTATATTATGACACAATCAAACAGTTTAAATTAGCATACGTTTTTGGTTCTACCTATAATTGTATTTTTATCTTTCTTGCAAAAGATCAATATTTACAAAAATAAATAATGCATTTGAAGACACCTTCCTCCTCCTACCTGTGCAATGATGAATTTTCAAAAAGGTTAACACAAATCGTAATGAATCATGTTCAAGTATTTTAATTAAAATGGATTACAAAAATGTCACAGTTAACTATTTCTACGAGGTAAAAAAAGGTCTATAAATTAGATATATCGTTGCATTTAGGCCACAATTTGTGGATTTTGATGTTAGATGCTATTATATGCTGAGGTGGATGTTAGATGTAGGTGTGAACTCAAATTGAAAGTGTCATGACTCGACTTAACAAAGTGGGAAAAGGCTAGCTCACTTAACCTGAGCTATGGTTAGATGGTTGAGACTTGAATTGGACTGCATTGACTTGATAGGACTTGCAATAAGGGTACCCAAGGGCAGACATGTATGATTGTCCCCAACAGTATCCATTTAGAAAACTAGTTTCTCCGCCTCCCTAACTATGTAATGAGAGTTTTGAGTCTGCCTGCTTATATCCAATATTATTTTGAAGCTCAAATGATATTACCTCACTAAAAAAACCCAGTGTACTAATTCAGAAGTCGTTTATACCCCATTTATTTATTCTCAACATAAGGTCCTTCACCTCATTCATAACTTTTCATAGACCAAATGTTTCTGCAGCCATTGATAAATATAATATAATTCTTCAGTTCAAATATAAAGTCCAAATATTCTCAATAATATGTAATACAATCTATGTATTTTAAAAATAGAAATGTTGCTTTTGTTATTCGGATTATAACCACAGGTTACATCCATGCTCAAAGTACAAAGAAGTCCACACTACCAGAATTTTTTTATTTTATTATTTCTATGACCAAAGTATATATTTAAACACTATAACAAAAAAGTATTCGGAAAACTAAAATAATATCCCAAAATCCTAATCTTCTTCAATATTTATTGAATTTCCTTCGAAATATGCTCCATTTGAAGAAGCAATAACCATGTGCCAACGTTTTTTCCAATCATATAAACATTTTTTATAGGTGCTTTCAGGAATGTCCTTCGGCATTCCTTCTGCAAATTTTCTTTTATGACGTCTATGGAGTCAAATTTGGTTCCCTGGAGCTGCAATTTCAATCTGAAGAAAAGAAAAAAGTCAAACGGAGCTAGATCAGAGGAATTAGGTACGTAGTCCAAAGGTTACTTAAAAGATGGTAAAAGTGTATAGTCATATTAATTAAATCAAAATTACCACAAAATCAAATTGATATGCAAGTTTAAATAAAGAAAAGAATCAGAAAAATCAAATATTATTCATATATGGGTCATTCAACCACAAAGAAGTTTTATTCCCAATTTCTTTTTTTTATATATATATATATAAAATCAAAAATGAATGGGAAACTCAATAATGAAATTTGAGATCCTATAACGTGAGGTATTAGAACGTAGGGATTATAATGAATGGAACTTTACGACAAGGAACTTTACACGCATATACATATGTAGTGATTTATAAAGACACTCAGGTGATTTATAGGCATTATAGAATTATTAATCACGAATTCATTCACATGAGCATATTACCACATAATTCGATTCAACTCTGAGTTCACTGCTCCTTTTCATAAGAAATTGAATATAAAATCTCATTGAAAATTACTTTAATATTTACCCATAGTTTGTATGTAGACTTCCTCAATGTTTCTCTTATTTGATTGCTATTGAAGAAAACAATCAAAAAAAATTGCTATTAATTTGTGCATGTCATGAAAAAAAAAAAATGGTTTACCTTGACCTTATTCATGGCCTTAAATACCTTCAATTACGTATTGTATGTACAATCAACAACTCGTTGCAAAAAATGAAATAAAATCGTAGAATCAATGGGTAATGAAAATATTTAATTGGGAGAGTTAAGTAAATATAATCGGTACAACAAATTCCCTTCGTTCCTTTGTTTGACCGAGCATTGCAGTCCGCCAGGAGGACTATGGGTAAAGTGGACTAAGGTTAGCTTGACTCAGAAAAGAAAAAACCTATTTCGTCGGCCTCTAGTTGCCCGAGGTCGCTGTAAGCTGATTTAGAAGCCCCAAATGTGATTTGACAGTTTAGAAGGTCGATCAATAAGTTGCTTTGAAGTCAAAAGTTTCTGAAAATAATCAATTTAGTGTGTTTGATCAAATGATTTCGTGGACTTCGTCATTCAGGGCTGTTTACACATGTTCCCACAAATTTTAATTTTATTCTAATATTAAACGGCGTTGGTTCTAAGGGTAGATTATGTTAAAATAAAGAAAGTTAATTACTTTTATCGATATATGTAGTCCTTGTAAAGTTGTAGGCAAGGGTTGCGTACATTCATTTGTGTGTGAGTGTGTGGTGAATAATAAATACATATATTGCTTATTATTATTTTTGGTTTTGCAAATAAAACCAAAGGTTCAGTTCTACCATTTGTTCATAAAAAAACCAAGGTACTATTCATTTATAAAATAGCATTCTGAGACTATTGTTCATAAGCATAAATATTTAGTGGTTACTAGAACTCTGTACCTGGGTCTCAACCTCTTCAAAGTCTTGCTTTTGATGTCAAAACAAAGATGAATTAAAGCAAATAAATAATAAAAAAAATAAAACATGAACATTTCTTTTCTTTTGGTCTAGATCTATTAAAGCCTTGTTCTCTGTTAAAATGGTTTTAACTTCAATACAATCATATCGAGAAACCATTAGGACTGATATGTTAGTATTAAAAATTAAGTGTACATTAGTTAACTATGTGAACGACCCATATTCTTTCTAAATAAATATTAGAATAAATAAGAGTTTCAATCTTAAAATATGTACATTCAATGTCACTTTTTTGTTTTACTTTGTAAAAAATATATAATTAAAATTAAAAAAAGACTATGGTTTTAAAAATGAAAAGCTACAAAGTCAAAAGATTTATTACTCAAATGGAAGTACAAATTTGAAAGGATGTAAAATAATAGATTGACCATGAATGAACGAGGAATGAAACATGGATCTATTAAAAAACTAAACAGGTTATTATATCCTTTACAAAAAAGCAGAGACTCAAAATACCTTTAAATACCTATGTATATTTGGCATGAAAATATACATATTATATGTATATATAATATCTGAATATATTTTGAAGGCAAAACTTTCATAGTAGAGACAATTTTTAATTGGTATTATGCAAATATGTTAGCATTGAATAGGTGGCAACTCATCCATTTCATTCTGGTTTACCACGAAATATGTACATAGATAGATATTTAGATATGGTATTTACACATAAAAATGAATATCATGGCTAAACTGTATTATTAATTTTTGAATGTGAACCAAAATTTGGATATCCCTCCATATTTTCCGTACTTTCCCATGGAATAGAGATCCTCTTTAGCTCAAAATTTTCACTTTAAAAATAAGGGGACCTCGCATACGATATGGGAGTAAGTGTTTGGCCAATGGACCTACCAAGGGATCTGCAATATTCACGGTGTGACAGGTATAAAATGTAATTGACTATAGTTAGGAATGTAAATAATATGCAAATCGGGCTTGTAATAAAAAAAGAAAGAGAAAATACACCTGGCAACCCTGACAATTTAATGAATGTTGAGGGGGAAGCAGCTTGAGCTGTCATGACGTTTTACTGAGCTACAAGCTGCTATTCTCCATTATATATACAACAATAAATAATAACATAGATGAGAGGAAGAAATCAACTGAAATTAATGTCAAGAAATTATATATTTTTAACCAATAATAATTATACGAGGACTTGAGGCCTTTTTGTGCATCCATGCAAGATCTTTACTATCAGGTAGATGTTTTCCCCTTAGTAATAATAAAGGAAAAATGATAACAGCATTGGAAAACAAAAAGACCTGGTAAAAGTGCCAACTCCACTTTTTTATTACAAGCCCGATTTGCATATTATTTACATTCTTAACTATAGTCAATGTCATGAATATACTGCAATACTCTGTGTTATCAATATGTAAATATCTGATAACACTATCAGGGGGAAGGTATTGGACAAAATCATTAACAAACAGTCAATCTTTGTCAGGAGTACTTAGGTCCCTAATACCTGAGTAGTTGTTCTGTCAATTATTGGAGAAGGCCCATGCTGTAATGGACCTTCAAAACATATTTTGAAACATTGTTATAAGGAATTGATGGAATTTTGGAGCATAGAGTGATTCTATTCAATGATAGTAACATAGGTCAACAAATGTCCAATTTCAAAAATCCTAAGGGGTATAAGAGTAATAAAAGTTATTCAGTTTTGTACGCTGATTTCAAATCTGTAATTTTTTTTTCGGTAGTCTGACGGTTTTTGAGAAATCGGATCGTACTTCAATTTAAGCCTAGAAGAATACCTTTTTGTGCATTCAAAAATAATGTTTCGCTGGTGCATTTAATGCAAATTCCAATTTCAGTCTTTGTTATGACCTAAGGGGGATTGTAGGAGCGTAGGGTGTGGTTTTAGGGTCAAAAGTTGGCCAAATCCTTTGTACTTAAATAACTCCTTGAATATTACATAACATGGATAAATAAGAAATACATTAAAGAGCTGAGACTCACAGCTGTCAAACAGGATGTCAAGCCGCAAGTAAAGAGAAATCGTCCATCTAAATCTGTAAATTTTCATTCAATTTCGATCAAAAATCCACAAGAAATCAACGAGCAAAACTGAATAACTTTAGATATATGTACATACTTATACTCCTTAGTATTGATTGACTCTTGACCAGTGTAGTTCATCATATACTTGGCTTCAAAAAGAAAAATGTTCAAATATTAGCACTTTATACGCAGTACCAAAGTATAAATATGTATATGTACTTATTTGTAGCTTATTTTGGGCACTTATTAGGTAAATTAGAGTCATGCTGTTTTAATAATATCAAAAGACAGGCTTTTTATCAACAATATTTAATTCCATAAAAACCACGTAGCTCAATTTTCAACTCCATAATTTTACTAGGAAAGTTCCTTTTTCTTTTGGTATAAATTTTTAAATCCAAACGCATTACTCAAGAACTTTTCCTTTGGCTATTTGAGTGTTACTTTCATGTTCAAGGGATCATAAATATATATATCTTGTGATACCAAATTCTAAATTTTGTTACATATATATGTACAATGGTAGGTATTTCTATAGGGATGTAGAAATCCGTTCTACATATGTACAAGATCACTTCATCAATCCATGCAAATGAATTAATGGATCACATGAATAAACATTTGAACCAACATGTATCTCAAAATAAATCATAAAATTTTATCGTTGATCATGATGATTTGACGTCGTAGTACATGCATAATTACAATGGTGAAAACTTTTGCTTTGTTTTTCATTAGAAAGTGATGATAATGACCGATATTCTGTACATGAGTACTTGAAAAAAAATAGAAATTGAAGGAATTTTGCAGAACTATAAAATGCAATGAAATATACATATATTTATATATATGTATGAATAAGCACATTAAATCTGTTTACAGGGATGGGTGGACTATTGCCAATTCTTGAACGAGTAAGGAAGATATTTTTATGCGGATCATAAATAAATGATTACATATAAACAAACCATTTTATGGAAGGCTTGAAATGAAATCAAAGATTTATTCTCCTTTTTTGGGATGTCTAATTATATTATAGTCCAAATTGCATTAATTCATGAAAGTTTTCATCTTAAAATATTCATGGCTCAAATTCCTCGAGTAGTTGAAGATTATTTTTTTTTTTACATATCAAATGTTTGACTTTTTGTACCATCAGCCCTAGCCTCTTTTTTTTTTTTTTTTAATTATCCAACTGCTTTGGACATAATTTATTGGTCTACAAGTTGATAAAAACAAATATTTTTGATAAAAATGAGTTGTACTCTATACCTTTTTAAGTTTAGTAGAAGAATAAGCAAGTTCAATATGGGAATAAGCAAATTCAATATGGGAACAAGCAAGTTCAATATGGGAATAAGTAAGTTCAAAATGAGAATATGCAAGTTCAATATGGGAATAAGTAAGTTCAATATAGGAATTGAAGATGTTTTGAATGATGAAGAGTTTTTAATTCACAAAATTTTAAGACATGGGCCTTACAGCCTTAGTATGCGTAGTCCAATTGAGCATATTTGGCCAATTTTGAAGGCCTTTGTGAAAAGAGAATTAGCTAGAAAAAAAGAATATTATAATTGCTGAAAGAAAGGATTGACGCATTTTGGAGTAAAGATCAAGAACAGCTCTGGAACAGTTACATAATTGAAGAAGGACTAAATGAAATTAGTTTCTCAATGATTTGAAATAATTGTATTACTAACATCCAGAATCGTTTTGTATACATATATATATATATATATAGATGTGAGTAATTTTGTTGACATGAGATTCTAATAAATGAAATGAAATAAGACTTTTTAAAAATGATATTTAATTTCGCATCTTTATTTTTTGTTTTTTTTATTAATTATAAAATCTATTATTATTTTTAAATTTCATAAATATTATTTTTTATTTTTTTTTATTCCCATTTTGAACTTGAAAAGTTATAGAATGATTAAAGAAATCATTTAATATCCTTCAAAACATAATTAAAAAAAACAACTTGATAAATTATTACTTTTTAATTCTTTGAGAAAGGAAGGGAAATTAAGGAAATAAATCAATTAGACTTACACTAATAAATTAAGTTTAGGAAAAAAAACTTAATTACGAATTAACTTCCAGATTCAATTAGATACAAGGTAATACATTTTTTATTTTTATTTTCAATTAACTTATACATAAGTTGACCTCACTTCCTCATTTATGTTGGACTCATCCTTGATACATATCAACGTATAGATAATTTAATGTCTAGTAAGAACATTGTGCAAATCTGATTTCCTTTGCTAGATACTTCCTCAAAATAATAAATTGATTTTACTTAGTTGAATTTGTCAAAAATATTGGAACATTTAAAATATTTCAATAGCACAGATCAACAAATTTAAAAATGTCAAAAATACTAAGGTATAATAAAAGTTATTAAGTTTTGCAGACTGATTTCAATTCTGTAAATTATTTTTTTCGAGAGTCTAATGGTTTTTGAGAAATTAGACCCTACTTTTTGAGCTTTTTTGGCCCATTTTTCAATTTCAATTTAAACCTAGACGAGTACTCATTTTGTGCACTAAAAAATGTTGATTCGCTAGTGGTTTTAATGTGAATTACATTTCCAGTCATTGTTTTGACCTAAAGGGGGCTCCTAGGGGCATAGGCGGCGGGAGTAGACACAAAAGTAGGCCAAATTGTTAGTACTTAAATAACTCCTTGAATATTACATTAAATTGATCAATATGGAATACATTAATGAGTTGAGACCCACAATATGTCAAGAGCTCGATAAAAGTCCTTAACTTTGAAGAAACCGTCCATCTATATGTGTAAATATTCATTCAACTTCGAGGAAAAATTCACTAGAAATCAGTTACTCACAGGTGGGTGAGCTACTTAAGTAGTAGCGCGCAAAAAGGACTACGAAATCAGCTGAAATCCTTTTACGCACTACTACATCAGTTTATTTATTTACACTTGTTTTTAGTAGCACTTAGCTTTTGTTCGAAATTGGATGAAAATTTACGTATTTAGATGAACGATTTCTTCTTGGTTAAGGAGTTTTATCGAGTGCTTGACATCCACAGTCTGAAAGCTGTGAGTCTGAGCTCTTGAATGCATTTCTTATTAATCCATTTCACGTAATATTCAAGGAATTAGTTGAGTACAAACGTTTTGGCCGACTTTTGGGTCTACTCACGTCCTCTACACCCCTAGGATCCCCCTCAGGTCAAAACAAAGACTGGAAATGAAATTTGTAAGATCCAATTTTATAAACTATGACGTCACAGAATGTCAACTTTAAATGAATCCCAATTAAGTTCCAATTACCTTTATTTAAAATTGCTTTTGAGAATTAAAAAAAAGGATATTTTAGCTATAAAAAAAGACGATAGCAAAAAGTTACCGTTCATATAGATCACAAAAGTACGTTTTGTTAATGTTTAATTTTGTTAATGTTTAATTTGCTAATTTTTTACATTAAACATCTTCATATGAACATTTCATCTATTCTTGAATGTGGATACATTTTTTTCTCTGTGATCCTTCAATAGAGTAGTACTGCGGACAAAATCTTGTCCTCCCTTTGATAATTCTTAATACGGGATTCAAATTACTATAATTTATAGTTTATTAGGGATAGGAAGAGGAATTATCAAGTTTTCCGTACAATCTCATCACTACGTTCTTCATAAATTTTTGTACATAGAATATTTGAACATGTAAACGGAAAAAAAGAAAAACTTTACAATGTGTAACCGTCTGGCATATTGAAGGATAACTTAATGTGCCAAAGGGACAAACACCACCAACACAAGTCTAAGCCTGCAGCCCCTTGGGTTAGAAACAAAGTCTAAATTGCAATTCAGAATGAATGTTTGCACATTAAAACGATCAAAGCTTGGGTTCTCAAGCGTTTGTAGCCTGGGCCTAATTACACTAATCAATAGTCAAAAATCCTAGGGGTATAATAAAAGTTATTCAGTTTTGGGACGCTGATTTCAAATCTGTAGTTTTTTTTTCTAATAGCGCGCAGAAGGATTTAACCTGGTTCTGGCGCTACTACATAAGTAGCTCTACCGTGAGTCTTAGATTCTACTCCCATCCCCTACGCCCCCAGAAGTCCCTTCAGGTCAAAACAAAGACTGGAAATGGGATATGCATTAAATACACCCGCGAATCATTGTTTTTTAATGCACAAAATGAGATTCCTTCTAGGCTTAAATTGAAGTAGGATCCAATTTCTTTGTAAAACCGTTGGACTCTCGAAAAAAATAAAATTACAGATTGAAAAATCAGCCTGCAAAATCTGAATAACTATTATTATACATACTTATACCCTTTAGGATTTTTGAAAGTTCAAATTTGTTGACCTGTGTTATTGATCTGCTTGAGCAGTAATTTTTCTAATGATAGTTTATTTAAGAGGTCAGAGAGCTTGCTCTGACGTGGTTCAAGGAAAAAAACTTTTTAATTTTTAGATTCTTCCTATTTAAATTTAAGTCATCTGTTTTCTTATTTTTGGGAGGCGTCACCATCGTTTTGGGGATCCAAGATACCAAGGATTTTAGCCGACCTGTTTATTACGTCACATCAATTCTAAATTGATTTGAAAAAATCGAGCAACTTCTTTCAAACTCAAATCAAACAAAACTTCTCTAGACTGGAGTGAATCCAATGAGACCTTCTACATTCAAAAATGTTCCATTTTTTTGTTTGTTTTATGGTACATTTTAATACATATCTTTATCTTTTTATATAGCAAAGAGTATATGGACCGTATAAAATCTATTCACGGATCACATTTGTTAAAAATCCCTACATTAAGATTTTGATGAAGTTATGTAATACACAACTTATATTTCAAAGGACGCGTTGTGTGGTAAGTTATATTTAAAAATATATGTTATATATATTATAAGTACAATAAAACATCTGAGAGTTTCACCTTGATTATTAAACCATACTGCATATCCATGCATTTAAAATAAATGCCTACTTAAATGATTACTCATTCATTATAATCTCATAAAATACCAAATACTTTTATTTATTTTTTAATTCACATCCCTCCTTCAGGAAAGAACCTATTTTGATCCAAGTTGAAATTATTTTAATATATATTTTTTAGTCATTTGTCATTTTAGTCATTTATCTTAAGGACTTTGAAAAGGGAAAATTACTTACTTAATTAGATACTTCAATTATTAAATAAAAAAAAAATTGTAATAGGTAATGAAGTTTTCATATTTTTTTTATTCATAGGCAATCATGAACATTCCATTAGAGTTCGGAATCAAACAAAACTATAAACATTTTTTATGCAAAATTATAAATAATATCCATGCACGGAACGGATACATTCTTCCTTGGGGACCCAAAATTTTAGAACGGTGTGCTCAAAGGTTCTTGCTCAGAGTGGAGTTAACATGTTACTACTAGAGTCGTATTAAGCGATATTCTTGTTGTGTCTTTTACCTATTAGATTTGATATGGATTAATATCCCGACTCGTTGACTTAGTGAGAATAATTAATATATAGGAATGCAAATAAAATGCAAAATGCCGAGTGCGAGATTTTGTGGAGTTGGCTCTTCGAACAACAGTACTTTTTGTTTTCCAAAGCTGTTATTATTTTTCCTTTATTACTGAGGGGAGAACATCTACTTGATAGTAAAGATCTCGCATGAAGAAATACATGCTCTAAGGTTAATAAAGCAAATAAAATGTCCAACAAAAAGGGCTCAAGTCCTCGTATAATTATTATTAGTTAAAAGTATATAATTTCCTGACATTAATTTCAATTAATTTTCTTCCTCTCATCTATGTTATTATTTATTGTTGTATATATAAAGGAGAATAGCAGCTTGTAGCTCAGAAAGACGTCATGACAGCTCAAGCTGCATCCCTCTCAACATTCATCAAATTGTCAGAGTGGCCAGGTGTATTTTTTCTTTCTTTTTATTTTACACACTCCATTTGCATATCATTTACATTCCTATTCATCTATAGCCCTTTCACTCAAATTTGTATCTTTCCTTACTCAACTACAAACTCATTTTGTACAAAACTCACACGAACAACTGTATTTTATAAAATTAAATATCCGTTTTTTTTAAATATATACGTAAGTAATATATTACATAACATATGATTGTAATCTCATAGAAGAATAGAATTTTGTTTTATTTATAGATCTTGGGATTATTTATGATTATTAATTACCAATATATGGTCGTTTTGCAACATGGTACCATTCGAAGTTAATTCAATTATGTGTATATTTATAGACTCACTTACATATTTGCAGTCAAATCTATATAATGGTGTCTAGGGAAAGAGAAAAAAACCACACACAGGCAAAATTCATTGATAATTTATGATACCTATTTTCTTTAGTTGATTCTATATTTAAAACATTTCATTTCAGACGTACATTGATAGTTTTGATTTTTTTTTCTTTTTAAAATGTTCCTTCTCTATATTAGTTTATTGATTCATTTGAATTCGTCAAACCCAATTTTTCTTTTAATTAAAATTGATAATTTTAATGAAAAAGTTTGTAAAGTATCCTACAAACAAGTGTGTTCATGAATTAATCCTCACTGATCAACAGTCAAAAATCCTAAGGGGTATAAGTATAATAAAGCTAATTTGACCCATTTTCCATCTTCAACTTCAATTTAAGACTAAAAGGATACTCATTTTGTGCAACAAAGAATAATAATTCGCTAGTGTATTTAATACAGATTCTATTTCGAGTCATTGTTTTGACCTAAGGAGGATCCTGGAGACGTAGGGAACGGGAGTAGGCCCAAAAGTCGGCCATATCCTTTGTATCTAAATAATTCTCCTTGAATATTACATGAAATTGATTAATAAGAAATGCATACAAGAGTTGAGCCCCACAGCTTACAAACGAGATGTCACGCGCCCGATAGAAATCCTTAAGCAAGAAGAAATCGTCTATTTAAATGTGTAAATTTTTATTTAATTTCAAGTTAAAATCCATTAGAAATCAAAGACTCAGGGTAGAGCTACTAAAGTAGTAGCGCGCAGAAGGATTACCAAATCAGCTCAAATCCTTCTGCACACTACTAATTCAGTCTATTGCAGTAGCTCCAAGGTGAGTCATTAATTTCTAGCGAATTTTTACTCGAAATTGAATGAAAATTTACACAATATTTATAAAGACGATTTCTTCTTAATTAAAGAGTCTTATCGGACACTGGACATCTCGTTTGAAAGCTGTGAGTCTTACAGATTTGAAATTAGCATGCAAAACTGAATAACATTTATTATATTTATACCCCTTAGGATGTATCGACTATTTCAAATTTGTTGACCTGTGTTATTAGTCAAACACAATATGTGAATGAATCCTTAACATCTCTTGCTATAATGGGCTTTTGCTAAAAAATGGCATCAAACTCCAACACACAAAAGCACTACCCGTCTCTCATTTTTATGGTCTTATAACATGAACGTGTCTAATGAATTTATTAAAAAATAAATTCATTTTTAATTTTGAATTTCACTTGTACACACCCATCATTTAAGAAAAAACTTAAGGCAAAAGATGATTGAGACTAAAAATGTACCTACACAACTACAAAAGTCCTAATTTTGACGAGTTTTATTCATATAATATGTTATTATAAAAACACTTATTATTATACTTGAGATTGATATTGCAGCAGAAATATGGACTTTCTAATCTTTGATACTATAATTAGTTCATACGAGTACAATCCAGTCATTCAGAAGGAAGCAATTAAAAAAACCAAAAAAACATTAAAAACATTTATTAAAAACAAACGTTTTGATTAAGATCTGGTTGTAGTTGCAGGATTTTTTTTCCCACTATATTTTGATTGAAATCATTTCAAAACGTGACCTAATTAAGGGCAAAAAAAAACCATCTAAATATTGGAGGCTTCATAACCCTTAAAGCATACATATGATATCATATAACAAAGGCTGTAACCTAAGGTACTATATTTTGATAGTTCTAGTATGAGATAAATTTATTTTAACTTTAGATTCCATTATTTGGATATTCGTCAGAAAAAGTAACCTTCAAAACAAAAAAAAAAGGATATTGTATGTAAAAAAAAAAACTTTCTTAATGCTGAGTTTTGTAAATCGTCCACCCCCTGAAGGAAACAAACAAACAAGGAAGGAAGGAAGGAAGGAAATAAAAATTTCTCATATATGTATAAATATATACATACATATATGTGTGTATATATTAATCAAAACCATTCGCCTTTGATTACTCAAAGATCAATTACAACTTTCAAGGCTATCATCAAAGAGAAATAAAACCTTTTTTTTTTTTTTTTCATGAACGAGAAAGTCAAGGAACAAATAAAAAAAAATGATGAAATATGATATTTCCTGCAAAATATCTCTCAAATTGACAGTGGAATTGACCATTCTACCTTCAAATTAATTACACGTCACAGAGAGAGGTGGCCGATGGATTTTTAAGGCTGATTTTTGTGATTAGAGCAATGGTTTTGTGTATCAATCTTGATTAATTATTATTTTTCATTGGTTATTTATGATTATGTATCTAAATGCTATATTTACTGGGGTCTAGGAAAATTCATCAACATTTTTTTTCTTTTTCCCAATGAATACTGTCAACAGCTTGGAGTATGTAATTTCATGTACACCTATTCCTGCCTCTACTTAGATTGTTAACCACATGATGAACTAGCTTTTAATAATAATCTATTAATTTATATTAATCAAGTTCACTTCTATTGGTAATTGTTTTAAATCTAGTTAACTCTGATAGAAATGAACCACCCTATTCTAAACCATCGTTTGTGCTTTGTTCAATTCGCAAGGATAGGGTGTTTATTAAGTTAAATGAGCCTCTATTAACTCGGGATAAAAAAACAACAAATCCATTTAAAATCTAGAAATAAATTTAATTTATGGTTTTTTGTAAGGGTTTCAAAGTTGGTTGTCGTATATTTTTGGAAATACAAGTTCTAAATATGTAATTAAAATAATAATTTTTGCTATTTTATGCACAAAATTTTTTTATAGAATCTTAAACTGGTCGGTCTTTATGTGTAAAACCCAGCCAAAACAAATTTGCTCTAAGCTGTTGAAAGTATTCATTGGGAGAAAAAGTCGATGAATTTACAAATTGATGAGTTGATGGTCGATGAATTTATCCATCGATCAATTGACAGTTGATGAATTGATGTCAATAAATTTAAACACCACATAAAATATCCATTCTAAGAAATGTAACAAAAAACTAACTATTAGTAGACCATTAAAATAAGTTTAGTTTAGTTTATAGCCCTTTTGTTCGTAAACAAAGTAAGCATTTATTTTGATTGCATATATGAAATGGAATCTATTTTAAATATCTTTATTATTCATATGATAAAAACGATTATAAAACGACTCATACAATGTTTCATTTAAATAAACCTTTTTAGTAGAGCCATAAAAATAGTTATTTTTTTCAGCCATACTGCAAAGGGTAAACTCCTATTATTCCAAATATAATTACATAAATACCTATTCCTTTCATATTCATTCATACAACAATTCAATTGGTTGTTGGTAGCCAATTTTTTCAACATATTTTTTATATATAATAGTATGCAATAGTGTTCGCAGTATAAACTTGGGTTCAAGAAATCAACGTTCAGACATTTAGTGTAAATTTCTATGCTAATGGAACAAATGACGATACTTCCATTAATTGATATGCTCTAATTTAACTTTGAAAGTATAAACCCTAGGTTCTCCAGAAATGTCAATAGTATAAAATACATAGAGTGAAATAAAAAAACCAACTGAATTTGTTAACTTTTTGGCAATTGGAGTAAAATAAAAAAGTCTTTGTCCTTTGGATTATTACAAAAGAATCACATGCCAAAAAGTAGATCAATTTATTCAGTAGTTTTTGAGTGTATTATACGTCTCAGGCAGACAGACAAACAGACATACGTAAGTCTACAAATATATATTAGATTATGTAATTATATTTGTTTTCTTGATAGAGTCATATGTAAATATAAGGTTGTTGATGAAGAATACACTGCTTACAACCATAAGCACAGGGGGGCAATAACTAATATACCTTGGATTGTAATTAATTTAGACCACAGTTATCCATTACTTTAATCCCTTCAAAAAAGTCCAACTCATTTCAAATAATACTCATGGTGAATTGGACTCAATTTGTGACTAGACTATTTGATATATGTGTTGAGTCAAAAAGAAACCAAGTTGTTCTGAAATATTTCAAAAATGAGTGTGAACTGCACTCATATTCTTAAAAACATTTTCTTTCGTTTGTATTAATAGGTTATTTCGATTAATTAAATAATGACTCCAATAATTGCAACTTAATTAATGGAAAAAATACCGGTCAGAATCAAGAATAAAAAACATCTGGTATTTATGACTATGTAGTTACTATTACTATGATTCGTCATGGTGAGTGTGATAGGAGATGTAGTTGATTCTTAATAGATCTTAAAGAAATGAACTACTTTTAGTCAACTGCAACTAAATAAATCTCTGGAGCTATGAAAAAGGTACCATATCGGCTCCATGTGCAGTCGTAACATTTATCCGATTGCTCTATTGGATAGACAATAATCCTTTGTTTCTTGATTAAAAGTGATATTTTAGCAAAAATCGTATGCAATAGGTCTTAAAATGACTCCTAAATATTTGGCCGTTATATTAATGAAGTAAAAATACACTTAAAAGTGGATGATTTTCTCCTTTTCAATATTTGAAAACAAACTTCCTTTCTTGTTGACTTGACACATATATCCACTTATATAATTAATTGTCATTGGATATTATAATAAATTCATTTATAAGAAGTATTTTTTTTCTTAGTTAGTTTTGCTTTAAGACCATTTTGAAGTACTTTATATATATATATATATATAAGTTAGACTCGTAACTTCCCAAGAATATATATATATATATATATATAAGTTAGACTCGTAACTTCCCAAGAGTAAAACGTCCTTGAATATATATACATACTACAAATATATTACAAAATCACATTTCGGAATCATTAGTTATGGATCAAAAACTATTGAAAAAATGAAATACTGAAGAAATTAGAGAAAATATATAGTTATATCGGATTACAAAGTGTATTTTTTTTTTTTTTTTGATTTGATGCCTTATTACAAAAAATAATATTTACTATTAAATGGACTGACTTCTGATAATGAATTTTAATTAAATTCTTGGATTTTATTTGATATGTAAATACTTGTATATTATATGAATATATATATAGTTAAATAGTAAATATTTAGACTTACTCTATACATAATATTCATGTATGTAAGTATATACTTTGTATTAAAAAGACACAATTTGAAGGTTAAACTCAGTTTACGAAATATTATTTTAAAACTTCTATAGTTTTTTTTTTCAATAACAAGAAAAAAAAAGTATTTACATAATTTTGTTTTCTTTTTCTTTTGATTGTTATTAAATTATTATTATTATTACAACATTCATGACTGAGTGTAAAGAAAATAAAAATTTCTTTGAAAAAAAAAATAAAAAAAAAAATCAAAGAAAAATTCTTAAAGAATATCTTATACGTACTTAATATTTACCCATTCTCTACGTAGGTAAATATACATATGTAAAATCTTTATAAATGTTCTTTCAAATGATCATTAAAAGATTTTAATTGTTTTTTATTATTTTTATTGTATTATATTACCAATATTTTTTATTTTGTGAAAAAAGAGGAAATCACATGGGGACTTTTTTGATGTGTTTTTGGAAATAAATAAACATTGCGGGAAAAAAGAAGAAAAAAAAGCAATATAAATATTGTAAAAGTTACAAATTTATAAATTGTATTAATATAAATATATATTGTATAAATAATGGTCAAACCATATATATTGAGAGAGACACTCTCTAATTCTGAACGAAAATAGGAGTAAAAGAAACGTTAGTTTATAAGGAAAATGAACATTGAAATCAAGATTTTTATTCATTTCAAATATCAGCAGTTTTACGTTTTTGTCAGGTTAAATATTTTAATATTTTAAATAAAATGTAATTGTCAAATTTGAAATGCCAATATGAGATTTTGTACGCAAATATAAAGGAATCGAAAGTATATGTAGATTGCTTTTCCGATTGGGAACAATAGCTTTATAATCAAAAAGATGAATTGAAGTTTCATACATAAGTGTAAATCGACTTCATGATGAGTTAAAAGTAGGACTCTCCCTCCTTGTTTGTTCATCACTATATACTTTTTTTTTTATGGGTAATGACGATTGTTGAATAAGATATTAAAGGGAGTGTTGATTAGTAATGTGTGTGGTTTTTTTTTAATTATATTACAGTAATATACAGTCAAACCTGGTTTAACCGTCATCTGCTTTAAGCGAGTCGCTGCAATAAGGGGTCATATCTAGGAATGTAAATCATATGCAATTCGGGTGTGTTATAAAAAAAGAAAGAGAAAATCAACCTGGCAACCCTGACAATTTAATGAATGTCGAGGGGGGAAGCAGCTTGAGCTGTCATGACGTTGTACTGAGCCACAAGCTGCTATTCTCCATTATATATACAACAATAAATAATAACATAGATGAGAGGAAGAAAATTAACTGAAATTAATGTCAGGAATTATATATTTTTAACTAATAATTAATTAATTATACGAGGACTTGAGCCCTTTTTGTTTACATTTTATTTGCTTTATTAAACTTAATGCATCTATTCATTCATGTGAGATCTTTACTATCAGGTAGATGTTCTCCCCTCTAAAAATAAAGGAAAAATGATAACAGCTTCGGAAAACAAAAAGACCTGTTTGAAGAGCCAACTCCACTTTTTTATCACACGCCCGAATTGCAAATGATTTACATTCCTAGTCATATCCAGTTCCAACGCAGGACATTTAATACATCAGTCAATAAGTCCCGGACCTAACTACCACACATGGCACCACTAACAAAACAACAAAATATTTTTCGGAAGTACCAACCCTCAGAACTCAAAAAGGTGAAAACAGATTTGGCTCAGATGAGGAAGTGATTGCCCAAACCCCACCACATATTTTGAAGGTCTCGATAAATCCACTGTAACTACATAAATAACAAACCAATTGTCATGAAATTTGAAAAGTAACCTTTTGAAGGTTGGTACTTCCGGAAAATATTTTGTTAGTGGCGCCATCGTGTAGTTAGGCTTGTGACTTATTGACCGATGTGTTATTACAAAAATGCACTGATTTAAGGATGCTCCTGGCCCCTGTAGTTACCCAAAAGAATCCATATCAATACAGATGAACCTGCTTCAATGGTCACTTTTTGACCACGGCGTTTACTCACTGTTTAATATAAAACTTTAGAAGCTGTGTGTGCGTTTGAAATAGAAGAATGAATCATTTTCGATAATAAATTATAATTCCAGTCACTCGGAGTTGGTCTCATGAGTAGTTACTATTTATATTTTTGTACAAGTTATGTAGATATAATTCGGATCCTTTAAGATGCATGTGTTCATACGCAATAGATAAAATATGTATCTATATGTTATTCCCCACATTTATTTATATCTTTCTAACTGAGAATGAATATGATGACATTATCAAAATTCAAACAGTTAGTAATCGAGGAAAGAAATATTGATATGCTAAATTCTGTCATTTAATTAGACTCACAATAATGACACATAATATTTACAGGACTAATCAGTCTAAACAAATTAAAATTTCAGATTGATTGAGAATTATTTATCTTTTTGTTATATAAATGTATATTGATTAATAATTACTATTGATACTCTAACTAAAGTTAATTTGATTCTCATTATGTAAATATTTTATATATAAAAAAGTTTTAAATAAATGAATAATATTTCATACAGTTTGTTTTCATGTATTTCTTATGTCTTTTTTCCCACATTATAGTTTAAAAAAAAAAAAAACCTAGATTAAGAGATCACCTGCACTAAGCAATCACTCGTGTCCATTGCCTAATAGCATAGACCAGATTTGACTCTAATTACTTTACCAAAAGAATAGTAAGTAATACACATAATATCATCTCGAAAACCGACCGTCAAAGTAATGGATATATCCTGAATTCGACACAAAATGTCGAAAAAAGCTTTGGAATGATATCTGACAAACAAAATGAAGTTATTGCTTCGGTCACAGGGATGTACTTTGTGTTGATTCAGAGATCAACTGCATTGGTATTCGCTGCTTCCTCGGGAACAAATTAGTGTCGAGTTCCGGGTTTCTACTGTATAACTACACTATTTTTAAAAAGTGCTAATTTTGTTGAAAAAGGGTTATTTGTCCTCAAAAGGTATTGTTTTTAAATGTCTTTTTTATAAAACAAAAAAAAAAAAAGCCATAAAGATGTATCATTTTCGGGGCTCAATTTTCAAAATAAGGATCTATCAAATTTATTGCCACTATTTCTTATTTTGAAAATATTCACAATATCCTTAACTCATATAAAGATTAATAATATTATAAATTTTGCTTCAAAGTATTTAGTAATGTAACAAAATACCTTCTTGTCAATTGATAAAATGTAAGTAATAAGTAACTTATTATTTTATTAGGTAGATTTACCCAAGACTCATTGTAGACGTATCTATTAATTAATTATCAGAGTACTCATCTGCATCTGGACTCTGCATCCAGACAATAAAATGAGCTGTATCGTCATCACAAAGTTATATCAGTTATAGTCCTCTTAACTTAATTATTTATTTACACTGGTCAAGAGTCAAAATTTATCTCGTGAATGCATTCCTTGTTAATCAATTTCATGTAATATTCAACAATTTATTTAAGTATAAAGGAATTGGTCGACTTTTGGGTCTACTCCCACCGCTTTTGTCCCCAGGAGTCCCTTTAGGTCAAAACAATGATTGAAATTGGAATTTACGTTAAATACACTAGCGGATCATTAGTTTTTAATGCACAAAATGAGTATCCTTCTAGGCTTAAATTGAAGATGGAAAATTGGCCAAAAAAGCTAAAAAATAGGGTCAGATTTCTCGAAAACTTGAAAATTTGAAACCAGCGTGCAAAAGTGAATAATTTTTATTATACATATACCCTTTAGAATTTTTGAAAGTTCAAATTTGTTAACCAGTGTTATTTACAACATTCCCAGGTTTAGATAAAACATTGTATCATGTAAATTTTTAATGAGCCCTTAAGGTCCTTAGTATTTATTTTTTGGCTATACTTAAAAAGGGTCATTAAATAAAAACTATAAATACATTTATATGTTAATTTTACATCTGAATATTAACAAACTAGTTGGCATCAAATGATGTGTAAATAATGAAGGTTTTAAAAAGAAATACTCATACAAAAAAGATTGTATCACCTCAAAAAAAAAAAAAACACTGATTAACTAATTAAATGCTTTGAATGTACATACATACATTAATTTTAATGTTGATTCACAAAATACATACAGTAATACATACAATTAATATTATTTGTATGAGCAAAGCAGGTGACAGATGGTCATTTATTGGCCTTTGAAGGCCTATGTATTTAGAATCATATAATTGTAATATATAATATCTCACTAATTTCGGTACATTTTTATATTATCCTTGTATAAACGTAGAGGATACTCTAATTACCCGGTAATTACTCTTATTAAGTCACTTAAAATCTCCTATACACACATATGTTTATTACTTATTAATACTATCCTTTATGAATTCATTAGATGACCATTTGACTGGAAATCTTGTTCCTTGAGAGCTCTTCTTTAGTACAAAAACATACCAAAGTCTTGTATCTGCACTTAATATGGGATAAATCTCATCCCGTTCCTCTTAATTCAGTACTAGAAAAATGTTCTAAATTTTAAAGTTCATTAATTTCATTTAGAGTATAGTAAAATACTTTAGTTTAAACCAATTGAATTTTTTTAGTCAAACTATAATTATAATTATCTTTAATTGTTATAGCACTTGAAGTAAACAATTCTGCGAAAAGTGTTAACCATTGGCTTTATTAAAGTATTTATTATTATTATTATAAAAATTGGGTATTTATACTAGAGATCAAAAGTGAGATGATTAAATTGTCCAATTTTAGATTAATTTGTTAATCAGCTGCAGAATATTAACGATATTATGTTTGTGTCATGTCAACACGAAAGCAAATTTGTTTTCCAATATTGAAAATATAGAGAAAATCATCCACTTTTAAGTGTGTATTTTTACTTCATAAATATAACAGTCAAATATTTCGGAGTCATTTTAAGACCTATTGCATACGGTTTTTGTTAAAATATCACTTTATATTGAGAAACAACCAAAGATCGTTGTTGTCTATCCAATAGAGCAATCGGATAAATGTGTCAACTACACATGGAGTCCCACAAAGAACGTCCATCTTTTTCATTAGCCTCAGAGATTTATTTAGTTGACGTTGGCTAAAACCATCTGTTCATCTGTTTAAGAACTATTAAGAATCAACTGAATCTGCTATCATGCTCACCATGAATAATAGTAATAGTAACAACATAGTCAGAAATACCAGATGTTTTTTATTCTTGATTGTGGCCGGGTTTTTTTCCATTAATTAAGTTGAAATTATTATAGGAGTCACTATTTAATTAATCGAAATAGTCTATTAATACAAACGAAAGAGAATGGCTTCAAAAATTCAATAGCCGTTCATACTCATTTTTGAAATATTTCAGAACAACTTGGTTTCTTGTTGACTTGTCACACTTCTTTTATTTTAATAAACAAGATCCAATGTTTTATTTGTTTGTTTGTTTTTATTTTAAGAATGATACTAAAAATTTTTTAATAACTTAACCATTGAAAGTATTCAAGTGTAAAACGCGTGCCCATTTTTGAAATTAATATCTTTGACCCTCAAAATCAATGTAATTTAAAATACAATGTAACATATCTTTTATCTGTCATTTATTATTAAAAAAAAACTAAAATCCTATATGTAACCATTCTACAATTTCAAAATTTAATCTCTCAAAATCTCGGCAGTTGATTCATCAGCACTTTTTTTTAATTTGAAGGGAAAAAAATTTACCGAGTTATCGGTTATTAGTGTTTTTAATCTACATACAAATAATCCGTGCCAGTCCCAAGAAATTTATATTGAAACAAGGTCTTTTATTTATACCTTCAAGATGATATAGTCGGATTGAATTAATTAACTGTATTATTTAGTTTTTTAAAATTTGGAACATGTAAGAGGATTTTTATTTAGAATAAAGGAGATTTGAATCATTATCTATAAATAGTAGGGTATTTTTTCTCTAGCTCCATCCTTTTTGATTTTTTTTTTACTATTCATGTGAGCGTTAATAAATTACATATGACAAACGTTAAACATGATTATCTCCGACGTAATTAATGTGTTTAATTAACCTAAAACAATTTTTTTATCAGATACATAATAATACACATTTGTTTTGAGGATTCTATACATAGAATTGTATGTAATAATTACACTGGTCAACAGTCAAAAATCCTAAGGGGTATAAGTATAATAAATGTTTTTTTGTTTTTTTATCAATGATTTCAAATCTGTAATTGGTTTTTTCAAGAGTCCAAAAGTTTTCAAGAAATCGGATCCTACTTTTTTAGCTTTTTTGGTCCATTTTCCAAGTTCAACTTCAATTTAAGTCTAGAAGGAACCTCATTTTGTGCATTAAAAATGATGACTCGCTAGTGCCATTTAATGCAAATTCCAATGTCCCTCATTGTTTGGACCTAAAGAGACTCCTGGAGACATAGGCGGCGGGAGTAGAGCCAAAAGTCGGCCAAAACGCTTGTACTTAAATAACTCCTTGAATATTACAACATGAAATGGATTAATAAGGAATGCATTCAAAAGCTAAGATCCACAGCTTTTTAACAAGATGTCTGCTAAGAATCCTTAAATAGGAAGAAATCATCCATTTAAATGTGTAAATTTGCATTCAATTTTGAGCAAAAGTTCCTTATAAATATAAGACTCACGGTAGAGCTACTTAAGTACTAGCACGCAGAGGGATTTCAGCTGGCTTCTTAATCCTACTGCGCGCCACTACTTTAGTATTTCTACCGTGAGTCTTATATTTATAGCGAATTTGTAAAACTGAATAACTTTTATTATACTTATAGTACACCTTAGGATTTTTTAAAGTTCAAATTTGTTGACGAGTGATATATGAGCTTAATCCAATACAAATGGTTTTGGCCTAGGTAACTGACAGGATTTCAATTTACTCTATAAGTGTTTGAAAATTTAATAAATAGACTCGTGCAAAGTTACTTGGGTAAATAAATCGGGGTCTGATCACGCACTCAATTCAAGTTGTTAAAGAGTAGAGTTTTTATATATATTTGTGCATGATACAGGTGCATGTGGCTCCCCTGGTCATTTTTATAATTTTTTTTGTATGCTAATTACAGTTCAGTAAGTTCAATTAGCTCACATTTTACTTATTTAAAAAAATATAAAATAGTAAATGTTAAATAGGTACTAATTAGTGGGAGGACTTTCACATCTTTCTCAAGGATCTGGAATATTCTTCTTCTTTTTTTTTTCTTTTTTTTAACTTCTTCGTCTCAGTCACATAAAGCAGCAGCTTCTAGGTGTGCCCCACACCAACTATAAAATTGATTTAAAGAAGACAAATTTATAAGAGCTCCATCATTTTCTTCCATGAGTCAGAGTGTCTACAGAGTCCCATTCATTCATTCATTGAGGCTTATTTTATTCGGGATAATGACATGCAGATATTGTAAGGAAGTTGCTCTAAGGAAAGAGTGTAAAGTTATGACTACATACGGATATAATGTTATTATAAAACTTACTTTTTATATATATAAAAAACCTGGGAAATGCCTCAGGACGAGCTAAATAAAAAATATATAATATTTATAAAAAAAAAAGAAGGGAAACTTTCGGTCCTTTAAGTATTAGTTCAAAGCCAGCGGGTGTAATGAATAACAAATACCTACATACATACATACTATTAAAGCCAAGAAAAGAAGAAGAAGAAGAAGTTAAGAAAAAAAGGCAATCGACCATCAGCATGAAGAAGCAAGCGCGCTCCTTACAAAATACCACGTTGAAGTAAGTATGTATCTCGAAAAAAGTTCATGATGAGAAGAGGTATCCTCAGTAGAAAAAGTGAATCCCAAACTGCCGGAATAATATATATTATTTGTATCATTGTTTTTTTTTTGTTTTTTTTCACTTTTTTTTTCTCTTTTAACCCAATAAAAAAGTGATTTTTTTATAATTAAATATTAATAACCTTAATCAATCATTCAAACGGAGTATTATGACCTTTACAATTGTGAAAAAATGAGTGTGTATGAATCCTTGTTCAATGATTTAGGATCAAAGTGCTGATGCAAAATTTCTAGGACTCTAAAGGACTCACTTGAGTAACTCGGTAAGAAGTCTTTTCTTTTCATCTTAAAATCTTTTTTAAAATGCACCAAAAAAATATTTCGACGTTTTTTTGTTTTGGTAAAAAATTTATTTATGACCATTAAAAATAATATTGGCCAATATTGGATTCTATGTATGTAATTAGGTCATTTCTAATGAGAAGTGTACATTATTACTATTTCAAAACAGAACAAACACAAAAACAGGATAAAGACTCTATAAATATCTTAAATATTTCCTAAAATTAATAATAAAATATTAATCCTTTAATTTTTTTGTTAAATATGAATCAAGTAATTAAAAAAGTAATTCGTACATATTTTAAGAGAATATATGTACATATGAAAAGCTTCTAATTATACGTATATTTAATTTAAATAAATATATATGTGGAAGAAGTAAAAATTTGTCAAAATTTGTTTCAAATAAATTCAATAGAACTTACATACATTGTGGATATATATATATATACATAGTTTAAAATTGACACGAATACATACATATATGTAACTTGTGTTCATGTTGGAATTTGGTTTGATCCTTTGAGTGCTCTTCATGCCTTAACGTGTCAATAATAATAATAATAAATAATAATATAATATTATTTATTACCCTTTTTTTTCTAAGAAGAAAGATAAGTAAACGAGAAAAAAAAGTTAAATAATAATTAGTATGATCATAACTTGAAGTAAACAACTCGGGAGAAGAAGAAGAAGGGGGAAGTCATTAAAAGAATATTTCAAACGATATCGGAAATTTAAAGTCGTAAAATAAAGGAAGTTGGGATTTTGTCTATGTTTGTACATGACTTCAACACACAACTACAACGAACATAGTTATTTAAAAAAAAAAAAAAGTTACAAATGAAAAGTATGTATGACTCTCAAAAGGCATGAACGAAAGGATCCAAGGAAATAGACTACGGAATAGATGGAATCATTTAAATCTCTCTCTCTGTAAAAAGGGAAATTATTTCAATTTTTTGAAGATAAAATATGTATGTATATGTTACATACTTTTTAAGCCCTTGGTTGAGATGATGCTGATAGAACTGAAGGAAGCTATGAGAAATACACGTGCAAAATTGTAATTTCATGATTGAAATCATCTACTCTTGTTTGTTTCAATAAATCATTTCTTATTAGTAAAAAAATTAAAAAAATACTTTTATATAAACACAAAGAGTACAAAAATTAGCTTGAAAATGAGAATCTATCAAGGCAAATTGTTATAAATTTAAAGCATTTATACGAGTTTACCAAATCGATCATAGGAGAATATAGGGTGTGTGTCTCATAGTAAAATAAGTTATTTAATTATTATTATTGACATAGAGAGAAGAAAATGATTCAGTATAAATTATAAATTGTTGTATTTCTTATGACTTGGAGTGAGTAAGATTTTGTATTGAGACTCTATAGAGTGTCTGCGTATCAGTCTATATTTCTACCTTTGAAAAATTGAAAAAAGCTTGCTATTCGAATTTGAAACATCATCCATCTAAAAGAAAACCTCAAAATATCAAAAGGAATTTTGATACAAATATTGATGAATCTCTTTGTATTTGTAAATATCGGGGTTTTTTTTTCTTCGTAGAGTATTTGGATGAATTCATAAATATGTATCAATAATAATAATTATAATTAGTGTTTGTAACGGGGTGTTCATCAGTTAGTATTGATCATTTTTTCCTAAAATGACTAGAGACCCTACAAAAATATACAGGGTCCGTTATAATTACATATTGCAACATGCCCTCATATTCAACTACCTCAAAGGGAAATGTTGTACAAAAACGAGCAAAATTTTGAAAACTTAGCGTCTATGCAAGGTGAAAAAAGAATCAAATGCATTTTTGTATCATTGTCTTTTATCTGAGAGGAAATTCTTAGCAGCTGGCACCTCTTGGAGAATCAAGGCCCATATTTTTCTAGTCACTTGAGCCTTAAGCTTTCAAAAAAAAAACCGTGAGGAGACCTAAGGGCCTTCTTCTCTAAGATCGAATAAACGGAAAGTTCCAAAGGAATCGGACTCTTTATTGACCTTTTTGCACAGAAAAGCAAAGAAAACAGCTCGAATTTAGTTTTGCGTCAATTTAAAGCATCACATTGGAGCAAAAACTTGTGCGAGGGTACAAGCCACATTATTTAAACGTTGACTGGCCCAAGGAAGTAAATTATGTAGCCTCTAAAATGCTCCTAATGCAACGTTGTCATATTGATTTTGAATCCAGAAGATATAAAAATATGTGATGATCCTCCAAAAACTGTGATTACTGCCCAATCAATCACGTTAACTTTGACGAACATTTGGGATATTTAAACACTGCTGGATGTCAAATTTCTCCCCATCAGTGAAAACTAATTTGGGCAGTGTGCCATTTTTCAAGAGATTCAGTATATGGGCACATCTATCAAGTTTAATCGTTCATCATGTCTCTTTACTATTTTATGAGGAAAGGTCCTGAAGGTGTCCTTAAGTAATTGGTCCTGTTTCAGGGGTCAATTATCTGCAAACTTTATAACTTTTTCCATAATTATATTTTTTAAATACGTTTGCTGATCGTCTAGAGCCTTGTCTCAGTTGGTTGAATGTTTGACCAGTCTCTCTGAGCTTTTTAAAAACCATCTGTTTGACAAGTAATAAAGGATAACTTTATTGCACCAATAGAGTCATTTTTTTTAACTCCTCAGACGCAAAATGTACTTATTAAGAATTAAATCAAGTGTGAAATAAATTTATAATTCTTAGATGAACCTATTTTAACTTATCTTGAAATCATACGTCAATAAACATGGTGGACCCTCCATACTCTGAAAATAAAAGTAATTGTGTTTTAAGTAGAATGTAGCCTAAATTCAAATGTTGTAAGTAGACTTGAAGGGATTTCTTTGCAGCCCTTGCTGAAGGGACCTGTAGATCTGTAGATTTGAGAGTTTAAGTTGAAATCTTTTATTAGTTAAAAATGATATTGAAAATACACAATGGGCACGGTTTTTGACAAAAAAAAATAGAGTTTTAATTAAGAAATAAAAGGCTTTAAATAATAGGAATATATTTTTAAGTGTTGAGATAATTTGGTAACCAACTGTTTATAAAAAAACAAAGCATAAAATTGAATCAAAACTAAGGTATAACCAAGCAGGAGATCAATTCAATTTGTGCGTCAAATAGCAAAAATATGAGCAATATTTAGTAAACATCAAGGTCAGTGAATGCAAAAAAAAAAACAAGGCAATATTCTGGTATGGGGACAAGTTTTCATTACTATCCTTCCTCTTTACTTATATATATATCCATTTTAATTAATGTCTTGAGGTGATTGACTTGCCTGGATGGCATTTTAAACCATGAGAGTATAAAAATAATAAAATAAAAATGAAGAATCTGGAATTTATATTATCGTCGTTTAGAGCATTGCATATTTTGCCCTGCTTTGACTAATATCTATGCTAGGACACTCAATATCTATTAAAATTGCTTTATAAACCTTTGTAAACAGGTTTGCTTATAATAACACAGGTCAACAAATTAGCAATTTCAAAAATCCTAAGGGGACTAAGTATAATGAAAGTTATTCAGTTTTGTGCATTAATTTCAAATCTATAATTCTTTTTTTTTTTAAGAGTACAACGGTTTAAGAGAAATTGGACCCTAATTTTTGAGCTACATAATTTGGCCACTTTTCCAACTTCAACTTCAATTTAAGTCTCGAAGAATACTCATTTTGTGTATTAAAAACTAATGATTTGCTAGTGTATTTAATGTAAATTTCAATTCCAGTCTTTGTTTTGACCTAAAAGGACTCCTAGGGGCGTAGGGTGCCGGAGTAGGCCCAAAAGTCGGTCAAATCCTTTGTACTTAAATAACTCCTTGAGTATAAGATAAAATTGATTAATAAGGAATGCATACAAGAGCTGAGACCCACAGCTTTCAAAGGAGATGTCAAGCGCCTGATAAAAATCCTTGTCTAGGAAGAAATCATTCATCTAAGTGTGTAAATTTTCAACCAATTTCCAGCATAAATTCGCTGCAAATCAGAGACGTAGGGGCCCGGAGTAGGCCTAAAAACCGGTCAAATCCTTTGTACTTCAATAACTCCTTGAATATTACATGAAATGGATTAATTAGGACTGCATTCAAAAGCTAATACTCACAGATTTCAGAGGAGATGTCAAGCGCCTGATAAAACTCCTTAACCAGGAAAAAATCGTTCATCTATATGTGTAAATTATCATCCAATTTCAAGCATAAATTCACGGGTAAATGGGCTTAAAAAGTAGGGTCCGACTTCTGTAAAACCGTCAGACTCTCCAAAAAAAAAAAAAAAAAGTTTACTGATTTGAAATCAGCGTTCAAAATGTGAATAACTTTTGCTATATATACTTATACCCCTGTGGATTTTTGACTTTTGATCAGTGCAGTGTAATTATTGTCTCATTACTTAAATTCTGTGACTCAATTATTGCTGACGTCATCCAGGATGATGAGAAAATTGAATGACATTTTCCATCCATTTCCTTACGTACCCTCATTATTATTATTTTTATTTATGTATTTTCAAAAAAACGTTAATTAACATAGGAGGTAGGTACATATGAATTCATTTTTTCATATACATAGAAAATAAATGCAAAAAAAAAGTTGCGAAATTTGAATTTATAAATTACATACATTTTTCATGTCCAAGACACTAATTTATATGTATGTTTTGTTTTTTTGTTTTTTTACATTATTACGTCATTTTTCGGACTTTTAATTATTTATTTATTTATGTAAAAGAAGAAGAAGAAGAGTAAAAAATACATATTAAAAAATTTTCTCTTTTTTTTACACAAAAAATTGTTCGACCAACATCTAAAGATGACTCTGAATGGTATAATAATATATCTACATATGATGTATTCATTTAAACAAAAGGAGATCCACTGATAAGCAGTGTCTTATTAATACATACATACATACATATATATCTACTTCACAGAATGAAATAAATAAAATCTTGGATACTTAGTCAAAAAAACACAAAAAAACAAAAATAATATTTCGTAACTGTTTATTTTCAAATTTTTGCTCTTCTTTCAAATTAATTTGTAAATATGTTTGTATAACTCGGCATACTTCCACTAATTTAGAAATTTACACTGTGATTTTTTTTTTCTTTGACTTTATTCCCTCTTATTAGTGCTTGTAATTAGCTATTTATTAAGCTTCATGTACGATTACATGAAGAATAATGCCAACTTTGGCTAAAAACTAAAAGATGATTTTAAGTCTCATTTTTGTTTGTTTATTTTTTAAAGTAAAGGTTTTGAGATACAATGAAGAGAGAGCGGCATGGTTCCATACTAAATAGAAAAATATATACATACATGTGTGTCAAGTCAAGAAACAAGAAACCAAGTTTATCTGAAATGCTTCAAAAATGAATGTAAACTGCCTTCATATTCTTGAAGACATTCTCTTTTCTCGTTTTTATTAATTAAATAATGACTCCAATAATAATTGCAACTGTATTATTGGAAAAAAACCAACTGTCACTAAATAAATCTTGTGGGCTATGAAAAAGATGGACGTTCTTTGAGGGACCATATACGCTCCATATGCAGTCGTAACATTTATCCGATTGCTCTATTGGATAGACAACAATCCTTGGTCTCTCGATATAAAGTGACATTTTAGATAAAGCCGTGTGGTATAGGTCTTAAAACGACTCCGAAATATTTGACTGTTATATTTATGAAGTAAAAAAACTACTTAAAAGTGGATGATTTTCTCCTTTTCAATATTTGAAAACAAATTTGCTTTCTTGTTGACTTGACACATATATAAAATATCAAAATGCAAGATTCAAGACTGGGTGTAAATTCTGTTAAATTTGACTGTTAGCCATACTAAATATTAATACTCCATCTGGGTTTTTTTTCTATATATGTAGAAAATGTCCAAACGAGTGGGCAAAGTCAAATAGATACGTTTAGCTATTAGCTATATTGTTTAGCCATAATAATAATCAATACTTTAATGAAGCCAAAATTATGAATAATGTGAATCTATGTGCGTGCTGAAAAGACACTTATTGTCTTACAAAAGGAATGCAATTATTAATAAATTAAAGTATTATAGTATTAGTGAAATCGAGGCCATACTGTGAGTGCTTTAAAATTTGGAACGATTTCCTAGGATTTCCATAATACGGATTTATCTACATAATAAGGATGGAATCGATTTTAAAACCCTTACTAAGAACTTTCTTAGTCAACTCTGATAGGCCTTCAAGTGAAGGCCTTATTCTTTTTCCTAGGCATATCATATAAAGAGTAAGTTTAGCATCGTTATAGTGGGACATTGAGTGGCCCGCTCTGTAAATGGAGATTTTATTCAATCTTGGGTAGGTGTATTTAGATATTAAAAAAAAAAATCATCATCATTTGTCCACTCGGAAGTATTTTCAATCCATATTTTGATAAAGTAATCTTCTGGATTACAGCTCTTACTAATAAAAACTTAAACGTTACTTACATTTAGAAAATTAATAGCAGGGCAAATATACAAACGGTCTTAAAACCTTGACAAAATCCATTCAAGGAAGGACATGACCAACTAAGAGATTCCTTATGGCTACTAAAGAATGTGATGAAGGAAAAACGGGTTTGTATGCGCAATCATAGGTAGTTTAAATAAAATCTGCACAAACTTTAATACTTTAATATATATATATATAAAGACCACGAGGGCTCTTCATCTGTCTTTGAAGGAAATTTTATATTTAAGTTTGTAGGCATGGCATTACAAACGTTTGGAGTTTTCAAATGCAACTCCAAAGAGAGTTTATTGAATTTAAAGTCAAATTAAGAAATATATTCATATAATAATAATTTATGTACTGTAGGTATTTTGTACAATATCTTTATACAAAAAAATACAATTAGAAATTGGTTAAACAAAAAATAAATGATTGTTTGATATGTATGTACATCCAATATGCCTGTAAAGGTAGAAATGAAATTGTTGAGAGGTACCTACCTTTTTATACAAACAGGAAGTCGATACTTATTAGCTCTCTCATCAAAATATCTAATTCACAGTATGATTGTACAGTTTGAAAATATGTACTTATGAATATTAATCAAGAACAGATGGTGAGAAGACTAACCAGAGGCAGAAATTAATCCAATAATGTTTCACACATTTCATAAGTATATTTATACAACAGTACTTGAAAACGTTGTTACCCTGTTGCTTATGCTGTTTGTTTTTTTAAATATACATATTTAGAATAGTATGTCATACCAATCTAGGTGACCTGATTAATCAATAATAACCTAATTGCTCAGAATATATTATGTATATTCAAATTAGAAATCTAAATTGGTTGCTCACATCAAAATATTAGTTCGTATATAGCATTATGTTATACGTAACTTATGCATTGTATTTATTTCAATCGTTATACAGAAGAAGATTTTGCAAAAATGAAGTAATATTTTCTGGCAATTTGTGGTGGGCATTGTCAAGAGTTCTTTAGCATCAATTGAAATTTTCAATTACGTGTTAAATGATATTCTTTATCACCATAGATATATTTACATACATTATATACGAGTCAATTTCTCTCCAGACTATGGTAAGGAGAAGGAGTCCTAATGTCCTTCATGATAGCATTACTCATATGCACATTCATCCACAGTTTTGCCATTATCATTTTGTCAAAAGAAAGGACACAAATAGTACAGGGTAGGACTCGAGAGATGGAATTATTGAAATACATATATAATTTTAGTTGTATTTTTAATAATAAGCAAAAAAAATAATGTTAACAAAACATGGTGACAAAGTTTTTGCAAAACTTTTTCCGCTCAATATGGCAACCTTCATTATCAGTGGATGTGGCCTTTACACGTCGACAAAAGGCCATGCTGACAAGATGATGACAAACTCTCCTCTGACAAGTTGTCCCATGCAGTCACTATGGAGGACTTGAGTGAGACGTCACATCCTGAGGTCCTGTTTGTTTGTTATTTTGTTTCCCTCTCCAAAGTGCCCCATATGTGTAGAAAAGTCCAGGGGGTTCTAATCTAGTGAGGAAGGGGGCCCAACTCTCTTTGGACTAGAATTGAGCCATGTTATCTAAGCATAACTTTTGGCACTTGGCGGACGTGTAAGAGGGGACGCCATCCTCCGGGTAGTTGGCCTTGTAGTATACATGAAAGTAATAGCATCAAGGACTTGGACGCATTCCACGTAACCGTACTTACACATCATCAGGGCCTTCTATTAAAATGAGCGTACAAATAATATGTTTCTAGGTGCCTTGTATACAACCATATTTGTGATATACCAGATCCTATGTTATTAAAAAGCTCAATGTTTTGAAATTTTTTACGGTGGAATTACATATTTAGTACGAGTCGGCAATCGGGTGAATTATGGATTTTAAAAAAAAATGATTAATAGTACTTAATCATTTCAATTTATTTGGGGAAGATCAAAAAGAGTTGAGAGCCAAGAGAATTAAAATAACTTTGCCCAAAATATATGTACATACTTATTATATATGTACTAGGCATTTAAATATGTCTACATAGGTATAAATACTCATTAAATGAATTAATCAAAAGACCAATGGGTTAGGTCAAAAATAAGATTTTAAAAAAAAAAAAAGTTATATTTACTTCAAATCCTCTTCTTCTTTTTTGTACATAAAGATTCAACGTGCGTTTTTTACTGACGTCACAGATTGCATCATAAATTGAAAGGGAAGCCATGTTGGAGACATGTAGGTAACTGATATATATATATATATATATATATATATACTATTCAATAAAATGAAGAAGTTTACAAAAAGAATAATATGGAATGGAACATGATATTGTCAAAGACAAAGAACCATGATACTTGAAATAAATCAAATTAAAAATAGGTAATCCTTATAAAATGACTAGATTTTTGTAGTTAATTGTATTTTGGATTTATTCAGGACTTGTTGTCAACTTTTTAATATTGGGCAGAGTTAGTATTTAGATATACTATACATTGATAAATTCTACCAATATACAAATCAATTCTTAATACTTGTTTACTATTATTCAATAATTCAAAAAAGGGCGCACAATCCTTGATTTAATATATTTTTTTATTATATATTATAATTATAAATACACGTAGAGTCAGCTGCTTTATATCAAAGGAGTCAACTGATGAAAAATAGCTGTAAAAGAGAGAGTACAATATATTTTTGTTCACCCCAAAAAGCTTGTCGTGTAGAGTTTGATATAATAATAAAGACATAAATATGTCTTAAATTGACGTACGGTAAATTGATTAAAAATAATAATAATAATAATTAAGGGTCTTTATTCTTATACAATTTGGTTGATTATGCCCTTTACAAGATGGCCACCTGATGACACAATGATGACGTCAAGTGAAAACGCTCACCCTTTGTACATATATAACTTTTTTTTAAACTATGTATTTTCCTCCATTCCACAGGTCATGAGTAATCAAGTTGTGTATGGCTCCATATTATATTATATTATATTTGAAATTATCCACTTAATTACTCTATAATATTAGTATTTCACATAATTATACAATAATTTTAAAGATTTAATGCAAAACAAATGAATATTAGTGTATTACATACAAAATTTGTTCATATTCATCGATGGTAAAAAAAAAAAAGACTGTGAGTAAAAAAAGTGATCAAGCTCATGGAATAAAGTGGCTGCTATTTAAAGTACAGCCAGAGAAACAGAACGGCCTGGGCCCTAGGCTCTCAATTTTGCTTTTAATGGGCTTGAAAAAGCCCTATGGGACCTGGATAGACTCCCAGTCAAACGTTTATTCTAGGAAAATTGATACTGTACAATAGATTATAATAGAAACTAACAAGCCCTTTTCGTGCAGTCAGGGGCAGCCTTAAGCCTAATTAAGATATTATTGTGGTTTGTAAACCAAAGTTTCAAATCTCATATCGAGGCTGTTAATGACTAGGAATGTAAATAATATGCAAATGGGGTGAGTAAAATAAAAAGAAAGAGGAAATCATCAACCTGGTTGTAACTCTGACAATTTAATGAATGTTGAGAGGAAAGCAGCTTGAGCTGTCATGACGTTGTACTGAGCTAATAGCTGCTATTCTCCTTTATATATACAACAATAAATAATAACATAGATGAGAGGAAGAAAATTAACTGAAACTAATGTATGGAAATTATATATTTTTAACTAATAATAATTATACGAGGACTTGAGGCCTTTTTGTGCATCCATGCAAGATCTTTACTATTAGGTAGATGTTTTCCCCTCAGTAGTAATAAAGGAAAAATGATATCAGCTTTGGAAAACAAAAAGACCTGTTGTTCAAACTGCCAACTCTACAATATCTCGCACGCGACATTTTGCATATTATTTACATTCCTAGATATTGTACAATAGATTATAATATAAACATATTAACAGTATACAGGGAAATACATTAAGTGAATACAATTAACTATACAAAGAAGTATTGCAAATTGCTACACCATAGGATCACTTTCTACCAATATGACTCTAAACTTGTTGAAACATCAAGGAATTACCAATTGCTTATAAGTAATAAAAACGACACACTTGGTATATGCAATTTGTCTATCTGGTGTATCGGCTGGATGCACCAGTAACATCACTGGATATTGCTACTATGAAATATGATAATTTGTATCTTTTGACTAGGCAATTTATAAATAAATAAATCTTTTCAATATGATTACGTAGAAAGTTTCAAGGGTGTATCCTGAATGGCTTCAAACTTATTTATATACATAAGTTATGATTAATTATTATTAGAGTTAGTTCAAGTCATAGACTTGAAGAAGGGCTTCAAGACGTGTATAGTTCTCATGAAAAAGTTAAACACGGTTTTTTTTTTTGGTTTTTTTATAAACTAACAATAAAAGCTTTTTTACGGAAAAATAAATATTAATAATAATATTATTCAATTCCGTAGAAGGGTTGGTTGTTCAGTTGACATGAAATGACCCAAATATTTTTTTTTTTTTTAAATTAATAAATTGCACAAAATTGACTCTGTACATATGTATTATGTGAATATGTATTTCCGGCATCAGAATAAAGAGGGGGGGGGGGGGGGGAGAGCGGGAAATGAAATGAGTAATTTTGTTAAAAACCCAATTTATATAAACTTTTATTATTCGTGCAGGGAAGGAGTCATAAGGTCGAGGTTTGACTTCCTTTATGAGGAATACACATACATAAGTCATGACAAAGTGGAAAAACTTCAAGGAAATTTAAAATAATCGTTTATCAATCTTTTTACTATCTACGTATGTGTACATATTTGATTGTAACTCATGATGTATCATCATCATCATGTATGTAGTAAGCATAGGTAGTTATAATACTTTAATAAGGCATTCATCAATCATGGGTTATATGTGTCAAGTCAACAAGAAATCAAGTTTATCGAAAAATATTTCAAAAGTGAGTGTGAACTGCACTCATATTATTCTTAAAGACATTTTCTTTCCTCGTTTGTATCAATAGATGATATTTCGATATATTAAATAATGACTCCAATAATAATAATTGCAACTAAATTATAGGAGTCAAAAAATCCCGGCCACAATCAAGAATACAAAACATCTGGTATTTCTGACATTGTAGTTACTATGACGTAAGGGATTCTTAATAGTTCTTAAACAACAGATGAACTACTTTTAGTCAACTGCACTAAATAAATATCTGGGGATATGAAAAAGATGGACGTTCTTTGTGGGACAATATCGGATCCATTTGCAGTCGAGACATTTATCCGATGTATCTATTGGGTCGACAACATTCCTTGCTTTTTCTATATAAAGTGACATTTTAGCTAAAGCCGTGCGGTATAGGCCTTAAAACGACTCCGAAATATTTGAAGTACTTTATATATTTATGAAGTAAAAAACTACTTAAAAGTGGATTTTCTCTATATTTTCAATATTTGAAAACAAATTTGCTTTCTTGTTGACTTGACACATATTATGATCATTGCCGCCTCCTTGTTTTTTAGCCTCTAAGATAGCTACATATATAACATAGTATTGAAGCTACTACTAGGGGGTATTAAGAAAAATACAAATAATTCTTTATACAGATCACTGTTAATTATGATATTATTTGCAATTTTGTGTCATTTTCCTTTTTGTAATAAATAAACGTTTGACTTGAACTGAAAACCCCATTTTGCCACAAAGACGTAGAATATACATATACCAATTTTATTTATACCTCATACTTCCTAATGGGTACCTTTGCTTAATTATATATATATATATATATATATATATATTCTTTTTTATTGAGATATATCTCTTTAACTACAGAAATTGCAAATAGGTATCAAACCTTGAATTGAAAGTCGATTCACTGCAAAACCCTAATTTCCTTTTCTTTCTTTCTCATTTACTTTTTGCAAAAGCTCCATTATCAAATTTTGTGATGATGATTACTTCAGTAATGATAATAGATGTACATAAGGATTTCGCAATGCAGGACTTGGGGCTATGGAATAAAGAAAAGTAAGTGGATTTGTGGTTAAAGGAGTCATTTAATCCAATATCTCTTTCAAAATAAATAAAATAATAATAATGATAATAATAAAACATAGAAGGGGCTTCAATCTATTTGAAAAGAAGTCTATTAATTAAAACTTTAATTTTCACCAAGGAGTCAGTGATGTAGAAAATTAATTAATTTCTGTCTCCTTTTATTTTTATTTTTTTACTTGTGAGTAAGGATCGGTTGTCATTGTCTGTCTGAGTTTGTTTCGGTGTATTTCTAACACTATATTGCACAAATACATATATTCATTTGAATAGCACATATATACAGCTGTAAAAAGATGTCCATCAAACAGAAAGGGCATATAAAAACATAGAGGATTTATTACAATACTTCATTTAGTATTTAGTGACGTCATTGATATAAAACTCCCTTCTCTCACGGTATCCACGACCAGCTTTTTGGGATAAAACTAAAACTATGTGTGCTTCATCAGTTGACTCTACTGATTTAATGCAGCTGATTCTCCGTGTTATGAACTCAAAAAGTGTAGTAGTAGTAGTATTTATTATTTTGGTATACATATATAAAGCTTATTAAACCAAGGATTGCGCGCGCTTTTTTTGAATCCTTGAATATTATACAAGTATTAAGGATTGATTTATATATATATATATATATATATATATATAGGTAAAAGTTCTCAATGTATAGTATATCTAAATAATAAACTCTGCCCAATATTAAAAAGAGTTGGCAATTTAGGAAAATACAGAAGGGTAGCATCTACCAGTTGTTGTTTTTTTTCAAATTTTTCCTTTCCCTTTTGAGAGCGAGGTTGCGAGTGAACTAAACAGCTCGTCGTGATGGTATTCCTTATACATCTAAAAGGTCCAAGTATTTTCGAGTATCCATTTTTATCTACCTCTCTTGTCCCCCAAATAAAATGTGAGAAGAACACAGCTGTCCTGGGCTAGAATTGAGGCTAGGGAACACAAAATACAATCAAAACTGTACCCCTAGGATAAACTTGATAAAGGCTTTATAAACTTGAAAGGCTACTAGCCTTAGAGTAAGTACAATATATTTTCATTTCCCTGTTTTTCCTTGTCGTGAAAATGTCAAGAAAAACAAAAAATGAATCGATTAAAAGGCTTTGTATTTACGTTTGTCTGTATTATCTCTGTTCTATCAACTATTTTCTGTCCTGCTCACACAAGAGACTCAATTTCTCACCTTATAGGCAAGTGAGTGAATAATGACTCCCGTGTCTTACTTTAATATCATTGCTTGTCTCCTAATAGTGATCTTAACGAATATGTGTTGAACACAAATAACAAATAACCTGTTGTGAAGCTCTGAAATATTAAAGAATAATAATTCCATAGTTGAGAGGAGCCTTTTATAATTTTGGGGCCTTTACTCTGTCCATTTTTGGAAGAAAAATTAATCAATGTTATGAAGGTAACGTCTAAACATGGGTAACATACAAATTGTTCTCTTTCTTTGTAAATACTTGTTAAATTATATTCTCTGTATCTTAAAAAATTATCTAATTCTTTTTTCCTGCGTTAAATTGCATGTAATTATGCATTTGACAATCAAATTGTTTAGGATACAAATGTCTATTAGTAGACTCATGGAATCCAATTAAGTTTTAATGTCCCTGATTTTTAAATATGTAAATATATTTGTTGAAACGCAATAGTTTAAGATCATATTGATGAGGGTCCTATTATTGTAATGTTAAAAGTGTATTTATAAAAAAAAATTAAATAAAAATAGTAAATTTTTAAAAAAATTGTCGTCCAAAAAAAGAAGTTTTTGTTCGACTAAGTTTTGGCTGACCAACTCCGAATTGCTTTACATTTTTGTAGGTCTGTCATTTTTATATATCAACCACACGTAGTGATACATTTCATAATAAAAATAAATGAAAAAATATGGAGATTTAATTTGAGCAGAGGAATTAGTATTATATTTGAAAGATTTAGTTAGTAAAAATGGTCAAATATATGTATATCATTTTCCCGAAACTTTTGACCGCAAACCTGAAGTAAAGACGATTTAAAAACTTTATACTTTATATTTGCATGATGTTCAGAACCAGGGCTTCAGTTTGTAATAGAGGTCTCAAAACTTTTGAAACCCTTTTCCTAAAGGTTAGCAAAAAAATTGAAAAAAAAAGCTTTCCCAAAAATAGGACATTAAAAAAAGTTGTTCCTCTCAAATTGAAATATCTAGACCAGGGATGGGCAAACTTTTAGACTTGCGGGCAACTATGGGTTATAAAATTTGAAAAAGGGGCCACAGCAGTACATTGACCTGTGGGCCAAATATAATAAAGCGTTGCTTGCAGTGTGCAAGCTCGGCGGGCCGGATTAAATTGTCTAACGGGCCGTATAAGGCCTGCGGGCCTTAGTTTGCCCATGTCTGATCTAGACCTTAGGAACTATAAAAAGGACTTCAAATCAAGCGTAATTTATTTATTATATGGAGAGAAATCCATTTGAGATTTATTAAAAGAGAAAACCTGAGCAAAAAAAAAAAAAAATGAAAATGAAAATATTTGTGTTTATTAATACAACAAATGCATTTTCTAATGCAAAATGATAAATTATTATTATTATTATATGGATCAAGGAAAAGGTCAAGGATTTCATTCCTAATACCACCTATGTAATAATACAGGACGCAAAAAACTCTGGTTGACTTCCTTACACTGGCTCCATCTATAAATAAGTATAATTACTTTCATACATATATCTAAATATGTATGTGGACAAAAGAGTTCTAAGGATCTGCTGCTCTGTGAAAATGATGCACTTTTTTGCTTTTATTTAAATAGCAAATACAAAGCAAAATCAAGTAGCCGTGACATTTAATGGTATTTCGTTTGAGAAATTAAATATTCTAGTGAAATGTGTATGCATCGAAATAAATTATTTTAATAATATTTATAATTCATCATTTCTTGCCCGAATTTGTGTTTAATCACTCACAAAGGATCCCTTTTTTTAAATACTTGGGAGAAGTTCATTAATAGACTTTTGATCCCTGCTTGTTTCCTATAAATAAATAAAAATAAATCTATTGTTTTGAATTAGAGTATTTTCTACCTTTTATTCCTCAAATTTAATATGATTAAACCGTACATAACTTATAAATTATGGTTCTAATAAATTCTTTGCTAACTCCCCGTATTGCAGTTACAACTTTGCCAAGGCAGTTCAAAATTCCTCTTCCGTTATTTGTCGTCTATCAAACACAATATTTAAATTTTTGAAGGAGACACAAACATTCTTTCTAAAAATGTCTCAAAACAATATGAAAATCTGCTCCAAAATGTCAATTATTTAAATGGGTTTTTTTTTCCTCCTTCATTTATACTATTTGAATCAAGGGACTACAATACTTAGGAATGTAAATAATATGCAAAATGCCGCGTGCGAGATTTTGTGGAGTTGGCACTTTGAACAGTACTTTTTGTTTTCCAAAGCTGTTATTATTTTTACTTTATTACTACTGAGGGGAGAACATCTACCTGATAGTAAAGATCTCGCATGAAGGACTACATGCATTAAGTTTAATTAAGCAAATAAAATGTAAACAAAAAGAGCTCAAGTCCTCGTATAATTATTTGCTAAAAATATAATTATAAATTTCTGACATTTATTTGAGTTAATTTTCTGCCTCTCATCTATGTTATACGTAATGTTATTATTTATTATTGATATCTTCATTTGTATATATAAAGGAGAATAGCAGCTTGTATCTCAGTCAAACGCCGTGACAGCTCAAGCTACTTCCCTCTCAACATTCATCAAATTGTCAGAGTTACCAGGTTGTTGATTTTTTCTTTCTTTTTATTTTACACACCCCATTTGCATATATTTTACATTCCTTACAATACTCACCCAATATTCTCCTGCCAGTCCACTCTGTCTATTTGCTTCCATTATATCTATGCATGCTTATTTCAAATTCATGCCAATTCAAAATGTTTTTGATGAGTTAAATGAGATGGTTTCTGTGTTTTAATTTACATACCTTCCTCGTATTTTCTTTGTTATGTGGATATCCCCAGGTCGTATACTATAAAATGAAAATGTTTATTGTGATATGACGTGAGTCTTGCATTTACTTTGAAAAGATCTTAAAAAAAGTATATTAACAACTATATATGGGCATATAAAAATCAAAAGTCATCATGACATTTTACTCAATCAAAGAATTTTGAAAATCCCATATAAAAAAATAAATACATAGTTGACCCACTTTTGGTATGTAAATTAGGACCTTCAAATTGAACAAAAGTATTTATTTGTTTTCTTGTTTTTATCATTCAAAAATGTTTTGTTTTTTGAATCTTTGTGGGGTCTCTCTTCTGAAAAACCCAGGATATACACTTATGAGGGATCATTTTTTCATGAATGAAAATATATATTTGTGTATTTCAAATAAACGGTTTGAATGAACCATTAGAATTCACAAAAAGGATGATAATTTACCCAAATGGAGGGGTTTTTTTGAATGATCAATTATTTACTTAATTATATTATTTGTGTTTGAATTAAAATATCAAAGGTCAAAATATTAATGTAAATGATGGTGAATAAATACAAAATTCTTCAAAGGCATCATGGAAATAAATCCGTTTTATATATTCTAGAATCTAGCTACAAAACCTATGTAGCTTTGTATATTTGTATTCCAAATGATAGCCAAATGAAGAAAATTTGGATATATCCGGATCACTTCCATTAGGTATTAGGCGTTTCTGGGATATTAAATGGAGCCCACTTGATTCGTTCTTTCGAATTAATTCAAGTAATTAAAGATTTTGATGATTTTGAAGGGAAAAAGCTCTTACATATTCCTGGGGAAGTAGTGTTATGTATTATGCCAAATTTTAAAAATGGCCTTAATTCGCTGTTCTTGACATATGGACACTCTATGCAAGCTCTCTTCCGTTTCAAATTGTAATGCATGCATCAATTTGACATTTACAGATGGATACTGGATACTCCCTACATTTTCCTCCATCATTTCAAAAAAAAAAAAAACAATGGATGTAAAACCTTCAAAATAAGAATCTGACAATTTTGAAAGGGTGGGTGAGAAATATGTACATCAGTTCTTTAAAAAAAAGTTGGGGTTTTTTTTTCTTCATTTTTTTATCGTGGATTCTATCGTTTTTGGGATGATGAGTCTTAAGCAATTTTAATCAGTAGTCAAGAACAAAAATTCCCCTAAATATATACATGTGCCATAAAAGATCAACTATTCTATATCCACATACTGTGTATATTTTTAGAGATATTGTCAATACAGATCAATATTTTAAGGGATCCAGGAAAGGTTTCTTTTATATATACAGTGATCCCTCGTTATATTGCGCTTCACCTATCGCGGCTTCGCGGAATTTTTTGCAGTGCTTTTTTTACAGTGAATCCTTATTGGCTCAAAGGCGTTACTGTTGTCTAGAAGTGAAAAAAGTTGATATTAGTTTTGGCATTAGATCAATCTCTACAATTTTCGTTCTTGTACATTCTGCCAAATTTACGTTTGCAATTTTTCTCCGTGACAAAAGCCACAAATTCAAAAAAACGTTCTATTAGTGACAAAGGGGCCTCCAGACACGCCAAAGAGGCCGAGAAAGATTCTAACTATTGCATGAAAAAATAATGCTGACTACTTTGCGGATTTCACCTATCGTGGGTTTGGAACGTATCTCCCCGTGATAAACGAGGGTTCATGTATAATCTGCTTGCTTTGATCTTGGTTTTATGCAACGAGATACAAAAATTCAAAAAACAGCTCCGAGACTGACCTCGAGACCAATGAGTGATCACAACAACTATATATATAGATCATTACATAATAGCATTGTCCTAATAATAGGAAATGAATGATGAATGGAAAGTAGGATGAAAGTACGTGAGCATTGAGGGTTGGGAATACCATGTGGAAATGTAATTTGAAAAATGGGTCCTTCAACAAATGCACTTGTTGTTTCATATATATATATATATATATATATATATATGCACAATTACTGACATTGAGTGAAGTTTATCACTCCTTCAATCACGTCGTTATAGCCCCTTGATGGCATATTTATAATGAGTACATGGCTTTAGGCCCTTGCTCTGTGTACGCTCTTGGTTCATGAGTCATATTTCATAATAAATTCTATTATACTTTTTTTTTTTGAAAATAATTGTTTTTTTACGTCAGAGGGGGTCATTTTCTATTATTATTATTATGTCTTGCAGTAAGTACCTATGTATGTAAAGTATATACATACATATCTCCCCCCCCCCCCTCTCTCTCTCTCTCCATTTTTGTTTTCTTTCGTTAAGAGTGTAATGAACGTCCTTCATGGATCTCACTCACTCCTCAGGGTGGAACAAAGTGAATTTGTTTTGTTTTTTTTCCTCTTCCCCTTCATTTCTCTGGACCAAATAGCAATAAAAAATGTAGAGTATTCATGTCCAAAATAAGAAAATTAAACTATATATATTCTTTTTTTCATCTTTAGAATTAATTTATGTAAACACATCCCAATGTTCGAACCGTGTTCATTTTTCTTTACTCCTCGGAGTAATAAAGGGATATATATATATATATATATAGTTTTAATATATCATATTAAATAATATACATATACATATATATATATATATATATATATGGACCTGCTTGTCTGTTTAGTTTTTATACATAGTACAGATAAATAGTTAATATTAGAAAGTTAATTGAATAACGGTCCAAAGTATTTTTTTGTTTTTTTTTTTTGAAATAATAATACGTATAACTCTATTTAATCATCTTAGTGTATCTATACAACAAAAAAACATATTGATACATTATGTATTTAGGAACATACATGTAACATGGAGTGACTTAGAAACGAAACATGGAGTGCAAAAAAAAAATATGTATATGAATGGAAGGTTTATAAGCCTAAATTAGACCTTCTACATAGGTAGAAGGCCTCTTCTTAAAATATGAGTTTGAATCCGTTACAAAAATTAGATACATTTTAAAGATATATTTAACCTATTTAATCTATGCTATTTGTTAATGAACGAATTCAATTGCCAAATACGTCACTATCACTCAACTGTTGAACATCATATTAAATACTTTATTTATCAAAGTTTAGCTAGAATCATGACGAGCTTCTTCTTTTTTTCTTTTTTTTTTGTCACCTCGCAAACTCGACTTTCAAAAAGAAATGGAAACTATTTGACAAAAATATGGTGAAGCTAACTTATGTTTTATCAAGATATGGTACCCTTGAGTAACTCTAAAAGTAATGATGCCATTATGAATTTAAAAGTAGAGTCTAGGCATGAAAACAGCACAAGAGAAAAATCATTATATCCTTGTGTATCCCCCGAAGAAGCTTTTATATGAGAGCACTTTAATATAAGGGACAAGAGCTTATTTAACTTTATGGAGATGAAGAGATGACACAAAAAAGAAAATTGATTTTTTTTTTCAATACTTAGTGTCCTTATGTGTATTTTGAATGAGTTGATGGGTTAATGGAATTTGAATCAGCTCTTGCTAAGGTTTGAATAATTCGTTACCATGAAGGAAAAGTCCTAAAATTTGGGCTTGAATTGTCTAATCTACAAACTGAGTTTGGGGTCTTTTTTTTTCCTTTCTCCTTCAGAAAGATGGAAATTACAATGAGATTCCATAATGAACATTCTATACTACGTACTTGTTGGGATTTTTTGAGACAAATTGTAACTTTTTACAGTACATAGATCCTTACAAATTACCAACTATTTATTTACACTCTAAAATAGTCCATTATTTATGATTTCAATTAGAATTACTTACATATATATATATATATATATATATATATATATATATGTAAGTATATATATATGCACATATGTATATATATATATACATATGTGCTAAGTCAACAAGAAAGGCAGTTTATTTTCAAATATTGAAAAGGAGAAAATCCATTTTTAAGTAATTTTTTGTCTTCATAAATATAACGACCAAATATTTCGGAGTCATTTTAAGACCATTACTGTACGAATTTTGCTAAAATTTTAATCGAGAAACAACCAAGGATTGTTGTTGTCTATCCAATAGAGCAATCGGGTAAATGTAAGACTACACATGGAGCCTATATGGTCCCACACAGACCGTTTATCTTTTTCATAGTCCCAGAGATTTATTTAGTGGCAGTTGACTAAAAATAGTTCATCTGTTTAAAAACTATTAAGAATCAACTTAATCCATGAATCATAGTAATAGTAACTACATAACAGTCAGAAATACCAGATGTTTTTTATTTTTTAATTGTGACCGGTTTTTTTTTACTCCTATAATACAGTTGCAATTATTATTGGAGTCATAATTTAATTAATCGAAATATTATCTATTTATACAAACGAAAGAAAATGTCTTCAAGAATAATATGAAGGCAGTTCTAATTCATTTTTGTAATATTTTTCGATAAACTTGATTTCTTGTTGACTTGACACATATATTTGTACATATAGTGTGTTTTATATTTAGAAATGAGTGAACTCTAGACACTTGAGTATTCATGGAGTGCTCATAATTTACTCATTACCATGACGAAAGTCAAAAATCACCCCCTCCTTTAAGTAACATTTAGATCAACCCTCCCCAGAAACTTTCATCATCAAAGCATTATAATATCCTGGATAAATTTGACATTTAAAACTCAAAAAAAAAAAAAAAAATTTGGCTCAGATGCATGTAGTAGGATTCAAATCCCAAGGTCAGAGCACAATTGGCCTCATATATATATGTAAGGACCCATATCTGAGAGTCCCTCTCAAGGATGCAAGTACATATAATCGATTACAAACTTTAAAGGTGACTGAATGAGCTTTTAACACAAAGGCTCATACGTCTTATTATTATTATTATTATTATTACAACTATCATAATATTCTTTTTCTTTTCTTGGTATGACTACTACTATCCCAAGGTGCATTGGTGAAAGTTTCTCCTTTTTAACTGGTGTACATATTATAATAATAGTACGTATCTCTGGCTCTGTGTAAGAAAGATTATTATTACTTAAATACAATATATTATATACGGTTGTTGTTATAAGAGGGGGTCTTCATCATCATATTTGATGATGATGATGGTGCTACGTTTCTAAAGAGAAAATATAGAATTTGAAACCAATGATTTACCATTTATATATATATATCAAAAATGCAAGAAGTTAAATTTAATTTAATTAAGTTAAAAAAAAATACGACTTCTTCATCCCCTGGATCTTACTTGGATTTATATTGACGGAGGAGTCGAATGAGATAGATAGATAATATTATGAATATACATACATACATACATATATACATAACAAAACAAAGAGGCGTTTGAGAACACAGAGAAATGCCTAATTATACATATATATATATATATATATATATATATTATTAGAAATCTCTTTGGTGAATGCCAAGAAGTGAAAAATAATTTTCTTATTCATGACAGAGCATCTTTTAACTTCTTCTTCTTATTATTATTATTATTACATACATTTTATATGTATCTATATGTACATTTTTATTTTTAAATTAAATCTTAGTACATACATATTTGAAGGATTATTTATTTATTTATTTATGTCTGCGGTGACTGCCAAGATTCGGTTGGAATTTATATCTACCCTTTAAAAAGATGGGTGGTTGACGTGATATTAAACAGTTATGAAGGTCTTTTTTATGTAACTTTTTTATATTAATTTATATCCTGAGGTTACTATATGTATGTAGATGTTATTAAAGCATTTATAAATTAATCATTTTTTTTTTTCATAGACACAATGATGCGGATTTGGCCTCGTCGAACGGTCAATGATGCGGATAGCATCCTTTTAAATGCTTCTTTTGACCATCAGCCCTCCCGAAGTAGTCGCTATATAAAGGGTGGATCCTTGGATAACCGCTATAACTCTCTTAGCAATTCCAATAACAATTTAAATACACTCAGTAACGACTGGAAAACACCTTCCATATTTGGACAACCCAGTAAGTTATTTGAGAACGAGACCCCACCACCATGTACTCAAAGATATATATTTTCTTCCAGAGACAAGGCAGAGTCGCACAAGAGCACCTCGTTCCTCCTCAACGTCCTCATCTAAAAATTCTGTGATTTCATCATCCGAGGAACATAGTCATCAGCATCATCATCACGGCAGTGAGTCAAAACGTATAAGCCGAGTCGAGTCACTACGCAATTACTTTCTCAAGGGATCCTCCACGTCTTCCTCCTCCTCCTCCTCCTCTTCGAACAACTCCCATCAACAACTCATTCATCATGCAGTTCCACACCAGTCACTCATTCCAACGTCTGTGATTGCAACAGATGAAATATGTAATAGACATAGCTCAGTCATTTTTATTTATGTTCAATCATACATGTGTAAATTTTTTCTCTTCTTCCCGTTAAGGCTATGGATATCCAGAGTTCTATGCAACAACGGCTCCAAAATATGGCCGTTGTTCATGCCGGCACGTTCCTCCTCCAACCACTTGGCATCCTCACTATCCCATGCACTATCCTAGAAGATCTCGTTCAACAGAACGTGTTCCAGATCGTGAGCATGAGGTGTACAGGTAATTTTTTAGTCAAGGTATATATGTGTCTGCTTGGTAATGATAATTGTCATTTCTTTTAGCCATCGGAATCGAAGACGAAATTCCTCCCTTGAAAATTTAAACAAGCTTTTATCCACTGATGGAATATCTGATAAGCCCAAAGAGAACCGTATTGTCAAATTCAAAGAACCCGACTCACGCTGTTGTTTAAGCATACTCAAAAACATTGGGTCTCACAAATCCAGCAGCAGTGGAGGAGGAGCCTCTAATAAAACAGGAACAACCAAGTCAATTTTAAAGGATAAAAAGCGGAAAAAAGTCATTGGGGATGATCAGGATCCATTATTAGCCTACAATAGCAATACCATTAGTCATCATCATCATCATTCAATCATCCCAGCTTCTAATCCAGTCCCCTCCAATGATATTGAATATCATATCGATGAAGATGATAAGGGGAGCAGTGGGAGCAATAGCTCTGGAGGCACTCCAGAGGATTCTCCAATGGGAAGTAGAGCTTGTTTTAATAATCCCGAAGATTCCCCGGATAGGATATCCAATACATCAACTGAGTCACATCATGAATCTGGATATGAATCCGATCAGCAAAGGATTCGTGACGATCAAATACCTGACACTTCCAACATAACAAGTGTGGAAGTGAATTGGGAGGATGATTCACATAACAATAATGTATCATCCCTTCCTTCCTCTGATCAAATCAATAAACAATTCATTTTATTCCGACTTCTGAGGCGGGAAGAAAGCGAGGATGAAGAAGAATTCCTGGGGATATCCATATCCGCCTTTAGTGAAGAATCTCGTCAAGGCTTCATTATTTCATCCATTGACGATGAGGGCCTTGCAGGAAAGGATGGTCGACTACGGATTGGGGATGAAATCATTAATATAAACGATCATAGCCTCCGAGGTATTGATATTGAGGATGCGGAAAAGTTACTGCGAGCTGGTAATTTAAGCGAAATTGATATCACTGTTGCTCGCTATGAAAGGATCATGTCACATGGGTCCTCACTACTAGACTCCTCATCCAACACTTTATACAGTGTGGATGAAGGGAAAAGAAGACCCGTTAGACGAAAACTGCCAATACTAGCTGATAGACCTCGCTCAGCTCCATTATTCAATGAAGAGGCCTCCAAAACAGTCATTAAAGTTCCAGACTCAGGTCTACCCCCAACAAGTAAATTAAAGAGAGGAGGTCGCGTAGGGAATCAACCACTTAAAAAGGAAATCACTTTTGAAAAAGGAGATGGGAAAAGAGGACTTGGCTTCTCAGTCGTTGGAGGAAAAGACTCACCGCGGGGCTCCATGGGTATTTTTGTTAAATCAATTTTTGAAAATGGGCAAGCAGCTCACGAGGGATCCTTGAGAGAGGGTGAGAGATTCTTAGGTTTTTTACGTGGTTTGAGATTTAATTTAATTTTACTTGTCTTATGTTAGGAGATGAAATCTTAAGCATTAATGATAAGAGTTTAAGCGGGTTATCGCATCAAGAAGTCATTTCTGAGTTTCGATCTGTTAAAAATGGTAAAATTGTCATGTCAATCCTAAGACGAAATTTCAATGATAAAAGAAGAAATTGCAGGAAAAATATTTAATTCCTTTTATTCTGTGTCTATGTATTTCAAGTCATTATTTAATATTACATACATATATACATGCATCTTAATGATATTATGTTTAATCTATAGTTATGCATTCTTTTATTATTCTTCAACATGATAAAGATAAATATAACTTATTTTAAAAAGTGTATGGCTCATTACTCACTCCATAGATTTGATGATGATCCTTAGTCCAAGTTTTTAATATTAATTCTAATATGTGTTTCGACTTTGACTACTTTTTAATAAATTTGTGGAGAATCAAAATGTATTTTATAAGTGTCTACTTCATAAGCATAATTTTCGAAATGCTCATGGGATTCAAAGGACTATTTGTTTGTTCCACCTTTTTGAAAAACCATAACAATCAAAAGTTGTACGATTAATTATTATTTTGCCGTTAATTAATGACGTTATTTTTGTAAAATTAACCCACTTATGAATCGGTTCTGGAAAAGTGTAATAAAAGTTTTTTCAGTTTTGAATTCAGAAACCACCACTGAAATCCTTCTGCCCGCATCTACTACTTAAGTAGCTCCATCGTAAGTAATTGATTTCTAGGGAATTTTTGCTCGAAATTGAACCTTCAGATGGTTAAGGATTCTTATCAAACGCTTGACATCTCGTTTGAAAGAGCTGAGTCTCAGCTCTTGAATGCATTCCTTATTAATCCATATTATTTAATATTCAAGGAGTTGTTTAAGTACAAAGGATTTGGCCGACTTTTGGGCCTACTCCCGCTGCCTATGCGCCTATGATGCCCCTTAGGTTAAAACAAAGACTGAAATTGGAATTTGCAATTAATACACTAGCGGACAAGTATTTTTTAATGGAGAAAATGAGGTTCCTTCTAGACTTAAATTGAAGTTGAAGTTGGAAAATGGGCCAAATTAGCTAAAAAAGTAGGGTTCGATTTCTCAAAAACCGTCGGACTCTTGAAAAAAAACCACAATTGATATCAGTTTGTAAAACTGAATAACTTTTATTATACTTATACCCCTTAGGATTTTTGAAAGTTCAAGTTTGTTGACCTATGTAATTTACTATTTTGACAACTTCTCTTTGACAACAAAAATTATACAAGGGAGAGGGAGTGGACTCGACTCCACACACACACCCCTAGTCACAGGTTTGGGTTCCAGGACTCCTATCCATAACCTATGTGTAAAATGACTTTATTTTATTATCCATTTTAAAATTATGATGCATCCATGATTTAGACTATTCATGCATTGGTGAATGACAATGTAGATGGTGCAATTGGTCCTTTTCCATAAAATAGGGATGAAGAATAAATAAGACACCAAGAGACTTTCTTACTTACTTACTTCTTTATGACATGGTCATAACTGTGGTCACACTGTGTGTGGGTTTTTTTTTTCCAACTGATACAATCTGGTTATAGATAACTCTTAGAATGTGAATTTGAGTAAGTGGCGTGCAGGTTTGTTGGTACAATTCAATTTTTGAATAAATTCTTAGGAGTTGTAATTTAGACTCCCTTAGAAATTTAACTACAGCTTTTTGAAGGGGGTGGAAACAGTCAACTCTGAGCTATCTTACATTTTCTGAATTTACTAACTCAGGGTAATTTCCATTACCTTTTCTTCTAAATTCATTCTTAAACCCATTTTATTTTTAAACAAATATAAATATTTGTGCTTAAACTAAGAGCTAAATACTCAGTAAGATATTAGCGTTTGAAGTCAAAGGGTCGCTTATGATCAATTTGGCACACACGCTTGACGGGAAAAATTGATTTTTTTTAAATATTATCTTTTTTCTGATGTTATATTGCAAATACTCTATAAAGAGTTGTATCTGATGCTTAAATGTTGAAATGAATAGAAAATGGGGCAAAAATATCCAAACACTATAGAAGTTGCTGTGTTGAAAGGGATTGATTTTGAATTTAGCCGATTTAGTGTGACCACAAAGGACGACTCTTGGCAATCGGTAAACATTTTTCTTTTCTAGCCGTTTGTTTCCTTTTTTCTTTTTTTCTCATACTAATTTCTTATCAATTCAAAAAGAACCTTTTTTAATTAATTTTTTAAATGCCTAAAGGATATTTTATGTTTCTATTTTTTGGAATATATGTCATCGGCTCAGTGACTTGATATTGTCACTATATCTATTTCTACTTTATTTTATGTCAGTATCGATTTATCAAGGATGTAAATGATTAATTATGCATGACTTCTGTACTTTTTTAATTACTTTTTATATTTAAATTAGTCAATTACGAGTATTAGGTACTACATTTAAAATATTTATTCCATGTTTCATTTTAACTAGCTATTTTCAGGATCAATCTCCATTCTGAGCTATAAATTAATTATATAATATATAGACACTTAAATTTATCAAGAAATAACTAATCATAATGTTTTGGTGAGAATAAAAAGCCTCCAAGGGTTGGAAGGAGGTAAAAGGTTGGGGCATTTGTAGGATATAGATATTCTCTAACAGCTATTTTTAAATCATCTTAGCAACAATTAATAGCGTAACATTTTTACTAAATTTATAACACAAAACCTCTTGAAATATTGTACAATCGAAAAGTCGACTATAAATGCACCATCTTCAATTTCCATTCGATTCCACATAGTTGAAACGGATGTAAATTTGAACGTAGGTAGAGCAATTTTTCGAATTTATGTATATAAATGAGGGGAAAGAAGGAAAATAGGGTAGGAAGACTTACATTATAAATTCAAAAAATTGCTCGTCCCACAAACAAACTTACATATTCACTAACAATTCAGTGAAATCGAGTCCGTCGTACCGGAATGGAGGAAGGGGTCAAATTCTATAATCATGTATGACGTCTCAAGTTTATTACACATTTGACCATTACATTTATATACCATAACTAGATCACAGAACCAATGTGAGCCATATGGTTCCACTGACACTGAATTGAAAGCACCCCCCCCCCCCAAACTTACTGAATGTGTACTCATGATATACTTGAGGCCAAAATATAAAAAATTGAACAAAATTAAGACATACCATGTCTGACTTTTTTTCTTTTTTTTTTTTTTTTTTTTGAGGTTAAAATATTGACCTTACTGTTCAAAAAATGCATAATTTAGGACAAGACTAGAAATTACGTTAAATACGTATAATACATAATTCAATTATATGTATATCGTTGAAAGTAAGTAAATATCTTTGGAGTATCTTAATAAACATCAGAGATGTGGCGATTTAAACTAATGTAGGCCGACCTTGAGGTCGGAATTTTGTAAGGTTTCTAACCCATACCTAAATATATGGAAAATTATTTTAAAAAATTGAAGATAGTACGTGTCAAAAATGTCCTTTTTTTTATGGATGTGTATCATGGAATGGCCATTGATGACTTTTTGATTTACATATATTTAATTTGGATGGACTGACAATTCCTTGTAGAGTTGAGAAGATCTTTTGGGATGTAAATAATATGCAAAATGCCGCGTGCGAGACTTTGTGGAGTTAGCTATTCAAACAACAGTACTTTTTGTTTTCCAAAGCTGTTATCATTTTTCCTTTATTACTACTGAGGGAAGAACATCTACCTGATAGCCAAGATCTCGCATGAAGGAATACATGCTCTAAGGTTAATAAAGCAAATAAAATGTCCAACAAAAAGGGCTCAAGTCCTCGTATAATTATTATTAGTTAAAAATATATAATTTCCTGACATTAATTTCTGTTAATTTTCTTCCTCTCATCTATGTTACTATTTATTGTTGTATATATAAAGGAGAATAGCAGCTTGTAGCTCAGTCAAACGTCATGACAGCTCAAGCTGCTTCCCTCTCAACATTCATATAATTGTCAGAGTGGCCAGGTTGATGATTTTCTCTTTCTTTTTATTTTACAAGCCCGATTTGCATATTATTTACATTCCTAAAGATCATGTATATTACGCACAAACTATCACTTAGTAGTGACATGATAATTTGATTACATCACAATTCTATATACATTTATAAACTGCTTACTTCTTATAAGTCGTTGACGTAAGGAGAAAATAATAATATGATTTTAAAGAGCATTATGTCATGGTGCAAATAATGTCTCACTACTAATTTTATTACAAATTAGTGAACTATTAACCCCCTATACAAGATGTACGTATCAATATTTCCATTCCAGTAGTTAGTACAATCTCTCTCTTAGTGTTTAATTAAATATGAGTTTTACGATCCAATGAACTAAAAATAAAAATGATTATGTTACCAGAAAAAATAATTTGTATTAAAATAGGGTTAGTGGCCTCATGGAATAAATTCATTATCTATAAATGTAATCAAATCGTTGTTGTTATCTTTTATTGTTTCTCCAAAAATAAACAGGGAAAAGGCCTAACTTCAGTTGGTAACAAGTACATATTCTTTTTAACTTTCTTCATTTCTCAATTTAGATCATTGGTTAGAGTTTAACAAGAACTAACTTGAGAGCACAATCAATCAACGCTCAAAATACTTATAATTGGAAGAAAAAAAGAAGAAGAAGAAGTAGAAAATCAACAGTTGACAACAAAATACAGGGTAAACCTTTATGTTAGTAGAATGACACCCTGAATATCTAAATAAATTCATTTCCATCAAATAATAAATATTATTTGACTAAAAATGGAATCGTCCAGACTATGTATAAAATAGCCGTGTTACATTAAATCTGACTACATTTTCTTTTTAACTCCTACTTTGATTAATTCTCATATTATAACTAATCTACGGCCTTATCTTTATTATATATCTCAACCTTTTCTCCAAAAATGAAACGAGGGGAAAAAGGCGTAAAATCAGCAAATTTTTCCTATTGTTTGATGCCTAACAAGAGATAATTCGAGTTGAGTCAATCCATGGCAAAAAAAAATATTTTGAGGTTCAATTTTGATACTCGTGGGATCAATTTTGACAAAAAAGATGTACAATTCTACATTTATATATATATATATATATATAGATGTTAGACATTAAATAAGTATCATTAATTCTAAAAAAAAACTGTTCTATTAATTAATTAATCACAGGACTCAAATGTTGATACGTCCTTCTATGACAATGCATGCCTTTCCAGAAATAGAGACTCTCCCCAGAGGTTCACTATAAGTCAATCGTAATTGCCCTGTTCTTTTTGACAAAACGCCAGCAAACAATGCATTTTTGGATAGAACATGACTCCAGTAGGGCGCGAGAGCTGTGTGACCAGAGCCATTCACTGGATCTTCAGGGATTCCATTCCATGGAGAGAAGTACCTTGACACAAAGTCATAGCGATCCTCTATTAAGTCCTTGTGTGTTACGATTACTCCACGTATACGATCATGAGTTTGGACCTTTAACATCTCTTCACAAATTGGCTCTATCCCCAAAATGTCCTCTGAAGTTATTTTTGATTCATCCAGCCGGAGCAAGAGTTTTTTAGTTCCGGGTGAAATTTTAAATTCGAGTAGCTTATTTAAATCAGGCAGAACCGCTTTAGCAATTTCTATGGCAGGGTCTACAAGGGATTTGTCAAGAGTATCCGTTGGATTATGAGGGAAATTCATGGATATATAGCCCCCACTCTTTGATTCTACATGAAGCTCATCCCCTCCAATTGTTTCAAAAGATAATTTCTGGAAGAAAAAAACCCCAATAAAAAAAAAAACAATATAGAATTAATATATATTCTTAAAAGCCTTATTGTCTCACATTCTTATTATTTTTACGCTCAAAAAGAACGGCTGAAGCGGCAAGGGTTGCATGTCCACAAAGGGGAACTTCATTGGAGGGAGTAAACCATCGAATAGAAAACTCATTTTCAGCTGAGAAATCATTGCTATTTTTGCAAGAAACAAATGCAGTTTCACTCAATTGAATCTCAGAGGCAATTCTCTGTTTAAGGGCGTCTTGAATATCACTCTTTAGTAGAACCACAGCTGCGGGATTACCATCTGAAATATATATATATATACATATGTAAGTTTCTCTAACTTCATTTTAAGAACTTTAAACTATGTATATGTAAATTATCTTACAAAATGGTCTATCCGTAAAGGCATCTACGGTATAGACTTCCAACGTTGACATTGCACCTCAAACTGCCGTTTACTTTTACTTGAGAAAATGTATATGTAGTGAATGGATTCTCATAATTCAATAACCGGTTCCTTAGCAGTAGCATTTGAGGAAAAAATCTCATCATTTATCATCCTTGTATGTAGGGAAGGCAGGAAAATGTTGCAATCAGTAGGCTTCTTCTTTTTTTTTTTGGGGGGGGGGTCGAATATCAAAAAAGCTTTTGTTATGAAATTCATACCACAATTGTATATACTATAATGAGAATTAAGTATATTTGATTACAAAAATTGGATGTTTTTTTGTCAATTCTTCTTTGAGATACTTTATAAAACCTGATTTTTGAAAGGAGTAAAAGTAATTTTTGTTAAAGAGCAATGTTTTTGTGATAACAACGGAGTCCATTTGTCGGGTTTTTTTTTGTTTGTTTTTTGCCTATCACTATTTATTTAAGTCCAAAGCTCACCAGTGATCTATACAAAGTAAAAATCACTCATTATTTTAATATGTAGTTATACATTTTTTACAGAAATAGTTAGAAATTCAACACCTAAAAAAAGTTTAGTAATTTATTACTCAAAAAATAATCTTTAAATAATGATTTTTTTAACTTCTTACACAAACTTAATTTGGAGGAAATTTCTTATATAAAATATAAATGTTTCTATAGAAAATTTACAATAATCATTCCTAACGGATCCCACATTAAATTGCCATTTTTAAATACTTATTATTAACTGAACTCGTCTAGTAGTAAGTGCGACTTATAATCAACAGACGTAGTTTGTTTTAAATTTTGATGCATAATTGTATAACTCAAATTTGTACCCAGTAATTGTGGCACAAAAAATGAAAAATTTACTACAACTCCCCTTGGTCTTTCTTACACATAAATTTATAGATTTGATTTGATTTGATTTGATTTTTTTTGGAAAATGTAATTTAATGACATATTAATATTATTATTATTATAGAGAAATCAAATCAGCTACTAGCACACAAATTATTTTTTTATGATGACTTGTATGTAGATCACATGAAGTTATATTTTGATTAACTTTTGACTCAATAAATGTATTTTTGACAAATACATACATAAATCATAACAGAGTCTTATTCATAAAGAATTCAAAAAGCAATGTTTTTGACTTATATGATGATGATTTTTGAATCGACATTTGCAAATACATATGCATAGTATGTAGTTGCAAAAATTACATATATTCTTCCGGGTTCAAAGTTAGAGAAAGATTGTTCTAGATTTAATGAAAGAGATTATATTTCTATACTAATAATATGTAAAGAATCAGTATACTACAAATTATTCCAGCAGATGCATTCTTTAATTTGTACATTTCATTAAAACTTAGCTAATGCCCTACCAATGAGAAATCATCCCTTTTTTTCATAATAAATTTTAGAATCCCCTTAAATTGATTATTTTAATAGACCCTATTCATGACGAGCCTTTCTATTCACTCGCAACCTCTACTCTTAAAAGGGAATTGGAAAATTTGGAAAAACAACTGGGTGCTGCTAACCTTTTGTACTTATATTCCTTGTTGCCAACATTTTCATATTAGGCAGAGTTATTATTTAGATACTCTATACATTTATAAATTATATCTAGGAATGTAAATAATATGCAAAATACCGTGTGCGAGATTTTGTGGAGTTGGCAGTTCGAACAAGAGTACATTTTGTTTTCCAAAGCTGTTATCATTTTTCCTTTATTACTACTGAGGGAAGAACATCTACCTGATAGTAAAGATATCGCATGAAGAAATACATGCACTAAGGTTAATAAAGCAAATAAAATGTCCAACAAAAAGGGGCTCAAGACCTCGTATAATTATTAATAGTTAAAAATATATAATTTCCTGACATTAATTTCAGTTAATTTTCTTCCTCTCCTCTATGGTATACATAATGTTATTATTTATTATTGATGTCTTTATTTGTACTTATAAAGGAGAATAGCAGGTAGTAGCTCAGTAAAACGTCATGACAGCACAAGCTGCTTCCCTCTCAACATTCATCAAATTGTCAGAGTTACCAGGTTGTTGATTTTCTCTTTTTTTTTATTTTACACACCCCATTTGCATATGTTTTACATTCCTAATTATATCCATATACAAACCAATCGTTACTACTTGTAATATATTTCCAAATTCAAAAAAAGGGCGCGCAATCCTTGCTTTAATATATTTTTATGCATCAAAATCACAAATAATATTATGAGTTCAAAACACGTAGAGTTTAAGGTGCTTTAAATCAAAAGAGTCAACTGATGAAAAACAACATCTGAAGGGAGAAATCATAAACTTTTTGTTTATTCCAAAAAATTAGTCGTGATTATTTTGGTGTTGTTAGACTCTGGAATTCCTATCTCGTTTAAGGACTAATTTCACCTTGTTTCCTTTGTTTGAGTAATCTTTAGTGATATTAATGTTGATCAAGGATGAATATTAATTATATTATAATGCAATTGAACATAAGCTCAGGTAATAGAATTATTTGCTCTAGGCTTCTGGATAACAATAAAAATTGTTCTTCACTTAGGGTACGCGTTTGTAGGATAATTATTTAATTTATATATAATTATGCTGATAATGTATCTTTACAAGTTCTCACAAAACAACTGTGAATTAGTTTTATTTTTAGATTTTAAATGGATTTGTTGCTTTGTTATCCCATGTTAACAGAGGGTCCTTAAACTTAATACACCCCTCTCCTTGCGAATTGAACGAAGCAAAAACACGATGGTTTAGAATAAAGTGGTTTATTTTTATCAAATTTAATAATGTTTAAAATAATTTTCGTTAAATGATAACTTGACAAATGTAAAGAAGCACTCAAATAAGAGGTGACAGGTTATAATTAATTTAAGCTAGTTCATCTTACCAGAGGCATCAATAGTAGGTATACACGAATTTACTCTAAGCTGTTGAAAGTACTCATTGGGAGAAACAAGTCGATGAATTTACAAATCGATGAGTTGATGGTCGATGAATAGATGTAAAAACCACTTTTTGAGAGATACGATTTTGTCGTTCTGAGAGACAATCAAAATACTAATTATTTTCTTATATATGTTTGTAATAGAAATAATAGGTATTAACAATATTACTCATAATTAAAAAACTTCTGCCTAAAAATCCGTGGGTGCTATGCTATTTATGTACATATTTAGCTACTTATGAGACATTTTTAACGTAGACAATTTTTTTACGATGAGAAATTTTTTGGAGGATCGCAACTAGGAACAGGGAATTCGGACCAATATATTGTTTGTATAATTACTTGAGAGGAATGGAAAGTTTAAGACTCTGAGCTAGGGTAGGAGAGAGCCTCTCTGGAGCAAATTGAGCGGAGAGGAGAAAGGACGGGTTTAAACTATTCAGCAACGAAGGTTTTAAAATGTTTGGAGAATAAGAATTTTAGTTGTTCAATACTTTGGATAAAATATAGAATAGTAACAAATATCCTGGGCTCCATTTTTGACCAAACGGTGGGCGACTAAATGGTTTTTTTTATTCTAACAACTCTCTGGAGAACAAAGTTCATTTTTTGTTTAAATGTGAGACATGGATACAGCAATGGAATCACTTAACGAGGCCCAAAAAATTCAAAATGTTTTTAAGACCTACAGATTTCTGTTTTATTTATACTTGTCAGTTAGAAAACGAAATGAATTGCATAGTGGCCGAAATTCAAGATATTTTTGTATAAATTTAAAAGTTCTAAAATAATACAAACTCCCACCAAATGTTATTAGACACTTATTCTAAAGAAAAGTTTGATAATCTTTTGAAAAATGTGTGATATTAATTAATTATAGTTGAATATAATATGAATTGTTTAATAAAGTTGTACTTTGGTATAAAGAAAATAAAAGGAAAAAATACGATTCTTAAACTTTCTCCACATTCAAATAAATGAATTAACCTATTTAAAAATGACAGGACTATCTTTATGTCTACATCATTTTGGTGGGTGGATGTAGGTGGAATTCTGACTCATTTCTAATTAAAAATAATTCACGACAAATGTTATAATTATATGAGTATTAGTTTTAACTTTAATTACGTGTTAAATTGCATTTGTATTTTTATAAATAGTATGTTGTATGCTCATGAAAACTAAAGCAGTTTAGCAAAGTATTCTATTCAAATTCCAGACATATTGCGTTCGTGAAGAAAATCTACAGAATTATGTAACAAAATTGTATCACGACGAGATTTTTGGGATAAACAAATACACACTGTATTCTCCCTTCATCTGATTTTCATCATTTGACTCTTTTGATTTAAAACAGCTGACTTTACGTGTTATAAGCTCAAAAATGGTATTATTATTATTTCTGATTTTGATATATAAAAAATATATTAAATTGCGCGCCCTTTTTTTGAATTATTGAATATTAAACAAGTATTAACGATTGATTTGTACATTGATGGAATCTATAAATGTATAGTATATATCTAAATAATAACTCTACCCAATAATAAAAAGTTGGCAACAAGGAAAATACAGAAGGGTAGCAGCTACCAGTTGTTTTTCCAAATTTTTCCTTTCCCTTTTTTAAGTCGAGGTTGCGAGTGAACAAAAAAGCTCGACGTATTTATAAAGCTGAAGTAACGATCTCTGGTAGCTCTAAAGGATCTCAAAAGTATTGGAAATAAATGTTAGGGATTGCTACATAATTTTAAATGCAATTGTGGAGTTTGCAGGAGGAGATGAGGGTGGCTGCCCCCCCCCTCCTTGATACTCAAAATTAATGACGTAGTAATTGTACATATAATAATATAGCCTGAATGTAAAATAAAAACCTTTATTATCCGGCCTCCTTAATTTCAAACTCCGCCAATAGTTAGATGATAAAATAATAGCTTGACTTTTGATTTGTGAATTTTAGTTACTGAGTTTGTTCTTGTTAGAATATTGCTTTGCCTTAGAGTTGCATACTTTTGTAGTTATTCAAAATATCCTTGAGTCTGTCATAATTCGTGATTTTGCATTATTTTAGATCGAGCTTAAATCTATCTGTAAGATGAACCTTATAATATTGCTTTAAATCATATAATTCTAACTTCTATACAAATAAAATATCATTACTAACCCCAATCAGCAGCCCATGTCCCATTTCACAATAACTTTATTTTTTAAATACATAATAAATTCAATTTTTGATTTTTGTTTCATTCTTTAAGTATAAATTGATGGCCCTGTCCTCTGCTTGCTTCGTTCACTCTGCTTATACACATGTGCCCCTTTAAAAATAAAATTATGTATCTTTTCCTGTCTTTTTAACATAGTTCCAAATTACATAATCAATTTATTAGAATTATCATAGAGATTTGATAATGTACGAATAGCTTCAAAAGATATAGATAGACCAGGGATCACTCTACATTTTTCAGAGCTGGCCGGCTAATATTGAATGAATTATATGTAAGGATTGGAAAGTTATTTGGTTTTAATTTTTGTATATTATAGGAAAATATTTTCTCTTAAATTATTTGATGATCAACCTCATAAAGTTTCAAGACAATATTTGTTGAGAGAGGTTTGTAGAGTCGTCTTTTATGTATGTTGTATATAAATTACAACTTGCACAGGCAGAATTGCAAGTCAAAATGAGATGGAGTGTTTTAAAACATTTCTTGTGATGAGAACAATGCAATGATTTAAAATTCACCCGAATCTTTGATAAGGTAAAGGAGTCATTTTTGACTTCTTTAGCGATAATTATATTAATTAATAAGCATTTTATGACATCTAACAAAAACTCAAAAGTTCTCAAATTTGCACTCTTGTCATTTTCTTGCTCGTGCAACTTGTACCAAAATCCTGATGTTCACATAACAGGTATATTTTTACAGGATACATTTTTGTGACCTTAAAAATAAGTAGTAATAAAACAAGACTAAAAAATATTTTCCCTTAGTACCCTATAGCATAGCGTGTCTCTCTCTTGACTAATCTACATTGGGATCAAAAGTACAAAATGGAAGGGGCATTACCGAATTGAAAATTGGGAATTGGGAACATCATTGTAGAATGTCAGTATCATATTGTTTTAACAAACTCAATTACCAACATGGAGCCAGATCGTGCTTGCAGGCAGTAGTTTGGTGACCTCTGGTATATATAGAGACGGGATCAAGACCACATCACTCGAGATCAAGACTTTGAGGGGCCGAGACCGAGATCACATCACAAGGTATAGATGTCCAAAACAATTTAAAATAAAATAAAACATCGCAGTACTTGGCTAAAAAAGCCACCTACCTACGAAGGTAAACATCTTGGTAGTGCTGTGTGCCCTGGGAATGATCGTCCTTGTGTGCAGAATGGAGTACCGATTGTCAAATGATGCAATCAATCCTAAAACTGTTTACATTTGGTGCTATATTCCGAAGGAATTGAGGAAGAGCCTTAGATAATTCTGCTTTGCCTTAACAAATATCTATCCTGTTCTGGTAAAGCAAACTACATATTCCCTGATTCCGTTTGTTACGACTTACTTATGTGACACAGGGCTTTTAGAACTCGTTTCCATAATAACAAAGAATTTGAAGAATCGATTAAATGTCAGAGATGTCATTACATGTGTTACATTGATTTTGACTTGAACTTTTAAAAGACACGAGTTTTTAAGGAGTCGAAACTTAACTCTCGGTATTGGGGTCAAAGACTTATAAATTTGTAATATTGTCTCACCTCTGGTCATATATATATGCGTGTGTTTCCATATTAAACCCGATATTTTATCATATTATTTTATGTCATTAAAAGTCAAGAGTATATTAAAATTATCTTTTTTAAAGTTTCTTAGTTTTGTAGAATAAAACTTTTTTCAATGATATATTTGAAACTTAAATAAAAGCTTAGAAACACAATTTTTATTTTTTATTATAGTAGTCTACGTACATAAATGCTTATTTTAAAACTTTTTATATGGATTAATAAGCTATAAATTATATGAGTTATTATTATTAAACATTACTACTAATAATAAAAGACACAGAGTTTCAATACCCTCTTTGATTGATGTAGACTCTGACAAAACTTGGGTTTGATATCCTATAATGAAATGAAATCAAAAGTCAAAACTTTTCATGAATTTGTACAAAAACTTGGATATTTTTTTTAATCAACCCACCCTCCAACACAAATATTCGAATTTTTGCCTCCACTCCATCACTTGGACAGCACGTATATGTACCCTCATCACTCCTTCTTGCATCTTTTATAAGAAGGCTACTCAAGGTATGGCTCCCAATATCCGTTATGAGACTTACTCCCTCCCTCTGCGAATAATAACTTATAACCTATTAATACATAAATTTAAAGAAAATTAAAGACTGTAAAAATGCATCTCAAGTACAAAAACTACAGACTCGATCCATATGATACCAAAAAACCATTTTTGAAGGATCCGCAATTGAGCTACGACACGTAATATTAATTAAAGAGCCCCTTTTAACGTACATATCTGCCTTATCAGATAGGATTTCTGTCCAAACATATGAATCGGTTTCTGGCTTTGAAAATGCATTTTTCGTATCCTGAACTTCTTTAGAATTCCTGTTTTGTGCTAGGCTCTCCTCTTCATTTATGACTTTTAAAGTAAGTATGTATGTGATACTACTATTCCTACTCACACGTAATTCCATTCATTTACCTTCTAAAAATACTTGCAATCCTAGAATAGGCTTTGAAGAAAATTGACACTCATACCATCCCGTGTCTTCCCTTCGTACATGGTTTATTTGAAGCAAATATTCTCGTATTGCAGGCATATAGATCCCACGGAATCTTTCATCGGATGTAAAAGTATAACTTTCCACAGTTAAAATATGCAAATCCGACACACGTAACCAAGAGAGCTAGAACATATTATCATCATGTTTCAAAAAACAAGAAAAGATTCATCTGAATTCGTAAAGAACTCATTGACAGTTTACTGTGTAATTAAGCCGATCTCGAATTTTGCATGATAATAACGCATCCTGACCTACGACAACAGAGATCCTTTTTAAACTTCTTTCATTAAAGGAGGGTAAGGGCTTAAACTGAGTTTTATGACTCATTTGAGACACCGTTCTTTGACCTGAAAGAGCTGTAAGCTAGTTTGAAAGCTTCTTCCATTTATCAACGTCACCTTTCAGTCCATGTACAAAACAGGAGAAGAGTATAAGCAAACACTTTAATCCCTCCATTGTCAATAGCATAGCAATCAAGCACGGAAATCCCCAAGAGCAGCAATGAGGATGAAAAATATCACGTGGCTCTGATTCAAATAAAACTCTTGCCAAAAAAAATACTTTCTTTTTTCGTCTTTCAAGGAATGGCTTAACTTTAATGTATTAAATTATTCAATCAACAATATGCAATCAATACATTTTTTGATTTTTGGCAAAAATCGCAAACTTACAAACAAATATAGTAAGTACATTTGCACTAGTAAAAACAACTAAAATAAATGCAGTGACTTCATTAAAATACAAATAACATCTGGTTCTTTTCATGGTAACAATATCAAAACGCATCATTTTAAGCATCGCTCTGCATCAATATCTTTAATTGAAGTCCATGTTCGTCTGAAGTCTTGCTTGACGTACGAAATAATTGAGCATGCTGCCAAGCAACGTCCCCTTTTCCTCCAGAGAGTGAAGCTGAGAGCGTCACTTTTTTGGCACCAGCCAATGCTTCACTAATTAGAGTCGTAGAGGACGAAGGGATGAGACATAAATTATTACCACAAAGTTGCCACAAAACTCGACCATTTTCGTAAATTTTGCTCTCAACCTTGAGTTCAATGGACTTGACGGATAAATTAGTATCAGTCAAGTCAATCTCCCAACTTAGTTTACCAGTTTCTGAACTTTCTGGAATGCGTTAATAAAAAGGAGCTTTTAATTAATTATAATTATTATTATAAAAAGTTTTAAAAGCAATAATAATACCTTGTCGTGCCAAATAAACCATGTTCCAATCCCGCTCCTCTTTTCGGAACAAATCCTTCATCTCTGATAGTCCATTTCTCCAACCCACAATACGCTCTTTTCCTCGAACATAAGTATCCTCGACAATGTTGTACGAGAGCTCCATTCTTTTTGTTTCCCGTTCCTCATCATTTGGTGTCCACACGAAGGGTTTAAATTCTTCACCCCCTTCTCCTCTTTGTAATCTCCATGCAGAAGATCCAGACTGTCGGCCAGGTAATGATTCATTAACAGATTTTTTTTGAGACATGAGTTCAACCAAATCTTTTAATCTAAATAAGTTGAGGGAATAGTTAATTAAAATAATGATGAATGAGTAGAAATTTACAAAATATAATTTTCAATTTCAAAAATGGAAATTATATACATTGAAAGAGATGGATATTATAAGTATTTGTCAATTAATTATCAGAACGAAGACTCACCTTCGTTGAACACAAAGCTCCTTCTTTTCTTTAGAAAGATTACTCATCAGACTATCCGTTAAGTCACCAATTGTATCACTGAGCCATTTCTCAGGAACTAAATGTCTCTTATTCCTTTTTGTTTCTTCAAAAGATTTGACATATCTTGGAGTTACATCAATGACCTCATTTATCGAAGTAGCAATGATATAGGACAATTCCTTTTTCCAGCCAAGTTCATAGAGGAGGGGTTTATCCAGTACACCTTCGCATGGATCAACATGTATCCATCGATTTTGATGCTCACTAAAAATTTCAACCCAAACATGGTCGCTCCAATCCAGCACTCGTCTTACGTCATATTTCATACTCCTAGCCAAGAGTGCAAAGCAATTCGCCCATTCTCCACATCTTCCTTTACGAGTTTGAAGTAGTTTTGATGGATTTGAATGATAGCGTGGGAATCGGAAATCGGATTTCAAACAAAGGGGACACTCATATTTCTCTACAATGCTTGCTCCATCACGGAGTTCTTCATCAGAAGGAGGAACAGAGCCTATCGCTTTAGTTACTTCCTCATTACAATTACTACATTTAGGAGCATCAAACCATTTGAAGAAATCATTTTTAAACCAATTCAGTAGCTCCAGTAAAAGGAAATCCTTAAATAGTTTATCATCATCTCCGGACTCACTGGAATTTAAGGCTACCCTTGCTTTCATTTCTAAGCTGTCTTGTGGAATGCAAGAAATCGCCAAAGTCTGACTAATGGAACTTTCATAAGTTTTGCACAATTCAATTTCATTTAATATTTTTCGTTTGAATACGGAGATATTTTCCTAAATGAAATTTAAAAAAAAAAGTCAATAAGGCACTCTTTATTTCAATTCGCATTTACATTCTGAAATGTTGTAGAAGAGCTTTGAGCACCCAGAAGTGAAGTAAGAGCCATTTCAGGCTCCACTTGAGTAGTCGTCTTATTGTCCATAATTTCTTTAATTTTATTTCTAAAGGCAGTAAGTATTGAGATTGAGGCATTCAAAGGAAGAATCAAGCAATCGTCAGCCTGGAAGAAGAAAATAGTATTTACATAATTTAAATCATTTTATTAATTTGTATAATAAGCATTGAAACCTCTTCAAATCCAACCGTGAATAAAACTTCAAAAGCCCCATTCGCGTTTAACAGAGAGGAAGAAATTTTAGGATTTCCAAGTTTGATAGAGCGATACTTCATATTTCTAGGATCCTTAATAACATTGGACAAAAGACGGTTTAATATATCACAAGCAGACTCCATGATCGTTTTTTCATTGTCTTTGAGTAGATTTACAACTGAAGTATCGACATCAGAGCACATTGAATCCCATGTACTGAATGCAGCAGAGCCTTTGGAAGTTATTTCAGTTCTAGCATCACGAGACATAACAGATCCATCAAAGAGATTAACGACAACAAGTGCGGGAATGCCATTAACTTCCAGTCGAGATCCAAGAAGTCTAAAATCGTAGAGCGTTTCAAATAGTTATAATAATTATTATATATGTAATAATTAGGATCGTGTATAGACTTACGTCCTTAGGGCTGAGTTTTTATAGTCGATGGCCACCCATCCACCATGTGCCTCTTTCATGTATGAATACATTTCCTCCTCAGTCCTATCAGATGAAACGAATATAACTTCCCCTTTTTTGTCTTGTGCATTGGCATATGCTCGAGCCAATACAGGAGTAAACTGTCGGCACGGCGGACACCAATGTGCAGAAAAATAAAATGCTACATAGTATTTCCCTTTTAGATAATTATTAGCCACAGTTTCCCTTCGATCCGCATTTACCAATTTGACACCATTTAGAATCTCCATTTATGACAATAATCTAGAAATAAAATTAGGATACAGACAGTAAATAAAGGAGTATAAAGGGAATAACATATGTTGGTAAATTGTATATTTAAGTTCAATACTCCTGAACTAAGGAAATAATCATTCGCATTCACAATGTAAAACATATAATAATAATATAAAATGAATATTTGACTATTGCTTTGAGGGTAAATTATTACAGAGTGTTATTGCTAATTTTAAAAAGGATGAAATTTAAAAGAAGATAGATGGAGTGGTATTGAATATTGGTAAGGAGTTTTCAATTCATTTATGAAAGGATTTGGTAACTACTACAATCCCTCATGAATAAATAAATAAAAAATAACAATAAATTCAGAAGGAAAAACCATCTAGCTACTCCTTGAATTGATGGTCACTTCATAAAGAGACAAATACATTATGATCTAATCATCAAAATGAACGAATCAACGAATGTTATCCTTGAAAATATCTTCTTGCGAATTCTCTTCAGGCTCTAAGTGAGACTTATCATAGAGTAATAGAGTATTAATTGATTTAATGCTCTTCTCCTCAACATCAAAGATAATTTCCGTGACTCCTGTATTGGGAGAAGTGCCCACCCTTAGCTTCACTCCCGAGCATTCTACCTCAAGAGACATTAAATACTTGATTATCTCACGTATCACGCCCCCGTGAGACACGACCAAAATGGAGTCGTCCTCCTTTGCCTTTGAGAATACAAAGTCATGAAGACACTTTATAATCCTTTCCGCAAATATTTGAAGGGACTCTGCTCCTTCAGGAGTATAGTCCTCTGGCTTTTCACCCATTTTTGCAGCAGAGTTGATAAATTCACCCAGTGGCCGATCCTCAGCCACTCCAAACATTCTTTCTCTTAACTCACTAATTTTTTCAATGGAGGGCCAAGAGGCATCCGCACCGCGTTTCTTTACAATCTCTGCAGTTTCTGAAAGATTAATTGATGCCATTAGATAATAATAATTATCATTATAATGAGCATCATTTAAAGGAACGGGAATCCCTGCCCCTGTCTCCACTCACCATAAGCCCTTGAAAGGTCAGAACTAAGGATGCGATTAAAGGTTTTATTTGATAGCGCTTTTCCGGCGCGATAGGACTGCTTCCGCCCATTTTCGTTGAGTGGGGCATCATGATGCCCTTGAAGGATCCGCTTTTCATTATGAGCGGTTTGACCGTGACGAAGGAAAACTACTGTGAAGCGTACGGATCCCATTCTCGTCAGCGTGGAGTCAACTTATTATGATGATCGAGTGGGGATGAGGCAATAGTAGGAGTCGTATTATATATATATTTAGTTTGATATCAGTTGAAGGCCGATGGAGGTGAATATATTTATATATTCAATATTAGTAATATTGCATATAATATAAAATAATATCGGAGCTGAAAAAGGTCAATGTGACGTTAGATTATTCTATGACGTCATCCATTAAGTACACGTTCCAGTGGCTACTTTATATTATTGTAGATTGGGTAGGGAGGACTGGGGCTGACCGTCACAGAGAGATTGTCATAAATACTACATTAAGGAAATGGGGTTTTTAAAGACCCTATAGTACAGTAAAAATAATTTTCCACAGGGAGGGGGGGGGGGCATAAGTGGGACTAGCCACACACACCCTCATAAAAAAATATAACAATATATTAATTATAATCATTATTGTATATGATATATCCTAATTAATTATATAAAATTGAGTACCTCCATTCCGCCTATCCGATCCAAAATTAAGAAAATGTCCTTTCAAATATACAATTTAACTCTCCAATGTTATAGACCACTCAGGTCTCCTGTCCAAAGAAAGGAGCAGTTCATTCCATTATTACTAAGGGCAAGACCTAAGGATCATTAAAATTTATTCCCGGCCGAACAGGAATTCTTCTATTATAGATTACTGAAATTGCCATAGCAAAAGCTGCAGCAATCAGCGGATAGACAGATGTGATCAGGGATCACTGATCATATAATATAATATGAACACATCAATATTCGTCGTTTTTAATTATTGTTATCACATCAACATGAGTAACTAACTTGATAATAGAAAGTACCTTTTTATATGTATATGTGGAAAAAATATCAGGAATCAATAAGTCTTTATACATTTAATCATCAAAATTCATTTCATCCGGCCACCTTAAAAGTAATTTTCCAATTTTTAAAACCGTAATAAAATAATTATGAAGTCCCTAATTCCAGAACTGTAACAGCTGAGTTTAGATATGCTATGATTGGTTTCTTGAGTAGTGATAGGCTATGTATCTCGATAAATAAACCCCTGACTCTCAAAATTTTGAAAGAATAGAGTCTGGAATGTTCATTAAAACGTTTTGGTTGGCAACAACATTTCTCTAAATTGAGTCATTTGAGTCATCATCTCTCAGATATTTTTAAAAAAATGAAGAATTCGATTTTAGTTCTTCACAAACGGACGACGCGTATCTCAAAGTCTAATGAATAATTTGACGTGTAAATATTACGCACGGATGTCAGTGAGACAGCAGTAGTGTCAACGCCAAAACAAAAACATTTTTCCCTATATATATGGGAGTCCCATAAAAAATAAATTCAAATTTCCCAGCGGTATTTTTAGATATTTAGAATAAAAAACTTTTAAATAATATCATCGCAAAAGTATTTTAGTTAAATGCGATTCTTCATTTATAAAATTATTATTATACCAATATCATAACTCGTAAGGTGAATTTAACATGAAATATTTTGATGAGTACTCGGTAAAAATTCGGCAAATTCTACCCAAATTCCAACTTGAGAAGCATGTATTTTGAAAAGACAATTTTAAAATCTCACATAATATCATTGATACTAAAAGACATTTTCGAGACTATCGAGACGCCACTAACGGCTAATTACCTAGTGCACATTGAAATTATGCAAGGAAAGACTTTCTGAATATGCTTTAACAAAGACATTCTTACTGAATTAGGTCCACAAGCCGTAGTTAAATGACACCACTTGTTATAGAACATGACCTCAAATTAAAAAGTTAGGGATTATTAAAACAAGAATCAAAATTTAATAGTGTAGATCTCCCCCTGAATGATTTCACAAAGCAATAATCCTCTTTATTCAAACTAATTCTATAATAATATATAAAACTTGTAAAGGCTACCCTTGACAATGATAAAACGTCTGTTGAGTCAAAATACATAATATAATATATGTAATGAAAATAATATGCATTTTGAGCCGGAATATATATATTTGTATAATGAATGTTAGAGACATTGAGAGACAGAAGAAGTATTTATAAATAATTCATAACATATAGGTATTTGCACGAGATTTCGCGATATTTATTTTGAAATAATTCATTGAGGAGATTTTTATCTTATTAAATAAAAATAACATTCTCTTTGCAATTCTGCTTTATTTCATTTTGCATAGTATTTTTTCATACATACATACATACATACTGAATATTGCAATTAAAATAATGTTAATAAAATCATCATTCAGCATAAAATGTTAGATACTAACTGATTGTTTTATAGTAATAATAATAATAATTAATTAGAATATCAGCTAGGTAGCAATTTGATGGGATCTCTAACTTATGGGAGGAGGATCGAACTATTAAAGGAGGATTTAACTATTGAAAAAAAGTGGCATACGGACATTTTAAGAGGAGAAAAAGGGCCTCTTTACCCCCACTCCCCTGTCCCAAGAGCCCTGATTATACTAGGTGGATAATAAATAATAATATTAATCAATGGACATTGAACTACATATATATAAATGTAACTCATAAAGTAACGGAAAAAGAGAAGTGATTGAGTATCACTGAACCTCTTCTCTCCTACGTCAATCCCTTTTTGTTTATCGCATCAGCTCATCTGGGATTCGACATGAAAACAACGCGCTTTCCAACTGATCTCTACGTTCCAAAGAATAAGAGTTCATCCTTTTTTAAGTCCACTTTGTTCAAAAAGGCTCGGTATCATTTGATAACGAAAGGCCTTACTTTTTTGGCTCTCTCCATCTTCTTTGGACCTCACATCATTCAGCAAGTCACGACTCCCCTCTCGCCCAAGGATAAGGACGACATTCAAAGGATCAAAAAGGAGATTTACTCCTCCGTTGGTATCAGCGTCAAATAACATCATGAGTAGTAGTAAAGGTCGTATATTTCGAATATACCCTGGGATCTTTGAGGCATGTACTCCTTCAGCTCTCAAATATGGAGCCTGTGTCGGAAGACACATGGATGATATTCAACGCCATGCCTGTCAAACAGAGTTTTTAGAATTTAAAAAATGCATTCAGAGCCAACAGAAAAGACTGCGTTAATGAATATATATGTTATACTATCTCCAGACTCAACCTGGGTGTTATTTTTTTTTTTTTTTTTTTTTTGTAGCTGATTGTTAACTAAGCAATGAAACTGTATGGACTATAATCCTTAGAATTACGTTTATCTTTGTTAATTAGTGTTTTTCGTATGCAATAAATTGACATAAACAAAATTGGATTTAGATATTCTGTTCATTAATTGTACATCATTCGTTATTTATTCATGTGCTGAAATTGAAGAATCTATTGTTGTTATTTTTAGGGAAACTACTCCAAATTTTGGGTGGAATGAAATTATTTTACATCATATTCAGGATAAAGTATCATTTTCAAGGTACAAGAAAATTATATATATAATTTATATATAGTAAAACGCCGATATAAAGCGATATATTCGACCCCCTAATATCGATTTGATTACATATATATATATATATAATTTGAGGCCCAAGCCCCCATTGCATCTAACTGATTATCGCATTTCATCGATGTGTCTTATATCGATGTTTTATTGTATATTTTTTTGATGTGATAAACAAGAAATAACTATGTATTTGGATGGATTCTGTAATTTGTAGTGGATGCATTCATCGTTTAATCTATTTAATGGCACCAATCCTATATAAATTCCTGATTTGTCAAATTTATAAAATGCATTGTTTATATATAAATGGTATGAATGAACGGTTAATAGCATTACACTAGTAAATGCTCAATTGCAAATACGTCAATTTAATTGTGGATCTAATGTTGCCAATACTAAGTATTAAAATTAATTAATTAATTATTATTGGTAGAAAGTAGTTTTATCAGTGTTAATTTTTGCAAGGAATTTTTCAAGTAGTCTTATTTTTGTTTCATCAAATCTCGTTATGAAGAGTAAAGTTTAGGTTTTAGTTAGACGAAACATTAAAAAAAATCACCATGATGAAATAAACATTTCATCTTGTCCTTTCTAACAAAATTAACTCGGGTACACACTGTTACTTTATTACTATGTAGATTAGTTGAGTTACTTATATAATAACACCACAGATCAACAAATTAGAAATGTCAAAAATCTTAAGGGGTATGAGTATAATCAAAGTTATTCAGTTTTGCACATTGATTTCAAATCAGTATTTTTTTTTTTTCGAGAGTTATTTGCGAAATCAGACTCTACTTTTTGAGCATATTTGATCCATTTTCCGACTTCAATTTAAACCTAGAAGGATACTCATTTTCGGCAATTAAAAAAACAATGATCCGCTTGTGCAGGGGTGGGCAATTATTTTTCTTCAAGGGCCAAATGATAAGCAGAAAATATTGTGGAGGGCCAGACCAAAAGTTTAAAATCTACTTTTAGTTAGATTAACCCTTAGTTTCATAGTTTAATATTTGTATTCGTAGAATACCACGTAATTTGTGCAATTTAAATCATTAAATTCTCCTTGAGTCAATATGAATAATTGCAACATTAATAATTATAATTAAATGAAAAACGCTTTGCTATTTATCACAAAAGAAGTCCTGAGAATCATATTGTCATTTTTATAATAAAAAACAAACAAGCAAAAAAGATGAGGTTAGAACAAAGTTTGATAGGCCTTCAAAGTTAAACAAATTTATGATCATGAAAATGTCAAAAATGTATGTATATATGTATGTATAAAAAATATAATTTTTGCATCATGGAAGAATGCAATAAATGTCTGCATTTGACTCTGTAATTATTATTATCAATGATGCATCATCATGATGTTTTTTTCAAAAAGTCATTTTGTCAGACAAGGTATGCTACAAGATGTGACTATGTTAGTGTTGTGTTCAAGACCTTCTAACCCGAGACCATGGTGTGTGTGTGGGTTCCTTTTTTCGGGAGAGGGGCCAAAAGGATTTCTGAGCTTGAGATCCCAACGGCAAAATTAAATTTTGAAAGGTCGATTACAAAAGGGAAAAGCTTATTTTAATTTGGGAAACTGATGAAGTGACCCATAAAAGAGCTCTACTCTTCCACCTTGGATCGTATGTATGTACATTTATTTGCATTGTTCTTGAAATGTACTTAGAACATAATATTTGCATATTTTGTGTTAAATTTCAAAAATAGTCGAGACTATCATAATTCACAACTGTCACTCTAGAATATCAGTAAAAAGTATATTATTTTATAGACGAAGGAATTTAGTACTCATATTTTTACGTTAATTGAACCCTTTTATAATAATAATAATAATTAATCTGGGGTGTAGAATGCGAGGAGAGATGCAATCAGTGGCGTCTAAACCATAGGTAGTTTTTTTTGTGTGTAGATTCAATGCTTTGCAACAATAAGATAACACTTACCATAGCTTTAAAATTGAAACGGACCTTAGAACGTTTGAAAATTGACCATTTTGATCCAATAATGTCCTATTTTGGCATTATAGTGCCTGTACCATGTTCAAAATAGCATTATATACATGACATTTTTGTAAAAAAGGGGATTATTGAGTATGTATATCTGACTATTCCATTTTCAGGGTCATGACTCAGTTCAAAGTCACCCAATTAATTATTATTATTATCTGGTGTTTATAGGTGCAAAAATAATTTGCTTGAGAGGTCTAAAAAACAGACTCTGATACTTTTTTTCTCTAAAACTTATTTTCCATCTATATATACATACTACGAGATTTAGACTAGATCAAGACTCCGGGGGATTCAAGCCCTAAAGAAAATAATGATTACAAAAAAAGAAAAGTTTTAATCGAGATTTTTGGTTTTGCCAATACTTAAAGATGTGTAGTCCAAGATGAGATCAAGGGCGTTGTCAAGAATTAAATTATCATTCGTCTATTATATTAATTTCATAAATGTTTAATTATTTTAACAAGATGTGGAGGGTTAATGTTTAATGTTGTAAATTGACTTCAAACCAGACTTTGTCAACTGAGTTATCAATGCTATTTATTCAAATATTCCAATTAAATCATTGTTGATTGTATTATCCTGAAAATCAAGTATGAAGCCAGTCCTCTTTATTTCAAACTTGGACCCAAACGTATAATTCTAGAATCATCAAAGCAATACATAATGATATGTGAATCCAACTTGTATTGTAATTCAATTTAAGAACTCTTATAAACCGGATAGCCTTTTTAAAAGATATGTGTGACCCTTTTTATAAGTCCTAGGGGATTCAATTGAAAATTCATACCCTGTTACTCAAAATTTGAGTAGTTGGATTCTTTAGCTTTTTTTCATGATTAAAATCAAAGGATTTTAATCCTAAATTTCTTCAAAATATAGTTAGTAAATGTCATCCTTGTATTATAACGAAAGGAAGTTTGTTTTAAAATTGAATATTCGGTGAATATTTTTAGTGGGCATTATCAAAATGCGTATTTTTGGAGGGCAATGAGGTCCTTTAGAGACAGATTTTGATATCAAGATGCTTTATTGTACTGCCAATTTTATTGCAGGTAAAATCCGCTCGTCATCAATTCCAAAGTTATATATATGACAATAACAAAGGTTGATAAATTATTTTAATTAATTTTGATGATATATTGACTATTGCCTTAGAAAATATTCATCGATGTTAATCATGACATCCATTTTAAACTAATCAAGATAAAATGAATATGTTTATACATACAACAAGCTGTACTTATATAATATTTTATTTCTTATTCAAATGAAAAAAAATATCTCCTGAACAAAAGAAATTGTTCACTCAAATTCCAAGGAAGCCGTGTGAAAAATGACCGCTCATAACTATTTTGAGTTTTTACATAAATTATAATAAAATATACTGGGAAGTCCCTTGACAAGGCATACAAATTATATTAGGTTTTTCTTCTTGGTTTTTTTTTTTTGGATACCAATGGTCGGAACATTATGAAAGACTCCTCAAAGGTAAGATCTTTGATTGATTTGTCCATTAACATATTCAAAGCTATGAAAAGATTTTTAAATGTTTGCAAACATTTAAAAAAGAAATGATTTATGTATGTAGCAAATTGGTTAGGCTTTGCAAAAGGATAGTATGCCTTTGAAATTGATTTGGATTCTCACATGGCAGTAAAATATAATTTATTTATAGGTCAAGGGATCGACATATATGCAACTCATAAGTCTTGTTGAATTCAAACTAATATCTTATTTTGTTCTTACAAAACTTTTAATAAAAGTGAAGGATTTATAAATTCCACTCATAAATGAGGATAAATAATAATATAATTAATCAATTTCATCTGGTCCTTCATCATTAAACCTTTTTGGTGTAGACCAAAAGTCAAAAAGTATGTAGAACAGCTGTACAATCACTAATTATGTTTTTTCATTGTTATCCAAATGAATAAGCATAGCATTTAGGGTTCTAGGAAAACTGCCCAATGGAAAAATTTCCTAGAGCCACCTATTATATAACACATTTCAGGTGAATTGGAAGTATTTTGTAGCTGGAAACATGGGATTGAAATTTCAATGTCTTATATTCGTATATTATATAATTTATTTGTCAACATTAATTGTGGATGGAGATTCAATGTTAATTCTGATTCAATTTCGAAATATGATTAGTTGGTGTGGCTGGCTTACAAACCGTTTCAACAGAATATGACACAATATTGATATATGTAAATTTAAAAAAAGCGGGAAAATAATATTTTAGATTCATTTTTTAATTTTGGTATAGAAATAAATAATGATTAATTAATTATAATTATTTTACAAAAAGCTCATTGTGATAAAAACGACGAGCTTTTTTGTCTACTCGCAACCTCAACTCTCAAAAGGGAATAATTTTTTTTTCGGAAAAACAACTAATAGCTGCTACCCTTCTGTATTTTCCATGTTACCAACTTTTTAATATTGGGTAGAGTTATTATTTAGATATACATTACATTGATAAATTCTACTAATATATGTACAAATCAATCGTTAATACTTATATATTATTCACAAATTCAAAAAAGGGCGCGCAATCCTTGATTTAATATATTTTTTATATATTAAAATCATAAATATTAATAATAATAATACATTGTCTACTTAAGTATTTTCACTTTATATTGATATAAAACTTTGATCATGCATAATTCAGATCCTTTAGAATCATGTATCCATATGACAATAAATGAAATATGAATGGATTTTCCTCACATTTTTCTCTCTCTCTATCTCTATCTGAGAATGAATATGACAATTTCTATAAAGCTAGTGAAGTTTGTTATCAAAATTTAAACAGTTTATAAGCGATGAAATAAATTTTAGCAATCAAAATACTGTTATTAAATTAGAATCAGAGTTTAATACAGCTTTAAAACCACTGTATATAATACATGTTTGACTCTATTTTAAATTCACTCCTATTCTTTCATTTTTCCTATTTTTTGAATAAATTTTGTGTGAATTCAAATGATATGAATTATGACATGTTTTCCTTCCTCATATATATATCGACGTCGTCATTCACTCACTCAGAATGAGATACATAGACATGTTATTGAGTGAGTAAAATCAGATGTATTATCTTACTAAAGAATCAATTTCTTTTGATATGAAACAATTATTATGATGAAATGTGATTTCCTGACACGCATTTATTCATTTCATCCATTCATGCGTGATGGATTCCTTCTCTTCCTTACTTCCTCCTGAGTTGTAGGTATTGCATCTTACATCTACTATGTACTTGTATAAATGGATTTCTTTCTTTGAATGCAGCAGAATATGAAGTATATGTACACAGGTACAAACATATGTCTATAGCGTAAAATATAAAATGATATTATATATAGTATTAAATTCAAATATTGTTCTCATTATAACAAAGAATAAATAAAATCAATTGATCATGCATAATTTGAATGAGAAACATTGAAGGCATTTCCGTGGCTCTTCAAGCTATAACCAGTTATAAAGTGCTGTTAACTAATCATATTTTAAATGAATGCATACAAAAAATGGATTTTACAAAAAAGTATAGATATTTAAAATGATAATACAGTTAGAGATGAAGCAGAAAAGTATGAGCTTCATTCATAGGCAAATCCAAAAAGGTCTTCTCTAAGATAAACATCCTCCTGGCGTCAAGTTCCTTAATTAAGAGACGACTCAAATGACTGGCCAAATTAGAGCTGTGCCTTTAAAAGGTGAAGCATTTTAAAGGCAAATACTTTCTTGAAGCAACTCTTCATACAAAGAGGGATGACAATTTATTGAGACCTCCATTTGTCATATAAATTTCTTTTAATTTAGTTAATTAATTAATTATTGATTATACTATTGTATGTAACAATTTTCTTGAAGGATTTTTTCTGTTTCTGAAAGACTGAATGGAAAAGTCAAGGAACTAGTGGGGATTAAAATGAACGGCTCCAAGTCGACAAATAACTAGATGATTGTTTCATGCAAAGAATGCCCAAGGCACTCGGAACAGGGTAGAGTAAGGTTATATTTTTATTTAAATCTATTCGCCTAGTTTAAAAACCCTATCTGCACTCATGGTTGGAGAGTCTTTGGATTAGGGCTGGCACGAGAGAATGGACTAATTCGTATCTTCTCACTTCACTAACTGAGACACATATTATTCTAAAAAAGATGATAAATCATCCCCTTACGAGTCAAGATCATTTATTCGCCCCCTTGGTTATTGAATGTTAGTACCGCTCCAACCCTGAATTGGGGTCAGTATATGACAGGGTTGAGCAACCAGGCAGTACTCAAGAGCTTGCCATGTGACCTTATTATATGCTATAGTATTTTCGATGGGTAGATTATGTGGTTCTAGATACCAAGACTGTCGTGACTACGAGTGACCCGTAAAATTAAATCCATTATTTTTACATAAAATTGTATATCCAGCCTTATTCAAGGTGTTTCAAACGGTTTTTTTTGTGAAATGTTTAGCTCCTAGGCAATTAAAACAGTGCTATCATCATGGTCAGACTCCACAAGTTCCACTATTTTGTCGATATTTTCAACAATTCGATAATTGTCTTCTTTTTACCACACCTGATATGTTACTTTTCAGAGTGAAGGATAATTTTATCCATGTTTCAACAGCCCTAAAGGTAATATCTAAGTCTATAAATCGAATTATAAAGTTATGTATTTATAATATATAATTGTTTAATTTTTTTATTACTCTTTAAGAGCAAAAATGTAGGATAATAGACTCTTCTTACTCGGAATTAAAATACATATTATGTATTAAACTCTCGAAAAAAAGATCTAACGGTTGATTAAAAGAGGGGTCTACTTTGTAAAAAGACAATTAAACTCTAATTTCCAAGCCATATAAAATAATTTTATATGTGTTCTTCTCATTTATTGAAAGAAGACAAATCAAATCAAATATGAGAACAAAACTTCAAAATACAAAATAAGATGAATTGATATAATTTATTAATACTAATTATATATATTACCAATTATATTTTCATGTCTCTTTTTGAAAGATAAACCATTCATTTATGTTTGGTACACGGTAATATAGGAATGATTGTAATGTGTATAAAGACGCATATTTAGGGATCAACATACACTTCAATACCTAAATGTTAAATAATAAACGTAGCATTGTTTTTGAAGTGTTGTTTTCTGAACACCATGTGGTCTTGTTTTCTTGATGTATCTACAATGATGATGCTTTGTGTTTCTGATATTATTTCAATATTATTTCAAAAAATATCTTTTACCGGAAATAATTTATATTTGAGTAAGTGACTATTTGTATAAGTAGGTATTTAGACCACTAGCTGGATCTACCAACTTCGCTCATCTAAATTTATATAAATAGATTCAAAATAGATAAAAAATTATTATCTATTTCGAATTTACTTTTCTGTCCAAAGCAATATAGCTCACTGGGCTATCAGGGAATTTTGAGTTGAAATGATTTTAATTCCCAGTCAACAGTCGAAAATCCTAAGGGGTATAAGAATAATAAAAGTTTTTCAGTTTTGCACACTGATTTCAAATCTGTAATTTTTTTTTCGAGAGTCCGATGATTTTTGAGAAATTGGACCCTACTTTTTGAGCTACTTTGGCCCATTTTCCAACTTCAACTTTAATTTAATCAAAGAAGAAATCTCCTTTTGTGCATTAAAAAATAATGATCCACTATTGTTTTTAATGCAAATTTCATTTGCAGTCTTTTTTTTTTACCTTTGGGGGCAAAAGCAGTGGGAGTAGGCCCAAAAATCGTCCAAAACGTTTGTACTTAAATAACTCCTTTAATATTACATGAAATGGATTAATAAGAAATGCATAAAAGAGCTGAGACTCACAGCTTTCAAAGGAGATGTCAAGCGCTCGGTAAGAATCTTTAATTAAGAAGAAATAGTCCATTCAATTGTCAATTTCAATGAAAAATCAACTAGAAATCGAAGACTCACGGTAGAGCTACTAAAAAACAAGTTCTACAGACTGAAATAGCTGTGCACAGAAGATTTTCAGCTGATTTCGTATTCTTTCTGTTCGTACTACTCTCTCTCTCTCTCAAAAAAGTTACAGATTTGAAATCAGCGTGCAAGACTGAATAACTTTTATTATACTTATACCCCTTAGAATTTTTGACATTTCAATTTTGTTGACCTGTTTATCAATTAATTAATCAATAACTTTTTTGGATTCCAAGAGTCCCTATCGTAAAATAGAAATATGAAAATGGTCATGGATAACGCTGAGTCATTTATCATCTAATAACAAAATATAAAGCCATCACTTGACGGATCATTGAGCGTTGACTCAAAAAGTGAGCTTAAATCAGTTGAACCTTAATGGTTTGTCTAATTTAACCTGACTCAAGTGAGATAGAATTTTTTGTTTTTCACTTGAATGAAATGATTCCATGTAGGTTAAATGATACCAATATATGTTAAGCTACATTCATTAAGAATGATTTCTGTCTGTATTCATTGAAATTGAAGTTGAAAGAGTAAGGAAGGGCTGTAATCTAAGATTATAAGTGGTAAATGACAATGTACTTAAGTTAATTCAAGCAAAAGGGTTCATTTAAGAAAATGTTTTACTTGATGGAACATTTAAAAAGTTGGCATCATATTCGTTGAGATGGAATGATTTATGATATACATACATATGAACCTTTGAGTGAAAAAATTTAAGTCTGTCATCTTTTCTACGAACAAATTTACCTGGAGATATTATATTCACATTGACTCGGGATTTATGTTATGTATTAATCAGTTGCTGATATATTGGGAAAAAACGTTAGATTTGTGAACCAAAAACTGTTGTCTATTCATGGGGCCAGGGATTTACTGAGAAATCAGAGTCGTTGTTTTCTTAGAAATAGAATCTTGTTACTCCTCTGATCAAAGTTGTTGCTTTTTTATTTACAATCTTATTTCATTTTTTTTGTAAAAATATACTAAATAGTTTAATGACTCTGACACTTCTTAATAGGTAAATTAAATATACATACATACTTTTTTGTGCATATTTTTGAACTAAAAGATTATCAATTTTGTCAGCAATTTTTCTATTTGTCTCATTTTGTTATTTTGAACAGTGGTCCTCAACCTTTTTCTAACTGCGGATCGGTCAATTCTACACAATTTTACTGCGGACCAGGGGGAGGTTGAAATATTAATAATACCAATAAACGTGAATCCACTGTCTACTCATATAGAACTTTATTAGCACATTGCTCCAACATTACAATGCTATTATAAAATTAGGAAGGTATAACTTTATTAACACATTCCTGTTCCAATAATATTATAACATTAAAAACTGTCCGTAACGGCAGACAAAGACACCCGAAGAGTATTGCTTATGTCCAGTCTACTCCTTTGCCTTGTTTTGATGAATGTCACTTCAGATAGGATGTTGGAAATGGCAACAGGGTTTTCAGGGCTGTGTTATCAATCTCTAGGTTTTCTGCCATAACTTTAATCCAAAACACCAGCAGAGTTATTGTCTCGAACACTGTAATAAGGACATCAGTTGGTCTTCTTCTTGCACGGACATGCTGGATTCAGCTGGTTTGTTGACAAAGGAGTCACGTGTCATTCCTTGACCGTTCGTGGGTCCTTTGAGGTTGGGATGTAGAAAACAGAAATAACTAATTAATTATTGTGCGGCCCGGTACTGATTGATCCACGGACTGGTCCGCGGCGGCCCGGGGGTTGGGGACTTTATCAATCCAATAATTAATTTTAAGATTTCAAATCATCTTAATTATACAAAATACCAATGACTTACTCCTACAATGAGATCTAATTAGAAAGATTATATTTGTACATAGAGCCCCTCCCATGCTAAATCGACAAATTAAGGAATCAAAGGATAATTACTCAAGGAGTTGTATTTTTATTTTCATTGCAGATATAAAAGGTACTCTGGGTATATGAAAAACATAGTTAAGATGAATAAGAGTCAATGCCACTAGGTAATTTAATGCAAACATAAAAATCAGACAAATTGAAAAAAAAAAACAGTAATTAAAATGGAACCTCTTGATTGAAGTTTGATACATATTACAACCGTTATACACGTTGGGTATAAGTAAATTTCTTCTTTTTTTTAAAAAAAAAAAACCCTTCACTCGATCCTTTAAAATGTTCTTAGGCTTCAATGATCACAAAATCTCCGTCATAGTCGTAGTCTTCATCATCATCATCAAGAGGAGTCCCAAAATCTGGAGCTGGTGGCCCAACGACAACATTAAAATCCGTAGGTGGAGAGGGTGGACCTGGAAAGATTGGCGGTGCTGGTGGTCCTGGTGGTGGAACGGAGCTTTGTGGAAATGGACGAGGTGTTGTAGTGATTGTGGTCCCTGTTCCACAGCATGTCCATGAACTATTGCAGATGTATTTACATTCCTTTGTAGGAATAAATTGACAGCTTTGATTCGGCTTGAATCCACAGGCTTCCCTGTAAGGAACGTATGAGCAGACTCGTTTATTGCAAAACCGTGATTTTGAACGTTGAACATTATTATTATTTTTTTTGTACTCCGGGAGAAGGGAGTTTGAAGAAGAGCGGGAAGTGTCTCTTGGAGAAGATGGAGGAGAAGGCGGAAGGGGCTTTGTCGAAGGATATTTTTGACTCGAATGCTCGGATCGATTCTTACTTCTAGTATTAAGACCTGGATTTGACTTCCATTCGTATTTAATCCTTTGAGATGAAGGACCCTGAGGAGGGAGAGGTGAAGCTTTGGATTTGCCTGAGCAATGCTTTGAGCCTACACACCGGGCTTTCCTCACTTTGCTCATAATGCCATTTACAACATGGTTTAGAAATTTCTTTTTGCCATGCAACATTTTAGCAAGAACACCTTTATTATAACTATTATTATTATAACTATTATTATTGGATGGGTTCCTTTGAGAGGAGCAGGTATATTGAATGGCACACTCATATCTCTTATAAGTCGTACAAACATATTCATTCACGGAAGTACAGACTTCTTTTTGAACGTTTTTGCACTGATTACTACAACTCTTTGTTTCCTTGCAAACCTTTCCAAGAGTAAAGCTGGGCTTTGGAAGAAAGGGATGTCGTGTGCATCTTTGTCCATCTATTTGTACTAAGCAAATGCATAGTAAAGAAAAAACCTTTAAAAAAAATCAATTTTCATTATGTTATAAAAAGAAATTTCAAGCTTTTGACATAGTCTGGCTTTCAAACCAAAACAAAATTTCGATAATTTTGTAAGGGAGTTGTTTATCTACTCTTGCTACTGATCGATAAAAACTATTAAATAATAATATAATTTGTAATTCATTTTAAAATCTACAAATCAAATAATTAAATTATCAAACACAACCAAATAAATATGAGTCCACCTCTAAGGTCAATCTCTAAACAACCCCAATTTATATATAGATATATATCCATTAATATTTTTTTTTTTTTGGCATTGAAATATCTATGTAATGATTACTGAAAACAAAAATTTTTTTGAGTAATAATATAATTAAGTAAGGAACTTACGATGAGAAAGATTTTCATTTTGTTGATTCTAATATAAATTTATCAGTCATGAAGACTCCCTATCTATGATGAATGATATACTCGTCTAACAAATAACTCAGAAAAAATAACAGCAAGCAAAATAAATAAATAAACACATCTTGGGCATGCCTTCTTTAAAGTTAACTTACTTTGGGTAGGTTTGAATCAACGGCCGACTATTCCATCTATTTTTATTTTTTTTTACATATATAATATTTGTTGCCTTTGCAAAAAAAAACCAAAAACCAAAAAAAGTGTTGTTTGTTGATTGGGTGGACTCCAGGAGCAATGGTTATAGCTCAAAAATATGCCGTGTGGATTTATGTATTGACAAGTATATGATTGTAGTTATTTAAGAGGGAAAATGTGATAGGAAATGAACACTGGATTGAATGTATAGCATGTTATAATATCGATATAGAGGCTGTAAGGGATCAAGAACCATTTTGTTCCTCATGTCTTGAGAGCAGGATTGAAGGAATCAAGCTCTCAAAATAAATCTAAAGAACAACACCAGGGTAACAAAATACAAATTAAGTACTTTCATTAAGTATTTATTTTTGATGAGAGGCCCACTATTCAAGTTCCACATTTTGTTTGAGGAATAGTAGGTAATTTGAATTTGAAATAAAGGGACTTTTGAAGGAATAATGTCCGTATAAATAACAGTCAAAAAACACAAAATAAAAAAAATTGCCCTTAACGACCTCTTTTGAGTGATTGACTAGAACACATAATTAGCTATACGTAGTGATCAATATAATTGCACTTTCTCGAGAAAGATAAAAAATTCATGGATACATCTGTCTTCAAGGTTGTTGCACCCACCCTGGATATTTACTATGAGGGGATGCTCTATCAAATTTATGGTTATCCTACTTATTTTTTGTGTGTTTCTGTGTTTTTGAATGGACTCCATGAAGTACTATTATTCAGAACTGTTTTAATTTTCATTTTTATAGACATTGAATGACGGGAAATTTAAAATTCACTTGTCCTTAGAGAATGAATTATTGACATGATTCTATCTATAAGAAGAACAAATTCTTGTGTCTGATTTGTATATATGTATAACTAAGCCAATTAAACCGGCTGATTAATGCTGTTTTATATTAATCGGTAATCTGCCAAAGTTGCCGAATATATTATTATCTATATTTTATTTCCCTAAAAATTTTTAAATTTCAATTTAAAAAATATAGAAAACGAAATCTACCTTTTTTATATATGTATACAGTGAACCCTCGTTTATCGCGGGGGATGCGTTTCAAAGATAATCCGCAATAGGTAAAATCCGCAAAGTAGTCACCTTTATTTTTTAGTGTTATTACACTGCAATACTGTACTTTATTTCGTAAAAATTTGACAATGCTATTATGTACTGATCTAGTTGTTGTGATCACTCATTGGTCTCGAGGTCAGTTTCGGAGCTGTTTTTTGAATTTTTGTATCTCGTTGCATAAAACCAAGATCAAAGCAAGCAGATTATACATATGTATATATATACATACAGTGAACCCTCGTTTATCACAGGAGATATGTTCCAAAGATAACCCACGATAGGTGAAATCCGCGAAGTAGTCAGCTTTATTTTTTTATGCAATAGTTAGGATCTTTCTCGGCCTCTTTGGCGTGTCTGGAGACCCCTTTGTCACTAATAGAACGTTTCTTTGACATTGTGGGTTTTGTCACGGAGAAAAATTGCAAACGTAAAATTAGCAGAATGTACAGGAACGAAAATTGAAGGGATTGATCTAATGCCAAAACCAATATCAACTTTTTCCACTTCTAGGCAACAGTTATGCCTCTCAGCCAATCAGGATTCACTGTAAAAAATTCTACGAAGCTGCAATAGGTGAAGCGCGATATAGCGAGGGATCACTGTATATATAATAAAATGAGATTCAAAGATTTTAATTTTATATAGCCTTTTAAATTCAAAAGGTGGCCAAAATAGCCATTTCAGACACTTGTATCACCACTCATTGAATTTTTGGATCCTCAATATAATTAATCCAATTAATTTCAGACATGTAGCATCACTTTTAACTCTCAATTGTATCATTGTTCAAATACTAAAAGCTTGCATCAAATCCAAAGTCTGGCCATCAATAGGTAGAATAAAAGAAACTCCACAATAGTACAGAATTTGAATACTAATTGTCCCGATTTTCTTATCACCACTGATTTAAAGCATACTCTGTTTCATTAGATGCATAATGGCTGATGAGTCAAATAGGTCCAAAAGTTTTGATTCATAAATTGAAATTATCTTTTTTTGAACAAATCAATTGAATGTCTCTATAGTATTTGTGCGAATTTCGACTACAATTTGTTCTCCTAAATATTATTAGTATACTAAGTAGTATAAAACTTTGTATATTTGTATACAGGGTATGAAATAAAAGTATGTATGTATTGAATATAATTTTGAGTAAAGAGCATTGCCGAAAAATGATAAATGATTATTTTTTTTATTATTATTTAATATAAACTTATTTATTTATGTATTTATTTTTGGGGTTTTTTTAATATAAAATAATAATAATTTATTTTTTTTACAAAAATCAATAGGGTTTTTAAAAAACATTCCTTACGTCAAGTCTCACTTGAGTTTAAAAGCCTTTGAACTTATACTTTTATTGTATTTGTTCATGATATAAGGAAATAAAAGCTACAATGTATAGTAAAATGCTCTCAATTAGCAACACAGTAAAAGTATTGATACATCGTATGTACGTACTATATTTTAAAATCAAATATTATATTGGTAAACGTGTACATAAATATGCTATTAGCACAAGGGTTCATATTGGGAACATATAGAGGTTATATGTACATATAATAATAAATACTCTTGGTCAGAAAAAAAATAATTTCAAAGAAATGGATTAGGTAATGGACCCATGGAATATCAATTATATACAATACAACATGGACCACTTTGACAATGGATTTGACAAAGAATTTCTATGGATTTTGACTTGTATCTTGTACAAAAAAAAACAAAAACAAAAAAACCAACGGATTCAAAATAAAATAATAAGAACTAATAAGCCATTGTACATTTATAATTTATTTTTTTTGCACCTTTGTTTGTTAAATCTCAGCAAGGAATTATATGCCAAATCGAATAGAGGTCGTTTACCGAAAATATCTCTCTCAAACAAAAGGCTTTCAAAGAATATTTAAAAATATTAGCTACTAGATTTTTAATAATGAAAACAATATTTTAGACCTACTAAAAATGAAACCCATGATATTAGGTATTAGTCATATGACACAAAATAATGATGCGTATTCACAACGAGCTTTTTGGGATAGCAAAAAAAACACACTGTATTCTCCCTTCAGATGTTTTTCATCAATTGACACTCTTTTGATTTAAAGCGGCTAACTCTACATGTTATGAACTCACAAAAGGTATTACCATTATTTATGATTTTGATATGTAAAAAAATATATTAAATAAAGGATTGCGCGCCCTTTTTTTGAATTATTGAATAATAAACAAGTATTCACGGTTGATTTGTATATTGGTAGAATTTATCAATGTAACATATATCTAAATAATAACTCTGCCCAATATTAAAACGATTTGGCAACAAGGAAAATACAGAAGAGTAAGTAGCAGCTACCAGTTGTTGTTTTTCCAAATTGTTCCTTTTTGGTAGTCGAGGTTGCGAGTGTGCACAAAAAAGCTCGTAGTGACTAAGGGCCAATATTGTTTTTTTTTTTTTTTGCATTAATTCATTCAACTTGCCAAAGTATCGTATAGAAAAACAAAACGATTTTTTTTGTGTGTGTATTTGTCTACCAACGATGCATTTCAATTGTAACTTTGCACAATTATGCGGGGTTTTTTTGTCTACTCATACCTAAATAAGAACTATATGTGTACTTCAATATAATTATCTTCAAAATATAGCTGATCAATAATAATAATAATAATAATAATTTATCATTAATCATATTTTACTTCGTTTTTCCTGAAAATTCCAGAGTTATCCTTTAAACAGAGTACGTGAAGATGAATCCCTTCACTTTTAAAAAATAATTATTAATTATATGAATCATTTTGTCAAATCGTAGGATTTGACAAAATAAATGAACCAACTGTGGGAACGAGAAAGATACAATAATTTGCGCTCCCTTGCAAATAGTTGTTTAGTTAATCCATTGGAATTAAACAAACAAAAAAAAAAGACCACAATTTTAAAACCCAATACACATATGTATAGATTAAATCAAAGGAACAAGTCATCGGTTGTATAGAATATGACTATGAGAGGCTTCACAACAAAAGTATTGATCAACGTGATCCTCAAAACTCACAAATTATTGTTATATAATAACAATAAGTATTATTATTAATAATAATAATATTTGTAATTTGTAATTCTATGAACATTCTCCTTGTTATAAATGTGGGTTCGTAATCCGTATCTTGATATAAATTCTATTCAAAGAATGTCCAATTGATCTTATTGAGCTTTGACCCCTCTCTGTGAGACTAACTTGGCATACAAGAAACTTATTTCATCAAAATTGATGTAATATCTCCATTTGTATTTTACATAAGATAGCTTTTTGTAGGTATATTTAAGCATACTGTCAAGTAATTATTTATGTATGTACTCAAATAATATGTTTGTACATATTTCATTGTAAGAATTGATAGGTACAGATATGATTATATTAATCTATTTATATTGTGCTTTAACAAGTAACTCCCCAAAATGTTGTTTTTACATGTACATATATATATGGCATGGATACAGAACAAAACAACGATACTCATCTTTTAAAAAAAAATCCTTTTTTTTTGCCTTTTCACCCTCACCAATTTATCATAAGGATCACAATTGAAGGAATGAACATTCCTGGAAATAAACAAAGCTAATTTTTAAAGTTAGCCAAATAAGGAAAAACCTCTGTTTTTGTGCTACCCATGTGGGTCCTCAAATTTTTGGTCCAGTAAAAAACAAAACAAACAGTTCTATCATCGATCATGATATAGCTTAAACAATTTATAGAAATCCTTCTCGGAGAATAACTCACATTAACCAAACAATAGTGTGAAGGAGAACAACTTTGTGGATCTTATTTAGAGTCTGGGAGTCGTCCGTAGAGAGGAGTTTGATATTGATTTTTAAATTACTTTGAGCCTGAATTGTCCTTGATTGTGCAACTTTCTTTGTTTCAAAATTTTAGTCGTCCTATCCACAGGGGCAAAGGTGGGGTATTGAGTGAGCGGCCCTGTACACTTTTAAAAAGGTTTTAATACAAAAAAATCTATTTTCAAAATGGAGTTTTTTTTGTAATCTTCAAAAAAACAAAAAAACTTCATTTTGAAAATGGATTTTTTCTTATAAAACCTTTTTAAAAGTGTACAGGGCCTCTCACTCACGTCACCACTTTGTTTCTTACTCTATATCCAGCATTGTTTAGGTACGTGTTGATTGTAACTAACTCCTCGAACAGGGGTTGGCTATTAAAGTTTTTGAGTTAGGGATCCCTCATGAACAAAAAGGAATGAGTCCCCTATAAACTCTAGCAAAATTGAAAGACTCAAGAGTGTATGATATCATTGCTCTATATTGCTCAAAAATTCCTGGGCATAGTGCCAAGCCTTTCAGTTTGAGAGCCCCTGCATAATACGCTCTCATCCGAAGGATGCTCAAGGTTAATCCATAATAAAAATAAATAAAAAAGTTCAGATAACACTAATACACTAATTAAATACTTTTAAAGTTGCATTGATATTTTTTAAGAAGAACTTCCTTCCATAATATTTTGTTATGCAACGCTTTGTTCATTCGACATTATGTTTCATCAATGCCACAAATCCTTTGTCCAGTGTCTTTGTAACTATCAAATCACGGTATACAGATGTAATAATTACAAAAAAAGGCACAATTTTTCGAATCCTTGTTTTGTCTCGATGTAAAACAAAAGTACAAATTACTAAAATTTAGTTAAATTAGTTGACATCTCTATATTAATACATTAATATTGGTATTAAAAATACTGTTCAAGGTGTGTTATAAAGGACATTTGTATGGGGCTGGACTGGAGATCTTAGTCCCGAATTAGAACTAATAGAACATTAGTGTAATTTTATACAATAAACTTTGTAATCAGCAAATTAAATTGTTCAAAATGTTTCCCTTTGATTTCTTGATAAACAAATTTAGAAAATGTAGATTTTGAATTAACATGAGTTCAAATGCATATTTATTTTGTATAGTTTACAAACTGGTTTTTAATTAGTTGGTAACCCTCAAAACAATGAGACAATTTTTTTATATATAAAAGTTTCACATACTCCTATTTTTTTAATTTCGTTCCTTTGAATTTTATTGTCCAATAGCGTTCAAAAGAATATCTAATTGGAATATACCAAAAATGGGGGACTTCCTGAGTGTCCCACAGTCGTGTTCAAAACTTTATAATTAACATATAATTAACCCACATAATATAATACGTACTATGTATGTATTTACAAAAATATTTAGGTTACAAAATATACCTGAGGTAAATAAAAATGAATATATGTCAAGTCAACAATAAAGCAAGTTTGTTTTCAAATATTGAAAAGGAGAAAATCCACTTTTAAGTTTTTTATCTTCATAAATTTAACGACCAAATATTTCGGAGTCATTTTAAGACCTATTATACACGGGGTTTGCTAAAATATCACTTTTAATCAAGAAAGCAAGGATTGTTGTCTATCCAATAGAGCGATCGGATAAATGTTACGACTATATATGGAGCCGATATAGCCCCTGAAAGAAAGTCTATCTTTTTCATAGCCCCAGATATTTATTTAGTTGCTGTTGGCTAAAATCATCTGTTCATCTATTTAAGAACTATTAAGAGTCAACTATATCCTCTATCATGCACACCATGAATCATAGTAATAGTAACTACATAGTCAGAAATGCCATATTTTTTTTATTCTTGATTGTGGCCGGTACTTTTTGACTCCTATAATTAAGTTGCAATTATTATTTAATTAATCGAAATAACCTATTAATACAAACGAAAGAGTTCAAACTCATTTTCGAAATATTTCAGATAAACTTGATTTCTTGTTGACTTGGCACATATATAAACATTATGAAACCTGAGTTTTTGAGGGCTAATTATACGTATCGTTAGTTAATTTTTTTAATTATCTTTTATGATTGCAGAATATCAATTAAAATACATTTATGCCATGGTACATCTATTTATATATATATATGTAATTTGAGACCACCCCGAAATGCAATGGTCAAAATACTGTCATATTCTTAAATGATAGGAGTGTATGCATTTAATAAGCATTAATTCAACGTGATATCTTTTTTTTGTGCCTGAAATATAGGCTTACATGTTATGGTTCTTTATATAACAGTGTTGAACTATATAAAAATGGTTTTAAACTTGTTAAAATGAACATTTATAATAATAAGATATTAGTTACTCAAATAAATCCCTTTATGTAATAAATATATTTTTCACTATGAATAATTAATTAATTAATGCATTTAGAACAAATTTAGACAGGCTCAAGGTACTAAAATGATTGCAAATTGATTTTTTAATACAAGGGCATAAAAATATGAATTTATGTATATTTTAGTCGTGATGGGGTTCTCAGGGACAACCATCATGGTCTTGAGACCCATTTTTTGAAGTTTTTTGCCTCGACTCTTTGAGGATGAGATCTCATTATTTTCTTCTTTGCCTCGTAGTTGTCAAGATCAAGCTCGAAGTATGATTTTTTTTAAAAAAAAACAAGATTTATCTCTTGGTCTCGACATAGTTTTGATTTGTCAAAGTCGTATTGGGCCCTGGAAAAAAGTAGTCTTGACCACGACACTATATTTTAATTTCATATTTTAATATATTTTGTACAACTTTCCAACGGAAAATCACAAAAGTTTAGCCAGAGCAGAAGAATTTTTTTTTAAAAGAATACAATTTTGAGTATGAATTGAAAAGATAATTAATTATCACAATTAGTAAAACATTAATTAAATAAGTTTATCTATTAAATTTACCTGCTATAAAAAACATAACTATTTGTCCTATCCCTGCTTAAAAGCCACTACACACATATAAGGTCATTATAATAAACTTTATTTCTAGGTAATAAGTGGTGCAATTAAAAGCTTTAATTTTGGAAACGCATTTTTAATTGATTAAAAAAAATTGGCAAACTTTTTATTTATTTATGTGTTACTGTATCTTCTATGTTTGGACATCATGACTATCCTAAGTTTGATAGCCATTGGAAATGAGGAAGAGAAGAAGTAGGTCAGTTGGGTCATTTTAGGGGTTCAAATATATATAAAAAAATTTTAATTTTTATCTAATTTGACAGTCATTTGAATAAACAATACATTTTTCTACATTGTAAAAATAACATATCGAAATTTATGGAATTGAATTATTATTATTATTATTATTATGCAAGGTTTATTCTCAGGACGAGGTTTTTTGTGCGCTCACAACCTCACCTCTCAAAAGGGAAAATGAAACAACTGGTAGCTGCTACTTACTCTTCTGTATTTTTCTTGTTGCCAACTTTTTAACATTGGGCAGATGGATATGTACATTGATAAATTCTACCAATTGTTAATACTTGTAGAATACTCAAAAATTCAAAAAAAGGGCGCGCAATTTAACGTATTTTTTATACATCAAAATCATAAATAATAATAATAATATCCTTTTTGTGTTCATAGCATGTAGAGTCAGCTGCTTTAAATCAAAGGAGTCAACTGATGAAAAACAGCTGAAGGGGTAATACATAGTTTTTTGTTTATCCCAAAAAGTTCATTATGAATATGACATCTATTTCAGTTTATTATGCAATCTGTGACGTCAGTGAAAACGCTCTCTATATAGGAGAGTCTGAACAATTAGTTGTCTGGCTAATACATCAACAACTTCTATGTATTATTTTTTTTCAGCTGTTGATTTTCTACTTCTCTTGCTCCTTAATAATGTTATGAATTTACAATGTTGACTGGTTTAACTCAAATCAACTGTGTTTGAGCTGATAAAAATGTTCCTTCAATTAAATGAAGATTAGACAACTGTCTAACATAAAATTCCAGGCCGGCATTTCTAGGAAAGGTTGAGAGACATACAAAAAGTCACCATGTGATGACCGAGGTCAAATTTAATTCTGTTGTCTTCAGGTATAATATATACATTGACCCTCATTCCTTAAATTTATTTTTCAATTTGCTTAAAATTTCTAAGATATTCAAAAAGGCAATGCATTTGATAAAATGCATTTCAGCATGAACCATTAATAATTAATTATAATTAATTAAAAAACCATACATATTTTTTGTTTTACATAGTACAAAGCTTTACACTAACCAATATTGCCATTCTCGCCATATTTATGGGTAGCATTTCGTAGGAAATACCTCGAAACTCAATCCTTAAATATATAATATGCCTCAAAGTTATAAAAAAAAAGACAGACACTCCAAAGCAAAGGGTCTTTTTAGTTGTGCATAGACTATCTCAACTCACATTAAAATAATCCATGCGTAAATATTATATTATATTATATTATTCAGTTTGTATAATTGCAAATTGAATTGACGATTCATTATTTTGAAGAGGTCATTTGAATACAAAAAAAAATCCGAGTGTCAGTTTGGATTTTTTTTGTATAAATATCAATTTCAGTATTTCATCTTTAACATTTGATAGATTCACACTTTATTATCAACGTTCTAGGACATGTTTGTCAAAAGAAATTCATTGGATATTAAACTTTTTTTTTTTTTTTTTAATATGAAGACCTATGGTCCAGATTTGAATTTGTACTTCCTTCAAAGATAAGAAACACTCCTTTATCATCATTGATCGATAATAATAATACTCAATTAGGCGGTATTTGATCTAAAGTCTAAATCACATAGGAAAAAGGTCAATTTAATAAATTAACTAGAGATGATTCATATTTTTTGTGCAAACAAAAATATTCTCACTGTAGCCATTATTGTAAAGAATGCATCACTTTTTTTTTTTATTTTAAATATTTGGTTGTAAATATAATACATAGTTTATCATCGAGTTAATTTTTGGTTGAATAGTTTACATACGACTGTCAAACGTGTCAAATAATTGCTAAGATGCTATTTGTCAAAAGGGTTATATATTTAGGGAGGAAAAATATTTTTGTCAAAATTCCTTTTCATTTGAATGATACTTTTTAAAGTAAACAGGAGGAAAAGATGAGTTTTGTTTTTTGAAATATTGAAAATATAGAGAAAATCCACTTTGCAGTAGTTTTTTGTCTTCATAAATATAACGGTCAAATATTTAGGAGTAATTTTTTTTTTTTGCTAAAATGTTAATTTTAACCCGGACACCAAGGATTGTTGTTATCTATCATCCAATAGAGCAATCGGATAAATGTGTCGACTGCACATGGAGCGTATATGGTTCATCTTTTTTTCTTCTGTATTAATGAAGGTACAAATTTCTTTCAATTGATGAATAAAGTTTACATCATCAGGTGACTTGTGTATACATGATATGTGCCAAGTCAACAAAAAAGCAAGTTTTTTTTTTAAATATTGAAAAGGAGAAAACCCACTTTTAAGTAGTTTTTTTACTACTTCATAAATATAACGGTCAAATATTTTAGAGTCATTTTAAGACCTAAAGCACAGGGCTTTTGTTAAAATACCAATTTTAATCAAGAAATCAAGGATTGTTGTCTATCCAATAGAGCAATCGGATAAATGTTACGACTGCACATGGAGCCGATATGGTCCCACAAAGAACGTCCATCTTTTTCATAGCCCCATAAATTTATTGTGTTGCAGTTGGCATCTGTTTAAGAACGATTAAGAATCAACTACATCCGCTATCATGCACACCATGAATCAGAGTAATAGTAACTACATAGTCAGAAATACCATATGCTTTTTATTCTTGATTGTGGCCGGTTTTTTCCCCTTTAATTATTGGAGTCATTATTTAATTAATCGAAATAACCTATTAATACAAACGAAAGAGGATGTCTTCAAGAATAAGATAGCAGTTCAAACTCATTTTTGAAATATTTCATATAAACTTGATTTCTTGTTGACTTTACACATATATAGATTTGAATAATAGTCATTTCTTAATTGTAGATGTACCCATAATGGTTGGGTATAGCAAAGAAACAGATTCAATTAAGGTGAAGAGTCATGGAGTCGTAGTCCCTAAATCCTCTCAATAATATCATGAAAAATATTTTCACAAAAATGAAAAAGGGCATTTTTATTAATTATTTTATTAAGAAGTAGAGTTCTCTTGACACCAAAATTACTTTTGACCTAGTCCAGTTCAAACTAAAAAAAAACTTGTTCCATCAATCTTCGGGACTGCCGTGTCCTAAGACTGACATTTAGTTCTTTATGATCAAATTTGAATCCATTTAAGCTGGTTATTGAACAAATTGAGTTGTAAAGTTTACGAGCAATCGAAACAGGCTTATGAGACTTATTGTAAGTACAAAGTAAATGCATTTCGAATGAATCCCATTTTTTAAATTGTATTCAAAAGTTACTCAATATAGGTACAAAAAAGTATAAAGTTACATTATTTTTAAAGGGCTGTTTTGTCTCCAGTAATTAATATAATAAAAATTTCCAAAAATGTATCTCTAAACCTTTTCTCCAAACATAAAAAGATAGAAAAAAAGGTTCAAAATCATTCTTTTCAAATCACTGGTGGACAATTTTTCATTTATACTCATAAGAAATTGTTTCCAGCATACAAACAGCTCATTTGACTTCAAACCATTCAAAAATAAATAAATAAATACTGATGCATATTGGTAACACCATTGTGTTACGGAGAAAATTGCAGGATTTGATCGAATGTGACTCCAATTTACAATTCTAATTCTCTCCTTTACAAAGGAGGAGAAGTTGATGAATCCTTAACTCGATTTGAGAGGTTCAGAGAATATATTTTATGAAACTTAATTTAAATCACGACGAGCTTCTGTCCACTCGCAACCTCAGCTCACAAAAGGGAAAGGAAAAATTTGGAAAAGCAACTGGTATCTAGTCTTCTGTATTTTCATTGTTGCCAGAATATTAATATTGGGCAGAGTTATTATTTAAATATACTGTACATTTATAAATTCTACCAATAGTAGATTCTATCAATGTACAAATCAATCGTTAATACTTGTTTATTATTTAATAATTCAAAAAAAGGGCGCGCAATCCTTGATTGAATATATTTTAAATATATATCAAAATCATAAATAATACCCTTTTTGAACTCATAACACGTAGAGAGTCATTTGCTTTAAATCACGTCGAGCTTTTTTGTCCACTTGCAACCTCGACTGACTAAAGGGAAAGGAAAAATTTGGAAAAACAACTGGTTGCTACTACCCTTCTGTATTTTCCTTGTTGCCAACTTGTTAATATTTGGCAGAATTTATTATTTAGATATACTATATATTTATAAATTCTACCAATCACAAACCAATCGTTACTACTTGTAATATATTCAAAATTCAAAAGAGGGCGCGCAATCCTTGATTTAATATATTTTTTATGCATCAAAATCATAAATAATAATAATACCCTTTTGGAGTTCATAATACGTAGGGTCAGTTGCTTTAAATCAAAAGAGCCAACTGATGAAAAACAGCTGAAAGGAGAATACAGTGTATTTTTTTTTGTTTATACCAAAAAGCTCGTTGTGAATACTCATTTCAAAAATCAAAGGGGTATGAGATTCGATACTTTCATATTCAATACAACTTAGAGTATACCACTTACTACTGATATTGGATCCTTATCAAATATGCTAATGAATGCTTTTTTTTTTCACGGAAGACTTTTTGGCTACTCAATAGAACCCCATTATTTATTAATTTGAGACAATAAAAATGAATTGGTTCATTGGTCACATTTAATAGCAATAATAATAATAATAGATATCATCTCAAAAGGAGGCATGCCTCAAGATTATTCATCAAATTCAATTTTATACCGAACTCTAATCACACTTCATAGATACTTCCGGTATTTGGTGATGAATCCTTAATTCATTCAAATGTACATGTATATATATAGATATATCTTCACCTCCATAATGCACCTTAAATGAAAGAAGCATCCAATATTATTATTAAATTGGATCTCACCTATGGCCTTCAAAATATAATAGTTCAAAATAGTTGGCCGGAGTCACTTGTATGTCAAATCCCTAGACAATAATAATATCTTTGCAAAAGCTCATTTAAAAAATAGTTGGTATTTAGTTGGTGGATTTTATGCAAGGAATATATATATATATATATATATATATATATATATATTTAGAAGGTTTCTGCATGAATAATTCTACATATTTGTCTGAGATATCTATGATACTTTTGTCCTTATTAACTTCGTCAGAGGTTTATATTTAACAAAAAAAAAATGTACTCATCATGAAAATCTATTATTGCATACAGTCATGGAGGTAAATCAAAAATTTGAACATTTTAAGTGGTTGGGCAATGAGATGGGACGCTACAAGTCCTATTTTAAAGGATTTCAAATATCTGATTTAATTTATAATAATATAATTGATTTGAATAAAGAACAAACAGTTCTACTTATATATTGAGTCTTTATTAGATAAATAAACATATATATAAGTCGTGCAACCTTGCATGACGTCATAATAACATAATCATCTCCAACACAACAAAGAAAGGATATATGTGTCAAGTCAACAAGAAATCAAGTTTATTAGGAATATTTCAAAAATGAGTGTGAACTGCACTCATACTATTCTTGAAGACATTCTCTTTTCTCGTTTGTATTAATAGGTTATTTCGATTAATTAAAAAGTTTCTCTAATAATAATTGCAACAGTAGTATAAGAAACAAAAACCGGCCACAATCAAGAATAAAAGACATCTGGTAATTCTGACTATGTAATTAATATTACTAATAGTAATAGTCAGAATTACCAGATGTCTTTTATTCTTGATTGTGGCCGGTTTTTGTTTTTGTTTTAATAGTCTATTACTCTGATTCATGGTGTGCATGATAGAGGATATAGTTGATTCTTAATAGTTATTAAACAGATGCCAACTGCAACTAAATAAATCTCTGGGGCTATGAAAAAGATGAACGTTCTTTTAGGGACTATATCGACTCCATGTACAGTCGACACATTTACCCAATTGCTCTATTGGGTGATAAACAACATTCTTTGATTGTTTTTTGATATAAAGTGACATTTTAGCAAATACCGTGTGGTCTTAAAATGACTCGTAAATATTGGCCGTTATATTTATGAAGTAAAAAACACCCTGTAAAATGGTTTTTCTCTATATTTTCAATATTTGAAAACAAGCTTTCTTTCTTGTTGACTTGACACATATAGACTCGAATTATCAATATGATGAATTCAGACTAGATAGGGACTCCGAAACATGGGACCCCTCCACTTTTTTTTTTTACAATTTACAAGATAATTGAAACTAGTTAACATTGGTTTATATCTCAAAATATAAATGTATTTGAGTCCGCATTTTTCTTACAATTACTCTGTAACTCTTCCATGCATACATCACATGTTGCACTTCTGCTCTTCCATTTACTTAGGTAAACGAGAAATGGCCCATGACCAGTGTAGGAGGCTTGAACAACTAATTTCATATCCTCACGACGAAGTTAAATAGACTTTGACTTAGGTTCTTTTAGCATCACATATCTGTGCTTCATATGTTGATTATAACAACCAGTGAATCGCTTGCACCATCTTTTATGAAAGAAATCAATTATAGTTTTCTTAATGTAGCTGGGAGGAACACACACACACTTATGGTTATGTCTTCCAATGCCACATTACGCAAGATATTCAGCAAATTCATTACCTGTTGTGTAATTGTTCTGAGCCTCAATAACAATGTAATTTATTTTTAAAATTTGTTAAAATAAAACTGAATTCACGTATTATAATTTCTACATAGAATTTAATTAATGGTTAAAACCTTAGAAGATGATTCATCATCTCCTCTATTATGATTATGAGAAAATCATGCATTGACCGAATTGACCTTATAGCTACTTGGATCTAAAATGTTAATTTGAAGGGAGGGGGGGGGATTATTCGGTAAATTTAACCCCCAAATAATCTGCATCAAACATACAAAAAAAATTATATTGACGAAGCTTCATTAAACATATTATCAGCTAGAAGTTTGTCTCGAACTGAAAAAGGATTTGAGATTGACGTAATTATACAATTACATATATATGTGAGTCACAAAGTGACTATGACTATGTTCCATCACTACTTCCCTCATGATCACAGGACACTGTAGATGAGTAACTTATTACGTATGATACATAGTTAACCGTTAAATTCAATCATGCATCAATCTTAGGTCATTAAAAAGGCAATAGTTATAACTATGCATGTTTGTGTAGAAATTATCCAATTCATTCCCAGGATCCAAGAAGGGTCTTTTGACCCATCCCACTTTGGCAATCAAACAAGGAAAATCCACAAACATAAAAACTTGAAAATGATGGATATCTTTGTAGGTTTAATTAATCATTCAAAATCATGTAGATTCTATAAATAGGCTTGTACAAAAACGTGTCCTAAGAAATGTCAAGACGTCTATTGAGTTTCTATGTGGAGGGAATGCTTGAATTTTCTATATTATTAATTTGTCACATAGTTTTTACAGTAATAATAATAATAATAATAATTTTTATCATTCAATTGATCAAACAAGTACTTTGTTTCATTTTTTTAATATTATTATTGCAATTTATTTTGCCAAATCTACAGGTTGTACAAAAAGATACAGAAGCCATATACATATTTGTTAAAAATTCCAAGGTAAAAAAAAAGTGAATAAAAACACAATCAGTTATATAATGAATAGATTGTTGTTACTTTTTACATCATTTGAGTGTATAATTGAGTCGTTTTATCAACCCTTGGAGATGAATGAACAGTGACTCAGAGATATTTTCATACAAACTTAAAATGATTGTTTTATAATATTCAAAAATATTCTTTAGGGTATTAAATAACCTTCCGTATTATGTATGTAAAACAGAATTTGATTATTCCATTAATTAATTATAATTAATGGATATCATTTTACTACTTTTAAAAAGTGAATTTGAGAATTTGTTGATTTTTTTTTTTTTTTTAATTTTATTCAGTCATAAAAATATGTATTTAAGGTTCAAATTCTATACAAATTCTTCTATAGGGAGGTCAAATTAGTTTGGTTTATTTCCAAGGATGGATCTGACTGTTATGAATATTTCATAGTATCAATAAGTTTGGTTTATTTCCAAGGATGGATCTGACTGTTATGAATATTTCATAGTATCAATAAGTTTGGTTTATTTCCAAGGATGGATCTGATTGTTATGAATATTTCATAGTATCAATAGGTTTTCGTTCTTTCAGAGGGGTTAAACATATTCTCTCAAAAATATTCAATTTATATCAATTTGAGTTTCAAACAAAAAAAACCCTGTTTTAACTTTGTTGAATATGTCAAATTTTGTGGTAAATAAGCAACATTTGCAGGAGGTTTTACATTTCTACTTTAATTGGAAAAAGAAAAACTCCAGCTGAAGCGCATTGAATGCCTGCAAAAGTGTATGGATACAATGTTCTATCGGATAAATTATATTGGAAATGATTTTAACGTTTCAAGAATAGTTATTTCAGCGTTGAAGACAAGCTTATCTCTGAGCAGCCAAAAAAAATGGAAGACATTACTCGATGAAGTCAAAGACAAGAGGAGCTTGAAAAATTATTGGGAACTAGGCAACAAGGCGTTTCCGTAGCATTGAAATCCATAAAAATACTAAAAAAGCAAAACCGAACTAATTTGTACTCCCAATATTAGGAACCATATGATATCTAAGTATTTTTTATATATTATTATACTTAGTGCCGTAAATATAAGGGACATTTGAGGGCAATGCTTGTGCTCCCCCCCCCCCTCTTAATTCAAATAGATACATTGGTTTAAATAATTGAAAATATATTCTATTAAAACTACAGAGCTGTTCTTTATAGTATCATAATAATTCAACCCAGTTCCTTGATTTTATTCCTTCATAATCGTTTAATATATTTAATTATGTTTTTCCTTAAATATAAGCCTGCTTAAGTGACTAAGTTTGCCTCTAAAGTATTTATTTTAATACAAACTTAACTTTGGTTGAAATATCTTACATGGAAAAATTAGTTTTCTTCGAACAAATTATCAAAAAAAATTACCTACAAATAATTAGTTATATTTAAAGACAAAATAAGTAAAGATTTACATATCATAACATTTTTACATACGATACAAATATGCTCATATAGAGACGAGACAAAAGGCTCACTTAGAGGAAAGTGAAAACCCTACCAGAAGTACGTGATTTTTTTTTTCATATTATTAAAGCAAAATAAGTAATGTCAGAACTTAATATTTGAATGACTTTTTTTGAGTTCCTAATCTTTACTTAAACTTAAAAATAGGGACACAACACTTTTAATACTATTTAGATGATTAAATATTGCTCTGTACTAATATTTTTTTAAGTTTCACTTGTACAAAAAAAAAAGCCATCCATTTGTTTCTTTAACAGGGTCCCACATGTTCTGAAACCAGGACAAAATTGTAACGAAATGGGGTTAACGCATTGTGTTTGCTCGCAATTGAATAATTATTGAGTAGAACCTTTCGTATGCTTTTCATGAATTGCTTATTCATAACATAACTATATATAATATGAAAACTGGAGATGGAGAAGGGAGGTAGAGTTGATACAATTTTTGTCAAATATGCAACAGTTTCAACCATTTCAACAGTTGCAAATTGTATATCAATATACCTTTGTTACAATATATATATATATATATATATATATATTAAAGTGTGTGAGATAGAAGACGTTAAAAACATTGTCAAATGTTTTAGCAGGAGGAAGAGTTGATACATTCCTTTATGCACCCTTTTAAAATCAAAGTAAAGTGTTTACATAATTATACCTTTTTATATTATGTATGACAATAATAATATTTATTAATTTTTTTTCTACAAAAAAAGGCCTTTTTCGTGACATGCTGATCTATCATTTTTTTAAATTGTTTTTATTACATAGGAGAGAGATCATTACACCATTATCAGTAGGAATGTAAATAATATGCAAAATGCCGCGTGCGAGGTTTTGTGGAGTTGGCTCTTCTAACAGGTCTTTTTGTTTTCCAAAGCTGTTATCATTCTTCCTTTATTACTGAGGGGAGAGCATCTACCTGATAGTAAAGATGTGGCATGAAGGAATACAAACATTAAGTTTAATAAAGCAAGTAAAATGTCCAACAAAAAAGGCTCAAGTCCTCGTATAATTATAATTATTAGTTAAAAATATATAATTATGTTATTATTTATTGTTGTATATATAATGGAGAATAGCAGCTATTAGCTCAGTCAAACGTCATGACACCTCAAGCTGCTTCCCTCTCAACATTCATCAAATTGTCAGAGTTACCAGAGTTGATTTTCTCTTTCTTTTTTTATTACAAGCCCGATTTGCATATTATTTACATTCCTAATTATCAGCTCCCCCTCCCCTTCTTCGACACCTTGTTTATTTGCTTTGTTTAGTGAAGTATTTTAATAGAAGTTTAGTTCTTTCAATGTGTTTTTATATGTAATAAAAAGTGTAAATAAAATCCTTTTAGTTAATTCCCAATTAAAATCCTTTGCTCGTTTTAATTTTTTAGTTCATTTTAAGTTTTTTTTTTCAGAATATACATATTTTGTACTTCTTTTGATGTGACTCACGATGGAGAAACACATCATATTCATCTATCAATAGGTGGATCCACTCCGGGAAATATTCATTAATAAGGACTAAAGCCCTCCCTTCCCCTAGCTACACATCAAATTTCAAACATCCAAATATCTGAATCAGTTGTCCAGTTGAAAAAATAATGTACCATATTTTATCGTGTATAAGAGACTTACTTTCATATTGTATAAGAGACCCCTTACTTTTAAAGTGAACATTTTTAGTAAAACATGACTTCTTATACATGGGAAATTACGGTTAAAAAAAATCAAATTTATGGCATTTCTAAACAAGATCCGTATTCATGCCTTGGACTCAAATTTTTAGTTTTGCATCTAATTTATGAATAATTTTTGAAAGTTTAAATTCAATATTTTTCTTTGTCATGATGCAGCTTTGAACAAGTTTCATGAGAATTACTTTTCATTCAAAACTAAGTATTGTTGATTGAATGTATTATTTTTTGGGTTGCAATCCAAAAAAAATAAAAAGAATATAAATGAGTAGGAGGCACTTAAAAACCAATATGCATTCTAAATTTCAATAACAGATTTTTGAAAGATAAGGAATATAAAATTATCTTTTTTTTTTTTTTTGAAGACTTGACGTACAAGAATGATCCATTTTAACAATGATAAAGCATTGAAGTAGAATAATATCTAATGCAGTGGTCCTCAACCCCCAAGCCGCACAAGAATTAATTAGTTATTTCTGTTTTATTTATGGTCTAAGTCTGGAACGATAATAAATGGGGGACTTACTACTTTATCTAAAGACTCTAGGAGAACAAGAAAATATTAAGTATAAATGCAAATTACAAAAGATAATTGATTGTGTGGGGTAGTTGTTAATTATATTTTTGGATTGATAATTCTTAAATGACTCATCGGATTTTTATGGGCAACAAGCTACAATACCTACTACATGTTCTCGAGACTCTTTTGTTATTTGCAACCCTGTTGCCATTTTCAACATCCTATCTGTGTGAACCGGAGTTTTCTGCAATGATAGCTACCAAAACAAGGCAAAGGAGTAGATTGGACATAAGCAACACACTTTGTGTGTCATTGTCTGCCATTACCGCCAGATGGGACCGTCTCGTTGCAAAGAAACAAGCTCAGGGCTCCCACTGATTTAGCGTTATGGACAGTTTTTGATCTTACACATAATATGTTATATTGTTGGAGGAATGTGTTAATAAAGTTATACAATTGTCAAGCGTTAATCGGTCCGCAGTTAAAAAAAGGTTGAGGACCACTGGTCTAAGGTATTAAATATAAATGAAAGGATATTGTATCACAAATAATGAATAGAGTTCCATTTTGCATCGTTATGAATGGATACCTTTGTCCATTGTGTTTATGTTATGTATGGAAAAGATGTTGTCAGACTAATGAGTATTGAGATAGAGGGTGCAATTTATTTTTTACAAATAAATTTTCTATATTAACTTTACCTTGTAGAACATGAATGTTATTTAAATACTAATTTAACTAATTTATCATTAATTGAGAGAGAGTTAAAATATATGTACATTTTACATTTTATTTCACATTGCTGTTAAAGACTTTATTTATAAGATTATGTATATTTATGACAAGAAGGCAATTATTGCAGTTATTCACTGCTCAGGCATCAAAGCAAATATATATATATATATATATACATATATATTATATAATCTGGGAACATAAAAAAGTTCAAATTTTTTATTCCATGGACTATAATCAATTTTTTAAAGTAGGGTTGGCTGATTTTAATCGTAATTTAAATCAATTGATTTTATCAATAAATAATAATAATAATAATTTAAATCATATTTAGAAAATTAACCATGAACCAATCAAACGGTCAAAAAAGTTTCATCATTATAATTAAAGTACCGAAAATGCTCATGCGAGTTTTATGTACGGTTTATAAGTGCATTAAGACATGAATTTAAAGTGCTTGCAAAATTAAGCTTAGTAAGTATCATTCAATACATAACAAAGAGTATATGATTCAAGTCAACAAGAAAGCAAGCTTGTTTTAAAATATTGAAAAGAAGAAAAGAAGGAGTCATTTTAAGACCTATACCGCACGGTTTTTGCTAAAATGTCACTTAATATCGAGAAACCAAGGGTTGTTGTTTATCCAATAGAGCAATTTGATAAATTTTACGACTGCATATAGAGCCGATATGGTCTCTGAGAGAACGTCCATCTTTTTCATAGCCCCAGAGATTTATTTAGTGTCAGTTGGTTTTTTCCTGTAGTTAAGTTGCAATTATATTATTGGAGTCATTATTTAATTAATCAAAATATACTATTAGTACAAACGAAAGAGAATGTCTTCAAGAATATTTCAGATAAACTTGGTTTCTTGTAGACTTGACCCATATATTTTTAAATTTTTTTTAGATAATTCAACGATCTGGGGACCTCTCCACCCCCGTGGACCTCTTCAACAAGGGTCAACTTGGACAGAACTACATACATACACACACGAGATTATTGATATTTTGCTTTAAACTTGCTTCATAATAACTTGAATTTAGTTCATTCATCTATATTGACAAATTTACTGCCTGTGGTTCATGGATGCAGTAGGGGATAAGGAAATGTTCCTTCCCAGATTTACAACATTCACGATGCGACGCCCTTGAGCATATCTGTACCCTGACCTTGAAGTACAACTACAAGAATTGTCCAACACTCGGTTAGAGGCCCTTGATTTAATTAATTATTTGGATCATTTGTTGCAAATAAAATCTCGTCTCAAAACTGAGGGGAAAAAAAGAGTCAGCAACTTGTAATTGACGGTATTCTAAGTCCATACAAATCAATTTATATCATTATTTTAATATCTTTTGTTTTTTGATATAAAACCATTTTATTTTTAATATAAAAAAATCAAACTTTCAATTTGAGTTTCTGATTTTATCACCATTTTAATTTGTAAAAATAACTTTACAATTTATATATATATACTATAATAAGGTGGATGCATAAAAACCTCCCAATCCCCAAGAAGCGGCCAGCTTTGGCCAATAGGAGAAGGATTGTTTTCCATCAGGACAATGCTGTTAGGCTACACATATTGATATTGACTCGCCCAAAGCAACGGAAGTTTACTTGGAAGAAGGTTATAAATCATAATACATTCATTTTTTAGTCAAAACCTGGCATCAAGTGATTATCACCTCTTCCTCTCCATGGCGAATGGTTTTGTTCGTGAAAATCGACATTCCCAGTTGTTAGCCAATAGGAAGAAGAGCTTCTATGGAAGAGACATAATGGAATTACCTTCCAAATGGCAACAAGTTATTAATGAACAATACGGTGCATATTTGACATTAATCGGATCATTTTAACAATACTAAATAAAGCCTTTAATTTTATGCAAAAAATAATTGGATTTATTTATTTAACTACATTTCTATCTACGAATTTGACTGCAAATGGATTATATTTACATAAATAGACAAAGGGTTCTCATTTCTTCACCTGGAAGCTGAAGTTCATTGGGAGTTTTGAAGTGCTGTGTGTTTTTGTTTTGTTTTTTGTTTATCAAATTAAAAATACAAATCGTGCAAAATATGTTCCAACACTTTTTCATAATATTAATGGAAATTGTCATTCAATACATATTTGAGATATTCTTTTATATAAAAATTAAGTTTGATACAAAGCTACACATAATAATATTTCCATGATGATGTTGCAAGTTTTCAGTTATTTAACACATATTATTTACTTCTATATAAAGAGGAACGTTTGAAGCTGTAAAAATAGACGAAATTGAACATTTTTATTTTGAGGATTGTAACTTTCTAGTGGTTCATTAAATGGGTGAATTATTAAATGCTTGGAGTAGGGAAGAAAGACTTCATTAAGATTCTTCATTTTCAAATTAAATGAGGTTTTGTGAATATAAAAATGTAAAAAGATCCGACAAATTTATTAAGGCACTTGAATAAAACTCAGGATTTAAGAGTGGTTCTTCGAGTTCAATTATATCATAGTTTCCTGGTACAAAGTACTAAATTTATAGTGAATTACTCAAAAATTAAACATTACAGCCCTTAGTACTGAAGTATTGAAAGACTCTTTTATGGATTAATAAAATGATATGTTATCAATTATTATTAAGTAATTCGTTATCTTTTTATATCTTTAAAATAGATAAGATATATTTTTATATTGAAAGTAGGGTGTAACCTTAACGCTTTTATGCTCACAAAGACTGAAAATTGACGCTAAATATAATATAAGTTTCAAAAAATGGATATTAAGCCAATCATTATGTAGGAAACAAAAACCATTTGTAGAAGGGAAATTAACGGTCTAGTGCAAAATATACAAAAAATGTCGATATACAATTTCATCACCCTAGAGCAGTAATATATAATTGATATTGATTTAGTCGAACATTAATTAGTGGAAAGTATATTTATTATTATTATTATTATTATTATTATTATGATAATTTGACACTAAAACAATAAATAAATAAAGTCTTCAAAACATTTTTGAATTGTTATAAATCTTCTTTTTTTTCTTTATAATATTATTTGAGTGGACAACCACCACTCATTTCCGTATTCTTAACAGAAATGGAACATTGAGAGGAAAGAGGAGAATGAATCAAGTTAGTTAGAATTTAAGCTGCTGCCACAGGATGAGGCTTTAATTTAAATATGGAACCAAAGAAGACATGTTGAATAACAGGGAACTTTGAGAGTACTTCCGCCTTATACATTTTAATGAGACCAGAATTAATTTTTTCCCAGTTTGGAACGGCACTAATATTCCAGAGCTGGTTGGAATGTTCGGCAAAAGGTCCGGTTTTCACTTGTGATATGTAATGAATGCATGCGAAAAAGTGATAGTCCTCAGAGAGGGCTTCTGCGAGCTCATAGTTTGAAATTGCTTTGGGTTTGACTACCCGGTTCCCTATAAGCTGCGCTGCTCCCCAAATAAAAGCAACAAATTGATAATCATCCAAAGACCAGACTCCTTGTGAGCCTGCAGGCTCAAGCATATAATGTCGTTGAAGCTTTCTGCTGAGGTCCATGTACCTTTAAGGGGAAAAGGAGAGGTAATATGGATAATAAGGTGTTCCATTACGTTCATTTGCTCATGAAAGTAGGGAGGAGGAAATTTTAGATACATTAAATCATTAATGTATAATATAATAACGCAGTTATTTACTTCTTTTTTTTTGTTTGTTTGTTGTATACAAGTAAATGTACATTTGCTCTACTTGTAACATGATTTGAAAAAGAGTTTACATGCAAAAATTAAAGGAGAAAAAAAAAGGTAGAGATACAAGTCATAACAACTCATAATAATAATAATAAACTCTCGTTTACTTTTGAGCCTACGTACTTTAAAAGGAATGAGTCACTCAGTGCTGCAGGAGCAACAGCTGGAGTTAGTAACTTACTTCTGAAATAACTTTAATCCCACAAATTCCTTATCAGAGTCCCCAAAGACGCCTATTCTGAATAATGAACACAAAAACTGTACGAATGCCATTTCATGACCTGTTCCATAGTCGATCCGAGTCTCATCACCAAAACTGTGAATCAAATACACTGCAGCCTCTTTCCTTGCATTTTCTAAGGGAATTAAGTAGCGTAGAAGTTCCTCACTTCTCTATAAATATAACATCAACATTTTGTAACAAATAATGAATTAGGATTTATTGTATAAATCACCTCTCTGAGTCGAGTACACCAAATTCTGAATGCCTTGTTTCCGAAGCGTTGAGACTGTTCCTCCAGTGGGATTTCATCAATCCACTCACTCAGAGTTTCAAGAATATTAAAGCACATTGAAGCTGCTTTCCCAGGAGACTCCACATGGGAAATTTTTTTATTCTTTATACGATCCCCAATGTGGATTATGAATCCCAAGTACTCCTATGATTTGAAAAAAAAAGTACGTTACTAAAAAAAGTACTCTCATAATCATTCCAACATGATATCATAAGGGATTTGAGTCACGTGACATTTAATTTAAGAGTCCCATTTTGAGGATTCAACAACTACGGATTTATAACTATGTATGATGGATATGTTGAAACATAACACTACCTGATATGCTTCCGAATTCTCCCATTTTTTAACATCATCTATGCATTTGACTTTTTTTGTAGGAACACAGAAATCCAATTCGGAGACAGGGAATCCCGGATTGGTAAGGAGAGGATCTATTTCAGTTGACATTCGTCTTTAGTTAGTAGTCTTTAGCATTCAATTCTTCAACAACTGAGAAATTTATTTATTAACTCGCCAGAATCAAAAGATTGTCCAATAGAAACAGAGCCGTCTGCTTCCTCTGTTTTTTTTCCTTAGTAATTTCTCGCATATCGCAGCTTTTCCCCCCATAACTTACAAAAAATAACCCTCTTTTCTCTTACTCTCTCTCTCACTCTCTCTTTCCATTTCTCCTTCTTTCTCCTCCTCCTTTATTACAATCAAAACAAGCACTCCTCCTCACTAAAACACGCAACCTTTATTTCATTGTTATTATTATTTCATTTATAAAATTATTAATGTACCTTCTGTGCAGAAATATGGGGGATGTAATAGTTAAAGACATTCCTTCTCTTCCTCCTCTCTTATCATTTCTCCATGTAAAAAAAAAACAAGTTTTAAATTTCGCAATACAAATCTCTCCTCAATTATGCATATTAAATAATAATAATATTATAAATACAATTTTGAACCATCAGACATAGGTACAGAGTTAAAAGCATATGTAAAAAAGGACATGCTGTCGCTAATTTTCATTAAGATAAGATACTGTAATTCAAAAATGTGCATTTATAAATAATTCTTAGATTATAGTTGTTTAGGGAAGACCGAGAGAGATTCCACTCACAGTATTTTTAATTAAATTTCCAATGACTATAACCCAATGCAGTGACGTCATCAGTACTCTTTTTTAGAAAACTATACATCCCACTAACTAATATTTTATGTATTCTAATTATGATTGGATGGATCTTTCAATGCTCACATGAAAAGTTTTGTATCCATTGATTGACTTGTACATATATTTTTTTAATGAATTTATTCATCAATTTAAAGATCCGAGAAAGTCCTTGGAATTGATATAAATGAGCTAATAATAATTGAGAAACTTATAATTAAATGAAGTAATTAAGTAGTAATTTTGTTATGAAATATTTGGAATAGCTGAATTGTTTAATATTCATAGTCCGTGAAGAAGAATATAGATTAATTAATTTTTATTATGAAAATATCATTATATTTTAATTACAAATAAGTAATTAAAATGTGATGACTTTTGAATAGATTTTATATATACACATATTTTGTTAATTAGAAAATTAAACTTACCTTCTCAAAACATAAAACAATCTGTCCCTGTCCCCTCTAACCCTCTTTTTACACCATGCATGATTTCTAATATTATATGATCAGCTGCTCGAGTTGATTTATTTTGTGCTAGTCACTCAACCTCTCCTCTCGGGTTGTAAATAAACTCTTATTTTCACGTTGTATCGTTATTATTATTATTATTAGCCATGATTGGATCCATCCGAATGGTATCTCGTCTGAGACTCCCTCGTCAACTCCTGAGGAAGACGTCTTTCCGTCTGTTATCCAGTGAGCCAATGCCATTAGGAGCAATGGAAGGACCCTCTCAAAAGATAGTCGCAATCGTGGATCAAATTGCAGAATTGAATCTCTTGGAAGTCTCTGAGCTCAACAAAGCACTGAAAGGTAATTGTTGTATTGTAGCCTTTGATGACTCATTAATGTATATTTTAAATTGACAGAGCGACTCAACATATCCGATGCTCCCATGATGATGGCATCCGGCCCCGCGTCTGCTTCGCCCCCAGCTGAGGAGGAGGAAGAAGAAGAGGCGACTGCAGCCATTGCTGTTCAAACGAGCTTCACTCTTAAACTTCTTTCATTTGATGCTGCTAAAAAAGTACCTCTTATTAAGGAGCTCAAGGCACAAGTTGAGGGCATGAATTTAGTTCAAGCCAAGAAGTTTGTGGAGTCTGCTCCTGCTGTTGTAAAAAATGATGTTGGGAAGGAAGAGGCTGAGAAGATTAAGGCTGCATTGGAGGCCGTGGGTGGAACCTGCGAAGTTCAATAGAAATATTTTTGTTTTCTGTGCATTTCTAAATCCCATTTGAGTAAATGAGATTTTTTTTGTTTTTAAAGCCTTACCTACGTTTCATTCAGATACTCATGTCATTTCAGCTTTTTTTTTTTCGTTGAATATGGACGTTAATAATTAATTAATTAATATATCAATATAGTGGCTCGTTATTTTCCTCAAAATATTTTGTTTTGTAGAAGGATAAGTGATGATCCTTGGATGACATGGGATTTATTTCCATTTGAAGCATTACACAGGATTTGAGTTGTATTTGCTCATTCATGAAAGCGTTTTGATCCGTTCAATTATAATAAACATTCTTAGTTATACCTTTTTATGTGTATCTACCCAACTGTAACTTATTTCTTGAACATTAATTAATGTTTTTCATATACTTAGTATTTGTCATTAAAAAATATCTATTGATTGTCGTTGGGAACTAATTAAGTATTAATTAGTTAAGAGATAAAATTTTATAAGCAAACATATTAGTAGTCGTCCAAATTCTAAAGACTGGAATGGTTACTTAGGACTGGATACTATTAAACGTCTCATTTAATACTTTTATTCAAAACTTGCTGGTAAATAGTTATTTATTATTATAATTAATTAATTATAATTACTACATGGTGGCTCATAGAATACTCACTCTTTTCTGCTGCACATATCTTTTTTTATACCATAACAGTATCAATAATGAAGTCCTTACATATGTCAGTGTTATTCGAAAAAATGGAAAAGTGAGTACTCCATTTATTTATTAACCCCCTTGCCTCACCATGGATATTCTCAAATGCAGTTAAGTGTTTGTTAATACACTTTTTGGCTGTGTTTTCATCCCATATTTTATTCAGAATTATATATTAACAAAGACAAAACTTGTAATGAGCTTAAAGAAAATCCGAGGACTCAAACTGTACTCTATAAAAATATTTAAAAACATGGACTGTTGAGGAAAGACTTGAAATTCGACACGGATCTTAATACCAAAAACTTGGACAAACAATGTAGGAACTGTCTTTCACTTATGTGCATTACAATTGTTCAATAAAATATAATATATCAAATGACTTTGAGCCGAATGGCTTAGTTATTCGAATGGAGACTCAAGTGGAAAGATATCTATCAATTGAATTTTGAACCATCCTTCCTATTACAATATGTATTGCTTCTCAAACAAGGTGTCTTCAACCTTTTTTGGAGCAAGGACTGTTTGAACAAGAGATAAACTGACAGAACAGATATCTCCAAATTGTGCAATGTTAATAAGAACTGAGCGAAGTGTTTCTAGCTGTTTTCAGTTCATGAAATAAAACAAGACTATTCTTCTAACAAGAAAATTTCGTGCTTTTTGTCAAAAATCCCAAAAATACATAACATGGACATTTTAACCATGAGTCTATATAGTTCAATTTCATAGTGTTTTTTTAGGAAGAGGTTGCTTCAGAAAATGCTCAAATGCTTCTCAAATATGTTAAGGACTAAACTTTAACTATATTAAGGAATAAGATATTAGGTGTATTATTCGTTTGATAATTTCGCTACGTTTCCTTCAAATGATCCTTATCCTTGATATCTAAAACTACTGATCATCCAGATATAACATTTCGTAGCGTGGATGAGGAAGAAAGACAATTTTTTTTAAAGTGGTTGCTCCTGTTCTCTGGGATCCTTGGATAAATTTGGAGAACAAACATTTGTTTTAAATGGTTAAGCCGTGAAGAAGTTTCTTATCGACGAAACCAATGATTCAAAATGTCCTCTATTTCTCGGTCGAGTCATGAAGCCTACAAATTCGATCATTTCTCCACTTTCAATACTGAAGATAAAAGGTTTAAATTTGTTATTAGCGAACGTATGTAGAATTTGTCAGACATTTTCTTTCCCCTTGGCCATGGGGAGATCCACAGTTCTAAGACTACATATATGCTCATTACATGGAAAATGGAAACACCGGATGAAGCTCGATAACGAGCACCAGCTATCCTGTGGGAAACTTTGGAAGGAACCAGCTACTAGATAGTTCGATTAGTCTTGCCCCTAAATTGGAAAACCATCCAATAATTGTATTCATCTCATAACATCGACATACTTGCTTTTCACCATTTACTGTTCTGTATACTCTATAAGTTCCTTACGAAATTGTGTAACATTGTTATCACCATGGATGACTAATTTGATATGATATCTTCATTCAATGAATAGAACTAGCTTCTACACTTTTTAATATTACTTGACTTATTTAAATCGAAATAATTTGATTGTATAACATATTAATATACAATCTATTCTATTGATAATAATCGAATAATATTATCTAAGAATAGAAATCAATTTTTTGAGAAATCAAAAAGTACGGAAGCTAGTTCTACTGATTTCATAAATACACGGAATATCTAACTTCTCAATGGATTAATTTTTATAAACTTCATTTATATTTTATTACTCCTATTTGCAAATATGGAAGACAACGATATTAACATTAAATATTAAAGTATTGTTCAATTTATATTTTTTCATATTTGGAATAACAATTATTATTATTAAATCTTTATCCTTGTTTCATTTGGTTACTATTAGTATTTATCCTGTATATCTAACTGTTGGCCATAATAAAATGAAAAATCTATATATTAACAGTATTTCTTGTTCATTTTTTAATTAAATAAAAGTTTTTTACTTTTAATGCAGGGATATAACTATATAGAGAATTGATAAAGTAGTATTACTTATGTATTTGTCCTGGTTAATTTAGTTTTACCCAATAATCATTTAACAATTTACAGGAACATAGTATCCTTATGTTGTATGATACATCCATGAAAATTAAAATTTAACGTGTTATTATTCCCACAATTACATATTAAAATTTGTGTTAATGTTCTAAAACACAAAGCTAAATACAAAAAGTGTCAAAAATAACAAAAACCATTATCTTTTCAACCACATTTTTATATGAGTTAATTATAAGATCAAATGAGTTTCAACGAGAAATGAAGAATTCCGATTTTAAAATTTACTCCTCAGCTAAATTCAGAGCCTTTGGGGATTCTTCGTCTAATTAAAATGAGTTCAACTGTTTATCTTACATAATTAAATTTAATTACAACTATTAAAAATGTTAAACATTCAGTATAAGGATGTCACTACCAGCTGATGAATGAGTATCAGATGTTAAGATTATATTATATTAAGACATAATAAAGTAGATGATGGCATTTTATCTAACCGACTTGGTGTCAGGAGTACAGGGCATTGTTTTTAACCAAAATCATAAGAGACTATATAAAAAAAGTGATGGGCAAATATATTTAGAAATCTTCAACAACATTGATACAAATTCTAGAATAAATAGTCATACTCCGAGTGGAGGACAGTATATGCTTATTATATATATTCATTTGAAAATAAAATAACAAGGAAAGGAATTCAAGAAATCAAACGATGGATTCTTTAATCGGTGGATTTTGAGATTTTCAATAGTCCCCTACCATACTCAAGTCAAAAAGAAGTTTTATTGTTACTCAACATATTTAAGGAATCGCCTCCCATTAAATGTAAGAATTCCAACTACTATAGTTTAAATATAATTTAGCCGGATAATTTTATAATATTTAATCTCAATTTGCTTATTTTATAGAGGGTTAATGGAAAAAATTTAGTAATAAAAGTTGTAGAGCAGATAACGAACAATAGTGCTATGTTATTAACTTATTGACATTACACAATTGCCAACGTTTTTTCCTATTTTCAAAACTCACAAAATTTGTATTAAGTCAATAATTACAGAACTATATCTGTGGAGTTTAGATATGCTATTAAAATTAAAAATTGGATGATCGGTTTCTTGACTAATAGGTTATGTATTTCAAGAAGTCAACCACGGACTCTTAAAACTTCAAAAGAATACAGTCTTTAATATTCATAGTAACTTTTTTGATCTTATTATATAACTTTCCTCTGAATGACATTTTACAAAACGAACAATTCGATTTTAGCTCTTCGCAAAAGGATGACGCGTATCTAAAACACACATGAATATTTTGACGTGTAATTATGCAGAGATGTTAGTAATAATAATTGTAGTGACAACTTTAAAATAAATCATTTATTCCTATTGGAATCTAGAAAAATATTAAATTCAAATTTCCCGGTATTTTTTGATCATAGTAGTATTATCTATATAAGAGGGAGCACAAGAGTAAAAATTTATGATTAAATTCTTTTATTCCTCCGGTGAATGATTATATTAAAGCACAAAGTGCATGTAATGGACTTGAAAAAAAACACAACATATTGTATAATGTACATATATATTACATTAAATACGATCCTAGAAGTTTTATTTATACCCTCTAGTCCCTACAGAGGATGCACACGCTGGAATGCATCATCAATTGATAAGAAGCTTTTGAAGTTCCCCGCCTGGCACTATAAACGTTAGAATGACGACTTGAATAAATGTATACCTACATTCTGCAAGTCATCCAAATTACCTACATTTGTTCATATCTCATGGCATGGATCCATTAAGTACATGTCATGATTTTTTTTTTTAAAGTCTGTTTTTCTAACATATTTTTGAGGGCAAGAACGAAAATATTTTCTTAATTTATGTAGTTTAGAACAAATAGAGAGGGAACAAAGGATATTTATTCAATGGACAATGACCCATTTGATCTGTTGGAATAGGGGGAGGGGGGCTAGAAGAAGCATAAAAGTTGCAAATATATGCCTCTTCAGTAATGCCCGGCCAAAGCTTCAAATCCTTGGACTCTCTCGCAAACACAAACGTTTTAATATACATATTTATATTGAGTCAAAGCCCAACTCATTATCTGAGGAGTCATAGTACTAAGCAATATTTACATTTTTCTACCTTCACAAATTATAACAGAGTCTTAAATCAATAGCACCATAAGTTTATCTCCCACCTCCTCCTCGTCCAGGGATGTCAGTTTTGTAGAGAAAAATAACATTTTCTCAATTAGAAAAGAAAAAAAAACGGTTGGTACTTTTGTTATTTTTATTATTATTTTTTTTTGTTATAATTACTTTCCTGCACTTATTGCCAACTAATGACAATCTAAGGCCCTTCATGGAGCAGTCATACAAGTAAGTAATAAAACATTTCCCCCTCACACAAAATCATATAAGAGGCAGCAAGTGATGTTAACAAGGCAGTTGTTAATTCAATAAGCCCATAAGCCTTTAACTCCTTGCCCTCTACTAGAGTCGCATCCCCGTCTATGTTTATCACAAGATTTGCTACATTTTTATTAGTGACGTCTTTGAATGCTCCCATCAGTTTAATAAGCCTGTGTAAGCCCCTGGGCAATATTATGTAGATAAATCAGTAGTTGACTATATGGGAATAAGCAAGTTCAATATGGGAATAAACGTACAGATTTTGTTGAATGCCTACTTTCTCATCAGTCTATAAATTTACCTATCTTGTTGATGAACAAAACTAACTTTAATCTCCACATTTCAAGATCAATGGGCCGTTCACCACATAGAAGAAGATGCTTTACAGTCTCTAAAGGGAGCAATGTTCATGTTATTGGTTCCTTGGGGCTTGTTCATCATGAGGTAAAGTTTCAAAAAGGATACAGCAATGGAGTGGGTGCCTAAATGCTTAAGAAAAGCAAAGGATGTATGCATATGGAGGGCCAGTAGACCTTGGTATTCATAATTATACTCCGGCCCACTCCAGGATTGAAGATGTTTTGAAGGAAGAAGAGTTTTCAATTCACACAATTTTAAGACTTGGGCCTGACAGTCTTGCTAGTCTCAATCCATTTTTTTTACTTTCATTAATTATAAAACTTATTATTATGTTCAATTTCCTGAATATTGTTTTTTATTATTTATTCCCATATTGAACTTCCTTGTTCCCATATTGAACTTGAAAAGGTATTGATAGATAGATAGAAATTGCTGATATTCTCTGTGTATCCAGCATTATTCCACTAACATCATCAAACGCTGAGTTACCTCTTGTTGAGCTATGATCCATGTCCGACCATTCTTGAAAAGTAGTTCCATAGATAAAAAAAAATTGGCTTATGACTCTCAACTGATTTTGAGTCATTTTTTAAAAATCTCTTTTTAAAAGAAAAAGAAATGAGAAAAGATGAGAATTTTTTTTTTAAAGATATACCATTGATAAATACAAAGAGAAAACAGTATTATTATCTGATATTTCTATTGCTTTTTGCCATGCTACACAAATCATTTTATAAATATTTATTTCATGTCAAATATTAATTATGTCTCTACATACATATGTATGTATGTACTTAATTCCAAATTACATACAATCCATGTACATAGATTTATATGTACGGTTACACATTTTATAAGCAACGTTAAAGAGAACTGCAAATCCTTATATACATATATAACCAAATGTAATTGATAATTCACATGAAAAGAACTAATAGCAAATAAGCCTCATTCCTTGTATGTACAACAAATAATTTAATAATAAAATATATGCCATAAACCACACTTCTTACAGAATTTTTCTCCTTCAAGTTTTATAAGTTTTTATAAGTCAAATCATTGCAAAATGGAAGGGATTTGTTCATTTGTATCAATTCCTAATTAAATATTTAAAGATTAACTTATGTCTAGGAATGTAAATCATATGAAAATCGGGCTTGTAATAAAAAAAGAAAGAGAAAATCAACCTGGTTGTAACTCTGACAATTTGATGAATGTTGAGAGCGAAGCAACTTGAGCTGTCATGACGTTTTACTGAGCTACAAGCTGCTATCCTCCATTATATTTACAACAATAAATAATAACATAGATGAGAGGAAGAAAATAAACTGAAATTAATGTCAGGAAATTATATATTTTTAACTAATAATAATTATACGAGGACTTGAGCCCTTTTTGTTTACATTTATTGGCTTTATTTAACTTTAATGCATGTATTCCTTCATGCAAGATCTTGGCTATCAGGTAGATGTTCTCCCCTTAGTAATATTGGAAAAATGATTACAGCATTGGAAAACAAAAAAACCTGAATGAAGAGCCAATTCCACTTTTTTATTACATGCCCGATTTGCATATGATTTACATTCCTACTTATGTCTGAAGACATAGAGTAGAGTGTTATTAAATGTGGGTCTCAGTGCAAGACCAGTTGAGAGTCGCTATTCCACAAGACACCCTTACTACTAATATTATAGATAAGTACTTCAGATCACCTCTGGAATCCGTTCAGAAAAAGCTTTAAATATTTTTCATACATTAGAAACTTTCGACATTATTTTTTATTTTGGCTAAATTAAAGTATTTATTATTCTTATAAAGGAGGGTGGCTAATATATTCTGATTTTCAAAAATACATGTTCAGATCAGTTTAAAGGGAGGTATGAGGTCATATTTTGAAATTAATAAAATCATTCATTTATACGGGGACAAGATACATAATGAAGACATACACACAAAGTAGCGAAACAAAGACTTTGTAATCATTTTTTTTTTCTAAATTTACTTGGCTACAAGAGGGCTTTTTGTTCACTAGGGGGCGTTGAGGGTGCTTTGAATTGCACTATAACTAACAGGACAAGCTTTTTGAGATAAACAAAAATACTATATGTATTCTCCCTTCAGCTGTTTTTCATCTATTGACACTCTTTTGATTTAAAGCAGCTGACTCTACGTGTTATGAACTCACAAAGGGTGTTATTATTATTTATGATTTTGATATGTAAAAAATATATTAAAAAATCAAGGATTGCGCGCCCTTTTTTTGAATTTTTGAATGATAAACACGTATTAACGATTGATTTGTATATTGGTGGAATTTATTCATGTATAGTATGTCTAAATAATAACTCTGCCTAATATTAAAAAGTTAGCAACAAGGAAAATGCAACGGGTAGCAGCTACCAGTTGTTGTTTTTCCAAATTGGTCCTTTCCCTTCTGAGAGTGGAGGTTGCGAGTCTACAAAAAAGCTTATCATGTAACTACACAATATTTATGAATTCAACTTGTTAATTGAATAGTCTGCAAATATTAGGTATTAATATACCTCAAAAGTGACATCTTGTGAGGAAAAAGTTATCTTCTAGCCATGGAAATATTCCCGATATATATTTTGTCACTTCGTTTTTCTAACTTTCTGGTTCTGGTAAAGGTGGACCATTGGTCTATGATGACGTCATTTAGCAAATTTTGTTCCGTATAGTTCATTTTTTTTCAATTCCTTTTATTTTTGTCTCGTTTTCATATCATCAAATTTAGTTTCAATCTGGTTTAGTGAGGAAATGAAAAGTTTTCTTTAGTCAAATGAAGCATTAAAAAAAAAAATGCTTTGGCTCGCTTTTGGCTCACCGTATTGTCATAAAAGAAAATAGGGGACGAAAATAACACTAATTCCCTGGGATGGCGTTTACCCTGGATCCTTATACATCCATAATATTTAGAACTGGACCTAAAAGGAAGGTTAAAATTTAATTTTTTTGGGACTGATATATCCCTAATTTATATAATATGATTGTAGATTGTAGATGTTATGAAAAACAAACAAAAAAAAAAACAATTAGAAAAATACAAAAAAATTGTTTGTAAAAAGCAATTTTGATAATTGAATTTTCAAAACATTGTATGTAATAAATTACATTTGTTATATACATACAAATAAATTTATAATATCTCATAATCATCATTTAAAAAAGTCTTAAAAAGCCATTCTTATTATCTCACTAAAATAAATTAACTAGCGATGTACGTTCTACATATAATATAAATGTTCATATAATTGACTTACATATGTAGTAATAACATCCTAAAAGACAGAATTTTTCCAAAATCCACTAGATTGTTTCTTTTATAAGTAGAAAAGTTGGCTCTTTTGTACTTTAGCAAGTACATACATAGATATATTATGTGTATGTAGAAAAAGTCAGTTAGAAAAAGACATATATATATATATATAAGAAAAGAAAATATAATTGTTATACGACTCAATGACGAGTTGAAAAAAAAAACTCGACTTTATTAAAGTTGATAACTTTCTTTCTTAAGATGACTAAAACTTGGGGAAAGTATATTTTGAAAAATTTAAATTAAACTCAAATGATCAAGAATTGAAAATATGTGAGATGATGATTCATAGAAACGATCCTGAAAAAAACCCCCACAAAAAACAAGAAAAGGAGAAGTGTCTTTTTCATTTTCTAGCTATTTATACTTTTTAGGAGTAGACACTGACTTTTTATTTATTCTAAATTTTCCTACTTATAAACAAAGTTTCACAAAGGTTCGTTAACATATCTTTTAGATAATTGTCTATATTTTATGGTTCATACCTTTCTTAAAGCCATTATGCATGTGTACGTGCGATTTTGCCTTCTAAATGAATGTGATGAATATAATTTTTGCCAAATAGACGAATAATAATTTATACTGGACCGATTGATAAGTAAGAATGATCTTCATTTTTTATTTTCCTTCTCATCTGCGCCATTACATTTTTATATCATCAGTATTACGCATTCCTATCTATGACGTCAGTAGTACCAAGTGTTGCTGCTAGATGCATATTTAGCATGACTTTTCAAGGATCATTATTTGCTCCAAATCGCACTTTTTAGAGAATTAATTAAAAAATAATGATAATAGAAATTGTAGAGCCATTAATAAAGAAAGGTCATCTGCAAGGAACTGCATTTTGCCATAAAAAAATCCTAGCATTGTTTCCATGTACACATATTTGGATAGAAATTAATCTCATCTCTAGTTTTTTTTTCTTCCTTCTCGTCATCCTTTTTATTGAGTAATTCCTTATAAAATGGTAAAAACATTATAGAGAACATATCCTCTCTTTCATGTGTTTTCATTTTTTTTTAAAGAGGTAGATAAAATGGAAAAAAAAAATCGATTAATAAGAAAGTTGAAGAAAGATGAATGTAGTTGATATTTTATGTTATACTCTATATCCATCGATAAATATATATAAAATTTATTTAAACATTTATAAATCATTTGTAATGTTCAAGCTAGTGTTGAATTCGAGTAGCACTGGACCTCAATTCCTTTCTGAAGAGTGCTCAAACTCACTCAAAATATTACACTGGTCAAAAAATTTGAACTTTTACTAATCCTAAGGGGTTTAAGATTAATAAAAGTTATTTAGTTTTGTGTACTGATTTCTAATCTGTAACTATTTTTTCGAGAGAGAGTCCTAAGGTTTTTTGAGAAATCGGACCCTACTTTTTAAGCTTTTTGGCCCATTTTTCAACTTCAACTTCAATTTCAGCCTAGAAGAATACTCATTTTGTGCATTAAAAGATGATGAATCGCTAGGGATTTTAATACAAATTTCATTTCCAGTCTTTGTTTTGACCTAAGGGGGCTCTGAGGAGTAAAGGCAGCAGGAGTATGCCCAAAAGTCGGCCCAAACGTTTTGTACTTAAATAACTCCTTGAATATTACATAAAATGGATTAACAAGGAATACATTAAAGAGCTGAGACCCACTGCTTTCATACGAGATGTCTAGTGTTCAATAAGACTCCTTAATTAAGAATAAATTGTCCATCTAAATATGTAAACTTTCAGTCAATTTCGAGCAAAAATTCAAAAGAAATCAATGACTCACGGTAGAGCTACTCAAGTAGTCGCGTGCAGAAGGATTTCACTTGGTGTCTTAATTTAAAACTGAATAACTTTTATCATACTTATACCCCTTAGGCTTTTTAATTGCTGACCAGTCTAATTAGTCAGTGTTTTCATTTCATCGAGTTTGAGTCACAATTAAGAAAATTAGACTGAAGAACACTTTTTGAGAAAATAATAATTAATTAGATTCTTCAATCCCTAAAATGACTACTTTCAACAGGCTATTAATACATTAAGGCACAAAAACATTTTTAATTCAGACAAAATAGTATCCATATCGAACTCTCACAAAGGGCAGCTTTTCATGCATTCGCACAGGTATGTATGATTCAAATGACCTATAAGTGTGTTGATATAAAATAATCCTGACGAATAAACAAAATACTGAGACAATTATAAATGCAACACACATCTCAACTAAACCTCTTTGTTCTGATCCTTCAAGTATCTCAAATTTCCTCTGTGATGGAGTGTGTTTTTAATTTTGTAGAGCAAAATAATAATCATTCAAAAGTTAAGGGCTAAAATAATGAAAAACTGACTCCATTATGGCACAAAATTATGTCTCCTCTAAAAAAATGACTTGTACCTTTTCTCAAAATCCGTTTTTTTGTGTAGAGTAGTATCTCAAAGACAAGTTGACGAAGAAAATGTTTAATATTTTACTTCTCCACACAGTAACTGTCATCATATCATACAATTATTGTGATTTAAATTATATATCTCTAGCTTTTTTTGATGTTTAAGAAAAAGGGTCTGTTGCAGTTACGGTTTGCAGCTGGTCTATCCTACTTGTAGATATCGTAGAGTAAATGAGTAAACAAACGACCAGCTGATACAAAATATAGGTTAAAATATGGATTTTTGTATATTATTTTTATAATGGATCGTGAATCCTTCAAAGTCACCATTACTTTTTTATAAATGATTTGTCCAAAAACAAATAACTACAACAAAATGAGAGATGAAAAAAACTTTGCATGTCTTTATCAAATTACTCTGGCAAAAACACACACACACACACAAAATCAAAAAACAAAAGCTACCCATCAGATATGATGCAATTTTTATTGATCATAGAGGAGATTATACATATATGTACAAATAAATAAATAAATAAATATCATTTTGGCTTTTTATGCCACACACGAATATCCTTTATAACATGGGTTATTTTTTTTTACTAATATTATATATGTAGTATTGATTATGTAAGGCCAAGGATTTAAGGAGGGGCTCTCTCAAAGTATCTTTGGCTAAGATTTATATATATATATATATATTATTTTTGGAGAGGCTCACTCTCAAGTATCAACCTACTACAATGAAACCATGGCGAATTTTTCACACTCCATTCAGACAAACCATATCAAATTGCATACGCCCATTTATTTATTAGAATATTTGTAGGCTATAGATGTCTCATGGTTTAAACTTGTTGTGAACTCATATGATGCACGATTTTCAAAAAAAAAAAACCAAAAAAAAAATGATATAAGGTGTAAATATTGCCTTTCATTCAATGAAATTTCTTTGCTTTGTGGACTAAATAACTACACAAGGAGTTTGTACGTTTGTTGTTCATATCACTTTATAACAAAATCAGGTGATTTTAAAAAGTGAATGTTTACCGCACTCACCTATTGAGAAACACTGACGTAGAGGGCATTTTAAAAAAGAGTCATAACTGGTAGTGGCCGTGTGTGTGCGTGCGGGAGGGGGGGGGGGAGTATTTTAATCCCCCATATTAAGGACCGATACAACTCTACTATAGAATCAGGAATGTAAATAATATGCAAATTGGGTGTGTAATATAAAAAGAAAGAGGAAATTTGATGAATGTTGAGAGGGAAGCAGCTTGAGCTGTCATGACGTTGTACTGAGCTACAAGCTGCTATTCTCCTTTATATAATATACAAATGAAGACATCAATAATAAAAAATAACATTATGTATGTATACCATAGATGAGAGGCAGAAAATTAACTGAAATTAATGTCAGGAAATTATATATTTTTAACTAATAATAATAATTATACGAGGACTTGAGCCCTTTTTTGTTTACATTTTATTTGCTTTATTAACCTTAATGCATATATTCTTTCATGCGATATCTTTACTATCAGGTAGATGTTCTCCCCTCAGTAGTAATAAAGGAAAAATGATAACAGCTTTACAATATCAAAAAGTACTGTTACAAGTACCAACTCCACAAAACATCACTTGTGGGATTTTGTATATTTTTTTACATTCCTAACTATAGGCCTTCAGACATAAGTTTGCTTTTAAATATCTAATTAGGTATTTATACAAATGATCAAATCCATTCCTTTTTGCAATGATTTGACTTATAAAAACTTATAAAACTCCACAAATTTTATTATAAAAATATTATGTATGTAAGTCATTTTTGCATCATGTTCTAACATGAAAGATCCATGTAAGGTATGGTATTTATGAGTATCAAAATAATACTATCAATGGACATTAAGTATATACTGTCTTGACTGAATAGTGGATATCATAGTGGTAGGCAAAAACAAGTGAGTAGACAGGAGCAATTCATCATTCAATCTCAAACAAAATTAATATTTCTTTCCTTGCATTTTTCCAATATTTTCATGAATGATAAAGCACATACTATGTATATTCATTGATATGTAAAGCTTTTATTTAGGCATACCCTATATCAGTATATGTATATGCAATATAGAATGGCCATATTTGCCCTCAAAGGTGTACGTGTATATACATATACCACCACTTAAGTACTTGAAAGTACATGGGCACATTAAATACTTTTGAGGGAAACATAGGTATTTACGAATCAGTATTTCTATGCCACATATGGGTTGGAGATACTATTTAAATCATCTAAATGGAAATTCATTCTGTTCAACAATCAATTGCAAGTTACTATAGAGCCTCTTTTTTACTCACACACTAGTGATTGATTGCAAAATAAGCCAAAAGTGACTTCAACTATGTTGAAGGCATATAGTAATTATTATTATTATTATTATCCAACAAAGACGACAAAAGTTTGACAAAAAAAAAATCTAATTTTTTTTAATCAAATGGCTTCTATAATGGTGATAAAAAACCCCGAAACTAACTGTTGAATGTATGAGGGTTTTTTATTATGGGTGTAATGGGGTTATGTCGTGAGACCATTGTCCCCAAGATTTTTAACCCTTGAATGATTTCTCTTCAATTTTTAAAAAATTCCCTCACGACGAGCTTTTTGGGATAAACAAAAAAAAAAAAAAAATACACTGTATTCTCCTTTCAGCTGATTTTCATCAGTTGACTCTTTTGATTTAAAGCAGCTGACTATACGTGTTATGAGCTCAAAAAGGGTATTATTATTATTATTTCTGATTTTGATTTATACAAAATATATTTCATCAAGGAATTCGCGCCCATTTTTTGAATTTTCGAATAGCAAACAAGTATTAAAAATTGATTTGTGATTGGTAGAACTTATCAATGCACAGTAGATCTAAATAATAACTCTGCCCAATATTGAAAAGTGGGCAACAAGGAAAATACAGAGGGGTAGCATCTACCAGTTGTTGTTTTTCCAAATTTTTCTTTTCCTTTTTGTGAGTCGAGGTTGTGAGTGAACAAAAAAGCACTTCGTGTATGTGACTTACAAAATGGCTGATTTATACAGGGTGTCCCAAAAAAAAATGTATACAGATTATAAATATTTGGTAACTAGGTATGGAATTAAATTTTCAAATCATCTGTCCATCACGTTATGCAAACTTGTCATTCGAACAGTTCTTGAGTCCATCCTCTTAAATGTCAATGATCTAGTATAGCGAGTGGGTGTTTAGAACAATGTGAGGGAAATGCAGATCGTGTAGAGTAGTATTCAAGTTAAATGGGTCAATAAAACACCAATATCGCCCCTATTAGGGACTTGAGAATCCACGTGTTACTGCGTAATCCATGGATAACAATAATTAAAGCGCCCAATGGGCAAAAATATCGTTTCATGATGTGTACAATTCTACAGCTCGGCGTAGTTAGGAGTGTCTGGATTGAAATGGGCATCATTTATACCATAGAACAGGCAGTATAAAAAAACAAAACCCAATAAAATGATTCTTGTGGTAAATATTTTTACAGTTTAAAATAAGAAAAATTTAATTAAATATCAAGTTTACATATAAACTTACCTATTTCTAATTTGTATACATTTTTTGGGGACACCCTGTATAATGATGACGTCACGTGTAAGCACTATATCTATTTAAAAAAAAAAACTCTTCTCCAACATGTGTCTTTCTAAAGGAACTTTAGGTAGTTTCAGGTATGAATTGATTATCATGTTGTTGAGACTGAAGGTAAATGGGCTCGGTTTTAAAATGTAGGATAATTGGAACGTCTAAGGCCAAATATGGACATAACTTCATCATCATACCATTTTCGATTTGTAGGTATAACAAAACCTTTAAATATATTTATATATATATATATATGTATAGTTCAAGATTTATGTCGTCTCGTGAGGTTATGTAATTGTTGCTTAAAAATGGCTGATAATGTCTACATAACTTTAAAAAAAAATCATACAATTTAGTTATATAATTAAAGTGGAACAAAGTTTGGAAACGTTAAGTAAGATCCAAGCTTTTTGACCCTTCAAGACCAAAAATGTCTTTGCAGGCTCAAGTCTCTTTGTCAATATATGCAAGTCACTCTTCATCCCAAAAACTTAAAGCTCCCTTATTTATAAAGAAATATCTTTTTTAAAATAAAAATTCGGTAATCAAAATAGAATAAAAAGTATTTTAGAGTTGTGTGGGCTTCTCAAGTTACTCAAAGTGTTTGCTATCGATAAAGATGGTAGTTTATGTAATAGTATTAAACAAGGATACAAATTTTGACATGAATATTTAACAATTTTTATAAATCACATATTTGATAAAATTCATTTTTTTTAATCATTATTTTGGGAAAATTATAGAGCGTGCTCACTGGTTTCACATTTTATAATACAAGGAAACTTCCTGTAATGGCTTTAAAAATGAAAAAAAGCCACACAACTTAAATTGCCCCCTATAAAAAAACAACAACTTAAAATTCTCTCTTTTTTTGGAAGGGAGACAGACAGATGCGTTAATGCAGCAGTAGTTTTCAACCTTTTTTTGTAATGGAATCTACTTTGAGTTTTGCTAACCAACAGTGGACAATCTCAAAGAAGTTTAATCATCTTGACTATGTAAACTAAAATCGTATATAACCATAATATTAATATGATATTTCTTCAAAATTATCTTGGAGCCTACTTTTAATTACACTCGTCAACAAATTTGAACTTTCAAAAATCCTAAGGTGCATAATCAAAGTTATTCAATTTTGAACGCCAATTTCAAATCTGCAGTTTTTTTTTTCAAGAGTCCGATGGTTTACGAGAAATCGGACCCTACTTTTTGAGCTAATTTGGCTCATTTTCCAACTTCAACTTCAATACTCATTTTGTGCATTAGAAAATGATAAATCGCTAGTGTATTCCAGTCTTTGTTTTGATCTAAAAGGACTCCTGGGGACGTAAGGTGCCGGAGTAGACCAAAATCTCGGCCAAATCCTTTGTTCTTAAATAAATCCTTGAATATTACATGAAATGAATTAATAAGGAATGCAGTCAAGAGCTAAGACCCACTGCTTTCAAACGAGATGTCAAGAGCTCGAACAGAACCTTAAACTTAGAAGAAATTCTCCATCTAAATGTGTAAATTTTCATTCAATTTCGAGCAAAAATTTGCTAGAAATCAATGATTCACGGTAGAGATACTTAAGTAGTAGCGCCTAGAAGGATTTCAGCCGGTTTCTTAATTCTTCTGCCCGCTACTTGACACTACGGTTACCTTCTATTTCAATGTTACCACGACTGGACTAAAGTACAGGGTGTCCCAGTGGTAAACCTGGTGTTTAATAAAGAGTTTTATTTTCAGTAAGATGTGTAGGCACCCCCCACATTACCATCACAATGTTAGGTCCTTTCTTGATGAGGTTTTTGCCAAACAGGTGGATTGATCAAAGCCGGTTTTGTTAAATATCCTCCCCGTTCACCTGACCTCACACATCTCGATGTGCTGTCCCTATGGGGATACCTAAAAGACAAAGTTGACACTACAAAACTTGCAACAGTTGCTACTGAATTGAGAGAAGCCAATGGATAATTGAATGCACCGTAATGCCATGATAATTTTTTCATAATATGTGCGATTCTATTGCTTGGCGTTGTCAGGAGTGCCTGCCTCAAAGTGAACGCGGGATTGAGAACAAGCAGTGAAAAGGCCATACAAAAAAAAAATGATACTTGTAAATATCCTTACACTTTTGACAATATAAAAATTCTAATTAAACTCCACGTTTACAATTATTTATAATGTATATATATATATTTTGGGGATATAGACCATTAATTTTTTTTCAATTTAAAGTTTGCAGGATCCTACCATCATCATTCTCACCTTCAAGAAGGTGATGAAAGGTTTTCAAAACTTCATGTAGACAATTCAAAAAATGAAAAAAAAAAAGACTGTAGTTTCAGGGGGTTTAATAGAGCACTTTCCCTTGAATGAAATAATATTGTACTTTATAAAAAAACAGTTCATCTCTGTCTGAAGGATCTTTTTTATGACACATTAAACTATTACGTGGATACATATTTAACTCTCAGACTAACCCAACACTGATATCGTGAAAGAAAAAAAAAGATGTAGAATGAATAAACAAACAAATGAACACAAATCAAATGATGGCAGCTGAAAGGGAAGATAAATAAGGGCCTTGAGATCAAATTTGATATAAAATCAAATTCCTCATAGTTTTTGACACCAACAAGTAAAAACAAACCACAACCGTCTCCTTTGACAATAAAAAGTTTCTTGAATTCTACCCATCTATGTTTGTATATATTATATTATATATAAGTTACATACATAAGCAACCTTACATTTATGTATGTACATACATATATACTTCATCTGTAATCTCCATGATGAAGAAACAAAAATAATATATTTATATATATATATATATATAAATAAATATGTGTCAAAAACATATGAAGAACCCATACAAAAAAAAAAAACACACTCATCAGACTCTTCATCAAGCTTCTACAAAAAATAAAAATAAAAAAAAATAAAAATGTATAAGAAAGATTTATATACACACACATATATAGGTATAGAATGAGCATAGTGCTTCATTTGTAAGTACTGACCAAGTCACAGATTTCTTTTATATATATATGTTATGTACAATCAACTATGGACAAAAAATATCGGGAGTTAAAAAAAATCTTTATATTACATATATATATATATATATATTTACTCATCAAAATTCATTATTTCATTATTCCCCTCTAAAGTCGTTTCGATGCAATGCAGAATTCCCAATGTTTTTGACAATTTTTAAAGGAGTTCCTAAATTTTTTATTAAATCCCGTATTACAGAGCAATAACTTCTGAGTTTTAGAACTGCTATTAATATTAAAAATTGGATGTAATAATAATGACTAAAATATTCATTGTGACTTTTTTGGTTTGCATAACATTTCTCACAATTGCATTTGTGTTATCATATTTCAGACATTTTAAAAAAACGAAAAAATTCCATTTGAGCTCTTCACAAAAGGACGACGCGGTTCTCAAACACTATTGAAGTTTTTGACCAGAAATTACACACAAATGTCAGTGAGAGACAGGTGTGCCAACATAAAAAATAACAAAAACATTTTTCCCTATCAAAATCTTCAAAAATAAATAAATTCAAATTTCCCGGTATTTTTTACTCATAGTAGTATATATATAAAACATATATAAGAAAGAGTGTTCACATATCCGTAAGCAGTTGGTAATAAAGATTGTATACCAAATACCAACATGCATATGTGGGTATACATATAGCGGGTATATACATACATATACATTGTGTAAATGACTTTTGATGATGACTGACAGATAACATATATATATATATATGTAAAAAAATGAAGGCACGGAATTAAAAAATTTTTATGGTACAAAGTCTATAATATACACGAGTTACCCATTAAGACTGTCATTCGTTGAAATGTTATATATTTCATTTACAATTACATATATATTCATATGTACATATATATATATATATGATATGTACATATATATATATATGTACATATCATTATAGCACTAAATTTGGTAGATTCTTATGTAATTTAAACTTAAATTTGATACACTCCTGTTACCAATCTGCAAAATTGGTGGGTTCTTGACCCACAGTCCTTTTTATGAATAATTATATATATATATATATATATATATATATATATATATATATATATATATGATTTGTTGCAATGGTTTAATGGTTCATTTCTTTTACAGATTCCTTAATGATTTTTCAACAGAGGTGACTATGAGCTAGCTAAATGTGAGTTTGACCGAGTGCATATTCAAAAGAAAGTAATTAAGACGTATATTCCATAAAATTCATCTCAATTTCTGAAATTTCTGAGGGACACAAAGTTGCTATCAATTTACCCTTGTGTTAAATGAAGACAGAAAAAACACCGTACTAAAAATGAAGTTATAAGCTTTTTTTTTATGCCGGATTCATTATCACTTTCTGTTCTTTAGAGCAGTGGACGTCAAAAGAGCGCCGAGAACGCATGTAGTAGGCATTCTAGCTTGTTGTAGCAAATCTTAATAATTATAATTATAATCGTGAATCCACTGTGTACTCAGTAGGAACTTTATTAGCACATTGCTCTAACAATATAACATATTTTAATATCAAAAACTATACGTAACGCTAAATCAATGGGAGCCCTGAGCTTGTTTCATTGCAACAATATGCGCACAGAACATGTTGTAGACATTGTAGCTTGTTGCCCGTGAAATCCGAAGAGTCAATTAAGAATTATCAACGACCCCATACAATCAATTATCTTTTGTAATTTGCATTTATACTTAATATTTTCTTCTTCTCCTAAAGTCTGTAGATGAAGTAGCAAGTCCCCATTTATTATCGTCCCAGACTTAGATAATAAATAAAACAGAAATAACTAATTAATTCTTGTGCAGCCCTAGTACTGATTAATCCACGGACTGGAGGATTGGTGACCACTGCTTTTGAGTACTTCAAACGCATGAAAATAATAATTGTAATTAATTTGTGTTAAATCCTTTAAATGACTGCATATATATATATAAATACATATGTATAAAAATATAAGATTTTCCTTTTAATCAATTTTACTAATCGTGTCTATATTATTTTAAACTTATTTAGAGATTAAATCATATTAACTTATTATGAGATTACTGCATTTAAATCTCGGAACGGTAGAAGGAAAGTCGTTTTGTGTCTATATGTTGTTAGTATTTAAATTAAGTTTTTCTTCAAGTAAACTCGAGATTTGGGCAATGAGAACCATGAATGCAGTAAAGTCTAAATATTTCCTTGCATACTTTTAATAGAAATAATAAATGATTATATTGAAAGATTCACAATTAGTTCATTGGAAAGTTAAGTAACAATTAAATACATATACCGCATCATTTGCAAAGCAGGAATTGCAAAAACTTATAGGCAAGTCATTTTTATATATGTATTTCACCTTTTTATTTAATAAAGCCCATATAATGAAACATTAAAATGCAGGTCAAAATATGCAAATATATATATATGGTATATGTATATAGAGCTGTAAATCTCAACCATTTACTATCGAGCAGTTTTTGTGATTGGTTGGTAGTTGAAATTGGTATTTCTTTATTTTCTAAAGCTGCTATCATTAATCGTTAATTCTTAAGAGGAGTTCTTGTATCTGGAATCCTTGATATAATATCATTTTTGAATAGATATGATGAATATGTGTTTATTTCCGATTTACCCCTCACTCTAAAAGAACGACAGTGTCTTCCCACGACAACCTTCTCCTATCAAACAAAAATACTTTGTATTCTCCCTTCATCTGTTGGCCCCTTTAATATGTAAAACAGCTGACTCCACATATTCTGTTTTAGATTTCTAGCGAATTATTTTCTTGAAGTTAAATGAAAATTTACACAATATTTAGATGGACGATTTCTTCTTAGTTGAGGATTCTTATCGGACGTTTAACATCTCATTTGAGAACTGAAGATCTCAGCTCTTGAGTACATTCCTTATGCATCCATTTATTGTAATATTCAAGGAGTTATTTAAGTACAAAGGACTTGGCCTACTTTTGGGCCTACTCCCGCCGCCTATACCCATAGTAGTATCTTTAGGTGAAAAAAAGACTGGAAATTGAATTTGCATTAAAGGCACAAGCGGATCATTGTTATCTAGTGCACAAAATGAGTAAGTATCCTTCTAGGTTTAAATTGAAGTTGATGTTGGAAAATGCTAAAAAAGATTACAGATTTGAAATCAGCGTACAAAACTGACAAATACATACATTGACAGGGATAGAAATGACCCAATTATAATGAACCAAAGGTGACAAATTACATAAATTTAAATGACGCTTCTCTTTGCGGAAATGTCACCCCTTTAATGGAATTACATAAATTAGGTGAACTCATGGAAGTTGCGTGAGTAGTTATAAATAGACAAGGGGCAACTCATTAAAATTCAAAGAAGGATTTCAGCTGGTTTCTTAATCCTTCTGTGCGCTACTACTTAAGTAGCAGTTGTTTTTTAGTATCTCTACCGTGTGTCATTGATTTCTAGCGAATTTCTGCTCAAAATTATTTAAATACAAAGGATTTGGCTTACTTTTGGGCCTACTACTACCGCCTATACCCCTAGGAGCCTTTTTAGGTCAAAACAAAGACTGAAAATGAAATTTGTATAAAATACACTAGTGGATCATCATTTTTTAATGCACAAAATTAATATCCTTCTAGACTTAAATTGAAGTTGAAATTGCTTAAATTAGCTTAAAAAGTAGGGTCCCATACCTCAAAACCTTAGGACTCTCGAAAAAAAAATATTACAGATTTGAAATCAGTGTGCAAAACTAAATAACTTTTATTTAACTTATATTCCTTAGGATTTTTGACTCTTGACCAGAGTATTTAATTATAATTATTGATTTTTATTTTGGTAAAATTTATCCATGTATAATAACTCTGCCCAATATTAAAAATTATGGTTTGTGGAATTTTTTCTTTCCCTTTTGAGAGTCGAGGTTGTGAGTGAGCAAAAATATTCTCTTGTCCCTTGTAAAGATATAAGAGAAATAGCTCATTTAGTAAAATGTTTCCCTCCAAAACATTTATCAAATTATTGTCAGGATTACCACACACCATTCAGGGTTATTCATTATTTTTAAAGGTCTCTTTATTGGTGCAATCTGATGGACATAAACTCAAACCCATTTCAATGCTATCAAAAGATACTCTTAGGGGTGAACCAAACAAACAAACAAATAAAACAGTGGGTTCAGTAAGGTGATGAAGATCCAACTCAGACTCCTTTAAAATCTCAGAAAAGGTTGAAGGAAGGAATTCCATGGTGGGTCAACTTGTTATATGACCTCCTTTTAAGTCCAGATCTTAACCCCTTGGATTATTTTGTGTATTCTAGTTATCTAGAGTCGAAGGACCATTTTTACAGGAATTTGTAATTTCTCTATAGAGCCATGGAAGACAAAGCCTTGAGGGAACTTTATAGAAAGTTGATTTGTGCAGCAAGCAGCTCATTCCAAAGTTTATTCATCGAACGTAGTGACTAATAGTGAGAGTGGTTATATTTCGAAGAAGATATTCATGAAAAACAAACTTGAAACTTTTTATTTTAATCATTAATTATTTCCGAAACTTAATTTTTGTCTGATTAATTATATTGTGTGTAAATTAATACCTTTAAAACTTATTAATAACTCTGTATATAATAATAATAATATTTTTTTTTACCTACAGGCAGTGCAAATTATTTACAGCTCTAGATATATATATATATATATATATATATATAACTATAATTAATATTTATTAACATAATTGGTAGTATTAATTATAAATTTCTCTCATTCCTTTGTTCATACATCATTTATATGTCTCGGATGCACACACATTTGGAAACGCACAAACATGAAGAAACACATATTAGTATAATTATTCAAACAAGCAAGGTGAAGAATATCTGTATAAAAAACTATGCATAGTGACTAATGATATAAATGCAGATCCTAGATTCAATCAGGGGGATTTTCTGAGGGGATGCATGTGTGTTTTATGACATGGATTTAGAGTTTATTTAGGAGTCTATTAAAAGTTCAATACTTGGAAATTCACATATACTATAAATAATCCAAGGTTGTAAGAAATTCCTTCCATCTTCTTGCTTTAAAAGAATTTAATTAAAACTTACAGCAAGGAAGGAAACAAGCAAACAAACAAACAGACAATAAAGCAAGCACACAAACACTTGCTTCAATTAATTTATGAATGTTTATTTCTACCGTTTAAAAAAAAAAGAAAGAAAGAAAGAAAGAAGCTCACATCTTTAAAGTGATAAATTATATATGCGTGTACAATTAATACATATTAAGATTCCATGAGAGCAGAGCACAAGAAAAGATACAAGCTCCCAAATTAGTTTAGAATACAGATCAAGGAAATAGCAAAAGGATTTTAAAAGTATAATAATTATAATTCTTATTGTGTACATATTGTGTACAAGTCTTAAAACAGCATCTACTGCTGTTTTAATGCTATTCGTAAAATTATAAATATCAAAAAAACAGTCTCCATATACTTTGGATGATCAAATAGGTGCCATTTGATCTCACCCAAATCCTCATAAAATATCTCAAACTATAAACTACATAGACAACTTCAAATTCCGCCTCTTAAGCCTTCAAATCCCATTTTGGTCTCAAAATCAGCAAAATCAGTGACGTTTAAGCAACCTCAAAGGTCAAGTTATTGATAGTGTCTCCTTAATCCTACTGGTTGAGAGTGATCCTTAGTCAAACAAAGGGACTCGAGTCATATTAGTTGAAATGCTGAACGGCTTGATATGACGTCATCATTTTGAATGTCGGCCATCTTGGCATAAATAAAATGGTTGTTAAGTTAAAAAACCATTTTTCTATTATATATATATATATATATATATATACGTACAGTAATTTTAATTTTATTTTCTTCCAGTTGGAAAGCCATTGGGTGAAGTTTCCTTAAGATTTTTTCCTATAAAATTTCTTCATTTAGTTTAATGACTGCGTATATCAACATATTCCCACAAGAGGGCGTAGCTTTCCATCTATTATGCAATGTGTGACGTAAGTAAAAATGTTTTATTGAATGGCTATAAGGATGAGTCAAAGGAATGGTTTGCATAATGAGTAACTTAACAGCTCCTTAGTTCCATCTGAAGTTCTACTTTGGTCAAAAATAGTTTAACGTAGAGGAAAAGTTGAAAACTTTTCACTAACAGCTTGCTTAGACAACCACGAACATTAATATGTAGATCCTTCTATAGGGTTGGTGTTTTACTGTAAAAATATCCCATGAAAGTATTTTATTATTTTTAATTTGACAATTTTGGAATGTGATTTAAGACTTGTTTTCTTTTACTGAATTGAACCTGAGCTTCTGCAGTTGATGAGACTTGACTTGATTTGAAGTTTCAATAACTCGTGGCTTTACTTGGAGTTAGTATACACAGAAAAGATTATAAAAGCAAAGTCATCTCTTCTTTTGATTGTTGTTGCTTAGACAAATGGAACTATAAATCAAGACGTCACATTTCAGATGACATGAGAAGAGAAATCCAACGCTGACACAAAAAATACTCTTTAAATATTACAGTACAAGAGATGATACAATGATAGTATTTTTACTATATCTCTCAACCTTTGTTTCCTCCAAAGACAGATCTAGAAAAAAATTTGACCAATTTTGTCACATTATTTCTAACTGTTGGAATATTCTTTATTTGAATGACGATATTTTATGTCAATTGAAGAAATAGGACGTATTTTAAATATTCTTTTCGTCTAATAACACGTATCAACAGTCAAAAATCCTAAGTATGATATAAGTTTTTCCGTTTTGCACGCTGATTTCAAATTTATAATTTTTTTTTTTTTTCGAGAGTCCTGAAGTTTTCGAGAAATCGGATCCTACTTTTTGAGAGCTAATTTGGCCCATTTTCAAACTTCAACTTGTGCATACAAAAATGTTGATCCGCTAGTGTTTTTAAGCAAATTCCATTTCGAGTCTTTGTTTGTACCTAATAGGACTCCTAAGGGTGTAGGGGACGGGAGTAGGCCCAAAAGTTGACCAAAACGTTTGTACTTATATAACTCCTTGAATATTACATAACATTGATTAATATGGAATGCATACAAGAGCTGTGACCCCAATTGTCCATCTAAATGTGTAAGCTTTTATTCAATTTCGAGCAAAAGTTCGCTAGAAATCAAAGACTCACGGTAGAGCTACTTAAGTAGTAGTAGCGTGCAGAAAGATTAAAAAACCAGCTGAAATCTTTCTGCGTGCTACTACTTAAGTATCTCTACCGTGAGTCTTAGATTTCTAGCGTGCAAAACTGAGTAACTATTACTTTACTTATTATACCCCTTAGGATTTTTTTTTTTTTTTTTTGTAAATTTGTTGACTTGTGTAATTAATTTCTTTTCATAATCAATTATCTTTTCTTCTCTCTACACAAATCCAAATAAATAGCGTCTATCAAATAAATGGCTGTATTCAATGTATCTACGTATATAAAGCAGAGAGATGAACCTCACTCGGCAGAGTAATCTATCAAAAGAGTCGCAACAGTTTACCAAAAAAAAAAAAAAGTTTATAATATTTTATTATTGTTGACCAACTCTTTTGTGCTTTCATTTCAATTTTATTGTGTTTTTGTTTTTGTTTTTGTATAGGCAAATCAATCAGTAAAAGAACTTTGCTCTCTCATCCCTGTGTGTTTTTTTTTTTTAACAAAAACAATAACAACCATTTATTATGTAGGTATATTTAACAACTTTTTAACACATTTCGTGCTTCTCAACTAAAAGGAAATAAATACTTTTGTTTATGGACAGAAGATTTTAGGAGGTAGAAAAATGAAGATTTATTTCCATATACAATTCAACCATGAAAATATTTCGTCAAAATTAACACTTAGTTAGAGTTATTAATGAAGTTTACCTCATATCAATAAACTTGTGCTGTAAATATGGACATAAATATATATATATATATATTCCCTAGTTAATAGACGTAGAATAAAACCTTTTTTTTTTTTTTTTTTTTTGTTTCATGTTTCATCCAACACACCATAAAAAAACGAAGAAGGTACCTTGAGGAGCAAGAGAGAGAGAGAGAGAGAAAAGTAAGGAACTCTAAAGAAAGAATTCGACTTTATGATATGCCTGAGTACAAAGCAATAAAGTCAGGAAATTAATATACAAAGAACTTATCTGATTATGTTTAATTTTTACAACCCCTTCCAGAAAAACTTAGTCTTCCTTTATTTGTGTGTGTGTGTTCTTACTTTCTTGCCTTTTCAATGCCTTTAAGAACAACATAGTGGTCCTTATTTGTTTATTTATTTTATTTTATTTTATTTTATTTCTAAAACCCACAATGTGCAGAGAACCACTCTTAGGAATGTAAAAAATTTGCAAATGGGTGTGTAAAATAAAAAAAAAGAGAAAATCAATCTGGCCACTCTGACAATTTGATGAATGTTGAGAGGGAAGCAGCTTGAGCTGTCATGACGTTTTACTGAGCTACAAGCTGCTATTCTCCTTTATATACATATACAAATGAATACATCAATAATAAATATTAACATTATGTATGTACACCATAGATGAGAGGCAGAAAATTAACTCAAATTAATGTCAGGAAATTATATATTTTTAACTAATATAATTATACGAGGACTTGAGCCCTTTTCTAACATTGTATTTGCTATTGCTGTAGATGTTCTTCTCTCAGTAATAAAGGAAAAATGATAACAGCATTACAATAACAAAAAGTACTGTTCGATGTGCCAACTCCACAAAATATCACACGCGGCATTTTGCATATTTTTTACATTCAGTAAAAGCAGTCTTCTATAGAAGTTTGTATAGTCATGGGTCATCTAAAATAAAAGAGAGTTCTCTGAAGATGTTCTCTCCTGAATCAATATAAATACTACTTAACAAATAAATTAAATTTTGTCAATATATCACTAAGTTTGATCTTACAAATTGTCTAGTAGAGTATGTAATTGTCATAACTGTAATGAATCTGAAAAAGTTAAGAAGGAGAGACAAAATGTGACTATATAAAATCTGAGGAACATGTTCCCCCTTATTTGAGCCCATGGTATATACTTAAAGAGAAAGAGAATCAAAATGAGTCAACTCTCTTCATCCCTACATCAAATTAAATATCTTATTTCATGTACCAATTAATAGCGTCTTGAACCATAGACTGAATAGGCAGAAATAGTCCTGGAGGGGGTGACACCAGTTAGTTTCCTCCATAAAGTCCTCAGTGTCTTTATTCTAATATGATTTAATAATAAATAAATAAATACTACTAGGAAATTTGAATTTTATTTTTAAAATCCGCTCCCTTCACACCCAGAGGAACACCTGACTCTCAAAGAACTTAAACTTTAATAATTTCTAATGTATGCATTAGATCTAAAAGATATTTTAAACTTATAATTATTTAATTCTTGGATTCCGATAGGGATCAATATTTTTGTTTTTGTATGTTGGCACCACTGTTTCACTGACATTCCTCATTCCAAATTACAGGTCAAAATATTCATTAGACTCTGAGATATGCGTTCTTTTGTGTACATCTCAAATCTTTTTAAAAAATGTCTGAAAGGTGATGATCAAAATGCAATTGTGAGAAAAGTGGTTCAAACCAAAAAAGTAACAATGAAAATTGCAAAAATTGTATTCTTCTTTTGAAATTTTGAGAGGGAAAAGGGTTGATTAAATTTGCCTTCGGGTCGGCGGTTGTTCAATTTTCAAAACAGTTATAAAAATTTTATAAAGTGAATAATTACAGGGCAATAACTTTTGAGTTAGGATATGCTATTAAAATAAAAAAAATCAAACTGGTCGGTTTTTCTTGATAAGGTAATGAAATAAATTAAATAACTCCTTCATATTTGGAGCCCCCAAAGCTTCATTAACAAATATATATTTGATGAAAGCTCTTGTTTTATTAAGATGAATTCCTTTTCTACAAAAGCAATATCAAACAAATCTCTTGTGACATCTAACATATCGTTACTTCCCAAAAAAAAAAAAAAAATACAATTTCCATTGTATTCTGTACAATATTACATGACTTATTTTTGCCTCTTATAAGAGTACTAAAATTTGATCTGCTGAATTCCAATTACAACATTCTAAGCTATAAATATTCAGCTTATCAAATGAGAAAAATGCAATGAAATTGATCAATTTGTCACTAATTTGAGGCGTTTTATCTTTTTTGACCAGGAACATTATGATGTGAGCTAAAAATGGATGGAAATGAGTCATTTAAACTCATATATATATAGACACAGTTTTTTTTAAATTTCCTTAGCAAACTTTTACAATTCCTTTCCTCACATTTTTTCACATTTTATATGTATATTATTTCGTCAAAGGAGAAAAGATTCTGCAAAGTTGTAAATAATATATTAGTTTTTATTTCTAAATCTTATGCATTTAGCAAATTTTCATTATATTTTTCATAGGTTAATAGTTTTGTCACGTCTTCGTCATGAAAAACAAAGGAAAACAAAAGAAAAACATATTTTCATCTACTTCCATTTGACAAAATTAAAAACTATATAGAGATTTGATCATTCATATATATACATATATATATATATATATATGTTACAATTAATGGGCAATAGACTCAAGGTCTTATAATTTAACCCTTTCAAACCCGTAAGGTATCAGAAAGTATTTTTAACTGGAATTTGTGTTTTCAGAATGACCATACTAACATTATTTGATTTTATAAAAAAAACTGTAACTCAACTCGTTTCTCTAAGAAGTTATGGGACACTGGGTGTGAAGGGAATTTTGTCATCTTTTAAAAATACACGATTTATCAGTATTTTTTTCATATTTATTTTAAATCTTTAGGTACATTTGTTCTTTATTCACATATTTTACTTCTAAAACAAAAAATCTTAAATAAATTTTATACATGTAATGTACATTTTACAGATGATATTTTATGAAGTAATTTCTGTTGATATAATATTAATAAAAAAAATACTCCCTTCACACCCAGAGGGACACTTGTATACCAAGTAACTTAGACTTGAATAATTTCTAACATGAAATTTTAAACTTATAATTCTTTAAGTATATATTAACAAATATTTGATTAAGAACCAATTTGCTACAAAAAACAAAAAAGTTATTATGTTTTAAACATAATTTTTTTTGCATGTGTAGAAATCGTAATGTTCAGTACCTTGGCAAATATTCAAATCAATTTTTTTATTACCAACTATGAAATAAGAATAATAGCTTGACATCTTAGCTATCAAACAAACAGAACAAAAAAAGAAAACAAAAATCGTTTGACAATGGAGCGCATCACTAAAAGAACATTGTTTCCCTGAACAATTTTTTTGAGCAAAAACCTTTTTTTGCCGAAGACTAATACTATATTATTCAGTTTACATAACAATCTCTCAATTATATTTCCAGCATCTAATGAAACACGATACTTCACAATATATCACAATTAAGGAATTCCTTAACCATTTATTAACCAGTCTCTTGACGACAGTAAATATGTGTTTACTCTTCATATGGAAGAATATTCATGAGGAAATGAATAAATATCGAGTGCTCACATGGCAAATTATAAAACATAAATTGCAATCTTAATTGTCTATTAATTGCTAAATTAGGGAGTCAAAATCATTTGTACATATTTTTTTTTATTTTTTTATTAAATGTCATTTTCGGCAAAATCTTGCTAACCCCTTGTTTACATACATATTTATATGTTGACTCAATACAATTCTGCCTTGAAGGTATGGGTATTATCAGGATACATTGCTTTAAATAGAATTTCCATTTCTTTTTCTTCCAAAAATGATATATTAAATATATATTTAAAAAAGTTGTTAAAATAGAGGACATCTTCAAAGGACTCGCTTAAATTGTATACTCAAAGTATATATATATATATAGGTATACATTCTATCTTTTTTGATAGTCAATGAGGTATTTTAATAAAGTCAGAGTCAATATTTACCTCCTTTCTCCATCCACACAAAGTGTGAATAAACTCATTTAAATTCATCTCTAAAGGGTGATTTTTTTACACACACACAAAAAAAAAAAGTAAAGAAAGACACTTTTAAGATTATTATTCACTTAGAAACATGTAGTGCACACACAACAAATCCCTTAATTCAAATTGAATGCATTCTTCTTTTTCTTTTTTTTTTTGTACTCATATTTGCATGCAAAATTTGTTTTTTCCAACATTAAGTCAATTTTGTATTTAGTTAGACTCAATACTATTTATACTCACATTTCAAAAGAACGTCTAAATATAATTTATTTGCAAACTCGGCAAAGGGCATGTATCTCACGCAACCTCTTCCTGTATTACTTGACATAATTTGATGTTATTATTGGACTTCTATTGAAGGGGTGGAATTAGAGATACATAAGTAATACTTATTTATGAATTAGTAAATTACATGAAGTTTTTTTATTATTATTTAAATAAAATTGAGTCCCAATTGTTGAGTTGTATTATAGTATATGATTTGATTTAATAAAAATAAATTTTCATTTATGTAGGGCAACGAACTCGTATATTTGCAAGTTTTAATAAACAGTGTAACGACAACAATAATAGCTCCTTCATTGTTGGGAACATTTAGTTCACATGCGAAAATAGAACACTTCTTCATCCTTCCCCCCCCCCTCTCTCTCTATGCATTTTTGTCACTAAATGTACAATAATTATGCATTAATTTTGGAACATAAGGACATACAATGATTTATTAAACAATATTATTTATATATATATAAAACTATCCGCCTATTGGGCAGTAATTTGGCAATGTGACATCATGTTAATAACTCAGTATATTGGTAGAATCCAAAAGATATCTTATAAAAATGCATTTGTCTTACAATTGCAGTGATCACTCATACTCTGACCAGCTTATTCAAGACTAAAAGGGGGAAAAATTGCTTTTGTTTTAAAACATATTTTTTTTTTCAAATATCGTGTCTTTGGTCATGGCCTCAACGCCCGCGAGATATTGATTTTAAAAAGGGTCGAGACCAAAATAAGACGATAACGACTTGAAGGAATATAAACTGCGATTAAACAAAGATCCTTAATAGCACTGGTCATCAGTCCAAAGGGGTATAAGTACAATAAAAGTTATTCAGTTTTGCACGCTAATTTCGAATCTGTAAGTATCTTGTCTTTGTTTTGACCTAAAGGTTGTACTTAAATAACTCCTTGAACATTACAATAAATGGATTAATAAGGAATGTAATCAAAAGCTGAGACCCACAGCTTTCAAATGAGATGTCAAACGCCAGATAAGAACCCTTAACCAAGAAGAAATCGTCCATCTAAATGTGTAAATTTTCATTTAATTTCGAGCAAAAATTCGCTAAAAATCTAAGGCTCACCGTGGAGCTACTTAAGTAGTAGCGTGCTGAAGGATTAAGGAATCAGCTAAAATCCTTCTGCAAGCTACTACTTATGTAGCTCTACCGTGAGTCACTGCTTTCTAGTGGATTTTTGATCGAAATTGGATGCTGTGGGTCTCATCTCTTGAGTGCGTTCCTTAATTATAATCCATTTTATGTAATACTCAAGGAGTTGCTTAAGTACAAACGTTTTGGTCGACTTTTGGGCCTACTCTCGTCCCCTACGCCCCTAGGAGTCCCTTTAGGTCAAAACAAAGACTTGAAATTGAATTTGCTTTAAATACACTAGCGAATCATTATTTCTTAATGCACAAAGTGAGTGTTCTTCTAGGGTTAAATTGAAGTTGAAGTTGAAAAATGAACCAAAAAAGCTAGAAAAGTAGGGTCCAATTTCTCAAAAAATGTCAGATTTTCGAAAAAAAAAATTAAGGATTTGAAATCAACGTGTAAAACTCAATAACTTTTATTATACTTATACCCCTTAGGATTTTTGATTCTTCACCAGTGTCATTATCCATTAATCAAGAGAATCAAACATTTTGTTCAGTTCTAAGATCGTAGTATCCAGGACTCAATGAAACTTGAGTTTCAGTAAATGGTCTTCGCTTTTTTTTTTTTTTTTTACCACTAAGTGTTTTATTATGTATACATTTCAAAGACTAATATACATACATAATATGTGATTCTGCAATCACTTTTAGAATGTCTGTATCATATTTTGAATTTAAGTAATCTTTGTTTGAATATGAAAGTTGATGCTTTTTTTTCTTCTTCTTCTTAGAAATTCACAATACTAAGAGCCAAAAAAATAAAAAACACTCTGAAACTTGTCAATCGCGAAAAATACTTAGAACTTTTTTGTTCATTGCCAAAAGAGTAAATAGACTTTGAATTGAGCAAAAGATTCCCTTTCAAATAAAGGTAACTTGTCCCTTCGATATTTGGAATAACAAATATAAATTTCAGGAGACAATTCATCTACATCCATTTCAAATGCCAAAACTTTTAGATCCAACTCCTTTTTTCTAAGATTTGAATAATATGTACAAAGAAACAAATATTTTATACGTTGTAGCTGAAATAATTAGCAAAATTTAGAGTCCACTATGAAGATATGTGTTTAGAAAGGTCATCATAGGTCAAATAAAAGAATCATGGTTACAACATAAATCTTATTGAATAATTACACAAGTTTTTACTTTAAAAAAAATACTCACTTCGATTTCAATTAACAGTTGATGCCTGGTTCAGTAAATACCACTGGGTTTTTTTGGTTTTTTTGGAATGAAAATTCTAAAATAACGGCACACAATGTTTCAAAAATCATAAATGTTGTGGGGAATTTTTATTTAAAAAATATGTAATTTGCAGATTAAAAAACAAACATTTATATCCAATTGTATCAAGTTTCTTTTTGAGTGGGATTTGATGTAAAATAACTAGTGCCCTCCCAGGGAGCAATTTTTCACTCAAAAAATATTTTCAATTGGCAGGCTGTATATTTTATTTATTTCTTAGAGCCATCATTATTCTTTCTTAATTTCAATAGAAGGACACCTAGACTATTAAAGAGAAAAGTTTGGACAGAACAAAATAAAATCTGCTCCCCCTTAAAAACCATTTTTGTTGATCCATTTTTAATTATGTAGGCTGCTTTGACATCAATGACACTCACTCACAATTTCAGGTATTCCTCTGTAAAAGTCCTCATTTTAGAGAAACGATGAAACTATCTTCATATTAATTTATAAGGAAATCAGCTATGACTGAATCATCTTTTTTTTAAAGATCAACTAACAGTTTTTAAATCAATACATAGTTTATCTTGGAATCGTAAAAAATTAGAGCAAACACCTGTAGAAATACAGACTTTATGAACAATATATTGTAAGTTCATTATTTATAGAAAATACAAATTAGTTCTGTTCGTTTAATAATATTCAGTTGATATCATTTTGAGTTTCAAACAAAAACCCTTTTTTTTACTTTGTTGAATTTGTCAAATCTTGTGGTAGCTAAACAGCATTTGTGAAAGGTTTTATATTTCAGCTTTAATTGGAGCAAAAGTACAGTTAAAGCACATTGAATGCTTCTATGGTGACAATATACCAAGTGATTAATTATGTAGAAAATGGTTTTGACATTTAAAAAATGATGATTTGAGCGTTGAAGACAAGCCTCGCTCTGGAAGGCCATCATAAAAATTCAATGACAAAGAATTGAATAAATTACTCAATAAAGGCTCAAGTCAAACACAAGAAGAGTTTGCAAAATAATTGGTAGTTATGCAAGAAGCTGTTTCCGTTTGCAAGCAAAAACCACAAAAACCGATCCGAACTAATTTGTACTTTTAATATTTTCAAATTTACATAATTTTGACTCTCCAGACTTCAATCCATTCCATTATCTGTATTAGAAATCACAATAAATAAATATGCAAATCAATATGAAATGAATCCCCCTTGGGAAGCTTTGTCAATTCCATAGTAAATGTACAAATATATTTCTAATATGCAAATACTATGTTTATTATGATATTCCTTGAATAATCATAGGCATAAGTCAACATTTAATGTCCTTGAATATGTAGATACGTAGTAGGTACATTGATATTTGCATAGATTTGTCAAATGTGTATATAATCTGATGTCATACGATGAATTGGGAAAGTCTTTTAAGGCAGTGTTTTTTATTTGGTACGTTCTGAACCAAAGGTCTGCAACAAAATTCTGCAGAGCCCCCTGAAGTGTCTTTTATTTTTATAAACATCTTCTATTAAATGAAAATAAGGAATTTATCTACGTTTTAAGGCATTTAAAATCATACTAAAATCATTTTTGTGAATTTTAGATGAATGTGATATCAAGAACGATGTGAAGTCAGTCCATCACTAAATGAAATACTTTTGCTAGACTTAAAGGCCAATAAAATGATTTCAAAGAGAAATGCGGATCTAGGAGCAAAATAAGTTAAAGAGCCCCTGATTGAAGGGATACTCAATGTCTGGATATTTTTTTAGAGCATGGATTTTTTAAAGCCAATAGTGCCTGTGAAGGCTTCACTTCTCCTACAAAATAAACGACTCATTTCAAAATACTGCAAAATAAGGGTTGAGATTCTGTCTGGAAATTAAAGATCGATCCAAAACCTTTTATAAAAATTATTATTATTTTTTTGAACCGATTTAATTTCGTCCATTGATGAATATTATACAACAAAGATGACCCTTAGGAAAATACGGTCATGACTGATTTTTTTAATGAACCCCGCTCAAAACATCAAGTGCATTTTGAAATGAGCCAAAAAGATTGTGGAGGGCCAGACCAAAAGCTTAAAATTAAAGTTATTAATTTTATTTCTACATTGGCATCTACAATTTTTCGCGGGCCACTCAAAGTGGGCCTGAGGGCCGGATTTGGCCTGCGGGTCGTAAAATGCCCGGGTCTGATTTAGAGTCTATTCTTTTCATCTATTGAATTCACTTTCTAAATCCTTCTTTCCAGAGTCTGGGAGCAATAAAACAAGGGTTTGAAAAATGATTAAATTTTAGTTCAAAATCTGAGGTCCCTCTATCTGGAACAAAGTATTTGTCGGAGAAAAAAAATATTATGACCGGACTAAAAATAACATGGATCAGTTCATAAGCGGGGAATGGAGGCAGTTGTACAGAAATGACGTCACTGAAAGCAACTTTTCCAATCAGTCATTTTTTTTTTTTTTTAAATGACTCCCTTGTCTGACTCCTCGAAGTAAAAAGGCTAGGAACTTAATATATTGACACGAGCTCAAGGACTCAAATTCTCAAAGGACTCTTACGGCTCGAACAAAGTCTCAACACTAATATTCATCAAGACTAATTTATGTGTACATTGGTGTATTTAGTAAAGGGGACATTTGTTACACAAAAAAAATAATTTTTTTAACAAATTACATTTTTGTTTAAATTGAATTTTTTTTTAATACTCTTCATAATTTTAATATGTGAAATATATGTGCTCGTAATAAAAAACAAACTAACTTCATCAATGCATATACTAAGTTGTAATATAACTAATTTCTTTTTATTATTTCATCATATTTTGCAAACATTTACAACCTATGTATGTAGAAAATTTACTTATTTACTATTTTACTTTAATAGATACACCGGCAGAAAAATGCATTTTCCTCCCTTCTATGTAAGTAAATAATATAAAAAACGTTATTCCATCATGATAAAAAACTAATTTGACTAATTGTAAAGAAATTTAGATTTTCTTAAAGGGAATTTATATTCACAGTATATGATATAAACCTACAATATTACATAAGAAATCATTTAATTCAGTTTATATATATCATAATGGTATGAAATAAGAATCATTAATACACATCACAGAGTTAATGATGTGATTTTTTCCACAAATGAAGGAATAAATAAAAAAAAAAAAATAGAAAAAAAAAAAGGCAAACAAACTTTTCCTAATGAAAATGAATACTTTTAATAAATGAAAAAAAAAAAAAAAAACAACTAATGGTTTCGTTTCATTATTAAAACTACATTATGAGAGAATTTTTTTGGCTTGAGTATGATTTTTTATTTTTTTAAAAAGTAATTTTAGATTCACAATGAAAAGGTCATGCAACTGCTGAAGAGAGGGCTAATGATGAAATTGTGGAATGTGCCTTTGTAACTCTTTTTTTTCTTTCTTTCTTTCTTTCTTTCTTGGGAATATCTTTTCTTAATGGTTTAAGTGTCTGCAAATTTAATTGATAAGCATTTTTATGGATCGATGCCTTTTTAAGAAAATATTATTTTTTTTTCTTCATAGATATTTTCTACATCCCAACCTCAATTTTGAGGGCTAATTAAAATATAATTGGTATGAGTAAGATTTTGTTGATTTTTTTTTTTTTTTAGTACTAGGGTCACGTACAATGGGAACATACAAATGACATTTTTGATCTTCAATGAACAATAATAATAACACTGGTACACAGTCAAAAATATTAAGGGCTATTATTATTGTGTTTTGCACATTGATTTCAAATCTGTATTTTTTTCTTTTCTTTCGAGAGTCCGAATGTTTTTGTTAAATCGGACCCTACTTTTAGGAGCTAATTTGGTCCATTTTCCTACTTCAACTTCAATTTAAAAGCCTCCTCATTTTGTGCATTAAAAAATAATGATCCGCTAGTGTTTTTAATGCAGAATCCAATTTAAGTATTTGTTTGTCCAGCGTTGATTCTAAACAGCAATTGCAACTTTTTTGGTTTCAATAACATTTCTCTAAATTGCATTGGAGTCATCAATTTTGAGACATTTTAAAAAACGAAAATTTGGAATTGAGCTCTCCACAATAGAAGTCGATTCTCAAACACACATGAACATTTTGATGTGTAATTACACACATACGTCAGTGACAGGTGTGCCAACTGCAAAGCAAAATCATTTATCCCTATCGGAATCCCACTCCAAAAAAAATTAAATTTCCTCATATTTTTTTTTGCTCTTTCAAGTTTTCAATATAATGAACATCACTTGACCATTTAATGGATTTTGTTTTAGAAACTATTTTATATCAAAAAATGAATTTGTGAGTCTGTCGTTGTTCATGAAATCTGAACAATTTTATACGTAGAGTATTGCTACCCTGTCCCTTATCATTTCAAAACCAACCATTGAAAGTAGACCCTTAAAATTTTGTAGTCATAAATTTGATTTAAGTGTAAACTATCCAAAACTTAATTTGAAAATATCTATAATTTGTATGTTTGTCTATATATATATATAAAAAAAAAATTGTTTTTTGTTTGTTTGTCATGTAGAGATTTGTGAGAGAAAAATGTTTCAATGTAATTAGCAAATGAATTTACCTGGCTTCAAATTTTTTTTTCCTTATACTTAAGAACTTTTAAAGACTCTGAGTGTATAAAAGTTATTTATTTGGCCATTTTGCAGATTTTGCTATGTTTAGTATGAACTTATATTACTATTTGACAAAAAGTGTGAGATATTTTGTTAGGAAATTTGTAACGCAAGTGTCTTTGATTACTTTGTAAGGTGCAGAATCTTTAATCCTTTCAAACCTATAAGCTATTTTAAAGTATTTTTATCTGGAAGGTATGTTTTTTTTTAGATCAGAGTGACCATACTAACCAACTTTAATTTTATAAAAAAGTTGTAACTCAACACCCGTTTCTCTAAGAAATTATGGGACACTACTGGTGTCCCTCTGGGGGTGTGAAATGGAATTTTCTCATCCTTAAAAATTCACGATTTATGAGATCTTTTTTCGTACTTGTTATACCTTTCGGTAAATTTATTCTTCATTCTTATATTGTCTTGACAAAAAAATTTGAAAAGTTTTAAATAAAAAATATATATTTTATGAAGGACTTTCTGTTGATATATTATTAATAAAAAAAATTCCCTTCACACCCAAAGGGACAACTGTGTCCCAAAGAACTTTAACTTGAATAATTTATAATGTATTCGTTACAAGTAAAAGATATTTTAAACTGATAATTCCTCAAGTATATATTAAGAAATAAGTTATTTTTTATTTTTTTATTTTATTAATATCTGAAGAAGTTGCATTATAAATAATATAATTAAAAATTTTAGTTTAAATTTAAATCTTCGGACAAAAGACTCTAGTATTGATATCTATTCTAATATACATTAGTGGTAACTACATAACTACAACAATTTGTAAAATCATTTAAAAAGTTTGTTAAAAGTCCGAGTAAAATGGTTATAACAGTATAAAAGAACGAAAAAATATGAAGAATAGAATACTTAAAAATTATCTTTAGGAGCTATTATAAAAAAACATCTACAACAGAAAGAATATGTGATTGTCTTTGGTGATTTCTAAATCTCCAATATCTAATAGGGCCTTTAGATAAGTCCATGAGTTCATTATTATATCTGCTGCCCATGACCAATTTAAGTTCCCATGGCTCGAAATTTTCAACTCGAGAGCTCCATATCTTGCGAACGTGGCAATTAGGACAGGCGTAACATCTTCTTCGTTGATTGGTTCGCCAATGGTGAGTTTATTAGCTATTAGTGCTTTAACATTTAAAAATACATGTTTTAGAGCCCTGCTCTTATTTCATATATTCTTTTTTTCATTGTCTTACAAATATTTCATTTAGAGCCCTCATATTTAAAATTAAAAAAGTCCTTATAATTACATGGGCTGGACAGTCAACCACGGCATGGTATATGGTATTAAATATTTTCCCACAATTTTTGAAGGTAGAGTCAAAAGAAATCAGTGCCTTTGATTTCTGAAACTGAGCAATAAACTTCCTTCCATCTGCAATTATATATGTTTTTTCCATGAATCAGGTAAGTCTAGTTGTTTGATATATTCTTCACAAGTCTTGCTAGCTTCTTCTAAGTAGTGGGTTGAAAAATCCATTTTCAAACACCAGGGTATAGGTACAGTGTGACTCTCTGTAGACTTTAATAAGGGGAACTAACTGGAATTTACAGCAGTTAAATACACTATCAATAGAATTATCATGGGTTGTAAAAACCTCGCCATGACCTCTAATTTGATTGGATCCATTCCTCTAAAAAAAAAATATTTTTTTCCATAATTTTGACGTATAATGTCTATAATGGAGTCAGAATAAAAATTAGGCTTTGCTGTCCATAGAGTTCGTTGACTGGCTCCCCATGAGAGCGAAAATGCAGAAATGTAAGTTTTGATGTTGTCAGTTCACAACATAATCCAGAAGAGACTATCAAGCGCTTTGAAGTTAGGCCTAAAAATATTTTCTGAATGATCTTTGGGATTATTCTTGATATAAGTGACAGTCCTTCTCCCATCTTTACTCTAGGTCTCTTTACAGCTTCAATATATCAAACATAGAACAGTTTTCCCAGTCATATATCTTCTTCTCTCATTGCTTTTTCAGCTAAGAAAAGTTATTTTGGTTATAATATGATTTTTTTGCATGTGTAAAAACCATAACCTTCAGTACCTTGAAAAATATTCAAATCAAATTATTTTTTTTATGACTAACTATGAAATATAAAGGGTAGCTTGACATCTTAGCTATCAAACAAACAAAAAAGAAAACCAAAATTGGTGGACAATGGAGCACGCGTTAGAGCATTTTGAATTTATGGAACACCGGTGTTTCCTCCGTTCAAAAGGGTTAATATGCAAAGTAAGGAACCAGTTCACATATTTTTTTTTGTACATACAATGTAAAGTGTATTTTTATACAAGTAATATGTATGTAATCTTAAAAAAATTCCTGGATTTCTAAAGAATTTATACACCCATATAATAAATATATATATATATATCTTTATTTATTTTAATTAATGTTTGCACAGGAATTTTCCCTTCATAGTTGTTACATATTATATACAAGTTGTCTCTAGAAACATTTAGAGCATACAACAATTATATTTTTATACAATATATGTATAAGGAGTAAAAGTTCAATTAAAGAAATAAAAGTTGTTGAAGGAATGTCACAAATGATTTAATGTAGATGTTAAGTTATCTCTATGGGCAATAAAAATAAAGAAAAGGGGCCTCAATTAAAAAAGTTTTAAGCAACAAAATCAAAGGAGAAATAAAGAAAGAAAAAGCGTTACCTTTGATGATGGTGATGCACTCATTAAATACATTTATTTTAAAAAATGTCAAAGACGTACTTGTCAGCGACTACAAGCGTACAATGGAGATGCTAATTAATAATTATTCGAACTTGGAGAGGGGGGGGGGGGAAATTAAACAATTTGATAGTAAGGAAGACAATCTCAATTTTAGTCGTTATTTTTTGTTAGCTTTTGTGGATTTCAAAAAATATTGAGCAAAAATTCGCTATAAATCAATGACTCACGGTAGAGCTATTAGAATATTAGCACACAGAAGAATTACAAAATCAGCTGAAATCCTTCTGCATACTACTAATTCACTATATTGCACTTGTTTTTTTAGTAGCTCTACCGTGAGTCTTTGATCTCTAGCGAATTTTTGCTCGAAATTGGATGAAAACTTACACATTTAAATAGACAATTTCCTCTTAGTGTAGGATTCTTATCGAGTGCTTGACATCTTATTCACAATATGTGGGTCTCAACTCTTTATTAATACATTCCTTATTCATCCATTTCATATAATATTCAAGGAATTATTTAAGTACAAAGGATTTGACCGACTTTTGGTCCAACTCTCGCTGCCTCTGCCCCCAGGAGTCCCTTTAGTTCAATACAAACACTGGAATTGGAATTTGCATTAAATACACTAGCGGATCATTATTCTTTAATGCGTTAAATTCGTATCCTTCGAGGCTTAAATTGAAGATGAAGTTGGTAAAATGGGCCAAAGAAGCTAAGAATGTAAGGTCCAATTTCTCGAAAACTTTAGGACTCACAAAAATAATAAAAATTACGGGTTTGAAATTAGCGTGCAAAACAGAAAAACTTTAAATAATCTTAAACCCCCTTAGGAGTTTTGATAATTCAAATTTGTTGTTCTGTGTTATTAAGATATTATGCTAAAGAAAGTGTGCCACTTGTCCTGGATTTCTGACTATTTAAATTCACTTCAGTCCTCACAGTTTCTATCAATTATTGAGTATTATTTTCCTAGATATTGTGTAATAAAAATCAGCCTATAAAATCCAGAGGTACCAGATAGTAATTGCAAGCACCCTCACTCACCTCAACAAAATGTCCATCCCTATTTAACATTGTAACAAGCTCTAGACTCAGCGATATAGAGAAGAAATAATCCAGATTGATTATCAAGGTAGAGGTACCAACTGATATTTTTCTTTCCTTATATTAAACTCAATTTTTTTTCAACATTTTGCTCATTTCTAAACATAGGCATTATGTTTCTTTATGGGCCTTGTTTCTTTTTAATTGAGGAAAATGATACAGTAATGCAAAAGGTGTGGGAAAAAGGACACAGTTGAGCTGATATGAGGCCTTTTTTTTTTCTTTCTCTTTGACAAAAAAATACGGAAAAATGGAAGGAAGACTGCTTTGAGAGCACTTGTCATGATTAATTTGTATACAATAGGGGATTTATTCAAAAAATTAGCAATGCTAATTTGTTTTATAGTATCATTTCTTTTAATTTTAATCCTTTACAGTTTTTTATTCAATTTGTATGTATATACAAATATATATTTAGGACCTTCTTTGTGTTCTGTTTCAATTCAAGAGTTACTTTTTGTTCAATCAATTCTCTATGTTTTTTGAGATTTAAAAAAAAAGTCTCAAAAAAAGCTTTTATCCTTTTTTTTTTGGTGATCATTCGCCAAGAGTCTAAAAAACTTACAATGCCATGTTGAAGAACACATTTCATGGAATAGTCATTAAATAAAATGAACAAATTTAAAAAAAAAAGCAAGACAACAGATAATTAATGAAACTCACTCTAATGATTTTAAAACAGAGGGTTCTTAACCTGTTTGGAGGTGCGGAGCCACAGAAGTTCCAACCCTGCATTCATCAAACTTTTCGTAGTGAGAAAAAACAAAAGTTATGGGCAAGCAGAGTGTGACGTTACAAATCATTCGAGTGGAGTGAACCAAACCACCGAACCCAGGTTATGAACCACTGCATTCAAAAGATAAGAAAAACAATAACAAAAATTGTTGTATAGATTCCAACTTAATTCCCCAAAAAAGAAAGTAGCAGTATTTGAATTAAATTGATCGCTTGTAGTTACGTCCAGGGAGCTCTAAAATAAATGTTGAGTTTAAGGAGGTAAAGGAAAATATCAGTTGGCACCACTGTTGGCCATCGTTGAAGCAAGAACTTGCTACAATGTTAAGTAGCTTCATTTTTGATTATGATGAAATCGCATGTTAAAGAAAGTGTTGCACATTCTACTGGATTTATGAGGATTTAAGTTGGCATCAGTTTCTATCAGGACTTTGACCCCCTCCAATAAAAAAAAGAAAAAGAAAAGAAGAGAAATCTTCTGCTAAATAACTAGTTCACCCTTTTTCTAAATCAAATTGAAGCAAGGTTTTTAGGCATAATCTTTGGTTTATACTCTAAGATGACAAGACTTCCAGGCTGATAATATCATGTAAAAACCCCTCAGTATTTATTGGTTTGTGAATGGTTTGAATAAGGGAAGTAAAAGTCATAGACCATTTTATAACCTACATACTCAAGAAGTATATGTAAATCCAAATTAAAAAATTTGATGATTGTGAGCACATTTTTACTAGTATTTGGGGTATAGGAAGAGGGCTTTTAAATTATCTCGAAATATCTGTGCATACGAGGCATGAGGGCTAAGGTGTTTCATTAAAGCAAAACAAAAAAAAACCGTCTAACAAAAAAATAACGAAATGTTGATCTGAATCATTTAGCAAAGAAAGTAGCTCATTAGTCTTATTATATGAACAATATCGATATAATTTTTTGCAAAAAATGAAAATATAAAAATGTATTTTTTTTAGCGAAGAAAAGTTTTTTTTTTTTGTTCATATTTAATTATATGAACAAACAGTTTGATTCGTTTATTGATGGTTGACCTATTTTGATATAAAACATACATACGAATGTATATATACACATTTTATGATCAATAATTTAATTTATAAAAAAATTCAGCAAAAATAAGTCAAATAAAAGGTAGGCAGGCGGATTAATTAATTAGTATGATATTTATTTATTTATTTTTTAAAATGAAGTTATGAGATACATACTGACTTATGTATTATAGCATATACCTAAATCAATGTTTCTCAATCTTTTTGTATGTATATATTTTTTTATCAATGGTCCACCTATTATCATATAAGAATATCACGACAACCTCAGAAAATAGTAAATAAATAGTAGTGCTAAATAATAGAACAAGCCGGCAAAGCCTTCTCCAAATATATTTAGTCGGCTGATTTGGCAAATTGAGGGCGTCCAATATAAACATATAGTGTAAATAAGATAGTAGTTGATGTTGATAGTAGTGATGGACACAGGCAACAGGCCTGTTGCCTGAATCAAAATACTAGAATCAGTTCATTAAAGTAATTCGTTCAAAAAGATTCGTTCCCTTTTGACACAGGAATCATGTTACGAGCCTTGACTCACGAAAAGGTATACGAATCACTACATGAATTAACTTGTTCCTTTCTTTGTTCTCTCTGTTCAGTCTGCTAGATCGTTAGTATGGATACAACTGAAAGGAAACAGGAACGAATCAATTCATTATGTGATATTTGTTCAGTTCCCTCACTCAAAAGATTCGTTCTTTTTTTTTTAACGAATATTTCACAAACACTAGTTTAGAGTGATTTGAATACTGTGATCTCTGTTGAGGATGGAATTTAGTATTTTACCAAAAGTGATTATTCAAATTCAAATCTTTAATTTCTAGTTGGCAAAATATATTTAGTTACTGTATACTACTCATTTGATTATAATAATTAAGGATATGGGACACTCCAAGTTAAACAGAATTTGAATTATTTCTTCTTTATGTCATTGAATCTATATAGAGCTTGCAACGATGTTCAGTAGGGGTGGACATTTTGTTGAGGGAAGTGAGCGTGTCTGCAATTACTATCTGGCAACTCTGTGCTCCTGTTTGTTATTTGACAGGTAGGTTTAGGTGAATAATAATCAATAACTCATAGAAACTGATGCCAATTTAAATCGACATAAATCCAGGAGATGGTGTAACACTTTCTTTAACATGCGATTTCATAATAATTGGAAATGAAGCTACTTAACATTGTAGCGATTTCTTGCTTCAACAATGGTCAAACAGTGGCACCAACTGATATTTGTCTTTCCTTCCTTAATATCAACGTTTATTATAGAGCTCCCTGGATGTAACTACAAGCTTCATCAATCAGAAATACAATTACTTATAATTGTAGCAAGTATTTCCACAACGATAGAGAGAAAACTGAATTCTTATGGATCATCAAGGCAATGGTCCCAAATGTTATTTTTTTCCTTCCTCCAACTCAACCTTTAAATCTCCTTTATTTTAATGTCTTTGATGCCAAGTAAGACTATATTAAACACCTATGCAATAATTTGGCATAATATTTGATGGTGTTTTATGACAATAGTTATAATAATAATATCATGGTGCATCAGATTCCCAGGACACACTGCTTGAGAATCACTGATTTATATGTATATCAATATGTATATTTGCATAAATCAACAAACTAATTAAATTGAACTTTTATAGGTATGTTTATAATATTATTCTAGTATCCATATGTATAATTAGATAATTATATAGAATCTGATTTAAATGATTTTTTTTTTCAATCTAGATACTAGTAATTTGAAGTGTTTTCTCAGAATAAGTTAAATATTGAGAGGGAAAAAGTTCATATTTTATGTATATTATATGTATTTAAAAAAATATATGAATATGCTCTTGAGGTTAATTCACAGTGCACAAACGTCTGTGGTATGCTTTTTATGAACTAAAAGGTACATATTTAACCCTTTTGCATTAAAAAAAACAACAAAAACTGACGAAATATTGTATATTAATATACATATTTTCTTGTCACGGCAATCTTCTAATATAAGCCACAAAAAATATATATTATACATAAAAATTTCCTCTTCGATTTCTTGTTGATTAATTCACCCCATTGAATTAACGATAAGTTTTTCCTCTCTTCAAAACTAAAATAATTTTGTTAATATAAGGTCTATACCCATAAAATTAGACCTTCAGCTATTAGGCAACAGATGTCGCTAGGAGTATTTCTAAGCCATCCCAAATATCTTATTTTTTTGGTTTGTCATCTGGCAAAAATATTAAGTTCATTGTTTGTGAAGTTTCATACAACAACGTGCCTTTAAACTACGATTTGCGGACTTTGTTGATTTTCTGTGTTCATTTGAAGAAAAACACATCTGAAGCACATCAAATGCTTGTGAAAGCTTACGGTGAACATGCTCTAGGCAGAGCACAGTGTGATCCATCCGCCCACAACCTAAAAATACCAGCCAAACCAGATCGCTTAGACTGCAAGGCACCACTCGTTTGTTTTCTGAGATCAGGGTAGTATGATTTGGTAGGAGTTATTAAAACTCAATGAAACAGTTGATGGTGCACACTACCAACGACAATTGGCCGATTTGAAGAGCGCTATACGCCAAAAACACCTAGAATATTCCGACCGATGTCAACTACTAATTTTTCTTGATGACAAATCACCGCCTCAGCGTGCAAGAGTGACCCAGGAATTGGTGGACACATGTAATTGGGAACGGTTGGTGCATGCGGCTTACTCACCAGACTTGGTGCCATCAGATCATCACTTGTTCGCATCCATGAGTCATGCATTAAAAGAACAGGTCTTCAATTCTCACACATAAGCCAAAAAATGGCTCCATGATTGGTTTGCGGCCAAAGGTAGCCAATTTTGTTGGTTTGGCAAGCTCAAATTGCCTGAGACATAAAGAAAAATGTGTTGCTAGCTAAATTAGTCTCCATTTTTTCAGAATAAACGTTAGAAATTGAAAAATAAAGTCTTATTTAATAGATATAGACCAGAGTTCATAATCCATAATGAATCCATATTTTGAAATAATCTTCACTTATTTAAAATTTCATTTACGTATGCATATACTCTGGAATGTTGAGTATACCAGGATTTTTAAGTAGTTGAAAGTTTTTTGTCAACATAACTTTGCCTTTTATTTGCGTATATATTGGATAATAATGGATTTGCGAAAATATCTTTTTAATGTAGATTATTCCATGAGCTCGTATCTTTAATATTACTTCAATTTAAAAGAAGAAGAAATTGCCAGTTTCTCTATTATTCTGAAACAATGAGTCCTTGATGGTCATAAAATGTTTATTTTATATGTAAAACCCTACATATGTTACAGGAGTCCACAAAATCTTTTAGGTTCCATACCTTGTCATGTCCTTAGAAAATAAATTGTCTATACTCGAAGGGCACACAATTCTAAACAGTTTGTCAAATCGTACACATTATTACAGCTTGAAGAATAACCACACGGTTAGATGTTTTTAAATATGGAACGTTCTGTTTATTTAATTATATTATAATTTAGGTATGTTCCTGACTAATTTATTAAAGAAGACTTGAAGAAATACGCAGTACCCTCATCAATTCAAATCTTAGCATGTTTGTTTCAAAAATGTTAAAGAAAGAAAAAAAGAAAGACATTTAATTATACAATTTGAAACAATGCTAATTATAAATATATATATATATATATATATGCAAATATAGTATTCAAAACATCCTTGTGAACAAAAGAGATACTCAAGAAGGAACAAACAACAAAAGACGGAGGATTAACCCTCCCCCCCCCCCTCTTATCCCTTTTGTCTATCGACTATCATCATTGTACAATACACAAACTCAAATGCATATCTCTTGAATAAATTACTCTCCTCTGTGTGTGTGTGTATGGATATGTTATATGACTTAAAATTACTTGAAACATATACAAGGTTATGCACTTCAAGAATTGAATTATGCAAAATATATGAAAAAAATAAAACAAAACAAGAAAAGACTTCACTGCAACTAGAAAAAAGAGTGAAAATGTACATTTTCAAGCCAAACTACTTCTGCTACACCAAATATAGCTATATATATATATAGCTATATTTGGTGTGAGTTTTGTTTATGTCTCAATCTGCTCGCAACGAGAGCTTTTTGGGATAAACAAATGTCATGTGTACTCTCCCTTCAGCTGTTTTTCATCAGTTGACTCTTTTGATTTAAAGCAGCTGACTCTACGTGTTATGAACTCAAAAGGGGTATTATTATTAGTAATGATTTTGATATACATATAAAGAATATATTAAATAAAGGATTACGCGCCCTTTTTTTGAATTATTGAATTATAAACAAGTTTTAACGATTTATTTATACACTGGAAGAATTTATCAATGTACAGTATATCTAGATGATAAACTCTGCCCAATATTAAAAAGAGATAGCACAAGGGAAACACAGAAGGGTAGCAGCTACCAGTTGTTGTTTTCCCCAATTTTTCTTTTCCCCCTTGAGAGTCGAGGTTGTGAGTGGACCAAAAATCTCTTCGTAGTTATGTTTAGACTCATAAAACCACTAAATGGATTGGAATAACTTTTGGCACGTGATCCCCTTGAGACACCACAATAAACATTTCCAATTTTTTCCTCTTCTTCAAGCACGAGGGAGGACATCTTTAAATTCAGTTTAAGTATATTTTTTTATCAAATAATTACTCTTCACAATCATAACAAAATTCAAATACCAACAGCTGACATACACCTTTACCAATGCTACCATATAACTATTTTTCCAAAAGATCAAACGTGTGTTATTCGTGCTCACAAGGATTTGAGTCATTTTTCATTCAACTAAATTGTAAATATTTTACACAAGATGAATTCTCAGTCTTATTCTTCATCTAATTTTAGCTTTGAGCTCCAATGGCAATTCCACATACAGCAAACCCCGCATCAATTCAAATATTATCATTGAAACGTTGATCAATTGCCTTACAAAATAAATAGTAATTTTTGATGCATTGGGAATACCCCTTGGCAATGGTCCTATCCATTGTTCGTATTGAATTCCTTTGGTTTTATTTATAACACTTCTTTTTACAGCATTTGTAAACATTTATTTTAATAGATCCTTTCATGACGAGAGGCCCTCATTTAGTGTAACATCAAAGCAGTCTTTTAATATTTAAAATAATTTCATCCATACCTTTTTATTAATAGGGTCCATTTTGGATACTTGATTAATTTTCTTTATTATTCTGTAGATTACACAAATAATTATTATTTTTCTACATTTTTTTTTTCTTTATCTTTTTCCCCAGTTCACCCTATTAGTGCATTTAATTGTGTTCTGCATGACTCAAACTACACCTTTCTAAATTGTATATCTCTCTGTATTATCAAATATACATACATATATATTTATATACAGGGTGTCCGTAAAGTTACTATACAGTCTTACAACTTAATACAGTTTCATTGTATTATATGTAATAGTTTTTGTTACTATTTAGTTTATTGTATTTTTATTCTTTTATTGTATTATATAGTATGTATTTAATAGTTAATATTTTTTTACAGGTTTATTTAATCAAGCATGCCACGCAAGCTAACTTTGGAAGAGCGCAAATTTATTTTGAAGCGATATTGGAAAACAGAAAACGCACAGGATGTAATTCGTGATTAGAATCATTATTTTAATACAGATCCTCCAACACGTTTGGCTATTTATAAACTTTGAGACAAATTTGATGATACTGGCTCAGTTGCTGATGCTCCGCGTTCTGGTTGGCCAAGTGTGTGCACTGAACAAAATTTGGCTAACAGTTGCTGAGGCATATGGCAGAAGTCCAAAGAAATCACTTCGCCGTGCTAGTGCAGAAATTGGTATCAGACGAACCTCTCTACATAAAATACTCACGAAACTCGAGAAAGCCAAGAAGTGTTGAAGATCTTCGACTATTTGTTATTGATGCATTTGCCAACCTTGATCGTGACTTGTGCACCAAAGTTTGTCAGAGTGTGGTGTTACGTTGTCGAGAATGTATTTGAGCTAAAGGCCTCCAATTTGAACATTTATCATTAAAATTGTTTGCCTTGATTGTTACAGTCTTTTCGGATATAACACGTGTATTTTCTGAGATTTTTATAAACATAAAGGGGGTATTTCTTTTTATTTCTTTTGTTACAAATAAATATTTTAATACAATATGTTACTGTACTGTTAATATATCACAGGGTGTCTGTATAGTAACTATATAACCATATTTTAGTATCTTATGATATAGCCATTTTTGAAGGAAGGATTGAGAGATCTTGGCCGTTTCCCTTCATGAATGTAATCAATTATCTCTTAGGTATACATATTTACACATTGTCAATACGTCTTTTTTTTAAATTAATTTATTGTCAATTGTAGCAAGTAATTTAATTAATTAATTATTATTTTTACCTCACCAATAATTTTCTTTCATTTGAGAGGAGAGTAAATTCAATTATCAAGTAGCACATTGATGATGTATCAATAGGTTGCTAAGCGAATTAAAGCTTTAATCAACACTCATGGTGAAATGAATGGATATTGAACAAAAAAATTACGTTAATTCCGTGTATTTATTATACAAAAATGTTGTATTTGGAAAATCATGGATTCCCAATATTAGAAAAAATTTTATCGAAATGTACAAAGAATAAATTTGCTTTTTAAATACAAAAAAAGAAATTTTCAATCTATTGTGTTTGATTATAAAGACGTTCTTATCCTTTCTCCCCCTAATTTATCGTTGTTTAAATACCAATGACGTCAGGTGTGATGTGTGATTGAATCCTATCTACAAAAACAAGTCATTCCCGGTGTGTGTACTGCCCTTTGCCTATAAAATATGGTAATACTGAGACACGTCATGTCAGTATATATGTTTTCAAATATTCAATAATTGAAGATATTAATGATGAAGCTGTTATTTGTTTGCTGATCTTTCACATTGCAGCTTTTATTTCATTCATTTGACCATACAACACCGAAAACGGAGAAAGAAATTTTAGCTGTTGAACCTTTAGATAATGTTTTTCAATTTACAACAATCTAGGGGTGAAATTCTTGTGTATATTTTTGCATTTCATTGACCATAAGAAGCAAAAATTGTAGTAAGTTAACGCACTTTTCCTTTATGTTGAGGTATTACACTCATTGTGCCTGCAGCTACAGAAGATTGGATGTTAACTATGAATAAGAAATTTTTTTTTTTTCCAACACACTCTAAATATATTATTCATCTTATTAATTCATTTTCAAGGAGTTTATTTGTGTATATTAGAATTGTATGCATAATTTTATTTGCAAATTTTTACATTTTTATTAGTATACATTATCATATGTAGATTTGATATGGAAAGATTTTTTAAAATTTACTACTCTGGATAAAAAAGACCGGGAAATTTGAATTTGAACTTATTGGGGATTCAAATAGGGGTATAAATGCTTTTGTTGTTCAGTTGGTACACCCGTCACTAACATTTGTACTAAATTACACGTTCAAATATTCGATAGTGTTTGAGATACGGGTCGTTCTTTTGTGAACAGCTAAAATATAATTTTTCGTTTTTTTTTTAAATGTCTAATTAAAAATTGCAAATATTAATCTCAGCGAAAATTCATTGATATAAAAGTTGTAGATATGATGTCACTGAGTACTATTGCAAAAATCCAAAGTTTTCAAATCCATTCGGTGGTTCATAATTAGAGGTTTGAAGACGAACAGATAACTCCTTAGTTCTAACCATAAACCACTAAATGGATTTGAAAACTTTTTACTTTTGTAATAGTACTCAATATGCAGACTGTTTTGAAAAATTGTAAAAAAAGTTGGCACATATGCATTGCATCAGGGAGTGTGTGAGAGGGGCGACTTTGAGGGTTACCAAATGAATTTCGAAGGTCAAGAAATAAGTTTTTTTTGATTTATAAACAAATTCCCGATAGTTTTTGCCCAGAGTAGTATTTATGAGTCATAATGAGACATTTTTAATCCCTTATTAAGTCAACATTTTCTTATATTGAACTTCTGCCTTGATCTGTATCCATGATTTGTAGCGTAAATTTATGCTTGTCCTTGCATAGTGTAATTTGAAAAAGAATGACGCAAAGAATAAAATACAAAATTAGCCAAGGAGTAAGTATTAAAATAAATTAAACAAATTCAATATTTGATTTTAAATTAGTATTATTATTTGTAGATTTCAGGTCACATGTCTTACTCTATGTATGTATTTAACTAAATAGATAACTCACCATAATTGACCTAGAAATCGTATGATGACTCCTTTGTTTGACATTTTGTCTCTTTTTTCTTTCTTTTTTTTTTTTTTTGCATTTTCATATTAAATATTTGTGGTGAGAAGAATGGATCAAAAGTGGAGCGATGCATTTAATTCAAATCCGTGTTTTTTTTTGTTTTTTTTAATGTCACAGACTCTCAAATTGTAGTGTAGAGTAGTGTATAACATTATTCTACATAAGACGCAGTGGTGTTAGTGGAAATGGTGAAGTTATCACCTCAGAGATTGAACACGTCACACATTCTGCTCTTGATTCTATGCTTATTTTAACTAACTTTCAATATGCAAACCCCTACGTTATTTTATATTTTTTTCTTCAATTCAAACTAATAGGCCATTAGACGTCATGACAATATTCATTGTATCTCGCAACCTTTCATTCAAAAAGAAAGTAGAAAAAGCTTCAAAAGAGTAACAGTCAGAGCTTGACAAATGTTAAACTGCTCTTTATTTAATTATAGTAGGGAATTGTTCACTTCTTAACCAGATGATTTAATTCGAGCTTCAATAGGTCAATGTTCAAAACACACACATATATATGTATATATACATAATTAGAGACAAGAGTTGGCAAATTGACAGCTGAGAAAAAAAATACAGTGGGATTGTTAATGTTTTGGGAGAAACATTGTGATGACTACATAGATAATGGCAAAATGTTGAGAATGCATTGAGTTGGAGGAGGGAAAAAATAACATTTGGGACCATTGCCTTGATGATCCATAAGAATTCAGTTTTCTCTCTATCGTTGTGGAAATACTTGCTACAATTATAAGTAATTGTATTTCTGATTGAAGCTTGTAGTTACATCCAGAGAGCTCTATAATAAAAGTTGAGATTAAGGAAGGAAAGACAAATATCAGTTGGTGCCACTGTTTGACCATTGTTGAAGCAAGAAATCGCTACAATGTTAAGTAGCTTCATTTCCGATTATGATGAAATCGTATGTTAAAGAAAGTGTTACACCATCTCCTGGATGTATGTCGATTTAAATTGGCATCAGTTTCTTTGAGTTATTGATTATTTATTATTCACCTAAACCTACCTGTCAAATAACAAACAGGAGCACAGAGTTGCCAGATAGTAATTGCAAACACGCTCACTTCCCTCAACAAAATGTCCATGCCTAATGATGAATATATTGATTTGTTAAGGGTTTCTTAATCAGGATGACGTATTTTTATTTCATTAGGAATTTTTACTCACAAATAGCTTACAAATCATCATGGAACGGTAGAACCTTGCGCAGCGTTTACTAATTATCCTAATTTATTACCAAAGTACACCTTTGGTCGTGGCAACTTTAAGAGGTTAACGGCAAATTTATGATCCACGTAATTGTCCTTCCCGTCAAATAATTGAACGTCTAGTGAAAAAATTTGAATCTACAATTTCACAACATAGTTTTCCTCCAGTGCCGGTGAGACAAAGAAATGCTCGCAGTAATGAAAATATAGCATCAGCTAGTGGTGCATCAATTCAAACAGACCCAAATCAGAGTCTCATACATGACGTTCCCAAGATTTTGGCATTTAAGGTGACCCCATTGTGACATATTTCGCAAAAATATCTTTGTTTACATCCATACAAAATAAAACTGACACAAGTGCTAAAGCTCCTTGACCAATTCGTCAATTGTGCTCATGAACAATTTGAAAATGATCCGGGTTTTCATAAAAAAAAAAAAAAAAAAAAAAAACATTTTCAGCGACGAAGCTCATTTTTGGCTCAATGGGTTTGTTAATAAGGAAAATATGCGTTATGTGTCAGGCAAAAACACAGAGGTGCTTCATGAGACACCATTGCATCCTAAAAAAAACTTCCTTTGTGATGTGGATTTCACAGCTTCTTAAAGAGTAATACATATACAAAATCCTTACTTCTTAAAAGTATCTTTACATCAGTTCAAAATCTCACAATTTCAGTGTCCTTTGATAAGTGTCATAATGAAATTGAGGACACACTCTAAAGGGCCAAGCATTGACATATTGTTTAATTAGGAATGATGCATTATTAGCCAGACTGTAATCGAACTTCTTCATGTATGTATGTATTTTTGCTCCATTTATTTGGAATTCGATCAGTCTGGGTTTTGCTATATGTAGTAGGGTTTGACATTTGACGGTCTTTTTAATTTGATTCTCATATTATACAAATAGAACTATATTTTACTACCAGGGCCTGAGTGTCTCATTTGACCTTCTTTTTTTTTTTTTGAAGTACTGCTACTGTACTAGATGTCAAACTAAATTAACTCCTTTTGGACCCTAACATCTTTTCAGAAAGAAACGGCATTAATATAAAAATTCTGACGCATCTACATTGAATCAAAATTAGGACATACAAAACTTGCTCATCCCTGGAGCAAATAAAGAACATTTGCTTGCACTTCTATTCAACATTCTTATATAATGTAATACACTCATTTACGTTGTAATTCAAGTTGTATTTACTATGCAATACCATAGATGTTGTGACAACAGGTTAAAGGTATCATTTACGTTTGTTCAAAATCAATAACACAATAATATCAGCAAAAATAAAATAAAAGATTTTGATTAATATAAAAAATGATGTTTGTCAAATACAAAACATTTAACAAATAAATAAATGAATAAATACAAACCTTCGTTACCTTTCTTTCAGCTTGTTTTTTTTTGTTTTTGTTTTTTCATAGCATGTAATATTGAGCCGAAAAAAAAATAAACTCCAATTTTGTACATATACGTTTGTAAATTCTGTCTATAAAATAGGAAATCAAGGTCAAAGATCAAATTATTATTATTATTATTAAAAGATCATGACTCGAATTCAAAACAGTCTTCATTAAAAGTACTTGAACCTTGTTTGTTTTACTAGGAACTGTAAAAAAAAAAAATAATACTTTTATTGTTCAAATTGAATCGAGAGTTGTTGTTTGGAAAATATAGACTTTTGAAATTTGGATGGTTTTTGTTTTTGACATAATACAAATAATAATAATAATTAATTATTACAGTAATCAAATTTGAAGTTCAAAAATATGGGTGAAGAGCAAACTTTTGCCAAATTTCATCAAAGCCTCTGAGAGTGGAGGCTGTAATATTGAGCATATAGTCTTATTTTAGACAATATTTGACAAATGGACGTAGAATTATACAAAATGTTCATTGACGTATTTCCCTCAATTATGGCTTTTATATTCAAATTTTCTTTGATATATTAAGATGAATTTTAGCCATTGTATAAATCCTTTATATATTATAAATTATGAGATTTTATTTGCTTCCGTTAGTAAGAGACATTCAAGTTCTTATTTTTTTATTTTTTTCTAATTGTAAGAGGGAATTTTGCAACTTTTAAGTACATTTTGTGTCTCAATTAAAATATGAATCAGAATTTTATAATTCATCAATAGAAATGAAATATAATAATTAATTACTTGAAAAATACAATTATTCATGTTCCATATTCATTTTTTTTTAAAAGAAGCATCTTTGCTCGTACATATCGATCTATGTACTAACGGATAGTTTATATGTAAGTGATCAATCAATGATTTTATCATATGAGTACATATATACACTCGTGGCCAAAATTAGTTGGAATATAAATAATATGCAAAATGCCGCGTGTGAGACTTTGTGGAGTTGACACTTCGAACAAGTGTACTTTTTGTTTTCCAAAGCTGTTATCATTTTTCCTTTATTACTACTGAGGGAAGAACATCTACCTGATAGTAAAGATCTCGCATGAAGGAAGTCATGCATTAAGGTTAATAAAGCAAATAAAATGTCCAACAAAAAGGGCTCAAGTCCTCGTATAATTATAATGATTAGCTAAAAATATATAATTTCTATAGATTAATTTGAGTTAATTTTCTGCCTCTCATCTTTGGTATACATACATAATGTTATTATTCATTACTGATGTCTTCATTTGTATATGTATATAATGGAGAATAGCAGCTTGTAACTAAATTAAAACGTCATGACAGCTGAAGGTGCTTCCCTCTCAACATTCATCAAAAGGTCAGAGTTACCAGGTTGATGATTTTCTCTTTCTTTTTATTTTACAGACCCCATTTGCATATGTTTTACATTCCTAAAAATTAGTAAGCCACCCTTGAAAAAAGACAAAATTTGAGAATTTCCAACTATGACATCAATGATCTAATTTGAAGGTAGAATTAAGAAAAATGTTTTAAATAAATAAAAAAAGTTTTTAAGTTGATATTTTGTTGCTCCACCCTTATCCTTGATCACCGCCTCGATGGCCCTTGACATGCTCTCTATTGATTTTTCGAAGGTAAGGTGATGGAATCCTCTTCTCCCAATTCCACTTTTAACTTCTCCAGCAACTCTTCCAGCAACATTTGATAACTTTTCTTTTTCCATTTGCCTGGCCAGATGATTCCAAATGTTCTCGATCGGGTTTAAATCAGAACTGTTGCCTGGCCATGACAGGATGTCAACATTATTTGAATTGGCCCACTCAAAATTTCACGAAAAATATAAATAAAATTTCGTGAAACGTTGAATAATACATTTTTATTAATCTCATAGCTATAATGAGTCTATTAGAAATCGATATTTTCCTTTTTGATTCGCAGATGAGAAGGATGGATTTGCAGAAATTGGGAAAAATTTTAAGTGGCTCATTAATTTTGCCCACCAGTGTATATCTACCACAGTGTTACTCCACTAACATACATATATAAATTAAGACTCTATGTTGCTTTCAGCTCCAAATTTTTCTACTTCTCTTTCCCTTATTATTAATGTTTTGAACGTTGATTGGTATAATTTGTATATTCTACGAGTTATACTGTTAAATTATAGATGAAGAGCAAACCCACAGCCGTTGTGAGGAGTTGGCTAACTACTACCAATTGACTTTGGGGCTTTTTTTTCTTTGTGGAAGAAAAGTTGCGAGATACAATACAGATAACAACGTTCCATTTTGAAAAAATACTCTAATCAAACTTCTTCAAATATAATTACTATTTCAAAAGAAATATGTATTATTAAACTTTTTATTTTATATTTTGCAAATATAGAGCAAAAGTGTTATTATTTTTCTATATTGTTTAGTGACCTTTTACATATAATTTAAAAAAAAAAAATCAATAGAGACGAACCCAAAAGTAATGGAATATTTTTCCTTATGTGTTTATTTAGACTTTTCTCTTTAATAACAGAATGCAATTGTTGGTTGTAGTGATGTATACAAACGAATTTGTATTCCTGTTCCATAACTAACATTGTTATTTCCAAACTTATTTTCAATACTTTGACAGCTAAAAATATACAATGTTAAGGGCAAGGGTGCTACAAGTACCTTGCTCAAATACACATTTGTAGAGTTTCCTTACAAATACGTCAGTCACTCTGAAGGTACGGAAAAACACTAGTATGCATACTTGTAGTTATTGGCAGCCATGCTTTAACCTCGTTTCTTATCATCCATGCTCCCGACGAGCTTTTTTGTTCACACAACATCTCGACTCTCAAGGGGGAAATTTTTTTTTTGGAAAAACAACAACTGGTAGCTAGCTGCTACCCTTCTGTATTTTCCTTATTGCCAACTTTTGAATAGTGGGCAGAGTTTTTATTTAGATATATCATAGTTTGATAAATTCTACCAATGTACAAATCAATCATTAATACGTGTTTATTATTCAAAAATTCAAAAAAAGGGCGCGCAATCCTTGATTTATTATATTTTTTATATTTCAAAATCCTAAATAATAATAAAAACCTTTGTGAGTTCATAACACGTAGAGTCAGCTGCTTTAAATCAAATGAGTCAACTGATAAAAACAACTGAAGGAAGAGTACATACATAGTATTTTTGTTTATCCCAAAAATCTCGTCTTAATGTTATATCTGAGGATATGAGGTTTATAAAAACCTCTTCAGGAAAGTGGTTTTTTGTGCACTTGCAATCTATCTCTCAGAAGAGAAAAGAAAAATTAGGAAAAACAACAACTGGTAGCTTGCTGCTACTCTTCTGTATTTTCAACTATATATTGCCAACTTTTGAATAGTGGGCAGAGTTATTATTTAGACATACTATAGTTTGATAAATTCTACCAATGTAGAAATCAATCGTTAATACATGTAATATATTCAAAATTTAAAAAAAAGGGCGATCAATCCTTGATTTAATATATTTTTTTACATATCAAAATCATAAATAATAATAATACCCCCTTTGCGTTCATAAAGCTAAGAGTCAGCTGCTTTAAATCAAAAGAGTCAACTGATGAAAAACACGTATGAAGGGAGAATACAGTTGTTGTTGTTTTTTTCATCTCAAAAAGCTCATTTTAGTACTCAATGAAAACATTCCCTTGTAATTTTTTTTTAATATATATGCCTTACATTGCAGCCCATTTGTGCCTTGCTGTTAAGTGATGCATGTAGGCATAAAGGAACGAAGAAATATGTATGTAAGTATATATATATATATAGATAGATAGATTGGTAAAATAATTATACAATGCACTTTATATTTTTCTTCGAAATGTGCATCCATTTAATTTAATTTTATTATTCCTATGATTTCATTTTCTTGATCGCTAATGATAAAATGTACTTTAAAAGTATGTACAGATATAGGGAGAAAAAATATTATGAGATAGGTAGTTGAAGTAGTAGTAGTAGTAGGCCTAAAGTCTTTATATATGGGCTTTACATATGTACATAAATTTGTGGAATGTTCCATCTAAGATTTATCCTTGCCCATATAAAAAAGCTTATAGAAATGCTTATAGAATATAATTATTAACTATCCATGTATATAAATCATATATATATATATATATATATACCTACTCAAATAAAGGGACTTCCAAGAGGACCCATCCAACTTAAGGGTCCACAAGTTCATAATTAATTCATTATTTGACTAATATTTAATTAACTTTTTTTTTCTTCGTCTTCATCTCTTTTTTAAAACGAACAAATTCATCAAGGACTTGAATTTAATTATAATAATTTAAATATTTTTCTAAGAGTGTGTCTTAATTGAATGGGCCTCATATTATTTTTATCTGTAAGGATCTACGGTTTTGTATGGTAATGGTATAAAATGTGGCTTTATGAATCTTGGATTGATCTCAAATTATGGTCAATTTGTTGATGTTTTTTTAAATATCATAAAAGGATCTTCATCGAATAGTTTTCTTGCCTTTTCTATTAGAAAAACAAGCTACTCAAGGCTTTAAATTATATTATTTAAAAATTATTAGTTCATATTTCCCAAGAGTGGATTATCCACACTTGGGGAATATTTGTATTCACATTGGACACCCTTGAAGTTAAGTAAATCTCTCATCTGTGCTGGAATTGACAGATATTATTATTTATTAGTAGGGAGGGACATTTTATTGAGGTGAGAGAAAGCGTGCACGCAATTACTATCTGGTACACCTGCATTCTATCACCTAATTGTTATTTGTCATTGTTATTCAATCACTGATAGAAATTTTAGGACTGACGCCAATTTGATTGGTTAGAAATCCCGGAGAAGAGACACACTTTCTTTAGCATGATTTCCTAATAATAATTTGAGAAAATGAAAACTATTTATAATTGATGCAAGTTCTAGGCTCAACGATAGGGAGAAGACTGAATTCAAATTGATTATCAAGCTAGAGGTACCAACTGATATTTTTCTTTCCTTCTTTAAACTCAACGCTATCTCAACATTTTGCCAATATCCACTTATTCAATATATTTGGGGGTGAGGTTTTCGGGGATTGTGACGAGAAGGTGGGGAGTGAACTTATGGTACATTCTATTGAACCAATAACACCCTTGTTAATATCACCTGCCTGTATATGTTTTTAGGAAAGGGGGGGATGAATTCATTGCTTTATTTGTATCAGTATGAATTGGCAACTCTTGTTCCTAAAAAAATATGACTTGTTATTTGTTTTTAAGAGACCATTGAGCATAAATTGTATATATGTATGTACAAGTCCTGAAAGAACACAAGACAATGAAATCTTACTTTTTCAAAAAAAAAACCCTTTATGGTTTCATATTTAATTTTAGTAGGACTTAAGGCTCTGATATCGTATTTGTAACTTGTTTTTACGTAGCAAATTTGATTTTAGATAATTTTGATATATTTTTTGCCAAAATAAATTTGAAAACAAATCAGTACAACTCTTGAACTAAAACAACCAGAGGCAAAGTTTTTTTTTTGTAAATGATAGACCATTATTTACGCTACAAATAGTTGTTGTTTTTGTTTTACAAAAATTATTCAAAATGTAGTGATATTCAAGTCTAAAAAAGGCCATTAAAAAAAAGAGAATTTTCTAACCTCTACATTACTTTTCCATTGAATTAACTGATATAAACTGATTAACATATTTGTATATATAATAACTTGAATGAACAGTAAATTTAGGGGAAAAAATAGTTTTTCTTTCTATGTAGATTATCATTTTCTTTTCTTCCACAATAATAATTGATACAAACTTATAAAAAAATGTAAAATCACTCCAAAAAATCAAGTTCAAAATTATTTAAAACCCAAATGTAATGATAAAAAAACTAACGAAAACAAAGTTTAATTGAATGTTCTTTGTTGTAGACATAAAAATGACGTAATTGATGTTTAATAACAGTTTAATTTATATTTCCATATATTTTCAATAGTTGATATTAAAAGCTTGTCTGTCCTTTTAGGTTTTGATTCAAAAGTCATTTCTAGTCTTCGGTACTCTAAAAACTTTTTGCCCAGAAGCTTGTATATTAATTTTATTACATGATTCCCAAGTTTAGAATGTGCATTTATATGTACTTGATGAAATATTATTTGCAATCAATAATAATAATAATTGCAAATTATTGCAATAAGAGAAGAAATATGGAGTTAACAGATGTTGAAGATAATCACTTCAAGCTTTAATAATAATTATTATAAAAAGAAATATTTTACAACTATAACGAGAGGGATCCAACTCCTAGATTTGAGATGTTTGACGTTCACTGTAATTTAAAAAAAAAGACTTTAAAATCGATTCCAATACTTTTAATTTTTTGATTATATTATGCGACAAATAGATAAACGAAGTATATTTTGATGATTTTGATTTATTAACTGTATACAGGAGAGCATCTCAACTCAAAAAAAAAAAAATTAAAAAAAATGGATGAATAAAATATGTATCCTTACATTAACAAGTGACTCGTGTATACATGATATGTGTCAAGTCAACAAGAAAGCAAGTTGTTTGTTTTCAAATATTGAAAAGAAGAAAATCCACTTTGCAGTGACTTTTTTACTTCATAAATGTAACGGCCAAATATATTTTGGAGTCATTTTAAGACCTATACCACACACGGTTTTTGCTAAAATGTCACTTTATATCAAGAAACAACCAAGGATTGTTGTTTATCATCCAATAGAGCAATCGGATAAATGTCTCGACTGCACATGGAGTCGATATGATCCCACAGAACGTCCATCTTTTTCATAGCCCCAGAGATTTATTTAGTTACAATTGGCTAAAACTGTAAGTTCATCTGTTGTAGAACTATTAATAGGAATGTAAAAAATATGCAAAATACTGCATGCGAGATTTTGTGGAGTTGGCACTTTTAACAGTATTTTTTGTTTTCCGAAGCTGTTATCATTTTTCCTTTATTACTGAGGGGAGAACATCTACAGCAATAGCAAATAGAATGTTAGAAAAGGGCTCATGTTCTCGTAATAATTGTTAGTTTACGACGACTTGTAAGCTAAAGATATATAATTTCCTCACATTAATTTCAGTTAATTTTCTGCCTCTCATCTATGGTAAACATACATAATGTTATTATTACTTATTGATGTCTTCATTTATATATATATATATAAAGGAGAATAGCAGCTTGTAGCTCAGTAAAACGTCATGACAGCACAAACTGCTTCCCTCTCAACATTCATCAAATTGTCAGAGTGGCCAGGTTAATTGTCTCTTTCTTTTTATTTTACACACCCCATTTGCATATTTTTTACATTCCTAACTATTAAGAGTCAACTACATCCGCAATCACGCTTATCATGAATCATAGTAATAGTAACTACATAGCAGTCAGAAATACCAGATGTTTTTTATTCTTGATTGTGGCCTATAATACAGTTGCAATTATTATTGGAGTTATTATTTAATTAATCGAATTGTACTATTAAAGAGAATCTTCTCAAGAATAACATGAGTGCAGTTCACACTCACTTTTGAAATATTTCAGATAACTTAACTTGCTTTCTTGTTGACTTGAAACACATATCATTTATAAATACTGCAAAATCAATCAATACACTCATACGTTTATTACATTATCCTTTTAATGAGCAAAGCAAATGAGTGTGTACAGTTGCAAAAAGTAATAGATAGACACAGAATACGTATGTACAAATAAATACTTACTCAAGGCAATGACTCTAATTGATATAAAAGCAAAATTTATTATCCAGGGTCATGGGATTACATACTTTTGAGTTAATTTAATTACCAGAGATTTAATAATAATAATAATAATTAATCATTATGTTTAGGTCAATTACATTTCTAGAAAGTACATTTTTTGTACTTTTATGTTTGTTGTTGTTTTGGTTGGGTAAATTGGATCAAAGATCCATTAATTTTGTTAGAGGTCAAGCAACATATTTTGACAAATAATAATAATTTTATTTTTTTAGCTTGAGTATTATCATTAGTTATTATTAAATTACAATCATTTAATGACATTTGATGTATTTATAAATAAATAAATACCCATTCATATAATGGAATCCCATTTAGGAGGAAAAAAAAACAAAAAACAAATTATAATAGTCTTTGTATCATAAAGAAATACAAGATGCTGTTTGCAAAAAAAAAAAAATGCAATTACTTTTAATCTCTATCTCATTATTATCATTTCTAATTACATTCCATAACCGGTTTTATATTAGGGGTGCCGTGAATGGGCTATTTCAACCTATCTACCTACCTACCTACCAACCAACCAACAAATATACCTATTTATCAATACACAAATTAAAATCTAGTGGCTTTTTTTTTCCCTCCTTCAAAGAATTCAAATTAAATGCTCTGCATTTTTGTGAAATTTTGCATTAATGGAATCTCTTATAAGAGAGATGTATGTTTCATTATGTCTTAATTAGCACTCAGATAGCAATTGTATTTGTATCTTGTATAACATTTCTACTAAAAGAGCAGAGTTGTCAAGCTTACCAACTGTTTGACTATTTTTATTTTATGCGAAGGATCTGCATGGATTTTTTTAAGGATAACTCCTTCAATCAATTTTGCAGTTCTTCATTTAATATCAAGGAATCGGTCAAAGCATAGCTCTCAGCGTTTTTGAGTTCAAACTATCAAGGTTCAAAAGGCTTATACGGTCAAAAGAGGTAGGGAAATTCACAGCAATCTAAACAAAACAAAAAAAAAACAGTGTAAATTTGTATGCTATTGGCGGACGTAAAGTGCAAATAAAATATAATTGGATAAAGTTATTTTAAAGATAACTCAATGAGTCAATTTTCAGGTTCTTCGTTTAATAACAAGGAATTGGTCAAAGCTGAACTCTCAGCGTATTTGAGCTCAAACTAGGGAAATCAACAGCTTACAAAACAAATACAAAAATACACTATGTAAATTTGTGTAACGCCGGTGAAAACTGACGTAGGGAACATTGCGACAATCAAGGATCCTCTTGAAGACATGCCAATTTTATATTACTAAACATCAACAAAGGCGGAATATTATCTAAAAACTCCAATGCTATCGTTAATTCGTGCATATCACTCGGAGAAAAGATAGCAAGGCTCTTCTTTCTCTTTTTTTTTCCTTCTCTCTAGCTACGCCATCCCCTTGTTTTGTTTATTTTGAATTGAGTTGAAGTATGTACATAATTCACTCAACCTTTCACTCATTCTACTATCTTTTATTTATTGTCTATAATTGCAAAGCAGAGTTTGACAAACCTTGGATTCTTCACTCACTTTGTAGGGCTGGATTTAGATCATTGTGAAGAGTATTCATAATAATTTACATTAAACTGTTAATGACGTCATTCTTTTTGCAACTGAAGGGAATCGGTCAAAAGGATGGGTCATTTATTTCGTATGCAAATCAACAGCTAACAAAACGATGCATAGGAATGAGGGATTTTGAGGGGGGGGAGGGTTAGCTTATCTTTGTATCTACCATTGGGTAGTATAAATTGAGTTGTTTTTTTCTTTTCTTTTTTTTGTGCAACGGTCATTAAGCGTTTTTTATAAATTAAATAAGATTGCAAAACGTTTACCCGAATATTATTTCATAATATTTATTTTGATTTCTCACTAATTGACAAATTACTCATTGCAAAAATAAAATACAAAAGCATAATTAATTAAAATCTTTGTTGCTTTTGTTGAACAAAAGGTATTTTATTCACACATTTTTTTTATTTTTATTTTTAACAAAAAAAAATAAAAAAACAAAGGTATTTATATATAGAAATAGAATGCCCATTTATGTCACTGGGCACATAAAAAAATAGAAATATGTTAACTATAGGTAAACCCATTATTGTGCAAGAAAACAAAACAAAAACAAAAAAAACCACCGTAAGACTTAATTATATCAATTATTATTATTATTACTATTATTAAGATCAGAACATTTATACTCTAATTATTCCATTTTGAAACTTTTAATTTCTTATATAACTTTATATAATTTCTTAATATACCGCATTCAGGTTAGAATTTTCTACAAGTTGTAACTCAAAAAATGGAAGTAAACATTTTAATTAAAGAATTTTTAACTTCACACAGTTCTGAACAATGTTCATTAAATGTTTTCTAAGCTTATAAATGGGTTCAAAGTTTGACTTTTTGCATGAATATTCCTTATGAATATATATTCTTTGACAAAGTGTATTTATAATTACACTGCTCAACAGTCAAAAATCCTAATGGGTATATGTAAGTATTTTAAAAGATATGTAGTTTTGCACGTTACATTCAAATCTGTAATTTTTTTTTTTCGAGAGTCCTTAAGTTTTTGAGAAATCGGACCCTTCTTTTTTAGCTTTTTGGCCCATTTTCCTACTTCAATTTAAGCTTAGAAGAATACTCATTTTGTGCATTAAAATATGTTGATTCACTATTGTATTTAATGGAGATTCAATTTCCTTGTCTTCTTTTTTTTTTACCTACAAGGACTCCTGGAAGCGTAAGGGACGGGAGTAGGCCCAAAAGTTGGCCAAATACTTTGTATTTAAATAACTTCTTGACTACAACAATAAAGGGATTAATAAGGAATGCATTTTAAAGCTAAGACCCACAGCCTTCAAACGATATGTAAAGAGCCCAAATAGAATCCTTAACTAAGAAGAAATCGTCCATCTAAATTTGTAAACTTTCATCCAATTTCGAGCAAAAGTTCGCTAACAATCAAAGACTCAGAGTAAAGCTACTAAAAAACAACTGAAGTAATAGCGTGCAGAAGGATCAAGAAACCAGCTGGAATCCTTAATTTAAGGATAATTCAATCCTGAAATGCAAGGGGCCAGAGATCTACTTATTACTTATTACTCGCATATAACCGATATTATAACATCAGATTATTGCTGCAAATTCATATTGTGCTATAAATTGAATTGATCATGCTACTATAATAGAGCTAATCCTGTAGTAAGCATCCTGACAAGGGAAACTGAAAAAGTTACCGCTTTGTGCTAGTGAAATCTCTTAAACTCTTCATTTTTTTTTTTGCATGAATATAATGTGAAAAATATGGAATAAAAGAATAATCGAACTGTAAAATAAACTGTATCAAATAATAGATCTGTATTTAAAACTTTTTTTATATATATAAAATATTTGCAAAATAAGAGTACAATTAACTTTAATTATAATATGAATTTGCATTCATATAAGAAAACACAGAAATAATTTGCAATAGCATTACTGAAAAAAATCTGCAAATTTCGTTTGATTAGTCATGCAATTATGTATGTGTCATCCGTTATTCTTAATTAAATGCCTTCATTAAGAAACCTAATACATACATACATACTTTTTCCAGTGATCATAAACTGTTTATATTTTAGTAATGAATCACTAGCTTTGTTAAAATTGTCATATTTAGGAATGTAAAAAATATGCAATTCGGGCTTGTAATAAAAAAAGAAAGAGAAAATCAACCTGGTAACTCTGACAATTTAATGAATGTCGAGGGGGGAAGCAGCTTGAGCTGTCATGACGTTTTACTGAGCTACAAGCTGCTATTTTTCTTTATATATGTATACAAATGAAAACATCAAACCATGAACATAACAATACGTTACTCCAGATTCATTATTATATTCACAAATATCATTAACTCCATTCTCCTCAATGAATGATATCCATTTTTTAATTTTTCCTTTGTTCCTCACCATGATATAATCTTTGCAGACTGTTCTTTACTTGTAAAACATTATGTTGAGGTAAAGTTGATGTTACCTTCTTAAAGGAAAAAAAAAAATGATAACAGCTTCGGAAAACAAAAAGACCTGTTTGAAGAGCCAACTCCACTTTTTTATCACACGCCCGAATTGCATATGATTTACATTCCTAGTCATATTCATTCTCAGATAGAGAGAGAGAGAGTGAAAGAAATATGGAGAAAAAAAAGAGGAGTGAAGATGGAAAACTCTAACGTGGTGGCCAGCATAATATTGTTTGGTTTGCCTCTAAAGAATGGATCTCCAGAATCGAGGGCAGTAAATTTTGCCATCATGAATTCTAAAGCATTAATAGCTCAATCTTTAACAATAGGTTGTCCAGTTGATCAATTTTCTATCAGAGGAGTAATCATTAGTGCTGCAGCTCGTTATATGGCGTTTAGCCTGAAAATACCTCGGATGAATAACGATGAATGGGACTTGGCAGCGGATGTAGTGAAATATTTCCCTTCTCACTCGATCCACCACTTAAAAATAATTAAAAGAATGGTTGCACGCTATGAAAAAGTCAAGAAAAGAAGTAATACTGGAATATAATAGTTTTTAACTTTATTTTTAGCTTTCGTTTTTAACTCGACTGTTGCTTTATGTTTTTCTTTGTCTGTGTTTTCTGGTATGTGTTATTTTAATTTTGTATTGACCTCATTTTTAAGAATTATTATTGCAACTTATTAGAAATGGATTTTTATAGATTATATGGGCCAACAAGCAGGGTAATTTTAAGTTATAATGCTTATTTATGTTTGTGTCGGCGTAACCCTGATTGTTTTTATTTCTAAATTGATTTATTATATTTTATGTATTCTGATGATTTTTTGGAAATAAATGCCTATTAAAAAAAAAAAAAAAAAAAAAAAACATTCACTTATGTATATATATACACGGATCTAAATCATGTATGGGCAACCTTTGTTCACTTGTGAGCCAAATTAATTTTTACAAGACTGACTGCGGGCCAAGAGCCCTAATTATATATTTGCAAAATATGTATGCATACATAGTTATACTTATTTTATAATATATTTTTTTTTAAATTATATGATAATTATAGATTTCAAAGGTCTTCGCGGGCCGGATTTGGTCCGTGGGCCTTAGGTTGCCCATGCATGTTCTAAAGGATCCAAATTATACACAATCGAACATGTATAAAAATATGAATAGTTAGTGCTCATCCGACAAAGTACTTCTCCCAGTGACCGGGATTATTATTTATTAAAAAAAAAAAGAAGAAGAGAATTGAAGAGTTTTAACCTTCAAAGACCACTTTTGTGACCTCTTAAGCAATTTGAAGTTTGAAAAATGGTTATATCTGTATATACATATATATATATATATATATATATATATATATATAATTCTACTCAAAATTTCAAGGTAGTTTTTTCAAAAACAAAAACTCTAAGGATTAATTTTTGCCCCTCGTAAGCCGACTGGTTGTCACAAAACTAACTCTAAGGATTAATTAAGCCGACTGGTTGTCGCAAAACTATAAGGAAAATTCATTTGTCAACGTGCTCTAAAAGTTTTTTTTTTTTTTATAAAAAAAAAAAGATTTTAAAGGAGATTTATAAATTTTTTGTGCCTGATTACTTTAAATTTCAGATCTCTTAAGCCCATTGAAAACAGCAAATTTTTGTTTGAAGAAAAAATGAGCTACTTTTTTAACTTAAGAAGGCATGAGAATTTACAGAAATGACTTTTGAAGGGTAAAACTCTAGTAATTTTATTTTTTTTCATTAATAGATCACAGACATTAATTGGCTTAGACAAAATTATAGAGCAGATCCGAAAACGAGACAGACTAATATATACACATATACTATGGGCAAAAAATATCGGGAATTTGTTTATAAATCAAAAAATATTATTATTTGATCATCAAAATTACTTTTATACCCCTCAAAGTCGCCCCTCTCACCTACCCCCTCATGTAATGCACATGTGCCAAAGATTTTTCCATTCTTTTAAACAGCTTACATATTAAGTAATATTGAAAAAAAAATCTTTAAATCCATTTGGTGGTTCATGGTTAGAACTAAGGAGTTATTCGATCGTCTTCAAACCTCTAACCATGAACCACGGAATGGATTTGAAAACCATAAGTCTCAATTACATAATATCTACAACTTTTATTTCAATGACTTTTCGCTGAGATTAATATTTGCAATTTTTAATGAGACATTTAAAAAAAAAACCGAAAAGTTATATTTTAGCTGTACACAAAAGAACGACCCGTATCTCAAACACCAAGGAATATTTGAACGTGTAATTTAGCAGAAATGTTAGTAACAGGCATGCCAACTAACAAAACTGACCAAAAACATTCATCCCTATTAGACAACTCCAAAAAAAGACATTCAAATTTCCCGGTTTTTTTTTTTCATAGTCGTATAAATTTATTAGTTGAATCTAATTATATAAGGGTGTTATTTTGAGTGAGAAAAGGTTTTTTTTTTACCTTGGAAATTAAATGAGCCCTATCTATTGTGTATTTTTGTAGATTAAGCTATTTGTTCTATTAACTATATATATATATATATATCAGACAATCTCTCTTCTAAATATCTATACACAAATAAACAGTTTATAAATGCAAAAAAAAAAGATGAAAAAATGAATCAAAATAGATTTAATGAAATGAAATTTCTCGTTTTTAAATAATATGTAAATTCAAGTAGGATTTAGGGGAAGAAAATATGTATATATTGATTACGAGGTAGATATTATAACTACTTATAATATTGCCTATATACACACACAAATAGGCAAAGTAATAGGAAATAGGTATTATTGAAAAACCTTTTATGTATGTAGGTAATTATTTCAAAATAATTTAATCGAATTCACAAAATATATATAAATATATTTTACAAAATGAATTAAACATGTATTTTTTAGTTATTTCATGGATAAGATAGTATTTAATATAATAACTATAACTATGTTAAAGATTACATATACTTAATAAGAAGGCAGTGAAAATGGGCATAGTACAGTGTAATATGCTTTAATTATAGGCATATATTGTAAGTATATATGTAAGGTAGTCATTATTTTAATTATAATGACTATTCTTTTAAAAAAACAAAAAGAAAACATTTTAATTTTATTTTGTTCTATGGAAAAATTGATGAATTTTTTGCAAATTAAAATGTTGGTTTTTTTTATTTTTATTTTCTAAATTACTCATATTCTTTACTCATCAATGCACCCAGAGAATGTACGTTAATTATATTATTTCTACAAGAACGGTCCACACTGTGTTCAAAATTGCTACCTTCAAAAGATGACGATCAAAATGTGATCGTATATACAATGAGCCCATAAAGAATACACCACCCTGAGATAATTGACAGGTTTTTCCATGGTCTGAGTCGATAAGAAATGATTTGAGTCCGAACTTATTGTTTGTGATGCAGTCGAGGGCGTAGAGAATAGGTCAAAGCTTTCTCTCTGAAAGAGCTAAAAAGGATCAAAGGTGCCACAATGTTGATTCTTCCTGTTATTTATTTTGATAACGCCAAGACGCTGGGTCCAGCTAACGGTGAGTCAATAAATTAAACTTTTCAAAAGCAGATATTGTATAAATATGATATCTTTTTCCGACTAGGGTCCTGTTTTTTGTACTACTTTTGAAGTTTTTGTTCAAAAAATGTTTGAATAAAAATCTTGATCATATAATAGCCCAAATTGGTGATTGGGCGGAAGAATATTTGTTAGCCTATTCTGTTATGAAACTACAGACTGGACAACTTTTATTTAAATAATGGAGCCTTTATCTTGTTCTATTTTGGTATAAATCTCATTCTCAAAAAGTTGCATCGATACAGGAAAAATAATTTGATTAATTACATCCATATTAAAGACTAGAGATTTCATTTTTCGAACTTAGGAATCTCAGAGCTCAGACTAGGGCCTCATGCTGTCTGATCAAGATTTTTGTATATAATATTTTTTTTTAATAAAAACTGATTTTATATACGTCTTCTTGGGGCTTGTTGTAGAAATAATAAATACTTTTATTTTTTAGAATAGCACCCTTTATTTTGTTCTGTTTGTGTGTAAATGCTTGCCCAAATAATTTGCATAAATGATTAATAATTAATTATACAATTCCTATTTATATCCAAAGATCTCATTATTATTAAATAAGGATCTCATATTATATAGACAAGGTTTTTGGTGGTAAAGTCAAAGTTTTTGCACAAAAAACTTTAAGAGAATAGCGTAAAATTGAACAAATCTATATTTAATGAAGCCTCCAAATACGCGCCCAAATAAAAAGGCCTATGCTCAGTGCAGTGCTTAAAGAAGGTCAGTCAACTATATTATAAATCAATTCAATTTATTGATTAGTTTTCACGTTATGTAGATCAAATGAGAGAATGGACGATATAAGAAAATTAAAAGATTTTGGCAATTAGTATAAATTAATTCTTAAACAAATTTCTACAAACATTGATATTTGAATATGGGATGTTTACGCCATGGTGAATAAGAATATTTTTCACAAATAATTGCTTTTTCGTACTTTAGCTTTCGCTAATTATTCATTAATTTCTAATTAAAAATTAACAATAATTTTTTCTAATATACATAAATATTATTTATTCCCTGAAATTACTTTAATTAAAATGCAAAAGACTTTGACCTTAGTTTTTTTTTTTTTTTTTTTTTTTTAATAGTTGCGTACAGCATTTTAGATATTACATATAATTTTCTAATAACTTTTTAGAAAAGTGCAATTAAGTAAAGTGTTTCATGACTTTGTCTATTGTACATGGAAATAAAAAAATTCTTTTAAACTTCGGGAAAAAGTAAAAAAAATAGGTTTTTCAATCGACGAGTAGAAGATTATGAGTTGTATGTAGACGTTTTTGTACATACAATACAAAGAATATGTTAATATTCAACTTACTTCAAATGATATATTGAAACAACTTAGGATCTTATGGGACCCTTGAGAATACTAATGATATTACATTCGAGGTAAACATTGTGTTAGTATACATACATACATCTGTTTGGGGGTTTCTCTGAACGCAGGATCTCTTTTGAAACATACAAAAGGGGAAAAAAAGCTTTAATTAAACTACATATATGAATCATGAAGCTCTTGGTACATTCATTAAGAAACTCTTTTGGGTTTTGGAAACTTAACTGCACTTGATTATTTTTCCATGTCTATGGGAAATGTCGAAAAAATGAGTATAAGCCAGGATATCTAAAACGGGGTTTGTTTCAACTATACCTTTTCAAGTTGAATATGGAAATAAGCAAGTTCAAAATGGGAATATACGTACAGATTTTGTACAAATTTTGTACTTTCCTATGAGTCTATAAATTTATCAATCTTGTTTATGAAGGAGACTAACTTTAATCTCCATATTTTCAAGATTAAGAGAAAGTTCACCACATGGAAGCAGCAGCTTCTAAAGAGTCCAATGTTCATGTAATTAGATGTATTGGTCTTGCCTTGGGGCTTGTTCATCCTCATGAGATGAAACGAGGAAGTTTCAAGAAGGATACACATCAATGGAATAGGTGCCTGAATGCTAAAGAAAAGCAAAGGATGTATGCATATGGAGGGCCAGTAGTACTTGGTATTGATAATTATGCTCCGGCCCACTCCAGGATTGAAGATGTTTTGAATGAAGAAGAGTTTTCAATTCACATGATTTTAAGACTTGGGCCTAGCACTCTTATTAGTCTCAATTCAATTTTTTTATTTTCATTAATTAGTAAATTTATTATTATGTTCAATTTCCTTGAATATTGTTTTTTATTATTTATTCCCATATTGAACTTGCTTATTCTCATATTGAGCTTGAAAAGGTATAGAATTTAACCCATTAATGGACAAGAAAAAACATTGGTAGTCGGTATTCTATGCCGATTATTGCCGATTTATGTATCTTAAATATTAAAAGTGGGTGTTAAAATTAATTGTCTTTTATTAAAAAAAAAAAGTCATTAAAATATTTGAAAATTACATATTTTTATACATAAAAACGTTCTTAAAATTCTAAAAATTGTTACATTTTGTTATTTAAAAAATCAGTATCAGCTTAAAAAAAATCAATATCTTCGAGCTCTAGTTTGAACAACACACTAATGTGTTCCCCCTTAACTGTGTCAGAAATGTCTCCTATAAATCACCTGCCCTAGGATTTAATTTTAATGAAAGTAATTGTACACTTCATACTGGGTGTTTGAAAAACCTTGAAAAGTGTATTAATTGCAAATTTGAGAGATTGAGAGTGAGTTCCTTTCATTATCTCCTTTTTATCAAGTACAAAGAAGGAAATCAACACTCTAATAAATTCATATTCACGTGATTTAAACGTCATTGAACAAAAATGATGGCCAAAGGGTAAGAAGTGGCGACTCTTATACTCGCTAGGGATAGTAGTTCTTACATTATGAAGGGGCTTTTTGTCACGGATTTAACCATATGAAGAGTCCGGAAAAATACATAAATGACAAACCTTCAAGTGGAAGGCCAAAGAAATGAATCCCAATGGTAGCATGCAGAAGGTTTTCAGCCAGTTTTTTAATCCTTCTGCGTGCTACTATTTTAGTTGCTCTACCGTGAGTCTTTGATTTTTAGCGAATTTTTGCTCGAAATTGAATGAAAATTTACACATATAGATGGACGGTTTCTTCTTAGTTAAGGATTATTGTGGGGGCACTTGACATCTCCTTTGAAAGCTGTGTGTCCCAGCTTTTGAATGCATTTCTTATTAATCCATTTCATGTAATATTCAAGAAGTTATTTAAGTACAAAGGATTTGGCCGACTTTTGTGTCTACTCCCGCCGCCTATGCCCCTAGGAGCCCCCCTTTAGGTCAAAACAAAGATTGAAAATGCATTAGCGGATCATTATTTTTTAAATGCACAAAATGAGTATCTTTCTGGGCTTAAATTGAAGCTGAAGTTGGAGAATGGGCCAAATTAACACACAAAATAGAGACTGATTTCTCGAAAACAGTTGGACTCCCGAAAATTTTATTTACAGATTTGAAATCAGCGTGCAAAACTGATTAACTTTTATTATACTTATGCCCCTTAGGATTTTTAACTATTGATCTGTGTAGTTAGAAGCTCCGGAACACCTATAAGACGAAACATTCCGCCTTCATGATAATCCTTGATATTGTACTCTCAACACTGAGTCATTTTCAAACAAACTGATTAAAGTGATTGTTTATATGTGATAAAAATGTGACATGAAAATTACTTCACTCTAAATCACTCCAAATTTGCAATTAAAACACACTTTTTTAGACTTTCTAAACACACGGTATATTAATAAATATACTGTATCTGGTGCAATAAATGAAATTATTTCATTTATAGTTTGTAGTATGCTCTGTTAATTAATGACCCGTGTCTGTAAATAAAAAGGTCAATTGTAATTGCTCATAGTCAATACCTTGTTACATTAATTATTTAATTATATTTGTATGTTTAATCGTAACTTAGGCGAACGTGATATATGGCTTGCTTTGACTGAAAAAGTTTGAAAATTCGTGGTCAAAGCTGATTTTAATTCTAAAATTCCTTTAGGAAATTTTTTGAAGAATATTCTCATGACAACTTATGTTATTTGTCAAAAAATATTATGGCTCAATTACCTTAAGAATTTTATTTCTATGCAATGAAATTAAATGCATACAACATGAAGTTTGATAATAATTATAATTAAATACATATTTTCTACAATATAAGGCTTTAAAGATGAAGAGTAATTTCATAGAAAATCTCTGAAAAAGTGAGTACAAATTTTTTCGGAAGAAAAATTTTGACAAAGTAGTTAAACTTTAAGAGCGTGACAAATGAATTATCTTTAGACAGATTTACAAAATAGTTGACAGACACTTTTGTAGAGTAATTTGATACAGGAAATGGAAGTTCAAAAACATCTCTGTGTATATATATATATATATATATATATATATATATATATATATATATATATATATATATCCTTAATAGACCAACAATTGAACTTTTTTCATTAGAAACTTTTTTTCATAGGGGTCAAAGTTCTGTTTAAAGTGAAGGATCTTAGTCAGAATACACCACATCAGAATATACAACGATTATTAAACAAACCACTTACAAATCCTCATTGTAGGAGTTTCCATTCGTCAATTATAATATATATGTATTTACCTATAAGCTTCGATTATAGATAATGTAAAAAGTTATGAAGATATATCTAAATGTAAGTGGCCCTGAAGGGAGAAATGCAAAGATTGAACAAGACAGAGTTGTTGAGTATCTCAGTTTATACATATAAGGTATAAATTGATATGTAAAGATACATGAAATGTCAACTTCTGCCTCAAGCAATAAATAGGTACGTGAAAAAAAATAAAAAATTATATGATTATAATTGGATCATGCTTTAAGTGGGGGGCTATCAAATCAAAAAGTTTCATTTCATTTGATTGGATGTATGTACATACATCATGAGTAAGACGTGAATACACATATAATAACGTCATCATTCTGAGAGTCAAACCCTAAAAACATAAAGAAAACTAACCAAAAAGGAAGTGTAGATAATATAGACAGACGGTATGGAATCAGTTCAAGAGACAATTTCTACTTTGAAAAAATGAATAAACGCCCATATACATTAAAAGCCATATAAAGACAATAATCAAAACTAATTTGAACAGTTTCTATCATATATAACTACTCAGTTTTTCATTACAAATTCATGAAGTACTCCACTTATTACCATGATTGAGTACAAAGAGTATTGACTCTTGACTATTAGAGCCCAATGATGCTTCTTCTGTCTCTTCGTAGTAAGAGTAAAGAAGTACTTTCTTTCTTTCTCTCTCTCTCTCTTCTGATCAAATCAAAGTCGTCTCCTTTCGTTTATGAGAGAAATAGTAATAACCAGTCTCTGATAAATACCCAGATACCTTCAAAGTCCCAATCGATATTTTATAAGCAAACTTTAGGGATAAAAGTAGGTGTAGTTTGTAATACGCTTGCAGAGAAGAAATATTTAGATTTTCGTGATGTATTATCCCCTTTTGTGTACATACTAGACAATGGTGTCCACATTTATCTGATGGACTTGATTTGTGAAACTTTCCTTCTCACTTCTTACAGAAAACTATTAGAAGATACTTTCAATTATTCAAGGGCAGAGTTGGGAACTTGGGTTCGAGTTGCACACTTACGTAGAGTTGTGATTAAGATTCAGAGCATCCACTCCTAAGGATTTTATTACAATATCCCATTGCTTCTTTGTTTGACTTTTTTCGAGTCAAACAAGTTCAAACCGAGTTCAAAAGGACTCTGGAAAAGTGATATCAATCACATGTTTTTGTACCTAGTGATCAAAATACAGCCGTCGTATATAGCCTTAAGCCTGCCAATTCATGCCACTTCAGAATTGTTGCTCAAGATGTGATTGGTGTCTCTGGGCCATCGACACCAAAAATATGCTAAAAATATGTTTGAGTATCATTATGTGTGTATTTTTTCATAGTGTAGGCCAGGGTTGTCCAATTCATTTCACATTGCGGGCCTCATACGACCCCTAGGTAGACGTATTGGGCCAGACCATTAAAATAATAGCAAACCTAACTATGCATAACCAAAATATCATCATGTCTTCCCTTTGTTTAGATTTAAAAAAGAACAAGAACATTGTTAAATTTCACTAAAAGTTTATTGAACAATACTTTTACAAAACATTTCACAAGATTGCATAAACTTTAAATAACATGGAAATCGAAAATTATAATAATGAACTTTACAACAGATTACAACATGAGACTTATAAAGAAAGACGTACATGCGCCCCTGGCGGAGAATTCATAGAGCTACATTTAATTTAAAAATTTAATCCACGTCTTGTATGTATGTATTTTTTCATCTTTTAAATTATCCTGCGTGCCTGATTGAACCTCCTTGCGGGTCGGTTCCGTCCCACGGGCCGTATGTTTGACACCCCTGGTGTAGGCACTAAATTAAATATAACTATTGTAAGGATTACTTACATTTCTCTCAAATTATTTCACTTTCCTGCTTCCGAATCCCTCTGAACCACAAAATCAGTTGACCCAATCTAGTCCTATCAAAGGAATGTTCAAAACCCTTTATTAATTTGATTTTATTCAAATCTTCCTGCTTATTTTAGGTATTAAATGATATAGCATAAGACTTAGTTTATTTTATATTACATAATATGACGTACATGGTCCCAACGTGATTTCCCTTTTCAGTGATTTAGAATGGTGTCTATGACGTCAAAGAGACTAGGCCTCACTCCATTATAACAAAGGCAGTATTCAAACAGCCCCTTATGTTTCTACAAACATATGTATACAAGCTATGTTAAAAATTAAACTTTACATTATATTTTTTTTGTTGTGTATGATCATAAATATTTAATGACAGTTATAATTAGTACCATTACTATCTGCGCTATGGCTGAGTATTCATAAATATATAACTTTTCCACAAAGAAACTTTTTAATACAAATAAACATTTTTTTTTTTTTTTTTTGTATAATATTTATTTTTGTATATCGACTCCAACACACACAAAAGTTTTCATCTTTAGAAATTACATTCAAATAATAATAATTATGATTCGATATAACATTTATAGTTGTTATATATTGTATCAGAGATACAATAGAAAACACAAAAACAATACGAGGTAGAATAACGATATGTGACAATTGAGAAATGCATTTATTTGTTTGGCAAAAAAAAAAAAATGCATTTATTCATCGAAAGTTTAAATTTTCTGCCTACATTCATAAATATTGTTTACTTAGAACCATGGCTATTTACATATATTATCCAAGAACTGTTTAAATTAAATATTTTATATCATAAATATAATTAAAATTCTACGTATAAATCCTCATGTAACGTAATTGAGAAGATGAATCTTAGATGAGTGGTTCCCAGCCCCCGGGCCGTGGATCAATGAGTACTGGGCCGCACAAGAATTAATTAGTTATTTCTGTTTTAATTATTATCTATGTCAGGGACGATAAAACTTCATCTACAGACTGTAAGAGAACAAGAAAATATTAAGTATAAATTCAGGTTACAAAAGATAATTAATTGTGCAGGGTATTGTTAATTATTTTTGGGTTGATAATTCTTTATTGACTCATCGGATTTTTACGGGCAACAAGTTATAATGCATACTACATGTTCTCCGCACAGCTCGTTGCAAATAAACAAGCTCAGGGCTCCCATTGAATTAGCGCTATGGACAGTTTTTGAAATTATAATATGTGATATTGTTGGAGCAGCAATGTGTTAATAAAGTTATAACTTCTTAATGTTATAATAGAATTGTAATGTTGGAGTAATGTGCCAATAAAGTTCCGACTGAGTACACAATGGATTCACATTTATGGTTATTATTAATATATAAACCCCCTGGCCCGCGGTAAAATTGTCAAGCGTTGACCGGTCTGTAGTTCAAAAAAGGTTGGGGACCACTGTCTTAGATTATAATTTTCGATTCTAATCTATCTGTAATTATAAAATGCTTACATTCAGTTAATAATATAAACTAGTGCTCGACCCATATGGATTTGTAGGACCGAGCTCCATTATTTGGGGATTGGTAAGCCCAAAAACAATGAATTTAGGGATTTTTTTCTTCTTCAAATGAGCCATTGAGATCCAATTACACGTATACGATGACTCATCTCCCAAGATTTGGATAAATATTATCTTATAATTTTGAAATTGTGGATTCAATTTTATTTTTTTTATGGCCTGGAAGCCATAATTAGGGCTTTATGCAAGGCTTCAGTTTTTTAACAATAAATAGCCGGTCAAAATGAAGTTACATACCCTCTATTACAGATTGTTTGGCTCAAAAATATTAATTATTATAAGTAAAAGGTCATTTAGAAAATGACTACTACATTGGGCCACGATTGGGTAACTCAAATCTTGAGTAATTAAAAACTTTTAATTTCAATTTCTTTTCGGGAAAAAAAAATTTGTGGATTTTGTTTTTTATATACAGTCAAACTTGGTCTAACGGTCACCTGCTTTAAACGTGTCACTGCACTAAGCGGTCATATCTAGTTCTCACGCAGGGAATTTATAACATCGATGTTCTGTATTAAGCGTGTCCCTCCAATCCCCGGCCAACGGTTACCAAAATATGCATACCAATGCAGATGAACTTGCTTCAATGGCCACTTTTTTTTAGTGTTTACTGATTGCAATGCAAAACTTCAGAAGCTGTGTGCTTGAAATAGAAGAATTAAGTATTCCAGATATTAAATTATACACCCAGTCACTCGGAGATGGTCTGATGAGTACTTACTACTCATATTTGTATACAAGTCTGATCGTGTATAATTTCAAAGGGAGTAAGTTAAATATTTATGGATGTTTTCCAGATCAGAGTTTTAAAAGCAAGCAAACCTGGTTTAAGCGGTTACCTGCACTAAGCGAGTACTTTCCCAGTTTCCCTTGTCTGGCCGCTTCATACAGGTTTGACTGTATATACAAAATGGGATTTTGTTTTATAAGGAAGTAAAATACTGCTAATAATTTGGTAATTTTGACCGATTACCGATTAATCAGCAACTGTATAAAACCAGTGGATCTATGTCGGTCAGGCCCTTCGATCCAATCCTCAATTCCTAGATCATCACTGATTTTGAGTGCGTGAAAGATATATAATTAGAGTCATACCCTTTAAATACATATGTACAACAGCTCTGTACACATTTCCTTAAAAATATCCATAAATAACGTAACAAGTTTAATTTTACACTAATGATGTTATTGACAGGAACTGTTTCAATTTCATTTTCCTTACAGAAAGATAAATTATGAGTCATATTTACATTATACAAACATTAACGTGATCAAGGATGGATTCAAAAATTACATAATATATCAAGTATTACTCATTCCTTTTGGGGCAAAAAAAACCTTTCAATGAAAGGATATGATGAACATTTAAAGAACGTTTGACCGCCTTTAGGTAAAAAATTCTACAATTAATCATTGCAATCCTATATTTTCATGTCATTACGTTCTATAACATGGATAATGTATCATCCATCTGCCTCTTTCAGCTCAAATATATTGATACATTAGTTACAAAAAGTGTGGAAAGTATCAACAAATAATCTACAGATTAGAAAAAAAAAAAATTATTAATCGTTCGTTGAGAGTTATTTATACATTATTCATTTGTCTTCCAACGTATATATGTAGGTATTGTGTAAAAAAACGAAATCACCAAAATAAAGGAGAAAAGATCTTGATAAAAATCTCGTCAAAAACAGTTGACTTTTCTTTAAACTGTTTTTATCAGAGCTGTAATGATAATAATGAGGATAATTATATATATATCTAATAATAATGAAAAGAAATATCGAAAAGATCTCATCAATAAATTTGTGACTGTCACTCCTACCAATCTCTTGATAAAGATCATTGCAATTTCCTTTGATCATTGTTGTACAGTACATATATACTTTTTTTTTTTTTTTTTATTTTTTCCTTTTTTAAATTCCATTAGTGAAATTATTTACGACGTCTTGGAAACTCTCTGAATGTTGTTGTCAAATGGATGGGAACAACGCTCATATTTATTTTATTTTATTTTATTTCTTTTAAATGCATTCTTTACAGTCATTTCACAAAGATAATAATTACATCAACTTATTATTGTATTAATGCTTTGTATATCTAAAACTAACTTATGTGTATTCGTGTACTAAGAAAGTGGTTCTCAATCCCCAGTCCGCGGATCAATCAGTACCGGGCCGCACAAGAATTAATTAGATATTTCTGCTTTATTTATTATCTATGTTAGGGATGATAATACTTCATCTACAGACTGTAAGAGAACAAGAATACATTAAGTATCAATGCAAATTACAAAAGATAATTGATTAATTCTGCAGGGTAGTTGTTAATTATTTTTGGGTTGATAGTTCTTTATTGACTCATCGGATTTCACGGGCAATAACCTAGAATTTCTACTACATGTTCTCCGCACTCTTTTGTTATTTGCAACTCTATTGACATTTTCAAAATCCTATCTGTGTAAAGTGGGGTTGTCTGGAGTGACAGCCACCAAAACAAGTCAAAGGAGTAGAACGAACCCAAGCAACACACTGCGGGTGTCTTTGTCTGTAATTATCCTCGGAAAGAAACAAGCTCAGGGCTCCTATTGAGTTAGCGTTACGGACAGTTTTGGATGTTAGAATATGACATACTGTTGGAGCAGCAATGTGTTAATAAAATTAATATACTTTCTAATGTTATAATACCATTGTAATGTTAAAACAATGTGCTAATAAAGTTCCAACTGAGTACACAGTAGATTCACATTTATTGCTATTACTAATACTTCAACCCCCCGGTCCGCAGTAAAATTGTCAAGCGTTGACCGGTACGCCGTTCGAAAAAAGTTGGGAACCACTGTACTAAGATTTTTTACCGAACGTCTCATTTAGTCATAGGCCTGTTAATTTTAATTAATTATCCGCACTAAATTAAGAGTAAAAACTTCAATATATTCACCCATGAATTTGACTAATTTGTAGCCTATTAATACACAAAATATAACAAGTTACAAGCCATAATTGTCTCTCAAAATAAGTTTGTCCTATTTGTATTTTTCAATTTACTATTAAATTAATAAATTATTCTGATTTACTCTTTGTGAGAAGCCAGAAACTTGCACTTGAAAGTAGCTAAAAATCCCCTGTCACGAATTTAAAAAAAAACAAAACAAATTATAAACAGCATTTTGAAGGCCATGTTTTGGGGCCACAAAAAAAATAAAGTCATCAAATGAAGGCATATAACTCTAAGATTTGACATTTTTGGATATTTGAATCCATTTCAGAAATTTGTCCGAAATATGTCGATGAAACATTGAGTTATTGATATTTAAAATTGGAAATTTTTTTTTATTTTCTGTCATTTTTCTTTAATATATTGTGTTTTGTTGTCTCAGGAATATTGTCATATATATATTTCCAAGTTATGTAGTTTCTAAAAGTATGTTTTGAACAAAACAATGGTTATTATTATAATCAAATAATATCTATAAATATTTATAAATTACATGAATATATATTCAAATATACAAGGAACTAAATAATATTATTGTCAATAGTATTCTAATGGTTCTTAAAAGTATTTTAAATTTATGTTAAAATTAGATAAGTCAATATACTCATAATAAATTTTGAGCACAAAAAAACATCAACAAAATAAATGTTATAAAAAGACAATTTTTGCACAACTATACGTCTTTTCCTTAATAGATATAACTTAAAAAGCTTTGTAATTACAGGATAAAGTACTTACAAGATATTATTTTAATTAGTTTAGATTTTAATTTAAGATTATTATCCTATTAAAAATTATTTTTATTAAAAAATAAGTATTTTGAAAACTTATTTTAACAAAAACCCCAAAATTCTGTACAAATTTATAAATAATATGTCAATGATTAGTCCGTTAATGTCTAAAACATTTAATGACCGTTGTTGAATGAGCTTTTATTCTCATACAAGTATGAGTACTAATGGCTCGGATGACAAAACACTTGGTATTCGAATACCCCTTATCAATTTAGATGATAAAAATTACTATTTTGATTGATTTGTTGATTATTTCCTGGCTTATGTCACTCACCCAAAAAGTATTTTCACCTTAGACTTCGAACCTGATGTGAGAACTATTTTGCTTCTTTTGACACAAAAACGTTGATAATAATAATAATAATAATTTATCATTGTTAAAAGAATTTACACGTTTTTAAAAAGCAAGAAACTAGTCGATTTGAATGTCAATAACATTTAAAGTCAGAGGTTTAAAGGTACTTGAAGATGTAATCCAATTTTTTTAATTTGCTCATAATTATATTAATATCCTCTTCACATATATTGGCAGACTTTTATCTATCTGGCAATCTGAGGGTATAGGCTCTAAAACTACTACAAGATAATTTGAGCTGATTTTTGTCACATAAGCCCTTTGGAACACTGATCGGAACATAGGCTACTATTTACTTCCATCTCAAGCAATAACATGGGTTCCTTGGAGCGTCTTTTAATTCAGTTTTTATACCATCTTGTACGATATTTTGGCTTTTTTGTAAAAAAAAAATTATTTTATGCACAAATTTTGACTATATAGCTATACACTCTAGTCTGATATTTGAGGTCCCCTTCTTGAGAAATGGAACGTTTAGATATTGATAAGTAATAAGTAAAACCATCAATATCTTTTTTTGAGCAGGAATGTACCCTTTATATGATGAAGAATGAGGACTACATTAACAAATAATTATTTTTGAGTATACGTACAGTCTTAATACAGTAAAAGTTACTAATTTTTTTCACCCCAAGTGCCTGGGGCCTATACCATAGTAATATTACAATTTTATAAAATGTTTGTAAAGTCAGTTTTTGTCCTATATTCATACCGTTTTTATGTATATAAATTTATTCATACACTTTGAAGTGTCAAGTCTTTAGGCCTTGATAAATAAATAATTTGATAAAAAACTCATTTATGTTTGCATTTAAATTTTCATATCTATATCGATGTATAATATGCTTTTGAGAGCTCGATACGGATATGATTGATATGAATAATTTGTAGCCTCAGTCACGATACTCGTCATTATTCTTTCTGATGTCTTTTTCTTCTTAAAAACCATTAACCATAGTGGTTTTCTATTAAAAAAACAAAAAACCTAATTATTCTTCCTTCAAAACCCTTTTGATAAAAGGTCTTCTTTTTTTTAAAGCCGAAATTGAATGTTGAATAAAAGTTATATATCAGCTCTTGTTATTCGACTTGCAAAAGATACCTACATGTAACAACTCGTTTTTTTTTTTTGTTTTTTTTCATAATGGTTAAAATAAATGGTCAGAAATAAGTAAACTTTTGAACGTCAAAAGTTTTTAAAACTGTCTGACTTCATCAAAAAAATTATCTGCTCCCTAATTCAATTCATTTTTATTTTTAGAAATTACTACCGTTTTACATGTCTTACACGTTATCATATCATGAGAATCTCAAGAATTCAATCCTCTTAGAGTCTTATTTCTATTCATTATTGACCATTCAATAAAATAAAAAAATTATTACCTGGTTATTTCATTTTTGAATATAACAAAAATTCCTTCTTCTATTTGTAGAATGAATTATTGAGGAATAACCTCTGAAGATGTTGAATAAAATACCCATTTTCTTTGATTCCAAAGCGAACCATTATTTATTTTCAAGGCCGTAAGTACATGTGGCACTCTTCCAAAAATGTCTTTTTAAACAGTGTTGAGTGGAACACTCGTATTTCCTCTTCAAAGATCCTTAAAGTTTGTATACACAAGTATAATTGTTCCTATATTTGGTGACTCAAAAAATATATGTTTTCTTCAAAAATCACCTTTGAATTGAGTGTAAACTACACTACACTAAGGAATTATTTAAAATTCAGAAGAAAAAAAAATAATACCGAAAATACACAAAATCTTAAAGTACATTTAATATGAAGACTTTTAAAAAAGCCAATTTAAAAAAAAATTAATTATTTGAAACAAAGTGTTTGTTTTCCAAATTCTTAAGGAAATTGTTTAATCTTTATTATTACCTATTAATTAATTATTCTCAAGTAAGATGACCGCAAAAACAACAATGAACAACAAACAGTCAAATAAATTGACAAAATATATAATTTGTTCATTATATTGTCCAAGCAAATACTGAATGATTTGAATGTTGATCTTTTGACCAAGATAGATTCTTTAATGCAAAGCCAATAAACCATTTAAATATTTACGGCATTTACTCCACTAATTGTATTTTGTAGTCTGCTGTCGATTTTATTAAATTGTCTTCCTTTAATTCTGAACGTTAATAAGCTTAACTAAACTACACTGTTGTTGTTCAGCTCTGATCAATTCTCTTCCTATTAAATACAGAACAATTTCACAGTATTAAAAAATTGGCTTACGAACAAATCATTTTGAACCTTTTTTTTTTCTGTTTCTTTTTTAAGGAAAGGTTACGAGATGCAATACGGATAATGAATGCTTCTTCTGCGATTGGCTTATAATTTTGTCGTACAGATATCATAGTTTCTCTGTCTATTTCGATAGAGTGGCTGATAAGATTTTTCAAACACAAAAATTACAATTTAAGGATTGCAACCTTTTGAATTTGAATAAATTTGTTTACTCATGGAGTATGAGGGAGACTCGGAGTGGATCCATGAACTGGGGATGAGCTTGGAGAAGGGTCATCTCTTATTTTGTAATATATACATTTTCAAGTTGAAAATGGAAATAAGGAAGTTCAATATGTGAATAAACGTACAGATTTTGTACAAATTTTGTACTTTCTATAAATTTACCAATCTTGTTTATGAAGGAGACTAACTTTAATCTCCATATTTCAAGATTAAGAGGTTGTTCACCACATGGAAGCAGCAGCCTCTAAAGGGGGCCAATGTTCATGTAATTAGATGTATTGGTCAAGCCTTGGGGCTTGTTCATCCTCATGAGATGAAACGAGAAAGTTTCAAAAAGTATACAGATATGGAGTGGGTGCCTAAATGCTTAAGAAAAGCAAAGGATGTATGTATATGGAGGGCCAGTAGTACTTGATATTGATAATTATGCTCCGGCTCACTCCAGGATTGAAGATCTTTTGAATGAAGAAGAGTTTTCTATTGACAAAGTTTTAAGACTTGGGCCTAGCACTCTTATTAGTCTCAATCCATTTTTGTTATTTTCATTAATTAGTAAATTTATTATTATGTTCAATTTCCTTGAATATTGTTTTTTATTATTTATTCCCATATTGAACTTGCTTATTCCCATATTGAACTTGAAAAGGTATAGTATGACACTTCCTTCTATCTACTAACTACCATAAATCATATTTTATCGTAAAAGACCATCGTCACAATAGATTACACAATGAATGGTAATGCACCTCCGTGCTCAGTCCACAGATCCACTCTGAGTCCCTCTGATACTCCATGAAAGACGAATGCACAGACTCCTTAACATAATGATAGCTAAAACAATATTTTTTTTTTCAGAACACTTTTCCCACCCTATGAATTTATGAGCCAAAAATGTCCATCAGCTTCCACCTTTTACAAACACTAATGCTCACTTTCTAATTTAGGCACATACATAATCATTATTGTTCCATGATTTTGAACCCAAAATATGATACATAAAAGTTACTTCTTTTACGGAAGGGAATGTAGTAACCACATTAAATCAAAACTATGGTAACTTTCCTCCTCCTTCAAAAACAACAACAAGTAACTTTTGTAATTGTAAAACTTTTATTTTTCATAATAAAAAGGAAAATCGTTGTAATAAATAGCTAAATCCTTAATAATTCTGTCACCTAATTTTAAACATGATTCCTTGAAAGTTGAGCTAGCTAAACAGAATTTGCTCATCGTAATTTTTCTCATTGAAATAATATTCATAGAAGAAGTGAAAAAAAAAACAATTTTTCGGTAGATGATTTATTTTTATTTGTTCAAATTATATATGAGTGTAAAATAAAATTTAAAAAAATCATCATTAAAGCAAAAAATTCCCGAGTCATTCTCTTCTAATAAACAAAGAAAAAAAATATAATTATATTAAAATAAAACCATTGCCGAAATTCACAAAAGAAGATTTGTTGGCTTGTAATTTATTCGAAGGAAATATTTGAAATAATTTCCTATAATTTTAATTGATGGTGAAATGTTCAAACGATCATCATTCATCATTTTTTTTAATGTTTTTTGTTTTTGTTTTTTCTGGTTTTTTGTTTTTTTATTTCATTTTATAAAAAAAAAAAGATGTGGGATCCTCAATTTATTAAAACAGATAAAGATTTTTTTTTTAAATCTCAATATTACATAAATATACCTCAATATTATATATATATTAATAAGTGGAATCAACTTTTCTGTGATTTGATTATACTACGATATTTATTTTATTTTGTTTTTCTCAATTCATTATTTTAGTGACTTTAAAATACTTAATTTAAATATATATATATATCTGATTACAAAGATATATTCAAATATAGAACTTTGGAGAATCATTAAGACGTTTTGTTATTTAATAAAAAAACAAAAACATTTTCATAGTATAATTAATCATAGATATATATATATATATATATATATATATATATATATATATATATATATATATATAACCTGATGCCTTATTATATAGTTATTAATAGCATTTAATTGCTGTTAATTATAATTAAATACATAATTTGTATCTCTAGGTATGACGTGTACAAAAAAACCCACAAAAAAAACCCCACAAAATAAAATCTATTTTTTAAATTTTCAAATACTCTACAGATATACGTGTCGGGGGGAAAATTAATAATATCAATTATGTTGTTTGTAATTTTAAGCAGGAGGGTGAAATTTTCTTCACGTCTTGTTTTTTTTTTTTTTTACATATTTTATCAAATTATGGTCTTTATAACATGCCTTTTATTATACTTATTAATCATAATACATCAGAGTAATTGGGTTTCATTTGAGACTTTGCAAGCTTACATAAATAAAAAAAACCCACAAAATGATCCTTGATGACGTTTTTTTTTCCCTACTTATCGTCAACTAAATTTCAAATATTCACGATATTTGTTTTCTTTTCTTGTAAGGTATAAATATGGTATATAAAGCATTTTGACTGACTACACGGATTGCGTAATAAATTGACGCCATTTTGGAGGAATAGCTTTTAATAAATATAGTACAAATCTCCCCTTAAAGAATTAGGAGACTTCATAATCTACATCATGCATGGGCAACCTACGGTCCACGGGCCAAAGGCAGCCCGCGGAGACCTGTGAAATCTATAATTATCATATAACTTTTTAGAAAAAAATATTATAGAATAAGTATAACTATATATAATTAGGGCTCTTGGCCCGCAGTAAGTCTTGGAAAACGTAATTTGGCCCACAAGTGAACAAAGGTTGCCCATCCATGATCTACATAATGGTTTTAAAAATGAAAAAAAAAAATCATTAACTGTTACTTGTTAGGGGTTTTTTCATTATTATATTATAAAATAAGGTTCAGTTCTTTATGCCTTCTCCAAGATGGCCGGCTTTCAGAAAGACTACGTCTCATAACAACGCTAGATATAATATTGTACATAGCATACATAATTTTATGCTGATAATATAATTACTAAGCCTACATTCGCCGCGTATGTCCCCAGGAGTCCCTTTAGGTCAAAACAAAGACCGAAAATGGAATTTGCATTAAATACACTAGCGAATCAGCATTTTTGAATGCACAAAATGAGATTCTTCTAGGATTCAATTACAGTTGAAGTGCGAAAAATGGGCCAAAAAAGGGCTCAAAAAGTAGAGTCTCAAAAAGTTGACAAAAATTCGAATTCAATGTGCAAAATTGGCTTTAATTTCTATTATGCTTATATCCCTTCGGATTTTTGACATTTCAAATTTCTTGAATTTTCTTGTAAAATTACTAAAAATGGAATTGCTAAGCTGCTTCAATTCAATTTTTTATTGAGAAGTTTAAGAAATGAGTTTAGAAATATATATACCTGAAACGTGTGCTTATGAAGTTTTTTTATTATTTATTTTAAAAATATTTTCAGTCAAGTCTTCTACATTTTTGGTTTGAGCAAAAATGTTGATTTTATACGAAGAGTATAAAAAAACCCCGTTTTTTGTTTTGTTTTGTTTTTCTATTGTTTAAGTACTTTGTGACCCACAAGAACAATTTACTATTATGTATTTTTATTTTTTATTTTGCTAATGAAGATTGATTAAGTATATATATTTTTTATTTCAACAGCTGTGAAGCTGTCTCAGTTGTCATGCTCATTTTTGTATTGCTCCAATCTTCTTAAAGATTTCAGCAATATAATTTTCTTCTGGAGTGTTTGCTCTAGTGTCATTCTGTCTGTGAATTTAGAAGTTTCACTTATTCAAATTGTTTAAGTACCATGTTGCTTTGATAGGAAGAGATTTATGAAGTAGTAAAGGATTTGCTCCTGAAAAAAAAAAGAAATCTCACTCTCAAAGGAATTTTGCTCTTAACAATATTGGACTGTATATGTACGTAATAAAAAAACAAAACAATTGAAATTCCACTACTGAAATTAGATCTTTAGTTATATAGAGGCTTTGTACTTGAGTTTGTTTAGATATATGTTTGAAATTTCTTTCATCTGAGAATTTGAGCTACGTACAATTATCTTAAACAGTTTGTAGGAAATTGGATTTTAGGGAAGTAATCAAAAAAAATTTTTTTTTTAGATTACGTTAGACAGTTTGCACTTTGAAAAATAATTTATATATTTACTGATGACTGGATTGTGAAATGATTATGAAACGAAAGAAATTTCAAGCTATTTTGAGTAAAAAAAAAACAAACTTTATATATTTTTATACAATGGATTGACCTTTAGATAGCCTTTCAAGGCACTTTGTGGCTTTAATTAGGATGTTTTAAATAACGTTTTAAATCAAATTGCTGCTGAGTTATTGATCAATGCAAATTGACTTAAATATGATCATATAGAGCAGGGGTGTCAAGCATACGGCCCGCAAGGAGGTTCAATCAGGCCTACAGGATAATTTGAAAGTGGAAAAAATACATAAATGAACGGGATTAAATTTTTTAATTAAATGTAATTCATGAAATATCCGCTAGGAGTTCATGTGAGTCTTTCTTTATAAGTCTCATGTTGTAATCTCATGTAGAGTTCATTATTATAATTTGCAATTTCCTTGTTACTTAAAGTTTCCGCAATTTTGTAAAATGTTTTGTAAAAGTGTTGTTCAATAAATTTTTAGTTAAATTTAACTCTGTCCTTGTTCTTCTTTAAATCAAAACAAAAGGGAAGGCATGATGATATTTTGGCTATTTATAGCTAAGATTGCTATAATTTGAATGGTCCGGCCCACAACGTCTACCTAGGGGTAGTGTGTGGCCCACAACGTGAAATAAGTTTGACGCCCTGATATAGATTAAAGGAAACAAGATTGCTATGGGTAATTACTCACCCTACAATTTACCCGGGTATCTGTAAATTCTTTTAAATTCTTTATTCTTTTATTGTTATATTAGTTTAGGCGAATAAATAGCATACGAATATATGTAACTCAGATTTGCAATCACCATTCGTGCATATTCCACCCACAAGCAATTATTGGTTTTTTAAATGAAAAAAAAATGTATAATCAAGTTTTCAAGGGAAGTTTACGGCTCATTTTATTTTGTTCCTTTGCCAATAACCCCTCAGAGTTGTCAATCAAATGAAAATTTATCAAATGATCATTTTTTAATACGTTAATGAAGTCACCCATCTAAATATCGTATTATCAAAACTTACATAAGAAAGAGTTCTTTAGCAAAAAAAAATAAATATCAAGGCTGTCATTAGCACAAGTTTATACATATATATATATATTTGCTCCATTAAGAGGATAAAATGAATGCTCTAATAGAGACATTACTATAAATACGTTATGCAGTCAATAGTTGAGTGACAAATAACAAATCAATCAATCATAATGCTGCCTCAAACAAGGCTAAATTCGCAGGCAAAAAGTATCAAAAAAATATTAAAATTAAACCCAATTTTCCATAGTTTAACTTTACCTGTGTATGTACAAATAAGCTAGATATTTTTTTAAAACAAATAAACCCAGCACAGAGGAACCCACCTGTGTTGGATTTATATACATGTATATTTTTTTTTAAAAAACTTTGGTAATCTATCAACCAGATTATAAAGAATTTTCCTATAGGTGAGCTCAAGGTCAACGTGCAGGAATACTGCCCCTTGTGTAAATATGTATATAAGTCAGATCTTTTGGGGAAGGGAGGACGGATAAATTTGGAGCGGATCACACCATTGAGTGACCTATGACCTAGGAATGAACCAATTTGCTCCTTCCTCCTCCGAGCTAAAAAAAATAAATCACTTACCAATGCAATGACGCATATCAATAAGTATATCAATGCTCCCAATAAAAACAATAAAGACTAATTAATTACCTTAATCACACTCACCATTTCTGCAAATTCATTTAAAGTCTTAATTATTCAAGAAGTTTTTAACCTTTAAATAGTTATTATTATTATTATAACTATTATTTCCCCCCTACACTTCCTAATTATGAATAACAATTCTCTAAAGGAGTAAATCCAATCTCAAGTGGCTTCGTGAAAACTTTTTTTTGTTTTTTTTTTCAGAGTCTTGAAAGTTGAGGGAAAAAATAATAAAACAAATTGCTTCTTACATTGTTGCTAAAATCAAGTTTTTTTTCTTCTTTTTTTCTTCTATATATAAAATGAGAATAATAATAGTTTCAATTATAAATAAAAAGTTGGAGAATCCTTGAAGAAAAAGAAGAACAAAAACACCCTTTTAATAGAAGCACGTAGAACGAATTAAGTTTTAAGAGTTGGATAAGAAAACACAGAGGGGGAAAGAAAGGAATTACTTTGAAAATATGTATTTATAGCACCTTCTTCTATCCAAAAAAACAAAAAAAAATGATGTTAAAATATTGTAGATTCTGAAATTGCTTATTGTTATTGATGACACACAAGAAAAAAAAATTAGTATTGGCGAAATCAGAATTTGTGTCAAGTCAATTTTTGAAGACATTCTCTTTCGTTTGTATTAATAGTATATTTTGATTACATAATTAAATAATAACTCACATAATAATTGCAACCATATTATAGGAGTCAAAAAATACCGGCCATAATCAAGAATAAAAAACATCTGGTATTTCTGACTGCTATTTAGTTACTATTACTATGATTCATGGTGAGCATGATAGCGGATGTACTTGATTCTTAACAGTTCTTAAACAAATGCAGACTGTTTTTAGCCAACGTCAACTAAATAAATCTCTGGGGCTATGAAAAAGATGGACGTTCTTTGTGGGACCATATCGACTCCATGTGCAGTCGTAACATTTATCCGATTGCTCTGTTGTATAGACAACAACAATCCTTGATTTCTACATTAATAGTGATATTTTAGCAAAAACCGTGCAGTATAGGTCTTAAAATGACTCTGAAATATTTGGCTGTGATATTTATGAAGGAAAAATTACACTTAAAAGTAGATTTTCTCCTTTTCAATATTTGAAAAAATAAACTTGCTTTCCTGTTGACTTGACATATTTTTACTTACAATTCGATACATGTTTTTTTGAAAATATTTTAGGCTACAAATTTAATACAAGTAGTTATTGATTACATACACTGATTACAAATATATAGATATTTTTGAAGTATCTAATTCAAAAAGTAGATATCATCATCATTTAGCAAAAATAAAGTCCTTTTCTTTCACATTTAAACATTGTGTCAAAGATGGATCTACAATAATCTAATATAAAGGTAACAGTTCATTTTTTTATAAGGGCTGTTTTGTTTAAGGACATAATAATGCCTCTTGTGTGTTTCTTTGGTTTATATAAAAAATAAAAATAAAAACTCATTGAAAGTGTCAGTCATATAAGTTGGATCTTGGATATATCAAAATCATAACTAATACACTTTTTTGATTTCATAACTGCTTTAAATCAAAAGAGTCAACTGATGAAAAACACATCTGTAGTGCTTTTGTTTATCCCAAAAAGCTCATGGATGTAATTACGCAAGGACGTCAGTGAAGCAGTGATGTCAACTGGAAAACAAACCACAAAACAAAATTTGTGGGTATCCTACCCACAAAATTAAATTCAAATTTCCGTCTATTTTTTGCCTCATAGCCGTACTTCCTTAATGAAGTCAATTGCATTATTTTTCACACATGGGTACATATCACCTAAAGGAAGAGTTTTGTTAATTAGGATTTTTGTTGTTGTAGTTGTTGTTGTTGGATCCCTAGATTCTGCAATATATATAGCGCTTTATAGCAGCGTCATTTGAGAATCATTGCTTTTAAAAAGAATAATTACTTTGTCTTAAAATATAAAAGAACTCTTTGAATTCAAAAAGGGGGAACGAAAAAAAAAAAAAAATATCTGTAGTGTGCACACTCATAAATTGTGGTAATAACCGGCGGCTTTACAATCATATCTTTATTAACAACTGAATGCTTAACCTTTTAATGGAGGAAAGACGTGTCTGTCTCTTTGGTTGAAGTGTTAACAATAAAAAAGTAGTTAATATATATGAAGTGAATTCACTTTTAAAAAAAACGAAAAAAAAACAAAACCATGTATTTAGTTCCACGTTTTAAATTACATCATCATTATGAACAGGCATTCGACAAAGGAAATCAATTAAGAGGCATTATTAATATTACTATTTGATGGGAAAAAAAAAAAAAAAAAGATTTAAAAGTTGTAAAATCAGAGAGGGGAAGAAAATGTCATTTTTGACATTTTGATTACCCATGTGAATATTTATTCTCACTCAATTTGTAAAATAAGTTTATAAGTTCTTTTTATTCAAGTAATATGAAATTGCAAATTTATACGTCGTTTTATAAAGGTTTAAAAATTAAAAAAAAAAAAAAAACTGGGAAGGAAAAAGCTATTAATTGGAATTTTTCCTTTTTCTTCAAAGGCATCCCTCATGGAGCATGGTGTTATCCAATTTATAGGTAGGAATGTAAATAATATGCAAAATGCCGCGTGCGAGATTTTGTGAAGTTGGCAATTCGAACAACAGGTCTTTTTGCTTTCCAAAGCTGTTATCATTTTTCCTTTATTACTACTGAGGGGAGAACATCTACCTGATAGTAAAGATCTCGCATGCATTAAGGTTAATAAAGCAAATAAAATGTAAACAAAAAGGGCTCAAGTCCTCATATAATTATTATTAGTTAAAAATATATAATTTTCAGTTAATTTTCTCCCTCTCATCTATGGTATACATATACAATGGAGAATAGCAGCTTGTAGCTCAGTCAAACGTCATGACAGCTCAAGCTGCTTCCCTATCAACATTCATCAAATTGTCAGAGTTACCAGGTCCATCATTTTTTGAAAAAATCAGGTTTTTTGATCTATTTATACAATAGTTTTGGTAATAAGTATACTTGAGACTCTATAATTATAAAATTGGCAGTACTTTTTGTTTTTCAATGCTGTTATTATTTTTCCTTTATTACTGAGGAGAGAACATCTACAGCAATAGCAAATACAATGTTAGAAAAGGGCTCATGTTTTCGTTATAATTGTTAGTTTACGACTTGTAAGCTAAAGATATATAATTTCCATACATTAATTTGAGTTAATTTTCTGCCTCTCATCTATGGTAAACATACCTAATGTTATTATTTATTATTGATGTCTTCATTTGTATATGTATATAAAGGAAAATAGCAGCTATTAGCTCAGTTAAACGTCATGACAGCTCAAGCTGCTTCTTCCCTCTCTACATTCATCAAATTGTCAGAGTTACAACCAAGTTGATGATTTTCTCTTTCTTTTTATTTTACACACTCCATTTGCATATTAGTTACATTCCTATTTATTTACTCGTTATTATGTTGTTAGCTGGGGATTTTGTTTGCTCCTTGCTCAGTAACATACTTTGAAGATTGATTTACATAGCTTGAATTGTCTCTTGCTCAGCTGGAAATCATTTCCAATTAGTTAACTAATTAATGAAGAAGAGACCCAGAGATAGGATATGGTAGCTAATATAATATAAATTCATTCTCCTTCGTGAGAGATGATGAAAGGTTGAGTGGTACAATGAAGATATGAACTGAGAGATTGACTCCCTTACTTTGAAGAAGCAAACTTTTTTTCTGTTTATATATATATATATAGGCAAACCTGTACTAAGCGGCCAGACAAGGGAATGTATTTACTGGATCATAAATTATACACGATCGAACTTGTATAGAAATTTGAATAGTAAGCACTCATCAGAAGGACACAACTTCTAAAGTTTTGTATTAAACAGTGAGTAAATGCTAAAAAAGTGACTGTTGAAGAGGTTTCATTTGTATTGGTACACACTATTTTGGATATTCACTAGCTCTGCAGAGACACGCTTAATACAGTGTATTTATGCTATAAATTTCCTGTGTGAGAACTGAATGTGACCTCTTAGTGCAGTGGCACACTCAAACAGATGGCCGTTAGACCAGGTTTGACTGATTAAATAAATGTATATATATATATATACAATCTTGCAAATCATCATTCTATAATTTAATTTAACAATTTTATATTAAATATACTTAAAAAATTAGTTTATTATATACATTAAAAAAAACCAATGTATTTATTTAGTGGCTTCATTCATTAGAGTTGACAAGTTATGTTAATTTATGTACTTTTGAACCATATATATAAGATACAAAGTTTATTAATTTGATGGAGACATAATTGCGAATGAAATGTTTGCACATCTTCAAACAAGACCTTCAAAATAACGAATATGGATGTTTTAGTATATGCTACGACTGCACATGTAGCCGAGTTGGTCCCTGAAAAAACGTCCATTTTTTTCATAGCCCCAGAGATTTATTTAGTTGCATTTGGCTAAAACCATTTGCTCATTTGTTGTAGAACTATTAAGAATCAACTGCATCTGCATACTCATACTCACCGTGAATAGCTACATAGAAGTCAGAAATACCAGATGTTTTTTATTCCTGATTCTGGCGGGTACTTTTTTCCTATAATTAAGTTGTAATTATTGAAGTCAATATTTAATTAACATAAATAACCTATTATTAGAAACGAAAGAGAATGTCTTCAGGAATAATATGAGGACAGTTCACACTCATTATTGAAATATTTTTCGATAAACTTGCTTTCTTGTTGACTTGTCATATATTAGAATATAGACTTTAAATGTAGGTATTTTTTGGTATTTATCTTTAACGAAATTGTCAATACCCAATAATTGACTTTGTAAATTTTATATAATTTAATAAAAATATACTTATGACTAAATCTTCATAAACCACCCTAAAAAACTGATATTTTGACGATTATTATTCAAAAGTCATACTTTATTTTAAGCTATTTTATACTTGAAATTGCCAAGTATCTATTTTTATTTTTTTAAATACAAAATTTCTATTAGAATTAATACATTTTGGTTAATCAGAGAAAAATATAACCATAGTCGGTGTCTATTGAACGAGTAGTTCTAGACCTCTAGGCAGACGTCGTAAGCTAGACCATAGAGCATACATAGCTATAAATAACCAAAATATCATCATGTCTTCCCTTTGGTTTTATATAAAGAAGAACAAGGACATTGTTGTTAAATTTAACTAAAAGTTTATGGAACAACACTTTTACAAATCATTTTACAAAATTGCACAAACTCTAAGTAACTGGTATCCGAAATGATAATAATGAACTTTACATGAGATTACAACATGAGACTTATAAAGAAAGACTCACATGAACTCCTAGCGGATATTTCATGAATTACATTTAATTAAAAAAATTAATCCATGTCTTTTATGTATTTTATCCACTTTCAAATTATCCTGCGGGCCTGATTGAACCTCCTTGCAGACCAGTTCTGGCCCACAGGCCGTATGTTTGACACCCTTGCTTTAAGGGATCGAGTCCTGCATGCAAAAAAAAAAGTTCTTGTTTGTTTGATTTTTAGAGAAGGAAATTAATAATTAATTTAGTTGCAATGATCTTGACTTTAATAACAAGATCAAAGATTTAAAGGCCCAGAAAGTTTAAAAGTTTGCGTGTAGACCAAGAATCACATCACTATATATGTAGATGATGATACCCCTGAGATCCTTTAATGTGTACACTATTCAGGCAAAGAAAAATAATTTACAAACACATTAACGAAACCTCAGAAACTTTCAAAGGTTTTTTTTTTTTTTTTTTTTAGCTTGAGTAAAAAGTTAGGAAGAGAGGGAAGGAATCCCTTTCCCTTAGGGCTCCTTCTTCTAACAATTAAACATTCAAGAAATAAAACAAAAAATATATGTTGTATGTACGAATTATTTACTTTTAATTTTCTGCTTGCAGGTTGAAAGTACACACACACACACACACTGAGAAGGAAGTAAAGTATGGGAAAAAAACAAAGCAGTTCAATTTGCCTTACATCTATTTTTAATGGAATAAAAACTTTTTATATATTTCCATGTATGTTTTTGAAAGGATTTTTTTTCATTATTATTTTCAAGAATTTTCTTTTAAAGAAGTACATCTATGTATGTACTTTATCCATTCATTCATTCATTGACTCAGTCAGGAAGTCAATGATAAGAATGTAAGATTTTAATCAAAATATGTTAATTATGATTATTCGGTCTTCATTTTGACACACTAAGGCTCTTTTGCTCAATTTGTAGTTGAAGCTACAGAGGTGTGAAGTCGAGTCACACACACATACACAAGGCATCAATTTGATGACTCGACCTACCAATTTGTATAAAGGAACTTTGCCAATAGAAGATTTGCAAAAAACAAACAAACAACATTTGTTTCCAAATATCGAAAGGAAATGGAATTTTTATGGTAGAATTTGTGAGAATTTGCAAATTTGTAGATTGTACAACGCCAATTTCCCATAAAAAAAAAAAAACTAAATAAATTCATTGAGTTAAATTGTCTCAAACTGCAGTCAAATATATCTTTTTAAGCAACTTCAATGCAGAGCCGAAATTTCCACAACTTTAAACCATAAAAATAGATATATGATTTAATTCTACATTCACTGTCATCTGAGATATCAGGACAAAACATGCTCAATTACCTCAGGACCTCATTAATCTCTAAAATATTATTAAATTTGATAACTTTAGCAATAGTATCTTTATATGTGTGTCAAGTCAACAAGAAAGCAAGTTTATCTGAAATATTTCACAAATAAGTTAGAACTGCACTCATATTATTCTTAAAGACATTCTCTTTTCTCGTTTGTATAGTAATAGGTTATTTGTGTTAATTAAATAATAACTCCAATCAGAATTGTAACTGTATTATAGGGAAACAATACCTGACACTAAACTTCTCTTGAGCTATGAAAAATATCGGCTCCAATTGCAGTCGTAATATTGATCCGATTGTTCTATTACTTAGACAACAGTCCTTGGTTGTTTCGTGATATAAAGTGACATTTTTGCAAAAATTGATCGAGCAATATAGGTCTTAAAGTGACTTCAAAGTATTTGTCCGTTATGTTCATTAATTAAAAAAAACTGCAAAGTAGAATTTTTTCCTTTTTAATATTTGAAAACAAACTTCCTTTCTTGTTGACTTGACACATGTATATAAAGGCATGTTTTTGAAAATAAGAGATCTTTAATATTTGGGAATAGGCATATCAAAAGTGATGCAACATTTATATATATAAGTGTATAATAGGCTTTCCAAATATCGAAAGGAAAAGGAATTTTACAGTACAATTTGTGAAAAAATTTGCAAATTTGTAGATTGTTTAATTCATTCTCGCAAGGTCAAACAGTAAATAAGGACACCTATTTAACCGTTTTTGAGACGTTTGCGTGAAAATATTCGCCATCAACGGCTGGATTTGTGGCAAAACAATTCCTGGATTTACCATGAGGATAACGCAGCATCTCATGGAGCCACAATTATTAACAATTTTAAGAACCCAACACTCAATAAATACACTCGACCAGCCGCCTTATTTCCCTGATCTAGCTACGACTGACTTTTTTTCTTTTCTCCAGATTGAAATTGCCGCTCCGGGGGAACCAGAGTCTATGAATCCATAGAGACCATAGTAGAAAAAATTCGAAGAAGGAGCTGAAGGCCATCCCTGAAAGCACCTCTACAAAATGTTTCCATGATTGGAAAAAACGTTGGCACTTGTGTATACCTTCAAAGGGAGCATATTTCAATAAAGAAGAAAATTCAATAAATATTAAAGAAGAAGTTTAAGATTTTTTGCCTTTTTATTTAAATTTTTCGTATATTTTTTTTTTGTCACAGTGTGTATTCCTTATTTTGTTCCACATCAAGTAAGTATATTATAGCAAATACACAGCTAATGTTGAACTTAATTAATGTTTCCATATTTAAATTGCTATTCTACGCACACAACAACGACATGATGACACGAATGAGTTATTATGCATATTTCTTAACTTGCAAAAAATATGGTTACACATGACTAATAGATTACCTGATTTTATAAGGTAAATAACATACATAAGCATACTTTTAATTTTCTTACATAATCCTCGTGAAGAAATTACTATACTCAAATCATAATATTATTATAGACATATATATACATTTGAAGGTATGTATATGCTTGCTTATATAGCATGTATGTTTTTAACACTTTCAAAAAATTTATGTATGAAAATATATATCAAAAAAGAAGAAAGAAGTTTTTTTGGCTAATAGCTTACATGAAAGTTTTGGCATGGTCAAAGTAGCTTTTGCAAAGACTTTAGAAAAAACAAAAAAAAAAAAACACTTTACCAATGGTCATTTAATGCTATAAGTAAGTTTAACTTCACTTATATTTATGCCTATTAAAGTTATTCATCAAAAGTGTAAACATTATTGTGGAGTGATTGTAACTATAAAAATGTATTTTGTTTTTGAGTGGAAGCGAGACTTAAATACCCTATAAAATGGGCATGAAAATAGGGACTTTATGAAACAAAAAAAGATTTGAAAAATTGTATTTGTCTGTTTAAAAAGGAAAAAAAAGAATTAAAAGTACCGTATATACTCACATATAAGCTGACCCTCTAAAACTGCTTTAAAATGGCCAGTTTTTGCAAAAACCCGCATATAAGCCGGCACTCAACTTATCTAATTTTACCCCATATTTTTGGTTCATAGAAATTTGTTACTGTAAAGATGTAAAATTCTTACTTTTATGTTACATACTAAAAGAAATAGAAGAAATTATACATCTTGATATGAATAAAGATAATTTTTTTTTTGTTTTGTTCTATTTATTCACAAAAAACTATAACACTTCTGTTTATAATCTAACGTAGTGTTCTTACAAATAATTAGAAACCTTCAAAATCATTGTCACTATCACCCTCATCGTCAGACTCACCAAACAGCTTTCTCCATTCCTCTTCTGTGTACTGAACATTGTATTCATCCCACAGTTAATTTTGTTTTATGTGCATATAAGCCGACCCCTGATTTCAGCATTGTATTTTATACTTTTAAACTCGGCTTATATGCGAGTATATACGGTAATTGAATAAAGTTTTCTTCCCATAGTGTAATTCTGCATATGCTTAGAGAGGCCTCTTACCACCTAGCACCGGCACCAGCGGCACTGGAATGGATTTGTAGGTAAATAGTTAGAACGTCTCAAGTTTATTTACAACCAAAACTATTTTACAACTAGATCTCCAAATCTCATTCTTTCCCGCAAAAAAGTAGTGGGCTAATGGCCAATTGGTCCTTATGACTCCGTAGCCACTGGCCAGTACTGATTATGATTGGTCTTCTACATTAAAACAGAGTTTACCTCATTATTATCAAAGGAACGTATATATATATATATATACAATAGAATTGAACATTTTAGAGCCTTTGACCATTGATCCCTGGGCCACATGCAGCCCCTGAGCATGCTTAAATGGGGAATACAAATTAATTAACAACAATCCTCATATTACTATTATTATAATCAGTAGAACCTCGAATCTTCACGCTAATTCCTTCCAAAAGGAGTGTAGGGATCGACCAATGCAGTCAGCGCCAACTAGCGGAATGTGACCAAAGTATAGAAAGCACTCTGCTTGATAAAAATTGCGTAAGGTTTCCAAAGTTTTGGTACTGCAGCGAGGCAAAGTTTTTTCAACATTTTTAACATTATAACACTATAAAGTTTGAGTACTGAGGCGGTCGAGTTATGAGAGGGGGTCTACTGTTTTTAGATGGGCAATGTGCCCATCCATGTAAAAGAGTCGAAGAGCCCTGCTTTATGTAGCGTGGTTGATTATATCGTCATTGTTGTAGATATATGTATTATTATCCAATTTTACTAGAAACAGGTAATTCTTGATAAAACCTTATAAATATTATTAGCAAATACAAATAAAATTTAATAAAATATCTAAAAAATGGAATTTTTATATTATATATATAAAACTATTACAAACAATATTATAACTTTGTGCGAATTTTTTTTGTATTTTTTTACAAAAAATGCAATCAAATTAATATTATTATTACTTTACTAAGCCCTTTACTATATATGTATACAAAACCCTTTTTTTGTGTCTCTGCGAAAACCAAGGATTAATTTCTATGTTTGCAGTAATCTCCTTTTGCTTTTAAACTCATAAAAAACCCCAAAAAATTGTTTTATTCAGGAATAAAACCCAATAAAAGTAGGACTTTTTTCCCTCATAATATTGTATTGTCTTTTCTCTGGGTTGAATCATGACGTTTAAATCCATTTTACATACCAAAGTTTGATGGGAATAAGCTTATTTTTGAATATCTATATGTATTTTTAGTTAAAGTATAAAAATAACTAAATAATCAAATTGAAATACCGCTGAAAACTGACCATATAGGAAAAAATAAGTACAAATTTGTCAATAGCACATAAAATTTTAATATACATAAGTAATCAAATATCAAATCTAAAAATAAGTATGTACTTACAAAAAAAACAAAAAAACAAAAAAAATGTAAAAAAGTTTAATAGGAAAAAATACTGACACACAATATTATGTTATGTTATGTTATGTAAGTAAATAAGTCTATTTAGACCCTCAAACACAGCAATTTTGCCTAATCTACATTTGTACATTTGGAATCAATAAATATTCTTTAAATATGTGAGATGATTCATAGAAACGATGCTAGAAAAACAAAAAAATAAGAAAAGGAGAAAACAGACTTTTTCATTTTCTAGCTATTTATACTTTTTAGGAGTAGACACTGACTTTTTGCTTATTCTAAATTTTCTTACTTGTAAAGAAAGTTTCACAAAGGTTCGTTAACATATCTTTTAGATAATTGTCTATATTTTATGTATCAGTCCTTTTTTTACAAACATTATGCATATTAACGTGCGATTTCGCCTTCTAAATGAATGTGATTAATATAATTTTTGCCAAATAGACGAATAATAATTTTTTACTGGACCGATGGATAAGTAAGAATGATCTTCATTTTTTATTCTCCTTCTTATCTGCGCCATTACTTTTTTATATCATCAGTATTACGCATTCCTATCTATGACGTCAGTAGTACCAAGCGTTGCTGCTAGATGCATATTTAGCATGACTTTTTAAGGTTCATTATTTGCTCCAAATCGGTCCTTCTAGAGGACTAATTAAAAAATAATTATAATAGAAATTGTAGAGCCATTAATACAGAAAGGTCATCTGCAAGGAACTGCATTTTGACAAAAAAAATTTTATCATTGCTTCAATGAAACATCTCACATATATGTATGTCCTTTCAACTAAATTTTAATCCATTAAAATATCATTTTTTTTTGAATTTATAGTAACATAAATTCAAACAAAATCGTGACGTAGAGGGTACGTCACGCACCACCTGTGGTTTACCGCGAGTTTTTTACCCAATTTTTCAATTCTATGATTAGGTATGCGACTTTTGTAGAGCACGAAGAGAAGGCGGGAGCGTGACTTATGGTACTATTGAATTAACATCCTTATTAACATCAGCTTTCCATGTTATGATTTCTAGGGAAGGGGCTGGATGTATTAATAGTATTATTACTGCCCCAGGAAAGGCAATATTTATTTGTAAAAATATCACAAGGTGCAGGGAGAATATTTTAATTATAAACATATTAGGATTTGATGGTGCATTTTTAGCAAAAATGTTTAACAAATTTTTTTGACAAATGCGGACGTGACTTCTTTAATTGTTCTTTTAGAGGAAAACGTTCATTCTACAACAATCAAATAACAAATGAATAGAAATTCAAAAGAAAAGAAAAGTGCAACCAGTTTTTTCCCTTTCTAATCATAAAAAATGTAATTTCTCTTTACAAAAAGTCACATCTTTAACTACTATGATTACTTGAAGGGATCAATAAGTCCGTCAGGCCTGGATCTATATAGAGAATGTACACGTGCCCTTAACACACGGGTTTTTACTCTAAAACGACACTCTGTATGCAGTTCGTCTTCTTTTTTTTTCTTCCCTTCTTCAAATAATAATCAAGAAAATTAAATTATGATTTGTGTGTTCTCGACTTAAAAGCAATCATAAACAGAGCAAGCATTACAATCGTGTATGACACAAACAAAAGTTGAAATTTTGTTTTATATGTAATTAGCATATTACTATTTGACAATTTTTTATTTAATTTTTTTTTTTAAATATCAATGTGTCGGAAACATACAATTATTTTATAACTGTGTGTCCGAAGGACACAGCCAAATATTTGCCATATAAGGCTAAAGTTGGCACTTATTTAATCAATCCTAGCAATTTAAAGGGAAAAAAAATATTTACTTTTTTTTTTAAGTTTAATTAAGTTGCTGATAGTTTTAATTTAAATGGATGACCAACATACTAGTTGTATTGGTTTGAAGATCGGTCCGAGTACATAGATCGAATGAGACTGCAGTCTTTACACGAAATTTTTGATCAATCCGATAATAAAAATGCTAGTTTATGTATAAATTGATCAAATACTTAAACTTTCTTTAAAAAGGACAAAAAAGGCTCCAAATGCCCTCACTCTCCCCAACTCTTTGAGTACTCTTCATTTATTCGTGGATAATTTATTTACTCCTTTGCAATATTTCATTATGTGAATGTATTGTTTATATAGTTCTTTGTTGACTAAGACTCGGTATTGAAGCGCCATCTATGGATGTTTTACGTTTTAGCTAGTTCCGTATTGGCTGGTATGGTACGACGTCACAAGCATTGTTTACTTAGACTCGGGAGACTTTTCTTCTCCGTTTTGTGGCTATGAATGTTGAGTGAGCTTGTTCATGTCCTATTCGAGTTTGACAAATCATATATTCAGGAGCAGGAGTAAACAAATTGAGTGTTAACAAAAAAAATACATCAACTTTCTTGATGATGTATTGAAAAAATCATTGTGGGATTTAGAGACGCGGAATTCTGAGAGTATTTGGTAGTCATTTTCTCTTGAAAAAAAAAAAAAAAAACACATAAAATGGAACTGAATGTGTCATTTATCTATTATCCATGAGCTATTTTGACTGCATTTTAAAACATCTATGTATTTTTGCAGATAAAATAATAATTTACTTATTTACTGAATATTTACAAGTAAATGTTATTTAATAGTAGTTCAAAAGATAAATAAATAGCGGCACCTTGACACACAAGTTTCATCAATATCTTCACCCTGCTCGTTAATCAATTTCCCTCATTTAAACTAACGTAATTACCATGAATCCGTTCAAACCCCCCAAAATACATAAACACACCCAATTCTTCGGTTCGTATTTGTAAATACAAGTAATCTCCTTTAAAGCTGTAGGAAAGGGACTTTGTGATGAAAGTTCTCATTAACGCAGCCGTATTTGATGCTCATTTATAGCACGTAATCCAAACAATACTCGTAACATGGTTTAAGGATTAAGAAACCAGCTGAAATCCTTCTGGTCTCTACTACTTAAGTAGCTCTACCGTGAGTCTTTGATTTCTAGCGAATATTTTCTCGAAATTGAATGAAAATTTACACATTTCGATGGATGATTTCTTCTTGGTTAAGGAGTCTTATCGGACATTTGACCTCTCTTTTGAAAGCTGTGGTTCTCAGCTCTTTAATGAATCATTTATTAATCCATTTATATTAATATTCAAGGGCTATATTCTAATAACAATAATTAACTATTGCTTTTACTATTGTTAGCTTGATCTATTTATTAATAATTATAATAGATTAAAGGGAACTGGAGTTCAGATCAGGATTCAGCCGTCATTATTTTCGGATCTAAAATGCAGTTGTATACATATTAGAGTTTATTCCTTGGAATCCTGGTTGCACGAAGGTTTCACATACACCAACACGAAATTCAACCGGGCGTTTAAGTCTAGCATTTAAATATTTTTAAATGTAGACTTCCTTTATCTAATTCATCAAATATAAAGTTGAATACGTATTGATGAATCTCTTGGAATAGAGAGTTTCCGGCAATAAAAAAAAATGGAACTTCATTTATCCTTTAGGAAAATACTTATTTGAACAAATAACTATTATCTTTTGTAATTAGCCCTATACCTATAATTGGTAATTCTTAGTAACAATATATATTTATTTTCAAGAAAGTGAATTTTTTTTTGGGAAATTGTTTGTTGTACTTTGTAGAATAAATAATATTAGGTCTAGTCAAAATAAATCCATTATTTTTTGCATGAAATTGAAGGCTTTATTTAGCATAGTTAGAATAATAATTCAATGTTTAGATCCTGGGGAATCAAAACAGTGTTTACATGACGGCCAGACTCCACAATTTCCATTATTTTATCGACATTTTCGACAATTGGCCTTCCACAGCGTGGTGCATCTTTGACATCAAAATTACCGGAACGAAATCCACGAAACCTAAAATTGTGCATGATTGGCTCTTACAGTATAAGAATCATGGGCATTATTCACATTTTCATCTGCTTGACTTGCGTTTCCGCCTTTCTCGAAGAAAATTTGTAGACTATAGCCTATTTTCTCCTTGATAATGTCCATCTTGTAGCCGCACTCAAACACACCTGAGTCAAGCAATCACAAACCTGCTCTAAAAAGTTTCTTTAGTACAAAATCTCATCTTTCTAACGCCATCTAGCGTAATATAATGCCACTTATTCAACGCAAGATATAACAGATCACTAAAACCATCTATTGCAAAAATAATGGATTTCCTTTTCCTAGACCTAATATAATTAATTAATAAATTACTTATATTTCAAAATATTTATCATTTGCTATCTCATTCTGGAATTTCCTGAATGAGATCCCTTAATTTATATATGAGTTTTCTGGAAACTCTAATATATAATATAAATTCATCACAAAGCACATTATCATGTTTGACATTTTAATTATGATTTTATTTTTGTTGATATATCCCTCAATCAGAGCCAGTTAGGACTCCAGGTCCCCTCCCCCCCCCCCAAAAAAAAAAAAAAAGTTAGATTTATTTTGAGTAATAGACACATGGAAGAACTTAGAGATGCATTCTTTCCTCCTTGGTTCCTACTTGATAATATTAAGTTAAAGTTCTATTGTAGATATATTGCTTTTTAATACTAATTAATTAATTTTAACACCACTACATTTATTTGTGTACTTGTAATTACATGGTATGGGCCAAATTATGGCCCAACTATCACTTTAATAATAATAGGGCCTAATATAAGGGAAAAAATATAAGGAATCAAAAAATCTTTATTGAATCATCAAAATTCATTTCGTCTCCTTCAAAAAAGTTGCTCCCCTGATACAATGCACGATTGCCAACGTTTTTGTTTGTTTTTTTAATTTTCAAAACAGTTTCAAAATTGTATAATACCGCACAATAACTGCTCGGTGTCTTGAGTAATAGACTATGTATCTCGACAAATAAATACTTGACTCTCAAAATTTATAAAGTATAAAATCTGGAATGCTCATTCAAACTTTTTTGATTGGCAACAACATTTCTGTAAATAACTTTGTACTCATCATGTTTAAGGCATTTAAAAAAACGAGATTTTCAAAATATTTCACATATTATTTTTTTTTTCCAATTTTCAAAACAGTGACAAACCTTTGATTAAGTCCTTAATTACAGATCAATAACCGCTGAGCTTAGATTAATAAGTTATGCTTCTCGAGAAATAAACCACAGGTTCTCAAAGTTTAAAACGAAAACAGTCTGGAATATCCCTTGTAACTTTTTTGGTGTGCATCAACATTTCTCACAATTGCAAGTTTGTGCCATTAACTTTCAGACATTTTAAAAAAACAAAAAATAAATTGTATTTTAGCCCTTCACAAAAGAACGACGCGATAGTCTCAAAGTCTAATGAATACTTTGAGATGCAATGACGCACAGATGTCAGTGAGAGAGAGAGGTGTGCCAACTGCAAAACAAAAAACATGTATCCCCATTCGAATTCGCCAAAAAATAAAAAATTAAATTTTTCCTCATAGGAGTAAATATTATATTTAAATTTGATATTCACTAAATATCACATTAATTATTGGAACTCAATGGAAATGTATTCATTTGTAGGCCCAGATAAATCCATTTTAATTCAATTTACATATACTTTGATTTTTGATAAAAATAGTAGTTTATTTTTGTAAAAAAAATTGTTAAATAAACACATACATACATAATTTAGTTAGAATTTATATTTATATACAAAAATACAGACTACCAATGCCATAAAAAATAAGTAAAAAAAATTTCATAAAAAATAAAATAAAATAATAATAACTTTTTCTCTACGTTATTTCACAAGGCATAATTTATTTATGACTCATCATTATTCCTTCAAATAGAAGGGGGAGGGGGGGGCTGAAGCAAGCCTACTATATAAATGAATAAATAGCAGGATAAATGCAAGAAACTAATTTTTTTTTTTATTCTTTTTTGTATTACAACATATGTATATGTATGTACAATATATATTATGTACATAGATAAGAAATTATTATGAGTATTCCCCCCCTCTCTCTCTCTCCCCCCCCCCCCCCCTTCTCCCTCCCAAAACAATAAATAGAGAACTTAAGTAAACTACACTATACAAGGTTATCCATGAAACACTGTATGAATCATAGATACATATGTTATTATTCTGTTAAGAGGTGAATGATTTAATGATGAAAAAACAAAAAAAAAATCTCTCTAAAGGAATTAAAGATACTATGTTTAACATGCGCTATTATTCCCTACAGATTCTAAGGATAGTCTTAATTAAATTAAACAAATTGTATGTATGTACATTCTATTATATGTGTGTGTTTTTTTAAATCTAGATAATATTTTTATATATGTACATAAAATAAAAGTTAGAAACATGAATTCCCTTTATAAGTGTACATACATTTCATATGTAATTGAAAACATACAAATGACGGGTCTAGAAAAAAATTTTCGACATCAATTCACCAATAGGTAAATTCATCGTTATATGAACAGGATAACTATTAACTATATATTTTAATTTTAGTTATATTTCTAATTGAAGAGCCTTAGTCAAAAATATATTTCCAATAATGTAGAACATTGCGGATCTTTCACGGATTTACGCATGGAACTCGCTTAAAATGACCTTTTTCATTGTAAAATACATATATAATTAAATTAGCCTTTAAATTTGTTGATGAAGGACAAATATAAATGAATATTGGGCTTCAAACAAGTCTATTTATTGTGTGTTTATATTTTTTTTTTTTAAAAAGGACACAAAATCCTGGATTTGACAATTTTTTTTTACCTAACGTTAAAAGATCATTGATAAAAGAAGTTTAATTGAGAGTGTCTCAATTGGCAACATGGATTCTGCTCATGGATTTCATGTGTTCTTGTATGTTTTTATTCACATGTATTGCCTGTTACATGCATTTCAAACTAAAGATTCGACAAAAGCGGAAAATTCATTGATATCAATTTATCAACCGTCAATTCATTGATGAATGAATTCATAAATGGAAAAATTCATCGACTTTTTTCTCACAATGAATAATTTCGACAGCTTAGTGTAAATTCGCGTATATGGCACCTATTGCTATCTCTGGTCAGATTGTTAACCACATGATGAACTAGCTTTTTATCAAAATTTGTCGTTTCCTATTTGAGTGTTTCTTTACATTCGTCTATTTACCATCTATCTGTAACTATTTTCAATCTAATTAACTTTTATAGAAATAAACCACCCCCTATTCTAAACCATCGTTTTTGCTTTGTTCAATTTGCATGGAGCCTCTTTTAACTTGGGATAACAAAACGACAACACCCTTTCAAAATCTAAAAATAAATCTAATTGACAGTTTTTGTAAGAGTTTCAAAGTTGTCGGTTATCGTACATTTTGGATTTCTACATTTATAGAAATATAAGTTCTAAAGCCATTTTCTAAAAGTTCTGGATCAAAATCCGCTGTTTCGATCGAGTAGAAGATACTAAAAGTAATAAAAAAACACACCTTAAAATAGAATCACTCTAGATCAAAACAGGATCAAGAGACTTTTGACGAATCCACAGACTAGGTTGGAATCAAGAGGAAAGAAACTTACTTCGTCCAGATCTTGACCTCTACATCAAGGCATCTAAAAGGAGTTGAGGTCAAGAGAATAATATGAATTTGAGGAATTCTACAGGTACCGAGAGCTAGATTTTTAAATTGGGGTGCATAAATGGTGTAAATAGGAGAGGGCATGCTCCCCTCCCCCTGCCTACTCCGCTCATGGTCTATTCTCTTTGGCAGAGCTGTTATTTAAATATATACTATAGTTTGATAAATTCTACCAATCGTTAATACTTGTTTATTATTTCATAATTCAAAAAAAGGGCGCGCAATCCTTAATTAATTATATATTTTAAATATATATCAAAATCATAAAGAATACCCTTTTTGAGTTCCTATCACGCAGCTGCTTTAAATCTAAAGCGTCAACTGATAAAAAACACATCTGAAGGGAGAATACATAGACTTTGTGTTTGCTCCAAGAAGCTCGTTATGACTCTAACTAAATTAATATCATTTCAAATTCCCTTATTACTTAATTCATTGGCTCTTCTTTTACCAAGTTAATAATTCTTTTTTAGTAACATTTTTTTTTTAATACCATGTACAATTATATATATATATATATATATATATATATATATATTTATGTAGGTAGTTTCTCATTCCTCATAGGATTCGATTGCCTCTAAAGTAACTTTTACCAACTCCGTGTGTACATATGTACATATTTGAGGAGTTTATGAAGTTGAGACATCTCCCAATACACAGAGCATACAAAGTTGAATACAAATGTACGTATGTATTCAACTTGAGATAAAACTTAATTTCTTCTTTTATTTTTTCTATTAATGAGGTGGAATGAGTCAATGGGGGATATTTAGGGCAACAATAATAATAATAACAACAACAACAACAGCATACCTAGGTACCTAGTTACATCCATGCAGTAGAGTAAATACCTCACACACATGCCCAAATAACTTACTTACTTACTTACTTACTAATGAATATTCCCTATATTATAATTAAATGCATGGAAGTTAAGCTGAGTTGAAGAAGCCCTTTTTTTTCTGCTGTATCATGTTACTATACATACATACAACTATGTGAGAGATCAACATTCTATGTAACCACATACATACATATATTCCTAATTATACCTACTATGTTATATACAAGCATATAAGTATTGATCATGCGTAATTTTCTTATTCTTCTTCTTTCTTGACTGTGACGACTTCTTCATATCGATTTCCAAGGATAAAGGGATAAAAATATATACATACATAGAGAGCTTTGTGTGTGACCCTTTTAATGGGAGCTTGTATATGCCTTGATAAGCTCTTGAAATGAATACATACTTACATACATAATTATATGTTTGGGATAGCAAGCAATTTTTTTGAACGTTTTGAGTGAGTTCACAAGGACAGTTCACTCTACTATGATTTGTGGGATAGTCTGCAATAGCAGGGATTCCCAGTTCGTGGATCAATGAGTACCCGGCTGCAACAGAAGAATGCCTTGTTAGTTGTTTCTATTGTTTCTACTTCCCACCCTCAAAGGAGCCACAAACAGCCAAGGAAGTGATACGTGGCACATTTGTCAATCAACAAACCAGCTGAATCCAGCATGTCCGTGTAAGAAAAAGACCAACTGCTGGAGATTGCAAATGATGACGGCCTTAAAACAGTGCTTAATACAATAACACTCTACCGATGTTTTGGATTAGAGTCATGGCAGAATACCCAGGGATCGCTAACACAGCCCTGAAAACCCTGTTGCTATTTCCAACATCCTATCTGTGGGAAACGGGGTTTCCTGCAGTGACAGCCGCCCCAACAAGGCAAAGGAGTAAACTGGACATATGTGACACACTGTGGGTGTCTTTGTCTTCTGCCATTACCCTCTGATAGAACCATCTTGTTGCAAAAAAAGCAAGCTTAGAGCTCCCGTTGATATAGCACGTTACAGACAGAGTTTTTGATGTTAGAGTATGTTATATTGTTGCTCCATAAACGATGTTACGGTGATGTAAAACAATATTACAATCATCATTATAAGATTAATTCAGCTGACCCTGAATAACTAGAAATATTAAATGTTTTTTAGAAGGGGATCTTGAGTTTGTATTTGTTCATTTTACCATAAGGTAAAGTAATGTCTACCAATGGTTGCACTTCTTACGCTCATTGTAACACTACGTTTAGTTTGAATTAGATCAGTCCTTGTTTTGCTATAATATGGTTTTTGTATCCTTTTATTGATAAAATCACCTTTTTATATATGAGACTACAATTTCTTCAGAGTATTGAGGATAGTATCTAACTGTCCACTATACATATATCAACGGAATCAAATACCCTGATTATTAAATAGTACCTATAACTTGATACTTTTAATACCAATAAAGCTAAAATGCACTCCAAAGTACACCTTTAATTTAATAAAACAACTTGCTGTAATAAAAAGATAAAGTAATCATCATTTAAGGGCACAATTGAAAAGTGGCTCTCTATAGTTTTGATTGATACTAACTCATTTGTTAGTTAAATTTAGTGTATAACAAAATCATTTCAGTTGGTTTTTTGATTTCTACTAAAAAACATACTTTTTGGACAACATTTTTCAATTTTCCCTTTGTGGGAAGTCACAAAATGTATTGTCAATTTCTTAATTTTGAATATTTCTCAATTAAATTTTCATACTTGAATAGCTGAGATGTGTATCTATCATATTATTATTTATAAAATAAATTATAAAGTCCCTATTTAATACCGTAATTCATCCTTGAACTTTTTCTTAACGTTCGCAAAAAAAAACACAATGGATCAAGTTAAAACACTAAACCCTTCACAAAAACTGGCCATTAAAAAAAAGTTGCCTCTCTGGAAACTTAAAACTTAGACTATAGGGAGTGAGAAAATGGTTTCAAAAGTGTTTGGAACCTCTAATCAAACCTACGTTCCAGTTTTTACCACATTATATGTTTATAGATATTAACAAATTTTCTTCTTTAAGCTTTAACTTAATGACTATAGATATTATGTATGTAAAACTATATAATATATGTAATATATAGTACATACTTGTGTTTTGAAGGCAACAAAGTTATATGATCCAAGAAAAGAAATGATAATCTAATCAATGTTTTTTTTTTCATATAAATAAACAACCTTGAAATGTTTTGAGGGTGTTTGAAGTATAAGACAAAAATAGTAATTAATCTGCTAAATATCTTTCAATTGACAGACAATTATATTATTTAGTATTTATTCATAGTAAATGTATCATTTTAAAAACATTTTTCATTTGTATATAAAAATTTTATAAGACTCAATTTGACAAGTATGAAATTATATATAATAATTTCTTTATACAAAAAGATTTTATCATACGTAAAAAGTACATATATGTATATATATTATAAATTTTTATAAATGTGTTATATAAAAAAATATGTTCTTCTAGGAGCTTTAATCATCTGTGAATTCCACACCTGGTATAACTTAGATATATATATATATATATATATACATTATTAATATTAATATATATATATATATATATATATTCACTTTAAAAGTCAAAACTTTTCACTAAAAGTAGATGTTTCTTCCATGCTTCTTTAGTGAAGAACCTCTGCTCAAGAGTATTTTTTTAAAAAAAAAACAGATAACATATTTTTAGAAAAAAAATAAAATAAAAATTCATTATCAAATTGATGTATTTTTATCTGTAAATATATATATACATCAATGTTTCTTATCAATTTTCTTGAATATACCTACATATAAACATAGATATGTGTATAGATAAAAGCCTTCAAGAGCAGGCAACAGCAATTATCAAGGAATAAAAGGTACTTTTTTACTTAAATATATGTCTATAAAACATATATATATATATATATATATATATATATATATGAATAAAAGCTGTCAAAATTCAATTTATATAGAATCGGCTTAAAGAGAATTCTTTTAAGCAGTGAAAGAGTCCAGGGTCTCAAGGTGAAAAATATATTTTTACATATACATATATGTGGAGAAGAATGACTCTCATAGTTGTTGATGTCTTTAGTGATCATATAATGTATATATATATATATATATATATATATATATATATATATATATATATATGTCAAGTCAACAAGAAAGCAAGTTTATCGAAAAATATTTCAAAAATGAGTATGAACTGCCTTCATATTCTTAAAGACATTATCTTTCCTTTGTATTAATAGGTTATTTATATTAATTAAATTATGACAATAATAATAATTGCAACTGTATTATAGGAAAAAAATACCGGCTAGAATCAAGAATAAAAAACATCTGGTATTTCTGACTGCTATTTAGTTACTATTACTATGATTCATGGTGAGCATGATAACGAATCAAATTGATTCTTAGTAGTTGTTAAACAGTTGAACAGATAGTCAACTACAACTAAACAAATCTCTGGGGCTATGAAAAAGATAAACATTCGTTCAGGGATCAACTCGGCTCCATGTGCCGTCGTAACATTTATCTGATTGCTCTATTCCGATAGACAACAATCCCTGATTGTTTTTCGATATAAAAAGTGACATTTTAGCAAAAATTGTGTGTGGAATAGGTCTTAAAATGACTCCAAAACATTTGGCCGTTATATTTATGAAGTAAAAACACTGCAAAGTGGATTTTCTCCTTTTCAATATTTGAAAACAAACTTGCTTTCTTGTTGACTTGACACTTATATATATATATATATATATATATATATACTCTCGTTGTCAACACAAAAAGAATCCCTAACAAAAATCATGAAAAGAAGAAAGTTTCAAATTGATAATTTAATGGCCACACTTATGTATACTATATATATATATATATGGTTTCCACGTGATGACATCAATTTGAAAGTCGACCATCTTGACAAAATATAAGGAATATAAGTGTATACTAAGTATTAAATGCCTTTTTGGCTCAATTTATGCAAAAAAAATAAGTTTTGTTTTGTTGTTTTTGTTTTATTTTTTCATTTTCAAACCCATTATATGGATGAAGTTTTCTTTTGATTTTTTGTGTGTTTCTTTGTTTATTTTGTAATAAATAATATTATATATGTATATATATATACCATTTGTTGAAATGTACCATTTCTTTATATAACGACAATACAAAATTCGATATTTTGTTATTGAAGGTGTGAAGCAATAAGTGATTCATTAGCTATGGAGGATTTTATACTAAAAAGACTGTCTTTAAGGCTGGGGTTAGCTAAAGACAAGTGACAGGTTGAATTAAGCGATATACTTAGGTAAGTACATTTGTAGTGGTGACCACAAGAGGGATCAATAGTAATTCTTGACCACACAAAAAAAGGTAGTCAAGAAGGATGTTGGGTTCAAAAACTTTTTGACAGTGTACATCCCAAGTGGATCCCAGTCAGTATTTAATTTGGTGAAGAAAACCAAAAACAGGTCATAACACTTTCCAGAGGTAGTCTACAATGGAGGCCGTCATGGTTTGACTCTGAACGGAAGTATTAACTATTTAGTAATATTGAGAGTAGTTCATATTCAATTCATTTTGGTGAAACTAATTCAGATGAATGGCATCATTTGCTTTTTAAAATATTGAGATAATTGAGTGAAGAATTAAAAGAATCACCAAAATGACGCTGGCATTAAAAGTGACATACATTCGAAGTGCAATTATCCCTATTCACCAGTCGGATTTGCCTTTGATTCCAACAAAAATGTCGATAAATGGACCTTACGACCCAAAGAAGTATTCTGGAAATGTAGCTTATTTTTATTTAACAAAAACCAGAGTTATATGTCCATTAACAGGAAATAAATTATCACATCCAGTGTGTAAAATATCTATTTACACGAGATGAAGTTCGGACTCTTACAGTTTCTATCACGCCTAAATTAAATTATAGTAAAAGAAAGATTTGCTCGCTGATAGCCATGACTTAAACTATTATATCAATACATATTATTATTCTTAATACTATTGGAAAGTTAAATAATTAAATAAAGGAAGTTTGATATTTAAAAAAATATATAACAGAGCTAAAAGTATGATTACAAACAGTCATGGAAAAAAATAGTCAAGTAGAAGACTCAGGAAAAGCTGTATAAATGGCTGGCTAAAAGTCATAAACTTTAAACTTTATGTTTGATTATTCTTCATATATATATTAATAAGAAATCATACGAATTTTCAAATAGATTGGAAAAGACTTTTAGATGACATCACGGCTTTAAAACTTTAAAATATCTTATATTTTACCTTTTTTTTAAAGTTGAATTTCATTGATTTCAAGTTTTATTTGCTAATAAATACATTTTTATGTATAAATTAAAACTATCTAAATATTTCTAAAGAATATTTGAATAAATTTTGAATTGTAATCTATTAAAAAATGAGGGAAAAAGTTATATTTTGTGTTAGACTTTGAACTTGGGTATTTTCGTTACAACTAAAATAAATACTCATTGCCTTAATTGTAATCCATTGGCATAGCATTTAATGAGGGTATGACTCATGATTTGGTGGTAGTAAAATAGTTCTCATTTAAGACAAGTTAGCATTTTAGCAAAGTTTAGGAAACTAAAAAACTAAAATCAACTCTTGACAGCTAAAAATAATATTTTTCATAATTTGAAATTTTGCATAATATCTTTCAACTTCATGTTTCATCTTTTTATCACAAGTCATTTATAGATTCCCTTAAAAAAAGTGGGTCTTATCCCCAAAATCAGCTCCCTCCACTCTACATAGACATTGACATTTTTCAAGCAGAGTTTGTGACCTACTCAAAGCATATACGTATAAACATTCCTTGTATGAACAACTATTCATCAAAAAATGGTGTCATTTTATTATGCTAACTGTGACGTCAGTGCAAGTAAACATTCAATCTTTCATACACATACTTTGCTCAATATTAACTATTGGCTTTATACTCAAAATTATGGTATTATGGGCTGGAATACTACCCAGACAGTTTGGAAATAGAATTTAGTTTTGACGTAATAAGAAGGAGACAAAATGTGACGAATCGAATATGTGACGTAATGAAAACGAGACGAAATGTGACGAAACAAAACAAATTAAAAGGAATGCTAACAAAATTAACACAGAAAAAGTTATCCATTATATATATATATATATACAAATAAACATGAAATGAAAATTGTTTAGGAATCTTTATCAATGTATAATTTGTGAGACTTTCAAAGGGATCATCCAAATTTAACAGAAGTGTAACAAAATAATAATTAATTTGTTAAAGAACACAAAATATAAAATTCAGACGTTTTATTATTTTTTTTAAAATGTATTCAGGCTTGCTTTTATGGTGACTGTATAATATACATATATGTATGTACGTATATACAAACTTCTTCATCTTGTTTTTAACAATAAATTATCTTTGATCCTATTTTTCTTAGAAGAAGAAGATTATAATGAAACTATCGTAAACACTTAAATTAGGTACCTGACGAAATTTAATTAGCAAAGAGGTGTTTATTTATTTTTTTTACTATTATAAAAGCCATTTTTTTTTTTTTTGGTCTTTGCTTCAAAGATAGTAAACGATCAAAATAATTTGAATTGTACTTCTATAACTCTTCAAGTTCAATATGGGAATGAACGTACAGATTTTGTAGGAAGCTTACTTTCCCATCAGTCTATAAATTTACCAATCTTGTTGATGAACGAAACTAACTTTAATCTCCATATTTACAGATCAATTGATTGTTGACCACATCAAAGCAGATGCCCTACATTTGCAGCAGCCTCTAAAGTGGCACATGTTCATGTTATTGGATATATTGGTCCAGCCTTGGAGCTTGTTCATCATCATGAGGTGAAATGAGGAAACTAGTTTTAAAAAGGGTACAGATATGGAGTGGGTGCGTGAATGCTTGGGAAAAGCAAATGATATACAATAGGGAGGGCCAGTAGTACTTGGTATTGATAATTATGCTCCGGTCCACTCCAGGATTGAAGATGTTTTGAAGGAAGAAGAGTTGTCAATTCACAAAATTGTAAGACTTGGGTCTTACTAGTCTCAATCCATTTTTTTATTTTCATCACCGTAAATACCCGCGTATAGGACGATACCATGTATAGAACGCAGTGGATATTTGACCCGGGCAACGATGGAAAAACACTCATAATAAAAGTATTCATGCATAAGACGCACCTGGGCTTTTAGATCAACTTCTTAAGGAAAAAAAAATGCGTCCGTTACGCGGGTATTTACAGTAATTATAAAATTTATTGTTTTTTATTATTTATTCCCATATTGAATTTACTTATTCCCATATTGAATTTGAAAAGGTATAGAGGATAAACCCATGTATTATTTATGTAGTTATAAGGTAATTTGATTTATATTTCCTTAACAAACGACATACCTACCTATAAATAAGTATGTACTCATGCTGAGAGAGCTGCCTGAATCAAACGTAGGATACATAAGCAGAGCATGCATGACCGTAAAATCCAATCAGGTAATATTAATGGTTTAGGGAAATGATGCTAAATAAACGGGGGAGAGGAGAGGAAGGAAAGGAATTGGTTCAAGATCATTAGTCAAAACATGGAATTTAAGTTTTAATAGGGTCATTCTCTACATGTAAGGAGGATAAGGAAGGTTAATATTCTTTACTTTGAGAAAAGAATTTCCACATTTTATATGCATGTAAGGTATATCTACATAAATTAATCTTTGTTCGATGAATATCAATCTATATATGTTTTTTTAATGTTACAAGTTCACACAAAGTTCTATTTTTTTTTTCTTTTATAAAAAAAAACCTGTATTCATGTATTTTTTTCCTCTCTCTCTCTCTCTCTTCTATAAAGGAGTATTAAATATTTATAATCTTTTAAATACTTTAGATATATGCTTTATAAAGCGGTTTTTTCCTCTCTTTTTATGTGAACCTTCACTCTGCAATATCTCGGTTACAAAATATGGAAAAAGAGATACAAATTGGAGAGAAGGGCCAGTGTATCTAGTTGGGAATATATGAATTCCATTTCTTTGAAATCCCGATAGAAATCCTCCATCTAAATATTGTGTAAATTTTCATTCATTTTCGAGCAAAAATCCACTATAAATCCGTGACTCAGGGTAGAGCTACTAAAAAGCAAATACCAATGGACTGAAAGAGTAGCACGCAGACAGATTTCAGCTGATTTTGTAATCCTTCTGGTCTCTACTACTTAAGTAGCTCTACCGTGAGTCATAGGTTTTAGCGAATTTTTGCCCGAAATTGAATGAAAATTTACATAGTATTTAGATGGACGATTTCTTCTTAGTTAAGGAGTCTTATCGAGTGCTTGAATGCATCTCGTTTGAAGTAAGTCTGTGGGTCTCAGCTCTTGACTGCATTCATTATTAATCCATTTCATGTAATATTCAAGGAATTATTTAGGTACAAAGGATTTGGCCGGCATTTTGGTCTATTCCGGCACCCTAAGCCCCCAGGAGTCCTTTTAGATCAAAACAAAGACTGGAATTGGAATCTGCATTAAATACACATTATCCATTATTGTGGATCATTATTTTTTAATGCACAAAATGAGGTTCCTTCTAGGCTTACATAAATTGAAGTTGAAGTTGGAAAAGTAGCTCAAAAATAGCTCAAAAATAGCTCAAAAAGCTGAGTCTGATTTCTTGAAAAACCCTCTGTCTCTTGAAAAAAAAGTTAAATATTTGAAGTTGGTGCTCAAAATTGAATAACTTTGATTATGCTTATGCCCCTTAGGATTTTTGATATTTCAAATTTGTTGAGTTTGATGTTATTTTTTTGACGCTCTTCAGATTTTCTTTAAAAAGATTGAAAAACACTGCTCCTTCCAAGCTATTAAGCTTTTTATTCAAAATATTGTATATTTAAATACAGAATATAGGAGTTCTCAGTTGGAATGAATTATGGGCTTATGATTTACATGAAGATTCTTTATTATGTAAGAATATAATATTTTCTATTGAATAAATAAAATATTTTAAGAACAAAACTTCAAAAATTGATATTTTCTGAATGAAACTCTTCTACTGTGAAGTAATTCCACACCCCTGAAACTATACTTTACTTAGCTACATAGAGAAGAGGAATGACTCTTTAACACTTAGCATAAATAGTGGAAAAGGCAAATTCTTCGTTGAGAATACATACATGTATATATATATATGCAGAATAACTACAATTTGCTCAAAGTCTTTTTAAAATGTTATTTCTCTATGATAGTAGTCTTATAACTCAGCTCTTCACAACTACAATCATATTCTTAAGTCACTTTCAACACTTTATTTAGTATTTCAGTTCTACGTGCATTTTATTTCAAAATAAATCGTAGAATATTAACCCATCGAAAATTCTATATTTTCTTTATCTACTATAAGGATTCTATGAAAAGGATTTAAGTAGTAATCATTCGATGGAGGTTGAGAAGTTCTGCTCTATTATATATATATATATATATATATATATGTCAAGTCAACAAGAAACCAAGTTTATCAGAAATATTGCAAAAATTTCATAATCTTAAAGACATTCTCTTTCGTTTGTATTAATAGGTTATTTATATTAATTAAATAATGACTCACATAATAGTTGCAACTTAATTAAGGGAAAAAACTACCAACTGCCACTAAATAAATCTCTGGGGCTATGAATAGGATGGATGTTCTTTCGGGGGCTATATCGGGTCCTTGTGCAGTTGATACATTTAGCCAATTACTCTATTGGATCATAGACAACAATCCTTGCTTTCTTGATTAAAAGTGAAATTTTAGCAAAAACCGTGCGGAGTAGGTCTTAAAATGACTCATAAATATTTGACCGTTATATTTATGAAGCAAAAAAAAAACAGCTTAAAAGTGGATTTTCTCTATATTTTTTTCAATATTTGAAAACAAACAGCTTGCTTTCTTGTTGATGACTTGACTCATATGTATATCAAACATATTTTCTTTGTTGATAAGGAACGAAAACCTATTTTAAAGTATGGTAGTCACTTGAGCTACCTACGAACAGCATTTAGTTTCAAGGACCTGCCTTTCAAATCATTTTTTTTCACTTTCATTTACCCATAAACCAGCAAATATTTAGGCTCTACTTTTTTGAGTACATACAATCTAATATTCCTTCCTTCAGAATTCGGCCATATAGGATTCGTAGAGGGCGTGAACGCCCTAGATATTATCGTGTGTACATAACATTTTAGCAAAATTAATAAGATAATTTTCGTACTATTAATGGACATTTAACTCGGGTTTTTTTTTTTTTTTTTTGGTTAAATAAGAAGAATCTATATTTGCAGAATATTCTATTGGCCGAAAGGTACACTTATTGTTGTTGGAATCAAGTGCAAATCTGACAAAGAATTACCAGGCCACATATCATTATGTTAATTTAATTGTCAAGTTTTTTTCTTCACACAATCACTTCAATATTTTAAGGTCAAATAACATGTAAAGCCACGTTAGATTACATTTTGGTAAGAAGGTCTTTGCTATTTACTATAGGTACATAGATAGTAAAAATATTACAACATTTGGATAACAAACATTTCCTGGAATTCAAGTAAATTCACGAAACTCGTAGTCAAAGTTTAATTTCTCTACGAAACATCCTTTAATAACGTGTTCAATATACCCCTGAGGCTATAATGAATATCTGTAAATGACACCTTTTTTTATTTATTTTGGTGGCTGTTGGAACGGAAGTCAATTCAGCATCCCTTTCTCCAATGAAAATAATAAAGGAAATTCCTTCGAGTTCAATAACGTCTCTTCAAAGGATTTTTTTGATTTTTTTTTTTTCATTAAATAACATTTGAAATTGTTTAAATTCTTGATGGAAATTCAATTATAAATATATATATATATATATATGTGTGTGTGTATTTATATGAGTAATATATTCAAAATAGGACGAATTACACGTCACATAGCCTCAGTTCCCCTTGTCTATTTTCAGTTATTCCTCTCTGTCAATTCTGTTTTTACTCACTTTTGTAAAGAAAAGTTCATAATTTGTACGTAGTATTACAGTCATGGATTGATTGATTTATGAGGTCGAGTTATTTGATCGGAATGTCTAATAATATTTATTTTTAATTTGAGCTTTTAAATAGATTAAATTGGTTGTTCGTTAAATCATTCTAATCATAATATTTATTTTTGTATATACATACATAACTATGTAGATGTTCAAAAAGAAACTGATCAAATTTCAGGGGAGCAAAGAATAATAATAAAATTATATTTAGTATAACTAAATAAACATATTAAATAACAATTTACAGGGTGTTTCAAAAGTAACCGAACCGCAAACTTAAATAAAAATTGTACATCAAAAACAACAAATTTAAAAGGGATATTTAGGTTTTACAAATGTTCAAAATGTCAATTTACAACAACCACATGTCATTTCTTCTTTTATTTTTATTTTACGTTATCCTCTGTATAGTTTTAGACCTATGTCATGCAAGATACGGTGGAATGTAAATAATATGCAAATCGGGCTTGTAATAAAAAAAGAAAGAGAAAATCATCAACCTGGCCACTCTGACAATTTCATGAATGTTGAGAGTGGAGCAGCTAGAGCTGTCATGATGTTTTAATGAGCTACAAGCTGCTATTCTCCATTATATATACAACAATAAATAATAACATAGATGAGAGGAAAAAAATTAACTCAAATTAATGTCTGGAAATTATATATTTTTAACTAATAATTAATTAATTACACGAGGACTTGAGCCCTTTTTGTTGGACATTTTATTTGCTTTATTAAGCTTAATGCATGTATTCTTTCATGGTAGATCTTTACTATCAGGTAGATGTTCTCCCCTCAGTAATAAAGAAAAAATGATAACAGCTTTGGAAAACAAAAATTACTGTAATAAGAGCTAACTCCACTTTTTTATTACAAGCCCGATTTGCATATTATTTACATTCCTAAAGATACGGTGGAGTGAGGTTTGAGAAATGATCAGCTCCTTCGATGCCCCGCGAATAGATTTTTTTAGGAGAATGAAGAAATGCAGCTGCCACTATATCCTTGTTTTCAAGTGAACAGGCTGTTCTTGGACGACCTTCTTTAGGAGCATTTAATAACACACTTCCAGTTACTTCAAATTTGGATACAAGATTGAACATTGTCAACTTACTCGGTACTTGGTGTTCTGCAATTTGCTTCTACATGCTTGTAGCTAGTCCTTGTATAGTAATTCTTAATAATAACAAAGATACGTTCGTTTAAATCTAAAGTCCTTTTCTGCATTTTCAAGAATGAGGGTCCCGAAACGCACGCTGAAAAAAAATCAAGCAATGACGTCAGAACAAAATAAATACTAAATATACCTATTAAATTTGTTGTTTTTGATGTACAATTTTTATTTAAGTTTGCAGTTCGGTTACTTTTGGAACACCCTGTGTATATATAAATATATATTTGAATGTTGACTTTTCATGATAGAAGTGATGAAATCGAACTGATCAAAACATGATGAATCATCATATAAAAACTAATAATAATAATAATAACAATTATTATTATTATTATTACATCGGTCTAATTGATGGAGTTTGTATTTAATTGCTTTTAAATCTCTAAGAAGAGAGAGAATTTTTCCCAATATTTACTTCTTTTTATCATTTCTTTTTTTTCTTTTTTTTAATAACCTTACCTAGGTAATAATTTAATTAGGAGAAGGAAGAAAAGGTGTGGAATCAAAGACGAGATGGTGTAAAAATTTATGCATCATATGAGAAAAGATATATGTATGTTCATTTATTTCTTGGAAATTTGAAAAAAAAACCTCTTTTGAGTAAAAGAATAAATGATCCTACAAAGCCCTTACTGAGGCAAATTTAAACTTGCCAAAAAAGTACACTTATGAATACGTAAAGGCGCTCCAGTCCTTGGCATACTTATTTTATGGACCTTATAGCATCGTTTGACACTCCCCACATATTTTTTGACTTAAACACATGGTCAAAATCCGTGAGCAAATACTATTATTTTCATCCACTTTCTGTCTTCACCACCAGATGGTTTGTTGCATAAAGAGAAAGGCTCTCTTTCCAAGGAACCTATTTAGTCCAATATATGAAAAAGGCTATGAAAAAGATTGACCATATTGGCTCCAATTCCAGTCGACACATTTATTCGATTACTTTATTGGATAGACAACAATCCTTGATTTCTTGAGTAAAAGTGACATTTTAGCAAAAACCGAAATATAAAAAATGACTCTTAAATATTTGGCCGTTATATTTATGAAGTAAAAAAGTTATTTAAAAGTGGATTTTCTCCTTTTCAACATTTGAAAACAAATTTCTTGCTTTTTATCTGACTTGACACATAATTAGATTCAAATTCCGTTCATTATAAATAAATAGTTTTCTTATGCAAATGTTTAACAGATTTATCAAAAAGATCAATGTTGGCTAAGAGTTGGAAAGTTTTAAGGGATGGTATAACAACAGCAACAACTAGGGATTTGCTGTTTTTTTGGAATCTCTGTTTTGATCTTCTGAATCAGACTCAAAATCCAGTCAACTTGATTGAAAATGTCTTGGTTCTCAATTCCTCCAAAACCTTGATTTTGACCCTTCACAGTTTTGGCTCTCCAAAGTCTAACATTGGTTGTTTTTTGGCTTCACAAAGTCTTGATCTCGGTATCTATATAATGGTATTAAGCAGAACTGGTTGTCAAACACAAGGAATTTCAACGTTACGTAGGTATTTCTAAATACATTTTAAGAGAGGTATTTGTGACTCAAAAAACGTTCTAAATATATATATATATATATATATAATATAATTAATTAGGATATTTCATTGTAACTTTAGATACTTCTGCCATATAAATAAAGGGCAGGTGCGTGTAAAGTTAAGTTATAATTGGACTCTAAAAAAAAAATAATCATTTTTATTTATTTGTCAAATGTAACTTGATATTCGTTTATTCTTTCGGAAAAAGAGTCTGACTATGATAATGATGAATATAATAATAACAATAATTTTGATATAATTGATGAGTGTGAATACAATTATGTATACATAATAACAAATAATAATAATAATAAGGCCAAAACCTTGACTTAAGTATATTTTTACACCCCTTTTTTCTATATACTCGCAAGAAAAGGATTAGTTACATACATAAATACATAGATACATATTAGCAATTCAATGCCTCTGTTCCCTTGTTAAAAAGAGAAGACAACAACAACAACAGAACATTCCACCTCCTTGACAAAGAAATTCAAGGACAGCCTTCGACATTGAAAAAGACATCTTAAATATATAAACTTACATATATATATATATATATATACATAGAATTTAAATATTTAAACATGAATGATGCTCATTCAAAGATCCTTAAAGCAAAGAAATAAAAATAAAAATTGTTACTTAACATGACAAGAGTTTAAATACGTAAATGTATATATTAACAAAAAAAAAATGAAGTCTTTTGATGATAGTAGTGTTGTTGCATGACGTCATTCTTTTGAGAGTCGGCCATTTTGAAAAGGGTCATCGTATATTAACTCACTCCTTTTTTTATTAATTTTTTAATTAATTCAGGAAAAAGGTGAATTAAACTATTTATTTTATTCTTTACATGATATTTTAAATCCTTAAAGTGTATTCAAAATATAATAGTTTTAATTATTCATATAATACTGGTACCCTTGCAAGGATGAGATACTTTTCTAGCCCCTTAATTCATTCGGAACAAAATAGATTTCCTAAACCATATAAATTAAATCACTAAAAGAACGAGTGTAGAAGAGTATTTATCAATTGTGCACTGCAGTGCTATAGTTAGAGGTGTGCAAAATGTTTGGGATAAAGTTGAGTAGGAGAATACAAAGAAAAACTTGAGTTGGTACCACTACGTAATTAATAACACTCGTCAACAAATTTGAACTTTCAAAAATCCTAAGGGGTATAAGGTTAATAAAAGTTATTCAGCTTTGCACGCTGATTTCAGCTGGTTTCTAAATCTGTCTACGCGCTACTACTTAAGTAGCTCTACCGTGAGTCACTGATTTCTAGCGAATTTTTGATCAAAATTAAATGAAAATTTACACATTTAGATAGACGATTTCTTTCTAGTTAAGGATTCTATTCGGACACTTGACATCTTGCTTGAAATCTGTGGGTCTCGGGTCTTGAATGCATTCCTTATTAATCCATTTCATGTTATATTCAAGGAGTTATTTAAGTACAAAAGAATTGGGCCGACTTTTGGGCCTACTCCCGTCCCCTACGCCCCCAAGAGTTCCTTTTAGGCCAAAACAAAGACTGGAAACGAAATTTGCATTAAATACACTAGTGAATCATTATTATTTAATGCACAAAATGAGTATCTTTCTAGGCTTAAATTGAAGATGAGGATGGAAAATGGGCCAAAAAAGCTCAAAGAGTAGGGTCCAATTTCTGGAAAACCTTAGGATTCTCGAATAGAAAAAAAGTACAGATTTGAAATTAGCTGATCAAAAATTCGCTGGAAATCAGTGACTCACGATAGAGCTACTTAAGTAGTAGCGCGTAGACAGATTAAGAAACCAGCTGAAATCAGCGTGCAAAACTGAATAACTTTTATTTTACTTATACCCCTGAGGGTTTTTGATCGTTGACCAGTGTAATCAATTTGAATCAGTCTTCTTAGTATTGTTGTACAATTATAAGTATTTCAATTTCTAATTAATTATTAAGAAATCATGCTAAAGAAAATGTGACCCTTCTCCTGGATTCCTGACAACTCAAATTCCCTTTAATCCTTCCAGTTTCTATGAGTTATTGAGTATTATTTCCTATATTTGACAAATAACAACCAGCCAATCAAATACAGAGGTACCAGATAGTAACTATAGACATGCTCACTCACCTCAACAAAATACCCACCTCTAAGTACAGTACATAGACCCTAAATAATTTCTTAGTGCATCTCAAAATGTATGTTATATCTATTCTAAGACAAATGAACAACATGGCCAAAAATGTTGTTCAAGGGTAGACCCCTATTTTTTGATGTATTAGCATTTGAGTAATGTCCCCTGGGTTAAAAAAAAAGTTTGAGAAGCACTTCCTTGAACAGATATGTAATTCTGTTCCTTGCTAAATAATAGAGCTTCTTGTCTGTCTAATTCACTTTATATTCAAATACCGCATGAAGCCTTTATCCACATACAGTTGAGTTGAGTTTTTTTTCATTTTTAAGGCCTTTAAATAATTGCAGTTCTTTTATATGATTTTTTTTTAAGAATGTGTTTCTTAACAACTCCATAGGTAGATATAACAGCAACAACAGCAACTGAGTATGTCTTCTGTATGTATATAGGTAGATAGCGTTGCTTTGAGTCCAATCACTGATGTCAAAGAGAACGTTCTATACAGTAAAGTATCTAAAGGGTATTTTTTCTTGAACCGTTAGACTCAATGAACAGAAATAGGTAGGACCCCATATACTAATAGTGAGTAGAGTGTTTTTAAATTGAATCAAAGGACTTGTATTTGAAATATGAAACCCAAAATGAAATCCTTAGATACAAGAGTCTCAAATCTTTATTTTTTTCTTTAATTTTTTTTTCTGAATAAAAAGCACATATTTTTTTATTGAAGTTACCTTTTAAAATATTATATATACATATATATATATACAATTTTTTTGGGGCTTTTATATTTACCAATATTTAACCTTCAAAACATTTAGCAGCAACTCAATAACTTTTAGTCAAGTTTAAGTTCTTTCATGTTTCATAATAGCTTTATAAAATTTACAAGACATGTATATGACATGTGGTACTTTTGAAAATTTACTGATTTGAATCATCACCTAGTCTTTCCCTTCTACAACCTTATATATTTTATATATTATATATATATATAAACTTATCTTTAGCAAAGTAAAAATGTTTTTTTTTCATTAATTGAAATATAATTTATATATATATATATATATAGGATTTTTTTTTCAACTTTATTCAAGAATCTGTCATAGTAGGTCATTCAAAAGTTTTGAATATATATATATATATATTATATATATAACTTTTCATCTTTGATTTACAAATTAATATTTCAATTGAAATGTAGATTAAAAAAAAGTCCTTTATAAAGTGTTTAATTGAAACTTTTCAATGCATTTTCCTTCAACAACAACAACAAAAAATAACCAAGAAAGACGGCGTCTTGTGGAGTCAAATGAAGACAAATACATATTATATAAGATATTAGATACACACATTGGTAACCTTGACTAAAAGAAGAAATAGATTTTATTCTTTCTATGAAACCATATTAATATACCTACACACATATATATATATATATATTCTCATACAACAAAGGATTTGAAGAATTCCCATAACTCCATTTTTGACTTCGTCATTCTCTCTCTCTCTCTCTCTCTTTCTTTCTATTGAATTTACTAATAAAATTGATTAAAATCACGTATTGATTTGTTTTAAATTACTTTAGTGTATTGTCATTGATTTTCTAAATCATAATTACTTTTTTCAATCTATCTTCTATGTATTTTATCAAAATATAAAGGTAAAGTAATAATTATTTTATCGCTGTTTCCATCATAAATAGGGAAATGTCATTCTTAATGACTAATAAAAAATAGAATAAAAAAATACTGCTTCGAGCTTTTTTTTTTTATTTTTTTATTTTCCTCAAATATTTAAATCGATATCAGGATGAAAAGGCTCAAAAATGTGGGAAAATTTATTAGTTAAAAAATCCACAAATTTTTGTTATATACATATATATAAAACATTTTAAAAAATGATTATCTTACTGGTTTTGCTTTGTATCATCCAAAAAGAAACGATTGCAGAGAGTCTTTCTTAATAGCCAAATAATATTGGCTGACATGTCATTAGTATAAAGTCACAAAAGATTGATATCTGCCTTTAACTACATGTTATATGTGTCAAGATAACAAGAAACCAAGTTACTCTGAAATATTCCAAAAATGAGTATAAACTGCTCTCATATTCCTGAAGACATTTTCTTTCGATTAATTAAATAATAATTGTAACTTATTTATAGGAAAAAAAAAGCTGGCCAGTATCAAGAATAAAAAACATCTGGTATTTCTGACTATGTAGTTACTATGTCTATGATTCATGGTGAGCATGATAGCGGATTAAATTGATAATTAATAGTTCTTAAACAAATGAATTGGTTTTAGCCAACTGCTACTAAATAAAGCTATGGGGCTATGAAAAAGATAGACGTTTTTTGAGGAAACCAACTCAGCTCCTTGTGCAGTTGTAACATTTATCCAATTGCTCTATTGGATAGACAACAATCCTTGTTTTCTCGATTAAAAGTAACATTTTAGCTAAAACCGGGCGGTATGGGTCTTAAAATGACTCCGAAATATTTGACCGTTAATTTTATGAAGTAAAAAAACCACATAAAAGATGATTTTCTCTATATTTTCAATATTTGAAAACAAACTCGCTTTCTTGTTGAGTTGACACATATAAACTAATATGATGGGAGTTCCTTTATTTGATCGTATGTTTAAAGGAGCATCACGGTCAACCAGGAGAACGTGGAGAGGAACAGAGTGGTCTAACTGTAACTTGATCAACAAAAAAAAGAACTAAGTCTTGTCAGCCTCCAAGGTACTGAATATTGATTTCAAGACCAAAATGTAATTTAAAGGCTTAAAAAGGCTGAATTTGAGATTGCTCATGGACTCAAAAGTTTCAAGAAATTATTGATTTTTGAGGGGTTTAGGTCAGGTAGTCTGAGATTGCTGGAGACTGTTTTGATGGTCCAATCAATTTTTGATTGGATTTAAAATTTACTTTCATTAAAGTGGCCAAATTTATTTATTGCTCGGGTTTTGTATTTCTAGATCTTTTTTCAAAATAAGATATACGGATTTAGATACGCAAAGAATGAAATGTTAGTTCATACCACTGATAGTATAAATTTGTTGGATATATTAGGAGTGTAAATAATATGCAAATCGGGCTTGTAAGAATCAAAGAAAGAGAAAATCAATCTGGTAACTCTGACAATTTGACGAATTTTGAGAGGAAAGCAGCTTGAGCTGTCATGACGTTTTACTGAGCTACATGCTGCTATTCTCCATTATATATGTATACAAATGAAGACATCAACAATAAACAATAACATTATGTATGCCTAGATGAGAGGCAGAAAATTAACAGAAATGAATGTCATGAAATTATATGTATATTTTTAACTAATATTAATTATACGAGGACTGTAGCCCTTTTTGTTGGACATTTTATTTGCTTTATTAACCTTAATGCATGTATTTCTTCATGGTAGATCTTGGCTATCAGGTAGATGTTCTCCCCTCAGTAGTAATAAAGGAAAAATGATAACAGCTTTGGAAAACAAAAAGTACACTTTTTCGAAGAGCCAACTCCACAAAGTCTCGCACTCGACATTTTGCATATTATTTACATTCCTAGGATATGTCCAATGAAGCAAATGCTGTATCATCTTCAAGAAGATTTGTCATTACACAGTACGAGGCCGAACAAACAAAGATACTCACCTGTATCCCTTTCCCTATCTGAATAAATGAATTGAATCGTCAAATTGCCTCAATTGAGGGAACTTTTTCTTTCTTTTTCTTTTCTTCTTTTCGTTTGAAAATATCCCAATTCATTTAAGGGACTTGAGTCAGTTTTAGGGAAAGCCCGTTTTTGTGCTCTTCAATTACATACAAATCATACGAAGTATAAAATATGACCTCATCTTTCATTGACTGGATCTCACGCATTATTCTAAAACTGAAGGGATTTTAGACTGCTTCTAAAACAAGGCTTAATTTAGAACTCTTACCGAACCTGAAAATATTCCTTGTACTTTTTCAATTTCAATTATTTCAAATTTCTCTGTAACTCTTTCAAACCCGATAGGTATCAGAAAGTATTTTTAATTGAAGTTATGTTTTTTTGAGGTCAGATTGAACATAATAACCTAATTTGATTTCATACAAAAATTGTAACTCAACCCGTTTCCCTAAGAAATTATGGGACACTACTGGTGTTCCTCTGGGTGTGAAGGGAATTTTTTCATCCTTAAAAATACAATGGTTTATCAGTACTTTTTTCGTATTCATTATATTTTTAAGTAAAATTTATTCTTTATTCTTTTATTCTACTTGACAAAAAAATTTGAAAAATCTTAAATAGATTATATAAAACATATGTTAAATGCAATTTAAAAGTGATATTTTATGGAGCAGTTTCTGTTGATACATTAATATAAAAAATAACTCCCTTCACACCCAAAGGGACACCTGTGTCCCAAATAACTTTGACTTGAATAATTTTAGGTATGCATTAGAACTAAAAGATATTTTAAACTTATAATTCTTTAAGTATATATTAATAAATATTTGATATACAAATAATAATTTCCATCAAAATAAAAAAGTTATTTTGGTTATAACATGATTTTTTTTTTGTTACATGTGTAAAAATTGTAACGTTCAGTACCTTAAAAATATTCAAATCAATTTTTTTTATTACTAACTATGAAATATGAATAATTGCTTGATATCTTAGCTATCAAACAAACAAAACAAAAAGAAAACAAAAATCGGTGGACAATGGAGCGAATTTTGAATTTATGGGACAGTAGTGTCCTCTGGGTTGGAAAGGGTTAAGCATGTACATCATTTCATAATTATATTTTGCATCTATAGATTAATAAACTTATATTTATGTAAATATATTTATATATGTATGTCTTAAATTCAAAGATGTCACTTTCAGAGATGACTCTCTATACATAGATTACATACAAAGCCTACCATTCATTCCATGCTCATTTCAAGAAGCATGCATAGAACCAAGATGCAATTAAAAACTTTCTTATAGCTAGGAAATGAGCTTTCAAAGTCAGGAGAGAAAATTACTGGATGTATGTATATATATATATATACAAATTTAATGTATTTATTTGAGAAAAATGTTAAACATATATATTGAAACACTATGTAGACAACATATTGACACAAGAAGATATTACTTTATCAAATGCAATCTCTTTTTATATAATATATATCTACCCTGTGAAGAATTTCTTTAGAAAATTAACGAAATTCTTCAAACTTATGACAGCTTAATCGTCTATATATATATATATATATATATATATATATATATATATATATATATATATGCTGTGTACATCAAGGAACAAAACCAAAGATAATGTTTATCAAATATTGTATTTGGCTTTTGTATATCAATGATAGGATTATTCAAATATGTACATACATGAACGGAGTGAATAATGTTTAATCATATTTAATAGATATTATATTATATGCAACAATTGTATGCGTTTGTATGAAACTTATCTTTAATCTAGTAGTTGGCTTGATAAATAAATGACTTTGAATAGATAGTATTGTTCAAGTGACTGACTAAATGAATTTCTAAGACAATGAATATATCTAAATTCATTAAATAATAGGTAATTCATATTTATTTTAATCCATCTAAGATGTGTCTGATATTTACTTCTTTATAAATGTCTTAAGGAAATAATTGCCAATATGTAATAAACAACATTGCAAAGGCCAGAAAGACTTTTGGTTCAAATGGCTTTCTGTTGTCAAACCTGACAAGATTCTGAGGAATTTTAAAGTTGAGAACGTTACAAGGGACATACTATTTTGCTAATTGAAAGTTGATACATTCAATGATACTATTTATTTTATTCTCTGGAACCAGCGTTCAGATTCTGATGTTGGGCCTATACCCCATCTATTGGGCAAACGATGTTTAATAAGGTAATAATAGCCCAGTTTTGAACACACGTCATGATACAAGTAGTGAATTACTCCATAACTAGTTGCATAGTTGGAAAAAAAAAAGTTCAGGCTCTTGCTCAAGTTGGAAAAGTAATTCGTTACTCGGGAGAGTAACGGGTAAGAAGTTATTCCTTTATTATTCTTCAATTCAAAGTTGGTAAGGAACTCCTATCATGACTACAAGACAATCAAAGGATTGGAAACTGATGAAATTATTAAAATTAAAGTTACTTTTATAGTAACAGTCTTTTTTCTTCTTATTTTTTTTTTGCATAACACCGTTACAACGGAAGAGAATGTAATCAAATAAGTTACTCAAAAAGTTACATCGTAATTAGCACTATTACTTCTAAGGTCGTCATGCCCATCTTTAGTGATGACATATACTACTACTAGGGGCAAAAAGTATGTGGAATCAAAAAATCTTTATTCCATCATCAGAATTCATTTATTCCATCCCCCTCAAAAGGAGTCCTCTCCCCCCCCCCCCCTTGCCGATACAATGCACCTGTGCCCATATATTTTTTTTTCCAATTTTCAAATATATTTTTATGATGTATTTAATTACAAAGCAAAAACTGTTGAGTTTAGATATCTTATTAAAGTTAAAGATAAAATAGTCGGTTTTCTTGAGTAATAGGCTATGTATCTCGAGAAATAATCAATGGATTCTCAAAATTTTAAAAGAACAATGTCTAAAATATTTATTGTTACTTTTTTGGTTTCCTGATCCTTTCACAGAATTGCATTTGAGTCATCATCTTTGAACACATTTTAAAAAAACGAAGAATTGGATTTGAGTCCTTCATAAAAGGACACGATTCTCAAACACTCACGAATATTTTGACGTGCAGTTACACACAAATGCCAGTGAGACAGATTTGCTGACTTAAAAAAAACAAAAACATTAATTCCAAATGAAATTCGCCACAAAATTAAATTCAAATTCCCCGCTATTTTTTGCTCAATGTCGAATTTATATCTACTAACAACTAACTTTGTTACATTGAGCAAAAAACAGCGTGGAATTTGAACGTGCCTTGTATGTATTCTCCCTCAAACGTGCCACCCTAGTAGCGTACATCATTCTATGTACATCTGAACTCTTACCCTGTTCTAAAGAAATTGTTCTATCTATTATGACTACATATAAACGACAGTATTGCCGACTTAAAAAAAACAAAAACATTAATCCCTAATGAAATTCGCCAAAAAATTAAATTCAAATTTCCCACTATTTTTTGCTCATGTATCTTTTGAACATTGATGATGATTCGATAGACAGTAATTTAGGATACTTAAGGCATATTCGTTTCCTAGTCTATATATGTTCAAAAGCCGATGAGTCCATTCTTTAAAATTACGTTCTCTCCACGATGTTCGTTCAAAAGTATGATCATTTTTTATGACATCATAATACATAAAACTAACTACTCAATTAAATCAAAATGAATAAAAATACATATTAAAAGATCAACTTTTTTTTAATCATAAAATAAAGGCTTGTATCTTCATATCTTCCACGATCGGAACTGTCTTTTTCTTTTCTTTGAACTATTGTTTTCATCGTTGTCCCCTCGAGTTCTTAAAAACCACTTAGATATTTAATGAGTCTTTTATCAATATTTATGTTCATACCTATGTAAGAATTTATTGGATCCTGATTGAAATCAAACGTATTTTAACTATTACTTACATTTATCTTTATATGATCTCATTTTGTTGACATTTCATAGAGCTATGTGAAATAGCTGAAGCTCTTCTTGATTCGTTTTGATCCATCAACATCTTTCAAATGTTGATGAAATAATATTAATTAGAATTATTATCATTATTATAATTCGTTTGAACTAATTTAATCAAATCTCATCTAAAGTCGAATTGGATTATAGTACAATTACAAAAGACAAAAGGGCTAAGGGCTTATTAAAAGTCATTTTTTAGGGTTCAGACTATAGGTCAGGGGTGTCAAACAAGTTTTGCACTGCGGGCCACATACGACTCCTAGGTAGACGTCATTGGGCCGGACCATTACAATTATAGCAATCTTAGCTATGAATAACCCAAATATCATCATGTCTTCCCTTTGTTTTGATTTGTAGAAGAACAAGGACAGAGTTAAATTTAACTAAAACTTTATTGAGCAACACTTTTACAAAACATTTCACAAAATTGCACAAACTTTAGTAACTAGAAAATCGAAAATTATAACAATGAACTATACATGAGATTACAACATGCGCCCCTTGCGGATAATTCAGTAATTACATGTAATTAAAAAGTGTAATCCAGTTCTTTTATGTATTATTTCTAATTTCAAATTATTCTGCGGGCCTGATTGAACCTCTTTGCGGGCCGTTTCCGGCCTGCAGGCCGTATGGTTGACACCCCTGCTATAGGTCATTCAGCAACATCTTTGAAACGTTGATGAAATAATAATAATTATTATTATTATAATTTGTTTAGACTAATTTAATCAAATCTAATCTAAAGTAAAGTTTAATTATAGATTAATTACAAAAAAACAAAAGGGCTTTAAGGCCTGTTAAAAGTCATTTTTTAAAGGCTTAGACTACTTTATACCTATGGCTGATATAGTGTATACCCTTAAACAGATTTTGTACAGAAATGTCGTTAAGGGTCAATAATATAAAAATTGTTTATGTACAAAGAGAGAATTTGTTTTGTTTTGTTTCTCATGATAAATCCACGTTTTGACATTTGTAAAAAAAAATATATATACATATATATTTAATATGTAATTACAAGAATGTAATTGAATCTTGATTTTATGGACATTTGCGTCTCTTCTAAGATCCAGCTGTGTTGATATAGGTAGATGTAATTATTATAACATGTTACAGTCCATGTTTTTTGAAAAAATAATGATAATAATAATAATAACAATAATAATAATATTAGAGAAACGAAAAAATATTCTTGAGTGACAAAGTCCGTCAATATTTGCTTTCTTAATGTGTCCTTTTAAAAAAAGAAAAGAAAAGAAGAAAACAGAAATACAAACCATTTCCGTATTGGTTCTCTATCCAACTATTTGTTCCGGATAGGATTTCAGGCACAAAAAAAAAATAAACTTATTTACTTCGGATACATAGTTACATGGTGTATCAACATAAAAACATTATGGAAATGAAATCTACAAAATGAGAAATTCATAATTTCTTTTTTTATTTCATATATTTAAACAATCAAATGAGGGGGGTTATTTAGGTGTCGTGACGATATTATTTTGAAAATTCTTGGGTATTCTGAAGGTCCAAATTTGATAATGAATAATAAACCTTGACTCGGATACAAGCAACTATTTAGGTTTGTTTTTATATATAAAGTCCATTAAATGAAGTCTCTAGTGGCATTATTTAAGGTCTGGCAAGGTTGTGCAGCCGCCACCAAGCTTTGGTCCTTTGGACCATGCTTTGTTTAATGGATCAAATTGAGGGGGGGGGAGCACTTCTTTGTGTAGTTCAAGGCTTTTCCTGAAATTTGCCAAGTCTTATTAGCCTCGGATGAATTAACTCAACTGGAAGCTATTGGTTCCTTTTGTTTGATATCTATAAATGTATATCAATCAGTTTTCTGGCTAAGACCCTCTCAGCCTCTCGAAACCAAAACAAGGGCAAGGCATGAAAGAATTAAGACCCAAACTTTGAGGAAAGGAGATCAGAACCTTTGATCTTGAGAGCCACTTCACAAATATTTACAACTCACTCTATCAACAAAATGGACTTGCTCTCGGCTCATGATGCAATCAATGAGATGAGTGAAAGCCTTGATCATTATTGGCCTTTAAATATACTTATGTAATATGGATTCAAACTTTCTTGGATGTCGTAGACACATTCTAAGTAGCTACTACATATTATATTATAGCCTTGATTTGATATATGAAACTATGGCCTTACAAACACCGTAAAATCCATCATATTTTTTAATTGTGGAGTGGAATTTTTGCGCGACCTTTTAAAAAAGAAATTTGCGGCACTTTCAAAGGATTAATCAGAGCGAGTAATTTATCAATGAAGGGTATTGAGTTTAAAAATACAAATGTGAAGTCATTAAAAAAAAATCATCCTTGCATGTTTTTATGTTGACGACGAAATTCATATAGACTGATCTACAGATATATTATATATATATATATATACCTGCTGCCTATACATAGCACTCAAAGAATTTATTATTTGTGTATTATTTGTTTGTGCTCAAATACTTAATCCCTCCCCCCTGAGTCATAGTTTAAAACAAAACAAAATAAAAATGTCAACAAGGTCATAAGAATATTTTATGAATGAATGAACATTAAATCGTTCAAATAGAAAGAAAAATTTATTTTTTGTGGAGGGGGTTGTTTGTCAAAAAACAAAAAGCAAAATAAAAAATAATATATTGAAAAAAAAAAAAAAAATTACAACATTACCACACAAAAAATATTTAGAGAGATTGATTAAATTCTTTGGGATTAGTGCATCAATGCTTTAAAAAGAAGAAATTGAATCATGTTAATAAACGTACAAATGTCAAAAAAAAAAAAAAAAAAACAGAAAGGAATTATTTGTATATTTAAATATATGTGTCCGGTCAACAAAAAAGCAAGTTTGTTTCCAATATTGAAAATATAGAGAAAATCCACTTTTAAGTAGTTTTTTTTTTTACTTCATAAATATAACGGTTAAATATTTCGGAGTCATTTACAAACTTACTCCGCAGACAGTTTTTGCTAAAAAAAGTCACTTTATATCAAGAAACAACCAAGAATTGTTGTTGTCGATCCAATAGAGCAATTGGATAAATGTGTCGACGGCACATGGAGTCCCACAAAGAACGTCCATCTTTTTAATATTCCCAGTGATTTATTTAGTTGCAGTTGACTAAAACCATTTGTTCATCTGTTATAGAACTATTAAGAATCAACTTAATCAACTGTCATGCTCACCATGAATCATAGACATAGTAACTACATAGTCAGAAATACCAGATGCTTTTTATTCTTGATTGTGGCCGGTATTTCCCCCCCCCCTATAATTATTACATATATTATGAGTGCAGTTCACACTCATTTTTGAAATATTCCATATAAACTTGGTTTCTTGTTGAATTTGTCTCATAAATGTAAAAAAAAACCAGGGAGATATTTGTATACTGAAATATATACATATTATGGAATCTATAACTTGTATTCTAAAGGCAGATTGTACAAGTTACAATTTGAACTTTTTTCTAACAATTTTAAGACCATCAGTTTAACATCCGTCATTTGAATTCATCTAAAAACCATTCATTGACATGATGCAAAGAGACTTTTGTAGCCCGGGTTTTTTCAAATGTTTATTTTATAATCATTTGCTTGAATGTCCAAATAAAATTAGAATGTAACTTTTTATACTCCACAAATTGATTTTTTTTTTTGTGAAATGTTAGAGGTTGAATCAAGATTCTTTTGGGGACACCTGACATACATCATTGTTATGAGCAAATATGTTAACTTTGTACAAACTAATGAATTATTTCATATTCATATTTGTATATTTGTAATAAACTAATAAAATTAATGACTCCATGGTTTGAAATCATTATTCCTTAAACGTAATGGCAGAACGCTCATTACAAAAAAAAAAAGCAAATTCATCTTGAAAATGACAAAATATCTAAGGTCCTTACAAATATACATAATTTATAAATTGTCTCTTCTTCTGTAGGGTTCGCCCCGAGGAGCTGATTCAACGCATAGACCAACAAAGAGGAAGGGACTTGGGTATACTTACTCTGGTGTTTTGTTTTGATGTCCGTCTTCCTCTTTTGTTCAAAGATTATAATTAATGACTCTTCCCGAGTGTTGTTGTTGTTGTTCCCAAAAGAGAGAATGAATTAGTTCGAAAATAATACCAACGGGCTTTTGAGCAGTTAATATAGCAGTTAATGATCAATGCATCCGTAAAAAAAAAAAAAAGAAAAACAAAAGTGAGACTCTTCCTCAATAATATCTGAGATATGTATGTATACACTCTCTCAACCTCCTTCCAAAAAATAAAAAAAAGAGACTGAAATCAAGGCTGAAAAAGTTTATTGGCGGATTGAACAGTCAACATTCATTTCAACCGTTGAATAAAATCAATTCTCGACTCCGTGCGCATCTCTCAACTGATCCTCAACAAGGTCAAAGCCTTTATCTATTATTAGTAGGAGAATTTGTGTACTACATTATCAAGAGAGTATTTACACATCAATGTTTAGGTGAAGAATCGGGGGCTGACAAAGCAAGGGAGTGAATATATTTATACTATGAGAAAACCAATTGATATAGAGCGTCTTCTCATGACGTCATACTTATGGAAGGCAGCCATTTTGAATGAGACATAAACTTCTCACTATTTTATAAAAAAATAAAAACTATTTTATATTTTGTTAAGATGCAGGGGGAAACGACTGCTCTGACGAATTTGGATGTCAGAAGTGAACTGACAAATAATACATACTTTAGTCAAATGATTCAATATATTTTTTTACATTATGAATCAGAAATTCTTCCCCAATTATTATCTTACTTTGCTCGTTCCGTATTCACTCAGAACAAAGTTAATTGTAATAAAATAGACGTTTTTATAGGGGTTTTCACTAACTTATTAGCAAATTTGAGGGCATTCAAATATCATTACATCAATTCTCTTCAATGACATCGAATAGATTTAAATACTTATTTTGGTTTTTTTGGTTTTTAAAGTCATTTCCTATGAAATGTCCTCGTGTCTTTTGATAAATATATCAATTTATGATGCATAATATCTACTAAAACTCATAAAAAGGTCCCAAAAAGAGTCAAAAATATATATTGTACATATTAAAAAAAACTTGTAGTGTTCAACACTTATAATAATAATTACATCAAAATGAGAGTAACATCATCGGTTAAAAATCCATTCAATACCTTATACGTCATCAAAGGACAGTAATAATTTTGTTTTTTGTTTTTGTCTTTAAATAAAAACCTTTCTCGTACAAATGTTGGTATTATTTTTTTTTTAGAAACAACAACTGTAAAATGTAAATTACTAATGAATAATAATATGTGGTAATTTTGTGGTTACAAAAAAAAAAAAAAAAATGAAAACAAGGAACGGAAAATTAATTGAATCAAAGGGAATCCTTTTTTTTTCTTCAAATAATATCCGTGTGAATCCATTCCTTATTAAACAGCAACAAAATAAAAGGATTAACATTTTTTTTTTACTTTATCAATGGCTAAAATGATCACCGTTCAAAATGAGGTGAGTACGTGACAATTTTTTTAGTTTCATTTATCTTTTTCTTTTTTTGAGTAACTTTGGCTAATTTATTTTAGATTTGTTCTCGTTTATATGTAGTAATAATATATAGAACAATTTCTTTAGAGCAGGGGAAGAGTTAGATGTAACTAAAATGATGTACATTACTAGGGTGGCACCTTTGAGGGAGAATACATACAGGATATAATATATATATATATATATATTCTAATTAAGAAAAGTTAGTTGCTAGTTGATAGAATTCGACATTGAGCAAAAAATTGCGGGAAATTTGAATTTAATTTTTGAGCGAATTTCAATAGGGATTAATGTTTTTGTTTTGTTTTTAAGTCGGCAAATCTGTTTCACTGGCATTTGTGTGAAAAACTGCACGTCAAAATATTTGTGAGTGTTTGAAAATCGGGTCCTTTTGTGAAGAACTCAAATCCAATTCTTCGTTTTTTTTAAAATGTGTTCAAAGATGATGACTCAAATGCAATTTAGAGAAACGTTGTTGCCAACCAAAAAAGTTACAATGAATATTTTAGACATTATTCTTCTTTTGAGAGGAAGATAAAATGAATTTATCTATATAAGAAAAATTTTAGTTGATAGAATAGGATCACAAAATTTAGTAAACTATTGAATCTGTAAAGGGTTTATTTTCGTGGTATTTTAATGTAATATGTAAATTTTTTTTTTATTACATGATCCATGGCTACTTATGTAATTCATATGATTACTATATATCATCTAGCCAAAAACCAAATTTTAGATAAATTCAGCCATATTGAGAGATTTTATTAGCAGTTCCATCATAGTATTCATATTTTACTTACAAAAAATCAAGACTAAACATTGTAAATCTTGCATTCAAATATGTATTTAAAAGACGTGGAAAAAGAGAAGTTAAATGATCATTTTCGAATGATAAACTGAGAGTAGGTTTTGACTTTTTTTATTCTGAGAAAAATATTGAAGACTCATGACTTCTATATTGTGGCGTGAGACTCTTTCAACAAGTTTCATTGTTTGTATAGTTATGAGTAATTTTTGATACATACGTAACCAATTTCACAATTATAAAAAAATAAATCAAGCAACTCTAATATAGGTATGTTGTATATGTATATATCAAAATAATGAGTAGAGAATCTCTTCTTGGTGGATAGCAAGGGAAGCACGACTTTTATGCACGTTCAAAAACAATATAAAACTAAAGGTAAAAGTAATTTAAATTTATGAGTCGTAAATCCCTGGATTGTTGATTCCTTGGCTCACAATACAACATACCTAGTCATAGATAATGAAAGAATGAATTGAAGTCTCATAAAACATATAATAATAATAATAATAACAATAACAATAATAATAAGATAGGGAGAATGTTGATCAAAAAATAATTCATCTTTTATATGACTACCGTAATTTTTTCGAAAATATTGAAAGTACAAATTAGTTCGGTTCGTTTTTGAAGTTGTTTTTTTTTCTTGTGAATAATACTCATGGATTTCAATCGTACAGAAACTGATTGTTGTGAAAGTCCCAATGATGCTCCAAACTTTTCTTGCATTTGACTTGGATCTCTATGGAGTATGCCTCTAATTCTTTGTCGTTGAATTTATTTGCCTCTCCAGAGCGGGGCTGTTCTTTAAAATGTCAAAATCCTTTTTTATATATATTATGAAGATATAGAAAAATGTTCTAACATTGTAGCCATTGACTTTTACAAGCATTTGATGCATTTCAAATGCACTTTTCATGTGCAGTTAAAGTATAAATATAAATCCTCCTGCAAATGCTCCTCAGTTACTGCACAAAGTTTTCAAAGGTTTTTTTTCTTTGAAACTCGTAATGATGTTATAAACTGAATACTATTGATAAATGTCTAAATGCTCTGAAACCGCTGAAACCATTTGTAACTATAAAACATTTACAACAGTCATATTCATCTTTTAAAAACGGACCAAAGTAATTTATATTTTCTCTATATATCATGGACTAAGTCACTTGCTCTGATTTTTTACCATTCCAAGAAAAAACAAACTATGTATTGATTTAAAAACTGTGATCACAAGGGATCTTTAAAAAAAGGATATTCAGCTAAAGCTGACTTTCTTATAAAGTAAGATCTATTAGTAAGATTGTTTTTCTATAAATATCTATAGGCATTGGATGTAAATTAAGCTGCTCTTTTTGTCCAATGAAAGAAGCAGAAAAAACATAAAACCTACAGCAAATGTTCCATCGCTAACACAAAATTTGACATATTCAACAAAGTAGCAAAAAATAGTTGTTTTTTTACTTAAAACTCAAATCAATTATCAACTGAATGTTATTGCCATAGGTCGTCTAAGCGCTCTGAAGCCCCTGAAGCCCGTGATCACTAAATAAAACATTGCAAAGAGTCAGATCTTTTAAAAATCTTCTATAGGCGAACCGAACTAACTTGTATAACTTCCTATAAAATTATTGAGTAATAAACAACAACAACCTTCTTCTACTGCAGGATATTTTCCATCTAAAGTATCCATATATCTACCTATCTATCTATCTAAGGATGAAAGCCTCATAAAATGACAAAATAAACAGATTTTATTATTATTATTATTATTTTATTTTCTTCCTCAACTTATGCTCCTACACAATATTTGAAAAGGAATTATTTTATTTTATTTTTAATCTCTTTTTTCGTAGAGAGCGAGAAAAGTGTGTGTTTTGATATTATTCTTATTATTATTATTATTATTAGGCATTTAGAAATGAAGTCAGTCATGGTATTAAATTTCTTTTTTGACTTCCTTTAAATGAGCCGACTGTTTATTGTAAGGAAGGAGGGTAATATGTTGTAACCCCTCTACTCTACTCTACTCTATAATCAATGAATTAATTGCCCTGGATTTATTTAGATTAAAATTCCTTCAAGGAAAGGAACAGGTAATTTAATTAAGTAGTTGATGGCGTAACAACAGGAGCAGTCATATAATATTTGAATAAATGGAATGATTGATAGTCAGACTCTCTTTCTTTTTTTTTTTTTTTACTTATTTGATTTAATTAATTAAAAAATTTAATAGGTATAGTATATATATATATATATTGAATATTTAAAAATTAGATTCGGAAATTGATTAATTAATTAATTATACTTATTATTATTATCAATGATATATGTCGTAATCTGATGCATTTCTAGGAATGTAAATAATATGCAAAATGCCGAGTGTGAGACTTTGTGGAGTTGGCACTTCGAACAAGTGTACTTTTTGTTTTCCAAAGCTGTTATCATTTTTCCTTTATTACTACTGAGGGGAGAACATCTACCTGATAGCCAAGATCTCACATGAAGGAATACATGCATTAAGTTTAATAAAGCAAATAAAATGTAAACAAAAAGGGCTTTAGTCCTCGTATAATTATAATTATTAGTTAAAAATATATAATTTCTATACATTAATTTCAGTTAATTTTCTGCCTCTCATCTATGGTATACATACATAATGTGGTTATTTATTATTGATGTCTTCATTTGTATATGTATATAAAGGAGAATAGCAGCTATTAGCTCAGTAAAACGCCACGACAGCTCAAGCTGCTTCCCTCTCTACATTCATCAAATTGTCAGAGTTACAACCAGGTTGATGATTTCCTCTTTCTTTTTATTTTACAGACCCCATTTGCATATTTCTTACATTCCTATGCATTTCTGCATTCACTGAAAATGTAGTTACAGATTAGAAAAAATATTTGATTGTTGTAAGCTTGACATTTAATACAATATTTATTATTATTTTAAAGTGTAACAATATTTACACTAAAGAATCACTTATTTGAGGTTTTGTTTTATAACTGAACTTCATTTTGATCCAGACACTTCTGACTACGAACAGCATTAGAATTGCAGACATTATGAAACAATATCTTTGCCCTTTGGGCACTTTAACTTCAGTCGGTTTCTGAATCCTTCTGCGCGCTACACCTTAAGTAGTTCTACCGTGAGTCACTGATTTCTAGTGGATTTTTGATCGAAATTGAATGAAAATTTACACATTTAGATGGAGGATTTCTTCTTAGTTAAGGATTCTTATCGAGTGCTTGACATCTTGTTTGAAATCTGTGAGTATCAGCTCTTATATGTATTTCTTATTTATCCGTTTTATGTAATATTCAAAGAGTTATTTAAGTACAAAGGATTTGACCGATTTTTGGGCCTACTCCCGCCGCCTACGCCCCCCCCCCTCTAGAAGTCTCTTTATGTCAAATCAAAGATTGGAAATGTAATTTTCATTAAATACACAAGCGAATCAACATTTATTAATGAACAAAGTGTCTATCCTACTAGGCTTAAATTGAAGTTGATGTTGGAAAATGGGCCAAATTAGCTCAAAAAGTAAGGTCCAATTTCTGCAAAACCGTCAGACTCTCGAAAAACAAAATTCAGTCCACAAAACTAAATAACTTTTATTATACATATACCCCTTATAGAATTTTTGACTGTTGACCAGTGTTATTATCGTCAATGGATTACACAGTAACACGTGGATTCTCAAGTCTCTAATGGGGGCAATTATGGTAGTTGATTGACTTATTGAACTTGAATGTAATTGCTTCATCACTCCACACAATCTTCATTGAAAAATATGCATTTCTAAATATCACTCGCTATACTGAATTATCGTCATTAAGAGAATGAACTAAACATGGAATAAAACTATTTGAATGACAACGTTGCATAATGTATAATTTTGAAGTTTAATTTCATACCAAGTTTACAAATATTTATATTCTGTATATATTTTTTGGGGGAACACCCTGCATTTTTTAAATTTCCTGGTTTCAAATATTATTCTGTATTATTTTGATTATTATTAATTCATACATTTTTGTGTGTGTACTTTTACACACACTCTAAACAAAGCTTAATGGAGAGAGAAGAATCCAGGACTGTAGGAATCAGTTAAGGCACATATGAAAAAAGAATTAGTTACTATTCAGTTGTGTATTTATGTATTCATGATCGTCGTTGTTCAAGACATTTGGAAAATGGGGGTCTCTTCTCAAAGAAACATCGACTCCCTACAACTAGTGTTGTTCCTATAGCAATATTTTTGTACCGGTTCGTACCAGTACTAAAATTGGTATGAGTGTTTTTATGTTCCAATAATAAAACATTTCCTTCTTGTTTCGTTTTTCATGTTAGCACAATGGTAGGTCAAATACTTAAATGCCATAACGAATTTGGAAGCATCGGTTTCACACGACAAACTTTTTGGGATAAACAAAAACACTATGTGTTTTTCATCAATTGACTCTTCGGAATTAAAGCAGCTACGCGTTATGAACTCAAAAAGGGTATTTGTATTATTAATTATGATTTTGATGTATATTTGAAATATATTAAATTAAGGATTTTCCGTCCTTTTTTTGAATTATTGAATAATAAATAAGTATTAAAGATTGATTTGTACATATATTAGTAGAATTCATCAATGTAACGTATATCTAAATAATAACTCTGGCCAATATTAAAAAGAGTTAGCGACAAGGAAAATACAAAAGGGTAGTAGCATCTACCAGTTGTTGTTTTTTCCAATTTTTGTTTTCCCTTTTGAAAGTTGAGGTTGCGAGTGCAGAAAAAAGCTTGTCGTGCCAATACTATGTAATTTGGTACAGTACCCTTTTAAATGCGTTAGTACTCCGGCCCTACCATAGGGATACTACAAATAAGCGTACCGAGCAAAACTACCTAAAGGTACCACCTACAACTTTTGAATAACCTGTGACAATGAAAATTTGATTATGATTATGACGTCATTTTTATGGATCTGTTCAGTCCACACATGAAGGGATTCCTGTGTTGTTTCTCGTACCCCTGTTCAAGAACTCCTTCCTTGGTTTTAATTACATATTAATCAATATTCAAATTCGGAACTTCATTTGGTATCCATGAGGATTCGTAATTTGAGTCATTTATATATATGTATAGATATATTAAATTGTTAATATGGGTACAACATGGTTTTTAGATTAGATCTGATGATGACCCTTCTTTCTTCACATTTCCTCAGGTACATATTTTGAATCAACCATTCATTGAAAAGTAAAAGTTCTCATAAAGCATAGGAACTTGTGTCAAGTGAATGTCAAATGCAAAAAAAAAAAAAAAAAAAAAAAAGAAGTTGCAGTGACTCCTTTGGTTTTTTTTCCTCCTCTGAACCTTCGAATTAAAAATATTATATATTCCATAAATTATTGAAGTATGATCATAAAAATATGATAATTTTACATACATATATGGTAAAGACGCCCTTAAAAGGCTCTTCATGAGTGCAATATTCTGTCGTCATGTCAATTTGTTCAAAAAAAGAAAAGGAAATACTCAACTAAATTATTATTACTATTATTATGCCTTTGGAGTGTGTGAGGTGATGGAACTATGTATTTGCAAATGCCTTAATAAGTACCTAATTACACATATTTAGGGGCTCTATTAAATGGCAATATAACACTTAACAAATAACCCAAAACCACTCTTTTTTCGTGAGTTAAAATTTAGCTAATTTAACTCAAAGGGAGTAAATCAACCACTGGATTCCTTGTACCCAAAGAGTCTATTGAAACTTATACATATACGCCACTTGAGTGGACTTTATGTGCATACAGGTAAGAACATTTAATTTGATAACTTATAGCTGTATAAAAGTATTCACATATTAACGAGATACACTCCAAATGTCTTTTGACACAAAAATTGTCGAACATTAAATTCTGTACTGTACAGGGCCCATAAGTTTTTAGTTATAAATAACCTTTGGCTCACCAAAAAAGAAGAAGAAGAAGAAGAAAGAGAAAAAAGCAAAGCAAAGCAAACCAAAAACCAAAGAGAACAATAAATAAAATTATATCACGCTGTGATTCAAACAGACTCTCACATAGCATAGCATATATTTGAATAACAACGCTAATGACATTTATTATGTCTCATTATTGGGTAATTATGAGTGTCGTGACTTTTTGATTTTTATGGGGTTATGAAAAGTGCTGCAGACTCATCATCTATACTGACGACTATAACTACAACAACCATAACCTACTCAAAGGGAACGAATCAATGGACGGAAGGGATGATGGTTAATAACATATATATATATATATATATATATGTAACAGTGATACAAAATCCTGAGAATGAAGGAAACGAAGGAAAATTGAATTGAAGGAATTCACAAATTTTTTTAATTTTTTTTTTTTTTTATTAATAATATAAAATAATAAAAAAATAAAAAAAGTATGGGTAACCTTTCATGTTCCAGCTGCTATCATTATTCTACATACTATTATTATTATTATTATTATTTAGATATTAATAACGAATCGATGGCGACCACTTTTCCATCCTGCCTAGAATTTGCTTTAAAATATGTATGTTGAAATATTTTTGTTATGGAATGTTGTACATTAGTTGTTTTTATTGTTATTTTTATTATTATAAAGACAGAGGAGAGAATGTCTTTCACATTAGTTCAAATCATTACTTACTTACTTACTTACTTATGTATGTATGTATGTATGTAGTAACCATTTCAACAACCATTAACAACCATCAACTTTATATTATGTATTATTATTCAATTTATGTATGTCTTTTGATTTTTGTTTTACTACAACTTCTAACTACTACAATCCTTGAGTTTTTTAAATACCAAAGCTCCAAAAATAATAAAAATAACAAAAAAAAAACCAACCAACCAACCAACTATTTAAACCATTTCATTATTTCTATCAAATACTTACATAGTCACATACATCCATGGGTTTATAAATCTATTTTTGTCTCTCTCTCTCTCCCTCTTAATTGACAAAGAAATATGTATAACTAACAACCAGGGGTTTTGCTCTTCAAAATGGATTAAATTGATGGTTCTACTACTACTACGACTACTACCATTTAAGTGGACCCTCGTACTTACACACGTATAATTTCACATGATTTTTATTTCTTTTACAAAGGTCCTATTATGTTGTAGGAAGCAATCTTTGTTAAAATGAAATAAAAATGGGCTTTTGGAATTCCTTCAGCCAAATGGCATCATTCTACAATGTATTATGTACAGCTTTTTTATGAGTCGATTCCTCTCTAGTCCTTTCAATTGAATGATGATCATTAACCATGTATATATATTTGGATTTCATGTTAAGCTTATATCTTGAATCTGTGTGTTTGTATATATTTATGTATGTAGATTTATTGGGAGGGAATGAATAATTACAAAATAAAAACCACATCAGAGTAACTACAAACTGCTACAAAGGAAGGAAATCAATTAATGTACAATTGTATTACGGGAAAGGAATTGATAATGAATTTATAATATATCAATGAGTATTTCTGTGAAGAGGAGTCCTCTTTGTTATAAAATATATATATCTAAAATAAACTTGTGAAATCATATGAATTAAAATATTAAATATTAAAATCCTTTATTTTAAATTTTTGCATTCATCACAAACCCCTGGCAATCGTTATGGCATTAGTTCATTACTTAGCTAGATTAAAATTAAATTTTGTAAGTACAATCCCTTGATCGATTTTTCAAGGGTCGAAGCTACGGCAAAAGTAGTTTGAAGAGCCACATTTCTTCATAACTATACATATAGTATTTGAAATATTTCCTTATGACTTTAAGGGTCTAAAGAACAGTTTTACAGTTTAGTTAATTATTATTATTATTATTTAAAATGAGGTTGATTATATAACTAATCAATTCAAATACCTTTGAGCTAAGATGCTAATTAATTACTATTATATTTAAATAAGAGACTTTTAAGGAAGAACCAAATAAATAAATCAGGAATTTTTTTTTTCGAACAAAAAAAAACCCAATGTCTTCTAATGTCTTTACGACATTTTTAATGCAATACTCAGGAAAAAGTTTGTTCCTTCACGTCATTACTTCATAATGATGACATAATAACACTGAAGTGATAATCCTGTTGTATTCACCCGGAAGCTCTAATTTCTGCTCCGTGTACTAATCCACCTTTACAATGGCTGTTATTGTCAATTGAAAAGTCGTTTTCATTATTTTATGAGTGAGAGTAAATTAGAGTTATACTTTATACTCATAAAAGATGAAGAAAAAAAATATGTACATTAATAATAATAAAAATAAAAATGATAATAATTTTCTAAATATCAAAAACATAAATTAAATCATCAGCATCGTTTTGATAATTACGAGTATTAAAATCTTACACAGGTGTTTGTTGAAAAAATATACTCTTCTTAGATAAAAGTGAGTAAAGAGCTATTTTAAATGCAAAAGTAACTTTTTCAACTTATTTTTATGTAAGTCAAATGCATTGCATTGATTTCCCCCCCCCCTTTTTTTAGAAGGGGGACCCCCCCCCTTCTAAAACGCACAACTTAAATTATACCCACATTTATATATATATATATATTTCTCCCGAAAAATTAAAATATATAAACTTTTGTAATTTATGAAGAAATAATTATATATATTATTATATTAAATTAAAGAAAAAAGGTCTATTCAAGAGGGTGTAAGTGGCTTTGAGTGTGCCCTACTTTAGTAAGTTTTTTTGTGTGTGTGTGTATGTATGTATGTAGTGTGATTTGGTAGGAGCATTGCAATGCAAACAAAATCCTTTTGGTGATCCATTAATTACAAACATAAATAAATATTTTAAAGATTTTAAAGTGCCAAAATATATTGGAAAAGAAAGAAAAAGTGTTCTTGTTTCCATATCCGCTGGAAGAAAGACAACCAAGAAATTGCTGACTTACTATAGTTGGACAAGAGGAGCTTTGTCTGCCCAAGGTCAGGAAATAGTTGAAGGAGTCTGAAAAGAGACTATGAAGGGATTGGATGAATGTTAGCCTAAAAAAAAAGGCGTAAGGATTACTTCAGGACCCCCAATCTTATTGCCAGCCGTTGACAAAAAGATCAAGGCTGATCTAGTCCATGAGTAGGAATGTAAATAATATGCAAAATGCCGAGTGCGAGACTTTGTGGAGTTGGCACTTCGAACAACAATACTTTTTTTTTCCAAAGCTGTTATCACTTTTCCTTTAGGAGAGAACATCTACCTGATAGCCAAGATCTCGCGTGAAGGAATACATGGATTAAGGTTAATAAAGCAAATAAAATGTCCAACAAAAAGGGCTTTAGTCCTCGTATAATTAATTATTATTAGTTAAAAATATATAATTTCCATACATTAATTTCAGTTAATTTTCTGCCTCTCATCTATGGTATACATACATAATGTGGTTATTTATTATTGATGTCTTCATTTGTATATGTATATAAAGGAGAATAGCAGCTTGTAGCTAAATTAAAACGTCATGACAGCTGAAGCTGCTTCCCTCTCAACATTCATCAAATTGTCAGAGTTACAACCAGGTTGTTGATTTTCTCTTTCTTTTAATTTTACAAACCCCATTTGCATATTATTTACATTCCTAGGCATGAGGACCATTGTACGCGAAATGGGGGTATCAAACAAGGTTAATTATAGATTATATTATATTAATAAAAAAAAGGTATATTCAAGAGGGTGTAAATGGCTTTAATATGTTTTTGTGTATGTATGTATGTTGTGGGATTTGGTAGGAGCATTGCAATGCAAACAAAAGTCAGGTGATCCATTAATTACATACATAATATATATATATATATATATATATATATATATATATATATATGTTTGCTCCCGTCTTTTATTGACTAGAAAAAGAGATAAGCTTATTTGAATGAAGAAACTGGAGAGGCTTGCAAATATATATATATATATATTATAATGTAAGCATAATCCCTTTATAAATACTTTTTTATTATTCAAACATAAGAAAGAGAGAGAGAGAGAAAGAAAGAAAAAAATAGGACACCCTGTGTTGTAACACTATGTGATTACTTATTATTATTATTATTATTATTATCAATTTATTATTATCTATTTGAAAACGTTTATTCCACGATATCATAAGTTGGAAAACATGATTTTGTCGGTCCATTGTTGAGGATACTAAGTGTTGTAGTGTGAGGGATTATTTCCTTCATTCAAATATCAGGAAAGTTACAATACATTCATATATATATATATATATATATATATTATACATAAAATTGTACGGCAATGTTGGACTATGTATTAGAGGTCCACATAGTAAAAAGGCATCCATGCATTTTTGCATAAAATTGAAGGCTTTATTTAGTATATGTAGTTAGAATAATAATACAATTTAGGTTAAATGTGCACCGTTTTGTTCAATAATAACTTGTTGCCATTTTGTACAGAAGAGAAACCCTCTGTCTCTGAGACAGTCGATTTTTAAATGCTTATCTTGAGGCGACGTTTATAGCATCCAAATCATTTGCCATAGATAGGAACCCGTGGTAATCCCTCAAGTAGCTCTACCGTGAGTCACTGATTTCTAGTGGATTTTTGATGGAAATTGAATGTAAATTTACACGCTTAGATGGACGATTTCTTCTTAGTTAAGAACTCTTATCGAGCACTTGACATCTCGTTCGGGTCTCAGCTCTTGACTGCATTCCATATTAATCCATTTCATGATATATTCAAGAAATTATTTAAGTACAAAGAATTTGGCCGACTTTTGGGCACCCTACGTCCCTAGGAGTCCTTTTAGGTCAAAACAAAGACTGGAAATGAAATATGCATAAAATACACTAGAGAATCAACATTTTTTAATGCACAAAATGAGGTTCCTTCTAGGTTTAAATTGAAGTTGGAAAATGGGCCAAAAAAGGGCTCAAAACGTAGGGTCCGATTTCTCGAAAACTTAAGGACTCTCAAAAAACCAATTACAGATTTGAAATCAGCGTGCAAAACTGAATAACTTTTATTATTAGTTACTTATACCCCTTAGAACTTTTCAAAATTCAAATACGTAATTAAGGAGTGAAATACCCACCTATTTAATAATATGTAATGAAGAAGTTTTCACGTGACTTTATCTTTAGGAATGTCGGCCATCTTGAAGGAGCCATAACACACAACGGGTTTTTTTATAGAACGAAATCCACCTTTTCTTTCTTGTACATATTATGAAAAGGGTAAATTACTGTCATGGATGTCACCTGAGGAACGGCAAATAAACGGACTTGTACCTTTGCCGTTTATTAAATGTATCCCTCTCTTTCAATCATATCTTACACCTAATAATATGTAATAATGATAATATATTTAAAAGGTGAGGTCCATAAATTAACTATTACCTTTACAAAGACCAGATAATAATAATAATAATAATTATCTCTGATTATACTAGTTGTCTGATCACTAGGTCATCCTGAACAGAAATTAATTGTAAAAAAAAAAACGAATGATTTCATGCGGATTTTCAATATCAAATTAAAAATGTATTCTATTCAAATATCACTACATTTCTCTGTGACATCAAACAAATAAGTATTTAAAGCCATTTCAGTAAGTTTTTTGAAGACTTCATGAGAAAATTATTAAAAGTCAAGTACTCAAGATCAACAATCAGTTAATTGTAAGCCCCTTTATCTTCTTCTTCTTTAGAGAAGAAAATGTTGAGAAATGCAATAACATAACTACAAAAATCCATATCATTATGCATCAAACTCCCAAGTTTTCCACTCCTATTCGACCCCTTAATAGACAATAATTCTCATTATATAAATATTTGGATTTGCAGTTTGAATATGGGGATATACATACTACATACAAAGTGCAGTGAAGGCAGAAATATTTACATCTTCAAATATCAAATCCTCTAAATGGATCTCCGGACGCACAAATCCTCATTTTTATAGATATTCGATACATCACTACTAGTCTGCACTCATAGCAGAAATTATCATCTACCATATAATAGTATGATTAAAATAATATTAATAAATATCAAAAGTTGTCAAAACACACGATCTTCTCACAATGATACACAAAAGAGTAACCATTCAATAATGTAGGTAGTAGATAGATGAAATGGTCAACTAACTCATTAAACCGGTGCACAAATATATAATTAAAATAAAACTCTACAACATTAATCCGCCATGGATGAATGATGACGAATCCATTTAAGTTGATGTTATATAGCGACGACAAAGCGAGCGTAGAACAGAACTGATAAAACACTGATATGAATCCATGTTAATAGACATGATGGTACAAGTCATGTGTTGTTGCTTCTTTTCTGACGTACTTCAATACTTATGTCAAGCTTATGACAGCCACAAATAATAATAATAATAATAACAATAAAAAGAAGAATAAAAACAACAAAAAGATGGTAGATGGTTATCATGACAGATCTCCCTTATTTGTTAAGACGTTTCATCATTCATATTTCTTCACATGAATCGTATATATATATATAAATGTAGCCCTGAGAGTATAACAGCAGCTAAATATGCAGTCCAATACTTGATCCAAAGTTGAGACATAGTCTGAATATATTTGAACGTCCAGGTCTGAAGACTTCCTCCTCGATATGATCTCTTTTATATATATCTATATATATACTAATTTGATCTTATTGAGTTGTGCTGATTTGGAAGGGGTTGGAGGGGGGGGGGGGAAGACATCATCTATATCGACCATCTTCTCAGTAGGAGTCTCATCCAAATTAATCATCCTTTCATCAACAATTTGCCCTTTAAGAAAAGAAAAGTAATCCGCTATTAAAATACATCAAATAATATAAAAAAGTTGCTACTAAAGTTTTGATGAAACACTTTACAAATATAAATTGACATCAAATGATAAGATAAGACTCATCTGTTAGGATTTTTAAATATATTTATATATACATATTTATTTAAATACATTTTGTATCAAATAGCCTCATTCCTCCTGAGAGCATTTATTTTCATTGAAACAATTACATTTTCAATATAAATGGATAGAAATGAATAGAAATAAAGTGCTATTTGCTGTTATTCAAATCACAGGGAAAGAGAGATGTATTCGGAAGAAGAAAACATACTTTAAAATTTAAGAATGAATTATTATAATACATTTCATAGTAATCATAAGTTTGATTTTTTTTCCAGTTACTAAAATAAAGGAGAAGCAACAACTATATGTAGAACTGTGTTACACACTAATTTGTGATTTACAAGCAAGGATCTAATATTTCGCATTCATTCATTTCACATGTATGTATGTATGTAAATATATATTAAATTATGACGAATATTATCCGTCGCAACAATCCTTGCGTGCACAAAAATATGTATTTTACAAAGAAATGCATCATCCATCCTAGAGAAGATGATGATGATAAGGGAATTCAAATTTTGATCATAATAATAATAATATTAGATCGTTTTTTGGGGGGGTTTTGTTGCTATTGTTCTAATAGAAGAACGGATATTATCAAGGTACAAAAGAGTCTAAGTCGAGATCCACCAGAGTAATATAAATCTGAAAGCTCCAATACAAAGTTGCATGAAAATGACGTCAATATAAATATGTGACGTCATTAGTATACAACTACCCCCTTCCCACCAATGAATTGATTCATTCCGGGACCCCTCATCCCCTCTACTCCAAACTCTCTCAGGAAAAATAAATGAATAATGTCGATGAATAAATAAGAGTCCTCATTCAAACATATTTTCAAGATGTCTCCGACCCAGCCTCCCTGTAATTATTATAATAATTTTGTTTGTTTATTTATTTATACTCAAAAGTTCACCTCTTTTTGACGAAGAAAAATAGTAATTAAATAATACATTTTTGGAGCACAAATGAAATCCCCGACAATGCTCTCAGCTCCTTCCTTAATAAGGACTACTCATTACGTGCGTCTTTCTTTCCTTCCTGCCTTCCTTCCATCCAAATCCATGAATTTTATTATTATTATTATTATTATTGGAAAAGGGGTAGTAAGAATATAGGCCCACGTTGTCACCTTAGGTTTTTTTTTTTTTTTTGCTTACATTTTTATTGAATGAATTCCGCGTGAGATTCATTCTATGTAAGTTCCACTACATCATCCATTAAGAGTAATAGTAATAAATAAAATAACTAACTTGAGTGAGCGCTCTCTCAGCTCATTGAAGAAAAAGGAAGAAAAATACGCGGCGACCGGCAACAGAAAATGAAAAGAAAATATTAGTTGATTTCTAGAGTTGGACAGGGGAGGACGACGCTCCGTGTTATTATATATTATATATATATATATTTAGTATTTAATACTAAAATCCCCTCTATTCAAAACTGTGCAGTTACAACATTGATTTACATGATAGAATATTCGACCTAGTGGTGGCGTTTGTTGTTATTGTGGTGTTTATATTACATATATCCTACTTATTGACTCAAATCAATCAGGGAGATGATGTTTCAGTCATCTGTGTATTTGATTTCCCTTTGTGTTATTGTTGTTGTTGGACTCGGGACTCTTGTGCTCGGGATCCCAGATTGTAATAATTCAAGATATTTCATACGGACTTTTGGCGTTCATAATGCTCCCAAGTCTCCAGTGCAGGGTGAGCCTTCCTTTTTCTTATCATTATTTATTTGTACATATACCCAGCTACATTTGATTGTAAAGTAGTTATTTAAAGTCATAAGACGGCTCATTTTGTTGAATTCATCTAGGTATGAAATACCTAGATACTGGATTGTACGTTCTCTCATGTACGTGTGTGCATTTTTTAAGATCCTTTTAAAGAACCAAATGACATTTCCTCTTATTATTATTTTTACTATTGACTGTTAAGGAATTGTATATAATGCAATATCTATCTATATCTACTTATAGTAAGTACTAAGGCATTTGAATGAATTTTTGACAATTGAAGTCGTCCTACATGAGCATCAACTTGATTTGCAATGAATAATTATCAAGTTGACACACTGTCAACTGAAGCAAGCAATACAACCCATCGAAGACAACAAACTGTCATTTGATTTGATTTTTTTCGTATGTTCTAAGCAGAGTCTTTAAATAACTGGACCAGTTGGGTACACTCTTAATTTAGATAGATAGATATTTATATATATCTAATGAGCCTACTCATATTAACAGGCCTTAATAATTTATGTACATAACATAATATAATATATATATATATATATATATATATATATATATATATATATATATATATATATATATATATATATATGTTAAAACACGGTTTAAAGAAATAAAAATAATGTTTAAAATGGGTTTTAATCTCTTTAAAAAACGGTATATGGAGTGTGTGTCTCTTCTATGGGTTGGCCCTTTATACGAACGGGATGGATTATTTTATATACTTTAGTGTCTAATAAAGTTATTTAAAAGTATATATATATATATATATATACAATATAAAGAGCGGATTCAACTTTTTCACTTTCAGTAAGTGCAGTAGCTCTCAAACTGTATTGAGAGACTATATTTATTAAAAAGTAGGGTTTTTTATTATTATTATTATTATATATATATATATATATATATATGTTATTTTAACTTCATATATTACTTAGTAAGAGGGCCTTTGAAGAAGGAAAAGGCCAGAGGGATTGGGTTTATTTTCTGCTTTTGAGAGAGAAAGAAAGTGAGTTAAAAGGATTGATAAGCACTGCTGCATTTATAAAATGGATAATTATTTGTATTTAAGGGGTGAGACTCTACTTTGGTTGACAAATAAATATATAATTAAAAATATAAAAAACAACTATTTCAAGATATGTAATCATATAAAAATTTGTAGATATGTATTCCCTTGCCTAATATTATGAGCCCATGAAAAAAAAAAAAAAATAGTATAAATAAATACAAATAAAAACTCTCTTATTGAGCGTTTTATCCACACACACACACATCCTGTGTGGTCCCTTTTTTTAACCAACTAACCACTACTTCTACTATGTACTACTGCATCATGCTCATAGAGAAAGATGATGATGACAATGAATAGTACCCACTTTTTGCTTATTTGTTGTTCAGCGTCTATTGATTACCTACCTTCATCTGATTATTATTATTATTATTATTATTTGTGTAAGCGTATTACATTACAATAGTACAATAGAACTTGCATTCCACAGTCTCTCCCCCCCCCCCCTCTCTCTCTCTCTCTCTTAAATGAATCAAGAATGATGGTAAATTCAACGTACATCATATTATTATTTATGAGTACATACATACAAAATGTATCAAAATGGATTCTCTCTCTCACTCTTTAAAGAGCAGGTTTCGTGACCATAAAAATACTCCTTTTTGGAGTATTATTTTTATTTTATCAAGTATACACATGACTTCTTATGAATATGTTGTTCTTGACTCACCTTATGGTGGGTACATATTATGTTATGTTATGTTATGTTACGTACAAATAAATTGCGAGCCTGAAGCAAAAGTGTAACAGATGAGCATTCTGCAGTTTTAATTGTTTGAATACATCATCATCATCATCGGCCATTCAAGTTTTAAAATCAAAATCAAGATATTTATAGCTTATACGATGTATGTTCGATATTATTTTTGTTAGGTAGACTGTACAAAAGGTAGTAGTGGGTGTAGGTTTGGAGTTGACAATTTATTTCCTTACTTTTGTAAAGGAATAGTCAAAATTATAGAGGATTTGACGGATATTTGGGTTCAAGACTCTAGATTCGAAGTGTAATCGTTCTCAAACCCTGAATGAGCATATTTCTTTCCGTCGTCTCGCATTCAAAAACATTAAAATATACGATAATTTCAATAATCAATTCACTCCTAAATACACTTCTAAATAAAAACTTCCTATGACGTCATTGTACTAATAAATTCCTCCAATAATAATAATAATTCATTAAACAATTGATACAGATAAAGTACTTATAAATGAGGCTGAATAGAGCAAGTTTTTCCATTGTATCCATTTCGAGCACCTGGGTCAAGTTTAATCCCAATTAAAAGGCTCTTGTATGTGCCCAGAATGCCCAAATCCAAGCTCAAAATGAATACATCATAAGTTACATGTAACTTTGTACTTTATTGAGGGTCCATTTTGATTCCCTATTCTTCATTTTTTATCTCTCTCTCTCTCTCTCTCTCTCTGAATTGATACAAACCCTTTTTCCTACTTTAATTTACAAACTTTGCAATATACATATGTATATACAAAAAAAAAAAAAAAAAGCAGCAAAGAGCATGCATTTGAAAAAGCAATGCTCCTCGTGGTCAAAATTTTAAATAAATAGATAAATAAAATAAAATAACTTTCTGCTACTGCAAACAAATGTATGTATTATGAGCATTTGATGCAAAAGTCTCTCTAGTAGATAGGTACATATGTACATGAAGATAGAACATACGTCTTCTTGATAGCAACAACAAAAGCAACAAGCATATATATATATATATATGTATGAGCGCATAAAGTTTTTGAATGTAAAGATATATATATATATATATGTATATATATAGATAGAAATGATGATTGTATTTACAAAGAGATGCTATTTACGTTGTATAATTAATATTTTGATATGTCAACTATTTTTGAATCTATGAGTTGCACCTCCTATTTTAAAATAATACAAACGAAGCTTGTAACAAAACAAATTCATATGACTTTTTTTTTCTTTCTTTTCTTTTTTTGTAGAAATTATATATACATATATTATTACTATTGTTATATGAAATGCAATTGAAGTTGCATATGCTAGGCATTATTAGGCATGATCTATGTGCAATTTTATATATGTTCACCTTATCTGTATGTATGCTTCCTCATAAAAGATCTTCTACTTCAGTCGTTTGCAGTTATACTTTTAGTAGTAGCTCTACCTACCCTGAGTCACTGATTTCTAGCGAATTTTTGCTCGAAATGGAATGAGAACTTACACATTTAGATGGATGACTTCTTCTTATTTAAGGATTCTTATCGGGCGCTTGACATGTTGTTTGAAAGCTGTGGGTCTCAGCTCTTGAATGCATTCCGTATTAATCCATTGTATGTAGCATTCAAGGAGTTATTTAAGTACAAACGTCGACTTTTGGTCGCCTACTTCTGTCCACTATGCTCTTAAGAGTCCCTTTAGGTCAAAACAACAAAGACTCGAAAGGAAATTTGCACTAAAAACACTTGCGAATTATTATTTTTTTAATGCACGAAATTGAAGCGGAAGTTGAAAAAATGGGCTCAAAAAAGACGAGTCCAATTTCTCGAAAACCTTTTGACTTTTGAAAAAAAAAAAAAAAAAAAAAATTATAAAAAATACCGGATTTGAAATCCGCGTGCATATAAAAAAAAACTGAATAACCTTTATTATACTTAAAGGATTCTTGACATTTTATAATTTGCTGACGACCTGTGTACTACAAAAAGTTAGAATTTCTATTACGGTGCAGGGGTTACATTTATATCAATCTATCTATAGATTTCTTGGGAGAATATTACAACATATAATATTATGTACATACATACATCTGTAATTTCAAACTTTATTCTTCTTTTTTTTTTCTTTTTTTTTTTCTTAGTATACTAAAGAAAAATTAAATACTTGGGATTGTATTGTACTTATTGTGTATTCAATGATTTTTTTTTATTTTTAACATATTTTGTATGTAGGTATAACATACTTTAGTTCACCTACTGTCTTCTGCCGGTTTTCTTTTATATATATTTTGTTCCCTTCATCTTCTTTTTATTCATACACGGATCTATCCATATATATATATATGTATATATATGTAATCGTACTTAATTTGTATCATGTTTCCACAATGGAACGTGAACGACAATTATTATTATTATTTTCTATTTTTTATTATTAGTATTATTATCAGTTGTATGCACTAAAAAAACACTACTACAAAGGTTGTAGAGAGATCCATGTTTTCAGAGTACATTAGAGTATGCAGAGGCAGCATCAGCTGCATACACATATCATTAGAGGATTGACAAAAATATATATATATATATAAAATAATTAGGAGTTGATAAAGAAAATAAAAAGTAATGGAATTTGCAATGATGCCGATTCGGCAATTTTAAGTACCCTTGGGTCACGTTCCATGTGTTGTCCTAGATATGTAGCACAAAAAGACATGATTTAATATTATACTTATTTAAAGTACATAATACCCTGAATACATTCTGGATTAATTCAGGAAGTAATTGCCATTGTGCGATACTTTTTTTTTTCTAATTATTATTATATATGTATAGAAAATGCCTTCACACTCAGCCCCTGATTTCCTTTGGTAAAAAGAGGATATTTGACTACGGAATTGTATGAATTAGTATTATCTAAATACATAGATAGAAGAGGCTGACTGGTACTTGCATCCTTGGAGCTGAATCGATGGGTATTTGATTGTGTTTTTGGATACAAGTGTGTGTGTATATTGATAAATGTGCCTTGACACCCAATTTGTGGTGAAGGTACTCATCCAAGGATCCCTTCAAGTATTGACACACCAAGAGCACGACGAGTATCTCCTTCATGCCCACTTGCAAACAAAGGACAAACAATATCTGCGCATATCTGCAATTTATAAATATGTTCATTCAATTCTTCCTTCCCCTCTGACTCTCTTTAGGAGGAGTCAGAGGGACTCATAGAAACATTGAGTAAAGTAGTGATGTGACTCTTATTCTATTCTATTCTATTTCATTTGATATCATCTTTTACTTTTGAGGGGTGAGGGAGGGGGGTGAGTATGTCTAAGAAAGAATAGAAAAAAACAAAAAAAGAGTTGTTGAGTCTTCTTCTTCTTCTTCCTGTGGTTTAGCTCTTTCTCTCTCTCTCTCAAAACTACTTTTAGTCATGCTATTTTCAATTTCCTACAAAAGGCATTAAAAAAAATAAAATAGATATGGATCTCGATTTAATGATATATGTGTATCGTCTTCTTCTTCTTCTTCTTTGGGAGTGAGTGGAGTCAACATTCAAGAGAATGTAGAAGAAGAAGAAATAAGAGAGAATTCAATGAAATATGAAGAAGCACCAGGGGTCCTAAGTAAATTAAAAAAAATAAAAATAAAAAAAATAAAGTCACTATTTATTAGAGTTAAGCATTAATAATAGTAATGATATCCCTCTAAGAACTTTTTAAATAGTTTGGATAATATGTGTATAATAGTGTATAATAATGTCTTTATTCTTCATTGTTCTTAGACAAGTGGTTTGTAGCATATCTACAATGCAAAGAGTCCATTTTTACATACATATATATATATATATATATATATTTGTATTTTCCCTTCAAGGTTAATTAATTGCTACCGTGTGTGTCCTTTTATTAGGGATGTTATTTTTACATCATTTTGGTTCATTTATATATATATATATATATATATATATATATATATATATATATATATATATATATATATATATTGTAAAACAGTGCACATTCAATAATAACAAAAAGAAAGATATGTTAAAAGGTCCCTTATCTTAAAATGTGAATACGCATCGCATCATTTTAAGCGAGGAGCAAAAATAATAATAAATATACCCATTTTGGGTATATTTATTATTATTATTATTATTGTATTTTTGTAGAAGAATTTAGTGTGTGTATAAACGCTGTTGATAAAGGTTGAAGATAGATAGGAGGCAGCGGCGTGGACTCTAATATAGTATAGTATAATATGTACCTAGAATGATTCTTCTCTATTGATTCATATTGTTTCACACGATAATATTTGATTAATACGACGATAGATAAATTTGTTATTATTATCATCAATAGTATTATTGCTACTATTGAATTATTTTTCCCTTGTAACAAAATATAAAGGGAATTAAAGCAACAACAACAACAACTTAGCATTAGGCTTTGATGAGGTCATTTATGTGGATTTCAGAGTGGATATTTACTTTATATATATATATATATATATATATATGCATTTAAACGTGAATACACCATGATTTGTTAAAGAGTTGATATATTTTATATGTATAAAATATATAATCATTTGTTGATCCATTGACTTACCACCAAATTTCTGCTTCTTAATCTCAATATTTGTTCATGTAATGTTCAAATAAATACCTCCCCCCCCTCCTTTCCCCCTTACTATTAAAATGCATTGTTTAATTAGACAGTCAATTTCATTGAAGGAGTAGAGGTTGAGAGAGAGAGAGAGAGAGAGAAAGAGAAACGATATGAAAATATCATAGATATTGGGTAATTATCTTATCAAATACAAATCTAAATTAAATTTGACAAAAAAATATATTCATTTTATATAATATTATATATATATATATATATATTAATAATACAGTCGTGCGTTTGAAGAAATTCTCTCTTTCTTTTTCTCTCTCTGTATGTATGTATGTAGATTGAACATCTGTTACATATAAAAAAATATATCCTTTATTTTCTAAACAAAAAAAAACTTTTTTTTTTTTTTTGACAATATTAAATTTTTACTTTTTTCACACTTATTAGTACTATTAGTAGTAGTAATACCAATCGTACTTTTTTTTTTTTTTTTTTTTTGAAGGTCGTTTCATTTTTTTTTTTTTTTTGTTAAACAAAAAAAAAGTATAGAAAATCCGGTTTTCTCTCCATGTATGTACGTATGATGATGATGTATTTATAAAAGGTTTATGAAGAATGGTTTAACATACATACAATAACCAATGTACATATATATATATATATATATATATATATTTGTTGGTTCCAAATGTTGTTGATTAAATGATGTTGTGTGAGTGTACTGGACCTCCCTATGAGGAAAAGAAAATGAAACCGTTTGTGTGTGTGTGTGTGTGGTGAGTAGGTAAGCCACCTTTATATACATACATCATAGAATCCTAGCTATATTTCCTTCCTTCCTTCCTTCCTTATTTCAAATAACCAAGGGCCAATGGCACAGCACAAAGCAGTAATCCATCAGAGTTGGAAAACCATGTGCGCGTAATGAGATCTGATTCTTCTTCTTCTTCTCCTCCTATTATTATTATTCTTATTCGTATTCTTATTACTACAATTTCATAGAAAATATAATGGCCCCATAATTGGAGCGGGGGGGGGGGGGGGAGGGGAGAGGTCTCTTTAACCAAATTTACTCTTCATTAATTCAATTATCTCTCTATGGTCGTTTTCTTCTTCTATGACTATGATTATGTATATCGTATCTATTTCTTAATTATATCATATTATTATTAGGCAAGTATCTATTTAGGGAACAAAGCCCAAGAAATAGATACTATCCCCTCTTCCCATTAAAACCTATCTATCTCCCTACATATTATGTATTTTTTTTTAAATTTTTTGTTAGAGTGATGAGTCTCTTCCTGTAATGATCTTTGAAAATAGATAGAAAGAAAGAAAGAAAATAGTTGTTTTAATATATATATATAATAGAAAATTCGTTAATTCTTCTACGAGTATCTTTTCTTCAAATACTACTCTAATATAGTATGTATATATATATATATATATTTAAGGGATTTTGTTAAAAAAAAAGTAAATTTATTTATTATGTAAAAGTGTATTGATGATGAAGTGTATTATTCAAAGATACATACATAGATGAATGTCCGTCCATTAGGGACTCACTCTACAAAGGTAATATATACATGTATATATATATATATATATGCTCTGCTCTAATAACATACAGACATTCCTTGCATATTCTTTTTTTTTTTTTGTAAAAAAAAAAAAATGGTTGATTGTTGACTAAATAAGAAGGCAATTCTTCTCACCTTCTTCTTCTTCCCTCATTCTATTCTATTCTCATTGTCATATTAATAGACACTCTCTCTCTCTATGCGAACAGCAATAACAAAAAAAACAACACAATAACAATAACAACAACAGAGAATAGTATCCTTTTCACCTGCTGTTGCGTGCTCTTAACCATTTAGAAAGGATGCAAATATATATATATATATATGGTTCTATGTATGTAAGTAAAGCAATTTATATACAGTCAATCAATGGTGGGAGAGGGGGAGGGGAGGGGGGACTCTTCCTTTAGGTAGAGAGAAATAAGTTTGTACTCTCTAAATTTGTACGAACCATTGAGAGTCACACACACCCCACCACCCCCTAAAAAAAACACAACATCATTTTTCTTTATGCATCTCGTCTGTACATTATTCCATCTACAACAACATAATAGCAATAATAATAACAATAATATTACATGTGGACTCTGTTGAAAAGGTAAAAATGGGGAAGACGAAAATAATAATAACAAAAAAAACGTGGTTCTGTCTTCTCAGAAACTCTGAGAATGTTTCCTTTATATATATATATATATATGACCTATTATTCTTTGCTGGATGTGAATTTGATCAATGAATCTTTTTTTTTTTATTATTACTATTTTATTTTATTTTTATTTTTTATTCCTGTTGTTGTTATTATTTTTTTTTATTATTATTCTAAATGTCTTCTTCCTCAGTGATTCACATGCAATCTACTCCTCCATCATTTTCATTTGTACCTACCCTTATATCCACTATTTAAGAAGCGTATGTAGTTTTTTTTAAAAAAAGTTGGGTCATAATGTTCGTTTGTATTCATGGTTGACTAGGGGTAGTATGCACTAAAAACACTTTTTAATATTTGGTGTGGATCAGGATAAATATGTCAAGTCAATAAGGAACCAAGTTTATGTCAAAAAATATGTCAAAAATGAGTGTGAACTGCACTCATATTATTCTTGAAGACATTCTCTTTTCTCGTTTATATTAATAGTAGGTTATTTCGATTATTAATTAAATAATGACTCGCATAATAATTGCAATATGAAAAAGATGGACGTTCTTTCAGGAAACATATCGAGGACTCCATTTGAATTTGTAACATTTATTCAATGTCTCTATTGGATAGACAATAACAATCCTTGGTTGTTTCTTGATTAAAAGTGACGTTTTAGCAAAATAACGCCTGCGGTATTTGTCTGTAAATGACTCCAAAATATTATTTGACCGTTATATTTATGAAGTAAAAAAATTACTTCAAAGTGGATGATTTTCTCTATATTTTCAATATTTGAACAAAATCTTGCTTTTTTGTTGATAACTTGACACTCAATGTCTTGAGTGAGGTGGTGATTCGCTTCCTTCCTTCCCTTCCACCTACAAAAATATGATGCAATTATGAACATAATGGTTCTTCCATATGAGCCGTTCGAGGCACAACCATACATGATTGGTTTTTCATTTGGTTATATTATGAATCCTCTCTGATGATGAATAATCGTCCAGTTCCCTTCTTTTTTTTGCATCTTCTCTTGCAGTAATTGTCTCTATTTTAGGAACATGTGTGTCTCAACGGCTCTTGACACAAAGACAAACTTACATTATTATTATTATTGTGAACTTCATTTGGACCGTTTTTAATTTAGATTTTGAGTGAATCGTAGTATGTTTTAATACCTATATATATATGTACTTTATTCAAAAAATAGTCCACTCATAATTAATTAGCTGACCCACTCTGTAAACCATTTAGCTCCATACCCGGAGACTCACCCAGAGTGTGCGTCCGTATCTAAGAGGTACTTATATGACAGGGCCTTCCTCTCAACTTATCCTTCAATGCGTCATGCAGAATGCAAATCAATTCTGTGTGACCTTTTTATATGTAGGTATTTGGAATGGTGTACTCATTATATGGCAAATTAAGAAATAGTCTTCAAGGACTAAGTTAAATAATTATTTTAAATAAGGATATTATTTAAAATTTATAGAATGTTATTATTAAAACTATGTATTATTATTTAAACTTCACTCTCTGACCGCTTCTGATGTATTTATAGAATAAAATTAATTTTGCATACATCATAATATTATAGTTTATTTTACTTATATACCATATATATATATATATATTCATTGTTTGACTCCATTCAAAAGAGTGTAGTCTTGATAATGTATTATTCAGATGTTGTGTGTTTTTTTCATCCTTTCATCATTCTATTCAATTAGTCAGTTAGGTGTAGCCCTGTGTGTTGTAAATGCTAGGATTTAATATGTATGTACGAACATTATTATTATTATTATTGTTATTATTATGATTTGATGTGTGTATTCATCCATTTTTAAAAAGGGCTTCCTTTACTTACCTACATATTATATGTGTGAAAGACCGATGAAAGAATCTAACAGAAATATCATAATACTATATATATTATATGTAATTGAGTTATTATAATGTGAAACGTTATATGATGATTTTACATATATATATATATATATATATAAAACATTCAAAGGTCAATTTGGGATTGTTGTTGTTGTTGTTGTTGTGCTTCTTCTTCTTCTTATTATTATTATTATTGCATTTGGCTCCCCCAAAAGATACCGACATGTCTGTATATATATATATATATATATATATATATATATATTTATATACACAAGAGCATAAAAAGAAGATTTATTGTTATATGATATCTCAATTGATTTCCTCCTTTGAATAGTCGTAATATGGAATAAGTAGCAGTTGTACTAGTAATTGAGGTGAAATTGTTTGTGGCTGTTATTTGTTGTTGTTGTTGTTGCTGCTGCTATTGTGGACTCCTGAATTGAGGCTGCTGAAGGTGGTGGTGGTTGTTGCAATGGATAGTAATCCCCCTTGTTTCTTCAAATTCATGAGTCCCTCCTCTCAGGTTTGTGAGTTGTGCTATGTGTATATGAAGAGAAATGAATCTAATAATAAATAGGACACAATTAAAAACTGGACTATGAATGTTGTTGAAAAAATATATGAGAAACTATGAGGGGGGAGAAAAAAAATACCGGGAAATTTGAATTGTATTTTTATTTTATTTCTGATTCCGATAGGGATGGTAATTGTTTTTGTTTTTTTTAGTTGACACACCTATCCCCGGGAATTTGTGCGTAATTACACGTCAAAATATTCACTTGTGTGTTTGAGAATTGCGTTGTTCTTTTATGAAGAGTTCAAATCCAATTCTTCGTTTTTTTAAAATGTGTTCAAAAATGATGACTCAAATCCAATTTAAGGAAATGTATTGTTAACCAAAACAGTTGCAATGTATATTTCAAACATTATTTCTTTATAAATTTTGAGAATCCATTGATTATTTCTCGAGATACATAGCCTATTACTATTACTCAAGAAAGTGAACATCCGATTTTTAATATTAATAGCAGTTCTAAAACTCAGGAGTTATTGCTCTGTAATACGGGACTTAATACAAATTGTGTAATTATTTTGGAAATTGGAAGAACACGTTTTGGTACATATGCATTGCATTGTATTGCGTTTGGGGGACCACTTTTGAGAGGGGGATGCAATGAATTGTAATGATTCAATAAAGGATTTTTTGATTCCCGATATTTTTTGCCCATAGCAGTTTGTCAAACTCTTTAAACCACCGTTATTAGGATATTAATATAATATCTAATAACTTTCAAGTAAGAAATGCCCCAATACATAGAAGTAATTGGGAGCAAACTACATGGCAAAAACTAATACGTTACTCATTACTTACGTTACTTAGCATATAAAATAACGCACCTTTACGTGTGCCGTTGCTTAAGAGGTGCAAAGTAAGGGGCCCATTACTTTAATGGTCAATGTCAGTTTTTGTTTTATTTCTATTAGCAAATCAAAAGTAAGGACTTTGGCAATCGAAACAAAGGATTGAACACAGTCATGGAATTACATTTGTAATTTTTTTTAGTAACGGAGTAACAACATCCATTAAAATTTGTTTCCAATAACAAACGTTTTAACGTCACGGGATCGCAATCAAATAAGTCAGTACCTTACTTTGAGCGCCATTTCCTCCCTTCCCCAATCTTTCTTGAGGAAATCTAATTTCTATAACATATACATATAAAAAAATATTCTTTAGCAAATTAATCTACTGTTCATTTCATGAACGAATTAGATGGCTCTTCAAAGGGTTTAACTGTAAGGGGAAGTGAAGTGAAGTTACTATTGCAAATGACTTTTATTTAAAATCTACAATTAGAAAAAGAACTTTTTGACAAAAAATAAATGTCATTTATATGTTGGAAAGGTTTAGAAAAATAAATTTATAGATATGCAGTAAGTCTACAATATTAGTTGGTGTTCCGGACTTTCCTTTCTGGATGTTACTCTATGTATAATATCACCACTTAGATATACGATTGCATTTCTTATATATATAAATATATGTACATGTACATATATGCTATTATCATTTATATATTTCCTTTCCTCATTTTATTAATCTCTAGTAATTACTATAATTAAAGCAGGCATATTCATATATATATATATATATATATATATATATATATATATATATAAATAAGATAAAGAAGAATTTTTTTTTAAAGTTATGGAACAGCAAAAAAAAAAAAAAAAAATATTTAAGTGCTTCTTCTTCTTCTTCTATTAAATCCCTTATACCATTTTATTTTTAAAGAGAAAACTCAAATATACACGAATATATATGTAGAGGGGAGGAAGGAAGGAAAAAGAGAAGAGAATAAAAAATAATTTGTATATAAAAAAAAAAAAAACGACTTTTAAAACAGTAGAAAACTTGTCAAATTTCAGTGATTAAATGTTTTATATCAAGTCTCATACACACACACACACACGTTTGTTTTGTGCATTCAATTCAGACACTTTGTACATATACATATATCGCAGAAGTATCATATATATATATAACATACTATAGGTCACAAATAGAATATGCATTTGCTATGAATCTTACTGATTGATATGAACCAATCATAATATACAGTAATCTTCTTTCTTTCTTTCTTTTTTTTTTTTTGATGACTACTGTTCCCATTACTTTTTTGTGATACTCTCGTCTCTTATATTTTATTATTATTATTATTATTCAATCGTTAAAAGATTGAAAAAAGACTGGAAAAAATGGGAAAAATTTCTTCGTTTCCCATTGCTGCTAAAATATCTTATGTTTTTTTGATATTAAATAAAATAAAAGAAGGGAAAGAAGAAAAAAAAAAGATAGATAACCATCGTCATCGGTGGGTTGGTATGTCTTTTTATTATTATTATTATTGTTCTTCTTCTTCGTGAAGAGACCATGGAATGGTTAAGAGCGAAGAGAGGATGATTCCCACAGTTGTCAGAGTTGCTGCTCTTTGTCTCAATCGACGACAGGGTTGTTGGTTTTTTGGTTTTGTTTTTTTTTTGATACAGAGAAAAGACGTTTCTGATGAGATTCGTCTACATAATATGTACATTGATAAAAATTATATTTTTTTTTTATTATTATAAAGTTGTAGTCTCTGAGTAGACCAACTATCTATGTACAAGGATAGAAATTCCTTGACCATTGATTAAGATTCAATAACGAATCATCGTTATGCAACAATAAGTGTGTACGGAGTTAGAGAGAGATCATTTGTGTCAAGTTAACAAGAAACCAAGTTGTTCTGAAATTTTCATATTCTTGAAGACATTCTCTTTTCTCGTTTGTATTAATAGGTTATTTGCATTGATTAAACAATTGCAACAGTATTATAGGAGTCAAAAAGTGTAACGGCCAGAATCAAGAATAAAAAACATTTGGTATTTCTGACTTCTATGTAGTGATTCATGGGCAGCATGATAGCGGATTAACTTGATTCTTAATAGCTCTTCAACAATCTTCAATTGGTTTTAGCCAACTGCCACTAAATAAATCTCTCTGGGGCTATAAAAAATAGGGACCTTCTTTCAGGGACCTTATCGGCTCCATGTGCAGTCGTAACATCTATTGCATGATAAACAACAATCCTTGGTTGGTTTCTCGATATAAAGTGACATTTTAGCAGTAACCCAGTGGTATAGGTCTTAAAATGACTCAAATGAAATATTTGACCGTTATATTTATGAAGTAAAAAAACTTACTACTGCAAAGTGGATGATTTTCTCTATATTTTCAATATTTGACAACAAATTTGCTTTCGTGTGGACTTGACAGTTAGGGTCATTAAATACATCTAGACTCATATGTAAGCTACGTTACCCACCCCGATCAGAGTGTAAAGTCAGTTCCTTACTTTTTTTATTTACATTTTGTATTTCAAAAGCCATTTACTCTTAGGCCTTTTTGTTTTGTATTTTGATGGGTTCTCTTCGATCGAACCGGCTCCTCAACACTCTGTTCCCTCCCTTAAAAATCCTCTTCATAATATATATATATTGCTTCCTCATCAAGAGACTATTGACAGTATGATTTGTTCTTTAAAAATGTATACAAGCCCTACTTGAACCGATCCACAAATGGATCCGGACTGAATCCTAACACTAATCCTAATTATTTAAATATATATATATATAAAGACTTACTACTACAACACGCAATGCATAAGAGTCTGTGTGTGTGTGGCTTTGGAAGGGATTTATGGCGCTCTCTGTATTAAAGTATGTATGAGACCTTTTTGTATTTGACTTCTTCACGGCTGCTTATGTGTAAGTCAACTTAAACGTAAAACCCCTCTTACTTGAAATGATGAGAAAAAATATACATGTTTTGAGCCTCCTCTCAATCATATTAATTTTTTTTTTTTAAATAAAAATAAAAATATTAAGGAAATTAATTTAATTTTCTTTAGGAGGTTGACGTCAGCTCAGATCGTCTGCGGCTTCCCCTTTATATTCACTAATAGTAAGGCATATTTAGTCATTAAACCTTAGGACCACCTGTGACTTCTTTTATGTATGTGTGTGTTATTTGATCTTATTTTATTTTTATTCTTTATTCTTTTAATGATTAAAATGTACAAAGAGAGTTAGTCAGTCAGTTAGTCTATTATACTTATTATTATTATTATTATTTTTAGATAGATACATGGGTGCATCTTTTTTTTATTACACATACAGAGGTTGGTAGGTAGGTCGAATATGAGGAGAGGTTACTAATTAATTTTATTTAATAATAGGTATTTGGTTTCTTTAGATTTGTTGAGTTGATTATGATGTTTTTTTTAATATTTGTATTATAGTTCGGATGGAATCCTTTTCGATGATCTAGTGATTGCCTATTATGAGTTTAGGAAAATTCATTGACTTTTTGTCTCCCCCCAATGAATACTTTGAACAACCTAGAGAGTAAATTCGTGTATACCTACCATTGCTGCCCCTGGTTAGATGTGAACTAGCTTAAATTAATTATAATCTGTCACCTCTTATTTGAGTGCTTCTTTACATTTGTCAAGTTATCATTTAACGAAAATTATTTTATATATTATTAAATTTGATAAAAATAAACCACTCTATTCTAAACCATCGGTTTTTTGCTTCGTTCAATTTGCAAGGGTAGGGTGTTTATTAACTTAAAGGAGCCTCTATCAACTTGGGATAACAAAACAGCAAATCCTTTTAAAATATACAAATAAATCTAATTTAAGGTTTTTTGTAAGAGTTTCAAAGTTGGTTGTACTACATTTTTGTAAATATGTAGTTAAAATAATAATTTTTGCTATTTTATGCACAAAGTTCCTTTATATATTCTTAATCTGGTCGGTGCTCATATGAAAAACCCTGCCAAAACAAATTGAAAGCTGTTGAAAATATCTATTGAGAGAAAAAAGTAGATTATGAATTTACCTATCGATGAATTGACGGTTGATGAATTTACTATTGTGATCATTGTAATTGACCTTTTTCTTATTACAAATTTGAATTGAATATTGGGGTTTTTTTTTTTTACAGAATAATTTTGAAACTTATTTTTCTTCTTTTTAAAAAAATCAAAAAAAGAAGAAAAAACCAGATTGATATGAGGCTTTGCATTTCTTTCTGAGGCCTAGGGCACGTTGCCTTCATTCGCTATCAGATAAAACAGATAATATATATATACATACATGAAAAAAACCAAAAACTAACAAAAAAAAAAAAAAAGCAACGAGATATGATATTTTGAACATCTCTCCAAATTTGTTGTACCTTATCGAAATAAATAAATTTTTCTCTTAATGTCTTTAAAATTCATTTTTTTTTTTTTTTTTTTTTTTTGCAAAATTATGAGGTGGAGGAGGGGGGAGATCCGTCATAATGATCATATATAATATATAATATACATATATATAGTATCAAATTCAATTATTATTATTATTATAGTGTTACGTATATAAGATATAGTCGGAAGACAATTATTGATTAGAAAAGTAATTTTGAGTACTAGGGATTTCCTTTGATTTGATTTGATTTTTTTTTGCTTAAACTATGCATTAATACAAACTCATTCAATTTATTTCTTTTTGAATATATATATATATATATATAAATACCTATTTAATTCATGCAGTATTCAAAGCATATTCCCTTTATAATCATATCCCTACTTAATATGTAGAGAGAATGAAAAAAAAAAAGTATTTATTCAAGCAAAATAATTTACATTCTATATATATATATATCTATAAATACATAAATGAATATATGTTTGTATTGATTAATGCCGCCACTCCCTGCCTTCTAGAAAAAAAAAAAAAGGGGGGGGGTAGAAGAAAGAAGACAATTAACGACTTAAAGATGTATATATACATATGTGTGTGCTTATCAAGATATTTTCTTTCCATTGAGTGAGAGATTCACATAAATTTATCTAAATTTATACAAATATGATTTTATATATATATATATATATATTTAAAAGCAAAAGTATACAAAAATTTATCTGATTAAATGCATTTACCATATTTTGATATCTGCATATACGTATTTACAGAAGTAGATATATATATATATATTAAGTACATATAGTAGGTACATAATGCCTATAGCTTATAAGGAAGGTACCAAATCTTGAGCAAAAGGCTCTATCCATCTATAAATATAAAGGGGGAAAAATAAAATATATAAATATTTTGGTACGTGGGTTTTTTGTTGTTTTGTGTGTTTATTTACTTACTTATTTATATATATATATATATATATATATATATATATATACATCCATCTTTGGTTGTTGGAATTAAACATAAATCTCATTTGATGATTATTTTATATGTTTGTTTTTTTGGTTTTTTTTCAAACCTAAATAGTCCTAAATATACCTAAATTGTTTGCTGTCTGCTTTTTTTTTTTACTAGTACTACCATTATTATTATTTATTTTTATTTTTTTTTTGTTAAAAAATTAAATGAATAAATCATTATTATTCATGTCACGGACTGTCATTTGAACCATGTTGTTGAATGTATAGTACAAACATACATAACTACATACATTATATTATGCCTTTTTCTTACGTTATTTTACTTTTTATTTTACAGGTAAGAATATTTATTCCTCTTCTTATATTGTTCCTAGACTTATGGATTATTATGGAGGGAGAGAGGGGAGTCCATAGTCCCAAAAATGTACATATATATATATTGGGTAAGGAATTGGTGTATATACTTGACTTTACATTTAAAAGAGGAAGAGAAATATCGGGGTTTTTTTTTAGACTTTTACATATATATATATATATGTATATTTAGGTATATACAGTCGTAGGAAGGATAGAAAGTGCTTGTAATTGTTGTTGTTGTTATTATTATTATTATTACTTGTCAACAAACGTAACTGCAATTATTATTATTATTTTCCCCTTTCTCTCGAGCCAAATCAGCTTCTTTTTTTTTCATTAAAGAGAAATAATGACTATTAGATCATTCTTAATAGATATTTATATTGACGTACCTAACTATGGACACTTCTCTGCGCTTAGCAGCATATAAGTTGTCTTAATATAACCCTGTTTTGATGTAATCTAATTAAAGACATAAATGAACTAACTGTCAAAGGATATTATAGTAAGTAAGGCTTTTATAAACTCCACTTTTAAAGGAAGTTAAAGCCTTCTCAAGGCTTGAGGTGAAGGTTATCTTTATAGTAATGCCAAAATTTATTTGCACACAAATAAATAAATAAATGCATATTTATAATAATAAACGTAAATTGTCTACGCCCTTGAAGTGAAAAAAATCTATGCTGTATTGAGACTATATATATATATATAATACATACTCGATGATATTTATTTGTTGATGTAATGTGTTTGTTTGTTTGTTTTTTGCTTAGATGGAAAGGGAATTCCTGCTCTAAGGAAAACCAAAAAAAAAAAACATCTAGGATAGAGGAAATTATGATTGGAGTACTTACTTATGAAGATGTAAAGAGCTTATTTTGAATGCTAGGTTCCTCAAATTTTAATCGATATAGTGTCTACGTATAGCTATTGTATAGCCAATTTTTTCGGCTATAAAAAGAGTTTTTTTTTTAAATAAGAAAAGTCAATAGTTTAACAAAGAGTTTAATTCAGAGATAAAGTTCCTTGCATTCCATTTCAAAGGGATATCATGCTAAAAAGTCAGCTTCATTCATTCAGTAAGAGTTTTGTGTGGTGTCCATAGTTCTCAAGGAGGCTGACGAAGGGGGGGGGGGAAAGAGAGGGAAGTTTACAACTAAACATACAACAACAACAAAAAAAAAAGTGAATTTGTACATGAGAGGAAAAAAAACGGACAAATGCAAAAAATTAAAAAATTAGACAAAAAAAAGTGTATTTCCTAGGAATTGATTGCATATTTATGCATGCCTGGATATACGTACGTACATATAGTATATATCTTGTAACCTCAACAATTCATTAGGTGTGTGTGTATTTGTGTGTGATGTGCAAATTCATTTGTTTACTTAAGGCTTTGATATATGTACTTAAGTAAGAAGAAGAGGGAGGGAGAGAGAGCAGTGTTTCCTTTCTGCAAAGAAGTGTCTTAGAAGAGTCAGTCAATTTTGTATAGGAAATAATACTTATTATTATTATTAATACTATTCGTTTTTTGACCTCTGCATAGAAGTTCTAATAAAGAATGAGTTGCATTAGTTGACGAAGAAAGTATTTATACAACATGATTGAGCTGGCTACATATGTAAGAGCAGAGCCACCTTCCAAGTAGTATGTGAATGAACTTTAGATAGACAACTTGTCGTCGACTTTTACCACCTCTTCTTCTTCTTCTTCTTTACCTACTATCCTTCACTGCTTGGGAGATTGCCAGGGAATTTGCAATAGGGAAGGATGTACATATGTGTAATTGACAGTACTCATGTATATATATATATACAAGTCGAAATCAAATCTTTTCATCATCATTTGCTACAAAAAAACAAAACAAAAAAAAAGACGGGCCTTCTTGTGCCTTACAAAATAATAATAATTATATGTACCTACACATGTAAAGAAGAGCAGTTCCTGCTTACACATATGTATATATATATACACATACTTAATATTAGAAACACAACTAATTTTTATGTGTAACATGATAAGACATTATTTTCTCTTCATAACTTTAAGAAGAAGAAGTAGAAGGAGTATTAAGAAGCAAAAAGTAAAATAAAAACTTGTGAGAACAATGAATATATAATATAAACAGAGAAAGAAAGAAAGAAAGAAAGAGATAATATGTTCATACTTTGAAAAAAAAATTTCCACATATTATTCTTGTTATGTGTATCTACTATGTATAAATTTAATATGTATATGATTTATCACATAAAAGTTAAGTTATATATATTTATATAGTATACCAATGTTCATTTATAATATTTTATAGAGAGAGAGAGAGAGCTTTACAAAGGACGACGATGATGCTTAAGCTATTATTATTCCATGGGTTTTTTATTATGATGATGATGAAGAAGGGGGGGGGGGGATACCCCCACTATATGTATGTAGGTACATGCTCATGGTGAATATATATATATATATATATATATATATATATATATATATATATATATATATATTCATATTAGAAAGCAGTTGTTAAAACAAAACAAAAACACACAGAAAAAAAAAAAAACTTTATAATTTTTAAATTTTATTCCTCAAATACATACAGAGTACTTTTTTTTTTTTGTTTTGTTTCTTTCTTTCTTTCTTGTAGTTATAACAAACACACACACACACACACCATAACTCATTTACATATTTGACTCAATTTTCGTTCTTGATATTGCAAACACGTTGTTGTGTCTTCTGCTTCGTACTACAACAAAAGAACACACACATATACAATATTCCATGATGGACATTTGTGTTTGTACATATGTATCTAGATACCCTTTACATATTAATTCAGGTGGTGTGGTTGGTGGTCATTCATGCTTTGATGAGGGAGGGAGGGGGGGGGGGGGGTTGTATTTGATTGTTTGGTCAAAAGACCATATAGTCATAAATACAATTATGTGAAGTTCTTTGATAATAAATTTTTGATACAAAAATTTGCCAGAATAAATAGTTGGTTGCAATTCCCTACTTTCTAATATGTAAAGGATTTTTATTCGGAAAAGTGAAAGGGCTCCACCCTCAATCAATGATATCTCTTGACCAGTTATTCTTGCCAACAACCTTGGAATGGTTCTTTAAGTAAGTGCAAGGAATTGCACGCAGCAGTTGAATAAGAACTCGTTTTTAAAGTTGTTTAGTAGAACACTTTGACAGCATGAAACTAAGGAGTCAAAGTGTCAAGTCAACAAGAAACCAAGTTTATCGAAAGATATATATACTCTACCACTCATATTATTCTTGAAGACATACTCTCTTTTCTCGTTTGTATTAATAGTAGGTTATTTCGAATAAAAATTAAAAAATGTTTATACAAATGTATAGAATATACATTTGCCTGTAATGAGGTATAAGTAAGCTACTAAGTAGGCCATAGCCACAGATATGTATCTGACTAGATACTTGAAAGATTCGTATCATTTTTTTTTTTTTTTTGAAGGAATTGTTTCTTTTCCCCATTTTGCAAAAAAAAAATAAAAAAAAAAAAACACTGCGACCCATTTATGGGTTACAAATCAGATCAGTATATGAATGGAGTCGGAAGAGAATCCTGTCAAGGGGCTTAATGAAGCTCTTTACATCTGTTTTAAACCTGTTTCTCTAATCCTACTCTATAATACATAAATAATAATAAGTAGTGGCCTCCTGGTTCTTGGTTTTCATCGAACTCTCAAAGGAAATATAGTTGTAAATCACCCCCCAAAAAAAAAAGCACACTTCACAAGTATAGGGAGAAACTTGATACTCAAAGGGAGAGAGAGAGGGGGGGGGGGGGAACAACAACAACAACAACACAAGCTCTCATGTTAGCTACAATAATGAGGACAGGTGTGTCTCTGTGCCACTGATTTTGATTTTGATAGTTTTTGTTGGGTTTTTTTATACATCCTCTTCTAAACCCAATAATAATAATAATAATCGTCGCGTCTTCTTCTTCTCAATTTCTTTCATTTCACTTCAAAGTCCCCCTGGTGATTTTTGTTGTTGTTGTTGTTGGTCGTGATTTTTTTCATAGGTTGGTTATTTGCTGTTATTGCCATTTCTATTTATACAATACATACATACATATATATATATATAACTCTAACATTTCCTCTTGCTCCTTTTTGTGTGTGTGTTTTGTTTTGTTTTCATACCCTCGAATCGCTATTATTATTATTATTATTGTCGTTTGCTTTATTTATTTATTATTATTTATTTTTCTTATATCCTTAAATCTCATTTCCTTAAAATCACATCACATCATCCATGAACAAAAAAGAGGAAGAAAAAAAAACACACACAAAACAAAACAAGAAACGTTCGTTCGTTTGTTCGCAAAAGGTACTTACAAATAGAGATTTTGAGATTGCATTTACCTATGTATGTATTTATTTATTAGTATACAAACAGATGGAGCTATTTGCCGAGTCATATATTCAATATATGAATGTATGTATGATTGTATATTTAAGGCATTATTTGGCATGCTCAAAATGTATGGGCAGTAAGAGTACACTTATGTTTAAAGGTGATAGATACATGTATCTATGTATTTGACCCATAGCTGAGGGAGCTGATTAGATCTATGGCAGTTTTATATATATACATACAATTATGGGTAATTGGCAGGGGTTGGAAAGGTCGTTACTACCCATTTTTTATGTATTTTTTTTAAAAGCAAGACTCAATTAATTTCTATTTATCTAATTACCTACTTAATTATTTAAACATTGTCAAATGTAGTGACCATTTCTGAAAGTGTTTTTTTATTTTATATATCCCTTAATTATGTAATATTTTGAACTCTGTGAACATTATTTTTAAGAGTCATGTAGTATTAAAAAAAAAAAAAAACACTAACAAGGAATCCCCTGTGTGACCACAATTGAATCTTGACATTTGGGCAAACTCTCAAAGGTTGGCACATATTATGAGAGATATCATTTTTTTCAAAAAAAAAAAAAAACCCTTATCTGATGATTATTATCCAATGGCCAGAGAGTAGCCATGTTTGGGCTATTATTTGATACTATTGACTCGGATCTGTAAGGATATTTATTCATTTTTTTCTATGATACAAAATCCGCTCATCCCAATTTTATCAACCCCACGGTAAATTACACTGGTCAACCAATTTGAAAAGTCAAAAATCCTAAGGGGCTTAAGTATAATAAAAGTTATTCAGTTTTGCATGTTGATTTTAAATCTGCTGTTTTGTTTTCTTTTTCGAGAAATTGGACCCTATTTTTTGAGCTAATTTGGCCCATTTTCCAACTTCAGCTTCAATTTAAGCCTAAAAGGATAGACATTTTGTGCATTAAAAAATGTTGATTCGCTAGTAGTTTTAATGCAAATTTCAATTCAAGTCTTTGTTGTTTTGACCTAAGGGGACTCTTAGGAGCATTAGCTCAAAAGCTAGTTATTATAGTTAAATAACTTCTGAGCAAAGAATAAGTATCCTTCTAGGCTTAAATAAAAGTTGACCAGTGCATTTATCAGATACCGATTCAAAGAGAGGGCAATATGGGTTAAACCCTAGATGCCACCCTTCCCTGCATGGACATGTCATTGGCTTAATTGCAAAAAAGTCCTGAGTTAGGGCTTGAGCGCAACACAGACACTATGTACATACATATCCTAAGTAGATTAAAATATACATATATTCAATCCCTTGGATTTTTATTTATTTTATTTTTGCAATGCTAAATAAACGTACTTTTGCAATTTAATTTCCGTTCCTACTGCGATTTAATGAATATTTGTTTATTTAGATATATATGGGTATTATATTAATTATTTATATTTATTAATAATTTGCAAAATATATTAATATTATTAAACCATGTCGATTCGTATTTCAGTCATGCCTTGAATACTTGCAAAAAAAAAAATTATTTATTTATTGACCTTTATATATACGTTTACACAATATGTACACAATTATGTTTTATGCAAGGTAATTTATTTAGCTATTTATACAATGTTTTTGTTGTGTTCTAATCATTAAGCCTTATTTTGTAACTACTGCTCCTGCGTTTTTACTTTTTAAAGTAAGGAGTTAGTTATCTTCTTTTTATGGAAGCAGAAACTTTCCATATAGGGTATTTTGGACAAAATTATATATATATATATATATATATATATATATATATATATATATTTATTTGTGCTAAAAATTGAAAATAAATAAAAATAAGATGGCGTTTAAGGCTCTATAAATATATATATATATATATATATATACGACCATGGCAATAATATATAATATAATGAGATATTTGCAACCTCGTGGGGCTCCCTGTCTAATTCAATGACTCCAAATAACATCATTATACAAATCATATTAATGTCCTAATTTGTTAATAGATATATCACCCTGCCCCCTCCTTGGAATATGTAATTGTAATATCAATCAATCTCCAGTTATGTTCACTGCCTCATAATCTATATATGTTTTTAGCTTTAATATAATATGTGTTTTGATTGCAGAAAAGAGGGGTTCAAGCCGCCGACCGTGTTCATATCGTTTGATAGCATTTACATATATATATATATATATATATATTCTGTCGGGTTCTTTCTTCCTTTATTTGACATACCGAACACTCATTTTTTTTGTTTGAATAATAATATTAATAATTATTATCATATTTCCATTCTCCAGGAGTTACTATTTATAACACAATCTCTGTTATTGTTGTTGTTGTTGTTGTCTATGAAGCGCTAACTTTTTTTTCTTCCTTTCATTACGTGCTATGCACTTCCTTCCTGCACTCTGTGTCTTCATCTTCATTTTAAAAAGGTTGTACATTTTGTCAATTATTATTAATTAATGGATTAGATATAAAGCTTTAAAGGCAGGCAGGCAGGCAGACAAGCGGTCTTTCTTTCTTTATACCTATGCAACATTTAGGGAGGTGTGCTGGGAGCTCTCTCTGAACGTATAATAATATATTTAGTAGGTAAATATACAATAAAATATGTATTTTTTATCACATTGTTCCAGACGATAAATATATATAACAATATACTCACAAATCATCATATCTTATCAAGAGTTTCATGCCCTGTCTAGCCCGTCTTTTTCTTACTTACTTATTTTTCCCAGCAATGTTTATTGCTTGCTCTAACTGCTCCTGGCTGCATAACTATAGGGTATAGATAAATGTGATTTCTGAGTTCATTCATTCAATTTTCCCTTTCTATCTCTACACCAACCAGTGAGGACAGAAAGAAATCAATGCAAAGTGATTGTTGACACAGTTGATTAAACATTTTCTTCCATATCATCATCATCATCACCCCTGTCAACACTTTGTTCCATTCTCTTGCTATTGTTGTTGTTGTTGTGGCTCCTATTTTCACTCTAACCTTTGAGTATACAAAGATTGGTAGATTATTATAACCTTTGTATGATTAATATTCATTTCCTATGGTTGTTTTTTCTTGTTATTAAGTTTTTGATTTTTTGACTACTACTTGCTACCCCTCTATTCTCTATTTTGTGTTAGTGCTAATAGCAACACCTCAGGAGCTGTGAACAGTTCCTTAACAGTTAGTTAATGGTAAGTAATTGGCTAAATTAGCTGATTTTGGGGTCTTTTTTTTTAAAGGAGGAAGGATGGAATCACACTATGATTTGTTTGTTTGTAGTATTCATCTCTATAAAGAATCATTATTTTCAATACATGAATATTTCCTTGGTGATGTTTTATTATCAGCTGTTGTTGATCAGTTCACTCGTACCTCAGCTTCCCCTTCTTTTCTTTTTATTGTGCATTAATGAACATTCATTCATTTAGCTCCAATTCTGGTAAAGATGATCCCCTCTTAAGTTTGAGTAGCTAAAGATTAATTTACAGAGTTGAATTAATTGGGGCCCAGATCTTAACTGCCAATCTTGATGTTCCCCCGTTGTCATCACTACATGATGAAAGAAAATTGGAAAGGTTGAGTGAGAGGGTTCATGGACTCAAGTTTGTCCTAGTCCCTTGTTCATGTCGTAGCTGTTTTTTACTGTCTGTCTTTCCCTATATATAATATACGTGTCAAGTCAACAAGAAACCAAGTTGTTCTGAAATATATTTCAAAAACGAGTGTGAACTGTCCTCATATTATTCTTGAAGACATTCTCTTTTCTCGTTTGTATTAATAGTAGGTTATTTCGATTAATTAAATATTGAATCCAATAATTGCAATCTAATTATAGGAAAAAACCAACTGTAACTAAATAAATCTAAGAAAAAAATGGACGTTTTTTCAAGGACCATATCGGCTCCATGTGCAGTCTTAACATTTATTATTTATCCAATTGTACCATTGGATAGATAAAAATCCCCGGTTGTTTCTTGATATAAAGTGACATTTTAGCAAAAACCACCCTGCGCGGTATAAATGGTCTGTAAATGACTTTTAAATATTATTTGACCGTTATATTTATGAAGTAAAAAATACACTTGTTAGTAATGGATTTTCTCTATATTTTCAATATTTGAAAAAATAAACTTGCTTTCTTGTTGACTTGACATATATATATATATATATATATACGTTGTTGTTGTTTTTTTCTCATCATTTTTTTTTATTTTTTTTATAGTTCATTCCCTGATTTGCAGAGTCATCAAAAATATATATTATTATTATTATTATTATTAAACGTAATAATCAACATCTTAATGAGAGGCTATTATGTAAGATAATTGATTACTCTTATTATTACTAGTCTGTTGTATTTCATAGAAATATATGTATATATTATAATTATTCGCCTTAATATAATTAATTAATTTTCTTTTTTGCTTTTTATTTCTTAATTCCTATACTCAATTTGTGTAGTTTGTAAACTTGCTTCTTCTACACCTTTGTACTGATGTAAAGGAATTAGATTTAATGGGTAGGCATTAGAAGTTAAAAAAGTAGCAGGAGGAAGAGATTACTCTAGTCATTTTTTTTTTTTTTTAAAGTTATGTATTTTTTTACAAAGGAATGCAATTACTGCTTAAAATGTGACTTTTTTTTTTTTTTTTTTGGTAGAGTTTCTCCCAAGAAACAAAGGTTTTTGTTTTGTTTTTCTATGATGGAATTTTTTTTTTTCTCTCTCTCTATATATATATATTGCTTACTTTTTTAGTATATTATTGGTATGATTAAAAGTTAAAAACAACAGAGGCTCCACTCTGGCATGGAGTGGAGTCTGTATCTTCATTTTTGTACACAAATACAAATATAAAATATTATTAGAAGTAGAGCATTGTCTTTTATCTCATTTCTTTATATATATAACCCAATGTTTAGTTTGTAAGTAGTTTCAAGTACATTTTTCCAAGAGGCAAATAACTCAGGAACTCTCCGGATATTGCCTTATATTTAGGGGGGGATGTCAAGTCATGATCTTAATTAAAATCTAAATGCTCTCTTATAAAGTTTTTTTTGAAGGACTGTTTAGTTGGGTCAAGAGGGAAAAAGTTATGGAATCAGGGTTGTAGGATCCCTTCTGTCTGGTAGGAGGTGATGGTGACCATTGACAAAAATAGTTATGGCATTAAATAATTTTTTTTTTTTAGAAAAAAAAATTCATTTTCAAATAATTACTAAATTAATTTTTGTAACTATTCAAACCTAAATAGTTAAAATTAATTCAGTGCAGTTACAATTATTATTATTATTATTATGACAAATAAGCAGTGCATTTATTCAAATACATTGTTACTCTCTCCTCCTTGGATTACGAGTAGAATCCAATTGTAAATAATAACTATATATACGAATAATTAAACTAAGAAACTAAGACTTGCTTTTTTTTCTTCTAAGACATACTTACCTCTCATTCCATGGCAATGAACTACTAATTAATTATGATTCTTGCATTCAACTTTAATCAATTAATTAATCAATCACCAATGTTCAAGTCGTATACAAGTAGAACAAGTTTCTTATGTTGTTTTGTTGTGGTATTTTACGAGTATTATGTATGTAGAGATTCACTCACTCTCTACAAATCGAAATCAAAATCAAATTGTAGAGTGTATCTCTCAGGACCAGGGATGGGCAAACTCTTTGACTTGGCGGCCACTATGGGTTATAAAATTAATTTGAAAAAGGGGCCACAGCAGTACATACATTGACCTGGTGGTCAAATACATATAATAAAGCGTTGCGGGTTGTGTGCAAGCTCGGCGGGTTGGATTAAATTGTCTAACGGGCCGTATAAGGCCCGCGGGCCTTAGTTTGCCCATGTCTGCTCAGGTGATATATATATATGATGCATGGGGGCAGTAAGTAACTACATACATATGTAGGGGGTGCGGATATTTCTCAGCTTTTAAAAGGGTTACATGAAAATAATATAAAGGTAACAAAAAAAAAAGAAATGTGTTGGAGCACACAGAGTGCCGCTAAAAGGTCAGGGATCCTTGAAAAATGGATTTTTCACATGGGTGCAATTATAATAAATAAAATTATATATATATATATACTGACGACCTCTCTGACGATTGTTTTCTTGAAGCTGCAATGATGAAGATTAATATACAAGTATCCCTTAGATGATAAATGATGACTCTAATTGTGGCTCTCTCTCTCTTTTTCTCTCCTACCTTGATAGCAATCTTGTACCACAACAACCAAACGTCATAATTAACGAATACATTGAGGGGGGAGGGGGATTGTTGTGATTTATGGGCTGGATGGCCATGTTGGTTATGTGTTTAGATAGTGCCTACTATATTCTTATGTACATATGTATGTATAAGATTTATGCAAAAACAAAGAAAATGCCGCTCTTGTAACATGTTATTTACAAACGTCTGACCACCACAAAAGAAGTGTTTAAATAACAATATTTGAAACGACAATTTAATCCATATAAATAATAATAATTATTATCGTTATTTTTTATTATTATTATTATTTTATAAAGAATAATAATAATAATAATAATACCTTTTGAAAACCCATAAAATTATAGGTTCCTCATATTCCTCTTCTTTATTACCCAACAGTTGTTCCTCCCTATAATGTACATATATTAGAAGAGTCTCTCTACCTCTAACACACACACAAACCATCAATTATCAGTTGTTGTGCATGAACTATTTTCTCTTTCTTTCTTTCTTTCTTTCTTATTATTTGCCCCAAAGGTGATTTACCTTTTTTTTTCTTTTTTTTTTTTTTATGGAATGGATTGTGGGTTGTCTCTCCTTGATACTATATCGTGTATCGTCTTTGCCCCTCTCTTCAATCGTACTAGTGGTAGTAGTGGTAACTTGTAGATGATATGACATGGATATAATAGCGTGTATGAAAAATACATAATTATAGAGACGTCGTGACATTTGATGTTATTCATCCTCATACCAGAGTCGCATTTTTCAAATTCTTTTTATATTCCTCGTTTCATTGTCCTATCTAGCTATGTCCTATGATCGAACATACAATATTTATTAATAGATTAGATAATAATAATAATAATATAGTTTTTTGTGGTGATGAATTGTTCATGGTATATACATACATATGTTAATATGATCACCCTTAAAGAAAGTCAATTTTCATACTTTTATAATACTTAAATGAACAAGATGGTGGTGATTGCAAGTTTTCATTTTTTTTGGAGAGCAAAAAGTTTAATTTAAAAAAAAAAAACTTCTACCTCAGATTTTGTACAAATATGTGTAGAGATAAATTTGTCTCTTTATATAGATTTTATATATATATATATATATCTATATCTATAATTCCTTAGGCCTAAAAAGTTACATGTCCATTTAGATCCGTGGTGCCCAGCCTTTTTTTAACTTATAAACTTATAAATTTGCATTTATACTTAATATTTTCTTCTTCTCCTACAGTCTGTAGATGAATTAGTTAGTCCCCCCCCCCTTTTTATTATCGTCCCAGACTTGGATGATAAATAAAAACACGGAAATGATTAATTAATTATTTTGCGGCCCGGTACTAATTGATCCACGGACCGGTGGTTGGGAACCACTGCTTTAAAGGTTATTAAAGGTTTGTGAAGAGTGATCCAATAGACACTGTTTGTATGACGCATATTTTGAATCCATTTAGTTTGCAATTGTAGAGTAGACAATACATACTTGTTTTACAAGACGTGCCCTGCTAAAAGAAAGACTTTCAGATAAAGGCGAAAAAAGAGGGAGTCAACACTGAAAAAAAGTAAATTGACATTCCTCTCCGAGCACTAAAGAATTCAAACTTTCCTTGAGTCATTAATATATATAAAAGACTACTTTAATGTATGTACATATTGTGAGAAAAATCTCTTCTTCTTTTTGGGGAGGAAATGAAGGAGTTTTACTTATTTTAAAAGTGTATGTAGATTTGATTTCCTTAGTTTTTTTGAACGTTTGAGAGAGAGAGAGAGAGAGAGAGAGAGTCGTAGAGGATAGTTCAAACGTGTTAAGCACTTTTCCAAACAAACAAAGTGTTTCAACTTTTATATGTAAGTTTGTTGAGTAAGAATTTGGTATGCTCCTTCATCTTAATTAGTTAATTAATATTATTATCAAATTACACTGGTCAACAGTCGAAAATCCTAAGGGGTATAATTGCTATAATAAATGTTATTGAGTTTTGCAAGCTGATTTCAAATCTGTAATATATTTTTTTTTTTTTTCGAGAGTCTGACGGTTTTGAGAAATCGGACCCTACTTTTTGAGCTTTTTTGGCCCATTATCCAACTTTAATTTAAGATTAAAGGGAACCTCATTTTGTGCATTAAAAAAGGATAATTCGCTAGTGGTTTTAATGCAAATTCCAATTCCTGTCTTTGTTTTTACGTAAAGGGACTCCTGGAAGCATATTTGGTGGGAATAGACCCAAAAGTAGTCCAAATTCTTTGTTCTTAAATAACTCCTTGAATATTATTATGTACGTAAAATGGATTAATAAGGAATGCAGTCAAGAGCTGAGACCCACAGCTTTCAAACAACATGTCAAGCGCTCCATAAGAGTCCTTAACTTTGAAGAAACCGTTCATCTAAATATTATGTAAATTTGCATTCAATTTCGATCAAAAGCCACTAGAAATCAGAGTGACTCACGGTAGGTAGAGCTACTTAAGGGGCCTACCCCTTAAGTAGCTCTACCTAATGCAGAAGTATTAAGAAACCACCTGAAATCCTTCTGAAATTAGCCAACAAGTATTAATGTAATTCATGTTTTTGTCTTTCTTGAAGAGGAAAACAACAAGTTTATATTAAAGCACAATAAAGATCACATTGTCTAATATAACATATGCCTAACTAAATAATTTAATAATAATTATACTCAGATTGTTCTACATAACATATATTTAGTTCACCTTCCACTCTCCCAGAGTGTTTTTATATTTATTTTAAATATACTTAATAGGTAGGGTAATACAAATCTAATTATATCATCATAACTACTACTTATGTATCTCTCTCTAACCACACAACCTAAAGCATCTAATTACCATGTACATCATACATACTTTGCGGCGCGGCCCTCTTAGAAGGTCAATTTTGAGGAACTACATACTCATTATGATTCCACGTTTTAGCATATCCACATAGCATCACGTTTTTCTTCTTCTTTACCGTTCTGGTGGTAGCAAAAAGGGTTAATAATATCTTGTAGTAGTAGTATTATGACTATCGGCATAGTTAATTATAATTAACTCACTTAGAAAAACACAAAAAAAAAAAACCACACGATAATTACTAACTAAAGGGAGAGAGAAATGAAGTCTTTTTTTTAAGGTATCAAAAATAAAAATTATATTTAAAAAAAAAAATGGTGTATTTTGTTATTTTATACTCCTTAGAATTAAGAGGTTCAACAACGAGCGACGATGAGTTTTTTTAATCATAATATTTGGCTTTAATTAGGTTTTTCCAAATAGCCAATTGAGCTTCCATTAGCGACGAACATCATACACAGAGGTCCTTTCCTGTTTCTAGTCAAACAAAGGATTTTTCCCCCTTCTCTCTAAGTTATTTTTTAGTGTAAGGCCCGCTCTTTTTACAATTTGATAAATGTGTCAAGTCAACAAGAAACCAGGTTTATCTGAAATATTTCGATTAATTCAATAATGACTCTAATAATAATTGCAACTGTATTATATTTTAAAAAAAACCGGCCACACTCAAGAATAAAAAGCATTTGGTATTTCTGACTTCTATGTAGTTACTATGATTACTATGGTGAGCATGATATTATTAATTAAGTTGATTCTTAATAGTTCTACAACAGATGCCAACTGCAACTAAATAAACTTCTGGGGCTATGAAAAAGATGGACGTTCTTTCAGGGGCCATATCGGCTCCTTGTGTAGTTGTAACATTTATCTGATTACTCTATTGGATAGACATCAATCCTTGCTTTCTCGATATAAAGTGACATTTTAGCAAAAACAGTGCAGTAAATGACTCCTAAATATGTATTTAGCCGTTATATTTATGAAGTAAAAAATACACTTGTTAGTGATGGATTTTCTCTATATTTTCAATATTTGAAAACAAACAACTTGCTTTCTTGTTGATGACTTGACATATATGTGTGTATGTAGGCTCTAAAATACTTTATCAAAAGGGTAATTTTTAGTAAGGGAATTCTTTATGAACTTTAAAATCAATTAGTAAAAGACGTGTTTCAACTAAGATCTTTGTGTCAAATGGCTCATAAATCAGATTTATAAGTGTTTTTTTTTCTCATAGTTAAAATGAAGTTTTATTGGTGTTTTTTTTTTGTTTTTTTTTGTACTTTTACATAGGTAGGTGTTTCTATATGCAATTGTTTATAATAATACAGTAATAAGTTATTTCCTCAACTGGGATGGATGATGTGACTGTGTTCTTGCTATTATTTATTTAGAGGAGTACAAACAACAACAACAATAACAACAAAAAGACACGCAACAATTTTGAGTCTAATAGAGAGTTAAATTCCTAGTAAATATTTACGGTGATGAATGAGCTCTAATTAATCATATATATATATATATATATATATATATATATATTCTTATAAAATATGCATGTGTTGTTGACATGACGTTGGCAAAAAAAAAAAAATACAGATCTCTGAGCTTGTAAAGAATGGTTAATGTTAATAAACCATATGCATATGCATAATTTTGCAGGGGTGTGTGTGAATGAAGGACAAGTCTTACTAACATAACATAATAATAAATACACCCATTGATTTAATATATATATTTTTTTAAATGTTTAAATGATGTCTCATCATTACGCAAAGGAGAAAAAGAGAGGAAGAAACATCATTCAATACCTTAATTACTTTTTATCATCACCTGGGATATCTATCCACTAATGAAAAGTCTTTGTTTTTTAACTAATGTACATATATATACTAATTAGAGACTTAATAAATAATATTTTGTCTCTGATTTAATATATCCATTTAATAATGGATTAAGGAGTTGTTGCTTTATAGACATCTAAAAGAATAAGAAGAAGAAGAAGAGGGGGTCGTCACAACATGTTATTAAAGATGAAAAATAACAAATGTTTTTATTTTATTTTTATTTTCTTCATTTGTATCATTAATCATAGTTACTAAATGAATAATAATAATAATAATAATAATATCTTATTAAAATAGAAGAAGATAAAAAAAAAAGACAAAGCTGAGTTAAAACACACCACCACATAGACACTCGATCCATCTAATAATATGAAATCTACTTTATAATTTGTGAAATTGCATTAAAATAATTATATGTACATACATATGTATGTTCTATATGCATGGAATTGCAAAATTGAGAAAGAGAGAGAGAGAAAGAGATAAATTGCTTGATTTAAATAATAATGGCCTACTTTTATTTGTCACTGCTCCTCAAAATCATCTCAATTATGTGTTGTGCTATTTAGAGGAGTGTGAGTGTGAGTCTTTGTTCTAAGTGACAATCAACACACATCTCCTTGTAAAAGTGTTTGTAAATCAAAGTTGCTGTTTGATCAAAATTGCATAGAATTGTGTTTTGTTCATTTTTGAATGTCTGTCCCTTTTATCAGCAGTCGCTGTGTATTTTTCAAAGTATCTATTGTTTTGTTTTTTTTTGTTTTGAACAAAAAACAAAAAAACTCCCTTTATGGGGATTTAAATAAAAAAGTTTGAGAAACACTGCTGGGGATATTCGTCTTATTCGTCTTTATGAAAAGGGTCTTTATGACAACTTGATGGCAATTGTAATTATATATATAAACTGTGATTTAGTTCACGTAAGAGCCCGTCTTACATCAGTAGTGCCCACATCGAGGCAAAAAAAAAAAGTTTTTTATGAAGATTCCTTTTAAATTCAATTAGATAATGAATTGAAAATTCCTCTTATTCAAATGTGGTAGGAAAATTAAGAAAAAAAAGTTTTGAGAATGAACGGCACTAGTTAAAAGTAGTTAAAAGGTAAGATTAGTGATCCTTTTTATTTGAAAATGGAACTTAGGGTCCCTTATATAGCTAATGGGGGCTGTTTTTTTACTCTTTCCGGCTACTTTTTGCTGTTTTGCTGATGGTAATAACAAGTAAGAGAGGCTTTAAAGGTATTATTATTATAAAAAGTGCAACAATGAAAAAAAAACACTAGATTTGTTCTCTCATTGATGAGCGAGCCGACCTTAAAACATGGTCATTTAAAATCCCTAAAGAGATAATCATATAAATTGTAGGTAGTATATATTAAAAAACCACGAGGAGAATTCTGTGTCCATGTTAATAGCCGCAATTCTTCCAAATCTCACATTCCAAGGCATCAATGTGCTCTGATTAATCTGTCTTTATTATTATTATTTTGAAGGAACAACGCCCCTCGACATTTTCTTGTTCATTATTATTATTGTTATTACATGGTTGGAGTGTATAACATACATATGTATGATCACAAAAATGATTAATCGTCTTCTCACTGATTGTTTTAGGGAAATCATTAAGAAAAAGTTACTTACATACAGGACATGTTCAACCTACATACTCTGTACGCTATCATCATAATTTATAAATCCATTTTATTTATTATTTTAATATAATTGTTATGGAAAATGAAAATAGTAAATAGGTGAGAAATTGTTTAATGATCCAGTATAAGTCGTGATCAATATATTATATATATATATATATATATATATATAAAAGGGACCCTTATTTTGACATGGTATGTAATATTTTATACCTAGTCAAAAAAGCGTTTCAAATAAATTATTTATTTTTTTTAAAAAAAACAACGTGTTTATAATTTATACTACAAAAAAGTAATTCCTTGAGCCAAGATCATGGTTTTTATGGCTTATATATGTGAAATATGGTATATATATACATGTACAACCTCCTCCTTCAATTCCTCTCTCCCCTCTTATTCATGCTACGAGAATGTCCTTGAGAAGCAATGAGAAGTGGGGTGGGTGGTTGTGTGGTAATTTAAATTCATTATTACACTAAACTTTAATAATGGTGTCTAATATATATATGTATACTTGGGTAATCAAATTAAGAAAACTTCTGTTTTGTTTCTCTCTTATTATTATTTTATTTTTATAAAATAAGTATAAAACTTTAGCAAAAGCCATAAAAGATATCTTCTTCTAGAAAACAATCTTTCCAAGTTGTATACACACTCATGCTTAAAACATCTATGAGTTATTGTTGGGGGGGGGGGGGGGTTTACTTACCTATTTGTCTTTTGATAATTTTTTTTTTTTAATTTAAAAAAACTCTCTTAATGACAAGAGAATTATTAATTACGTAATTGATCTAATTTAAATATTTATTTACGTATCCTTAATGGACTATTTAAAAAAAAAAAAAAAAAAAGAATCAACACTTTGATAGGAATATATGTAGATAAGGAATAATTGTTTAGGTTAGTGATGGGTCGGTTTCATATCGATTTATGTACATATATGTAGTTATATAGAATAGATCTATTTGTTAGAGTATTCACTGGACCCATGAAATTCTTATTCTTTTTTCCATATAAAGAAATCAGTTTTGTTGGACCTCCTCATCCTTAAAGATGGTCCCTCATTTCAAATTTTAGGCGTTGTTTCAGACTACCTTCTATTGTCAGAGTACCGCTGTCAAAATTGGTATCCAAAATTCCTTTGCCCTGTCCTTTCTTTTTTGACTTAAAATATTGAAAACGAAGATGTCATTCATTTAGGTGCAACTTGACTCAAGATTAAAGCTTTAAATGAAACTGATGAAGCCCAGTATTGGCTCAAAAAACATTTTGAAATCTTGTAACCCATTAATATAATTATCAGACTGATTTACAAATCTCAATGGGATATTATTCATAGTGAGTAATTACTATGAGCAAAAAATACTGGGAAATATGAGTTTGTTTGTTTTTTTGGGCAGGAATCTGATAGGGAGTAGTAATGTTTTTGTTTTTTGCAGTTGGCACACCTGCCTCACTGACATCTATGCGTAATTATTTCAAAATAACCACTAGTGTTTGAGAATCGTGACCTTTTATGAACAGATAAAATCAAATTTTTCGTTTTTTTAAAATATCTAAAAGATGATGACTCAAATGATATTTAAAGAAACGTTGACAAATCCAAAAACAGCTACAACCAATATTCCAAAACACATTATTCATTATAAATTTTGAGAGTCCCTGATTCAGGTCTCGTGATACATAATCTATGTATACCTCAAAAAACCTCTCATCTTTAATTTTTTTTTTTTTAATAGCATATCCAAACACACAGTGTATGTAGTGTTTGCTCTGTAATTAGGGACTTACTTGATACAAATTTTGTAACTCTATTGAAAATTGGTATTGAAAAAAAAAAACTCACTTTTGAGTAGGAGGAAGAGGAGATGAACTTAAAGATTTTTTAATTCCCGATACTTTTTGCCCATAGTAGACCATCATAAAATGTACTCTATTGCTGTTGTAACAGATTGTGACCCATTATTTAAAATATGATAGTAATAATAATAATAATAATAATAATAAATAGATTTGCATATGCAAAATAATAATAATAATAAAAAATGATGGGAGAGGAAGGAAAATTGTTGAGTCAGGAGGAAGGAAAGAAAGACGACGACGACTTTCTTGAAAAAATGATCTATAAAATATTTGTATGTTGAGTAAGGAAATTTTCATATCATATCATATCATAATAATATACTATTTATTTATTTTTCTTTTTTGAAGTGTGTCCAGTTGAATTAGTATTATATAAGACTACTACGTCTCTGTTTCCTATTATCACCACATGAGTAATGAAAAATATTATAAAAAGATCATATCTATCTATCTATAAACATACATACATATATATATTTCTCATCTTCTTCTCAAGTGTATGCCTACTTCTTGAAATTTATTTTCGCATTCCTGCTCCTTACGGAAAAAAAAAGAAACTTTCTACTTTTTCGTCTTTCTATTCTCGTTTTAAATATATATATATATTCATTCCCCCTCTTCAGCTTGTTTAAATAAGGATATCAAATGTGTTTTAAAGATAATATTGATTTAACTGCTTTTAAAAAAATAAAAAATAGTGACTACACTAAGTGACTATTCTCTACAAATAAAGATTTGATAGATAGCCTCTTTATGAGGGAACATATATATATATATATATATTCATGTAGAAGGAATATTTATTGATGATTGCATCCTTTTGTTAAAGTATATTCTGTATATGTATACTTAGCAACAAATGTTGTTGTTGTTGTTGTTCGTAGTGATCAAGTTTTGTACATTTAATAAAATGACTTTTAAAAATGGGGGGTAAATTTTCCATTTTTTAACAAGTGTATGTATGATTAACTCTTTCAAATTATTTTCATATTTAAATGCTAATTCAATATATATCATAGTACAATATTTCTAGGAATGTAAATAATATGCAAAATGTCGCGTGCGAGACTTTGTGGAGTTGGCACTTCGAACAACAGGTCTTTTTGTTTTCCATAGCTGTTGACATTTTTCCTATATTACTACTGAGGGGAAAACATCTTTCTGATAGCCAAGATCTCGCATTAATGTTAATAAAGTAAATAAAATGTCCAACAAAAATGGCTCAAGTCCTCGTATAATTATTATTAGTTAAAAATATACAGATAATTTCCTGACATTAATTTCAGTTAATTTTCTGCCTCTCATCTATGTTATTATTTATTGTTGTGTATATAATGGAGAATAGCAGCTATTAGCTCAGTAAAACGTCATGACAGCTCAGGCTGCTTCCCTCTCAACATTCATCCAATTGTCAGAGTTACCAGTCTGTTGATTTTCTCTTTCTTTGATTTTTACAAGCCCGATTTGCATATTATTTACATTCCTAAATATAATTACATACATTAATCATGGGCTGTTGATCAAAATAAACTGCACCTACAAAATTAAATAACATTTGACGCTCTATATATAATAAATGATTGTTTTCTTTACAAACTAACACAGTTGGTATTACGTGAATCGTAAGTTGCTGTGAACGTTTGTTGAAATTTCCTTTTAGTTTTGAATATTTGGTAAAGAATATTATAAATATTATGTTATGTTGAAGCAATGCCTATTTTTTATCTAATCATGTAGTAGGTATCAAAATCATGCCTACAAAGTTATGTACCTATGGTATTTTGTGGATATTTTAAAGTACTTAATACCTAGATATTATAGCATGTACTTAGACTGCTTTTTCTTCCATTTTAAGTTTTTTTTTTTTTTAAAAAAAGAGTTAAATACCACTATATACCACTCGAATAAAAGTTTACTTTTTATTTTTTTTTTCATTGTTCCTCCAATTGGGCAAAGTAATTCAGAAAGTTTTATAAAAGGTATATCCTTTATAAACCACGTGTCTAGAGTGGGTATTCATTTATATATATATATATAAAGTATGCTTTTAATGTTAGTAAGAGGAGGAGGGGGGGGTGGATTCTGCTTTATTTTTATTATTATTATTATTTGCTCCATTACTTTTAAAAGAATGATTATTTCATAATTATACAATTAAAAGAAGTCGGAGAATTTGAATCTTTTTGTTTTAAAGAGTTCTTATTCTCATACATACAATCTACATAGGCAGGCGGCAGTACAATATCCCTTCAATTATTTCGACTTTTGTACTATGAATCCAAATGAATTGTGAGTGAACAAGGTTTTGACAGCCCTTATTTAAGCCGATTTTAAAGCCATAGGAACATTGTTTCAAATGTGCGTTAATTTGATTTGAAAGGCTTATCGGTTTGTGCGTCTGAGTGTTGATGAAAATACTTGGATAGTTAAGGAAATTGAAAGTAATTCTTTTAGTTGGAGTTATTTTACTTCAGTACACTAAATATAATATTATTATCAAATTACACTGGTCAATCGTCAAAAATCCTAAGGGGCATGAGTATAATAAAAGTTATTCAGTTTTGCAGGCTGATTTCAAATCTGTAATTTATTTATTTTTTTCGAGAGTCCGACGGTTTTCGAGAAATCGGATCCTACTTTTTGAGTATTTTTGGCCCATTTTTCAACTTCAATTTAAACCTAGACGGATACTCATTTTGTGCACTAAAAAATGTTGATACGCTAGTGGTTTTAATGTGAATTACATTTCCAGTCTTTGTTTTGAAGACAAAATGGGGGCTCCTTGGGGCATAGGCGGCGGGAGTAGGCCATAAAGTTGGTCAAATCGTTTGTACTTAAATAACTCCTTGAATATTACATTAAATTGATCAATAAGGAATGCATACATGAGCTGAGGCCCACAGCTTTCAAATGAGATGTCAAGAGCTTGATAAAAGTCCTTAACTTTGAAGAAATCGTCCATCTAAATGTGTAAATATTCATTCAACTTCGTGCGAAAATCCACTGGAAATCAGTGACTCACGGGTGGGTGAGCTACTTAAGTAGTAGGGCGCAGAAGGATTTCAGCTGGTTTTTTTCTAATCTTTCTCCACGCTACTCCTACTAAAAGTAGGATTTCTCGAAAACCAACGGGCTATTGATAAAAAACCAATTACAGATTTGAAATCGGCGTGCAAAAATGAATAACTTTTATTATAAGTTACTTATACCCCTTAGGATTTTTCAAAATTCTAATTTGTTGACCATTGTTATTAGAGTTCTTTTTTTGCTCTGTGCTTTTTAAGAAAAAATAAATAATAGTCTTTAGAAAGAAAAAAAGGACATGATATGATATTGAAAATCTAGACTCATTCCTTCATTTATTTGTAAGGCAATTACAGAAAGCCTGATATTCATATATGTATGTATGTATGTATACTTGTCTAACAGCCGACTCTTGTTTATCTATTGTAATTTATGACTTATTCAGAGTTGAAGAAAGAATTATTCACTCCTTCACTCTAAATGTAACTTTATAGTATGTAAATATACATTTGAAAAAATTACTTACTTTCTTCACTGTAAACTACGTTTTGTCCAAGGAATATTTTCCTTGTCTTCCCTCTGATTGTCTCTCAATAGTGCCTCAAGAACATATACGTGACCTCCTTGACTTACCTTTTCTTTTTGTCTTTTTTTTTTTTTTTTTTTGTAGGAGTCAAGTTCTCACGTAGACTTTTATTCCATGTTCTTGTATTTATATGACTGTATTAAATGATAAAGAGCTCATTTGAAATTTAAATTAGGTATTTTTTTAATACGATTATATACATACAAGCTTTTAGGCTTTATTTTCTGTGGCGGCGGCGGCGTGGCTGCTATGTGTACACATATAGGAAGAAATAGGTCAAGAGATGAGGCAATTCTACGTACTCTACATATGTATATCTACATATACTCGTTTCTATTAATATACATACATACAAATATTAATAAATAAATAAAGCATATTGATCAAAATGTCAACATAAAAGCATGTAAGGATGGTTTTTTTTTTTTTTTTTTTTTTTTTCATAAATGAGCCTGAACAAAGTAGATTAATTAGTTTTCTATTATTAATAAATAAAACCCTTATTAACTCATCTATTTTTTTTTTTATAAATTCAGAAGAAGAATGAAATTTGTCTTTTTTTTTTTGTACAAACAAAAGAAAGCAAAAACAAATTGTTATTTAAATTATGAAAAAACAAGGATTTTCCCTAGAGTTAGTCTCTATTTTTTTTTTATATATATTTTCCAACTATGGAATATTTTTTGTTGATTACATTGAATAAGGATAATTTAAAAAAAGAAAGAAAAAAAAGTTCTGTTCAGAATCCCTTCACAAAACTCTCCTTAATTTTGTCTTTCAAGACGTTAAAATTAATATAATGAATGGGTTATACAACAAAGAACAACCCGTTATATGATGAATTATAAAATTCTTACCAATGCGTCTCCCTTGGGAGCCCAAGTTTGAGAAATCACTGAGTATATATGGACATAGTCACATATATATACATATATAATCTTTTGAAGGTACTGCAAAGTCCAAATTAAAGGTCATTAAAATTCCGTGTCACAATTAATAAATATGTACACACGTTTGTACATATATATTCGAAAGGCCCTAAATTGGGAGCAGAAATGAGGTCCTACTACTCCTAATATTTATGGGTATTACAACCACTTCTAACAAAAAATACATACATACATATAATGTACAGCCCATAATTGACCTTAATAGTGAATGGGTCGTTTTACAGAGGTCTCATTTTCCTTTAACAAGGTGTTTATTGAGAAAGAGTCTCTGTAGGTTCCTTCTTTGTACAACAACATATTATGTATGTATTTGTATGTACATATATATTGAGGGGGGCTCATTCCTTTATTTCAAAAGGTACTACTCACAGAAATCCTTCTTCTCAATAGAATGAATAAATATCTACTACAAACCTTTGTGAGCCTTCATTAACCAAATTCCCTTAAGAAATGAAATGTACATATGTGTGTATGTATGTATGTATAGACCACACACGTTTGAAAAATTTCCATGATTCTTTGATATTCTTATTATTATTCTCGTGAGTTCACAAGTATTTTTTTTTTCTGTTTTTTTGTATGGATTTGTATAGAGTGAAAAGGGATTGAGAGCACGGGAATATTGAGATGTAAAATATATGTACGTATGTTCGCACAAAGAGACTAGAGATTTTTTTTTTTTTTATTATTCTTCATTTTTTTTTTTTTTTGTGTGTGTGTGAGAAAATCATGTGAAGTGAGGATTAAGGTTTTGCAAATTCATTATTAAAACTTAATTTAAGAGTGTGTTTATATAAAAACAATATAAAAAATTAATGTTTTGGAGCAACATCCGTATGTAAGAAGATCTTCGAAAGTCCCCTAGTGTCCCGCGGTGTCATCAATCTGAGATTCGGCCATTTTAAAAAGTTACCAGATTGTATTGAGGAATTAAAGTAAAATTCCTCAATTTAATAGCTAATCATATCAAGAGATGGTTCCCCCAAGAAAGGGCGCCCCCTTTCGGTTTATTTTTACACTATGCTACGTCTGAGTGCAAACCTTTGCAAAAAAAAAAAACAGCTCCTTGTTAGCCAAGTGTCTAACACCGTACTGTCTATGTAATTCCCTCAAAATTACTTCTACATATATTGGTGCAAAGGGTTTTTGAGTCTAGGGATTACAGATGTGTAGAGACCATATTCTACTCTGGTATGTACCAAATGTATAGAGGAAAATACCCCATTTATTAACAGCCCATCAGTTGAGGGGGGGTTCCTTTTGAAAAAAATCACCGTTAAATCAACTTGATTTTTTGTATCTTTTTTTTTATTTAATATATATATGGTTTGTATTATATACGCCTCAAGCATCTAAAAAGGATATTGAGTCCTTTTAGAATCTATAATTTAAATATTCTTGAGTTGAACCAACGTTTTTTTATTTTGTGTGTGTATGTGTTTTCCCATGGAACGGCACCCCCTATTTATGTGTCTCTAATGAATGGTTGAGCTCTTTTTATTATTATTATTATTGTGTTAATACTTGTTGTTTGTTAAGGAACGTCTAAATTAAGTAAGTACAACATGTGTTCATGACATGAAACAACCACTTTTTTTTTTACTTTTTTTTAAAGGAAGGATATTATGGAACTGACTCTAAATGTGTAAGCACACTGTAATGAAAAGGAAAAAAAAAAATAATATATATCATTTCTCTTTATAAAATTATAGAGAGGGGGCGAAAAAGCTTCTTTTTTTTTTCTTTGAAAGGGCATTACACAGAGAAAAAAATAAAAATAAAAAAATAAGTAAAGCAAGTGATAATTAGGGACAGGAAGGAATTCACCTGGGAGGGGGGTTAACTACCACCACCCAGTTGGGGATAGTGCTAAGGAAATTTAGGATGCTTTCAAAGGATGAGGTGACATCATCCATAAGGGTCAAGGATTAGTATATTTATATATATATATATTTAAATAAAAAAATAGATGTTTAGTAATGTGACGGTGGATCCTGTCGGGTTGACGGATCACTAGGAATGTAAATAATATGCAAAATGCCGAGTGCAAGAATTTGTGGAGTTGGCTCTTCGAACAACAGGTCTTTTTGTTTTCCAAAGCTGTTTTCATTTTTCCTTTATTACTACTGGGGCGAGAACATCTACCTGATAGCCAAGATCTTGCATGAAGGAAGAATACATGCATTAAGTTTAATAAAGCAAATAAAATGTAAGCAAAAAAAAGACTAAGTCCTCATATAATTATTATTAGTTAAAAATATATAATTTCCTGACATTAATTTCTGTTAATTTTCTTCCTCTCATCTATGTTATTATTTATTGTTGTATATATAATGGAGAATAGCAGCTATTAGCTCAGTAAAACGTCATGACAGCTCAAGCTGCTTCACTTTCAACATTCATCAAATTGTCAGAGTTACCAGGTGTATTTTCTCTTTTTTTTTTTATTACACACCCCATTTGCATATTATTTACATTCCTACGGATCACAGAGTGCCTTACTCCAATATTTATTTTTAGCGAAACATATTTATATATATATATATAGACCGTTTACTGATTCGTATTTCTGACCTTACAGTGTATTTATGTATGTAGAGTCGACAATAGGTACACCATATTGGTTGTATAGTGTAGCGTTAAGCCTTGGGTCTGAGACCGACTTTTTTTTTTCTTTTTTTTTTTTTGATAATTTCCAATATTTTGTCTATTAATTTCTCTCACATATAGTTTTAAAGCCTTTATTTGATTTATGTGACTATTTTATGGCCTTTCAAATAAAATCATTTATCATATATATATATATATATATATATATATATTTTAAATATGACCGGCTATATTTACGGAAATTGAAGAACAGGGCCCTTCAAAAGGTCTATCCATCCAACAGAAATGAAAGATAATAATTAGCCCAAGAGTACAAATCCTAATTCAAACTTACTTTTAAGTAGATTAAAAAAACTGCCTTACTTTTGTGCTGAGTGTCCATTTGTATAGAAAGCCATTTGGGACTATCTACATGTGTTTTGTATACACAATTAATGCTCAATACATTTGCACTTTACATTCAGATTGAGGATGTAAAATTGAATCGAAATTCAGATCTCAACTGTTATGAAAGTCAATTGCATAGTTTTTTCATAAGTGAGTCATTTGAATAAATATCTTCTTTTTTTTTTTTTGACTGGGTGAGGTGTTTTAAGTACATACAAGGGCTGGTTTTTTTGTATGTTTTTTTTAAAGTAAAATGGCAGAAAGTAGTGTTTGGAAGGAAAACTTTTAAGAGTTGCCTCCCATGGGGATTTTAACAACAAAGAATAATGTTGTACTCTGTCCAATCAATTGTCTATAGAGACAATTTTTCAATAAATTATATATTTTTGTATTAAAAAAAATTTGAGTTGAGCATTACATAAGAGATGACGACGCATTAAGCTTTATCAATGGATTTATAGTTTGTACTTTGCTATGCTTTTTGTATATTTGCAAGTGGAAGGAACATAACTCATCATCCTTGGATTCCTTTTTTATTTTCCATAATACACATATAATATATAGTACATTATTTGAACTTTTATACAGAAAAATGTATACGAGAAGAGAGTTACTCTCTCTCTCTCTCTCTCTCATGTTCGGATATTCGGAAATTACATTACATACATTTTACAAATATACTGAAGCATACTCCCTACTTTTTGTAGGTATACAAAAATGGTTGTATATATATATATATATATACATATATGAAATGATTTAAAAAAATAATATATTGAAATATATATATATATATATTATTTTATTGAAAAATGGATACATTATCAAAGGGGAACTTAAATGACGATGAGGATATTGAAAAGTTTTGCTTGCTCTGATTTATTCAACTACATGCTATATATATATATATGTATATTATCATCTGTAACGATATATGAGTAAGCAGGGTACTTAGAATGTGATACATGTATTGTCAAATCTACTCATATTAAACTCTTCCTCCTTGCTCAGAGTTTGCTAACTGTGCTACAATTAATTATTTTTTTTAAATACGTTTTTTGTGTACAGTTTTTGCATCATAAGAGGTAATAAGTCATAACTAAGACCTTTATAATCAGCTGTTTTTCATATTAGATTATATAATATACATGTACAGGGTAGGGTAACAAAACGTGGACTTGAGGGATGGAATTATTGACATCCATCAATAATTGTATGTGTTGTATACTCAATAATAGGCAAAAAAAAAATAATGTTCACAAAACATGGTGACAAGGTTTTGCAAAACTTTTTTCACTCAATATGGCAACCTTCATTATGAGTGGATGTGGCCTTTACACGTCGCCTGAAGGTCACGCTGACAAGTTGATGACAAACTCTCTCCTCTGACAAGTTGTCCCATGCAGCCACTATGGAGGACTTGAGTGAGACGTCATATTAGGGTGTGAGGTCCTGTTTCTTTGTTTGTTTGTTTATTTGTTTCCCTCTCCAAAGTGCCCCATACATGTAGAAAAGTTATCATCTCATAACTTTTGGCACTTGGCGGACGTGTGAGAGGGGTCACCGTTCTGAGTCCACATATAGTTACCCTCCGGGTAGTTGGTCTTCAGCCATGGCAAGATGGTGTACCTAAGCACCTTATAATAGGCCTCCTCCTGGCTGATTTTCATTCCGGCCTTGAAAAAGAATTGAGACATGCAGAAAGGTTTATAAAGAAACTATTTATTTGTCATTTAAAAGCTATTTTCTGAAATAGTCAACAAATCTATATATATATAGGATAGAAATAATGACCTGGTCCAGGCAATTTGAATGTTTGTTTGTTTGTATGTATGTATATATCAATATTGTTGACAACAATGTGACCAATTGGCTATGAAATGACGGGGGATCAATGATTGAAATTATTATAGGGTAAAGGAATATTTTCATTCGGCATTTTTGACTGGCAGTCCTTTTAAATAAAGTATTGACAGAGTTTTTTTGTTTGTTTGTTGTTTTTTTTCATCAAAATGTAGTGATTTTGAGAACCAGACTACAAAATATAATGATCATAATTAATTTGTTGCAATAATAGCAAAAATAATCACGTTCCCTCATTGGGTTTTCAATGAATCTCAAATATATAGATAGATAGATCAAGAGTTGAAAGGGTTATCGTGTTTCAGGTCAGCAATTTTGAGTGCTTGCTTTTGAACTATACATAGATATTCCATTGTTAAAGCTTTTATATGTATTTTGAGGTACACACACGAAAAGAAAAAAAAAACAGACTTTAATTCCGTTAAAGTAAAAATTCTCTTATTTTATTTGACCAGGGTTTTTTTTTTTGGTTTTTTTCTTTCAATTTTTGGATAAAAATATTTTGTAGACTGAAAAGAATGTAAAAAAAAAAATTCATTGTGGTTTAATATCTGAGTTCTTCTCATTTCTTTTTTTACATATTATTATTATTATTATTATTGATATCATTGATTCCTAGAAGCTGCACAAAGGAAAACAAAAGGTGTACATTTGTTAACTTCATAGTCAAATAAGTAAATAAATATTCTACTTTTTTCGAAGCAATTACCTCATTCATTAATAATAGATATGTTTGTTACCCCATGAATCAATAGCTGCTATTTTTGAAATGTATTTGAGGAGGGCTGGACCTTCAATGTTACGTGTATCCATGAATATGTATATATATATATATATATATACAAATGCACTATTTGGACCACACAAGGCATGCTCCTGGGTGACTGATAATCATAATAATAAGATATTGACCACCAATGACGTCGTCAATTATTCAAAAAATGAATACACGTTATTTTGTAAGCTTTTCTTTTTTTTTTTTTTAAAAAAAAGGGAGACACAAAATCTTTGAACAGATCATATATACATAATTTATATTGAATAGATATTTTTTGGGTTTTATAAAATTACATTTGTAAGTGTGGGGGAAAGGTCAAAAAAAAAAACCTACAAAAAAAAAAAAAAATTCCCTTTGCTTCTTGAAGTTTTTTTTTTCTTTTTTGAAAGTTTCTGTTAGATATAATGAGTGTAAAACAAAAAACAAACAAAAATGAGGACAAAATAGTTTTTAATATCACTTATCAGACATTTAAACTTTGAAAGAAAATTGCATAAAAATGAAGTAAGAAGAAAAAGAAGAAAATATTTAAAAACCCATAAATAAAATATCTACGATATTCACTAATAATAATTTAATTTGATTTTTTTTTTTTTTTGTACAAAAAAAAAATTCTTATTTTATGAGGTGATGGCATGAACTTCATTTCTTCTACCAGTTATCACAGGTGCGTTGTTGTTGGTTGTGGTGGTGTGAATGATGGGGAGGGTTGTAAGGGGGGGAGCAGCCTTTATAACTTGTACACATATCAGTTCCAAGAAGAAGGAGAAGAATTGAAAAAAGAATTTCAATTATGAAATGAATCACCTTTTATGTTGTTGCCCACTTCTTAGGGGCGAAATGAGTTCCTCCTGCTCTAACCCTCCCTTCGTAGACGCACACACACATACCAACAACTAACTTCTTCTTCTTTGTATGCATGCGTCTTTCAAAAAAAAAAAAAAAAGTCGGAACTTCAGCTCCATCACAAAGAAGAAGCATTTACTTGAAAAGCAATAACAAATATAGGTACACGGATAGATGGATGAGTAATTAAATACATTCCTACGTTGATGGCTCTCAATGTATTTTTTTTTTTTTCATTTTGTATGTGTCTTGATGGATTACTCAAATCATTGCTTGATTTGCAAATCAGTTTATAGTAGCTTTTATATATATATATATATATATATATATATATATAAACCAACAACATATTATTCAGTAGAATGGCATCCATTGACAATCAAACTATTTGTAGAGGCCGTCACTATTTGAATTAATTGATCATCCATCATTGTCCACCACCGTAAGGGCTCATCTTTATTGAGAAATAATTACTTTACTTGAAAAGTTGTGGGATATTTATCTCATTAAATATGTGTCATGTTTTTTCAAATATTGACAAGGGGTAAATCATCCACTTTTATGTGTACGTATTTTTACTTTATAGATATAACTGCCAAATATTTCAGAGCCATTTACAGACCTCTACCGCATGGTTTTTGATAAAAAGCATCACTTTTAATCAAGAAAGTAAGGATTGTTGTCTATCATCCAATAGAGCAATCGGATAAATGTTACAATTGCACAAGGAGCCGATAGGGCCCTTGAAAGAACGTCCATCTTTTTCATAGCACCAAAGATATATTTAGTTGCAATTGGCATCTATTTAAGAAATATTTAGAATCAACTACATCCGCTGTCATGCTCACCATGAATTATAGTAACTACATAGAAGTCAGAAATACCAGATGCGTTTTATTTTTGATTGTGGCCTATAATACAGTTGCAATTATTATGTGAGTCATTATTTAATTAATCGAAAAATACAAACGATAGAGAATAGCTTCAAGAATATATCAGTTATAACTCATTTTTGAAATAAGTCAGATAAACTTGCTTTCTTGTTGACTTCACACATATGTAAAACTCCCCCCCACTAACGAATTAGCTTCAAATTGAGCCCCTAATTATAATTTTAAGGTCAAGGTTTCCATGCCATTTACTTAAGAGTCTTGCCGAATTTCACTTCGTTTAGTAGGAAAATGTCTCATCATTTAGTCGGAATTTTCTTTCTTTCTTTTGTTCATGAGTCAGCTATTTCTGTTCCATGCATATTGTGTTCCTCAAAGTCCACACATTTTCATGGGTGACCATGAATGAGGCTTCTTCTTATGTTTAATGACATGTCATCTACATATAACCTATAGTTACTTTTATAGCCTAAACTTTGATATTTAATATAATAAGTGCATTAAATACTCTAAATGTGTTCATTAGTTGTTGATTATAGTCAGGGAGCAATGAGTAGCTCAGTGAATAATAACAACAAACACTCCTTTAATTGATTATTTTTGAATATGTATGAATCTGAAAGATTTTATTGCTTAAAGTGTTTATAAACATAACCAAAAACTGCATTACAACAAAATCTGTACTGATTCAATGCTGACCCAATAGTATAGTGTAACAGCTCACATACCTTCCTAATAAAAACTATGGCTGTAAAGACGGGTCTTTTTTCTTCTTTTTTTATTCTTATTCTTATTTTTATTTTTTTTACTTCTAATTAGTTCAAAAACAGAGGACGACACCTCATCTGTGTTTCTTTAATTGACATTCTCTGTCCCGTAGGGAGGGAGAGGGGGAGAGAATCAGTTGTGACTGTATCCCCTTGTCTACACTGAAAGCAGAAGAAACAATATTCCTTCAACACCCAACTTTCATTTTAAATACATATGTGTCAAGTCAACAAGAAAGCAAGTTTGTTTTTTGAAATATTCGAAAATATAGAGAAAATTCACTTTGCAGTAGTTTTTTTACTTCATAAATATAACGGCCAAATATTATTACAGAGTCATTTTAAGATCGCACGGTTTTTACTAAAATGTCATTTTATATCGAGAAACAACCAAGGAATGTTGTATATCATCCAATAGAGCAATTGTATAAATGTGTCGACTGCACATGGAGCCGAGTTGGTCCCTGAAAGAACATCCATCTTTTTCATAGCTCCAGAGATTTATTTAGCTGCAATTGGCATCTGTTTAAAAACTATTAAGAATCAACTACATCCACTATCATGCTCACCTTGAATCATAGTAGTAATAGTAACAACATAGTCAGAAATACCAGATGTCTTTTATTCTTGATTCTGGCCATTATTTTTTTCCCTTAATTAAATTGCAATCATTATTATTGGAGTCACTATTCAATTATTCGAAATAGCCTATTGCTACAAACGAGAAAAGAGAATGTCTTCAAGGATATAAAGGCAGTTATGATGCAAGTATGATGACTTATGTGTAATTTCTTACAAATAAAATAATGCACCTGATGAGTGTCGGAGAGGGGTTTTGTTTCTGTTATTGTTAATATTATTATTATCGATTTTTTAAGAAGTTGTTTACTCCTTTCAGACGACTGTATCTTTGAGATTCCTGTGAAAAGTGACTTCAATGTTGTACATACTTCACTAGAATTACTACTTCTTCTTCTACAACAACTACTACTACTAATTATATATATTTTCCATGAAAATAATAAAAAAAATACGTCTTTAAATCTTTTTTGTTTTAATGTGTACCGCTACAGAAAATTATAAATAAAACAACTAAAAAGAAAGAAAAGTAGATAGATAGATAAGACGCTCAAAACAACATAAAGAATCAAGGTTTGAGAGTTCTTGTAATTATACACCACCTATGTGTGTGTGTGCATCCATGTATGTATTTGAAGGGAACTCGGGATAGATTGAAGCAAAAGACACCAAACAAGATACAGATTGGGACAGACAATTCCAATTTTGTATAACAAAAAGTTGAAGAGAGGGAAATGACCCAGTAAGGAAGGAGAGAGATGAAAATCTATCATTTTATAATGGTATGAATAAATTAAACTATAAATAAAATGATGTTTTTTTGTATTATTTTTTTTTTCATGGTTCTTAAAGGTAACAAGTATTTTATATATATTTTTATGAGGGCTCAAAAAGTCCAGCCAAATAAAGACATTTATAACTTTATGACACATTCTTCTGTATTTTTACAATATATACATACATATAAAAGTAGATGAATCACAACTATTACACATAGTATAAAGGTATTAAAATAGCCCTTGATTCGTCAAATTGGAGAATGCAGAGAGAGGAACTCAAGAGGCAGAATAATAAAAAAATCTTTTTTTTTTTTTAAATAAAAAAAAAACAAAAAACTCAAAGATAATCCTAAAATTGGTTATCACAGAAGCATATTAAATAAGATAGATTTTGAACGTAGGACCAAAGATATATGCGTTGAGTCTCGGTAAGAAAATACTTCCAAATATATATATATATATATATAAAGAGACAATAATAAGAATAATAACAATAAAAAAAAACCTTATCATCATTTCAATTCAAATATGGAAGAGCCCTTAAGTTTCTATGTATGTATGTATGTATCTAGGAAAGAAGGAAGAGGGAAGAATGTCTTTGAGATCTGCCTTTGCTTATTTTTGTATCTTCTTCTTCTTCTTCTTCTTCTCCTGTTCCTTATCAAAAGGTGAAACACACATCTTCTTATTAATAAATAAAAATAAATATATCATTTAGATAAAAGATTATTATTATGATTACTGTTAAATCCTTAATGAAACTTGGCAAAAAAAAAAAAGCAAAAGGGACTGAGCATTTAAATCAATTGCTTTTGCGATTAGTGCATACATACATATATGTATACTATGACAAAAAGGTCGTGGTGATATCTTAGCTTTTTCCATACTTGTTTGTTTGTTTATTTGTTTGTACCTATGTTCTTGTGCTAAGAAAGATAATAATAGACAAGAGAGAGAGGGCTCTTAGAAAAAATAAAAATAAATAAATAAAAACTTTTTTATCGTAGACAATAAAAGAAATAATTTTTTTTTTTCTAATAGCCGGAAAAAACTTCCTAAATTCCTTGACAAAAATAATATAAAGTTATATATATATATATATTTTGACCCTGATTAGGCCTTTTTGATAACAACAGCAACAACAACAACAACAGTACTATTAAAAGAATTAATACATATTTCAAGAATCAATTTGATGTTTCTTTTTGTTTTTTTAAGAGAGAGAGAGAGAGAGAGAGTTTGACGTACAACTTCAATATATATATATATATATATATATTTGCACGTTTATATAAAAAAAAAATACAATTTTTCAATTATTTATTAGTTGAGTAAAACAAAGAATTGAACACGTATTAGGTATATATATATAGTTATATATCAAATATGTTTTTTTATCAAACATGAAATTTGATATGAATATATATACATATAGTTGTGCTTTAAGTATTTCGGGGAAACGTTGAATTTACTTTGAAATTATATTTCCATTAAAGAAGGGGGAAAAAAAGTACCTCCTTGTTACTTCATGCGAAATACTTGCATATATATATATATATGTATATATATTTGAAGTCTCCATTGCTCAAAGAGCGTGTAATGAATATTTAATTGATATTGGGATATTAATTAATCAGGGTTTTTATAAATATATAACATGTTATAAAAAAATACGTATTTATACTAATTTATATAATATTTTATTTTTCTCTCCCCTTGCTTAGGGAATAATTTACAAGTCTGTTCAAAGGAGGGCCTCACTTGCTGTACGGAAGAAATGGAACAGAAAATGTGGGCTACCTCACGTAAGCAGTTCAACAAGGGCATGGTCGACTCCATCAGTGATGTAAAGGGATTTTTCGCAAATCGAGCCTATAAATTTGATGGTAGGGTGATGTTTTATATATATATCCATTTAAATATTTACAACTAAAAAAAAAATTTATTCCCTCCCTCAGACTTCTTCATTGAGCTTCTCGCCACATCCAAAATCAAGTTCCATGCTCTCTTTCAAAAGCTTTATGGCATCATTTATGAGAGGAACTCGGATGTATTTATTGACTTTTTTCGGGATCTTCAAGACTATTACAATACAGGGGAAGTGGATTTGGAGGATGCCCTCAAAAGGTTCTTTGAGCAGTTGTATCAGCGAATGTTTGAAGTTTTTAATTCACATCATGATTTTGATAAAACGTAAGAGTCTTGCTTTTTGCTTTTTTTTTTTTTTCGGGGAACCCCCCCGTATGTTATATGAATATATATATATATTGATACACACCCATGGCGAATGTGGGGGGGGGGGGGTTGTCACGCGTGTCCAATTTTGAATAATAATATGTAAGGAATTCCTTTCAATCCGCGTTGTTTTCTTTCTTTCTTATAATATAATATGTAGACACATTTGCGAAATATTCGTGTGTGAAGTTTTTTTATTTCACACCTACTTTTTTTCTTTTCTTAATAGTAATAATAATAATAAGAAAAAGAATAGTAAAACCCGAAAATGAATAAAGGAACTGTTGAGTTGTGAGGATGCAGTTATTTGGGGGTGCCTTGAGCCCCATCGTGATTCGAACAACAACAATCATGATAATGTGTGATAAAAAGAAATTCCAGAATCAACTTTTTTTTTTTGTATTTTTTCCTTTATTTCTAATGAACAAAGCGCGTGAAAAAAAAAGTACAGAAGACTTTTTCAATGTGTGTGGTATCCCTTCGTGGGTTTCTCTTAATACCACACTAATATATATATATATATATATTTTCATGTGAAGTCTTTTAGGTACACTCTCATAAATACTCAATTACACATTCTATTCAAATCCACATACATGTTTATATATAGGAATGTAAATAATATGCAAATCGGGCTTGTAAAATAAAAAGAAAGAGAAAATCATCAACCTGGTTATAACTCTGACAATTTGATGAATGTTGAGAGGGAAGCAGCTTGAGCTGTCATGACGTTTGACTGAGCTAATAGCTGCTATTCTCATTTATATATACAACAATAAATAATAACATAGATGAGAGGAAGAAAATGAACTCAAATTAATGTCAGGAAATTATATATTTTTAACTAATAATTATAATTATACGAGGACTTGAGCCCTTTTTGTTGGACATTTTATTTGCTTTATTAACATTAATGCGAGATCTTGGCTATCAGGTAGATGTTCTCTCCTCAGTAGTAATAAAGGAAAAATGATAACTGCTTTGGAAAGCAAAAAGACCTGTTGTTCGAAGTGCCAACTCCACAAAGTCTCGCACGCCGCATTTTGCATATTATTTACATTCCTATTTATATACATTTCATGCACAACATAATTTCTTTATTTTATCTTTTATTGATGATACCTTACTTACTCTTCCCTCCCTCCCCCCTCCAGGTACTTGAGCTGCGTCTCAACCACGATGCGAAAACTTCAGCCCTTTGGAAACGTACCTAAGAAACTAACGGAGCAGCTTCGTCGTAGCTTTGTGGCAACTCGGACTTTTTCTCAAGGACTCCTTGAAGGGAAAAAAATTGCTTATAAAATAATGAAGGTAAGAGAATGAATTATTGATCAAAGTGCTTGATAATTTAAGTATTATTATTATTATTGACGACAACTCTGTCTTTGGTGTACAAAACAACAACAACAACAAAATACATGGAGCCTGGGGAGTAAAAGTTAGTTTTGTTCCTTTGCCTATCCTTCTAAGCCATTGTTTCCTTCATCTATTAAGCCATCCATTCAGACGACTTCTCTTAAAGAAAAAAAATGAAAATAAAAGCTTGCAGTGTTCTATTGTTTTGTTTTTTCATGTTCCTTGAGGGGATTTTGTATATTATATGGGCATTGAAATGGAAAAATAATAAGAAGAAGAATAACGGTGGTGTTTTAGTCGTTGTTGTTGTTGGCTATATATATATATATATATATATATAGGTACTACTGTTGCAGAGTCATGTCGTAAAAATGTCCAAAATATTATTGAGACATTCATTAAATTTATTTATTGAGAATCCTTTTTAACACTACTTTTCCTCTTTTTTATTATGTTCCTTCCTTCTTACTCTCATTATAAAGGACAAGGAATTGTCCCATGAAAAAAAAAAAAAAAAAAACACACATTTTCTATAGCCGTATTAAGAAATATATATATATATATATATATATTTCTAAAGAAAAGGTTAAGAACAAGAGGCTAAGAGAGAGAGAACAAATGATGTTGATTATATCTTTATTTATTTTTATTTTATTTTTACAATTTTATATTTTATTTCTTTGGATTAATTGTATATATATAGAAAATCTTCAACACTCCACTTACTATATAGTTGTTCAATTTTTAAACCTATAAGCAATAGCCATTAAAACTAGCTCCTTCTAAAATACGAGGACAATGAGTCCTTTATTTAAGTAAATCTATGTTCAGTATGGGAATAAATAATATAATAAAAGACAATATTCAAGGAAATTGAACATACTAATAAATTTACTAATTAATGAAAAAATAAAAAAAGTTTGATTGAGACTAGTAAGACTGTAAGGCCCAAGTCTTATAATTTGTATGAATTGACAACTCTTGTTCAATCCTGGAGTGGGTCGGAGCATAATTATCAATACCAAGTACTACTGGCCCTCCATATACATACAACCTTTGCTTTTCTTTAGCATTCAACCACCCACTCCATATCTAATATCCTTCTTGAAACTTTCTCGTTTCACCTCATGAGGATGAACAAGCCCCAAGGCTTGACCAATACATCCTATAACATGGCCCCTTTAGAGGTTGCTACAAATGGGTAGCATCTGCTTTCACCTGTGGTCAACGATCCATTGATCTATGGAGATTCAAGTTAGTCTCATCCATCAACAAGATTGGTAAATTTATAGACTGATGGGAAAGTACAAAATCTGTACGTTTATTCCCATATTGAACTTTAAAAGGTATATTTTTATGTATTTTACCCCCATTTATATATGTATATGTATATATATATATGAATGATTTCTGTCAATGGTGGGTTTTTGATATTCATCAACTGTTAGTAGCTAGGAGAGAGGTTGAGATCCTTGGGAAGTTTAGCTAGCCTCTATGTAGAGTCGATTTATTTGATATTTGAGACTTTATTCGACTTGCAAATATTGACTTTTTATAAGATATTTTTAAGATCCGTTTTCTTTTATAAAATTGTGACTGGGAGTTGATTGCTGCGACCATTCATTTGAGTGGAAGGATGAATCCGAGTCATTTATTCATGGAGAAATGGAAAATAAAGCGTTACTCATTTTTAATGAGAAAACATTCTTCTTCTGCCTTGGAGTAATGTTTATGGGTCAGATATGGATGGTATGCGTGTAGAAACTAATTACTCACGCCTCAAATAAATGTCTTACACTTCCAAAGAGTTGAAACAATCAGCCAATCAACAAGAGATACAAAAAATCAGTATTTCACTCACAAAATAATAATTTCACTATTTTACAAAAAAAAAAAGATTTTATTTGTCGACCTTTCCTTTCAAGTGATCTTATATATTATTTATTATATATGTGTTCATGAAATTGAAACTATTATTTGATTGAAAAGAACATTAGTTCATTTTCTAGCAAAAATAAATCTATTTTCAAGTGTGCCTCTCAATATTGTTTTGTTTTGTTTTGTTTTTTTCCTCAAATTTAAGTCGCAACTTGAGTACCTACATATATATATATATATATATATATATATATATATATATATATATATATATATATATATATATAGTAGTAAAAGTGATATCCAAAAAAACCAAATAACTCATAACAAATTTGTACTCAAGGCAATATTGTCAAGTACTCATACAGCAATGTAACATTTCATTGACTTGTAATAAATCCATGTAATAAACCTCAGAATAATAATGTACATACTTTCACCTATGAGAAAAAGGATTTCAAATGGATATTATTATTATTATTATTTTAAGGGGGGGAAGTGAATTTTTGCCTTTTTCGGAAGGCTTCTTTGACGTATATTTGTTTGTTTGAATGCGGCTTAGAGAGAGAGAGAGAGTAACCATTTCCCTAAAAGTGCATTCTGGGAGGAGGAGGAGAAGAAGAAGAAGGAAAGGATGTTGCGGTTTGGGGATGGCTTTAAGTAATTAAATTATAGCCACTTGATGATTGGGGTTTTTTTCTTTTGCTTTTTTTTTCACCGTCATTTTATTTTGCTTTTTTTTTTTCAAAGAGCAGGATGTGAACTGATCCTTTTTCTTCTAATGCTGCACGACACTGGACAAATTTAATTGATAGAGACTCATTATCAAATATAAATGTCCAGTGTTTTCTTTATTCACAATCAAAAATAGAAGTAGTATCAAGGGATCAAAGTGCTATGATGAACATTACCCTGTACACACACATAGTCAATTTCATGTCTCTTACAGAACTGGACCAAATTGTTTTGCCAGCTCATGTTTGTTAGTTTCATGAGGACACTAAGAAGATGAAACATCTTTTTGAATGTGTCATTTGAACTATCACAAAACTTTTATATATATATATATATATATATATAAAATGAACCCTTGTTCACGAAACGGCACACTTTCATGATGTGTGTGTGACCAACTTGGCCATTCACCATACATATATAATAATAATAATAATAATAATTACACTCTGTGTAGCCTTGTGCAACTAATATCATCTATGTAATGTTAATTCATGCTTACAAACAAAGGTCTACTACATATATTATTCCTCCACAAGGAGAGTCATTTGTGTATCTCTCTCTCTCTCCCCATGTTGTTTGCTCTTTTCATATATATATGTAGGTATATCCTACAAATAATTTACTTACATCAAATACAGGGAACAATAAATTACATTTATTTATTTATTTATTTATTTATATATTTTGTTCATTTTATACAACTATATATTTTTCTTTCTTTCTATATGTTTGTAGTTGACTCCCAAGGATCAATGCCTCACTGCCTGGATGAAAATGTCCAATTGCCCTTCTTGTCAGGGCTATCGAAACTATCAACATCCCTGTGAGGACTACTGCTTAAATGTCATGAGAGGATGTTTGGCCTACTACTCGGATTTGGGGGACTCGTGGAATAAGTTTGTGGGTAAGGAGAAGGAGGGCTCACATATTTTCATATATGTATAAATATGTACAACAATGTTTTGTAACATGGCCTATTGTATGGCCTCTACTACTCACTCTGAATGATAAGGAATTTATCAATCTATAAATGATATAATATAATATAATATATTTACATTCATTTCAATTTTTTTTTTTTTTTTACTATTATTATGATTATTATTATTCATTTGCAGTAAAGTGTAATGATAATCATTTTTCATCTCTGATAGGTGTTTTTTTTTTTTTCTCCCCAACTCTCTTAAACATAAATAAATATCAAGTAGTAATAATCGTAATTTCTTTCTTTCTTTCTTTCCTTCTTTTAAATTAAAAATGCAATTCATACCTCGATTCTATCTATCTATTTATCTAAATATGTATGCAAGCATATGCTTATCTATGCATATAGGTATAGGTATATATATATATTAACATTTTAAGGTGTAATCATCTATTTATATATGTACATTTGTATGTTATACCCAATATGTACAATTCTAGAACGTCGGATTCAATGAGAGTCAAGTAAAATACATATATATATTGCGTTTGTGGCTTTATAAATATTTTATATATTCTGAGAGTCTCCTCCTTTACCCAACATACATACACACACACACCTGCTAAGCAATTGTAGTATTCCTGCCGCAATACATAAATTCACTATTGAAGACATACATACATATATATATATATAAATTCATAAATAAGTAAATAAGTGTATGCTCAATAATAATATATTATCCATTCTAGTTGCAATACAAAACGTGACGGATCGTCTCGTGGGACTCTTTGATGTGGAGCGTGTTGTGGAGCCCATTGGGGTGAAGATATCTGATGCAATCATGAACTTTCAAAACAATGGCTTTGATGTGAGTGTCAAAGTCTATGATGAGTGTGGAACTCCTCGTATCCACAAGAGAGGAGCCGTAAGTCAATGATCATTTATATTTATATATATATTTTCCCCCTCCTATATAACTCTGCTTATTTATTGTTGTAGGTCTATAATCCCTACTCAAGAACCTCTAGAGCTCCTCGCTTCCAGCGTAGCTATATCAATGAAGAGGACATGACTGAAGTTCTGAGTGACTATGAAAAAGAGGACACAAAGCTAAAGATCCTCATTCGAGAGATCAAAGAGACTGTTTGGAAAACGCATGGCTTTTGGGACAAACTCCCATCTGAGATTTGTAAAAAGGATCGTCATGCAAGGGTTGATAAATGTTGGAACGGCTCGGAAATCGGGCCCTATGAACGCCGTCTCATTCCTCCAGGACTCCAGTATCAAGACAATAATCCAGAGGTACGTGTGGATGCCTCAAAGCCGGATATTCATATCAATGAGCAAATCCTTGCTTTGAAGTTAATTACGAAGAAGTTGGAGAATGCCGCGGATGGAGCTCATGTGTCCTGGGATACGAGTCCATGTAAGTTCCCTCTTGTTTTCCTTGATTATTATTATTATCCTTCCTTATATATACAGAGTATTTAATAATAATACAATAGGGAACAGATATCTACATACATGCGATATTGTATGTAGCCATGCTCTGAAATGGGGAAAAGTGGATAGACTTTTCATGTATAATAACCATATAATTTAAAAATATGAAGATGATTACATAAATATGTATGTACATAGATATGGTTCTATTTAAAAAATAAAAATATGAATGAATGAACGAACGAACGAGTTTAGGTAGCTTAAAGGGAAAGAAAAAATAAATTCTTCTCATAGACTCTTTCCCACTCATTATTATATTTATATTTATTCCTTGATGTAAAAGCCATAATGTACATATTAAACCTACAGTGGGATAATATTATATTTAGATTCCAAATACATGGGTAGGCATTTATTAATAGTTGTAACTTCATATCGAAAAACTATTTTCTATCTAAAAGTATTTCTTGAAGCTTCTCCTTTCAATAATAAATAGTGTATGTAGTACCTATTATATCTGATGTAAAAAAAAAAAAAAAACTTTGTACATGGAAGAAGCCCTCCGTGGAGAGCTCAAAATATTGCTATGTATATATATATATATATATATATTTATTTTATTAAGTAACTTACATAGACAAATATCCCATCTCTCTCTCTCTTACAGATAACCTCGAATCCCCAGAGCCCACCAACAGTGGAGACTGTGAAAACACGGATGATGAAGACTGTTACACCTCTGGAGACTATGACTATTACGGATACTCTGGAAGTGGGAGCGGTGATGAGGAGAGTCGATATAATCATCCATATAACAACAACGAAAAGACTGATAACTATGATATCCATGATGAAGAGGATGAGGACTCCGAAGAGAATTGGCCTCCATGGGTCACTCCCAAGTCTGAAGTACCACCCCCCAAAACTCCTTCCATCACAACATCCAAGCCAAAGTCCAAATCCAGCTCTGGTAGTAGTACGACTTCAACGAGTGGCTCACGTCGAGTCTCCCTATCCCTCAAGGGTCTTCTCTACTATTTAGTCCCTCTGTTCACGTGTCTCCTTGGTAATGCCGTCTCTGTGTCCTGGTAAAAAAAAAAAAAGGAAGACACCACCTAATGTGTTGCATGTCTGTGTCAAGTGTCAGACCTATTCCATGGTTATTCAATCAGTAGGGCCCTTTTCAAAATGGGTGAATAGATACATGTTCGACGACGACGTCTGCCATTACTCCTCCTCCTACACACCAAAGTAACCGAGAGGCCAAAACGTTTCATATTCATTCTGTTTGTTTTCAACAAGTAATTTTTTTAAGAATAGTAATAATAACAATGTGTCAGTGAACAATTAATGTCACTCTCTCTCTCTCCTGGGCATGAGCCGCATTTCCTTTCTCTCAGTCCCTTAATTGATTTGTTGTTAATTTCATTATTATTATTATTATTATTATTGATATTGATATTATTCTTTACTTTTCATAGACAAAAAATTATTAATCTTTGAGCTTAGAATTACTACCTTCCTTTGTATATATATCTATATATCTATATATATATATATCTATATATATATATATATATATATATGTATACGTATGCGTCTTATATTTGTTGAATTGATGAACACTTCATTTCTTTTGAAGATCTATGCCTCTATTATGTTCATCCTCCATTTTTTTTTTTTTTTTTAATGAGGAAATGTAAAATTATTATTAATATCATAATTTGTAATTGGCTTTATGACTCCTATGTTATTTATGAAATTGGGATTATAGTGACGGTTTTTTTTTTGTTTGTTTTTTTTTGTCTTTGGTATATTATTATTATTTATGTTATTGTCACTTCTAGTCTTTACACGATATTGTATAACAACATGTATTTCTATGTATTTATTTCCATTACATTTTCTTTCTTTATTTCCTTTTGTATGTAGTAACTCTGTGATTTTTATATGAATATTTATTCAATCCTCTTCCCTATGTGTGATTATATATATATATATGTATATATATATATCCTTAAGAGCAACAGTAAAATGATCATGATTTGTGTTAATTTATTAGAGGTACCAAAAAACCAACCAACCAACCAACTCTACTCTAAATATGAGAGCTTTTGATATTTATATCATAATTAAGCTGAAAAGAGCCCTTTTGTGTGTGATGGATGATGTGTGAGCGCGCGTTGAGTACCTGAGTGTTGAAATTTTTTGTCAACGTGCCCACATAAATATTAATTAATTATTAATAGTAATAATAATTGTTAAAAGATATATATATATATATATAATATTATCTACTATAAGATGTCCCCTTTTCTTCCTATGAGAAGCTTTTTTAAATGAATGATGATTATTTTTATATAAACCAAATGTACATTTAAATATTTGTGTAAAAGAAAAGGGAAATAAGGGTTGGATTTAATAATAATAATAATATTGCCTTTGTAATCTGTTATATATATATATAACTTCTAAGTATTGTCAATAGTTTTATATTATTCAGTGTATGAGTGCTAAAAACAAACAAACAAACATATATATATATAAATATATATATATCTCTACTAAAAGTTTTCATCAATGCCATGTCAGATATTGATTAAAAATTTAAAAATAAATAAATAAATATTATATGAAAATATCAAAATTGTTAGATAATTATTTCATCATTTCAATATCCTTGTCATATACTCGATCACGACGAGCTTTTTTGTCCACTCGCAACCTCGATTGACTAAAGGGAAAGGAAAAATTTGGAAAAATAACAACTGGTAGCTGCTACCCTTCTGTATTTTCCTTGTTGCCAACTTTTTAATATTGGGCAGAGTTATTATTTAGATATACGTTACATTGATAAATTCTACATTTTATTTGCTTTATTAACCTTAATGCATGTATTCCTTCATGCGACATCTTTACTATCAGGTAGATGTTCTCCCCTCAGTAGTAATAAAGGAAAAATGATAACAGCTTTGGAAAAAAAAAGACCTGTTTGAAGAGCCAACTCCACTTTTTTATTACGAGCCCGATTTGCATATTATTTACATTCCTAATAATGATCATTCCATTCATCCCTTGCTTTATTTAATAGTATGTCATTTGCCCCTCTGAGATAATAATTTTGATCCCTTTAAAGCAGTGGTTCCCAACGTGGGGCGCAGGCCCCACCGGTAGAGCATGGCAATATTTTGGTGGGGCATGGCCAGGACGTGCACCCTTCGGCTTACTATACCAAAGACTACGGGGCAATTCGAGAATGAGTTATTAACACTGAATTGTTTTCTTTAAAAGCTTGTTGAGAGATCAAGTTAATGGCCTTTTAAGCTTCCTTCACGTGTATAACAGTAAAATTTTCAATAACGAAAATTAAATATCACAGGGAGGGGGGGGGGCATCGGGATTTTAGAAACGCCTAGGTGGGGCATGGCTTAAAATCGGTTGGGAACCACTGCTTTAAAGGTACAAGTCCCAAAATTACTCCTACTTTAGTAGAACTATACAAGATTTGTATAAAAATGAAAATTATTACTTTTGATTAGTGCTGTGTTGGTTCAAAACCCAATTCAATCCTTTTAATATTGATTAATATTATTATTTATTTGCATTATTTGATTAATAGTCATTTTATGCATTGTATATAATTAATGCCAGAAAGCCGCCTTTCTCTTCTTGAACAGTATCTCCTTAATTAGTTAAATACTGTTGGTTTTTTATATATAAATTGAATCCGTGCAAAAAGACACCATTTTTGACGGATTGTTTTAAGCCTACTAACGAAAGTCCATTACAATTATAGTTTGATTAAAATTGGGATTTAGTTAAGGAAACAAATTACTGTTCATGACGTCATCAAGGACCAATTTATTTTATTTTTTTAGAAACAGACAAGTGAGACTATATAGACCCAGTTCCTTGATCCGTTAATTTTAACAAACACATAACAGATAGGTTTTATCAATTAAAAAATTGACATAGAAAGGAGACCATGAACCAAATCTTCACTCATCACTAAATAATGTTTTCATAATTGTTTAAATTTTCTAATTGATCTCAAAAAAATTGGAGAAAATCTTTTTAATATTTAGATTTTCTCTCTAAATATTTCTTACATATATAATTCATTTAAACTATAGGTAGAGAGGTCTGTCTGTTTTGAGTGTTTCATGGTGACAGCTGATTTCGGTAGTTTCAAAGAGCTTAGATATTTGTTATTAATTTTTTGTGGGTATTGCTTTGAGTTTCAAACCAAAAAAGTGTTTTGTACTTTGCAAAATATGTCAAATTTTGTGGTAACTAAGCAGCATTTCCTGTAGGTTTTATGCTTCTGCTTATATTGGAAGAAAATTGCAGCCGAATGGCAGTGAATGCTTGTAGAAGTTTATAATGACAATGTTTCAACGGATAAACTAAGTAGAAAATGGTTTCGACGTTTCAAGAACGGTGATTTCAGCGTTGAAGACAAGCAAGCCTCGCTCTGGATAGCCATAAAGAATTCAAGCACAGAATTAGAGGTATTGTTAGTCAATTAAGATCTGAGATCTGAGTTACACAACAAGCCGGTTACGTACAATTATTGAAAAGCCATGAGCATTATTCACAAACAAAAAAAAACCCACAAAAACGAACCGAACTAATTTGTACTCTCAGTAGAAGAAAATGCGCCAAGTTGGGAATATTAATTAATTGGAATTCCTCAAAAAACAAATTGTTTGCAGAGATTTTTTTCCTTTCATATAAGAAAACGGATTTTTTTTTTAAACTTGACCTTCATCCCCTTTTTTAAACAATGTTCCACAAGCCCTCATTCTATGTACAATAAGGATTGCCCCAGATCTGTATTCCATGTGAGCTTTCATTGTGCTTCATTGATCATTTCAAGTGAAACACCATGGTAATAATAATAATAATAATACAGAGTCATCATATTTAGCAGACCATCAGTTAAAAAAGCAGGAGGTCGTAGGAATTTATCAAAAGTAGGTAACAGAATATTTATCTTATTATGAACATAGAAGATGGAAAAAAATAAAAATAAATAAAAGCCTCTCCTGTGGAGAGAAGAAAAATCATTTCCTAGGAACGAACCGCCCTTATTCAAATTTGTGTCATTAAAGACTCATTAGCAAATTTGGTGACAGGTGGGAGTCTGAACGACTCACCTGCATCATTTCTTTATGTGTCCGTACAGCAATGAACAAACATCATCATATGTATGTATGTACATACATATTTCCGAAGAATTAATCCTCCCAGAAAAATGGTTCTAATGAAATGTGCGGAACATCCTTTGAATGATTGTATAAAATATGTCGGAGCATATTATTTATATCTATTATAATAATTAATGATTCTTTAAAAATAAATAAGAAATGATTATTTCTTCAAGTTTTTCAACTATTTATTTAGATCTAAAGGAAAATGTGTTGTACATTTGTTCGTAGTCTTTACCATGGATACAATTGATTAATTAATTATTATTATTATTGTTATAAATATCTCACTTATCCTTCAGGCATTTCATGCCGTTAAAAGGTAAAGTGTACCTTTTAAAATATATGTAGAAACTACAAGCCTACTACACTTTTTAGAGTCGACTACTAAATACGTTTTACAAAATGACATGTTGTGTCAAGTTTCCAATTAAATGAATGTGTGTGTGTGTGGGACGGAAATAAGGGGGTTCAGGGCCAGGGTGTTTGGTTGATTAAAATTATAATCAAGATAATGGATCAATAGTTTTCAAAAACTTGGCGCCTTGCACCATGTTTATAACAATTCCTTATAGAAGTGCAGTTTGGCAAGGGCGTGTAGGAAGAAGTGAATTATTATTATGATTGTAGGTCTGAATGGAACGAGAAGTATGAATGTAGAATCCTTCAAAGAGAGAGAGTAATTAATCATTCAAATCCTGTCCGCTAAAAATAGAAAAAATGAGTTGTTCATATATAAATATATATACAATGGGAGGTGTAGATTATATATGGATTATACTGTTCGGAACAAGGAAAAGATCCATTTTCAGAGTATGTACGCAATTAGAAAAAAAATAACTTTTTTAAAAAAAAACTAAAAACAACACTCCAGGATATTTTATTACTTAGTTACCTTCAATTTTTGTAGGAACGAATATGTCATTGAATAGGTTGGGAATTGGAGGAAATAAGGATGGAACTTTTGACACTAACCCCCCCCCCTCCCCCCACCATACCAGGGATGGCTTTGAGAGCCTCATTTTGTCATCATAAGAAATGACTCGTCAATACTCCTGTCTATATTCCACCCTTGGAAAAGCAATGTCGACGAGCTTTTTTCTTTACTCGCAACCTCGGCTCACATTTGACATTCACTTGACATAGTCCTATGCTCTATTGGAACTTTTACTTTTCAATGAATGGTTGATTCAAAATATGTACCTGAGGAAATGTGAAGAAAGAATGGTAATCATCAGATCTAATCTAAAAACCATGTTGTACCCATAATAACAATTTAATATATCTATACATATATATAAATGACTCAAATTACGAATCCTCATGGATACCAAATGAAGTTCCGAATTTGAGTATTGGTTAATATGTAATTAAAACCAAGGAAGGAGTTCTTGAACAGGGGTACGAGAAACAACACAGGAATCCCTTCATGTGTGGACTGAACAGATCCATAAAAATGACAACATAATCATAATCAAATTTTCATTGTCACTGGTTATTCAAAAATAGTAGGTGGTACCTTTAGGTAGTTTTGCTCGATACGCTTATTTGTAGTATTCCTATAGTAGGTCCCCGGGGTACTAACGCATTTAAAAGGGTAATGATTCGACTAATCTATCACTTTGGCTCTAAAGATATCGATTATCTTTATTTTCGCTGATTAACTTCAATGAGGTTCCTTCTGATGTGTTTGAAAATATGTAGGTATGTTGAATATCCTGGCTTTTGAAACGTTGAAAACAATTTTTTTGATATGTCAGTGTCCCAGATATAGGTAAAATGAGTTTTTGATTACATTTTACCGTTTAGTTTGAATCTGAGGTCTTAGATGTGGGATTCATATTGAAGGAGGTTTGTCGATTCGATTCATTGTCGATCCAGTCTTTAATTTGACATAATGACTCATGTCGATATAAGTTATTATACATAAGTATGTAGACCAAATTTTAAATTTAGCACATTTTTAATAACTTACATCATTTGTGTAATGTCAATAAGAAATGAGTGGGGAAGGGATTTCGTCCAAAAAAAAAAGTTAATAACATAGAACTATTCTTCGTTAACTGTTCTACAATTTCTATTAGTAAATTTTTTCCATTAACCCTCTGTAAAATACGCAAATTGAGGTTAAATATTAAAAAAATATCCAGCTAAATTATATTTCAGCTATAGTAATTGGCATTCCTACATTTAATGGGTGGCGCTTCTTTAAAAATATGAAGAGTAATAGCAAAATTCTGAAGTTTGAATTGGGTATAGTGGGACTATTAAAAATCTCCAAATCCACTGAATAAAGAATCCATCGTTTGATTTCTTGATGCAATGTACATATTGTGTACATTGCATTGGGATGGGCCATCTTGAGGGAGAATACAAATGAATTTTGATGACATAATAAAGGTTTCTTGATTCCTGATATTTTTTGGCAATAGTAATATTTTATATTCAGCTTAGCTTAAATGAAATGAATAAAACTAAATAGTCACAAATGCCCACATACACGACGAGCTTTTTGGGAATAACAAAAACACAAATTGTTTTTTCCTTTCAGTTGATTTTCATCAGCTGACTCTTTTGACTTAAAGCAGCTGACTCTACGTGTTTATGAACTCAAAAAGAGTTAATTATTATTTGTGATTTTGATATATAAAAAATATATTAAATTGCGCGCCCTTTTTTTGAATTTTTGATATACATGTATTAACGATTGATTTGTATATTGATGGAATCTATAAATGTTTCGTATATCTAAATAATAACTCTGCCCAATATTAAAAAGTTGGCAACAAGGAAAATACAGAAGGCTAGCAGCTACCAGTTGTTTTTCCAATTTTTCCTTTCCCTTTTGTGAGTCGAGGTTGCGAATGAACAAAAAAGCTCGACGTGATATCAATTACGATCCTGCCTTTCAAAAAAATTTGAATAAACATACGTTCCTTTGAATGAAATTAACTTAGAGCTTATCTCATTGACTACAACTCGAGGCCCAAGATCTGATTCCGTCATCATCAACATTAAAGCTCAATGATTGAAAATAGATAAATGCCCCTTAAATAATAATTAATTAATTATAAGCTATAGTTTGGAATAAAGAGTATTTGTGAATCTCAAAGCCTCGATTTTTATTCAAGCTTAACTCTTTTGACTTGGAGTCAAAGTTTAAACTCTCAAATCTCAACTTAAAGGGACTCAAGTCTGACTTGAGTGCAATTTGTGAGTACAAGTCCACTGCAACTCCCTGCTCGACATCTTAACATCACTTTATATTGGAATGATTTAAAACAAGGACTTGCCAAAAGTTGTAAAAAAAACCACCCATATTACGTTTTATCTGTTGTAAGTATCATACGATAAAAAGGATTTGCTATTCATGGAATATGGAATGAAACGAATTTATTATAATTGTATGTGTACATAACTTACTCTTCATGACAATGGTACATTTGTATACCTACAATAATAATATGCCTATAGATCCTGAAAAATCATTTCAGGATGTATTAATAATAATAGGCATTTCTATGTTAATATCAAATGATAATGAAAATTATATCATCTGAATATAGGATTGATCATGACATGACACAATAAACTTTCAAAATGGCCAAGATCACGACGTGCTTCTTTTTTGTTTGTTCACTCGCAACCGCGATTTATAAAAGGGAAAGGAAAGATTTGTACCCTTCTGTATTTTCCTTATTGCCAACTTTTTAATATTAGACACAGTTATTATTTAGATATATGTACTATACATTTATACAAATCAATCGTTAATACTTATTTATTATTCAAAAATTCAAAAAAAAGGGCGCGCAATCATTGATTTTATATACTTTGTATAAATTAAAATCATGAAGAAGAAGAAGAATACCCCTTTTGAGTTGATAACACGTTGAGTCAGCTGCTTTAAAACAAGAGAGTCAACTGATGAAAAACAGCCAAAAAGCTTGTCGTAAAGCAAACAAAGTTTATTTCACAACTGGTAATTCGTAGACTTCTTACAGATGGGTCACCAAGACACGACGAGCTTTTTGGGATAAACAAAAACACACACAGTATTCTCCCTTCAGTTGGTTTTCATCATGAGACTCTTAAAAACTATTAAAAACTCTTAAACTATCCTTTATTTTCATCTCCGGTACAATAATGGAGAATTCTTTTGAACCTTGATAAAAAATAAAAAAAAGTCACTATAAATTATTTATTTTATCGAATGATACAGATAGACCAAAAGTCCATCGATCTCTAAATGAAATTGCTTGGCTTGAGGAACAATAGAAATGGTCTATGGTTTGAGATTTCAATGTGAAAAATAGATAGGGTTCATGCAAAACTAAGGCAGCATGGACTTAGTGCCTCAGCTGTTTTTATTCATTATGCATACTGAGAAATTGTAACTAATTTTGAAGGCTCAGGTTTAATATTCTATATTAACATGAACATGAGTAAATTTGGTTCAAGTTACCTTTAGTCCACTTGGTTGACTGTGATGATCGGTCAAACAAACGAACGAAGAGATAAAATGGGTAAAATGAAACCCATTATCGAATTATATTTAGCCCCTTCTTATAAATTGGCGCCCTGTGTGGCCTTATATATCAATAATGTACAGAGGAGTGGTCTTCTGTGAAAGAATATTGCACACTCCTGGCTTTTATTCAGTATTTGTTTGTTCTATCAAATTGGGTCTTTCAAAGAGTAAAAAAAACAACAACAAATTATAGTATCAGAATCATCTCGACTTTAACATTTTGTCGTTGATTTAATAAACTTTTCAATATCCTTTGATGATAAATATTTTGATAGCTTATATTTTTTAATATTGAATCTTTACTCAATAAATATAATTTTGATCTTTTAAAAAAAAAAAATATTAGTTTTGGATCAAGATTAAATACACATATATTAAAAACATATATTCTAAAATTTTCAAGAGAAAGGTTTGTGTGTGTTGGATCATAGACAGGAGTGTAAATAATATGCAAAATGCCGCGTGCGAGATTTTGTGCAGTTGGCTCTTCGAACAGTACTTTTTGTTTTCCAGAGCTGTTGACATTTTTCCTATATTACTACTGAGGGGAGAACATCTTTCTGATAGCCAAGATCTCGCATGAAGGAATACATGCGTAGGAATGTAAATCATATGCAATTCGGGCGTGTTATAAAAAAAGAAAGAGAAAATCAACCTGGCAACCCTGACAATTCAATGAATGTCAAGGGGGGAAGCAGCTTGAGCTGTCATGACGTTTTACTGAGCTACAAGCTGCTATTTTCCTTTATATATGTATACAAATGAAAACATCAAACCACAAACATTACAATACGTTACTCCAGATTCATTATTATGTATATTCACAAATATCATTAACTCCATTCTCCTCAATGAATGATATCCATTTTTTAATTTTTCCTTTGTTCCTCACCATGATATAATCTTTGCAGACTGTTCTTTTCTTGTAAAACATTATGTTGAGGTAATGTTGATGTTACCTTCTTAAGGGGAAAAAAATAATGATAACAGCTTCGGAAAACAAAAATACCTGTTTGAAGAGCCAACTCCACTTTGTTATCACACGCCCGAATTGTATATGATTTACATTGCTATACATGCGTTAAGGTTAATAAAGCAAATAAAATGTCCAACAAAAAGGGCTCAAGTCCTCGTATAATTATAACTATTAGTTAAAAATATATAATTTCCTAACATTAATTTCAGTTAATTTTCTTCCTCTCATCTATGGTATACATAATGTTATTGTTTATTATTGGTGTCTTCATTTGTATATCACGACGAGCTTTTTGGGATAAACAAAAATACACTGTATTCTCCTTTCAGCTGATTTTCATCATTTGACTCTTTTGATTTAAAGCAGCTGACTCTACGTGTTATGAGCTCAAAAAGGGTATTATTACTATTAATTATGATTTTGATGCATAAAAAATATATTAAATCAAGTATTGCGCGCCCTTTTTTTGAATTTTGAATATATTACAAGTTTGTGATTGGTAGAAATTATCAATCTATGGTATATCTAAATAATAAATTCTGCCAAATATTAACAAGTTGGCAACAAGGAAAATACAGAAGGGTAGCTACCAGTTGTTTTTCCAAATTTTTCCTTTCCTTTTTGTCAGTTGAGGTTGCGAGTGGACAAAAAAGCTCGACGTGATATATGAAGGAGAATAGCAGCTTGTAGCAAGCTGCTTCCCTCTCAACATTAATCAAATTGTCAGGGTTACCAGGTTGATTTTTTCTTTCTTTTTATTTTACACAATTGCATATTATTTACATTCCTAGTCATAGAGCAATGTGTACTTAGTATTGTAAATATGGGACGGGTACATTTGAGGGGGATTCCGCCCCCCCCTCCCAAATGATGCTTCAGAAATAGTTACATATAACTGATCTTTTTCTATTAAAACTGCAGAATTGTTATTATGGTATTCTAACAATTCAGACCACATCCTCAGGGCTCTCAAACTATATCAATCACCATGTTGAGAGTCGTTAGATTTAAAATCAGGATAATCAAACTAAGGCTCGCGGCTAGATCTGGTCTCTAATATCAAAATTCATCGAGCACCCCGTCGGCCCTTGAGTTCATTTATTAAAACATGATGCAGTGGCATTTGACTAAAATAAAATGACATATTCACAATTTTCAAAAATCCAATACATCTTACCTTGCATTTTGTTTGTACCTTTGATTCAAATGCACATTAGATGGGTGTGTCACGATACGTTACAATATTAAAGGCCAACATTTTTGTGTCTTGTTTTATTATTATGCATTTTTAAGATCACATAAGTTTAAACTCTACAAAATTGAGTTCTATGTTGTGAACACATCGGGATTTTGGTGAAAGTTGTATACGTAAACCTTTTAAACTTTCTTATACGTCTATATGTTTATTAATAAATAACTGTCGTAAAATAAGTCAAAAGTTACTCCAGGAGCTTATAGAACATGTAATATAATTTGAATTCTTGGACTATTTTCATCACAATAAATATTATATAATCTTAATTTAAAACACTTCACCCCGTTTTTGCTTGTACAATCTTCTTGTACAAGTTGCAATTTGTAAGCAGTGTACATAAGAAATTACTCCTTTATTGTCTTAAAACTTGATGAGGTGTATCATCAAAAATTTTGAGACAAAATATATACCTAAATAAAAGATAAAAAAATTGAGCTAAATATTGATCCGGCTGAGTCTGAAATTTTTTTTTTGGTAAGTCTTCATTTGGAAGATTAAGAATTGTATACAACACTAATATATTTTCGTCTTTATAGAAAAATAATGATCATCAATGTACGAACCATTGCTGATACTATTTTCATCAATAGTGATCAAAATGTACATCTTTATAGGACCGGGCTTTGCATATTTTGAAACCGGCGCTGATTTAAATCATTGAGTCAATCAACTTGATAAAGGTGACTTAACTCCTTTTAAGTTAAATATATAAAGAAGTACCAGGTTCCAGTCATTCCAGGGATTAGCTGAATGTTAGCTGTACACTCCGTGAATTTGCAACTTTGAAATATCTGAATATCATTTGCTTCAAATAAGAGATATGGAAGCCGCATACTATTCTCATTAGCAGTGATCAAAATGAAAAACAAAATCCAATGAAAAACTATAATTACACAAAATGATGATGAATAGACGATAGAACATGAGCTGAACCTTTTAAGAAGCTCTTAAAACATATTATACAATATAAGGAATATAAATATCAAATTATGAAGTGTTTGATTCATTCTCTTTCCGCATGTAATTCGTATTATTTGAATATATTGTAATTGCGGATATTTTAGAACTTATATGATTATGTTACAAACATTGGTGGTGGGGTGGGTTGTGGGGATAGTGAGAACCGCCACCATAAATTGTCCTCCAGCATCAATTTAATTATAAAAAATTGAATATAAACGTTATTAATTGATCATATATATTTATATATATGAGTTCGGTTCGTGTCGCCCGAGAGGACCGTTGTATACATATTATATTTGAGCTGCAGCAAGTAGCTATAGCTAGCTAGCTACCTAGCTAGGGCGAACATACAAAAATAATAAGAAACGTGATTCTTTTTTATTTTTTATTTACGCGGAATTTAATAATAAATAAATGGTGAAATGATGGTGAAGGAAAAGTATCAAAGGCCGAATGTCTACAATCAATTCCTTCCGTTCTACGAATCCGACTTACATGATGATGCTCTCAAGTTCCTTGAGGAGCTTCAAACTCGTTTGAACTTTTCAAATGGGCTTCCGTCCTCTGAGCTAACGAACAAATTCGCCGTGGATCTGCATAAAGTACGAGCCTCATTTTTTGTATTAAAGGGGATTTTTACCATTGAATTCATTTGCTTTTTATATATTTTCAGTACATCATTTTATACGGATTTCGCTTTACACGGAAGGAGCATGAGGAGTTCATTCGAATCCTCTACGGTCTTTTCCTCTCCAAATATGATCCCGTCACTCTGGAAAATGTCTCTAAAATCCTTGTGTATCTATTGAAAAAAAAGTATTTGTTAACCAAGGGTAGGAGCTCAACATTTTTTTATGGCGTGTGTCTCTACTATTTGACTCAATTTCCTATTATATGTATTTTTGTATCTCTCCTTACAGATAGAACCCTGGTTCTACCCTGGAAGCCCTTGTTTGAAATGTACTACTTCTGGGAGCATTCCAATGCCGCCTCTCGAAATTTAATTCCTTCTCAATCAGGATTCAAAAATTCTATTCTTACAGTCATTAAATATTCCAGATCATTTTTTAGTCAGGACTCCACGTCGGAAATGCTTAAGGAATGGCGCCCTTTAATGAATCCGAATGACTGTCCCATGACGACGGTCATGACATTTTTTAATCTCTTTTTGCCCACATCATCTGATGTGGGCCCTCCTGAAAAAACATACCTTTTATGGTTGGAAGAGTTTTTTGGCTTTTGGAATGCATATGGAAATTCTCCTGCCTGGGAAATTGAGTTTTTTGGGTTGCTCTCTCGCCTTGCTCATCATAATTTAGGAAGAATAGATTGGACTCCTTGGATCAAGGATATTTTTACCAAGATTATGAATGCTTTAAATTTACCGGTGACCTATGGAGGCTCAGGACTCCGATTTCAATTCGGTCTCTCTGATGTGAATGCTGCTAAATCCATATCTAGTATTTCGAGGTGGATAACTTCAACCATTGGTGGAGGAAGTCCTACCATGAGCTATTTAAAGCGCCTACTCTGTGCAATTGAATCCTATTATTATCCAGCAAATACTAATTCTGCATCCGAAGTTCTTCATAGTTTTATCAGTCTCCTCTGCTCCTATTTTGTGGATCGGATTCATATTGAGAAATATAATAAAAAATGGGAGTCCAAAACGCCTTTAGATAAAAGAGTAACGGATTCTGAGATTGATGAGTTTGTTCTCATGCTAATGCCAGTGGCGCGGCATATTCTTTTCTCTGATTTCGAAAACGAAAAGAAGCAAATCCTTAACAATCTAGCCACTCTTCGGCCAAATACTGTTTTGCCCATGATCATTAGTCGTTTTAGGCAGTCTGTAGAAACACTGACGGAGCCTCAACGCTTTCATGCATGCATCAATGCACTCACAGCGGTGACTCGACCCCTCGTTGAAAACTATCCTTTGGAGGTTACTCCTATACTAACATCCCTTCTTCCAGGGATTGATGTTAATGACATATGGAAATGTACTGATATTTTCATACTTATGTCAGATATTCTGGAAATGATTTGGGTCATAGACTTCTCAAATTCCTCTAAATCTATTCGTAGCAATGATTGTGAAAATATTGAAATGGATGGTGTGAGTCCAGGGTCTCTCAAACACTCTAAAAACTTATCTGAAATGTGTCTTCAGAGTAGTGTTTTCGAGGAGTTTGCCATCAACTTTGTTGATAAATGTCTCAGGCTTGTGGAAAATTCTTCCAGAGAGGAGACTAGAAGTGAGAATGATGTAATGGATGACAGCTATAACGATGAAGAAATGGTTGCAGATGCTGCTATTACGGATACTTTTCAGAAGATAATGTCTCGTTGTTCAAGCTCAATCTTTGATTCGGCTTTCAATAAATTAAAAAAGTATGTTATTTTGCTTATTAGTTTATTAAACGATATATGTATTTCTTATAGATATGTCCAAAATCGAATTCTGGAGCCTGCAGTTGCCGGTGGTATCCTGGCTGGAATGTGCAGAAGTGTTGTCTCTATCAAACCAGAAACAACTTTAAAATTCTTTATTCCACATCTTAAGGAACGCATTATATCTTTAGTTGAAGATCGATCCCGTGATCCACGAAGGCAGGATAAGGAACTTCAGTTCGTTCTACTTCTATTTTCTGAAGTCGTTGGATTTAAGGTCATGAGTCCTAATGTTGTTGGGCCTTCATATCTAGTTCCTCATATTGAGGATATATGCACTGTATTGGATAAAACGTTAATACTCCAACAAAAAGATAATTATGAAATTGCTGCCAATATTCTTGAAACTGTGATCGCTAGTTTTTGTCAAATAAGAATAATAAAGGGTGTGCCTGCTAATTTGGTAATATAAATGTGTTGGACTGTTTTAAGTTTGTTATTTAAAAAAATATATATTTATTTGTATATTCCAGCCAACTCCAATTCCTTATTCTGAGAAATACGAATGGGGCCTTCCTGGTGATTTAAATAATCTTAAGATTCAGTGGTATTTACCCGGTGAAAAAGAACTAGACATCGTTAAAAACTTGGTTAAACGCTATCTTACTCCTTGCATAAATAACTTAAGTCTATTTTCTAAAGGTTTGATACGTCATATTTCGTTTTTTTAATGAGGGTTTTTAACTTTATGTCATGGATATATAGGTGAGAAACCTATGGAGAAGGAGGAAGTGCTGAGGAATCTGAGACAAATGTGCAAAATAGTTCAAGGGTCCTCTGAGGTGACGGAGCCTTTCGTACAACCTGCCAAAAAATTAACAACCGTGCTTCCTAACATTATTCCATCGTTCAAAAAATTTCATGTATCTTTCGAGGGTCGTCCTATTCGACAAGTCGTGTATGAAATTTGTCATGCAGTTAAAGAGTATTTGTTCTCTATTTCATCTGATGACACTGTCTCTTTAGATACTATTGTGTCCATATTTGATGTCATTCTGTTCTCCTTTGGATTGAATGAAGATGATCTTGATGATCAATTTGAAGAGCATAGGACCTTGAAGGAGCATAAGAAAAATCACCTTGTACCCGCTAAAAAACATTTAGAGTCCGTGTTGCTGGATCGAATAGTTATTCAATTCAGAACTTTTATATGGCTTAAAAATATCATTGATACACAAAGGACTCCACCTCAAATAATCAATGATCTTTTTGAACTTGCAACCTACAGGTAGGTCTGCAATTTTATAAAAAACATTGAAAATGATTTTAATAATAACTTTCTTTGCAATTATATTAAGGTACTCTGAAGTACGGTCTTTTGCTCAAGAATTATTAAATAGACTCTTGTTTCGTCCAACGACTGAAAAAATTCACGATATGATTTTGGATCGTTTGATTGAATCCATCAAACCTGAGTCAAGTCATGAAAAATTGAAAGGTGCACTTCATATTATACTATCTCAACAATTCCATTTCATGTATTCTTGGAATTCCTGTTCCAAGATCATGCCTGCTCTCATTACTTCTCATCATTCTGACAAAAATTCAGTCATTGATCTCCTCAAGTATATCTCATTTAAGATCAATCGATCCTTCTCAGACTATTCTTTGTTTCATATTCCTACCGTTTTACCGGAGCCTAATAAGGAGGTTTATGCCCTCATGGGACTTCCTGAGGAACATTTCCCACGTTCATCCAAAGAAGAGGAGACAAATGAGGATTTTCTTAAATTAGAATTAGAAATGATCAATTTGATTCAAAACGGAAATCTTCATTGGAGAAGATATCAAATGGTCATTGGAATACTTTTGGGCTTTATAAATCACAAACACATTCCTCATGAGAAATCCATCAAAATATGGTTAGATGCTCTAATTCATGAAGATTTAACGATACGTCTCACTGCATTTCAAGCTTTAGAAGCAATTCTCAAAGTTGTCAAAGTTAAAAAGGCACGAGAAGGTATTCAAATAAGCAATGATGGTAATTATCTTAAGCCTGGCATTAGAGAAGACAACACTTGGATGCAATATAGACACTTTGAATCTGAGAAGGATTTAAAAGAATATTGGGACAAACCTTTTAGCGTCAAAACAAATGTTGGCTATTACTATTGGTCTGATAAGGAGACCAAGCTTAGAGTCGTGGATGAGAGTGTTCCTGAGATCGATAAAAATAATATAAGGGCCTCAATTTCTGAAAAGTTTCTGAGCGAGGAATACATTACAAAGTTAATTGATTTAAATTCGATTGAGCATAAAAAAGGGGAAGATTTTTTCTCTTGGGACAAGGCATTCTTTTTTACTTCTCTTTTTGAATCCTTTAATGATACATTTGTAGATATTATTTTTCGTAAGGTGAGTCCTATGGTTGAGAGCTCAGAGGAAAGTCATCAAAGGGTTGCAGCTGAAGTCGTGTGTGGTGTGGTGTGTGGCTCCAGGTTCTGGAGCTATGAGAAGACTAAATCACTCTGGGAAAAATATTTGATTCCCATGCTTGATAAATTACTGAGTAGTTATTTAACCAATGAAACCCTGAATGACTGGGAAGTATGTTTCTCTGCAATAACAAATAAGGTGGATCAGAACCGTATGACCTGGCTCTATGAATTTATTTTTGAGAAACATTTTGTTCCTGGGGTTAAGCGAGCATTGAACGAATCAGGAATACTTTGCCTTATGAATAAAGTTCTCAAACAGAATTGGAAAGCAATGGATTTGTATAATCGTGCCTACAATATCCTTATTAAAAATCTGGATCATCCCTATACCAAAATTCGCCATGACATAGCAAAAGTTCTGGCAACTCTCACAACAATGGATGCAGAGTATTCTGGAAATTGGAATTCTGGAAAAGGGTTCCCAACCCGCATCGGGTTTATAAACCACGTTCTTCCTCATTTGAACTTAAATTACAGAAACCCTGTCATCAATGGTGGAGCCAATCATAACACCGTGGATGAATCAAGCCGAGGGGCTGAAATGGATCCGGATGACCCTGTCGATGATGATAGTGAGCTTCAACGAAAGACCAAGAGTGATCATATCCTAGAAACGGTTTCTAACTGGTGTCAGTACTATTTTCAAATGACTTCCGTCTCGATTCGAAAAGAAATGTATGAGCTTCTTCCTTTTTTTTGTCAGTTTATTGGAGTGGAGACGGATCAGGAGCTGAGTCAGTCTTGTCTTAAGGCTCTCTGTTTCTTGAGCGTTTGCATAGTCCCTTCAGAAGTTGTACCTCATGTCTTAGATATGTCAAATCGCATCGTACAGTCTGACTCGTACAAAGCTAAGCTCTCTCTCTTGGAGTTTGTTCAAGTTTTTGTGTTTACCAATTTTCTGAGCATTTGCACTGATCCTGATATTGTTCTACGTGTAGAGAATTTCATTGTCAAACTCATGAGTGATAACAATTTACAAGTTCGCTCCAAAGCAGCAAAAATCCTTTGTGGACTTTTACATTCCAAATTTTTGGGGGAGGAAGCTTTTACAAGGCTACTTAAACTTTTTCGTTCCAAAATACGTCCTTGTATGTCTCGAGATAATCGTAAAAGTAAATTCTCAAAAAGAAAGTCTCTTACCCCCAATCTTTCGACCAAGGAGAAATTGGCCGAGTTTCACTCTGGAATTTTAGGTAAAATATGTTTAACGTTCTCCTCAAAGACCTCTTTCTTATAGTTTGTGTATTTTCTTTTCAGGTCTTTGCAGCTTTGTCGAAGCATATCCATATGAAGTCCCGGAATTTGTGCCCGATATCCTGATTGAGCTAGAAACCCATCTTCACGATCCAACCCCAGTACCTAAGACCATTAAGAAAACGCTACAAGAATTCAAAAGAACGCATCAAGATAATTGGGATGAACACAAGTTAAAATTCACTGATGACCAGTTGTTGATTATGACGGAACTCTTGGTGTCACCCAACTATTACGCTTAATGAATGCTCTAGTTTTCAAAAAAAAAAAAAAAAAAAAAAATTATAGCGTCGTTTTATCATTTACCTATAAAACAAATCAATTATCACATTGCTAAAGTCGTAGGTTAGTTATTTCGTTCTAACACTTACTATCAGTTCAATATGATTTTTTTATCAATTTTTTTAAATATAAAATTGAAATGTTTAATAAATGAAATAAATTGTTTATTGTGCAATTTCTTTGAAGTGTCTCTTATTCATATTATTCTTATGTATGTTTGCTTCAGAATATTTCGAAGTCAATCTTGGTCCAAACCGGGGTTGTTTATCTGTTTTTAAATATAACACAGGTCAACGAATTTGAAACCTCAAAAATCCTAAGGAGCTTAAGTATAATTAAGGTTATTCATTTTTGCACGTTGGTTTACAATCTGAAAAAATAATCGAGAAATCTCGTTAAAAAGCTGTGGGTCTCAGCTCTTTAATTCATTCCTTATTCGTCCATTCCATGTAATATTCAAGGAGTTATTTAAATACAAGGGATTTGGCCAACTTTTGGGCCTACTTCCGTCCCCTATGCCCCCAGGAGTCCCATTAGGTCAAAAGAAAGACTGTAATTGGAATTGCATTAAATATACTAGTGAATCATCATTTTTTAATTCACAAAATGAGTATCCTTCTAGGCTTAGAAAATGGGCCAAATTAGCTCAAAAGGAGGGCCTGATTTCTCACAAAAAAAAAAAAAAATTACAGATTTGAAACCAGCGTGCAAGACTAAATAACCTTGATTATACTTATACTCCTTAGGTTTTTTAACTGTTGATAAGTGTAATTATATGCATAGACCAGGGGTGTCAAACATAAGGCCCGTGGGCCGGAACCGGCCCGCAAGCAGGTTCAATCAGACTCGCAGGATAATTCGAAAGTGGAAAAAATACATAAACGACATGGACTAAATTTTTTAATTAAATGTAATTCATGAATTATCCGTTAGGAGCTCATGTGAGTCTTAATAAGTCTCATGTAATCTCATGTATTAACTTTCAATACCAGTTACTTAAAGTTTGTGCAATTTTGTAAAATGTTTTGCAAAAGTGTTGTTCAATAAATTTTTAGTTAAATTTAACAATGTCCTTGTTCTTCTTTAAATCAAAACAAAGGGAAGACATCATGATATTTTGGTTATTTATGTCCAAGTATGCTATAATTGTAATGGTCGGGCAATGATGTCCAAAAAATCTCTGAACCTCTTTTGAGATCTCATTTTTCAAAATAAATTTTGGTGTTAGCTAACAAAGGACATCTTTCTATAGTTTTGGGTCTACATGTTGGCCTATGAGGGGTAAAAATTGGATTTTACAATTTTTCTTTAAAAAAAAAAACTACCCTAAAAATTTGAGTACAATTTTTTTAATTTTATTGTTATTTGTTCAAATTGGGTTCATCTACAGCCTAATGTATATCCATATTTTGTGATACTATTATTTGACAATTAACTCTTCGAGTTACATGTATTAAAAGAAAAAAATTTGATGCTGCTTTTTAAATTAAGAATATTTATAGTTTTTGTGATGAGGATAGTTCAATCAACAATAGCATATAATTCCATAAGATGTTTAATAAGTTTTATAGAGGAGTTTATATAATATTGACTTTCCTCGGGACAATTTTTCTATGATTAAGAGGAGTTGTTAAAATCAAATTCAACTTGAGCCCTAATTTTATAATGCAAAAAGATATTTCCAAGCACTCAAGAAAAAAATAAAAGTAATAATTTGCGTAGTTTCATCTGAGACTAGAGATAATCTGACACAGCTGAGAATTCCAATTCTTAATATTTTATCAATAGCTGTCAGCTATGGTAAGTATAATGCAAAGAATATTCAAGAAAAGATCACATTTAAGCTCACTGATGGAGTAAGGCACAATTTTGAAATTGACTAAATGGTAGATTATAAAGCATAGTTAGGAACAGATCACCCTCAAGCCCTACCCATCCAGTGACAACCTTTTTATAGTAGTTGAGGAAGTTCCTGACGACTGTCACGAATCAACATAATTGCATTCATTGTGTCACAAATACTTTTAGACCTTATTTAGAGTTCCCAATTTTTAATTTATGTATATGGTACCCAAGAAGAATTTAGCTTTAGGATTTCGACAAGAACTGTTTCATAGTTTTGTTTACCTTCCCTTTGTGCTGTGATTCTTTTTTCTTTGGTCCTTTCCATCAAAATATAAACATGTCACTGACAGTCTGGCCTGCATAGTGAGATCATTTGAGGAAGTTGATTTTTTTTATTGAAATCCATCTGGGTGCATTGATATGTATTCACTTAATTGAGCCTTTTCAATGAATGAGGACATCCACCAATTTGGGACACAATAAATTGATCATTAGAATGTAGGTACTCTATAATGATATGAAGACAACTAAGACCAGCCTTTTAATTTACAACTATGGAGTCATTTCAATCTAGTAACTATCGAAACGAAATTCTTTCAGCTGTTAGTAGTATATGTAAATGAACGTTCAGATATAACTGGGAAAGTCATACAAAACCCACCTAATACTACTAAATAGGAGAGAAATGACCTTAAATATGACCTTAAGAAATTACTCCTCATTTTGAAGAATTATAAAGCTATTGCTTGTATTAAAAAATGTCATTATTGGTCTCAACACCAATTTTAATAAAGAACTTGTTAACTAATATTGGGTTGTTTTTATTTCTAAAATAAAAAAATAAATTGGTACTTTTTATTCATTTTTTTATTTTGTTCGAGATTTATTTTATGTTGACGCACCATCACCGGCGTTGTAATGGATTTGTAAGTGGGGAATCAAGGATTGCACGCCCTTTTTTTGAATTTGGGAATATATTACATGTAGTAACGATTGGTTTGTATATTGGTAAAGTTTATAAATATATAGTATGTCTAAATAATAAATTCTGCCAAATATTAAAAAGTTGGCAACAAGGAAAATACAGAAGGGTAGCAGCTACCATTTGATTTGTAACAAAAAAATATATATAATGTTTTAAAGGAGTCAAGATGACCTTATTTGAGACTTTCAGGAATCAATCTCCAAGAGAAAATAATTGTTTTTGAAGGATTATGAAGGAGTCGAGATAAAGACGGATCTGGATAATCACATCACTGTGATGTATATCAACATTTATCAATTCTGGTAAGAGGTGATGTGTTCACGACATGAGCGTAGTTGGCGGGGGTTACTACATTTATGTATAGGAATGTAAAAAATATGCAAATGGGGTGTGTAAAATAAAAAGAAAGAAAAAATACACATGGTAACTCTGACAATTTGATGAATGTTGAGAGGGATGCAACTTGAGCTGTCATAACGTTTTACTGAGCTACAAGCTGTATACAAATGAAGACATCAATAATAAATAATAACATTATGTATACCATAGATGAGAGGTAGAAAATGAACTGAAATTAATGTCAGGAAATTATATACTTTTAACTAATAATAATTATACGAGGACTTGAGCCCTTTTTGTTGGACATTTTATTTGCTTTATTAACCTTAATGCAACTATTGCTTCATGCGAGATCTTGGCTATCAGGTAGATGTTCTCCCCTCAGTAATAAAGGAAAAATGATAACAGCTTTGGAAAACAAAAAGACCTGTTGTTCGAAGAGCCAACTCCACAAAATCTCGCACTCGGCATTTTGCATATTATTTACATTCCTATATTATGTATTTATGCCCTTGAATGGCCCTCCCTCCGTAGGTTTAAAAATTATATCTCTACCCCTGGTTTACTTATATGAGGATGAGTAAATTGTGAGATTTGTGCATCCTTTCGCACACTGGCAGATTATTTTGTATGCTCCAGAAAAATATTTTATTTTGTTATTTTATTTTAATTTGTAAATTTTGTTTACTTTAGTACATCAAAAATGTTTTACTGCATAGAGCAAGCCTTTCCGGCCAAAAAGTCAAGGATGGATCGGTGTCTTAGATCAATCCATTTGCAAACGAGTTTTTATTTTACACATTGTCAACTTTTAATATTCTTGGATCTGTGATATTTTATTGCTGTTTTTTTGTTTCTATGAACAACACAGGATACCATTACGGTGAACATGACCTTTTCTAATTTGTGCCCGGAATAATAATGATGCCATAGAGATCCTGATCTAATTTTACAAATAGATAATTTGATGGGTAAAATAAAAATAAAAGAAACGTAGAAATATTTTATGCGCGTTATACACGGTACATTTCCTTCCTCTCAGTAATTTTATTGCCATTTTTAACGATGAGATATTTACTTTTAAGGACAATCTATAAAACGTTTTCTGTAGGCATTATTCTTTTACACTTTAGTGTATAACATAATAATTTGAACTTGTTTTTTGATTTCTTATAAAAACATGCTTCTTTCACTACATTTTTCAATTTTCCCTCGGAAGAAGTCACAAAATATACTCTCAGTTTTTTTAATTTTCAACATTTTTCGATAAAATTTTAAAACACTCAATAGCTAATATCTGTTTATCATATTATATTAAGTCCCTATTTGATACCATAATTATTCATCCTTGAACTTTTTCTTAACGTTGACAAAAAAACAACAACAACATTGAATCAAAATAAAATCATAATTTTCTTCAAAAACTGTACATTAAAAAAATTTGCCCATCTTGGAACGCAAAATCTAGACTATAGTGAGTATGAAAATGGTTTTCCAAAAGTTACAGAAAGCTATACTATAATAAAGTATGAGTATATTAAAGTCCAAACAAAAACATTTGTAGATAATATTCTGTTTATATCGTTGTGAGTTTGTTGAATATGTCAAATTTTGTGGTAACTAAGCAGCATTTGCTAGTTGTAGGTTCCATGTTTCTGCTCTAATTGAAAGAAAAGTACAGCTTAAGTGGATCAAATGCTTGTAGAAGTTTATGTTGACAGTTTTCCAACTGATACATTATATAGAGAATGGTTTTCACGCTTCAAAAATGGTGATTTGAGCGTTGAAGACAAGACTCGCTCTGTACATCCAAAAAAGTTTAAAGACAAACAATTGAAGACATTACTCAATAAAAGCCCAAGATCAACGCAAGAGAAGCTTGCAAAATCATTGAAACTTACGCAAGAAGTTCTTTATTTGTACGATTAAAATCCGTAACAATAACAAGGCCAAAAACCACAAAAACGAACCGAACTAATTTGTAGTTCCAATAAATATTTCTCTATTTTTTGCTATTACGAGAAGTTTTCTTAATACAAAATCATACCAGTACATGAATGCAATAAAAAGTCATCCTTCTTGAAATTTATTTATTTCACTCCCTCTCTCTTTTGATAATATAATATAAACATTAAATGATGTTCCTCCTACTTTCTACATTGGTCCATATATTGTTATACAGATAAAGGATTATTATTATTATTCTTGTTATATGACCATCAAACAATATTCTCGAACAACAGTTCATAAATTATTCAAGGAGGCCACTTTCATCCTTGAAATCTGTACTCTATGTTATGTTTGTATATGCATACTAATATACACAATGAATGTTTTTATTTATTTATTTCATTATTTTAAGCCTTTCTTATTTAAAACTCAAGTGTCATTTTGATGATACTCTATGGAAAATAATATATAAATTAAAATTGTCAAATGATGACACTTCTTCAATATATGTATATATATATATATTTAAATAATACATAATTAAAATTTAAAAGCTTCATACGATATGAGAGTTATTCATGAGACAACAATTTGAGTTGCAAGTCTTTTTACTTGGAGTACAGGTTGAGTCTGAAATTGCTAATGAATGAGACTAAAGTACGGTTCGACTATTAATTATAGTTAACTTTTTCTGGAGCCAGAGCCAGCACAACAGAAAAGAGGTCGATAATAATAATAATAATTTATGAGGGCGTCATGAAATTGAATTAGTATATTGAATATTGAATAATTAATTAATAATAACTATTATTGATTCTCCGTAGAGAGATGTACATACAAAAAATCCTTTCTCATAGAGTGTTAAAATCTTTTTTAAAGTTATTAGTTATGGGCTACGGACAATCTCTATTCAGCATTATATTTTGATTAATTCAAAAAAATCGACCATTAACTCTCATAGAGGACACGTTTCATAAATATATAATAATAAGTTTTCTCATTACAAATGATGTAAAATAGCGTCCAAATTTTAGCCTTTGCTATAAAAAAATCTCAAAATACTTATACTATGGGCAGTAGTGTATTTAAAAGTTAAATTGGTAAAAGCACGTCGAGCTTTTTTGTTCACTCACAACCTCGATTCACAAAAGGGAAAGGAAAAATTTGGATAAAAAACAACATCTGGTAGCTGCTACCCTTCTGTATTTTCCCTGTTGCCAACTTTTTAATATGAGGCAGAGTTATTATATAGATAAACTATATATTGATAAATCCTATCAATATACAAATCAATATTTAATACTTGTTTATTATTCAATAATTCAAAAAAAGGGCGCGCAATCCTTCATTTAATATACTTTTTATATATCAAAATCATAATTAATGATACAAATACCCTTTTTGAGTTCATAACACGTAGAGTCAGCTGCTTTAAATCAAAAGAGTCAATTGATGAAAATCAGCTGAATACATAGATTTTTTGTTTATCCAAAAAAGCTCATCGTGTCAGCGTGTAGTAGAGGTAAGATGGAAAAATAATACCAGCATTGGAAAACAAAAAGTACTGTTCAGAGTGCCAAGCCCAAAAAATATCGCTCGCGAAAAGTGCATGAAATTTACATTCCTAGTAATTACTGGTTTCCCCGGCAAAACAATGTATTTTGACTTAAAATAAATAAAAAGGTTGATGTTTTGCTGGACATTTCATCAACTTTTCTCTTAATGTTGAGCTGTTGTCAACAGCTCAAACTTTCTTTTTTTTCAAACCGAGAAAAAATAGAAAAAGTTTGTACATAAGAACGATATCGTATAATTTCATATCCTAAAATTTACCCATTGATTCTCTTTAAAGTGACGTCAAAAGTTCTTGAATTGAGTTCAAAATCTATTTCTATTAGGGTGAACCACCGAATAGATTCGAAAACTTTTTTCTTTTTTTTTTGCAATACTACTCAGTAACATAATATCTGCTACTTTTATTTGAATTATTGAATAATAAACAAGTATTATATTAAGATTGATTCGTATATTGATAGGATTTATCAATGTATAGTATATCTAGATAATAAACTCTGCCCAATATTAAAAAGGGATAGCTAGGAATGAAAATCATATGCAATTCGGGCGTGTGATAAAAAAGTGGAGTTGGCTCTTCAAACAGGTCTTTTTGTTTTCCAAAGCTGTTATCATTATTTTTTTTCCCTTAAGAAGGTAACATCAACTTTACCTCAACATAATGTTTTACAAGAAAAGAACAGTCTTCAAAGATTATATCATGGTGAGGAAGAAAGGAAAAATTAAAAAATGGATATCATTCATTGAGGAGAATGGAGTTAATGATATTTGTGAATATAATAATGAATCTGGAGTAACGTATTGTTATGTTCATGGTATGATGTTTTCATTTGTATATGTATATAAAGGAAAATAGCAGCTATTAGCTCAGTAAAACGTCATGACAGCTCAAGCTGCTTCCCTTCTCGACATTCATTAAATTGTCAGGGTTGCCAGGTTGATTTTCTCTTTCTTTTTTTATCAAACGCCCGAATTGCATATGATTTACATTGCTAGAGATAGCACAAGGGAAACACAGAAGGGTAGCAGCTACCACTTGTTGTTTTTCCAAATTTTTATTTTCCCTTTTGTGAGTTGAGGATGTGAGTGAACAAAAAAGCTCGTCGTGTGAGTAGAAAAGAAGGAAAAGGAGTTAAATACAAGTTAAAGGGCTCAAGTCCAATTCCTTGTTATAAATAATAATTATTAGTTTACGACTTATTAGCTAAAAATATATAATTTTCTGACATTAACAATTTGAGTTAATTTTCTGCCTCTCATCTATGATGGTACATATAAAGTTATGCTTTATTATTGATGACTTCATTTTAAATATATATAAAGGAGATTAGCAGCTTGTAGCTCAGTAAAACGTCATGACAGCTCAAATTGTTTTCCTCTCAACATTCATTAACCTGTCAGAGTTACCAGGTGTATTTTCTCTTCCTTTTTTTTTTTTTTTTTACAGGCCGAAAGTGCATATTTTTTACATTCCGACTAATTACACAGATTAAGCTAATAAAACTCTCAAAATGAAAAAAAAAAAAAAAAAAAAAAAATATAATTGCACATACAAATTCAAATTTGATATTTTTGAAGCAATAATAATTATCAGTTTTTATTTTTTTGCTCTAAAAGTGCATTGACTACACACTTGAATTGACAAAAAATCGATCAATTACGTCAGCAATGATGACCTACTATGTATATATACACTAATGATGACTCATAATAGACTATAACTCATAGTCACTTATAAGTCATAAATTATGACTTATGACAACTTGAATATTATGACTCATAATTAATTATAATTAGACATGGGAAAAATGTTGAGATATTGTTGAGTTTAAGGAAGGAAATAAAAATAACAGTTGGTATCACTACGTTAATAATCAACTTTAACTCAAATCAAAAGTTAACTCGATCTTCCCTGTATCGTTGAAGGGACAATTTGCTACAATTATAAGTAATTCAATTTCTGATAATAATTAAGAACTCATGCTAAAGAAAATGTGCCTCTTGTCCTGGATTTCTGACCATTCAAATTCACTTCAACAGTCCCAACAGTTATTTAATATTGTCAAATAACAATCAGCAGATAAAGTGCAGAGGTACCAGATAGTAATTGCAAGCATACTCACTCGCCTCAACAAAATGCCCATTCCAACTCCTAAATAGACATAAATAGACAAAATGTTGAAATAAACTTGAGTTTAAGGAAGAAAAGAAGAATATCAATTGGTACGTCTGCCTTGAGGATTAATTTGAATTTTGTCTTCTCAGTATCGAGGTATCGATATTGTGTACTATTTAATATTAGTATCTATTTAATATTTAGTATCTAATTTAATTTTAGTATATATTGTGTACTATTTAATATTGCCAAGTAACAATCAGTAGATAAAATGCAGAGGCAACAGATTGTAACAGATCTAAACAAAATGCCCATTCTACGCATAAATAATAATAGTCAAATATTTTTGATTTTTAAAGTTTTAAGTCTGAATCTTAATGGAAAGAAACAAAAAACCATGTACATATTGGACCAATAGGACAATGAAATCCTGCAGATGATTCAAAAGTTGCAAGATGTTTTGTTAAACAAAAAGCAATCATGGCTTTGTGCCTTTTCCATTAAATTTACATACATAGTTTCTGGAGTTGAGCTTTACTTAAACTATATATAAAGGGTTCTTACTGAGCTAGATCGGAAGTATGTATAATTAGGAATGTAAATAATATGCAAATCGGGCTTGTAAGAATCAGAGAAAGAGAAAATCAATCTGGTAACTCTGACAATTTGATGAATGTTGAGAGGAAAGCAGCTTGAGCTGTCATGGCGTTTTACTGAGCTACAAGCTGCTATTCTCCATTATATATATTTAAAATGAAGACATCAATAATAAATAATAACATTATTATTAACTGAAATTAATGTTAGGAAATTATATATTTTTAACTAAGAATAATTATACGAGAACTTGAGCCCTTTTTGTTGGACATTTTATTTGTTTTATTAACCTTAATGCATGTAGTCCTTCATGTGAGATCTTTACTATCAAGTAGATGTTCTCCCCTCAGTAGTAATAAAGGAAAAATGATAACAGCTTTGCAAAACAAAAAGTACTGTTCGAAGAACACTAACTCCACAAAGTCTTTTGCATATTATTTACATTCCTAAGTATATGTACGTTCATTTATCTTTAGGAGTCAAGTGGACGTGAGAATAATTTAAACTCACATAGGTAGGTCTGAAGATACATGATGAAGCTTTGCTGGAACGCAAGGCCTCTCCTTGAGATGTATTGTAAACCCTCCTAAATTGGAAAATTGTACTGCTGTATGAATGAAGCCTTTATGCATTTTCAAAGTCCATTCGACGTCATTGTATTTTATATAAAAAAATAACTAATGTCAACAGAAAGGAAGGGCACATAAAAGCCTATTTATGTTGTACATTTCTGATCAATTATTTATAATATTTGAGTGTCCATTTTACAAAAATACAGCTCTATAATTTTAATTTTAACAACTTTTCACAAATGTTGAGTTGCTGTCGACTTATTGCAACTCAAACTTTTTTCTTTTGCTTTTGAAGTCGACAAAAAAATAAAACAATTTGACATATAAATGAACGCTTTAATCAAAAACGTAAACATTGCCTATAATTTAATAAAATATTTATACATGACTCATTCTAAAATTGACTTTAAATCTTTAAGATCCTATATGGAGTCACACCCGCCATCAATCTAATAACTAAAATTTTAGGACAGACTTGGACATTGTACGGTCATTTGGTTGGCTCTAACCGGCCCGGCTAAAGGTAAATTGCAAATTACAAAATAAACATGTTTTCTCATTTCATCTCTTGCATGAACTAAAACTGGAATACTTTTATTTTGAAATTGTTTTTATTTAAATACGTAATCACGACGAGCTTTTCGGGATAAACAAAAACACACTGTATTCTTCCTTCATCTGATTTTCATCATTTGATTATTTTGATTTAAAGCAGCTGACTCTACGTGTTATGAGCTCAAAAAGGGTATTATTATTAATTATGATTCTGATGCATAAAAAATATATTAAATCAAGGATTGCGCGCCCTTTTTGAATTTTGAATATATTACAAGTTTGTGATTGGTAGAAATTATAAGTGTATAGTATATCTAAATAATAAATTCTGCCAAATATTAACAAGTTGGCAACAAGGAAAATACAGAAGGGTAGTAGCTACCAGTTGTTTTTCAAAAAATTTCCTTTCCCTTTTGTCAGTCGAGGTTGCAAGTGGACAAAAAAGATCAACGTGTATATTATTGAACATTTTCAGTCACATTCATTGCAAAATATATTATTTCAGATACTGTTGACAATATTTTTTTTTAGCAATTTAAGGTCATTACAATATTGTCTTTGTGCTCCAAACATGAAGCAAGACAAGTCATATTCAAAGTCATTGAGCATCACTGAACTGTGATCTTGAGAAAAGGGCTTTTTCTAAAGATAGCGTTCCAGTACACTGCTAGTTGGTGCCTATATTTGTAGGTTAAATACCCAATTTGGTGTTTTTATGTTCTTTTTTCTTTCAGTTCAGTGGCTGAAATCTAGTCTCTGCTGGGCTTTAACAAGTGCATCAAAGTCCGGTTCAATGTTTGAGCTGGTGTTTGAGATGCGAAAAAAAATAATATACTAGAGACATCTGGTGCATATATGTAACATTCCAATAATATCATATAGCTAGTATCTTGATTTATGTGAACTGCGTCATTCAAGTCGAGCTTTTTTCGAAAAACAACTGGTAGCTGCTACCCTTCTGTATTTTCCCTGTTGCCAACTTTTTAATATGTGGCAGAATTTATTATTTAGATACACTATACATTTGTAAATTCTATCATTATACAAACCAATCGATAATACTTGTATAATATTCGAAAATTCAAAAAAAGGGTGCGCAATTTAATATATCTTTTATATATCAAAATCATAAATAATAATAATACCCTTTTTGAGTTCAGATCACGTAGTGTCAGCTGCTTTAAATCAAAAGAGTCAACACGTCGAGCTTTTTTGTTCACTCGTAACCTCGACTGACAAAAGGGAAATGAAAAATTTGGAAAAACATATGGTAGCTACCCTTCTGTATTTTCCTTGTTGCCAACTTGTTAATATTTGGCAGAATTTATTATTTAGATATACTATACATTGATAAATTCTCATAACATGTAGAGTCAGCTGCTTTAAATCAAAAGAGTCAAATGATGAAAATCAGCTCAAGGAAGGATACAGTGTTTTTTTGTTTATCCCAAAAAGTTCGTTGTGATAAGTTATAAATAGTAAAAAATAAAAGTTAGCCATTAGCTTGGAAAATTTGATTGAATAAAGGATATGTAGTGTGTGGCAATCTCATTTTTCATTGCTTATTTAGAACATAGTCATCTCAAAAATACCCGCTTGTCAAAACAATAATGCTATTTACTGATTTTTATGAAGAAATACAATAAATATTTTGCAGAATTGAGTTAAGCCCTTTGTCTGGCCCTAAACATTATTTTATGTTTATTTTCTCAAGTGGCCCCATGAAAAAAATAATTGTTCACCCCTGTTCTAGGATGTAGTTTTTTCGAATACTTGACAGACGATTCACCTTCTTTGCTATGGTGGTCATGAGAAAAATTATGCAGTGGTCATTTTTTGGGATTTGTGCATATTTTTTACTTGGATCTCAAAAGATATTTTGACTAAGAAATAAAAAAATCGATTGATAAATCGGTTTTTTAACCCCTTAGTAAATTGATCTTGATCGAACCCTGGTAAATATTAAAAACTGTGTCATGACCTGAAAGGAAATATTCTCGACAGAGAATGGAACAGTCATAGTGAAAGATTGTCAATTCAATTAAGTAGGGTGCAGGCGAATTTTCACGCTTGTCTTTAATATTAAAAGTCTAGACCATGGATAGGCGACCTTTGTTCACTTGCGGGCCAAATTATATATTTGCAAAATATGTATGCATACATAGTTATACTTATTTTATATCATACATATAAACAATTATAATTAAACAACCAATTTTATCATTTATGATTTTTTTATATTGATGGATAACTTTTATTAGAAAGATTCGGGATTTTTTTATATGATAATTTGATAGCTTTCAAAGGTTTCTGTGGGCGGTAGGTTGCCCTTGCATGGTCTAGACTATGATAAGTGTTTTATAATTGAAAAATATAAGTTGATTTTACTCCATTTTTTGTTCCGCGGGTCACCATCTACATAAGTATACAAGGGTCACAACAAAAAAGACCCATAATAATAATTAATTAAAACAAAAAGGCCATCACTTTAAAAAACGTTACCTTCATCTCAATAATTGTATAAATACATTAGTCAAGGATAATGAATGAATTAATTGGTATCAATTAAAAAAGGAAAAGAAAAAAAACCACATCGTGGTTTAGTTAGTTTTTAGTCGGATCTTTTTAAACATGGTTCTATATTCTTAGATATATTTATATGTTTATAAATATTAAATTTTTATCAATTTTATAAGCTTTTCATCAATGTTGAGACATAACAAAAATCGTTCATAAATTATTATTATTATCGTAGTGTGTGTGTGTGTGTGTGTGTGTAGTAGCAACGTTCACATTGGATCACCGAACTGTGACCCACTATTAGCTCATTTCCTTCAACCCATGATATTTATAACTATAAAAACCAATCAAATATAGAACAGAGTCCGTCCTCCTCTCCTCAAGCAGTTCGAATCCATGCACCCAAAAACAGATCCATGCTAATGTATGGACGACCATGATGGCGGCATACAAGTTAATATATATATATATGTATATATAGTTCTATAGAATTAAATGAAAAAGGTAAAACAAATCAATGAAGAAACAAACTCTCAAGGATAGAGTCGCAAAAACAAAGAAATCAATCAAACATAAACACAACACACAGAATATTGTATCGAATAATAATAATAATAATTAAAAATAATAGAGAATCTATCAACAAAGTTGTTTCATAATATGTTTTTTATTACTATTTTTTTTTTCTTAAGAAATAAAAATCTCAGAATATTATAGTAGTCTTTTACAAGAGCAAATACTTTTGAGAAAATTAATTAATCAACAAATTACTGAGAAATACATAAGTCTTTAATAAGAGTCACCACAAAAAAAAAAAAAAAATGAAAGAAAGGACACAACTGTAAGTGTTTTTGTACGCCGAACTAGATAAACAACAATGGCACCACCACCACCACTTGGAGAGGGGAGGGAGGGAGAGATGATGAGTGGAAGTAAATGTAATCACACCATCATTCCACGTTAGATGTCAAATTTCTCCTTTTTGAAACATATTCTCTTTGAAGCAGTCCCTTTTTTCGTAACAGAGTCCGCCGAAGAGACCTTACCCCCTCCTCCCCCTTCCTTTGAAGTCTTTCTAACTGAAGTATTTGTAGTGTTAGTTGATGGAGGAGGAGGAGGAGTCGGGTTTGTTGAGGAAGTTAAATGTTGAGCATCTTCGGGATTTTTTTTACTGACCGGCATCATGGATTGTTGTAGCTCAGTCGATTTTTTCATCATCATTGAGGAGGGTGAAAAATTGGGAGGTATAACTGTTAGCTCAGGAGGTTCAACTGGGGACATGAGTTTTGACCTCTTAATTCGCAGAGGAGCCACCTTGTCATGCGCTTTAACTAACTTGACCACGGGTTGCAAACTCTGGTCATTAAGAGGTAAAGACGAGTCAAACTTAATTGAATCATCTTTTATAAAGGTTTTCCCCTCGTCCTCGACGACGACCATGGGACCTTCATCCACATAGTTAGGCACACAGCTCTTGGGTCCCAATTTGCGTTTTCGGGATCTTTTCTTGACTTCAGGGTTCTCGAAGAAAGGGTTTTCAGCAAGTAATGGTGCTGGAGGAGCAGCGCTACTCTCACTGAGAGGAGTATCTGACTCCTTCGAGGATTGGACAGGAGGAACAGGAGGAGGAGCAGTTGTGGTGGATGTAGTAGTTGTAGTCGTGGTAGTAGAGAGTGGGGTACAGTTCTCACTACTACCAACTTGAATATCACCTATATTAGAGTCCATAATAATTGGATTTTCATCACTGTGTTCTAGAGAAGGAAAATCACTATTATTTATAAGGAGGGGAGGAGGACAATTCTGAGTTTCCTCATTATCATCCTCTTTTAAAAGTCTTTCCATAACGGAAACTGAAAGCTGAACGAATTCCTTCAATTCGTCAATACTTTGGGAACGAGGTTCTGACGATTTGTGACTAAGTTCATTAATTCCTTTAAGGTGTTGAACTATATCCTCACAGAGTGTATCCAAAGCATCAAATGATTTGTCTCTGTCAGTATCACACAAAGGAGAGGTGAGTCCCTCAAGCAATGATCTAACACGATCAACGTTGGGAACAACGGAGTTGAGATGCTCGTTGAGCTGAGCTTGCAACTCTATTGAGCGATCACATTTTGAAATTATATCAGTTTCGAGATCCTGAACTTTTTTAAAGTAAGCTATCAATTTATTAACAGATTCAACACGTTGTCGTGACTCTTTCTCCAAAGAATCCGACCGACTTCCATTCCCACCACCCATAAGTTGAGGACAGATAGCAGCTTCAACAGCGGTTTTGACAGCCGTGCTAAAAGAGTCTTTACTGCTGCTCGTTTCTCCGCTATTATTAGTCCCTCTGAATGAAGTCATTAGGTCACCTAGCAAATCCAAACACTGAATTTGCTTGTCTTCCAAGGAGTTCAACAGAGACGTACAAAGAGAGTCATTGTTTTGAGGAACAATGAGTTCCTCTCCACAACCAAGTTTCTGGATGGGTTGTAACAAAGTGTTACATAGAGCCTCCAGCTGATCCTCAACGACGATCCCCTTTGCCTGCTCTTGAAATATTTGTTTGTCTAAAGTTCGAACATCTTCAACCATAGGAATTAATGAGGATTGGAAACTCTCCAAGGAGTTTTTAATGTCTTTAATACTTCTCAGTTCCTCAATTAGAAATGACTTCATTTCACCCATTTGTCGAGTTACACTGAGAGAGTTCGATTCCATATTTGGAGATGATGATTGTTGTTGTTGTTGTTGTTGCTGCTGCTGATCTTGCTTTTGTTCCTCATTATTTGTACCTTGGGAATGAGTAGATGGAGCCGGAGTTGAAGAAGAAGAGGATGGTTGAGCAACGGCACTCATGGGTACAGGCCCATGCTTGGCATACTTTTTAATAACAGCCATGCGATTGTCCATATGATCAAATTTGTCGAAGATTTCCTCCAATGTCAATTGATGTTGATCCTTTATTTTCGCGTCCAAATTAACACACAAGTTCTCTTCAGTTGCAGCCATTGCGGTTAGAAACTCGTTTGGTATGTCTAAAATTATTGAATGAATTTTCTCAATTTTAGGTACAATTTCATGTATAGCAGTGGGAGTAGAGCTTGTCAATATTTTCAAATCCTCCACAGAATTTAGAATTTCCGAACTAAGTTTTTGATATTTGCTTAATTCGTCCATCAAGGATTTAAACTCCTTTTCACTCAGCATCTTCTTTTCTATTTCAGAGAGTTTGGCTGTAAAATCGATCCCGATCAAACTTTGCTCTCCTCCTCCTCCTTTCTTGTTGGTCTTTTTAGAAGTAGTAGTAGAAGTGGTAGTGGTCCCCCCTACGATGCTCCTTGTAGAACAAATGTCAGAAATGTCCTTAATTTTCTGATCTACATCCTTAAACTGTGTATTCAAATAGGACTCTACTTGATCAAAGCGAAATTTAAATCCTTCGTCCATTTCGGAGAGGACTTGAGTGTTTCGAGCTTCATTTTTTTCCAAATGACTTTCTAATGATGTACCAATTTCTAAAATATTCTTCTCTGCTTTCTTCAATTCCTTGGAAAACATTTCTAATATGATGGTTTGCGTCGAGTCTAATAGCTGTTGCATATTCTGGGATTCATCCAAATTCACCTACAAAAAATAAAATCAAACATGGAGTAAAGTATGAACTACTATTAAAAAAATTCATTCATTCAAGGAATAATATACCTTGTCAATTAGCTCCTCAATCATTTTTTTCAGTGACTGAAATTGTCCGGAAAAGAAATCGTCATCATCATCCTTGGATTTCAGCAATGGTGTAATGTATTCAATGGTGGGAAGTTCGGTGACACTCTTCGTAAGGTGCTCTTTCAAATCTTTTAAAGAATTTAAAACTTTATTTTCATATGCTGGACCGCTAGCTTTGATTCCTTGTAAGACGGTGTTCATCTGTGAAATGGTTTTAGCATCCGTTGCATTATTTTTTCGGAGCTCTTCAAGAATTGAATGAACTTTATGGTTCAATTTCTCAGAAGATTTAGTAATTTTATTGATGTCACTAATTCTTCCAAGCATTTTTGTGTTATCTGTTTTTAGCTCATTCAGGATTTTAGAAGTGTGGGTCTCTTTACTATTCATAGTGATCTTCAGGTCATTTAGAGCATTAAAAACTTGGATCATGTTGTTGTCTGTAGGAAGTGAGAGAGGCTCCAGTTTCTTCTCCTCTTTTATATCTTCCACGAGATCCAATATTTTCTGTATATGCTCTGAATCTTCCCTTCTCTCGACCGTTTTTTTGTCAAAAGACTTTTTTTGCATAGTTTTTATCTCGTCAAGAACAGGTAGAATCTTCACATAAAGATCATGCAACCTTGGAGATACTTCTTCCAGGCATTTAGAAATCTCCTTTAGACTACCTTCTCCATTAGTAGCGTTTGAAAAAGTTGACAAATTCTTTTGCATTTCATTGAGTATTGCTTTTTCTGCTGATTCGATCTTTTTGAGCAAAGAGAATATTTTTGCAGTGTTCTCATTGTTACTCTTAATGTAACTATCATTCTTCTTTGTCCGACTAATTAAGTCATCAAGACGATGAAGTAAAGTAGTTGTGATTACTTCCTCGGCTTTTGACGTGGATTTGCCAACAGTTGAATCGATTCTGTTTGACAAGTCGGAAAAATGGCGTTCGAAAGCTGTGCTGAACTCACCTAGTCTGGATTGAACATCGTGTATGCATTTCTGTCTTAGTTCATTATCTTCAATGGCATTATCCATTTTAATTAAGTTCTTAGTGTTGATCTTAGATTCAATTGACTTTTCCAACGTGTCGGGTAGAGACTCCATCTTGCTATTCATAGTATTAATAATGGATGAGTTGCTGGATAACTTTTCCATTAAATTCCCAGTATTTTCATCAGACTTGGCCAAGGTCTTCTTAGAATATTTGAGCCATGAGTCCATTTTATCTTGAATTTCAACAACTGCTATTGAGATCTTTTCAATCTGTCTTTCCATGATTTGGATTTCTCCATCTTCACTGTCAGGGGATGAAGACCTTTCCTTGGCCGCCTTCTTCCTTCTATCTTTAGAACGATCCGCATTTTCCGACTCACGGGATCTTGATCTTGAAGAGCGACGTTTAGGTGATCTTGATCTATACGCATCATCCGTCTCAAGATCCGAAAGTGGTTCCCTTTTCCCATGTTCATCATAAGACCACTTTCCTCCTTGATAGGACGCCATACCACGTCCACGGCCTCTGCTATTTCTGTGATACTCGGGTGGAAATCTTTTTCTTCCCGTCTGGTCATCTTGATATTTTCCATAGTAATTTCTATTGGCAGGATCAAACTTTTTGATGGGAGATGCTGGCGATTGAGACATGCCATGCGAAGTTGGAGCATTTTGTTCAATTGACTTACGAATAGAATAAATATTCGGTATAACTCTTTCCTCAATAATATCTGCAATATCCACTTTACGAATTTCTTTTTCTAAATGTTCAATTCCACGAGATATGCTCAAGAGTTGAGAGCGTATTTCTTTAGTAGCGTTGAGATCATCATTAATGCTGGCTGACTTGCCTTTATCGTGATCTGAATCCGAATCCGTGTCAAGAGATTTTCTATAAGATCCGTCACGACCACTTCTATGATCTTCAGATTGGTAATTTTTGTTCCTACGTGAGGAAGAAGCGCTTCGAGTTTGATTATCCTTAGAGCGACTACGTTCCGGGGGACTTAAACGTATAACTTTATCTTCTAATCTGGACATATTTTTTTTTAAATCTTCAACACTTTTTGACATCTTGGAGCTTTTCTCAAGAATTTGTTCTCTATTATCTAGAACATCACCTTTGATATCCTTCGATTTGTCATAGATCTCACCGAGAGATTTCTGGATTTTAGGAAATAATTCCTCCTAGAATATACAAAATATTGTATTAATTAAACACATAATTAATTAATCTTACATTGAGCTTTGCGCTTTCTCCCTTTTGAGATGCAGTGAAATTTTCAACATCTTTTTGCAATTTATTGATGGTAGGAATGACGTTATCAATTAGAGCATTCGTCTCGGACTCTCCAGCAAGAAGAAAATCCAGATTCGTCTGGAGTTGAACGATTTTGGGTACCAAATTCCTTATTTCATCTTCAGGAACAATGTTTTCGATCCTCTTATGAATACTCTGTAATTAGTATGTATCATTTGGTCAGATCAATCGTTATATAGATTCATAGATAACTTTATACGGTTAATTATGTCTAAATGACTTGAAAGTCACAAAACACATGATCTCTTAACGTAAATAAAATGATAATGATAAAATATTTGATTACTTACACTAATGGATTCTTCTTGTTTTTCAAGTACCAAGGAGAATTCACTCATTTTATTATCAAATGAACTTAAGGAATCAACGATTTCTGCCTTAATGGACGACAAACACTCATTGACAAAATTATCAGAAGGAATTTGTGATTTTTGAACTTGTTTTTCACAGATAACATTTAAACTCTTTTCAAAGGGATCACCCTTCATCTCTGAAGATAAGGACGACAGATCAGAGGATTTGAAAATTGAATTTCCAGAATGAATAACAATCTTTTCATCAATATCTTTGAACTTGTTCTCAATATCAATTAGACGAGACTCCAGCTTAGTGAACCTAGAATCCAACATTTTTTCTAGAGCCTCTAAGAGAAAGGACGAATTGTTCTCTGCACATGTAGAATCCGGCCCGGGAGGAGTACCTCCAGGTTTGGCTGACACACATTTAGTAGTGTCCATGATGACTAACGAGTGACACTAACCAAAAGTTTATTCAGCTCCGCATGAAAGTAATTTCTATAATAATAAAAAAAAGAGAATAGTTAATTAATATTAAAACATAATTAATATAATTAATAAATGTCTAAATATAATAAATAATAACAAGAACTGGAAAGGAGAACTCTTTAACTTTAAGCAAATTAAATATTAAATACGTCAACAATTCATAATAAAATAACACTATTAGTGTCTTTAGCAAAAATAAAGGGAAACTCAGAATGATTTTCAAACTACTGGAAGCTAAAGAGATTTAAATAGTTAATGAATCATCTCTATATTAAAATCAATTGGGCAGTAGATGATCCATAAATGTAATGTATTTTTGAAAAAAAATAATTGATCAGAGATAGAGTAGTATACACACACATCAATGAGAGAGGGAAACAAAAGAAATAAAACAATTAATTTCAGCAAATTTGAAATAAAAGTTTGATTTCAAAGTCAAAATATGATTGAAAATATTTTTTATAAATAGACGCAAGTTCAATTAGAAGAGTGAGTTTGCTGAGACAGTACACGTACGATTGCATCATCATAATATAAGGAGGAAAATTCAAGTTAAATTTTAAACATTGAATATTCCAATGTTAAGGAGTGAAGTTATTGGGCTTTTGTGAAGTGAAGTTTCAAGTCTGGGTGGTTCTCAATAATATTTTTCGAGAAAGAAAAAAAAAAGCCGAAATATCTTTTTTTAATTAGAAAAGAAGTATACTAATATATAGATTCGTAGTGCATTTAGTTTAATCTAATTATTCATTTTCCAAGAAGCCACAGATGCATCACTGTTAATACACACACACACACACAGTTCACAATATACATGTAAAAGACTCTTAATCGTGAATGGATAGCAAATAAAATATTGTTGTTCATAAAGAGATTTCTGGAAAGATCACGGGAAATGGTGCAATCCTCCTTCAAGAACAAGAAAAACCTGTTGAAACAACAACATCAAATTCTCATGAACAAAGTTTCAGCTTGTTCCTCAATCATGATAACATATGGGGGGGGGGGGGGACTTTACATTAGACACACATCTACTATTCATGAATAACAAGATACATTATTCAATATCCAAATGAACTCCGCGCATAACTCAGACAGGAAAAACAAATTCATAGTAAATGGATATCTCCTATACATATGATCATTTTCAAATAGAGCTATCAAAAACGGGACTTAATGAGCCGTAATATCCCGCACAAAAACCACAATTATAGATATATGAAAATGGCTCGTCAAATGATCTTCAAAAGCCTTTTTCTTCTTGATCTTTTGCGTGCATTTGTCAACAAATGTCATTATTGAACACATGACGAAGGGGGTAAAAAGAAAAGAATCCCCCACACTTTTGGTGCAAGTCCTTTAATGAGTGTGTGGATCTTCTCATTTATAAGAGATGAATAGTGGAGTAGTGTTGGTTGTTGGACTCTAAAACGGGGGATGAAGAGGAGACTTCCGCCGTGACGCTCACTGTCTGTGTTCAAAGAGAGAGTTGCGTCATATCCTATGAAGGAATGTTGGAGTTGAAATCCTCCTCTTCAATAGCTCCGATAAAATGATGAAAATGATCTATGATGATGAAGAAGATGAAGAAGGACTCCCACCTTTAGAGATTCGAAGACAGGAGGACGACGTCGACGATGACTTGAACACCATCCTTGAGGGCAGTAGAGATGAAGGATGTGATGTAGGATGATGGAATTAGAAGTTGTTCAGAGAGAGAACCGACGCACACACAAACACACAGAATGATAATAAATAAAAAAAGTCAAGTTATTTGATTGAAACACTTCTCTTTTGAGTCGTCGTTCTTCTCTCCTCGCTTCTTATTATTGTTATGAACAGTTGTTGTAGGTGGTGCCCTCTTGGGGCCATGAAAACGTAGGACGCATGTGCGAAACGCACGCCTTTATACACACACAGACAAAACGGACGCACAAACATTCACTCTTCCTCTCTCTCTCTCTTTATTATTATTATTTTATTACTTTTTTTTTTTATTATTATTATTATTATTCGACTTCCTTCACTCACTCACCACCATTATTATTTTTATTATTGTTATTATAATTTTTTTCTTTTCTTTTTCTCTCTTTCCCCCTCCTCTCCAGCTCCTTCCTCCTCCTAGCTGAGCTGAGCTTCTTCTTCTTCTTCTTGTGTACTTCTCCAGCTTCTCTTTTTTCTCCACCTCCTCCTCCATCCAGCTTCTCTCTCTCCCTCTCTCTCTCTCTCTCTCTTTATATTATATTATTGTGTATATATTTCTCTTTTCTTATTCAAAACGAGTAGTAGTAGTAGCAGCAGCAGCAGGACCGGCGCCATTTATCTCTACTTTCTTTCTCTCTCTCTCTCACTCTCTCTCTCTCTTCCTATTTCATTCTTTCCTTCTTTATTTTCTCTCTTTCCCTCATTTCATTTCGGATTTCTGCACAGAATGTCTTCTGGAGTTGCCAACTTACCTAGATATTAATAAGTGTAAGAGATACATCCAGAACAACAACCGCACTCACTAAGAAATACACACAAACAATGAATCACTTGTTTTTTTTTATTTTTACTATTAATTATATTCAGGGTAAATTGACTAAAAAAACACTCCACGGAAGGATCATTGTTGAAAGAAGAAGAGAAGTAAACTACTTAACTCTTGAAAGGGAGAAATTTTAGTAGTTGGATTCTCCCTCCCTCTCCTTTTTTTTTTTTTTTTCTTTTTAGTCTATGTATTTCTTTCTTTTGCCCCATACTTATCTCCAGTACTAAGTAATAGTAGTAACAATAAAAAAAAAAAATATGTGTAGTTGCAGTCTGTATGTGTAATATTGAGTTGCGCGCGCGCGCGCCTAATTCCTTCGTTTTTAAATGATGCATTTAGCTAGATAGATAAATACATAGATGAACAGACTTTGATGCCGATAGAACTAACTAATAATGTATTTAAATTAGGAGTTCAATTGAATAGTTAGTTGAACTAACTTCATCTATGAAGCCGCTTGGCTAAAGGAAAAGCTTACAGTGTTTTTGTTTTTTTTTATTATATAAATCCAAGAGGAGTTCTTCTGCTGCCTTGCAAAAAACAATTTGTCACATGATGGCTCTTAAGCATACTAATATTGAGCAACCCTTTCTGGCACAGAGTGCCTTTCTCCTTTGTCAGATGTATGGGGATGTGTCTGAGAAACGGGATTTGGAGAGTAGAGGAATGTGTCTTTTCATTCTTATTCGTGGGTAGTTGGATCTGAAATGGTTGAGTTAATGACTCCTTCAATAAAAATCCATCCACGACGACTCCACGAGAAGCCACTCTCAAAGCTCCGTGTAATCTTTCAAAAGCATAGTAGAGCGCTCAACATTAAATAATAATTACTCATTTGACCAGCTTTCTTTTTCCATATGTTTTCCTAATGACTTCTTTTTAATTCACGTGCAGACTCAAGTCTTATTATAACAAGTATCTACAGGTATATCCCGTTTATCCGGATTCAATCAGATGGGAATGCGCTAAAAGTGCTCTAGATTTGTTTGTTTGTTTGTCATATCAAGATTCCTATCATATCTTGTATGAGCGACTTGCCTCTCAATTCCTCACGAACATCCGCAGAATTCAGACTATTTTTGAGAGGGGGTATTACTCTATTACACAAGGCTGTTAAATGGAAAAGGAAATCAAAGGGGGCATACAAATGTACAATTACAATTTTGTCAAAAGGTCTAACGGTGGCAAATGATTTCCTCTCTGACCGAAACATTTGACGCAAATGTATACTTCAAATCCTTACTCGGAAGATATTTATTAATTAATAATCTCTTTACATGATGCTCCAACAAGAATGTATTAATAGTAGGGACTGAGGAATCAAACAGTAAACATTCATTGTAACGACCAGAGGATGGATGACACAGAGATACAAAGTTTTAGCAAACAACCCCCCCCCCTCAATAAGTCAATGCACTCCTGCCAATTCAAGGCAACTATGTATTTAAAAAATGTAAGAAAATAGCCGAATGCAATGTTCTAATTATTCCCTCTACTTCCACGTTGTTGACTTTCAAATTATAATTCCCGCCTAAATTTGTAGACCAATGAATAATATCCATTAATACACCCATTATTTTGACAAAACCCTAATGTTTCGGGTTTTATCCATTTATCAGTATTATATTTGGTGCAGATTTACCAAGAATTCATGAGCAAAATTCGCATTATTCCACCCTCATTTGGCCCCAAATAAAAAAAATACTTCCCATGAGATACTGAGTAGCATCTAAATTAATTTATTTTTTCGTTAAATGGGTCAGGCTAATATTTACATATATATATATATATATTAGTATTGATAGCCAGATTATAACATGTCTAAATATAGAATATTCATTGACATTTCCACAAAATGTGGGATCATCTTCAAATGATTGGGGGTTGTAAAACGCTCTTTTTCTTTCTTTTCCCTCGAAAAAACGGTTGGAACCTTTGTGTCCATATATGTATGTATATACATTAAAATAAATAAATAAAGAGGGACCGGAGAGAAAAAGAAAGAGAAAAAAATGTGTAGCATGAAACAGTACAACAGGGTAGCAAAAAAAATAAAATAAGGAATCACGTGATCTAACAAAGGTTCCCTTCCAGAAACACCGAGAATAACCTTTACCATTATTATATGTATGTTAATACGTAGCCATGCCTAAACTATGAGTTGATGACTAAAAGGCTATGGCTTCATTTTTTTTTTTTTTTTTTTTCTCCACCTAACCCTGTTAATAACGAGACAAAAAAAACCGCGCTTTTGCTTATATAACTCTTTCCAGGATAGAAGGAAGGGCTGTCTCAGTTGAAACTGGCTACTACTGCCTGCCCATTAGGGCCAATCTTGCTTCAAGAACTAGGTAACTCTATTATTAATATTCGGCTGAATTGGCTTATCTCTATAATTGGCGTGCTTTTATGATTGTGCACTCTTAGTAGCATACGTGTGATGAGGCCCTAACTACACACACACACCTCCATTGAGAAAGTATTTTTATTATTATTATTTCCCCTGAGCTCTAGCCTATCTTCCTTTGTTACTTCCTGGCGGGCTGGACCATGCTGCCAGATAGTCGTTATCTTTCCTATAAAAAAGAAAAAAAGGAAGGAAAAATGTCTCCCCGAATGGATGAAGATGATCCAAATATCGTTAAAAAAGAACCAATCATGAGGGGTTTTATACATGAAAAATGTAAACATATGAATGTTAATTATATTAAATAAGCTTTTTCATGTATAGTTGAATGATTAGCAAATGAAAAAGGGATGATGATGAGGCGCAAATTATGACATTATAAAGAGTATGACAAGCCCCGAAAAGAGTCATTAGGCTTTGTCTATATTATACATAATAATGTTGTAGAGGAGATAAAATGCACGTGTGCCATTCAGACAAACAACTACGAGATTATTTTCGCATTACGCAAGAGAGTACTTTAATACAGCAGTACTTCAATCAAAGAACTGATTCAAAATTCATAATGAATCCTTGGCGGTTATTCCCTTACTTTTGAGGAGCCTTGTTTTTCATGTCTTACCTGAATAATTCAATAAATCCACTAGGAAGTCCATTTGGAATGAGAAACAGATAGTTTCCGATAGTAAATAGGGAGCACGAACACGAGGGATTATAAGTACTTTTGGTCACAAATTTCCGTGTGTAGAATTCACTCCAATATAGCGCAATTAGGATTTCACTATGAACTGAAGAAGAGAATATATACACGACTGGGAAATATTATTATTATTATTATGTATATACAACGAAACAGCTGACTGTATGTTGTTCACTATGAAAATAAACTTTTTTCAGTACGAAGAGGTGTGTATACCTTGAAGTTTGTGTTGTTGGTTGTTTTATTATTAGATAGATAGACTCGATTCATGAGCTGTGATGTGACTGTGTTATTCTTATTAACACAATTTAAAGTTTCTGCATTGAATGCTACTGGCTTTTACATTTGATAACGTGTTAAATTCATTTTCAGAAGAAACTCATTGTTGTTTGAACAACACTTTTGTTTTGAAGATAAAACGCTGATTTGTCTTTTGTATTCAAATACGATTTATCCATAACCAATTTCTAATTGATTAATATAAACCTGTACTCTTCCTCACATGTTATATTTTGGGCTTCAAGTAACTATACATTTAAAGAACTTTATGACGTAGAACTTGGTTGTATTATTCAAATCCTGGAATTAAATCCTCATAGCCTCAAGCTATGAAAATTGTGTCTGAACTCCTACAAAATATGGAATGCATTGATTAAATTCGTAATACATTCATGATCAACTACCTTTCACTGCACCGTTGGGAATCATATCTTATATATTTGTATATTTGAAAGTTATAATAATATCAATTAATTCATGTAACATTTAAAGTTTCAGTTTATTAACAAATTAAATGTTCTTTGTATCACTCTATTATTATTTCTTATAATGTTTCCTTCAGAGCTCATTAATTTACATATATTAAAATAGTTTAACTTTTAGTTTCATGAATAAAATTTCTTTTCATAGAATTTAAATTATTTTCTCATAACTTATTTTTTAATTTGAACTTGGTAAAATTGTTAAACTGCATGTTTGTTATCCATACAAATATGTATTCAAAATTCAAAACTATATTATAAATTATAATTTATTTTAGTGTCTACTTATTTTTGGAATTGCATAAGTACATATCATAAATTTAAATGATCGATAAATCATGATATCATAAGTTTCATGAATTATTATGAAGAAATATGTATTTGTTAGAAAATGACACTGATGTTTTACAATCATAAATTTGATCCTTGGATATATATACCGTCAATTTATATTTGAAATATTTTTAAATTTAGTTTATTTCGCGAATGAACTATTTTAAATTTTACATTCAATCTGTTACTCATACCAATCCTCGACGAGAAGTAATACATCATAATAATTAATTGATTAATTATGAGAGAGAAGCCATAACCTAATATTGATGAATAAATTTCAAAATACATATTCTGAACTATATAGATATTTAGAATAATTGTTTAGTCTCATAAATGTCGAAATATTCATTTATGAAACACGTTTTGAAATGTAACTTGTCTACTTATAAACAGTTGATTTTTTTAAAAAAATTTGTATCCCTTGGACTTTGTAGAATGGCTTCCTGTGACCATATATTTGTCCTTTTAGAACTTGCATCTATAGGAAGTCAAATACACCAATACATCCGAGACTAAGACATTACCAAAACTTTGAGGAAATGAGATCCTGACTTTAAAGAATTAAAAATAAAAGCTTGGAATCAAGATCATTTCGAGAACTGCATAATAATTAACTTTAATATTTGTATTTGAGTTCATTTTGAAGTAGGCTGAACTCTCTATGAAGTTGTAGTTTTCAAATATGTATTTCAAATAATGTTTTAGAAAAAGAAATGCTCTTAAAACCATTTCCCAGTCATTTTTCAGTTCTAATAATGTTTACATTCGTCAGATATATGAATTTAATATAGGATTTACAAACGGACTCAGTTTAATCTGTGTTTTTTTCTTACTTCTAGCCGTATTTTGTAATTAAACTTTCTTATAATCGAGTTCAGTCTGATTAAAATAAATTTATTTTTTATCAGCTACTAAAAGTTACATATATATATATATATATATGTATATTTTGGGACATCCTGTATCAATTAAATATAACTGTGAACTCTTTATACATAATGTATATAACTATTTGCTTATCAAAGATAGATTGAGTTCGTAGGTAAGGGGACCAAAAGAGGCCATTTTCTGAACATGTGTTTTAAAATAGGTTGAAAGTTTCTTTTGTTCGATATGCATTTTTTGTTTTTTTGGAGAAACAATTTGTATATACATATACATAAAGGATCCTTAGATTCACAAATTTCCATTCCACCCATACTCCAACATTTATTAAACACAAATCTCTTTACAAGTCCTTTTAAATATTTGCACATAGCTCCTGGGAAACTGTACATACACTATATGTTGAAAAATTGAACACATTTCAAAATGGGTTTAAGAGGAATCCCAAACCAATTTGAGCAAATACCTATTATATGATTGTATTTACATAAATAACACATAACAACAACAATGGGAATAAGTTATAATGTACATCCCATAATGTATCTACAGTCTACGAGACTCTTTATTGTATTCCTCCTGTCTGAAATATCAAACTCCACATAGCCTTATCAATACTAATTTGCTTAATTGATATATAAATGCTTGTTAAATGTCTTATCTAAATAAGTAAATATTAAATTGTCAAATTTCATTTACTTATTTTTTTTCAACCATGGATTTGACATTTTAACTTCAATGAGTTTTACTCATTTTGATAACACAAAAAAAATGTTATTTATAGATTTTCTTAACTCTGCAACGTCTTCGAAAATTAACAAATTAGTCAAATGTGTCTCAATTGATCCTAGTGAGAGGGTCTTCAATCAGGGTTCATCGAAATTGACCCAACACCAGATATTCTACTATATAGTATGCGCCTCAATTGATCAAAATAAATGGTTCTTAACCAGGTTTCGATTGAACCCCAGGGGTTCGGTGGTTTGGTTCACCCCACTCGTATAATTTGTAACACCACGCTCTGATTCGCCATCATCATTACCTGCAGCTGGTCACTACGAAGAGTTCGATGAATGGAACTTGTGGAGTTCAGTACTTCCAAACAGGTTGAGTACCACTGCTCTAAGTGAACACAATTCAAATTACCTTCAATCCTTTCAGTTTCTATCCATATTTGAGTATTAATTAATATTGTCAAATAACAATTAATCAACCTATAAGATGAAACAGAGGTACAAAATAGGTATTGCGGCTCACCTCAACAAAATGCACATCCCTAGCTTTAACATCAATTTCTGAGAAGTACCGATGAAAACAAGGTCGTAATAAAGCTACATGGCTCTTAAGACAAAGCATAGCCGAGGTTCAAAATCAAATTGACTCGTATATTTAGTTAGTATACACTATGGAAAATGGGAATCATATCATTTTGCATATATTTGAAGAAAAAAGTCAAACTTGAATAGGTTTCAAGTTCAATATGGGAATAAGTAAGTTCAATATGGGAATAAGCAAGTTCAATATGGGAATAAATAATAAAGAAGAATATTTATGAAATTTAACATAACAATAAATTTATTAGAATCTCATGTCAACAAAATAAATCACATCTATATACAAAACGGTTCTGGATGCTAGCAGTACAATTACCACAAATTATTGAGGAACTAATTTCATTGATATAGTCTTTCTTCAATTAAGTGTTCCAGAGCTGTTCTTGATCTTTGCTCCGAAATGCTTAAATCTTTTCTTTCAGCATTTAAAATATTCTCAATTTTTCTAGCTATTTCTCGTTTCACAAAGGCATTCAATATTGACCAAATATGATCAATTGAATTGAGCATTGGAGTATGGCCTAAATAGTCTTACAATTCTGTGAATTGATAACTCTTCTTCATTCAAAACATTTTTAATTCTGGAGTGGGCCGGAGCATACTCAATTCCAAGTACAACTGGCCCTCCATATACATACATCCTTTGCTTTTCTTAAGCATTCACGCACCCACTCCATTGCTGCTGTATCCTCCTTGAAACTTCCTCGTCTCACCTTATTTTTTGATTTTCATTAATTATAAAATTTATTATTATGTTAAATTTCCTGAATATTACTTTTTATTATTTATTCCCATATTGAACTTACTTATTCCCAAATTGAACTTACTTTTTCCCATATTGAACTTGAAGAAGTATAGAACAGACCCATGTCAAAGTTATCTTATGATGACCAAATTATAAATAAGACCCATTTCCATGCATTCAGAATATGTTTTTGTTCTGTTTATGTATGATAATCTAATTATTATTATTATAGGAGTCCTCGATCCAGAGTAGATCAAGTTGGTCAATAAAGATTTATTACTCATGCTCAAAAAAAATCTCTTTATCAGAGTTTTTTACTTTACAGTGTCATAATTCTAACTCCATATATATATATATATATATGTTAAAAAGTAATTAAAAATTGGGATCGAACACTCATTTAATAATAATTATATTAAACCCACACAATAAGTATAGACATTCGTTAATATATATATATATATATATATATATTGAAAATGAGCTCTAGGATCCATTCCTAATTTCTCTTTTGTGAGTCATCTTTTTATAATCATTTGATTTATAATATATGTACACAGTGTTTGTTTTTTTGATGTTTCTATCAAGTTGGATTACCATGAATTGGAAAATATCTACATATTGCTTATGAAATTATACAGGAGTCCTTCATTGTTCATAGGTGAACACTATAGGTGAAGATTCTTTAGAGATGATGATGATACTAAGACAGTTTAAAGGAAATGTAATAGACTGAATCAGGAACATTTTTCAGAGTTTTTATTGCCTGAATAATAATGCAAAGGATTCAAAGAGAAAAATAAAGATGGCGAACTTCCCCCCCCCCCTCCAATAAGGCCATTTTAAAAAGTGTATCAACATCTTGAAAGAGAAGAAAGCGTACGTATGATGTAATAAAACGAATATATTATACAAACATACATACATACATAACATTTAATATCAAAATAAGGCAGCTCATCACCATGGAGTGAGTCTCATGATAGGAGTAAGAGCCTTTTACTTCCTCCTTGATCATCAAAGTAAGTTTGTTTGTTTTAGTACCCAATAAATTCTTTTAAAACAAAAAACAATTACAATGAACTCAATTGTGTATTTAAAACATACATGAGCATATTTTTTTTTGTTCCTTTTGTCTGCACTGGTCCATAGTTTCAATAGATTCTACCAATGGATGATGATGATAGTGTGATTAAACATTTGTGAGACCCAAGAACAAAAGCAATATTAATAAAGAGAATGTAGTCACCCTTTTGATCTTTGTCAAACTGTCTAAATATATATCCTTTTTATTATTGATCCATGAGTAATGACAATGCTATTCTCAAAACATCAACAATTCCGATTCATTCTTTGTCAACTGTTGATTTCTCAACTCATGGCTCAACTTGCTAGGGATCATCCATTGATTGGGGATTACATCTTATTGAGAAAAGTTATTATTACTTTGTACACATTCCTACTACAAATTAAAGAAGAGAGCTATCATTAGGAATGTAAATAATATGCAAAATGCCGAGTGCGAGACTTTGTGGAGTTGGCACTTCGAACAAGTGTACTTTTTGTTTTCCAAAGCTGTTATCATTTTTCCTTTATTACTGAGGGGAGAACATCCACCTGATAGTAAAGATCTCACATGAAGGAATACATGCAGTAAAGTTACTAAAGCAAATAAAATGTCCAACAAAAAGGGCTCAAGTCCACGTATAGTTATTAGTTAAAAATATATAATTTCCCGACATTAATTTCAGTTCATTTTCTGCCTCTCATCTATGTTATTATTTATTGTTGTATAGATAATGGAGAATAGCAGCTTGTAGCTCAGTACAACGTCATGACAGCTCAAGCTGCTTCCCTCTCAACATTCATCAAATTGTCAGAGTGGCCAGGTGTATTTTCTCTTTCTTTTTTTTTATTAAAAGCCCGATTTTCATATTATTTACATTCCCAGCTATCATTGTGGAAGTCAGCCATTTATGAGGAAGTACATAAGTACAATTTGTATTAAAATTAAGTTAATGCATCAATATACATATATTTAAATTTAGATGGTAAAGTCAATAAATCAACACCTACTTTTGTGTAAATAGGATATTTTTAAATCCTAATAAACATAATTTTCTACTCCTGGATCCATTCAGAAACAAAATTAATTGTAGAAATACAGTCATTTCATGGGGGTTTTGAGAACCATTTTGGTTGTATACAAATATCACTGACTCTTTGGAGTGTCAAATTATACTCAATACTACACCTTTTGAAGTTCAATATTGGAATAAGGAAGTTCAATATGGGAATAATAAACAAGTTCAAGTTCAGCTTATTTAACTTTTTATTTTTTGTTGTTTAAAAAAAAAAATCATTTGATTAAGTCTCATTAAGATAATTTTTTTGTGAATTTATACATTTTATTGAATAAATATATCAACAAGGCCTATATGCCTCCAAAATGGCGTCCCTTTGATTTATTATGTCACCTGTGACTACTAGTTAATTTCATTCCTTTTTTCTTTCTCTTTTTAGAAGAAAAGGCTTAGAGAGTTTACAAAGATCTCTATGTGATATAAAAAAAATCTTAACAAAACTCGCTTTAAAATTGGAGGCATTCCTTAGAGTTATAAACGAACACTTTCACATTCATAATTGCATATTTTTATTTCATTTTTGAAACATTAATAAAATAGACTATTAATACGAGTATCATTCTAGATTCATGGCAACTATTGGTGCCAAAGTGAGCAGAACGAACTTTTCACAGGTGGAATATATAATAATTTTTTTATTTCCTATCAAATCAGATTTTTGAGTAACTTTTAACTGATTTACATATTATATAGGTTTAATCCAAAAATCCCTGTAGACTACATTTTAAAAATCTTAATAAAATTGAATGAATTAAAAAAGGAAGCATGGTACACCTTGAAATTTGTATAAATTAGTTAAGGATTCTTATCGGGCGCTTGACCTCTCTTTTGAAAGCTGTGAGTCTACACTCATTAATGCATTCCTTATTGATCAATTTAATGTAATATTCAAGGAGATACTTGTGTACAAAAAATTTGACTGACTTTTGGGTCTACGTGTAGACTTGCGGATCAAGATTTTTTAACCCACATTTAGATGGACGATTTCTTCTTAGTTAAGGACTCTTATCGAGTACTTGACATCTCTTTTATAAGCTGTGGGTCTCAGCTCTTTAATGTATTCCTTATTAATCCATTTTATGTAATATTCAAGAAGTTGTTTAAGTACAAAGGATTTGGGCAACTTTTGGGCTCAATCCCGTCCCCGACGCCCCCAGGAGTCCCTTTAGGTCAAAACAAAGACCAGAAATAGAATTTGCATTAAATACACTAGAGGATCATTATTTTTTAATGTCCAAAATGAGTATTCTTCAAGACTTAAATTGAAGTTTTAGGTGAAAAATGGGCCGAAAAAGGGCTCAAAAAGTAAGGTTTGATTTCTCGAAAACCGTCGGACTACATTCTACATTTTAAATCTGTAAATTTTTTCGAGAGCCCGAAGGTTTTTTGAAGAAATCGGTCTCTACTTTTTGAGCTAATTTGGCCCATTTTCCAACTTAAAATTTAATTTAAGCCTGGAAGAATACCCATATTGTGCATTAAAGAAATAATGATCCACCTGAGTATTTAATACAAACTCCAATTCCAGTCTTTGTTTTGACCTAAAGAGACTCCTAGGAACATAGGCAGTTGGAGTATGCCTTCTAGGCTTAAATTTAAGCTGAATTTGGAAAATGAGCCAAAAAGGGCTCAAAAAGTAGAGTCTGATTTCTTCAAAACCATCAGACTCTTGAAATAAAAGGTAACTTTTATTATACTTATACCCCTTGGGCTTTTTGACATTTCAAGTTTGTTGATCTGTGTCATTAAAGCAATCTCGGGGAATTTTTGTCAGTAAAAAAATTGATATTCCATCAGAAGGGGACTCTCAGGGTAAAACCATATACTTTATTGAAAGTGGTACTTATAATGAGTTATCTGGACTATAGAAAAACGGGAAAACATAGGCATTATTTATTCCTGAAAAAGTTTTTTAAAAAGGATCCAGTCGATAGAGCTACAATTCGGTGTGAAATCATAAATATTTACTTTTATAATTAATTTTTTTAGCTACTCATAATAAAATATCCGAATATGTAGATCAATTTTTTATAGAGAGCCTTTTTTTGTTTTGTTTTACAATCCTATCTACTAATGTATAGAGTATAAATGCATTTTTTTATATTCCAGTCATGGTTAAAGCAATATTTGAAATGCATAAATAAAGTTTTTTTTTTTTTCCTTTTTAAAATAGGACACACATAATTTACAAAGGACAATTTAGATACCAAAAGTTAATTTGGATAAATAACAAGTTTATAATATTTGTATGTATGTAAACTGTCCGAAAGTTTTACATATCGAAGGTTATGTCAATTTTTGTTCCTTTATTTATAAAATTTCAATCTGATATCACGTTTTAAATATATAAACAGATGCCATATTGGAGGCATGCTTCTTGATGTGTTGATAGTTGGTAACCAAAAAAAAAAAGAACAAATTTTAAGGAAACTTAATCTAATGACTACAGCTAATAATAAAATATCTAGAAATGTTGCATAGAAGCAGGGTCTTTATTTTTTTTTTAATTGGCTATTGATACCTAACAGATGGTCAACGTTCATTATTTTGAAATAAATATTATAAATTTTTAAGATTATCTATAGGAGACAGAAATTTAATAAAATAAATATATGCATAACAAAATGTCAGTCCTCGTGAACAGAAAGTTTCCAGCGCTCCTTTCACTAGTAAAAAGTTCACCACACTCAATTTACCCAAAATAATAAGACCAAGCGTTTCCTACGGGAAATTTCCTAGGCTACAAGACCATTCCCCCCTCCCCGCAAGATGTCACTTTTGGGGTATAAGAATTTGTATTTGTTTTCCCTCCACGACGAGCTTTTTTGAGCAATCACAACCTCGACTGCCAAAAAGGAAGGGAAATATTTGGAAAAAAACAAATGGTAACTACACTTCTGTAATTTCCTTGTTGCTAACTTTTTAATATTGGGCAGAGTTATTATTTAGACATACTATAGTTTTATAAATTCTACCAATATACAAATCAATATTTAATACTTGTTTACTATTATTCAATAATTCAAAAAAAGGGCGCGCAATCCTTGATTTATTATATTTTTTATATTTCAAAATCCTAAATAATATTAATAATAGTATCGTTTTTGAGTCCATAAAACGTAGAGTCAGCTGCTTTAAATCAAAAGAGTCAACTGATGAAAAACAACTGAAGGTAGAATACATATAGTATTTTTGTTTATCTCAAAAAAGCTCATTGTGTTTGCTTCATAGCTTTGACTTCACAACGAGGAAAGTTCGTCGGGAGCAAAGCTGTAGAATAATGGGTCGAAACACAGAGCTGTTTGTGTGGGGAGATTTCCTTGTCTACGAAACAACCTTGTCTATACAAGATAAATAAATATATACAGGGTGTCCATAAAGTCCGTGTGCACTTTAGAATATTTATAACTTTATTTGTGCTTGTGATAGAAAGGATCTGTAAACAGGATTTAAAAATGACATATACCTGTTTTTATTATAGCTATTGAATAATTCTTCATTACAGAATTTATAAGTAAAACTATCGTTTTTTATTTTTCACAATTAATTTAATTAATTTGAATCCCATGGCTTCAATTGAAGAAAAAGTAAACTGCGTCCTTTGGTTAGCTGAACTGAAATCTACTGTTGCTGTACAAAGAAGGTTTAGAATTGAATACACTAAAGAACCGCCTCATAGGAACACCATTGCTAAATGGATGAAAAAATTTAAAGAGACAGGTTCTGTTCATGATAAACCACGATCAGGAAGACCGTGTGTCAGTGACAAAACTGTTGCATCCATAGAAAATTCCTTGAAAGCAAGTCCAAGAAAGTCTTTAAGACGAGCATCATTAGAGCTCGGGGTCCCAAAGTCTAGTGTGCATAAGATTCTGCGAGTAAAACTTCACATGAAAGCGTACAAAATCCAATTACATCAAAAGTTGTTAGAAGAGGATTATTATACACGACTAACTTTCTGCCATCAGTTCAATGAAAAACTTTGCAATGATGATGCATTTTTACCTAGTTTATTGTTTTCTGATGAAGCAACGTGTGAAAACAATTGTGTATGCAACCAAACCTAGATCATTAGAAGATTTGAAAACTAAAATAGCTAATGGGATTTCAGGTATTACTATAAATCAATTGACAAATGTTTTTCGTGAAATGCAAAATCGTATTACTCTTTGTATTTCTAATGATGGTGGACATGTGGAAACTTAAATAAAATTTCAATAAAACATTACAAAATATCAATTTATTTCTTAAATCCTGTTTACAGATCCTTTCTATCACAAGCACAAGTAAAGTTATAAGTTTTCTAAAGTGCACACGGACTTTATGGACACCCTGTATGTATAATTTTATTCCTTTCACAAGATTTACCCAGATTTAAATCACGCTCAGAGCCTCCTAGTGGGCAAAACGTCGTCTCGTAGCCAAGTAATTTTGAACAAAATCTGATTGTATTTTCACTACCTTGTATATTCTTTTATTTTATTTTGTATACGGGTTAACTTTTATATACTCTTGAAATGTAATAGATTTTTATTTAAATTAATTATTAATATTATTATTATATATATTTAGATATGTTAATGAACCTCCTTTACATGTACTATGAGCAAAAAATACCGGGAAATTTAAATTTAATTTTTATGGGATTCCGATAGGGAGAAATGTTTTTTGTTTTGGAGTTGGCACTTGAAAGTCTTTCACTGTTTGAGAAGGTGTGAAATTTTCAAATAGTTACACCTAATAAAGTATGAACAACTTTGATAATACACTTAGATAGCAATACCATTAGACAAAATAATCAATATATGACCCATATCAAAATGTTTCAATACTGAGTTGTAACCTTTGGCGCACATAAGTACTACTATGAGCAAAAAATACTGGGAAATTTGAATTTAGTATTTTGGAGGGATTTCAATCAGGAAAAATGTTTTTATTTTTTCAGTTGACACTCCTGTTACTGACATCTGTGCGTATTTACTCGTCGACATATTCATTAATGTTTCAGATACGCGTCCCTTAGCAAATGTTAAATCTAGCAAAAATACATTAGAATTAAAGTTGTAGATATTAAGTCACTGAGTAATATTGCAAAAAAAAAAGTTTTCAAATCCATTCGGTGGTTTATGTTTAATGGTTAAAAGCCGATCAGATACTGCCCTAGGTCTAACCATAGAATGAAAACAACAGCAACGTTGGCACATTTGCATTGGATACTTTTGAGGGGTATGAAATGCTTTTTGATGAATAAATAAAGATGTTTTGATTTATATACCAATTCCCGATATTTTTTTACCTATAGATGTATTTCTCTATCAATTTCGACCATCACGAATGAATGAGTTAAAATACTATAAAAAATACTTACTAAGACAACTTGCAGTCAAACGGCAAATATTTCCCCAAGAAACTTTGAGGCTATTCCATGTTTGCTAGAATGTATTCATAGCAAGAGCCATCAAACTTTTTTCATAGAGGATTAGATGATTACTAGAATGGGTCAAATTTATTTTAATTTTCTTAAGCGTTTTAAGTGCCATTTCTTCCCATCTAATACATGTAAGTACGTGGGAAGCAAGAAATTCTGCTCTAGTATAGTGTCAGTTGACATTGTGGATATAATTTAGAGATTGCAAATGATATGTTCTCCAAACTTTTACTTTAAAAACGGATAGAGCGTTGCTCGTAATCCAAAAATACTCATATTCAAATCAGTAATTCACAATAGAACCCATGGAAAATGGGTTAATCCGTTCCAAAACTAAAAAATTTCATAGGAAAATCATATTCAGTTGTTTTTTATTAAATACAATTTACTTTTTTGAATTTCAAAACCAAATAAACGACCATTAATATACTATCCCTTTTCACTATTTCCTTTCAGTATCTGAGTTACTAAAATTTGAAACTGAAATAATTTTTTATTAAAACACCAAAAATATAGACAGACTATACCTTTTCAAGTTAAATATAGGAATAAACGTACAGATTTTGTTCAAGGCTTACTTTCCTATGAGTCTCAAAATTTACACTAAAAAAAAGAAAGAAGAAGAGTGGTGTATATAACTTGACAAATTCTGGAGCTATCGGTTGGAGTCTATTCGTACATTAAATGGCATTGATCCACACCTAAATTTCTTCCTATTTTTTCCTTGGGACGAGAAGACTGAACACTAATTATAATTAATTATTAGTTTTCAGGCTTCTTGTCTTGTGTATGAACAACGATGCTAACTTTTATGTCCATATTTCAAGATCAATAGATCGTTCACCACGTAGAAGCAGATGTTCTACATTTGCAAAAGGCTCTAAAGGGGGGAGGGGGGGGGGCAATGTCTATGTTATTGGTTGTATTGATGAACAAGCCTTGGGGCTTGTTCATCAATAGGTGAAACGAGGAAGTTTTAAAAAGGATAGAGTAATGAAGTGGAATCATGAAGCCTTAAGAAAAGCAAAGGATGTATATGGAGGGTCAGTAGTACATGCGGTCCACTTCATGATTTAAGATGTTTTTTAATGAAGAATAGTTTTCAATTCACAAAATTGTAAGACTTGGCTCTGTCAGTCCTATGCTCAATTCAATTTTTTTATTTTCATTAATTATAAAATTTATTATTATGTTAAACTTCCTGAATATTGATTTTTACGAATTGTTTTCCCCCTGTGGCACAACTTTTATTAGAAACTTATACAAAGACACTTGTGAGTAAGGTATAGATTACTTACTCTCATCCATCCCTTTCATTTTCATTTTGCTCTTGTTCTCTCTCTCTCTCTCTATTTCTAGACCTTGCACAACTATCGCATTTCTAATATCTAGATGCTTGATTTTCCTTCTTCACCCACTTCCTAATAAAATAATGAACTTGATTTTCTGTCTTGTACATTAACGGTTCTAATTATGTTTCAAATCGTAGTTCATAGGAACAATTCATTGTTAGATTTTCAAACAATTGATATGTGCGCAGATATTGTCAACACTATTACTTTCGAAGAGGCTTCAATAAAGTGGATTTATATTTCAAGGATTCTATTTCAATAACAACTTATTAATCATAATTCGAGGAACAAATGCAAATAAATTCATTCTTCCATATAATGAAAATTTGCGTACGACGAGCTTTTGAGAATAAACAAAAACACACTGTATTCTTCCGTCAGCTGTTTTTCATCAGTTGACTCTTCTTCTAATTTAAAGCAGCTGACACTACTTGTTATGAGCTCGTAAAGGTTGTTATTATTATTTATGATTTTGATATATAAAAAATATACTAAATTGCGCGCCCTTTTTTTGAATTATCGAATATTAAACAAGTATTAACGAGTGGTTTGTATATTGGTTCAATTTATCAATGAATAGTATATCTAAATAATAAACTCTGCCCAATATTAAAAAGTTGACAACAAGGAAAATACAGAAGGGTTGCAGCTACCAGTTGTTTTTCCAAATTTTTCCTTTCCCTTTTGTGAGTCGAGTTTGCGAGTGAACAAAAAAGCTCGACGTCATTGGACGCGAGTATATTTTTCTTTCATATATAATATATACATTTGTACAAATTATGAACTACTCTACCGATATTTTAAAAATCCAACATAGTAGTCGAGGATATGTACAAATATTACTTTACGGGGTAAATTGCAAACCAAACGAGGTTTGCAGAATCTTATCTAAATGAAATTACGTGTCGTAAAGCTTCTCCTTACGTAGTGTTGTAAACCCACATTTAAACATCAAACTTTCTCAAAAATGTAAAGCTAAATTAGAATATATCTATAATTACAGTATTCCACCTGTAACAAGCAGGTATTTTAATTATGTTTTAATTCATAACTCTACAAAAGTCGCATTCTTAGCTATGAGCATGACTAGACATGGGAAAAATGTTGAAATATTGTTGATCTTTGAGAAGAAAAGAAAAACAACAACAGTTGGTATCACTATCTTGATAAAACTTAGTCTTTTCTGTACTGCTGAAGCGATAATTAACTCCAATTATAAATAGTTCAATTTCCCATTATTAAAAAATCATGGCGAAGAAAGTGTCTATATTTTTCTCCTGGATGTATGAAAATTCAAATTCCCTTGCGTCCTCTCAGTTTCTATCAATTATTGAGTATTATTTAATATTATTAATAGTAATCAACCTCTAAAATGAAACAGAGGTACCAGATAGAAAATGATCATCCCTGTGTATGAAGGGTTATATGTATGTATAATATATACCTTGATACACCTCAACATAGAATCCAGAGGTTCAGAAAGCAATAGTTGATATCATACAAATACAATTCAGAATATCTTAAAATAGTTTCGTTTCATTAATAATTCGTTGCCATTGAAAAATTGTCACATCAGTAGTTTTCTAATTACCAGATTAAAATTTGACTTTATATGGAGAAACTCTACTTGGTAAAAATAGATTTATTCTATATGTTATCAAAAACAATGGAGGTTTTCTCATGATCTTCACAAAGTATAATGAGTACTACTTTAAATAATGTCCTAAAGATTCTTTTCGATCCTTCAAAATCATAGCAAAAACAGGCAATTTTCGCCTTTTCCTCACGCTCTTCGATACTCCAATCCATATACACGACGAACTTTTTAGGATAAACAAAAACACACATTGTATTCTCCCTTCAGGAGTTTTCATCATTTGACTCTTTTGATTTAAAGCAGCTGACTCTACGTGTTATGAACACAAAAAGTGTATTATTAATATTATTTATGATTTTGATGTATAAAAAATATATTAAATCAAGGATTACGCGCCCTTTTTTTGAATTGTTGAATAATAAACAAGTACTAAAGATTGATTTGTATATTGGTATAATTTATCAAACTATAGTACATCTAGGTAATAACTCTGCCTCATATTAAAAAGAATTGGCAAGTAGGAAAATACAGAAGGGTAGCAGCTTCCAGTTCTTGCTTTTTCAAATTTTTATTTTCCCTTTTAAGAGTCGAGGTTGTGAGTGTACAAAAAAAAAAAAAAAAAAAGCTCGTCGTGATAGGCTTTATTCAGGGACTTTTGTTCAGAAAAAATATAGTTTTGTGAATAATAAAAGAAAACGCTTGGTACCCTTGCTCTTTTTTAAAATTAAGTTCATTCTTTGTTAGAGCGTTGAAGAAGAAGCATCAAACTCTCAAGAAGGAATTTAAAAGATTTCTCGCGCACAATAGTTGGATATTTTATTAATTATATGAAATATAAATATAATTATATTATTCTATCTTAAATAATGTTATTTAAATATTGAAGTCTCTCCTCATTATAACAGTAGTGTTACAAATAATATATCCCCTTCTTTTAAAACCATGAATACAGACTGCTGATATTCACGAGGATATTAATGCAATGGTACCATAAGCCTCACTCCCACCTTTTTACATCGTACTCTTCAAAAGTCCCATTCCTAGCTATCTATGTATTCTAGCACCCCAATATATCTTTTTCCAAATATTTGTTCGTAACCAATAGGTATTCGTACAACCAAAAAGTATTTGAAAGATACTACCACTTTTTTTGTTCGTCTCGCAGGTTACTACTCGTAAATCTAAATGAACAATATCAAAAATCTTAAACATACTATGAGAGCACTCGTAAAACAAGGCTCACCTGACTCTAACTTTGAGTAAGGATTCACATCGCTCAAAATTAAAAGTTTCTTTCCTTCTTTCTCAAATCAGAATGTTTGATTGTTTTGTTTTTTTGAGGAAAGAGACCACATAGTTTCATTATTCGACTCATCGCCGTCCTATATACACTTGTTGTTGTTGTACCTATGTACATATATTGTTCGTATTTTGCACATAGCTATTTCTAACCTTTTATTAGAGTCAAATTAGTTAAAATAATAGACTCTCTAAGACGTAGACATAAAAAAGCAAGGATCGGAACTCGGACTCGAGCCACATTTAAATTTCAGTCATCTGCAACTTTAGACTCGATGCGAAAAAGTCGCCGACAAGGATTGGAGTCTACAGATTCACACTTGAGTAAGACTCTAAGCATGAGACTAACAAACATCCTTCATTTCAAATTCTTATTTAATCTTCTTTTTATATGAGAAATTGTACTCACGACTTCAGACTCAAGATCTAAATAGGTTTCATTGTCTCTTTTGGGAAAATTTTAAGTCTGAATCTTAATGGAAAGAAACAAAAAACCATATTGGACCAATAGAAAAATGAAATCCTGCATAGGATTCAAAAGTTGCAAGAAATTTTGTTAAGCAAAAAGCAATCATGGCTTTGTGCCTTTTCCATTAAATTTATATTCATAGTTTCTGCCTCTCAGATGATCAAGAAATGATCTCTAAGGTGAGGTTAGTACTCTGGAGTTGAGCTTTAATAAAATATATATAAAGGGTTCTTACTGAGCTAGATCGGAAGTATGTATAATTAGGAATGTAAATAATATGCAAATCGGGCTTGTAAGAATCAAAAAAAGAGAAAACCAACCTAGTAACTCTGACAATTTGATGAATGTTGAGAGGGAAGCAACTTGAGCTGTCATGATGTTTTACTGAGCTACAAGCTGCTATTCTCCTTTATATATACAAATGAAGACATCAATAATAAATAATAACATTATGTATACCATAGATGAGAGGCAGAAAATTAACTCAAATTAATGTTAGGAAATTATATATTTTTAACTAATAATAATTATACGAGGACTTGAGCCCTTTTTGTTTACATTTTATTTGCTTTATTAACCTTAATGCATGTATTCCTTCATGTGAGATCTTTACTATCAGGTAGATGTTCTCCCCTCAATAATAAAGAAAAAATGATAACAGCTTTGGAAAACAAAAATTACTGTTGTTCGAAGTGCCAACTCCACAAAGTCTCGTAATCGGCATTTTGCATATTATTTACATTCCTATGTATAATGCAGAACTGTTATCCATAACTCCTGCATATATACCTATGGTTAATGATCAGCTCAGATCTACCCAATGGGTACTTGAGCTCCTGCTCTCCCTCCCTCATGAGCTGTAGGGGCAAAGGATTAAATGATACCGCAAATATATCCATGACTTGACACCAACTATAGATATTATTGGACAGAACTTGTTTCAAAACCTTTGACAAGCCCCGAGACTCAGAGAATGAACCTAATAAGAGTACTTCACATCTTCAGATATACATGGAATGTCTTTCTTTTTCAACGACCCTTTATAAAGACTCTGAAATAATTTATAAAAGTATTCTGCATACCTTCAAGCCGCAATTTTAATTGAGGGTCCACACAATGCATTTTGCTCTTTTAAGTACCTAAAATCACATCACTTGGAAGCTAGTCAAATGGTATATCTACAAGATAACTATCTCTAGGAATGTAAGAAATATGCAAATCGGGCTTTTAATAAAAAAAGAAAGAGAAAATCAACCTGGTAACTCTGACAATTTGTTGAGAGTGAAGCAGCTTGAGCTGTCATGACGTTTTACTGAGCTACAAGCTGCAATTCTCCATTATATATACAACAATAAATAATAACATAGATGAGAGGAAGAAAATTAACTGAAATTAATGTCAGGAAATTATATATTTTTAACTAATAATTATTAATTATATGAGGACTTGAGCCCTTTTTGTTTACATTTTATTTGCTTTATTAAACTTAATGCATGTATTCCTGTATGCGAGATCTTTACTATCAGGTAGATGTTCTCCCCTCAGTAATATTGGAAAAATGATAACAGCTTCGGAAAACAAAAAGACCTGTTTGAAGAGCCAACTCCACTTTTTTATTAAAAGCCCGATTTGCATATTATTTACATTCCTAACTATGCCCCAGTCCCACTCAAAATTACAATTTTTATGCATAACTCTTAGAGGTGAGGAGTCATCGTATATCAGATTCCCTTCGACACTCCACCTCGTTGAAGAGGATTGTTCAGCAATGCAAACTCTTTGGTAAGATGCTGAAGTCCTACCATGTAGAATGTTTCAAATAGCGTTTCATTTTATGTTCGTGTTTTGTTTTTATTAGATAATTACTTTAATTGATTTTTTGGTTAGATGTTCTATTTTTAAACTAGAATGTTTATTTATGTTTTTAGCAAGACTCTTAGTATTGTGTATTGCTTTTTATATAAATATAAGAGAGAGATTTAATATCAACAATATGATTATGAATAAAGACATTTGAAACAAGCACGCGACTCGATATTATGGACTCAAATTACTCGTGAAGGGCTCTGCACGAACGTTAATCTAATTTTTATACTTGAGCCTCTGATTCATATCTTTCAAGTTCATATGGTTGGGAACGAGCTTCTCAATCCCTACTAGAGAGGAGAAGAGGGGAAATTATATAACTTAACAACCATGAGCACTCCTTTAGGGGGGAAAGAGGGGAAATTAGAAAGGCAGGTAACTAGATTATATTCATAAACTGTGAGGAAATGAATTTGTACAAATGCATGGATTAAACTCTTGGATGTGACTTTTTGTATGGTTGGAAAACAACCATAGAAATTGTTGTACTTTTCTCTTTTTTATGTTTGTTAAATCCTTGAGGAGGAAGGATCTTTCTCCATAAGAAGAACTTCTTTCCATATTTGTTGTAGATTTTGTTCCAAGTAAATTTAATCATTATGTTATTTACTATATTTTCCTAGCACTAAGGCTATTTTATATTCCAATCGGTTCTCCTCCATTCTAAACCATAATAGGCAGCTGCTTTCAAGCAAAAAATATTTTATCAATCGTCTCATACGTCTCATTCCTCCTTTTCCCTCACGATAAACCAAAACCTCATTGTTCTTTCAAGATTCTGAATGTTGAAATAACAATCTGGGGATTTCCTCCTCACATGCAATCATATCTTGGGCGTCCCACTTTTTGAAAAACAATTACAAAAGTTGCGTGATTATCATCAATGTTTTTAGAAGACTACTTATGAATTAATTCCGGCGCCCCAACACGTCGAGCTTTTTTGTTCACTCGCAACCTCGACTCACAAAAGGGAAAGGAAAAATTTGGAAAAAACAACAACTGGTAGCCGCTACCCTTCTGTATTTTCCTTGTTTTCAATTTTTTAATATTGGGCAGAGTTATTATTTAGATATACTATACATTGATAAATTCTATCAATATACAAATCAATCATTAATACTTGTTTATTATTCAATAATTCCAAAAAAGGGCGCGCAATTTAATATATTTTTATGTATCAAAATCATAAATAATAATAATACCCTTTTTGAGTTCATAGCACGTAGTGTCAGCTGCTTTAAATTAGAAGAAGAGTCAACTGATGAAAAACAGCTGAAGGGAGAACACAGTGTGTTTTTGTTGTTCATACCAAAAAGCTCGTCGTGCAAATGGATCTAACTCATTGTTTACAATTTTGTGATAAACCAAAATACTATGTATTCTCATTTCAGCTGTTTTTCATCGGTTGACTCTTCTTCTTCTGATATAGAGCAGCTACGTGTTATGAACTCAAAAAGGGGATTAGTATTATTTACGATTTTGAAATATATATGTATGATATTAAATCAGGGATTGTGCGCCTTCTTTTTTTTTTTGAATTTTTGACTATTATACATGTATTAACGATTGATTTTATTATATATTGGTAGAATTTGTCAATGACTAGTATATCTAAATAATAACTCTGCCCAATATTAAAAAGTTGGCAAGATGAAAAATACAGAAGGGTAGCTACCATGATGTTGTTTCCTTCAAATTTTTCAATTACCTTTTTTGAGAGTCGAGTTTGCAAGTGCACAAAAAGCTTGATATGATTAATCACCATGAAAATGTAAAGAATCACAGAAGGGACTTTCTTGTGCGTACAAATGGCTTATATATCTATATGTATATATATATATATATATATATATATATATATATATATATATATATATATATATATATATATATATATATATATATAATTAAGAAACATAAATAATATAATTAAACACCAAGGTGAATATATTAAATTACAAGAAACAATGAAGTACAAAACAATATTATGTAGTTAATAGCTTTTAATATCAATCAAACTCTATCTTATATTACACATGTATTTATTACAGGATATGCTTTATAATAAACGTTGTCCAGTCCTTTTCAATTCATTGAAAGATATTGTCATTAGAGCTGGAATGATCTAGAAATATATATTTAGATACGTAAATGATGTACCTTTTGTCTAAATAGATTGCAAAATGTACTTATTTACACATATGTATACATTTAACAAAAAGAAACACCTATGTATTGAACAGAGTCTCGAACATGAAGTTAAACATGGATTCAAATTTAATATAGCAATACTATACAAAACTTTATTAAAACTTTATTTACAAAAAAAAAAAAAAAAAAAAAAAAATACCCCAAAAACTTCGGTTAAAAGTGTTTATATTGAAGGTAGATTTGTATTTTCTCAAGAAGAAGTTCGTTCATAGGTTTCTCTAAGGCGCCTTATGAGATATTCCCCTGCAGTGATTCCACATAGAGAGGACTCCTCATCAACACCATTGATGGGATCAATTTCAGTTGAATCATTTGGATGAATAAATATGGCCATGGAGTATCTTGAAGTCTCAAACTTCTTTCCAAGGACACGATGCGGAGTTGCACGAAACTTTCCACCACTCCAAAACTCCATTAAATCCCCAATGTTGACAAAAATCGTTCCTGGAAGAGGTGGTACGTCCACCCATTCCTTTTTTAAATTCTGGATTTGTAGTCCTCCCACGTCATCCTGAAAATAAAAGGAAATATTTTAATTACCTATGTACATATTCTGCAAAAACTGCATAAATCATGAGGCTGGGCTCCTAAAGGAGACGAGTATGGGTTAATGAGCAGACTCTCCATCAATTAGCAACCCAAATGTGTGATTGAATCACTTTTATATTTAACAAGGGATGGGAGGCTAAATGAATCAATGAATCGATATTTTTCATTAAGATTATTCAATGATAAGATGCCATCAATGATGAACCGACACGCTCAGTCTACATACATAAAACTCTGTTGTTCTGTCCTTAAACAATTTATGAGGTATGAGGTTTTTGGATTTTATGAGATGGGTAATTTTGTATTATTTGTACATACATTGATGATAATAATAATTACTATGATTAGTTCATGAGATGATACGAAATGATTAAAGTAATTTAAATAATATCTTTTGAATCTCTTATATTGACAGAAAAGTCATCAAATTATGTACAAAAATTGACTGATATTTTATATTTCACCAAACTTAGATAATGTATACAATGATCACAAAAATATTAAGAGTTTCCTTAAGTATATTACCTACATTTGTACAAACATGAATTTGTTAATTATAAAGGTGTACACTAATTTGAAAAAAATGTATATATCATGATACTTTGTAGATAGTAACTATAAATCATTTTGATGTAAATATGATCAAAGCAGAGCTGTTTTGAGTCACAAGGCTTTTTAGATCTTTAGTTCGAATCAAGGGTCGTAGTTTAGTGTGACTTAAGTGATTACGAGTCGTAAGATTGAGTTCCCAGTTCTCTGAACGGAACAAAGCATTAATAAATTAAACCAATAATTAATTACTGAATAAAAAGTATAACAGGATCAATATATGAAAATGCAATTATTTATATAGGGCAAAACTACCAAATGAAAAGCATTGTAATACAGATTAAAAAACGAAAGAAAAAAAAAGCTATTTGAGGTTTTTAGCAATTTTATAATTAAAAAGCATTTCAATTACTTGTGTATTTTATGAATTCACCTCACCTGGAAATGAATACTAAAAAAAATAAAATAATCATCATACAAAATTGCTTTCCAATCCTACTGGATTACTGAGACATTGAGAGTGAACAATGGGCTATTGATATACAGCTCACAGCAGGACTATCTTTATTATATAAAGATATCAGATCTAATTCTTCAAAAATGAGCTCTCGTCAACAAGCACAAAATATATGTATAATATTATCTCAAAACTTAGTCCCAATCTTTTCTATGTAGAAGGTCGTTGAAAGCTTACTCTAAGGAAGCACTGGGATTTGAAGGATTGACAGGCCGAAATGGAAATGACCTATGAAGTCAATAGTTTCAGAATATGGTCGTCATGAGTCAACTCTAATTTACTAATAAACTTAAACGGCATTTAAACGACCGTTTTAAGGGCTATGTAGATATCCTTTATACATATACAAAAGAGCAATCAAACTGAGTTCATCATTCATCCATGTTTCATTATGAGAACATGAAGAAGGACCTCTGAAGGGAATTAAATCCCTCTCTGTATGCGCGCCTCAGATACTAACATATGTATGTATATATGTATGTACACACAAGATATTATTGTTAGGAATGAAAATCATATGCAATTCGGGCGTGTGATAAAAAAGTGGAGTTGTCTCTTCAAACATGTCTTTTTGTTTTCCAAAGCTGTTATCATTTTTCCAATATTACTGAGGGGAGAACATCTACCTGATAGTAAAGATGTCGCATGAAGGAATACATACATTAAGGTTAATAAAGCAAATAAAATGTAAACAAAAAGGGCTCAAGTCCTCGTATAATTAATATTAGTTAAAAACATATAATTTCCTGACATTAATTTCAGTTAATTTTCTTCCTCTCATCTATGTTATTATTTATTGTTGTATATATAATGGAGAATAGCAGCTTGTAGCTCAGTAAAACGTCATGACAGCTCAAGCTGCTTCCCCCCTCGACATTCATTGAATTGTCAGGGTTGCCAGGTTGATTTTCTCTTTCTTTTTTTATAACACGCCCGAATTGCATATGATTTACATTCCTAATTATTGTTAAATCCTAGCATTTTGTTCTTCCAGCAGCAGCAGGTCTTTGTTAAAGAAGGATCCCATCTGCCTTCTTCTCTACTCCTCATCATAGCATACTGATTTATTTTATATCTATAGATATTTTATGTAGTGAGCACAGAACATGGAAAATTTATGTATGTACATACATACATACATAGACTCTGTAGCGTACAGATGAACGTTCCATGTATTTAAACAAATTTGAATCACATTCTTAAAATATACGTTACATACTTACGTTCAAGCGATGACCCATTATATAACAGCATGGATTATATATATGTATACTGCCTAGCCAGTACACCAATAATACCACTAATAGCGGGTACTAACCTATAAATAATACACAACCGTACCCTCTTATTTCTATGACTAAGATATATAGTATATAAATATAATAATATAGTAATAATTAATAGTAAGTACGTAAAGCGGTCATCAATGAAGATGCTCTACAACATCACGCAACCTCTCCTTATTTTTGATGCTGACCAATATAACAATTATAATTGAACAACATTGTATAACGTCTCTACTTCTTATTATTACTATTTTATAATGATGAGTTCTATCGACTGAAAGGGTCAATTTCTCTATGTGGCCTGACCCCTCAGGTCAGACATATTGATGACGTAAATTTGATGTATGTATGCTTATATATGTATGTCATTAAATTTATATATATATATATATATATATATAACTTTTACATAATGTGAAGGCAGAGAAAGAATATGGGTACATATTCAATGGCTTCTATGTTTATATATATATAAAAGGAATTTGTCATCCCTTTTTGAAAGTTGTATTTGAAGGGAAAATTCGTCAAAGTCTATTGGAAATATTTCCTTATTTTAATTATAATTAACTTTAAAAGTAGTACAGCATATATATATATATATATATATATATTATACATACTTATTATAACAACTTATAAAGAGATATAAATCATGACTGTTCGCTTTCAACTTTACATGGGTCATGTTGATCGTCGGAACAAATATTTTTTTTTTTCTTGGATCCATTCCAAATATTTTTACCCATAGTTAACACATGGATTCTACACGATTTTTTTGATAGGGAAGGTTTCTAAGTACTAGTAAGAGACTCATTCTCCTCAAAATAGTTAGTTTTTAAATGCACATTTATAAATATATTTAAAAGTATAATGTACGCTATTAAAAAAAAACCAACCAAACTAGTTTAACAAGATATGTTGAGAAAAAAAGAAGAAGAAAATGAAATGAGAAAAAGAAAGAATGAATACAAAGTCTCATAGACATAGTCAATAGTTAATAGTACTGTAGTAGGAATACGGAATCCCTTAAGAAATTAAGAATGAATGTGGATTCTTTGTACAAGGTTGAGTGAGTTTTTTGATATTTATGTTGCGTGATATTATATTGTATTTGTGGTATATTTACATACTATTTGGGTCCATCATATCTTAATCTTAATCTGTAGCCTCTCCCATGGCCCCTCAATGCCCACCCCTATACGAGACGCAATGTCTGAATATTCTATATTTTAAAGCCTATCGGGTTTTTTTGGAGCTTAAGGGCTCTCATCTTATTTTTTAAATGAGATTTTACCTTTATTTAAATGTTTTTTGAGGTTATATCGTGTGGCTTAGCTGAAAATCCGGAGTCTGTTCAAAAAAGATTAACTCACAAGAAAAATATAAACTTCTAATTTTTTTGTTTCTTAATAATAGCGAAATCTAAAAATAAAATGCCTTAATGTCTAATACTTCGGGGAGCTGGGTGAGAAACGATTCTCTTACTGACACGTCCTTATGCCAATTGTAGTTTTTATATATAAGTATAACTAATATTTATACGCTTGTAAATTATAAATCACAAGCAGGAGTGGCTCGACAGAAGGGCCTTGCCATTGCCAATCCTTTATTTAAAATTATGAAGATGCAATTTATTTGTACTACAAGACAAAAACTTTATTTTCAAATTATGAAGAAGTCGTCGTCAATGAATGGTAACAATTAATTATTATTATTAATATTGAGCATTTGCTCAATATATTATTATTTTTTTTCAAACGATATCAAAAATGTCAAAGGATTTTTAAGCGGGAAACCATTTGTATTATTCATTGATAGGTCAATCTGTATTTAAACAGATTAATTTGTAAAAATTATTATCATAAAATTGGTTTTTGAGAGCTGGGATGAAGACAATTCCTGGTACAGTAGGTTATTTAACTGTGAAATAACTTAACAATATTATAGATATTTAATAAATCAAGCTTCAACGAACTTTTCAGATATATTCAAGAATAAAATCAAATCACAAGTCTTTATAATTGTCCAAATGTGAGCGGATTAATAACCTAGAACCAATATTTTTTATTGGTTCTAGGTTAATAAGGCAGTAAACAAGAATCATAGATTGCTACTTCTATATAAATACTTTGTATATTTGTGCCTGGCCCATTTTAAAATAAACTTTCCTCATGAAATACATTAAAGGTCCATTGCTCTTTGAATTCGACAATTCAAATAAGAATTTTGGGCATTAACTTCGTCATTAATTCATCAAGTTACTGATGATTTGAAGTAAGAGTATTTTATTTATTTATGAAAATATGGCTTGAGTGATGGCCATATGAATGAAAAACGGACTTTGTAAGGGATTTGATGACATAATAGATGTAATAGAAAACTTTTATAATTGTATTTAATACATTATGAAAACAACATTCGAGGTTTCGTAGCGTATTTTGTGATCAGAGTTTGAGAATAAATATTACAAATTTTTCTAAAGCAAAAAATTGTGGTAAAAAAACATACCTAGATATTATTTCCAAATACCTTGAGAGCTTCCAAGAAGAAACAAATGTGAGCTTTCCACAAGGACTATATACTCCATACTATACTTTCAATGATACATAAATCATCACTAATTTAGTTTTGTTTTTTCTTTGTTCCAAAATTTTTGATGATAAGAACAATTTCCCTTTCCACAATATTGTGATAAACACACACACACACACACACAAAAAAAAAACTACATTCATGCGTGGTAAAATTTGGAATATCCTCTGAACTTTGTTGAAAATATATATACATATATGTATGGTGTAATTGGATGGATTTAATATTATATATTATGAACTATTTATTACTTATTAGGAATCTTTTTTCGTCAATATCCTCTCTAAACGCATCTATTTAATATATTTAACAAGGTAAAAGGTTGTATTTAATTCACGATGATACTTTTCTAGGAACAACATAAAATCTATCCGATCGGATAATAATAATAATTAAGGAGGAAATACCAAGGACGAAACAATCCTTAAACACATTGGATAAGTATACATATATGCACAAGGGATGCTATACATAGACATTGATAGCCTTGGATAAAAAATTTCGAATAATCGCCCATGACATCCCTACCATACATACATATCTAATAACCACGGAATGTTAACCACGCTTGACAAATTGCTCTTTATATATATATATAATGGTTCCCCAATGGACTTTGTTCAAGAATTCGCTTTCATTTGAGTTAATGAATCTAATCAAATTATCTGATATATATATATATATATATGTCAAGTCAACTAGAAAGTAAGTTTGTTTTCAAATATTGAGAATATAGAGAAAATCCATTTTGCAGTTGGTTTTTTACTTCATAAATATAACGGCCAAATATTTTGGAGTCATTTACAGACCTATACCGCAGGGTTTTTGCTAAAATATCACTTTATATCGAGGAACAACCAAGCATTGTTGTCTATCATCCAATAGAGCAATCGGATAAATGTGTCGACAACATATGGAGCCGATATGGTCCCACAAAGGACGTCCATCTTTTTCATAGCCCCAGAGATTTATTTAGTTGTGCAATTGGCTAAAGCCAGTTGATTTGTTGAAGAACTATTAAGAATCAATCTAATCCGCTGTCATGCTCACCATGAATAACTACATCGTCAGAAATACCAGATGTATTTTATTCTTGATTGTGGCCTATAATACAGTTGCAATTATGATTGGAGTCATTATTAATTTAATCGAAATAACCTAATATTAATACAAACGAGAAAAGAGAATGTCTTAAAGAATAATATGAGTGCAGTTCACACTCATTCCTGAAATATTTTTCGATAAACTTGGTTTCTTATTGACTTGACCCCTATGTACTTCCATTTTTTTAAAGTATATATATATATACGAACCAATATAAAACCATGAGATGATAGGAAATGTTTCTCAACACTTGTAAGAGCCTTACTGTACAAAAATATACATACCACTCTACGTATAAGTCTATTAAATATATAAATACAAGCTCTGGATGTTTTAAACGATGTTTTATGTTATGTTAATAGAGTCACGAAACACATTATCTAATTTTTAACAAATAACAACCAATGGTTATTGAATATATATATATTCAGCCTGCATTACCTTAGTCTTTATCCCATTACCATTTAATGAATCCTTATGTTAATTTAGCCCTTGAAAACTATTTGTTGCGATGAGTGTATGGTTAAAAAAAAATACCCAATCAAAGGATGGAGTCAAATCCGTGATCATTTTTTTATTATTTATTAAAGAACTCATTTGTAGTAATGATTCCTCATTAACACCTCTCTCAATAATGGGAAGAATAAAATCATTTCATAGGGCCAACGTGCCCTTTCTGAATGAACTCCGAGAGACCTTTACCAATGGCCAGAAGAAAAAAATGCTAATTAACTCTATGATACTTAGTGTAGTGTTCCGTACGTACATAGTCAGATGACACTCCCATCCCTTGTGTACAGATAACGTTTTTCTTACCTGAAAGAGTAGTGTCATTCCCCCATAGTCTGTATGAGTTGCACATCGAATCACTCTCTCTGTCTCCTCTTCACTTATCCCCTCCTTTGTTGGATAATGAAGGAATCGTATGGTGGAGCCATTCTCTTCTACAAATATATTTGAATGTAAATCCAGGAACTCCTGTGGATCACTCATATTGAGTACCCTTGCCATGCATGCCAAAATCCTCAGTGCAAGCTCTTTTGTGACATCACATAGATTAGAAATATCTTTCTGAAAGGTTGGAATGATTTCTAAGTCCTTTTTCTCAAAGTAATTTTCGGGGAGGCATTGAACGTCAAAGGACTCCTTTATTTCAGCTATATCCGCACTCTCCAGCTTCTCTCTTCCCAACTCCGAATAACCCTGGGATTTCGTACTTAAACGACTGAAAGAAAGAAACATATTAGTACTTTGATCATATGATTGTATAATCATTGTGAATCATTCAAATAAAAGTACACGTCATGATGAAAAAAACTTATCATCAAAGTGTCCAATCTCAGAGGAGTTTTACATATAGTAGTAATGAATGTTTTTGTTCACTTGTTCATAACGATTAAAGGCCTCACTTCTCAATATTAAAAAAAATAAATATTTTGTTGGGTCTCTATTACAGGGGTGTCAAAAAAACGGCCCGCAGGATAATTTGAAAGTGGAAAAAATATATACAAAGACATGAATTAATTTTTTTTAAATTAAATGTAATTCATGAATTATCCGCTTGGGGCGCATGTTAGTCTTTCTTTAAAGTCTCATGTAATCTCATGTAAAGTTCACAGTTATAATTTTCGATTTTCCAGTTACTTAAAGTTTGTCCAATTTTGTGAAATGTTTAGTAAAAAGGGTTATTCAATAAATTTTTGATTAAATTGTTCTTCTTTAAATCAAAACAAAGGGAAGACATGATGATATTTGGGTTATTTATAGCTTTAGTATCCTATAATTTTAATAGTCCGGCCCACGACGTCTACCTAGGGGTTGTATGTGGCCCGCAATGTGAAATGATTTTGACAACCCCCCCCCCCCCTGGTCTATTATAAGCCAACCATAAAAGAATAAAACATAAAAAAAATTTGGTCTGTGAATTACCATACATATAATCCATAGAGGCCTAAAAAGTAATTAATAAGTTATATAAGGTGGTAAAATCTATAGGTTAAGACTTAATTGGACCGCATTGACCTTTAATCTAAAATATATGTACATCTGTAACAGCGGTTAGGTGACATGACGGAATGAATATTACATAGAAGCATATCTTTATGGTCTAAAGAGAAAAAAAACCCATAAAATCAGCTGCACACGGATCTTTATTATATCTCTGAACCTTTCTTACAAAAAGAGAAAAAGGAAAAAAAAGGATTTAAATCAGTTGGTACTTGGACAATTCTTCCCAACTGTTGAGCAAATTTCCATTTACTAAAAGAGAAACATTCACATTTGAACAACATCTGATTTGATTTTAATCAATTAACGTTTAAAATAACTAATAAGGAGTATCAGTAGTGTAAATATCAACAGCTGAAGAAGAAAAAAAAACTGTGTAAATTTGTATACTCATGGAATAATACCAACTACATCACATTCTCCCAAACTATTTGACAACTCTTTACTCAATAAAAGTGAGGACATATTCCTTAACAAGATTTAATTCAAATTCAATTGAATCAACGTTCAACAATACGAATGAACAGAAAGTGTAACAAAAGGACACAAGAGCCTTGTCCTTTTCACACTGTGAAAAACAACAAATATTAAAATTGCATTATTATTATTATGCCAATTGACATGAATATGTGCCAAAAAAACAAAAAAAAACTCTCTCATTTTTGAAGGCTTAACGAAGGATACAAAAAAAAAAAAATTAAGAAATGATTTGATATTTAAAAACAAATATTATGAAACATATATTGTTGAGGAGTCAAATAAAAGTCTCGGGCCGAGAGTTCCCAACATTTGATGTACATTTCACTTTTAGAGGAAGAATGACGTGATATTTATAATACATACAAATAAATAACTTAACTTTCTTGGAAATGAGTAAGAAATTTTTTTTGACGAAAAATGAAATGAAATATTTCTAATTGTTGACACACTCAAATTATGTCCTGCTTCGTATCTGCATTTAAATAACTACTTTATACTAATTTATGTTTTTTGTTTTTGTTTTTAAAAAAAATGGAAAATATTAATTTAATTTTCTTTTTCTTTCAGTTGGTTATTTTAAAAAAATATATCAATATACTCTAACTATAAACACTCTGGATCTTATAAATCCAATGAGATCAAACTTTTAAATTATTATCAACAGTTTATGGGAGAAAAAAACCCAAAATGATTCATGAATAGGAAAAATTATAAACTTCTTGTTGGGACATTGAATAAAACATGAGGACATCACATTCAGAAAATCTGGAATAAAATCTCAGTCCCTTCTTCAAACTCCTGGGCAATTGTCTATAAATAAAATCATATATAAAGGGTTTTTCATTAAGAGGGACGCATTTTCTTTTTTTAAATAAAATTAAAAGGGTTTGAGATATAAAAGAATTTCTTTTTGAGTGTTGAAGGTCATTCAATTACAATGAGTATGGAATTCAATTTATTTTGCATGACCACATCGGACATGTTTGCAGAAGTTCAATCGTTGAACACAGTTTTCGACCGAAATTGGAGGAATTTCGAGTTCAATATTTGCTTTGAGCTCCTTTAGTATTGCTGCCTTGTTGATATAGGCCAATGACTTTACGTAGATCGATAGAAAATAGTACAAAGGTGTCAAATTGCATGAGGTTGGCGGTCAATTGACTGGTCCATTTCTGGAAATAACACGTTCACCGAATTTGCTATTCAATAAATCGATTGTATTTTTTGCTGTGTGGCAAATAACAACAAGTCTTGTTGAAACCACATGTCTTTTAAGTCCATACCAGCCAATTCGGGCCAAAAATAATCCATTATCATAGCTCGATATAGATTTCCGTTCACAGTGATGTGGCAATTATTATCAACAAATAAATTTTTTGGCCCAAGTACACCACCGGCATGAAATCTACACCAAAGAGTAAGTTTTTCGGGATTCAATGGTGTCTCATGAAGCACATTTGTGTTTTTGTCTTCGACTCATAATGCATATTTTGGTTGTTAACAAAACCATTGAGCCAAAAATGAGCTTCGTCGCATAAGATAATAAATTTGCCTAAAAACCTCTTAAAGTTGCTGAAATAAATTTGGATAATTTGCATAGGCTGCTCAAGGTTACACTGCTCCATGATGATGATTTGTAAGCTATTTGTGAGTAGAAATGTTAACAAAAAAAAAAAACATAGTTCGTAGTCTCTAACGAAATAAAAATGCATCATCTCTAGAAAAGTTTAATGTTCAATTGTTACCTTACTTTGACAAATCCTGCAATTGCTCTATAAAATTACTGTGTCAATACTATAGTTATAAAATTTGAACTTTTAGTAAAATAATAATTTTAAACCCAGTCGAATGAAAATGAATCAATTTATTACATTTACAATTTTGTTAAAATGTTTTTTTGTTTTTTTTTAAATATGTATCAAATTACTTTTAATGTTTTAATATTTATATTTTGAGAATTAATGAACCAAATTGGCTCAAAGACTTTAATCGTTAAATGACTCTGAAATAAATTATTTCACTTCATAGTTAGTTAGGGGGGGTGAGGATTTATTAGAGAAAAATAACGGTTTTATGATTGAAAGAACAACAACGACTGATACTACTAATCTACTTTTTTGTAAATGATGTTCATTCTTTGTTTCTTTGTGTTCTTTGGTTCGGAAATAATAACACAGGTCAACAAATATATAATAAAAGTTTTTTAGTTTTGCACACTGATTTGAAATATGTTATTTTTTATTTCTTTTCGAGAGTCCGACGGTTTTATAATAATCGGACTCAACTTTCTTAGCTTTTTTGGCCCATTTTCCAACTTTAACTTCAATTTAAGCCAAGAAGAATACTCATTTTGAGCATTAACAAATAAAAATCCGCTAGTGTATTTAATGTTAAATCCAATTCTAGTCTTTGTTGGGGTCTAAAGGGGATCCTAAGGGTGTAGGGGAGGGGAGTAGGCTCAAAAGTCGGCCAAATCCTTTGTACTTAAATAACTCCTTGAATATTACATGAAATGGATTAATAAGGAATGCATTCAAAAGCTAATACTCACAGAATTCAAATAAGATGTCAAGGACTCGATAAAAATCCTTAATTAAGAAGAAACCGCCGATCTAAATATGTAAATTTTCATCCAATTTCGAGCAAAAATTCGCTGGAAATCAGTGACTCATGGTATAACTACTTAAGTAGTAGCGTGCAGAAGGATTAATAAATCAGCTAACATCCTTCTGCGGGCAACAACTTCAGTCTATTGCACCTGTTTTTTTTAGTAGCTCTACCGTGAGTTATTACCCATTATGAAACCTTTAAAAAGTTATGAATAATTCTATGAATCCAATTTTAAATAACAATTCGACGAAAAATGAAATATTATTATACCAATTAATTATAGAATTGCTACACGCAAACAATGATGTCCTTCCTATGTTTAACTCCTCAATAATTGTATACCAACTGCCACCGTCTACGTCTTCATTTCCATGATTGATCGTCTTAAATTACTTATTCATAATATGTACACTTCTTAGGGATAGCCTAATATGTCTCTATTGTAAAGGGATTTAACAAGGAAATACGTGTCATTAGAGCTCTTAAAAGAGATTTTAAAATATGTTTTTTTCCGGTTTTTTTGAAAGAATAATACAAATTGTCTCATAGGATGAAGACATCTTGTGAGATTGTATAGAGATAGGACTCTTTTATATATAATTTTTTTTATTAAATATCCATCTACATGAGAGTAGTTCAAATAAAGATAGAAATTACACACTGTGAGTAATCATACGTTAGAAAAAAAAAATTTTTTTTTTCCTTCCCTTCTATATCATTTTAAATCTAAATAATAAATGACATTAATATCTTTTAAAGACGATTGACTCATGTAAAAAAAGTTATAAAATAAAATAAATAATATCTGCTTTCATTTTGAAGATAATAGTCATAGAGGAACACACAATAAAAATCTTATAAAAAAAAAACATTAATTTTCAAAAGTTTAACCCGCACAGTTGAACGACCTTTTATTCAAAAAATTTCAAAATTTGTTTGTCATCTTATTTGATCAAAATCCACATTTTAAGTCCATGACAGCTCAGCATATGCAAAAAAAAAAAAAAAGAAAGTTTTTTATGGACCCCCCTAATGTTCTTTTTATATATATGTAATTTAATTAAGTTAATTTGATACATCTTTTTTATTATATGTATGTAAATATTGCTATATATAGTGACCTCATTCCTCTCCTTTCCCCCCTTTTATCTTATTATTTGATGCCAAAGGTAAACAAAGTCAATTTACTAACTCTTGAATTTAAATATAAAACAATTGTCATCTTTGATTTATAATAAAATTACTTTGATTAAAAACACACTCTCTATATTTCAAATAGTCCGGATAATTGGGTTCGAGAACCGAACTCCGACAACGTCATTTGAGAAGAAGTTCCTTCACTTCCTTTTGACACAATAATTTTTGTCACATCTACGAGTATTTTGTCAAAAAACCAGAGCTTTGATTTAAAAAAAACAAAAAAAAAAACAAGAATGAAATTAAAATTTCATTTACTTAAAATTTTCACCAATTATTTATGGTTTGTGAAATGATTTGTTTGTTGATTAGATTTAGTAATAATAATGAAATTTATGATCTAGCATATGGGGGGTCACCCCCCCCCTCAAAAAATATATGAATAAATCCAAATCGCGGCTCTGATATAAAAAACTATTCGAGACTGTTTCTAGTACAAATCAACGTTTTATTCTTGTTGCAAGTTTGTAAATAGTCGTTTTTACTTCTAAAAGCATCTTGAGATCAAAAAATAAAACTATTATGAAAGAAAATCTCGACTCATCGAGGCCCGACTAAACGAGTCGTTGTTTCCGTACATTGGCATTGTACATATAATTGATGAAGAAGCAAAATATTGTGCTGTAAGTATTAACATAAAGAACAGATTTGATATCACATGGTTAAGAGAACATCATCTGAGAGCAAAATAATATTTTTGAGGGATTGAAACTTAGAAATACTTTTTTTTTAAAAAAAACAAAATTTATGTGGTGTCAGTCTTGGTCTTAAATCCCAATGAGACCCAGGCCTATTTTCAAAAACCAGATTGTTAATAGTAGATTCTTAAAGATAGCGCTTAAGTTCCAATTTTTAATTATTATCTAATTACATATATATATATATAATATTTTGATTTGTATAGAATTAAAATGAAGGGATTCATCAATAAAACGAACTGAGTCATCATAGATTAAAGAGAACAGGTTACAAAATAGCTTCAAACTCAAGCCTTCCAAATAAAAATATGGATTGTTTTAGGAGTTGTTAAGGAGGTAAAGAAATTCATCTCATACTTAAAAATGTTATCATTTTTTTCTCAACGTTTGGTAAATAGCATTTTTCTTCAAATAAATATGTAAAACCGCAGGAAAACAATGTTTATATTTTTGCCTTTGCAATTATTATGTTGTCAATACAGTAATATGTTGACTTTATTATTATAATCATCATATTTTCACAAATAATAATTAATATTTTTTTTTTTCTTCTCAAATTGATAGACATTTCAGACTTATCATTCGTGTACACAATTTATTTGAATGATTACAAGGTTCTTAATTCATCATTAGAAGCTAAATGTCCCTCAAAATGTTTCTATTCCTGAAAACATTTGTAGATTTTGAGCAAAATTTGAAAAGTCGACCTTTTTTGTTATCGTTATGAGCAAACAACAATATTAATAAATAAAAAGGGCAAAAAAACTAAGGAAATTTTTAAAAAAAGTCCACTTTTTGCTCCCATTTGTAAACCGATCTTAAACAACTTTTGTTGGAAGAAGTTGCAAACTATACAATTTCTAAATTCTACTGAAAATTTAGATATATATATATACAAAAAATCTTAATTGAGTGGTGTTTAAAACAATTTTAAGTCTGTTAACAAATGTATAAAAATCAAAACACTTTATGAATTTATATAATTAAGAACTCATTTATAAACTTATAAAGAAAAACTTTTGATTAATAAATTTTGCCATTTTGTCTATAAAAAAAATTGATAAAACTTCAAAGGAAAAGTAGCGTCGATTTGAAGGTTCACTCTAATTTGATTCACTCTTTCAAATAGTTGGACAGAGCATTTCAAAATGACTTTATATTTAATGGTTTTAATAGAATAGATAAAAACTATCAATAAAGTGTTTTATGATGCCTAGAAATTTAAAATAAATAGAGTAAAGTGCTCAATTCTCATGAACGAGTGGTTTTAGGGATCTAAAATTTGGCACACATTCTTTTTTCTTATATTAAAAGTACGATAGTCTATGCCAAAAATCATCAAATGTGATGGTGAGATGACGTCCATTTATTGAGAGCCTAAAGTAATGACCCATATAAAATTTCTTTTCATGATGTAATTCATGGATTTGCTCAAAAAACAAAACACAACATTCATTTTATTTGCCAAAAATGTATATGGAAGCTATTTTTGTATTTAGTATTCCATGGATAAGTGACTGAGAGTGATGATATATGATAACTTAAGTAACGCAGCGTGCTACAGTGCAGAATGCCGTGTCAGAGGTTCACTCTATGTCCAAGACTTGAATATATAGTATATCGTAAGAGTTGATTTTTATGTTATGACGAGAGAGAAAGATATATTCAATGACCACCACCACCCCGGGCTTCATTACTGCTTACTACGCCACTGACTCAAAATGTATTATTTTTAATTTTTGGATACTGTACAAGACAGAAAATATTTTGAATTTATTATTTTCTTTAGAGCAATAATATCATTGGTCAACAGTCTAAAATCCTAATGGGTATAAGAAAGGTTATTTAGTTTTGCACACTGATTACTAATCTGTAATTTTTTATTTCTTTTTGAGAGTCCGACGGGTTTTGAGAAATCGGACTCTACTTTTTTAGCTTTTTTGGCCCATTTTCTAACATCAACTTCAATTTAAGCCTATAGGATACTCATTTTGGGCATTAAAAAATAAAAATCCGCTAGTGTATTTAATGCTAAATCCAATTCCAGTCTTTATTTTGAGCAAAAAGGGACTCCTGACGGCGGGATTAGGCTCAAAAGTCGACCAAATCGTTTGTACTTAAATAACTCCTTAAATATTACATAAAATGGATTAATAAGGAATGCATTCAAAAGCTGAGACTCACAGCTTTCAAACGAGATGTCAAGGACCCGATAAGAATCCTTAACAAAGAAGAAATCGTCCATCTAAATATTATGTAAATTTTCATTCAATTTCGAGCAAAAATACACTAGAAATCAAAGACTCACGGTAAAGCGCAACTACATATATAAAGTAGTAGAAGAATAACAAAATCAGCTGAAATCTTACTGACATCCCTACTACTTCAGTCTATTGGACTTGTTTTTTTAGTAGCTCTACCGTGAGTCATTGATTTCTAGCGAATTTTTGCTTAAAATGGGATGAAAATTTTCAGAATATTTAGATGGAGGATTTCTTCTTAGTTGAGGATTCTTATTATTTAAGGAAGAATATTATAACTATATATTATTAATAAAATATACAACTATTGTTGGCGAGAATCTTGTAATTTTTTTTTCTTTAGAGTTTGATAACTCTCCTTCAACGGCCTAAATAAGAATGAACATAATTTTTAAAAAAAGAGCAAGGGTATCAAGTGTTTTTTATTTTCAAATTACTAAACTACTCTTTTTGTTTTTTCTACAAAAGATGCACCCCATCCCTACAAACCCTACCAAGTCTCAAATATATATTTCCTTCCTTTATAAATTTTCCAAAGGTTCCTTATAAGTTCCTATATCCTTTTAAGTTCTATTTGGATTATGATCCCTTAAATCATGTTCACAATGACGTCAGTACATTTGACTTACATATATATATATATATATTTGTAAGGACAGTTCATTTTAGCATAAATCCTGATTTCCTGACATTTTAAAAAATGCATTTAAAATTTTGTCAAAGTAGAAGAAGCATCAGCCTTTGAACTTTAATTTTAAAAACTACATAATTATTACTGATTTTAGACACAGAGAATTTACTTTCCCTTTTGTACATGTTTCATATATGTATACATATATGTTATGCGTGCTCTCAATTTCATTTTTAAAAAGATTATAAATAGCATCAAAAAACAAAAACAAAACGAAAGAACAAAAACCTTTGACTAAAGCATTCTAACAAACACGTTTTAATTTTGCTTGTGCTAACTATTTAGTGATGAGAGAGGAACCATTTAAAAATGAATTCTGACATAATTTATAATCCTATAATTTAGTTAGGAATTAATTCATTCATAGATATCTACCGGAATAATATCTATGATATCTATGGGTTTTAAAGACTCTCACTTTGTTGAGAAGGTGGGAATTTATGTAAATTTTGAAATAGTTACAACTCATAAAATATGGGCCACAAAAATAACCTACTTATAGTGTAACCATTGATACACATAAGTACTACTATGAGCAATAAATACCGGGAAATTGCATTTTTATGGAGATTTCGATAGGGACAAATTATACGTCAACATATTCATTAGAGTTTGAGAATCGCGTTGTCCTTTTGCGAAGAGTTAAAATAGAATTCTTCCTTATTTTTTTTTTTTAAATGTTTAATTAAAAATTGCAAATATTATTAATCCTAGCAAAAATTCATTGCAATAAAAGTTGTAGATATTATTATGTCACTGAGTAGTATGGCAAAAATAAAATAAAAAGTTTTCAAATCCATTCCGTGGTTCATGGTTAGAGGTTCGAAGGCGATCAGATACTGCCCTATGGAGTTCTAACCATGAACCACCAAATGGATTTGAAAACTCTATTCAGTAATATTACTCAAATTGTTTTGAAAAATGGAGAAAAAAACGTTGGCACATGTGCATCGCATCGGGAGGGGAGGGCGTGGGGTTAACTAATTTGAGGGGAAGGAAATGAATTTTGATAATTAAATAAAAATGTTTTGATTTTGATAAATAAGTTCCCGATATTTTTCGCCCATAGTAGTGTATAAATTACGTAATCCCCATATCAAGAAAAATGGTATCATCTATATGAAGAAAAGAAGGGTGAGGACTCGTTTTTAATAAAACTCACAGTTACATAAGCAATGTACTTTATATAATTCTGACACAAAAATTAATAAATAAATATATCCATTCATAGATAGTTAAAAATACCGGGAAATTTGAAATATATCCTTTTTGGATTCCGTTAGGAATAAATGTTTTTTTTACAGTTGGCACCCCTCTCACTGACAGTTGTGCCTAGTAATAGTACTAATAGATTCAAACTCACTAATACAGATTTTTCCGCTCAAAGGGTAGATCAAAAAACTTTGCAGCCGAGGAAAAGGCTCCACTCAGTGCATTATCATCCAGACCATGATTCGAGAGATACATACATCCAACCCCTGTCATTGCCTCACGGATTTGAACTCCAACAGAGTCATAGTTACAACTCTTCTCCTTTAAATGTAATGAAATATCCGAAATGTCAATGATTGGAATCATGGTGCTAGAGCCGTAACTTTTGCTCTGATATTGACAAAGACAAGCAAGCAAACAAACAAACTTCTAAAAGCAAACAGAACACAAAAACACTATTTTAAATAATAATAATTCATTCGCTGTTGGTCTTTACAGAAGAAATCACGGAATGGAGGAGGAGAAAGAGGAGAGGAGGGTTAGGTGTCAGTCAGTCATAGTCTTCATCTTTTGTATGTATTTTTCCGCTCTCTCAGGAAGGATGGAGTGTGTGTCTACATACATGACATCTTGTTACTTATTGTAAAATAAAACCGGTTGTTGCTCTGAACATGATATAAACAGATAGTTTGGATAGTATGTATTTGTGGTGAACACACATTTTGGGAAATGTCAATAAGTAGATTTATATACATACATAAATATATCGAATGCATGATAAAAGTTCATTATTTGAAATAACATAAAGGATTTCGTGTGAACAGAATATGTCATATGTTCGCTTTATTCATAATTATTATTGCCTATGTAAATCTCCCTTTGAGGAGCAGTTAAATTCAAATAATCTATACATTTTTGGGTCGTTTATACCTTTTCAAGTTCAATATGGGAATAAGCAAGTTCAATATGGAAATAAGCAAGTTCAATATGGCAATAAGCAGGTTCAAACTCAGTGTGTTTATTCCCATATTGAAATTGCTTATTCCCATATTGAACTTGTAAAGGTAGATAATATATGTTCAATATACATATTATATATATAACAGTTATCTGAATTTAAGATCAACCTTTAACTTTATGTATAAAAGTTTATTAAATTCCCCCAAAATGTGTACAAATAATAATAATTATAAATTCGTGAAATCCACAAAAATATTTCAAAAACAGTTTCCTTTTCATGAATGTATATATAGAGTACTGCCCATCTGGAGCAAGACAGTTATATTTATTTGCAGCTGTACAGTGTGGTAATTAGAGATATACATATATGTATTTTCAATATCAAGGGCAAGTTAACCTGTTGAGCTCAAAGATGAAGAAGGGACATACAATCAATATATTATATTATAAAATGACGAATAAGAACTACTCGTCAACAAATTTGAACTTTCAAAAATCCCTAGGAGCTTAAGTAGCATAAAAGTTATTCAGTTTTCACGCAGATTTTAAATATGTAATTTTTTTATTTCGAGAGTACGACGGTTTTTTGGAGAAATGGAACCCTTCTTTTTGAGCTAATTTGGCCCATTTTCCAACTTCAATTTATGCTTAAAAGGATACTCATTTTGTACATTAAAAATGATAATATGCTAGTGTATTTAATATCTATGGTATATATAATATTATTATTTATTATTGATGTCTTCATTTGTATTTATTAAATTTATAAAGGAGAATAGCTGCTTGTAGCTCTAAAAAACGTCATGACAGCCACAGCTCCCTCTCCCTCAACGTTCATCAAATTGTCAGAGTTACCAGATAGGTTTTCTCTTTCTTTCTATTTTTTTTTGTTTACAGACCCAAAGTGCATATTTTTTACATTCATTACTACTGAATACCCTGACTGATGAAGACATCAAGGATAGGATTATATTACCTTAAAGACGAGGGGGTAATATGGAAGCAAAAAGGAATTAGAAGCTATTATAAGATTAGGAATGTAAAAAATATGCAAAATGCCGCGTGCGAGATTTTGTGGAGTTGGCACTTTTAACAGTACTTTTTGTTTTCCAAAGCTGCTATCATTTTCCCCGAGGAAGAACATCTACAATAGCAAATACAATGTTAGAAAACGGTTCATGTTCTCGTAATAATTATTAATTTAAGACTTTTAAGCTAAAGATGTATAATTTCCTGACATTAATTTGAGTTAATTTTCTGTCTCTCATCTATGGTATACATACATAATGTTACTACTTATTATTGATGTCTTCATTTGTATATGTATATAATGGATAATAGCAGCTTGATGCTCAGTAAGACGTCATGACAGCTCAAGCTGCTTCCCTCACAACATTCATCAAATTATCAGAGTGGCCAGGTTGTTGATTTTCTCTTTCTTTTTATTTTACACACCCCATTTGCATATTTTTTACGTTCCTACCCATTTCCCTCATTTTGAAAAATGATTACAAAGAAAAGTTTGATGATTACATTGTCATTAATAAGTAACCTCATTTTTTAAAACTGACCCCCCACTTCAACTAATGAATTGATTTCGGCAGCCCTGAGCCTCATTTTAGGGAGTTTTTCATATAATAAACATTCAACAAATAAGATGGCTTTGTATTAGATATAATCAAACCTTTCAAATTATTGTTTATCTTCATTGTGTCTTCCAATGATTTTAGAGACAATCTTTGATTCACATGAGTATGTATGTATCAGAATACAAAATAAATAATTTATTTATAAATTGTAACTGAGCTTTAGCACGACGAGCTTTTTGGAATAAACAAAAAAACCCTGTATTCTTCCTTCAGATGTGTTTTTCATCATTTGACTCTTTTGATTTAAAGCAGCTGATCCTACGTGTTATGAACTCAAAAAGGGTATTATTATTATTTATGATTTTGATGCATAAAAAATATATTAAATCATGGATTGCGCGCTCTTTTTTGAATTTTGAATATATTACAAGTACTAACGATTGGTTTGTATATTGGTAGAGTTTATCAATGTATAGTATATCCAAATAATAAATTCTGCCCCATATTAAAAAGAGTTGGCAACAAGGAAAATACAGAAGGGTAGCAGCTACCAGTTATTTTTCCAAATTTGATCTTTCCCTTTTGAGAGTCGAGGTTGTGAGTGGACAAAAAAGCTCGACTTGCAGAGGAGTAGCAGATATCCTTCAATTCAAGATTGCGATCTTGATAAACACACATGATATTGACGATACATTGTTTGGGGCTTAGGCTTTAAATCCATTCTGAGAGAAATGATATATCCGTCAACAACAATAACGAAGACTTTCGTCACCCAAAGACAAGAAGAGATCGTGTACGAAAGGTTTGGTGATATCTAATAACGAATTAGAGTCATGGATCGTATCTTAGAATCCCTCTACTTATTATATTTAAAAGTCGCTAAATTAAGCAGATATGATTTTTGTGTTTTATTATTAATGTTGAGTTTTAATTGCACTTCCAATAGAAGTCAAATTTTTTGTTTGAGATGAAGGGATGTATCCTCGTAAACATGACAGTTTGAAACTTTCCTTTTTTTTTTAAAAAAAAAAAAAAAAGAATCAAAAATTATAATAATTTGATATTGATTTGTTTTAAACTTGCTTGAAACATGATTTACGAGCATAGATTGACAGCTATATTTTTCAAATGTGGAAAATTTATATTTTACTAATATAATACATAAAAATAGTCATAATTACTTTTATCTAGTATTTAATTGGATGTCTTTCAAAAATTTGAGCATCTTAAGTGCTATTGCAAATTATATTACTGTCTTTGACTTTATCTGAATAGATGTGGTTTTTTTATATGTGAGATATAATGACCCAAAAAATATGTTTTGAGGTCATTCCACACCATTTTACTTGAGAGTTTACCTACTTACATATAATATATATATGTGTCAAGTCAACAAGAAATGCAGTTTGTTTTCAAATATTGAAAATATAGAGAAAATCCACTTTTAAGTAGTTTTTTTACTTCATAAATATAACGGCCAAATATTTCGAAGTCATTTTAAGACCGCACGGTTTTTGCTAAAATGTCACCTGTAATCAAGAAATCAAGGATTGTTGTATATCATCCAATAAAGCAATTGTATGAATGTGTCGACTGCACATGGAGCCGATATGGTCCCACAAAGAACGTCCATCTTTTTCATAGCCCCAGATATTTATTGAGTTGCAGTTGGCTAAAACCATTTGTTCATCTGTTTAAGAACTATTAAGAATCCCTTACGTCATAGTAACTACAATGTGAGAAATACTAGATGTCTTTTATTCTTGATTGTGGCGGGTATTTTTTGACTCCTATAATACAGTTGCAATTATTATAGGAGTCATTATTAAATTAATCGAAATATTATCCATTAATACAAACGAAAGAGAATATCTTCAAGAATATGAAGGCAGTTCACACTCATTTTTGAAATATTTCAGAACAACTTAGTTTTTTGTTAACTTGACACATATTTCATCATCTTTAAATTTGATAAAATTTAGATTTCAAGGTAGTTTTTGTCTTGCAAACTTCACATCTGGTTGTTGTTTTAAAGCACTCAGGTAACTAGATTTCAATCAATCTTTACTGAGGTAACGGATTACATAACGAAAAGCAACACACTGTTATAGGCTCTGCTTTTTATGGTATTTTATTTATGGACTTTATAAAATGAATAACAAAGAAGGGATTTTCTTTATACCTTAAAGATATGATGACGTCATATTAAACGTTCTATTAATAGTTCTTTAGTATTTATTTTTTAAAGATATACATACTTCTCAAGAGAAATCATATTTTTATTAATCTGCGTAGAAAACGAGTTCTACTCGAGGAATTTTTGTTTTTTGTTTTTTTTGAGAGAGAGAGAGTGTGTGTAATAATTTAGAGTTATTCAATATATTATATAATAAATTCTGTTAATTAATCGGTATTTTTTTATACGTGTAGACAAATGATTATGAAAGTTTATCAATGGCTACATAAACAATATCATAAATGGAAGTAAAACTCTCTTGTGAGCAAATAATAATTGATTATTTACAAATTTATCAAATAAAATTCAAAAATGGAAACTACACGGCTTTAAAAATGAAAATAAACTTAAACACCCACAATCTGCATGGATTGAATACAACTTACTTCCAAAAAAAAAAAACTCTAATACAATCAATTTGATAGTAGGGGAGTGAAATTCATTTTGTTCAAGAATAAATAGAGGGCAGAAAAGTAGGTTAATTTGGAAGGAAAATATCTGACTCATCTAATGGTTAATTTATTGGCCTCACTATACAAATGAATAATGATACAATGACATTTTTGTAAATATCTCATTACTACGGTTTGAATATATAATAAAAAGGCATAGATTTTTGAATGAGGGTTTATGTGTCTTTATATCGTCTATACTTCTTGTGACAATCAAATCCAGGGCAGATCCTTAAAATATGTAAAATGCAAATCATTAATAAAGATATTTTAATAATATTAGGTAAGTACTTTATACTTGGGAAATAAAAATTTAGATGTATAAAAAAGATTCCAACTTTAACTGATAAAAAACAGAGTATTGAGTCTAATTTTATTAGCTAATTTAGTAAATTCAAGTAGTTTTGCTTTGATTATTCAAGAAAAAATATTAATTAAAATTATCTAATTTTGTGTAAAATATGAGTTAGTTATCCTAAGCATTTGTTATGAATAGTTAAAAAATCCATTATGATCCTTAAAACTTAAAATTTTAAAGGAAATTAAGAGATAAATAAATGTTTTATGCGCGCGTTATATGCGGTACATTTACTCCCTTCGAGTATTATTTTTATTTCCATTTTTAAAGATGAGATACTTATTTTTATGGGTAGTTTATAAAACATTTTTTGTAGATAGTGCTCTATTTCACTTTAGTGTATAACATAACAAATTGAGTTTGTTTTTTGATTTCTTATAAAAAAAAAAACATACTTCTTTGACAACATTTTTTAATTTTCCCTCGGGGTAAGCCAACAAATTTACTCTCAACTTTTTAATTTTGAATATTTCTCTATAAAGTTTTGATATTTGAATAGTTGAGATGTATATCTATCATATTGTTATTTATAAAATAAATTGTAAAGTCGCTATTTAATATCGTAGTTCCTCCTTGAAATTTTTCTTAACGTTCACAAAAAAACACAATTGATCAAGATAAAACCCTAAACCCTTCTCAAAAACTGTACATTAAAAAAAGTTGCTCATGAGGAAAATGTTAAATCTAGACTATAGGGAGTATGAAAATGGTTTCAGAAGTTTTGGGACCTCAAATGAAACCAAATATGTATGTATGTAAGTAAAAATATAGTATGTTTTGTGTATGACCAATTTTATTCCACAAGGTCAATATCAAAGTCATGGGCGGAGAGGTATTCAAAACTAGTTTTGATAAAACAATAGATGAGATTCCATGTATATTTTTAAAGATAGAAACAATAATTCAGGAGATACAAACGTTTTAAATAAGGAGTGGATCAAGGATAACTTTTGACAATATAATAATAATTGTCCCCAAAAAAAAGTCAAAATAAAAATAAGAAAAGTCGATACCTTGAAAATATATTTTGTAAAACTTGAAAAAATAAATTAATTATATTAATAATTAAGTAAAAAAGTTGTCAAATTGACTTTTTATTTGAACAATTTGACATATAATGAATGGCAGTAATATATATTCACTAGGAAGCTTTATATCACAAGGGTTGTACATGTAGCTACTAATTTAAGACAGGGGACCCTAGTCTAGTCTGGTCAAGTCCGCCATGTCGGTTCCAAAGGATAATAAAAATATATCTTTCACGACAATCTTTCTAGGGATTGACTTTCAAAGATAAGTATTGATCTTGAGATCCATTTTTGAAGATCTTGGTGTCGTTTCAGTCGTCGCGAAACCTCAAGGTTTTGTTTGTGCTTTGAGCTCGTTGTCAATTTAAAGACCAAATTAATCAAATGTTTTAAAAAATTTCAAAAAATATTTCTTTATTGGTCTCAATCTAGTCTCGAATCCCCGTACTGTGTTGGAATTGTCTAGGTCTTCATTCCTCCACGTTTTGGTCTCGGATAATGTGATCTTGACCCACTTAACTACTATTGTCTCTTTTTTATCAAAATACAATCAAAATAAATATAATTAGAGATAATAATAATTAATTTAATCTTAATTAATATTAGATTATCGCTTATTGGATTTGGATTTTATTTATACAGGAGATAGAGAGTGCCCTTCGAAAATTTTGCACTAGTTAAGGTTGATTGACTTTTTTGGGATAGCCTTGGCAAAAAGGAATGTTCAATCTATTTGGCATTAATTAGAATGCTTAACCTAACCCATTAATGAACTTAATAATCTGGGACACATTGCAAATTGGATTCTTAATTGCTTAAAGATTTTCCAAAAATTAAACATTTAATATTCAACGAAGATCCACTTAGCTGAGGAAAATTTTTAGAGTGGGAAGATTTCAGAAAAATAAGGAATTCACAATCCTTTTCTGACCATAGTAGACAGGAATCGACTCCATAAACCATTCACAATTCCAGGCTTAATAATAAAATACCCATGTACATAATTGTTAATTTTTCAGCCTAAAGATACACAAAGTCAAAAGGTTTGAGAAACCTTATATACATATACGTATGGCCATTTTTAACTTGATTTCTCCAAAGACCACATCAGCTCCAAGCTCTCTTTTTGAATACTATAACCAATTTAATTATTGAATAAAGACTTGTTGAAAAAAGTTTTTCCTCTGGATTTGCTCTACACGTCCCTCAGTTTGAGGAGCCCTCATGTATGTAAACAAAGTTACTTTGGTTATAAACGTGAAGTAAAATCCTATTTCGTTCATGTCATTATTATATATATATATAAAGATTTCCGATTAAATTAGTCATGGGATCTTTTGTCCAAAGTCTTAAAGTGTTAAATATTCGCTCAAAGTCCAGAATGTATTCCAATTCACGATTCCAAAAAAAACAAGGTCCAAGTACTAACAAAAAATCACAAAAAGTAAGTAACAAAACGTACCTGCTAACTTGGGGAAATTTTCTGGGCTTCAAAACATTTTTCCCCTCGCAAGATGTCGCTTTTGAAGTATATAAATTTATATAATATATGTATTTTTCTTCCCCTTTGGTAAAATTCATCTATTTTTAATTGAATGAGCCAGGTGAACTTATGAAGGTTGCGTTGTTAGTTAGTGAGTGATTCATGATATTCTCAGAGCCCTTGGTAGACAATACAAGTTGTTTAGTCCGCCAAGTAAATTTGGAGATAAATTAATCACATGGTTGTTGTTTTGTAGCATTGAATGGAATCGGAGCAACACAAAGCTAACTCGTTTTTCACTATTTTTGCAGGATTATTTTATTACATAAGCCCTTAATGATTTTTTTAAAGGATTCTTTCATTATATATATATATGTCAAGTCAACAAGAAAGGCAGTTTGTTTTCAAATATTGAAAATATAGAGAAAATCCACCTTTAAGTGTATTTTTACTTCATAAATATAACGGCCAAATATTTCGGAGTCATTTGAAGACCCATACCACACACGGTTTTTGCTAAAATGTCACTTTATATCGAGAAAACACGGATTGGTGTCTATCATCCAATAGAGTAATTGGATAAATGTGTCGACTGCACATGGAGTCGATATGGTCCCACAAAGAACGTCCATCTTTTTCATAGCCCCAGAGATTTATTTAGTTAACGTTGGCTAAAAACATCTGTTCATTTGTTTAAGAACTATTAAGAATCAATTTAATCCGCTATCATGCTGCCCATCAATCATAGTAATAGTAACTAAATAGCAGTTAGAAATACCAGATGTTTTTTTTTCTTGATTGTGGCCTATAATACAGTTGCAATTATTATTGGAGTCATTATTTAATTAATCGAAATATTATCTATTAATACAAACGAAAAAAGAGAATGTCTTCAAGAATATGAGTGCAGTTCACACTCATTTTTGAAGTACTTCAAATAAACTTGGTTTCTTGTTGATTTAACATATATATATATATATATATATATATATATATATATATATGTTATAACTTAAGATATCATCTACATACTCCATGTGGAATTATACTATTTACATTCAACTGGTCAAGGATATGAAGGAAACACAGACATCAAATAATTGAAAGAATAAATATTTACATACACTCTATGTTGATTTGTATGTACAGAGAAAATGATCAATATTACAAAGGAATTTTTTTTTAATATTTTATATGTAGAAGTAAGTGAAGTTTCTCCTATGAATCGAAATAAACTTGCTTATATAATATTACATTATACTATACTATCAAAATCATGTGGAATATTTATTATAATAAATTATAATTAAAGACGATTGGTCGTATAGGAATGAATACGTCATAGAATGATTACCCTTCATAAAAACGAGGAACTTTTTGGGATGAACAAAAACACAAATTGTATTCCCCCTTAAGATGTGTTTTTCATCATTTGACTCTTTTGATTACAAGCAGCTGATCCTACGTATTATGACCTCAAAAAAGGGTATTATTATTCTATTATTTATTATTTTGAGAATATATTTAAAATATATTCAATCAAGGATTGCGCGCCCTTTTTTTGAATTTTTGAATAATAAACAAGTATTAAATATTGGTAGAATTTATCAATGGCTAGTATGTCTAAATATTAAATTCTGCATAATATTAACAAGTTGGCAACAAGGAAAATACAGAAGGGTAGCAGCTTCCTTTTTGTCAGTCGAGGTTGCGAGTGGACAAAAAAGCTCGACGTGATATATTTTCAGAATATATTCATTAGTCTTTTATTTAACATGTATGTAAGAGAAAATATTTATTCATTATTATTAATATTAATTAATTATTAGTATCATATTTAAAAAATATTTTGTATACATACTTATATATATATATATAAAGCCTTTGCTTGAATTAATTTCTGTTCAACATCATCAAATATGCTTAATAAGTACTTATATCATCAAATAACATATATTTTGGTCGAGAAACTTTTTGTTATTATTTTTTTAAAAAGTCCTACCTCACATAAGCAATCCGTAGTTTCACTTTGATAAAAAAAAATAAAAGTCAAACCAGGATTATCTGTTTGAAAGTAATTGATAAATTACCTTTGATAAAATGATTTATACGAGATGTGATTTATCACTTTATTATGTTTTTAAACAAAATAATAAATTCCTTGCTGTAAATCAATTTATTCATAACGGTTTCATCTTTGATTAACTCCTGCTTCCAATCTAAATGGATACATATTTTCAAAATGCATTAACTCATAATTTCAATAGGAATTTTATCTACATATTTATAAAATGTTCGGATTGTGAGTTATATGTACATGACAAGCTTAGTGAGATAAACAAAGGGTCTGTGTATGTAGATATTCTCCCTTCAGCTGATTTTCATCAATCGACTCTGTTGTTTGAAAACAGCTGACTCTACTTCCTATGATCTCAAAAAAGGTATTATTATTATTATTATTACCGTATATTTCGGTGTATAAAACGACCCCTAAAGTCAAAAAGTCTTATACAACCGATAAAAATTGGCTCTAATTATGTACCTCGCCTTATCTGACGGTCGCCTTATACGCCGAAATATATGGTCTTTATGATTTTGATACATATAAAGTATATTAAATCAAGGTTTGCGCGCCATTTTTTTGAATTTTTACATACTATAGAAGTGTTGGCTACTGATTTATACATTGGTCGAGTTTATTAATGTATTAGAGTATATCTAAATAATAAATATTAAGAAGTTGGCAACAAGGAAAATGCAGAAGGGTAGCTACCATGTTTGTTTGTTTTTCCAAATGTTTCCCTTCTCGAGGTTGTGAGTGCACAAAAAAGCTCGACGGAGTAGTGTACAATCCAGGAACTCACCACTCAATCGTTCCGAAAGGAGTGAATAGAAAAAGTGATGGGGCAATCAACTTCTGAATTAACACCATCTAGCGTCTCTTGATCAAAGTATATGTACATTGTATTTTAGTTACAAAATTGAAGTGAGTCCGGTTCGGATTCCATAGTTTTGTCCGTGTTTTCTCAACATTTTGTGTCGAACTCTGAATTTTACACCGAGTGACGACGGTAAAGATCTGGTTTCTACATACAATAAATAACTATGAGAGACTAGTTTTGGAACTCGGTCAAGGACATAGCTGTTGTTTTCAGTTGACTCTTCAGTGATATTTTGGAGGCTGATATTTTAATCGGCATCGGAGTCTTCGATCAAAGGATCCATATTTAATTGTTTTCAAACCGTAGACTGATTTTTTTTTATTTATTTATTTTGGTTACACTCTATAGTGGGTAATTTATTACTCGAAATAAATAAAATACGTCACGGAATAGGGAGCTATATGTAACTCAAAGGTTCGACTGTACATACATACCTATGTATAAATACACATCATGTATGTAGATATGTTTATTAGACTTTTTGTCCGTCCAAGTAGTCCTTTGCTGCTATTGCAAAGTCTATGTGCCTACTTTTTCTTTATGTATATATATCTATATATATATATATATATATGTAAATAACAGTTATATCATTATTGTTAAAAATTATACATGGATTTCACTTGTTTAACAACTTTTATTTTCACTTTTTTCTTTATAACTAAATAGCTGCCTATCTGTGAACAGCTGTACATAATATATATACATGAATTCTTGATTCAAATTCCTTACAAAAAAAAAAAAAAAAAAAAAAAAAGAATAAAAAAATTAACATTTTCTATTCAATATGAAGCTACCTTATTTTATATATATATATTTTTTGTTTGTTAGTTTTTCTATTTCCAATAAATAATTTTTGATTGATTTTAATCCAGTTAGGTATTAGGTGCATATATATATATATTTATATATACATATAAGATACAGCTTTGATTATAAAAGATTATATATATACATATTTATATATCATATACTTATGTTTGAATCCTACATAAATAACGGCTACAAGATTTTAAACAGTCTGTTAACTATATAATACCACATGTTTAACTTATTATGGATACAGACTTGTATGATAGTATTTATATATACATATATATGAGGTGGAATGTTCTATCGTCGTGTTCTTCTTCTTTCTTGAGAGTGATCAAAACAAGTTGTTTGTACACACACATAGCTGAGATATAGCCACACAAGTAGACATGGGTAAAATGTGTACGTAGATAGAGTTGAGTTGACTTGAGTTGGAGGAAGGAAGGAAAGGAAAGAAGAAAATATCAGTTGGTAGTCCTGCTTTGATGCCCTCAATTAGAATTCAGTCTCTTGAGTAGCGTGTAGATCAGATCCGGGCATTGTACGGCCCGCGGGCCAAATCCGTCCTGCAGGCGCACTTTGAGTGGCCCGCGAAAAATTGCTTGGACTTAAGAAAACTAACTAAAAGTAGACTTTAAACTTTTGGTCTGGTCCTCCACAATGTTTTCTGCTTATCATTCGGCCCTTGAAGAAAAATAATTGCCCACCCCTGGTCTAGATGATAACTTGCTACAGTTGTTATAAGCAGCTCAAAGTTTGATTAATTACCATACATATGTACACTCGTCAACAAATTGAACTTTCAAAGAAACCAGGTGAAATCCTTTACTGCGCACCTATTTAAGTAGCTCCCCCGTGAGTCATTGATTTCTAGCGAATTTTTGCTCGAAATTGGAAGGAGGATTTCTTTTTAATTAAACGTTTTGACGGACTTTTTCGTCTACTCCAGCACCATACGCCCCTAGTAGTCCTTTTCGGTCAAAACAAAACTTTTGGACCCTGATTTCAAATCTGTAATTTTTTTCTAAGAAGATTTCTTCTTGATTAAGGATTCTTATGGGGTCCTTGACATCTTGTTATAAAGCTGTGGGTCTCAGCTATTGAATGCATTCCTTATTAATCCATTTCATGTAATATTCAAGGAGTTATTTAAGTGCAAAGGATTTAGATGATTTTTGAGCCTACTCCCTACGCCCCCAGGAGCCCCTTTAGGTCAAAACAAAGACTGGAAATAAAAATACACTAGCGAATCAATATTTTTTAATGTACAAAATGAGGTTTCTTCTAGGCTTGAATTGAAATTGAAGTTGGAAAATTGGCTCTAAAAAAAGCTAAAAAAAAGTAACAAGCAGTTTCGTATGACCTTAACTTTAATTTAATAAAAATACGAGTAAAAAAAAATTAAACGCTCAGGAGGAAGAAAATATGAGTGGCATGTCTCGACTCCTTAGCCACGACTGCTTCATATAACATTGCTAAATTAATATTATTTATTAATAGGAGGTAAACTCATAATTCTAAGGGATACAATTTAAAAAATTAATGATTGTAAAGAACTATTATTTGAAATTTATAACAATTCTGCAGTTTGAGAAGTAGCTTTTCTTATTGGTCTTTGAGGGGGGGGGGGGGTCAAGACCGAGACACAAATCTAGCCCTTCAAAAAACGGTCTCAAGACCAAGGCAGATCCTCAAAAACCCACGCATCTAATATATATCATGTTGTATTTAAGTATCTGAATTGTATATTTCATTTCAAAACTAGTGGCCAATGAACTGAACATTAAGCAATGAATAAGGAAGAGAACATCAAAAAAAGGCTCCAACGACCTTGGATGACCTCCTTGAAGTAAATGAATCTCATTTTCAATACTATATTATTGTTATTATTATTATTTAGCCACATAGCACAAGTACTACTAGAAGGGTTCAAACTCCGTCTAAGAAACTCAATTGAAACCTTCCTTTGATAATAATAATCAAATTCAAAATATACGAACCACATTCAAAAATCTTGGACATTTGCCATTATTTTTATAGTTTCAACGATCCATAATGTTTCCTTCCTCTAATGAGGGCAGTAAAATATTATTTCCCCTCAATGTATCAAGGATACAAATCCATTGTTTCACTATCCGTTCATGACCACTAAAAAAAAAAATCCGAGTAGCTGCAACTTTTAGACGTAATTTTTGCGAGATAAATTTTTGAAAAATTCACACATATCTATGTATATAGAAAAATAAAAATGAGTATGATATTCGACTACTTTTAAGTATTTGTATAAGGAAAATTCACCCCAACGATTTTTGAATATCTTGAACATATATTAATCTGAGGGAATTATTTCCTATTCAGAGAACAGGAGTAACGAATTTTTGCTATAAATAATAAAATAACACGTTATGGGAACTGCTTCATTTATGCTGGAAACCGAGGAGATGCTCATATCCGGACATCTCGATACATATTATGCTATTTCCTAAATGACAATCGACTCTTCTCTAAATGTCAAGAGCAGAAAAATCACGGGATGGACACATTTTTTAAAATTTTATGCTACTTGGCTAACGCCCTGTAAGTTTCATAATTTATGTAGCTAAACTTTATTTTTTCTTAATAAAATAACTAAATAAAAAATTTCAATTAGAGATGCATTTTTTAATATATATATTTATATGATTTGTGAATTATTTTTTGAAAGTATAACTATCACGAAAAGGTACATATTTTTAGCTAATAACACTAATGTATCAAATTACGAATCAATCAATTAATTAATATTAATGTCGTGTTGTGGAAACGATTAATTAATTTTATTGGCGTGTCCTCTCTCCTGAATATGTATGTACATTGTACCAAGACAAGCTTTTTTAATCACTCGCAACCTCAACTCACAAAAAGGAAAGGAAAAATTTGCAAAAAACAACAACTGGTAGCTGCTAATCTTTTGTATTTTCCTTGTTGCCAAATCGTTTTAAATTTGGGCAGAGTTAGTAGTTGGATATACTATCGATTGATACATTCTACCAATATACAAATCAGGTGTTAACACTTGTATAATAGTCAAAAATTCAAAAAAAAGGCGGGCAAACCTTGATTTAATATATTTTTTATATATTCTCAAAATCATAAATAATACACTTATTGAGCTCATAACACGTAGAATCAGCTTCTTTAAGTCAAAAGAGTCAACTGATAAAAAACACATCTGAAGGGAGAATATCTAGACCTTTTGTTTATCCCAAAAAGCTCATCGTGTACATTTGTATCGTCTAAATTAGTGGTTCCCAACCTTTTTCTAACTGCTTGACAGTTTTACTGCAAACCGGGGGGGGGGGTGAAATATTAGTAATAGCAATAAACGTGAATCCACTCTGTACTCAGTTGGAACTTTATTGGCACATTGCTCCAACATTACAATGCTATTATAACATTAGGAAGGTATAACTTTATTAACATATTGCTGTTCCAACAATATAACATATTTTAACATCAAAAACTGTCCGTAACGCTAAATCAATGGGAGCCCTGAGCTTGTTTCTTTGCAAATAGATGGTCCCATCTAGAGACACTTGCAGTGTATTGCTTATCTAATCCTTTGCCTTGTTTTCGTGGCTATCACTGCATAAAACCCCGCTTCACACAGAAGGGATGTAGAAAATAGCATCAGGGTTTTTAGCACTGTGTTAGCGATCTCCGGGTATTCTGCCATGACTTTAATCCAAAAGCCCAGCAGAGTTATTATCTCGAAAATTGTTTTAAATAAAACAGAAATAACTAATTAATTATTGTACGGCCCAGTGGTACTGATTGATCCACGGACCGGTCTGCGTTCCGGAGATGGGAGATCACTCGTCTAAACTACATAACATTTAGACCACATATTTCTATAGTATTAATTGTGTATATGTATATTCGACTATTGTTTTAAAGATATTTTTTACCTTCATCAACATTAAACTTTTGTTCAGAGTAGAAAGAAGAAAGAGAGGAAAACAGACAAATAAATCTATTTTGAATATTCTGTAGGATTTATTAATAATAATAATAATCCCTTGCACTTTACATTTATAAATGAAATAAGAGTGAACTTATTTAAAATGTAATGAATTTATTTAACTAGCTAGGTGGACAAAGGACGGAGTTGAGACTACGTAGAGGATATCTCAATAGAGGGATAAAAATAGAATATTGTATATGAACGTTGTTGTCTTAAAATAGTTTATCTGTTAAGAGTACGGTCACCCCTGGAGATGCATTGTTTCAAATACAAATGTGATGCGTGGTTTATTGATGAATGGGATTTGTTCTTTCCCACGCATCTGTTTCTAGATACAAACATTAATAAGAGAATTTGAGAAGTGTAGTTACACACTCGCTTCTGTACAAAATGGAGTTTTTGATTTATAACTAAAATAATAATAATAATGATTCAAATTTATAAATTTAAGAAGAATGAAACAAAAAACATCCATTTGATGAACTTTTGAGTACTTTTAATTCACACATACAATTAGATACAATATGCAGAGTCTGTTCAGAATCTAAATTTTAAGAGTTTGATATGCAACCTGGGCATTCCATTGATCTGATGTCGACCTTAATTAATATAATTTTTGCCAAAGGTGTGTATTATAGTTAGGAATGTAAATAATATGCAAAATGCCGCGGTCGAAATTTTGTGGAGTTGGCACTTGGAACAACAGGTCTTTTTGTTTTCCAAAGATGTTATCATTTTTACTTTATTACTACTGAGGGGAGAACATCTACCTCTGATAGTAAAGATCTCACATGAAGGAATACATGGATTAAGGTTAATAAAGCAAATCAAATGTCCAACAAAAAGGACTCAAGTGCTCCTCTTATTATTAGTTAAAAATATATAATTTCCTGACATTCATTTGAGTTAATTTTCTTCTTCTCATCTATGTTATTATTTATTGTTGTATATATAATGAAAAATAGCAGCTTGTAGCTCAGTAAAACATCATGACAGCTCAAGCTGCTTCACTCTCATCATTCATTAAATTGTCAGAGTGGCCAGGTTGTTGATTTTCTCTTTCTTTTTATTTTTCACACCCCATTTGCATATTATTTACATTCCTAAATGGGTTCTTGATCAAAATAAATTGCACCTTCAAAATTAAATAACATATGACGCTATCTATATAAAATTACTCCCTCTATATATATATATATATATAATAAATGATTGTTTTCCTTACAAACTAATACAGTTGGTATTACGTAAATCGTAAGTTGCAGTGAACATAAATGATTGAAATTTTTGAAGAACGAGTCAAATCTGAGAGCAAGTGATCTGAGTAGAGTTTATTTGTCATATTCAACACCTTTTCCCTAAGAATATGGCCATTAGCCTGCACGAAGAAAATTTTTGTTGCCAATTGCTAAAATTACATAATCTATAAGTTAAGAGTCAAGGACTTGATACGATTCTATGCTCAAATAAAGGATCTCCATGAAATTGGCCCTATGAGGTAGTTTTAGATTAATTGACAATTGTTTGAAATTTATTTCCCTAAAAACAAAATCAATTTTATTTATATATAAAAACAAAATCAACAATTTATTTTTCTCCAAAAAAAAAAAAATAGATTAAAAGCTTATCATTGAAAATTCTCATGTGACCCGTCCTATATCATTTCTTTAATCCTATATTAATAGTTTTGACCCTGATACAATCAATGTAATTTAAGTTATGTGAAGGTTGTTAAAAATCAAGAAATTTACAATACATTGTATAATATTATTTGATCATCAATAAAGTCAAACCGAATCTACATTTAAAAAATTATCAAAGTTTTGTTAGATATTTCATATACCTTGATGTAGTTTTAAGAGAAATTATGGAGTAAGCAAGTTTTAAAAAAATACTATGGATCTCACAAATTCAAATGATTCGAGCCTTTGTCTAAATGACAGCTAATACAAGAGGAGTTTGAGGTCAAATAACAACAAGTTATTTGACAACAACTCTCACTTTTGCGTCGCCGGTAATTAAGTGTAATGTACATACATGTACAGAGTCCATTTTATATTCTCAGAAAGAAAAAAAATATTGACTTTGTTCCAAAGTGCATATAATTTTTAGCAACTTTTCTTTTAATATCAAACATCAGACATGATGCTCAGTGAACTTGGATTGTATGTATAGTGTGAACTTTATCAAAGTTAAAAATAACCCTTACTCTCTTATTCTACATATACCAGTGTTTCTCAACCTTTTTTTCTTCTTATAGCAACACAGGATTGGGAGATCTTTAAAATAAAAAAAAATAATTCATTCAATGTTTGTCAAGGATTGCCAAATTAAATTTATATATTTTAATCTGTGGTATGAAAATATTTTCTGACATCAAATAGAGTGCCATGTGTTGAGAATCACTGCTCTAAACAGACACACAATTCGTGAAGAGTCTGTAAATAACATTTTACAATCATTGAATGTCTAATAAATTACAAGATCAAGCATATAGAGAGTCAGCAATTAGAGATTAGAAGCAAGGTCAAAGTGCGTAGAATTCAGGATTTAAATCATTTTTCATTCCACTTCAAAGCACACGTAAGCGTAGATTAAATGAATATTAATGAACTATCAAAGCGAATATGTAGTATGTAATTAGATCCTCTTAAAATATCAGAAATATGTCATGAAAATTCAAATATACATATAAACAATGGATTATAAACGTAATATATAAATATGTGTTAAGTCAACAAGAAATCAAGTTAATGAACTGCACTCATATTATTATTGAAGATATTCTCTTTCGTTTGTATTAATAGTAAGTATATTTCGATTAATTAAATAATGACTCCAATAATAATTGCAACTGTATTATAGGAACTAAAAAGTACCCGCCAGAATCAGGAATAAAAAACATCTGGTATTTCTGACTATGTCTATGATTCATGGTGAGCATGATAGCGGATGTAGTTGATTCTTAATAGTTCTACAACAAATGAACAAATGGTTTTAGCCAACGTCAACTAAATAAATCTCTGGGGCTATGAAAAAGATGAACGTTCTTTGTGGGACCAACTCGACTCCATATGTTGTCGACACATTTATCCGATTGCTCTATTGGATGATAGACAACAATCCTTGGTTTCTGCATTAAAAGTGGCATTTTAGCAAAAACCCTGCGGTATATGTCTTAAACTGACTCCCAAATATTTGGCCGTTATAATTATAAAGTAAAAATACACTTAAAAGTGGATTATCTCTATATTTTCAATAAAAAAACATGCTTTCTTGTTGACTTGACACATACATATTAAGGATATAAATGAAATGGAGCCTCTGAATGATTATGTGTATATATGAATCTTATTTTCATTTACGGCATCATTTCTGAATAAAGGATGGCGGATTCCTTGTTAATATATATATATTTATGAGTCACTTTCAAATCAAATTCACTTTACGTACTTTTTCCCACTATTTAAACTTACTTTTTGGCTTTATAAAAAATCCACCCGGTGCAATAAAATTATATTAGTATATTCAACGTAATGTATGTATAACATGGAAATCAATTTTGACAGTAATTTCCTCCTTTACACCAACCTTAATAAGGGTATCAAATTACGATGAGACTACTAAAAATATATACATATATTAATATATTAATACATTTCATGATGTTTCATTAACATCAGAAGAAGAAGAAAAAGAATGTTTTGTGGATTCTAATAGCTACTACTACTACAGCATAAATAAGCAAAACATTATATTTTACCTTGCAGAAGCAAAGTACATTACCTTGAACCCCGATCATCTACGCAGTTGTCATCGAAAATTGCATGAATCATACATAAGTATGTACATATATGTGAAACATCTTCTTAGTGAATGTACTACATATACATATATATAAGGCTACCTGTTAGTGGCAAAACATTGACTTCATAGCCAAATAGGCACGTAATTTGGTGTCAGATAAATTTTGTTCATTTATTATTTTTTTCATCGTTATTTGTATTCATATGAATGATGTGAAAAGAGCACAACTCTATGACGTGCTATAAAATATGAACAAATGGTCTTTTTTTCTTTAAAGATATAATCAAGTCCATTAGACATGGAGTCAATATTTAAGACTCTTGAGTTTGTCAATAGAATGGTAAACGTATCAAATGATTTTTGAATAAAAATCAACTATCAACACATGCCAATTAACAAATTTTAATTCGTATTATTTGTTAGACAACTAAAAAATGTAGATAATATTTCCTCATTTGTATGATTGATCCCTTGAAATAAATCCTCTATTCCTATTTAGGGCTATGTATGAAAGCCCAAATTGTACTTCACATAATCATTTTTTATTTTATTGAAACATGAGACATTTTAATCATGATCTATTAATTGATGCTATTATTTTATATTGATCTATTAATACTCAATATATGTATATTATTATTATTATTAATGCAATCAATATTCAGATAAGATTCTTGGAAAAATTTTGTTTCTATGCATTAAAAAAAAAAAAAATTCTCACCTGCACAATGAAATATAATAATTTGCCATTAATTTCTATAAATAAAATTTCACATATAATATTTAATCTATGTTTTTTGTCTATTTTTTTTTGCAAAGAATGATTGATAGAATTTTTTTTTAAGGATCAAGGAACGTAGTCCATTAATAATTAATTATAATTACTTACTCGTTCATAAAATCTGTGATGTCAACGAGTTTTTTATTAAATATTTCCATACTTTTCTTCATCTATTGACATTTATTGAAACGATTTAAGGACCACTCCGAAGAACTGATGTACCCATGAGTCTAAGACTGGAGAGGACCAAAGAAATTGGGACACAACTCTACCTAGGAGTGATCTCATAGTGGACCTTTGAATTCTAAAATTGTATAATACTTAATATTTGTAGTGGTGTGTTTTGATATGAGGTCATCCTTCGGAAAGTTGACCATCTGGCCGGGAGGCCGCATTAACAAACCAATTTTCTTAAGAATAAAAACCCTTGTACCGTTTTGATTAAGGAGAATGATGAATTATATAATATGCTTCATATCTTAAAGTATTCTTAAAATAAGTTGAAAAACAATGTGGGCTTCATTTCATAGGAATATTTACCCATTGGTTTGATTTTATTCAAACTTTGGGTTTAGCTATTAGATGAAATGTCCCCAAGATTTGTTGGAGCTTTGTCCTTCAATAACTTCCTCAAGAACCATGCCTCTTACATGGCATTAATTTCGGATTATTATGCATCCTGTGACGTGCTTGAAACTGCTTTGTTCTCAATAGAAAAGTCTCAAGATTACTCTATTCACATATGCATGTGTCAAGTCAACAAGAAACCAAGTTTATCTGAAATATTTCAAAAATGAGTGTGAACTACTATCATACTTTTGAAGACATTCTCTTTTCTCGTTTGTATTAATAGATAATATTTCGATTAATTAAATAATGACTCCAATAATAATTGCAACTGTATTATAGGCCACAATCAAGAAAAAAACAACATCTGGTATTTCTGACTGCTATTTAGTTACTATAACTCTGATTCATGGGCAGCATGATAGTGGATGTAATTGATTCTTAGTAGTTCTTAAACAGATGCCAACTGTTTTTAGCCAACGTCAACTAAATAAATATTTGGAGCTAGGAAAAAAGATGGACGTTCTTTGTAGGACCATATCGGCTTTTTGTGCAGTCGACACATTTTTCCGATTGCTCTATTAGTTAGACAACGATCCTTGGTTGTTTCTCTATATAAAGATACATTTTAGCAAAAAACTCCGAAATATTTGGCCGTTATATTTATGAAGTAAAAAAAACTACTGCAAAGTGGATTTTCTCTATATTTTCAATATTTGAAAACAAACTTGCTTTCTTGTTGACTTAACACATATTACATAAGACTTAATGGAGTTTTAATTTAATCATTAAATCATTATCCTCATCACAAATAATATTTGTTTTTATTTATTGCAACTTGTATGGACAAGACATTAAGTGCAAAATCCATAGGAATTAGAAAATCTCTCCCTTGAAGTTACCCACATAATGACATCATAATTACAAATGTAATTGCACAAAATCCCTTTTATAAAACATAGATATTTTCTTTCAAATCTGCGAGGGAATAACTCAGTCAATTATTATTATTAATTCACTAGTTATGAAAATGTTCCATTAGATTGTTTCTACACTCAATGAGTTATAATGATGTAAGTAATAATAAGGAAACAAATGTCTAATAAAAAGTGGAAATACATATAATACATTTAAAACTCCATAATAATGAATCACGAATCTACCTCATAATAACTCTTAATACCCATAAACCAATGAATGTGTGTAGAACTTTTGCAAGACTCAGCAATTTCCTTTTCAATAACATGAATGCATCATCATGCATCATCAGAGTATTCACACACTTCCACATACATATATCCATTTTTTTTAAAAGTCATTCTTAAAAGTGTTCATAAGGATATTATTGTCGGAGGGAACGAACTATATCGAATATGAATTCATTTAAGGGTCATGTGATAATTTCAACATACATATTTGATATATGTATATGTATCTACATACATAAAGAAGGACACTCTAACCTTTAGTCATTATTATTCTTATTATACAGAAAATAAAATCGAAGGATTCCTTTATTATAAATCAATAAAATAGTACATATACTGTGTCAGTCCGCTTCAATATCACATACCACGTTCAGTCTCTCTCTCTCTCTCTCTCACACACACACACCACCGTAATTTATTTTATTATTATCATATGATGACGATGAATGGTTAGCCGTGTGATGATGAAAATCCATTACGTCTGTAGGGGAGACGTAGGTAGCTTCACGGTCTTTTTTATATGTATACAAAATTAGTCACTTTGTCCATTTGGTACATTCTACATAGTTAAGATATCAGAGCCGTCTGAAGGATTATTGTTTGCTTAGTTGGGGCTAGCTCTTTTTTTTTTTTTTTTTTCTTATAAAAACTATTTTATAAAATACCCCTGGATCTTGTTTATACCTGAAATATAGCCTCGCGGTAATTATACAGGTCAACAAATTTGAACTTTCAAAAACCTAAGGGGTATAAGTATACTAAAAGTTATTCAATTTTGCACGCTGATTTCAAATCTGTAATTTTTTGGTTTTTTTTTTTTCGAGAGTCCTAAAGTTTTCGAGAAATCGGACCCAATTTTTTGAGCTAATTTGGCCCATTTTTCAACTTCAACTTCAATTTAAGCCTAGAAAAAGACCCCTTTTGTGCATTAAAAAAGGTCGATTTGTTAGTGTGTTTAATGCAAATTCCATTTTTAGTCTTTCTTCTGACCTAAAGGGACTTCTGGGAGCATAGGCGGCGGGAGCAGACCCAAAAGTTGACTAAATCGTTTGTACTTAAAAAACTCCTTGAATATTACATGAAATGTACTAATAAGGAATACATTCAAGAGCTTAGACCCACAGCTTTCAAACGAGATGTCAAGCGCTATATAAGAATCCTTTATTAAGAAGAAATCGTTCATCTAAATGTGTAAATTTTCATTCCATATCGATCAAAAATCCACTAGAAATTAAAAACTCACGGTAGAGCTACTTAAGTAATAGGGCGCAGAAGGATTAAGAAACCAGCTCAAAAGGTGTAATGGTTCGGGATATGTATTTAAGGGCCTCGTAGAATTCCTCCCCTTACTTACACTCTCTAACTCTATTGCTTAAACGGGACCTGGTATCTCCCAGTTGGGAGATAAATTAAAAACTTTTTGTCTTGTAAACAAAACAACTAAAAACAAATCACAAAATTGGTTATTTGTTTTGTTTTCTTACCTGTCTGTCTCCATTGAGATCAGACAGACCAAAATGTGTGTTTGACAAAGTCATTTAATAATGTATTATCCTTATAAAAATATGATTCATGATTGTATGAAATATACATATATATATATATATAAGATTCTTCAAAATTGAGTGAAATTTTAAAACTGGTTTTATTCTGATTTAGTGTAGATATGGAATGTATAAGTTTGCAAACATACACATACACGCATTTTAATAACTTATTACCTTTGAAAAATTAATGACTTTATTTAAGACCTCAGCACATTCATTTTAATCAGATACCTGCATTAAATCATATATATATATATATATATATATATATATATATATATATAATGCTTCTACAAATTAATATCTCATGCCATTAAAAGTCAGTTTATACACACTTTTAAAAGAATATAAATCTTGGCAAAAAGATTATTTTATACATATTATTTCAAAAACACAGTCAAAAAGTATGATGATATAAAATTTATAAAGGTGTAATTTATCTAACTCTAAACGGACAATCAAACAAGAACACACACTTGAAGGAAAAATGGGATTCCTTGGTTTAAATACTAATGAAGACGCTTTATTGGTTATTGTTGCTTTGAGCATAGCTGCCGCTTTACTATGTTTGGCTTTTGGAGTGTATTTCATTCTAAAATCCCAAACCATTGCCTCATTATGGGCCTTATTTAAAGCTATAAACTCGGATAAAATAGACTATGATTTGGATACAGAAAATGCAATGAGCTCTAGTAACACCCTTAGAATCCTATGGATCTGCATTAGCTCCTTGTTGTTCCTCACCATTTTATTATTAGTCTACAATGCAGCTGTTGCATTTAAGTTGAACAGGGATTTAAAAGCTAAATTGAAGAAAATGGATTCGACCAAATTCCCTGAGAGGTCCTACAATGAAATCAAAAAGGAAAAGCTGGAAGAGACATCAGACTTTGTCTCTCATTTACCTTTTACTGATCACATATGATTTGTATTTATAATTCCTTTAGATATATATTATGTTAATACGTATTTAAATATTGTAGCTTTAATTTTAATGTACTGCTAATCCTTTGATATATATATATATTTGATTAAATTATTTGACTCCATCTCTTAAAAGTTACTAAACGGTTTGTTTGTTTTTCAAAAATAACTATCAACAGAGACATTTAGGAAAATATATGTAGATTCATATGACAACATCTGTATGAATTTAGAGTCTATAATTAGATCTATAATCAAATGTATGTAAGAGTCCAGACCTCTATCTTAAATAATATTAATAATTAATCAATCGTTCATCTTTCTCCATTGATTTTAGACAGTTCATATCATATCAATATCATAGGTATGAAATTTTAAGTAAATTTATATAGCATGGGATGTGTTAAAAAAATTCAAATACAAAGGACACACTCTCGATTGTTCATAAATTACTTCAGAATGTACTGAGTACTTTAAGACCCTTCATGATTTCAGGACAACTTGTTTAAATAATAATAATAATAATAATAGTAATAATGATACAAAAACACTTCATGTATGTACATTTCAATATATTTTCTGAGGTGTTCAATAGAAATATAATTTACGTAAATTCAAAAAAATAGATTTATTTTAAACCATATTTAGCATTTCGAATTGGACCTCTCTCTCTCTCTCTCTCTTGTAACGAAATGTAATGTTGAGAAGATCTCTTCTCTACATACATACAAAAAGATTCTACAATTAAACGTAACAAAAATCAATTTAAACCTTAAAAATAATATTGGGCTCATTTGTGGAAATGAGTGAGTCATATTTCAAAACACTCTGCAGTTAGATAATAAGGAAGACTGTCTAATGACAGGTTGTCTCAGACTTTTCATAATGTCAATGAGTAATATACATACAAGTCCACGAATGGCCAAAATTCGACCACAAATTTAACCCGGTCATACTTTAATATCTTATTTACAAAGAACATGGAACGAGTAATATAAGTTGATAATAATCAAGGACCTTGTGGCATGGACGTTGTTGGCACTTGTATGAAAACATGCCCCTCATAGATTTTATGTATATAAGGCCAATTAGTCCCACCCATGTTTATGAAACTAATTATGTACATTTGCAGAACGGTTTAAAAATTTTATTTGTGTCCCTGCATTGAGGAAAATTGTAGCATTACTATTCAAAACTTTATTGGATTTTCACAAATATGTAATGCGGATATTTCCACTTTTTAAGGTCATAGATTAATTTATTTTATATACATATTTTATATTAGATGTCTGTTCAACTATTCAAATTTCAAACTGCCCCTATAAAGTTTTAGACTTTACGACTCTTCAGCAATTTAATCCCTTTTCATTGATCCTAGGGAATTATTTCTATTTATATGTTTAAATATTGTTAGTCAGTCATCCATTCATATATATATATATATATATATATATATATATATATATATATATGAATCCACTATCTTATGATCCGAGAAATTAGTTCAGATTGATAGGGGTTGATATAATATTCATTTAAAATATGGATATTTTGACATATTTAGAAAGTTGTAAATGAATAAATAGTTGAAGATTAAATAAGTAATTAGAGATCAATTTCTAGATGAGTAGATTATATACTTTACGTGTTCCTCATACGACGTAAAGAATAATCAAAAGTATGAGAGTGACAACCTGCTGTCCTTTTGTCCTTTTTGAGACAGAGCGAAGCTCATTTCTATGCAGACAGTTTGTATTCTCACTCATCAATGTGTTTGCAAATACTACACTCTTAAGGCATAAATAATTCGACAGTAAAATAAGTTAGGAACTAATATCATATTAGTGTCATTATGAGTCCCTTGGTGACAAAATGACTCAGTCAAAACATTAAACATACAGAATGTCCATGTTGCAATATAATTTGTGGGTAATCATGAGTTCATTTCCTCAATATGTGACGCCGTCTTCCCTATTATATAAATTTCACCTTCAGATTTAAATGTGTTGTTTCTAAACTACTCGTTAGATGGCAGGACTGTATGTAGATGGAAGAAGAAAAAAATAATTGTTGAGTTGTGTGTAAGAGTTCTACATATAATATTAATATATTTGATATTTATTTCTATTCACCTATGCTGCTGTGCTATGCATGCGCTCTTCTCTTTTTTTTCACCTTTCTTTTTTTTTTAAAGCTAACATATGAGCTGCTATCATCTACGGGCTCGTTGAAGGGCGATAGAAGTAATTTAAATGAATGGCTGCGTCGGGCAGGTAGATTCACTTCTACCTATTCCAGGAAGAAACAATAATAAAAAAGGAATGTTCCTTCGTTCGTTCGTTCCTTCCTTCGCTCCCCCCCCCAGCGCACACTCCCTTCAATGGTAAAAATAAATAAAATACTCTGTTAGAAACCAGTACATTCCTTCAAGCATTGAGACGACTATCATGTGAATATATGTAACTCCTCATTGAAACGAGACTCCCAAGCGCATTTGTGTTCCAACTTGTTGTTGACCCGGAATCAATAGCCCATTGGACATCCCCCCAAGAAGTACAAAAGCAGGAGTCGTCCCCTCTAACTCATTGGCATACTTCAGTATGAAAAGACGAAAGAGAGGAGAGAGTGCGACGTCGTGAATCAAGTGAATGAATTGATTTGAGTGACTATAGAGTGTGAAGCGAGTGATTTATCCATCCATTCATTAAGTGAAGTGAGAAAAGCATTTCAGGAGCAGCAGCAGCAGTCAAGTCTTCCAATTCAATTCAACCTACTCCTAATGGATCATCTCCCCCTTCTTCTTCTTCTTCTCTAACATCAACTCAAAAAACCTCATTCATCCCTCAAAATGACCTCTCCTTCGTCATCATCATCCTAACTTGACTCTCTCTCTCTTCCACATTCATCATCATCAGAACGAAAATACTTTCCTCCAAGTACTTCACTTCATTAACTACTACGTCCATTTGGTGTGACCTCCTTGTTCCATCTCATCTTAGTCATTTAAGGTAGGATCATGAGCCTCCCCCCCCTCTTTCCCTGCATTTTTACCTTAATCCCTCCTTTATGCCATTTTTGCATCCACATAAATCCCCTTTAATATTCTAAATTCTAAATAGAAGAAGACTCTATTTTTTCTGCGTGGGTTTGGACTATGTTTTTTTAAGCCATATTTACATTTATAATTATATGATATTATTACTTTCAAGTCCTGAGTCAATCAATGTGTTGTCAAATTTCATTTTCACAATGATTCATCTTTTTTCCTCGTTTTTATCTTTTTTGCCCGCCAATCTTTTTTTTTTTTTTTTTCAAAAATAGAAATCTTATTCTCCTCTTTAAGAAAAAGGAGGGGAATCCATGGAATGGATTCACATATATATATATTTTAATATTTATATTCTATTAATTAATTGAGTATGACACAGGTGTTTTAATAATTCTCCTCCTCCTCCTCCTAACTGATAGCTCAGAGAGAAGCGGAGAGCTTTTCTATTGAGGGATCTATGTACGTTTTGATTAAAGGGCTCTCCTCCATTTTTCAGGAGTCCTACAGACATCTAAGATTTCATTTATATACATCTTCTCTTTGTAGATGAACACATTTCAATCCTCATGGTAAATGCCCTACGGTCAACACGGATCGTTTTCACTTTTTTTTTTTTTTGTGTTTATCCCTCCTTTTTTTTTTTTTTCCTTACCAGATCGATTAGAAATCTAAATCATTATTACTCCTGGGATGACGAATATCCTTCTCAAATAATAATAATAATCAGTTGTACTTCTACTATAATGAAGTACCTACTCAGTTATCTCGTATCCTGCTTTTATTTGCCAAATAACAAAATTGAGTTGTCTTCCAATAAAGAATTAACTCTTATTTGTTAAAAACTAGCGTCTCTTCAACAAATAAAGAGTGAATATAGAGACTAGTATATTGTTGTACATATATTAATTTTCACGTGATATTAATGATGATGATGATGTCTTCACCATGTTCCTCTCACTCTGTTAGTTCTTTATTTGTAGAAAAGAAGTTATCAACTACCATTTTTAATTTGAGTATATTACTATGATTAATGCTATTATACCCATGCATTTGTTTATATAGTTATCTCATTATATAATAAGAGTATTTGTGTAATAGAGACCAAAATAGCCATGTTATCTAAGTGTGTGCTATCTATTAGGCAACATTTGGTTTAAATAATGTAATATATATATATATATATATATATATATTCAAACAATAGAGAAAATAATGTCTTTACAAGACTGTGAGCATTATTCACCTTACAAATTATGGGAATGGGATTCTCAATGGTTGTTTGAGAACGCGTCACATGTTCTGTGTTTTTGTAGTTATTTCATCTATTTGACTATATGCGAGATATGTGTCTCATAGCAGTTTGGTTTCGTGAATAGACTCAACTGTAGAATCATGTCAGCTCTACAAACACTAAGTAGTATGTAATGACTAAATATTCTTAAGCGGATCTCAGAGCCATTTTATCCATACTTAATGGAGTATTATAATCTTTAACTAGCTGAATGTATGGTCCAGACTTTAGGATTTTTAGCTCCATGGTCTGTCGTGAGCCAGTCAAGGAGGGATTGTATAGTTTTTTGCTTCTGTCTCTGTATCTCTTGTTAGTATTGTTATTGTCGTTGTTTCAAAGCAAAAATGTTTAATAGCCTGGTATAAAGAGAACCTGAAGCTTTCATAAAGTATATACATATATATTAATTCCCTGGTATACATAGTTATCGAGCATTCCTTCCCCCCCCCCTCCTCTCATTGCGCTCTACTTCTGAGTGGGTGCTCAAAGATCCATTTATTTAAGTATGTACCTTCAAAACATCATTCATTTTTGCTTAATGCTGCTGTTGTTGTTTCGTTTGTTTGTTTGTTTGTTTGTTTCATTCCTGTCCTCTCTCTATACGACCCTACGTGTACACAACACATCATTATGTGTGTGTGTATATATATATGTGAAGTCTATCCCCTTAATCCTGACCCGCCCCATCATCATTAAATCAGGATAGTCATAATAATAATAATGGATCTTGAGAAGTGTATGCATACCTACAATTATACATAAATGACCTTTTTGATGTGATGTCAGATATCTTGCTCGGATTTTTGGACTCAACAAATTGGAAATGCTCTTATTTATCAGTTGAAATAATCTTAAATTATATGTAGTTTTATATATGGGGCTGTATATATGTATGACTGTCATTTATGAAAGTAATATTTATCTTCCACTATACATATATCTTTCTAAACTATCTCTGAGACAACCCAGTGGTAATGTATATATCATTAAATTTTTTTGATTTATGAGTAGATATTTTTAATTTGGTCCGATCATTATGACAATTATATGTAGGTAACTATTACTGGTTGATGTGAGGTTGTTTACTTTCAATCTGAGAATATGTAATAATAATAATGTTAATAATAATAATGGAGTCAATGATCCTGTTGAAAAAAGCATAGTACATACATCTATTGATCACATACATATTATGTACTGTTATTTTGACCAGACATTTTATATTTTATTTTATTTTTTAAAAGAGAACTTACATTTAAAGTTCCATCTTCTCTCTCTCTCTCTCTCCCTTTCTTGATACACGTACTGTTAACATCTTGAGGAAAATATTTTTATACAAAGTTTGAGTGTATTGCTCAAGGCGCCCCCTGGTAGTCTTATTTATATCCTAAAGCAAAGGATTTTAGCCTTCAATCCCTGTTTGTAATACTATGTACATATATACAATCGACAACGTTACCTTTACTTTGTACATTATTATAACTATTAGATGCATGACTCTCTAAATCCTTTAATTTCATGGAATTAAGGATAGAATCCGCCAATGGGGAAGAGTCTTCTTTTATATTAAAGTGGATTGACAAGTGCGCGCCCTCTATCCCGTATTTTCCCAATAGATGGAATCATATTTGGCCCATTGGATGTTTCTAAGTAGCAGCTGAATGTAAATGGCACCTTGCTATGCATATATTGCATTCAATAATTATGAAATAATCATTGATCGACTTGAAGGGGGGGGGTGTCCTTTGTTCAAGGTCTGCATTATTCAATTTAGCATGGAAACAATGCTGATGAATTGTTTGTGTATATTTTTAGCCAAACAACATATTGAGAATGCTTGTTGTTATTATTTAATAGTATTGTTTTATATTATTCTATATTATTGCACTGTGTAAGGCTAGATAAACATTTATGTATAGGCATATCTACGTGCTAAATTGCTCACCCTAATACCTATTGAAATCAACTTCTAGAGTTCATTATCTTTAAATAAATAAAAAAATATTCATTCCTAACTTATTAAATCTGAATAGTAACGGAAATAATTCACAACACTAATAAAAGTTCTGAATTCAATGCAATATATGATAATGAATTCATTTTCCCTCTATTTTATATAGCTTTTAGGAGGAAAGGTCGTAAAGTAATTATGCAATGTATACTTTTATTGCCTGTATTATTGGTACTTTATACATACATTAATAATGTCTCTCAAATGATCCATTGGGACGACTTGAATATCTATGTACATACAAAATACGTCCACTTACAAAGGTATATAGATAGATATATGTACATATATTATTATTTAATTAACTAATGCCTTTGTACACAGACGTTTTCCCTGCCCACACAAATAGTTATGTATGTCCATTAATATATAGATATAGAATATCCCATTTGTCAAGTTTGCATTTGAAACACCCCCCCCCCCCTGTATTATAAAATAAATATGTATGTCTCTTCGTGTTTTCATTGGATTCTATGCTGTTCATAGGTCCTTTTTAAAGGAAATGATATAGACGGGTTTGAATAAGAAATAATAATATTAATAATCTTGTGACTTCTATATAGAAAGATACATCATATTTGTTACATATTTAGATTTGAAAGGAATCTACCCATGTGTCGTCCTTACTTGTCATAAATATTAATATATGTAGTCATATTAAATGTAATATAGAATTGATTCCTTCATTGATTCTTTAAGTCTCTTTTAACTTCGTGTTTAAGAAGGACTCGTATTTCTCTAAATCAAATACAAACTCCGTTTTTATACAAATAATGTATCAATTTCACTAATTAACTCGTATGATTTAATAAATTATGCGACACAATATAGATAAATAATACCTCATTACTCTCTCTCTCTCTCTCCCCGGCGTTGTCGATGTTAATTTGAAATTTATATAATTTGAACTAATGTACTTTTATTAATCTTAGAATTTAAAGTCATTTGAGTAATATTAAATAACACTGGCCTGGGTTTGAAGGCTTATTATTGTGCAATTGCTTTTACTATATGTCAAATAATTTTAATCAAATATAAATGACTTTTTGTTGTGGTTTGTTTGGAAAAATTAATTTTTATAGTGCCTACTACGAGATTCAGACCCATTTTTTTCAACATAAAGAATAAATAAATATAATATTTTATAAAAAGTAGAAAAAAAGGTCTTTTACCCTTTCTACTATCGTATTTATTGTAATTTTTTCTTTCACACTGATAGCTATTCACGTCGAGGTTTTTTGTCCATTCGCAACCTCGACTGACAAAAGGGAAAGGAAAAAATTGGAAAAACAACAACAACTGGTAGCAGCTACCCTTCTGTATTTTCCATGTTGCCAACTTGTTAATATTATGCAGAATTTATTATTTAGATATACTGTATATTTATAAATTCTACGAATCACAAACCAATTGTTAATACTTGTAATATGTTCAAAGTTCAAAAAAAGGGCGATCAATCCTTGATTTAACATTTTTTTCATACATCAAAATCAGAAATAATAATAATAATACCCTTTATGAGCTCATAACGCCTAGAGTCAGCTGCTTGTAATCAAAAGAGTCAAATGATGAAAAACACATCTGAAGGGAGACTACAATTTGTGTTTTTGTTGTTATTCCCAAAAAGCTCGACGTGATTGTCTCAAGTTCAGAAGAAAATAATTTGAATAAACTGAAGGTTTTTCTCTGATTTTTTTTTTATTTTTATTAAAAGGACTTTTCATTTACATACTTCCAGCAGACGTATGTATGTTGAAGAAAAATGGCTCTGAATCTCTTCTCAAATATATATGTATGTAACTACAACACTCCACATTTGAATTGATAGTCCTCAACTACTGAGTTACAAGATGCTATTAGTAATTATAGAGTATATATATGTATTATATTATTCATGGAGCAGCAATCTTGCTCTCCTATTTACTGAGACAAAGACAACAATGTTTTTTATTATTTTTCTTAATATTATTATGCAACACATTGTGGATTATATAATCCAATTAATATTGCTATTCGTAGGATTCTCTCTACCCTCCCATCTCAGAGTAAAATGTGGGCCATTCACATAGGTACATGCTATAACAGAACATTATACCCATATATATATATATATATATATATATGTACAGAGTGAGATTCATCTTTGACAACCAAGTATACTTCTCTTTTTTTTAAAAAAAAAAAAAAATTTAAATATCTCAAGAACTAAGTAACCGATTTTAATGAAATGAACATCATTTGAAATCTGGATCATCAAACTCTACTTAATTTTATTAGTTTTAATAAAGTTGCCGCTAACGGCAATGACGGCCTCCATCCGGAATCTCAAGCATGTCTTGAGGACGACGTCCTACTTCAAGGCCTTGATGAACTCCTTTTGATCAGCCCCTCCTTTGTGTTGTTGCATGGAGACTTGTTAGTGTGTCAAAAGGAAATAGTCCATGGGGTTTAAGTCTGGGGAGTTGGGGGGGGGGGTGTAGATGTTTGATGGTTCAAAATCATACAAATTATCACTTTCTGGAGGTGTGGCAAGGTGAGCAGAGTCGTCCTGATTCACACATATGAACGTCTGACAACAACCTTATTGATCCAAAGTAACACGTGGCTCCTCAGGACTACCACATGGTCCTCTGTGTTGACCCTTCAGCCCGTTGGATAGATGTAGGGTCGCATGACATGCTCCTTGGAGGTGAAATACCGTGGGACCTTGTTCTGTATGAACCTGGGAACGTTTTTGGGGCAGTTGGCTAGCCAACGGTAGCTCCCCTTAAATAGAAAGGAAGAAAGAAAGAAAGAACAGCATCGTTTCAAAATGAAGGAAGAAACAGTTTTCTTTTTCCTTCTTCAGATTCTGTGTACCGAACACACAAATAAACTTTATAAATATTCTTCTCAATAGAGAAGAATGTATGTATATTATTATTTAACTGTGTGGTGTTTGAACAAAATAATATGAAGGTAGGGCCACGGGTGGTGATGGTGGTGTTATCTTTTTTTGGTGATGAGGGGGTCAATCTGCCCTTCTTCTTCTTCGTCTCCTTCTTCATACCTCTAGAATGTATTGTTGAAAATACTTACCTATTTAGAATAATATGTAGGTTCCTTTTAAATTGTGTGCCCTGGCGTGAGTGTGTGTGTGTGTGTGTGAAGCAAAATGTCTCAGCTCCTTATTTATATTATTACTATCTTTAATTTTCCGTTTCTTCATTGACGACACTATCATTCAGTTTCAAAAGTATACGTGGATACATACATACATACATATATCATGAATAGAACTAGGAGAAGAGCTGTATCAATTATAATTTGTCACCATGTGCTCTCTTTATGTATACTACGCTCTCAATCCCACCACCTCCTACCAAAAAGAGGCCCCCTTTAAATACAATATAGCTATATTGGCTAACTATTCAACCATATTGTGTCCATTAAAAAGTAGGCCTCTTGTTAGTAGTAGCTACTACAAGAGTTTAACCCATCAACCTTTCATAACTGTAAGGAGGAGGAGTGTACATGAAACATAATAATAGGATCCATAAATACCAATGTTCTTCATGTTGGAATGAGCTTTATTGATGGGTTGACGACGACTCTGTAGGTCTTGGAATGAAATCTCTGATCATTATGTTTACATATACGAAGAAATGTCTGATTACGTCACTTTTTAGACACATATGTATGTACTAAAAGACATGTACACCATGCAAAGGTGGTGGATGCCTTTGAAATACGAACCTTCAAAACACTACTTTAAAAAACAAAACAAATGAGTTTATAGGTGTATATATATATATATATATATATTATGTACAAACATAGTTGACTTGCTTTTTTGGACTTGTTTGATGTGCAAGCAAGTTTTAATCTTGGAAAGAGGAAGAATATATAACATTTGTATGTATGTACAGTGTGGTCCTCTACTCCAGAATATATATTTGTTTCATATTAAGTTATATTAAAATTGAACATTAGTCCCGGATTTGTAAAAGGTAGCATTCAAAATGACTTAAACTCACTTCCTCCGGACTTGCCTCTCATTCTTTGCAAGGGGTAGGTTGCAATTAGATGTATCTGCATAGAGAGTTGACTTTTCTTTCAACTTGCCCCTACATGAGGATGACTCATTCTTTAGGAGCCAATAGGACTCGTCCTTAAAGTTATCCGTATGGATATAGGACGAGGTAGTCTAAGGCCGTTTTGGCTGTCTGTGTTGAAGGTCCCATTGCTACCCTGGATGAGTATCTAATCACCTTTATAGTAGAAGCCTCAAAGAGCTCCAAATATGTGCATGAATCAATTACGTTAAATTAATTAGCTTTTCGTTTTCCTTCTTTTGAATCACCCTGTACATACATAGCTATGTTTGTTGTTTGCCATAATGTACCCAATCAAATGAGATCCTCTCTTACTCTTAAGTAAGTGTATCGTCAAGCTCTATAAAATAACGATTAATGTTGTTGTGCCGTAATTATAATGTTTTATTTAATGAGTCTTATGTAATTTCCATGACCACAGTACTTTTCCATGTTCATTGATTGTGTTTCTCAAGGATCCTTCATTACTTCTTCTTCTTCTTTCTCCTCATATGTACATATTAAATACCTGTGGTCCTTATTATTATTATTTATAATGATTTGGACCCTCTGCCCTTGAACTGATATTTATAAGATATAATCAAATCATTGGTAATTAACTAACTAACTATATACATACATACATAACGTAGGTTGTACTCTGATACCTATTTTGTTTTTTCCTTCTTCTTCTTCTTTTCAACATGATTGAATAAAGAATCAAGCCTCTTATATACATATTTATATATGTATAAATGTTGCTCTTTTAGATTAATTAGATGATTAAGATGGATTATGGCATGTCTGACTTTATTATTAAATTAAAGTACATATATTTGTTTCCGTGGTTAGATGTTAGTGTAGGGGGATGATGCCTCTTTATATATATATATAAGAGCCAGTCCACAAGGAGGGAAGCAATAAAGGTATGAAGAGCAATAACAAGGGGACTTTGTTTTTGTTTTTTTGTGATGAGCCAAGATTAAATACCTTTGTATCACACAAGTATCTTTTGGCTCTGAGTAGTATAATAATAATACCATTATTCTAATTATCCATATATGTACATAGTTATTTGCACACAATACTCTGCAGAGAAATAATGAAATGAGCTTTTGCTCCATATTCAGAATTTGTAGACCTCTCTTCTTGACCGGCCTTCAGTCCTTGGAGTGCGTAATTATTTACATTCTTACATTACGTCATCATCAGTCTATGCATGGTTTTACTACTTTACTATACAATTAATTTCCTGTAGATCATATGGATTCGTCGTGTCTAGTCGAGAGTCTAGAACTCCAATTCTGTAATTGTGTGTGCCTCATATCTAACCGTTCATTATGAATGACTCATCTTTTTAAATAAATAAATACAAAATAATAATAATAATAATATTAAATGTGGCTTTAAGTCCCTCTCTTCTTGTATCTCTCTCTCAAGGCTCCTCTTATTAATTATATAGTAATATATAATTGAAAAAGTAGAAGAATAAAATAGTGAAATGGATTGAGAATGTGACCACAGGAACTCAATGCATATCATTAAATATTTATATATATATATATTCTTCGTCAAAAAGAAACAAGAATGCTGCAAAATAGAGTGAAAGTATTTAATTAATTAATTAATTTGTGGTTATTAGATATCATCTGCTGCCTACGTACCCTTTATGCACTTATAATATGTTGCATACAATTCTATTGTTTTAAAGAGGGGGGGGGGGTCTGACTTTGACTTCTCAAACAAGTTTTTTTTTTTTTCCTTTTCTTGAATAATCACTTGACTCTTCTTCTGATTTAAAGCAGCTGACTTTACGTGTTATGAACTCAAAGTGGGTAGTAGAATTAGTAGTATTTATGATTTTGATAATATATAAAAAATATATATTAAATCAAGGATTGCGCGCCTTTTTTTTTTAATTTTGTAATATTATACAATATTATATTTATGTCAAGTCAACAAGAAACCAAGTTACTCTGAAATATATTTCAAAAATGAGTGTGAACTGCACTCATATTATTCTTGAAGACATTATCTTTTCTCGTTTGTGTTAATAGATAATATTTCGATTAATTAAATAATAACTCCAATAATAATTGCAACTGTACTATAGGCCACAATCAAGAATATAAAACATCTGGTATTTCTGACTATGTAGTTACTATGTCTATGATTCATGGTGAACATGATAGTGGATGTAGTTGATTCTTAATAGTTCTTAAACAGATGCCAACTGGCTTTAGTCAACTGCAAGTAAATAAATCTCTGGAGCTATGAAAAAGGTACCATATCGGCTCCATGTGCAGTCGACACATTTATCCGATTGATCTATTAGATAGACAACGTTCCTTAGTTTCTCGAAATAAAGTGACATTTTTGCAAAAACCGTGCGGTATAGGTCAGTAAATGACTCCTAAATATTTGGCCGTCATATTTATGAAGTAAAAAAACCACTTAAAAGTGGATTTTCTCTATATTTTCAATATTTGGAGAAACAAAATTGCTTCCTTGTTGACTTGACACATTTATCAATGACTGGTATCTACATACAAATAATAACTCTGCCACATATTAAAAAGGATTTGGCAACAAGGGAAATACAGAAGGCTAGGAGCTACCAGTTAGTTGTTGTTTTTTCCAAATTTTTTCCTTACCCCTGTTTGTAAGTAAAGGTCACGGAGTGGACAAAAAGGCTCGTCGTGTACATATATTATGTGGTTATTCCTACTTTGATTATTTATTTAAAAAGATGGGATGGGTTTGGATCTATACATACATACATATGTGTCTGCTGTTTATACAGAGTGGGTACTAAATACAGAGACGTAGATGTACATAGTAGTTGATGTGATACTCTGCCGAATCCTTTGTTCATCTCATCGTTGTTGTTGTTTTTTTAAATATAATATTACATATTATATTATTATTGTTATAACATAGTTGGTCGGTTCAAAAAGTAACAAATGAATTGTGTTGTGATAGCATTTATCTGTATAATAGTTTATACCCACGTCTGATTTTTTAATTTTGTGTGTCTTCTTCTATACACACACACACATATATATATGTATGTAATATGTGGCAGGCACATTGCTAGAGAATGTACGACATGCCTAACAATATACATACTTATAGGTACTCTATAAGAAGTGTTTACTAAGCCCATTTTGGAATTTAATTCAATAGAATAATCATCCTTTGTGTGTGCTGGCTGCTGCCTCTGGACAATTCTCCGTTTGTACTTATATATGTATAATAGGTTGTCAAATATCTCCCTTCCGCTTTTTTGCTCTTTAGTCAATGCTTTATAAAAAGTGTTACAGGGATCGGATTTAGTTCAAATAAGCGCCGTTTCGTTCGAATATCTGTTTCCATCTAGACGGTTACTTTTTACAAGCCTCTTTTGAGTTCAACTTTACACTATCAAGGGCGTTCGCCATGGGCAGGAACAGGTAGTAATCACTTGGCACTATGTCCAGGCTATATGGTGAATGCGATAAAACCTCCCATCCGAGCTCCCGTAGCTTCTGCCGAGTCATCAACAAAGTGTGTGGTCTGGTGTTGTCCTCGTGGAACACTACACCTTTCCTGTTGGCCAATAATTCTGGATGGTTTAAAATGGTTTGGTGACTAACTCCCATCTCCTGGGCGATGTCACGAGATGCCACATGCCGGTTTAACTCGATGTTTTCTATGATTTGATCCGTATTCGTCGTCACAGGGCTTCTACCGGCTGGCTTATCCATGGTGTCGTTTTTACCGGCTCTCAATTGTCGAAACCATTCCTCTGCGGTTCGAAGTGATAGAGTACCATCCCCCAAAACACCATTAATCTCACGGAACGTTTCTCTTGCGGATTTGCCTTTAACGAAGGAAAACTTTAAAATAGCGCTAATTTTGGCGTTAGTGAACTTAATAATTGAATGCAATATCCAACTAATAATGATTAGCGTCGTGTTGTAAGTTATGTCAAGAACTTTCAAATGATGTATAGTATTGCTAGATACAAGCTCTGTAGAGCTTTGTACCTAGCCACGAAATTCAAAAGACAAAAAGGCGGAAGGAAGATATTTGACAACCTTATATGTATATATTGAATCAACAACAAACATTATTTTTCTTATGAGAGAATCATTAAATCAAAGATTGTTTCAAGATATCGATGTTTACAATTTATCATCATCATCCTCATCATGGCTCTTTGAGTCATAAGATTATTTATTATATTACGTCATTGTTTTGAAATGAGATCCAATGTTTGTTTGTGAAAGCATTGAATCCTCGTTTTCAGTCGCAAATATATTATACAATGTATATATATATATACATACATATATGTATTAAGGACTTAGTACATGTGTGTTAACCTATGATTAATCTATTTCTTGATTAGGAGGCAAATATCAAATGATATTATGTTTGTACTACAGAGAGTCGTCCTCTCTCTTGTGTATGTTCTTTAAAGAGACGACGCCTAAAATGTCTATAAATAGAAGAAATGATACACGAACCGAATGAAGGAAATTGCTTGTATACAATATATATGTATATACAAAATTAATTATTATATCAATGTAACATGCCATTATTTGTATTGAATGTGTTGTTGTTGTTGTTACCTTAGGAAGAAATGCTTTTAAAATGTGTGGTATCAAAACTTCTTTTAACCTCTTTACGTTTGTGGATTCAGGAGTCTATATATATATATATATATATATATAATATGGATTGTGTTTTTTTGGCGGCTGAGATAGAGTATAGTGTTGTTGGTACAAAGGTAATTGCTGTCCGTCCTCTGGTTGTTTGCGTAACAACCTTCAGTCCATTATAAAATATGGTTAGAATTAGGATCTTTAACAACAGGGGGATACACAATATATATATACATAATTTAATCATATTTTATTGCATAGGAAAAACGGAAGTTGATTCCATTTTTTTTTTTGTGTGTGTGTGTGTGTGTGTATGATGATTAAACAGAAGGTGAACCTTGATATTTTTTATTTCTCCATTTATGTTATTATCTATGTATGTTTGAACAAGTAGCCTTTATATATATATATATATATATATATATGTGAACAATACAGATATTTTCACAAATTTCTATTATGATTAAATATTTGAACATATAGTAAGTTCCCGCTTTTAATTTGAATGATACAAGAAATCAATTTTCTCGTCATTGACGGCAAGTAGTATCCTTGCCTTAATCCCTCTAAAAAGGTCAGTTCATCCTACTCCTGACTAAGCCAGGGATTGGGAATCTGACTGGCTTTTTTTATCATCAAATTACAAATTACATTATTGCATGAATAATTATTGTGATAATTTAATCGACTGTAAGAGAATTCAGATAAGCTCGTCACGAGTCTTTTTTTTTTTTTTTAATATGAATTCGAGTCAAATTTGAGTTCGCAGTTACATGAAATGATAATCTCCGGCTCAATGAATATGAATACTAATTTTAAATAGATGATGGATGATATTTGTGAGTCTAATAGAGTGTTGTATTTAAGTATATGTAATCTTTGAACCTAAAGACTTAGTCGAGCCTGAAGTTAGATTTTAATGACACTCCATTGTGACTTGATTCCAAGATGTGTGAGTAGGAATTAATTAGGGGGAGGGGGGGACCTTATAATGTGGTGGCCTCTGTTAAGAATCTATGGGCTCTGTACTGTGGCTGCCAGGGACGCCGGAATGAATTAATAAGTTTGTGGGGATTTCTACAAAAATGACTTACAATGAATTTCAATTAACTTTTCAAAGAGTGGGAGCCACGTTGACCTCCTATTCGGTTCTAGCCCCCATGATTGTACCCTTTCATAAACAAAAAAGCTTCTCTTCACTTCCTCAACTTCTGAACCCAGAGTCATTCTCCTCTTGCAACGCTGTTCATACATAATTTTGTGATTGTCATTGATATTTGATATATTTTATAAAAGGAAACTTTGTATTCGGTTTTACGGCTTGATTTTACGAGATCCCTCTCACACAAAAGTATGTACAGACATTTAGTTGAACAATCCCCTCGGTACGTGACTACGAAAGTTCATGCATGCTCATGATGACAGAAAAGTACAAAATAATTCAAAAAATGAAATGCATCATTATCTGAACTCTAAATATACTTTTAACACAACATCCTTTTGTGATTGAGTTTGAAGATACCTCCTCTCCTATTGCTTAGGCACAAACCTGTTTTTTTTATTTATTTACCTTAATGGATTCATTAGTATACATGCTATGTATTAGAGCATGCATCTACTTAACAAAGAGTGACAAACATGCATCAACTCTATTATATAATTTATAAATCATTCCCTTCAATCTACAATCTAGGATTTGTATTATATTTTTTTAACAGGAAATTATGTCAAATAAACAAATTCAAAATGTTATTGGGAGGTCAAATTAATTAGAGTTCGGTTCGGGTTTTTTTTTGGTTTTTGCTCCTGAATAATACCCCGGGGGATTTCAATCCTACGGCTTGTTACATAACTCCCAATGATTCTGCAAGCTAGCTTCTCTTGCGTATTTGACTCGGATCTCTATTGAGTGTAGTGTCTTCAAATATTTCTTCTCCAGAGCAAAGCTTGTCTTCAACGCTGACATCACCATTCTAGAAACGTTTAAAACCCTTCCCTACATAATTTTAATCACATCTACAAGCATTCTATGCGCTTCAGCTGCACTTTTAGTCCAGTTAAAGTCAAAACATAAAATGCTGCTTAGTAATGACTACAAAATGGAACATTTTGTAACAAAGTAGAGGACACAGGGGGGTTTCTATTTTATTTGAAACTCAAACTATTTTTTCGTTTAAATCCTCAGAGTAGAGATCAACTTCAAATTATAAGAATTTGTTTGTTTGTTTTTCTTTATAAAGTTGTGTAATTTTTCGCTTTAATGATTGTTGGTAATGGAAGTAAAAAAAAATATCATTATCATCTGTAGGTTTATGAGGTTTTACAACTTGGCTCTCTTATCAATGATATATCTCTATTACATATTTATATATATATATATATATATGGTATGTATATACTTAATAATATAGATATATATTTCATTCATTGACAGAAAATGAATTGTTATTCGTGTTTTGGCCTTCCTATAACGATGATTGTAATTACTCTCTGTTGTTGTTAAGGCGTATTCATGGAGTAATTATTATACTACTAATCTCTCCACAGAGATTATTACATAAATGCTTATCTATGTATGTACATAGATATTATTATTAGTAGTATTAATGCATCTATTAATATAATAGTTATTCGTTTCCAAGCCCAACATATGGAAGTCTTTGATCAAAAGTATTTGTTTATTTATCTCTATCACGTCGAGCTTTTTTGTCCACACTCGCAACTTCGACTGACAAAAGGGAAAGAGTAAATTTGGAAAAACAACAACAACTGGTAGCTTTTACCCTTCTGTATTTTCCTTGTTGCCAACTTGTTAATAGTTGGCAAAATTTATTATTTAGATATACTATATATTTATAAATTCTACGAATCACAAACCAATCGTTACTACTTGTAATATATTCAAAATTCAAAAAAAGGGCGCGCAATCCTTGATTTAATATATTTTTTATGCATCAAAATCAGAAATAATAATAATAATACCCTTTTTGAGTTCATAATACGTAGGATCAGCTGCTTTAAGTCAAAAGAGTCAAATTATGAAAATCAGCTGAAGGGAGAATACATATAGTATTTTTGTTTATCCCAAAAAACTTGTCGTGTATATATGCATGTAAACATATAAACAAACTGAGGTTTCCCTGATAATGCGCTTTACACTTCCGCTTTGAGGATAGAGTTTTGACAATTCATGGAAACGTAAAAAAAAAGCAAAAAAAAGCAAAAAAAAAAACTCCTTTCAAATTGTAACTATCATCATGGGGGTTAATGCAGTCGTTTGTTGTTTGAACTCTCTCTCTTCTACAACACTTCATTGTCTTCAGTTTAATTTTTCTCTTCATCATTCCACATAAATCCCTTTTCTTATTGCAGGCAAATGGGCTTAGCGTACTCTTTGTACAAATTTATATAGCATTACCCATTTATGGGTAATGCCAATTCATTTAAGCAAATAAGTAGATATTTATTTTGTGAGTTGACGAACCATGAATGAAACAGATTTTCCAATTGATTTACCTCTGATATCCCATTTGCACAGTTTCGTTCGTTCGTTCGTGAAGGGAATACGTGAATAATACTTTAAGCTTAAACAACAAACCCCTCATCTACCTAACACGATGTAGGCAGCACATATGTACGTGTGAACAGCTCAATCCCATTTCGAATTATTACATTAATCTGTGCATGTATCTCACTGAAAAGTCAAGGTTATTGAGATTTGTAGTAGGATTTGATAATTTAGATACTGTGCAATATATTTTTACATTTATTAAGTCTTGCATTTATTTTCACACTCAGTCAAATAGCTAAAATATCAAGGTATTTAATTCATTAGTGGAATATTAGACGTATAAGCAAAACAGTTACTACCACTACCTACTTAGAATGGAATTCAAGTTTTTATGATGAGTTCTTTAATTTTATGGCCTTTTTTATGGGCAGTGTCGCCGTCGCCCCCTCCTTCTCACTTTCCTTCTCAATTTGCTCACAAATCTTCTTTGTATTTCTATTGAATTGAGCTCCAATTGGAGTCAGACACGTAGCAGCAGCCTGACCTTTGTCAATGATAATAAGTTTATATCATTTAAAGTAGGTAAAATTGTAGTTTCTATATGTTCATTCATGGCCTTGGTGTATTCCTTGAATTAATTTTCTTATTCTATTCGTGCTATAAAATACATTATAAGTAGAACTAATGATATACGCGCACTTACTTTAATAATTCACTTAAAACTGCAGAAACTAAAGAGGGGAGGAGGAGGAGGGTATACGTGTCATAAAGATCAATTATATATACAACCTAATACTTTTATTGAATGAGTAAATAAACATGTCACTCTGAGGGATTTTTGTTAATATATATATATATATATATATATAATTTGTAATAGAGTATAGAACTGGGACATTAAAGTACTGCTATATGAATCTATTATGAGATGATGTGTGTTCCACATACTCATGGATCCGAATGAAAGGGTTTGAATATTGCGGAGTTATTCTGCAATTAGCCAGAATGTTTTAACAAAACAAATTCCCCTATATAACAAGGAACAGGGATTTTGACTCAGGCAAAAGGATAAAGGAATACATTTCCAATAAAGGAAACTTTCCATTTGTTTCTCCTCTTGAGCATAGATTATTCATTATTATAATCTATAATAACATGTAGTTATATTCTAATGCATATATAACACATTATATGGTCGCATGGAAATATCCTTAAATATGTACATGCATGCAGTTTGAATCCATTTGAGTCAAACATTTCTATGTCAGGCAACAAAGTAACAACAAACAGGAATTTGTTGCTATACATAAATATGATGATTATTATTTTCTTTGACAAATCTATGTGTGTACACACACTACTAGAGAGGTAGATAAGGCACTAGTAGTTAGTGATATGATATAAGCTAATGATTAAGTTATTTATATTTGCAAATTGGGACGAAATGACGAAGGTGTATGAACTCTCCTCCTCCTCCTCCTGTTTTACTACTCTCGCTCTGCTCTGCTCCATGTCTCAAAATAACATGACAAATACATGCTTCAAATATCAAATAAATACGCAATAGTTTTGTTTGATATGATAAATTGTTGTACGTATTTATAGATATAGTTTTTTTTAGTTCAATTTGTTCTCCTAAAAAAAGAGTCTACCTACATAATCATATTTATGTAATCTCTGTTGCAACAAATGCTTTGAATTCCTTCCTATCAATAAATAATAATTGTAATTATTATCTTTGAATCTATTATTATTATTATTATTGTTATTATTATATTAATATTGAGTCCGTTTATTTACCATACAAAAATAATATATAAAAATATAAGTGTCATCATTTAGAAAAACACAAACAGTTATTGACATACATACATACATACATACATATGCAAGTGACTAATGAATTGTATCATCTGCTTTGCCGTTTGGAGTGAGATGAATGATGTAGGGACGTATTGTTTTGAATCTTTTCAAAGACTCATAATTTATTTCATTTGCAGTACTTTGCGGATTTTATATAAAAATAATATATATATTTGGACCTGCACCCTGGGCTTAATAATTCAATTGCATAATGCCTCTATCAAAGGACAAAGTTAGCTTGCTTATTTGCAAACTTTGTCTGCTCAAGTATCTATCTATCAATCAACTATGTATCTATTTTTTTTTTTTTTTTTTGAAAGAAAGGCAGAAGAAATGTCTCATTGATTTACACACATAAATATGTAACATGACGAAACACTTAATATAATATAAAACTTAATATCTTGTATTTTTTTTTTTTTTTTTAAATGCTTCTTCTATTTGTACTTCCTCTCGATAGTTCTTTGAATATTCATTCTTAAATATTATATATATATATATATATATATATATATATATATATATATATATATATATATATATATATATATATATGTTAAAGATGAAACAAAAGTACTTTTGTCGTCATGTACATTTATTTGTAATGTACTTTCCCATGATGAATTCATGTTTAGATTCTACTAATTTGGATCTATTTATAAATGATGTTTGCATATATATATATATATATATATATATATATATATATATATTATGTACAAAATAACTCCTTGTAGTCGTTATTAGAACATCGTAGAACTGATATGAATTTTGATAAGATAAGCCTTTAAAATAATAAAGCAGAAATTTTAAGAGGTGATTTTAATTTAATTTAGTGTTTTCTCCTCCTCCTCCTCTTCGAGATTATGTTACTTCTTGACTCCGTGTGGAACTACATTAATAATATTAATTATTATTAATATAATTACCACCTTAGTAGGTAAGTGACATTTTGTATTCAAAGAGATCGATCGATCGATCCATTGAATAAGAGAAGAACGTCTTCTCAATATTCATTCTCCCTTTTGACCTGATATATTTATTGACTTAATTAATTAGTTGTTATTTCATCATGTGTTGTTGTTGTTTATATATATATATATATATATATATATATAATTATGGCGTGATTGAATTGCCTACTCTGAGAGTAGTAAGTATTATCATCAGAGAGGATGTCCCTTAAAAATGCGCCTTTGTTTCAATTCACTATGAATTATTTTTTTAAATGGAGAAATAAAAGAGAGAAAGTCCGCAAACTACGGAGACTTTATTTTATTTTTTTGTGTGTGTTGTTCTTTAGTTTAGTTAATATATTCAGGGGTTCATCATCAGATACATTTAGTTACAATATATGTGTAGTAGCAGTCTATCATATTTTGAGTATAAAGAGCATGAGAAGAACGTAGCAAGTCCTGTACCTCCTTCTCTGCGTATACCTGTGTTCGACTAGTCTCTCCACTTACTACTTTTCTTCTTCTTCTTATTTTTGTCAACCATAAAAAGTTGCTTTCTATTCATTTTTGACCGTGGTTCATTTGTATTATTTCTCCATGACTGCGGAAGGTAAGAACCTTTAAATTTTGAGTCAGTCTTTTATAAAATCATTATATAAACAAGGCAAATATGTGAATACATAAATAAATATCGTTCAAATTAAAATATAGAGTTGGTAACTTCTTGGGGGAAATTCCATGGGATATTGATTGACATTTGCATTGAATCTCAAACACTATTATTTAAAATAGAAATACACAGGAGCAAAGAGTAGCTTAGACCTTAGACCCGGTTTAAATTTAAATGCACATTCAAAACATAATAATTTGTTTAGGATTGTAGATTTTGGGATTCAAAACGGCTACTACGAATTCGAGAGTAGTATTAAAAAAGTAGTGTATGCTCCATTTATCAATTAGATAATATATTATTATTCTTGATGTCTATTTAATTTAAAGGATTTTTAAAGGATATTTCTGCTCTATTGTACTATTCTGTTATGTAATTCTAATAGTAATCATAATCCTTTGTTGTTAAAGGATCGAAAATCCATTGATTGAACTCAAATAGGATATGGTGGACCGCGACCGTCACCATAATATTATGTATTATTCATTTGAAATGCATATATATATATATATATATCGCCTATCAACATAGGGATCCGTCTCATGTGATGATAGAGAGCGTTCTCTTGTCAATCTTAACTGTTTTTTAAGTCGTTGTGTTTCACAACAGGTGTGATGATGATTACAAAGTGATTATACGAAGGAGGAAGAAGACATGTTTGGTGGCTTGTTCCTTCCCCCCCATATTCAGACATGTTTATTGATCGTATCAATTACTAATTATGGTCATTGTATATGTAGCAATATACGTTTATTTTGTCCACATATGCGTAGGCCCATGGAGTTGTCCTAATCATGAAGAGTATTGAGCCCATAATATTTAATAATAATAATAATTAATTGATAATATTTTCATTTTGATCAGTCTGTTAGAGATGATTCCATCATCTTCCTCTTTAAGTATTGCATGACGCATCCATTGGCCAAACTATGTATACGTTTTCCTCACTAAGTAGTTGTATTAGTAATAGCAGTGTTTGTGATCAAACAACTTTGACTTTTTGAATAAACAACTGCCTGATTTAATTTTAAATGATAATAGACCCCAAGGTCAAATGAAAGGCTCATCATCTAACTGTCATGGACTTTACTTAGTGGATAAATGCTTACTGTTTCTTCTTTCATGATTTATTGATGATTCGTTCTATGTATAAGTAAGTATGTTCCTTAGGTCTGATGTCTTTTAAAAGTAAAATAATTACTTGAAACATGATTAATATCCATTGATTAATATCCATTGACTTCTAAAGAGCACCTGTAGTTGAATAATTATACGAGATTGTACGTGTCAAATTATATTATTTTTCTACCTTCTATATATATATATATATATATATATTTAAATGCCTTGTATTTTGTTTTACTTATATATATATATATAAAATATGTTTCATCATCAAGTGTGTGCCCCTATAAAGTTTCAACAAAAAATACTCTTAGTCCTTCATTGGTCATTGATATTAAACATATTTGGGTTTAAAATTCAACATTTATTTTATTTTATTTTTTTGACAATTTTTTAAATGATTGATTACTTATTCCTTTCATTCTCTTGACTTTCAGATATACTTTTTTTGAGCGATCAAAAAATTAACTCTACGATGTCTTCATCCCTGGGTTTAAGACTCCCATCTTGGGCTATGTTTAAAAAGAAAAGATCAGCTGATATATCAGCTCTCGATTCATCGTACGACGTTACTTACCTTGGAAATGTCCTTACGGGTTGGGCTAAAGGTACTAGTACTGAATTAAATTTTATCTTGAGTCATTATGTTTAATATTTACTTTTGTTTTTTTTTAGGTGAAGGCTGTGCTAAAAAGCCTCTCGGAACTCTTTGGAAAAATTATGCAAACTCAGATAAACCTCATATTTACATGAAAGTCACCATTTGTGGTTCTGGTCTTTGTGCAACGACTAGAGAGCATGGTTTGACAGAATATCTTCCCAATCGCATCACATATTGTCAGGCGGATCCAACATATCCCAAAGTGTTTTGTTGGATATATAGGTAAGTCACGAGCTGAGGAAAAGAGAGCCGCCCATTTCTTATTGTCTATTCTTTCTTTTGCATATTTTACAGACACGATGGTCGGAAAATGAAGCAAGAGCTTCGATGTCACGCGATTTTATGTCGTTCAGAGCGAAAAGCCCAAGAAATGGCCGTCAAATTAAAAGATCGTATTCGTCAAGCCTTCATTGACTTTAAAAAGGAAAGAATCTCACGTCAAAATGCTCGGTTAAGTCTAGCCAATTCAGGAGACACGGGTACAACTGTTCCTCTTCGAAAAATCCTTCTTCAGAACGGTTCAGAGAACTATCGCGCCCCAATCGAAAAGTCTAAAACTGCTCCAAAACTTCACGCCATTGAGGAAGTCTCTTCAGACATTGAGGAGGCAGAAGAAAAGTTTTACGACTCCTCCTTTGAAGATGATGACGAAATTCTTCAAAAAGTTGATTTGGACGATATGGGAATTGGTAGCCGCAGTAGTTGTGCCTTCAATATACGAGACAACTATCTGCATCACCATCTTCTGGACCACGAAATGAACGACGACCCAACTTCCTCTCCCTTGTATCAAAAGCTACGAGCAGAAATGAACTCCTCTTCACCCTCAGATGATGAAGATGAAGTCACGGATCATCTAGTGAATGGCAATGGAGAGGAATCAAGTACTATTGTCAAGAGGTCTGATGATCAAGACGCCATTTCTGACGAGAGTGGCTATGCGGAAGATCCAGTCAGATATATCTGTAATATGGGTCCTTCCTCTTCTTCTTCTTCCTCAGAAGAAGAGGAAGAAGAGTATGAGGATGATGACGAAGAGGATAATTCCTCCTCCTCAACCTCTTGTGTGCCCTCCTCATTACTTGATGATAAAAAACCACCTCGTACGTCCTTTGTCTTATCTCTGGGAGATCGAAAACCATATCAAACGAATAGCACGCTAGTACCCGAGTTCTGCATCAATATATGAAATTTTTTTAACTTACAAACCAACAACGCCTAAGAAGTTATGAATACAGACTTTTCCACATATCTCTCAAAATACATACATACATTCTTTTAGAATTATATCATTCTTAATATATATTATACATGCATTTTTTTATTCATCCGCCCCCCCCCCAATAGTTATAATAATACTTAATTAATTAAGAAGTATGAAGCAATACTCTATATAATGTTTTTTTTTCAATTTATATCTATAAATATATATATATATATACACATATATGTAACCTGAAAATATATTCATTTTGAAAGAGGCAACTCCAATTTAAACGGTTTTTCTTTTCTTCTTCTATACATATATAAAGCGTTGTCATACTGACGTCATCATTGTTAGCCATTTTGAAAGATCCATATAATAATATAATTAATCCAATTTTATAATAATAGGAATCTTTAAGGAAAATTGTGAATTTGAATGACACAATGGGGATGTAAAATAAAGGGCCTGAGCCTCTTTAATTTATCTCCCTTTTTTCTTTATTTCAGACCTTAATAATATGTATTAATGATGTATTGTTAAATCATTATACATTTAGAGTGTGTAGTCAATAAATTATTGATTACTTTTGCAAGGATCTGTTCTTTTTTCCCCCCAATTACACTACTTGAATATTCCTTCATCTATTTAAAACCAAAAAAAAAAAATCTAGCCATTTCTTGGGGGTTTTTAATAACCTCTTATTTGATTTTATTCAAATATCACCGCTTCACTATGGCGTTAAATTGATCTGAATCTTTTTTTCATTATTAAAGCCATTTACTGAACTTTCCTCAAAATTTTGATTTTGTTTGTTTGTCTGTAAATTTGTCCATTTTATGTGTTTCATATCAAGGTTAGATATACCCCCCCAAGATGGCGTCACTTCGATGCATGATACAATTTGTGATGTCGGTTAAAATGCTTTATTTCATGTTCCAATCGCGTTATACATTATAATATTGGACAAATTGGTATGATTTTTCTAGCATTTTCCTTCCACCCCGGACTGCGCAAATTCGGAAGCGTTCAAGTGGACTGAAATTGTATGCATATTAATGTTTATTTCACATCAGACAAGTGCTTCGTGTATATAGACCCTTGGATGGAAATGTTACAATGTGGATACTAATAATATCTTTATGATTGCACAATGAAAACAACTCTGTGGTCATAACTGGTCTCTCTCTATGTACAGTATGTATTATATTATACCACAAAAGCCTTAGACCACCGAGTATATATGTATATAGATAATAATATCACATCCATGTCGACATGGGAATTAGTCATATTATTTTGCAATCCATCATATTCCTCGTATTTATTTTTTATATATTGTGGGTCTGGAGTAAAATTACAAACAAGTGCAATCTTTATTTATTCTTTTGAAATGTCTGAAACTAAATTTTTCAAAAGAAAACAAAAAACCAACAACTATTTATAATATACATTCTTGTAACATGGATTTTATCAAAGTGCTACTGACTATTTTGTTATATAATAATGTTAATAATATGTTAATTAGCAAATGAAGGGATTACATAAAATATGCTTGCATAAATAAGAGTATACATTTGGGGCCTGAGTGTGGGTTACCTCTCTTCTCCCAGGAGATTTTAACTTGGGGGCATTGTACACATATGCATATAAAAGATCATTATTCACCTCAAGCTTCATAGTTAAAATGAGTAAAATAAAACATTATAAATATTGACTTCATCACTGTTAAATATATGAATCTTAATTAAGTTTTTAAATACCGTTGCCCCGTTACTAAAAAAAAAGCTTCAATATTCATCATTTCATACATCTCGTAGATCGTAAATTAAGCAAAATATGTTGCTCTTTGAATTAAAAATATTTTAATTAGGTGTTTGTTAAATAATAATAATAATTATTAATTAATATGAAAGATCTATATTCCAATTCATGTCTTTTTTACTCTTTATTTATAACTGAGTAGAAAATGAAATAATAACATGTATGAAAGTAGCCGTTACTTTTACGAGTAACTAATTACTTTACCTCTTATTTTTTATTTTTTTTTACTAAATATAAAATATCTAACTTTTGTTCAAGTAGTGTGTCCAACATGTGTAATTTTTATTTATTTAACAAACCTTCTATCTGTGGGAAGTTCTCTCAGTGTTCAAGCAAAGTTTCGTTTATGCGACTCATAGAGTGATAACGGGTCAAGGGCGCGTCATGAACGCTACTAAAATCTAAGACTTATATATTTGATAACAATTATACATTTTCAAGTTCAATATGAGAATAAGCAAGTTCAATATGGGAATAAATAAAATAATAAATAATATATAGAATAATATTTTTTTACCTCAATGGCCGGTATGAAGAAAAAAGAAGATCAAAAGAGAAGACAGCTTTTAGTTGCAAAAGAAGCAAATTGTAATTAGAGAATCCTTGCTCCGACCCTTGGTATCCCTAAGTAGATGGATTTCAAAGGGTGAAAGAATTGATGAAAGAGGAGGCAAACGCTACTCTTAAGATTAATGATACCCATACAAATTCTATTAAATGCTGATAGAAATGATTGCAGCATTTTGGAGCAATGATCAAAAGCAGCTCTGGAACAATGAATTGACGAAGAACTAAATGAAATTACCTCAATGATTGGTTATAATTGCATTGCTAAGCATTCAGAATCCTTTTGTAGATGTGATTAATTTTGTTGACATGAGATTCTAATAAATTTATTATTATGTTAAATTTCATAAATATTGAAAAGATATAGAATGTTAAATCACATTGAACATGCAAAAATATATTCTGATTAAGTCTGTTATTGTATCCATTTGCTAATTTGAAGATCCAATACAAGTCTACAATTCTTATCTATTAATTAGTAAAAATAAATATTACAATACTCTTCAAATTGATGTATTTCGAGGTTTGAAAAGTTAAAATTTAATTCGTCTATATAAAAGATTTTATTTTAACTTGAATATGTAAAAGAAAAAAAAAACATACATATAAAGACTCTTCTTATAAATTTTAAATTTCCTTAGATATCCCATCCAAATTTTTGTGTGTCTCTGTCATACAAACTTCATATTCGTTGGAAGGGATGTCACTTATAAAATAGACTGTAATACTTCCTCCCATGTCCCATCAACAGAATATTCTTTGTTCCCCAATTTTGTTATATTGAAGGCAGTCACTCTAACTATAGCATAACCCTAGCTTCTGTACGAGAAAAATGTATTTATCTATATTTTGAACTTTTCAAAAGTTTAAATAATATAAATAATAATTATGTCAGAGTGCATTTACTTAAATTTAAAGTTTGATCCATTATGAAGAAAGGTTGAGCTGGCTTAGATCAATATAATTAACTAATTCGTCAGCATAATTGAACTCTTCTTTTTGGCTTTAACAAATTTATGGCATTTGCTTGAAGAATTTGACTCTGACAGAGAAAAACTAAGGCCACATTTGGAATTAGAAGCTTAAAATCTTGCAAGTTCAATTCGATTTGATCGGTAGACATTTTTTGCTTTTGTTCTTCAAAATACGCAATTTAGAGGCTCTTTGAATGACTATATAACCTCCTATTTGGTATTTGCTACATGAATACACATACGTATATACGAATTTGATCAAAACAAATTCATTTGAAGACAATGATCAATTAATTATTTTCCCGACTTGCTAGCAAATCCCTGCATCTAAGAAAACAAAATAAACAATAGCATTCATGTTTTGCACTTTAGGATGCCATTTACCCCCCTAAATAGCTAGTAATAAGGGCGTGACATCGTGTGGTCTTATATAAAAGTATTTTTAGGCTAAAAGTAAATATTAGGATCGCATTAGTCCCGAAATTTTTGACGTTCCATCCTAAATTTTGAGGAAACTTTAAAATCGGACGCAAAGGCCGTCGCACGGAACAATCCTAATTAAATCGTAATCATAGTAAGTAATAAAGCTTTACACATCAGAAGCACATAATATTTGATATGAGATTCAGCAGTCAAAGTGTTGAATTTCAACATACTAATAGTTTATGTATCTAGGTCACATTTCAACTTTATAAGTGTATTTTAAATGCGAGTAAAAATTAATTAGATACAACACGAAACATACGCTTATCAAGGACCAATATTAGGAACGGAACCGACTTTAATTTCCATATTAGGAACCCAAACAATCCTAGTAAATATAATTGACCATAGTAAGTAATAAATGTTTAATTGTTATTGTAGAATGCTCAAGGGTCTATCGATGGGCTCTATTACATCTGGAGAGGCACCAGATAAATCACGCAACCCATTGTACTGAAAAACATCATTTTAGATTAAAAAATTCTTGATGGCAATCTAATATGACGTTTGTACAATTGTATATTAATAACATTTTGTTGTTGTTATTATATAATAACAATACCACGTGTGTGTTTTAAACAATCCTTCCATTTTGAGGTTATATTTAATATCCTCAAAAATTATTTCGAAGCCAATAAAAATATACTTGATACTTGATTTAATTTTTGTGTCAAGGATGTACTTTAACTTCTATGTATACCGAATTTAATCAACATTATCAAAAGAATTAATTAACAATTTAAAAAACAGCAGAAACAATTTTGAAAAAAATTAAAAACAGTTATTTGATCTCCATTTGAAGACATCATCATAGGAGATCCTGATTATGCTCATCTCACGAGGAAGAAATCAACAAAAGTATAAGATTCGCAAATAAATTGACTCATAAATCTCTTTATGAATTAAATATGAAAAAAAAACCGCATATAAAACATTCCATGAATCTACAATAAAAATACATTAAAATTCAAATCGAAAAAAAGACGGAAATTCTTTAATATTAAATATGACCTTAAAATGGAACGATTGTTTGAAATACCCACGTGGTATTGTTATTACATGACAACAACGACAAAATATTATTGATGAATAATTGTACAAACGTCATACTAAATTGTCAACTAGAATTTTTCATTAAAAATGATGTTTTTCATCACAATGGGTTGCGTGATTTATCTGGTGTCTCTCCAAATATATTTTATAGTATACTAAACCATCTTTATAAATTCTACCATATGCATCAAATCCTACTATAACTAAAATATTATATAAAATTATAGTGTTTGAAGTATAATTTGAAGAGCAAATACATAAATGATATACTACATCAAAATTCATTTCATACCCCCTCAAAAAATTAATTCCTAGTACATATCTTGTAACTAATTAAATATCTAGGTAAAGACAATTAATTTTAAAGGAATCTTCATGTAGTTTGTATTTACTATTACCGGTACAGAAGGTAAATACATTGTTACTACGCTTAAATTATCCACGTAGCTATTATTTTTCTGATATGGACATTCTGAAATAAATGAGTGAACTTCCGTTGGATACTCAAGTTGGGTCTACAGCTACATTTTGATTGGCTCTGACGTCAGAGTTGAACTGCCCAACTAATTTATTTTTGCTGTGTCCGGCGCTTTCCTCCTTCCTTTTCCGATTTGAACGATCAAGCGATCAGAGGTAAGGATTTTTTTTCTTTTTACCAAATCCTTGAGAATCAAGATGATCTCGTGGATTTTTTGAGGGGGCAGCAAGGGTGACAAATAAAAGGAGAGGGAGGGGTTGTTAGTTGCTGTCCGTCTTCTCTCCTTTCTTTTGCTGAAATCCTGGAATTGCAAAAAGTATCACACAAACTGCATTTTCTATATATTTCTATAGGGAGAGAGACGACACTTGAACAGTATGGACAAGCAAGTAACAACCGCTCGCGTGATCAAAGTCTTGGGCCGTACGGGTTCTCAGGGTCAATGTACCCAAGTGAAAGTGGAGTTCTTGGGCCAAGAGAATCGGCAGATTATTCGTAATGTGAAGGGTCCCGTTCGGGAAGGAGACATCCTCACCCTTTTGGAGTCTGAAAGAGAAGCTAGAAGATTAAGATAATGAGCTAGGGGCTCTCACACGCCGCCGAGCCTCCCTCACTTTTCTTTTGTCACTCTGATTTCATGTCCCTTTTGAATGTATTACGCATAGAAATATAATTTCAAAAATCCAATTTCGCGTTTTTTGTTTCTCATTATTTCATTTCATTCCCCTTTTTTTCCTTCTTTTTTCCATTTGGATTCCTTTCCCATTAGATGGCTCCTCGCTATGAGATGTGTGTCGGCCTCGACAAAGGTCACAAGACCACTAAGAATGAGTTGAAGAAAAAACCCTCTTCCCGCAAGGGAATGGTCACAACTCGCTCACGGTTCATCCGTGATCTTGTTCGGGAAGTCGCTGGATTCTCCCCTTATGAGAGAAGAGCAATGGAGTTGCTCAGGTAAGTGGCACAAAGAGTTCTACAAACTCAAATTACAAATTGTAATTTCGTTATGTTTTCAGGATCTCCAAGGATAAGCGCTGCCTCAAGTTCTTGAAGAAGCGAATTGGCTCTCACGTCCGTGCCAGAAGGAAGCGTGAAGAGATGAGCGCCGTTCTCCAAGCCATGAGAAAGCAAACCAAACAATAATCTTTCTATTACATCCATAACATTTCAGAATAAATTTGTTATTTACGACTCCACTCTTGGTATTATTTCCTTGTACTCATTAATATCCCCTAAGCTGTGTGCATATAATTGGTATTTGAAGCTTTGAAATGAGCTTGCATGTCCACAAAATTGATTTAGTATTATGTACGTGTTGTATGCAGATTTAAATACCTTGATTTCAATTTGCTAACCATTAATAATCGCGATTATTAATGATTATTATTATCAATGTATAGAATCTGGTTGAGGAAAGTACTAAGTAGCAAAAAGTAAGGTTCCCTCTCAGGTACAGTCCTCTACATTCGAAGGGGTGAGGCTTTCTAAATTGAGGTCGTACAGTTGTAGCGTAGACTATGGTGTCAATGAAACAAAGATGTGGATACTATTTGCATCTTGGGATTTTGATCCAGATAACAAATGTGGGATCCAAGATTATCGAAGGACATCTATGGACTGGGGATAATTGGAGCTTTCTGGCCAGATTCTGCTTCCTGAGTTTGCATGGCAAGTTTGAGTATGAAATTGAGTACGATATGAGCTACGCTGTACAAAACATAGATTTGTACTATGATACAAACTATCAGTGGAAGAGGGTCTATGGGGATACAAGGGATTTGGATACTTGTGAGGAAAAGGAGTCGGTTCTCCAAGTAGGTTTTTAATCGAGTTCTCCATCGGAAAATGTAATGAAGTTGTTATTGATTTAGATTTAATAATTATCTTCATCGATTGCTTTTTAAATTATTCATAGCTATGATGGAAATATGTAATCCTTTTATAATAACTATTATTCATATTAATATTATTATTATTATGTACGTACATTCCTTTAGGTTGAAGACAATCAGTTCATTAATTTAACGACACAAATGATTGTCTCAGGATGTTATAAAGTGATTCATCAAAACACGAGCAGCGTTTCCATGCACTGTAAGGGTACAAGAAATTTTAAGACTGTTAGAGAGAGATGGTGGTTTGTCGCCATTTCGAATTGCAATTCCACCAAGGGATTACGTCTAAGGTAGGTATCCTTACTATTTGTCTTAACTTCTAGCTGTCATATTATGCAGCCTGTTTACATCATTTATGCATAGTTATCGATTCCTAATGACCAATGGGCGAAAGGATGACTTACTTCACTACCATTTCTCTGCAGATGAATTTTATCTACTCCCAGTCCTCATAGTTTCTTTGATTCAAAATATCATTGTCGGATTCTTTGCTATTTGGTCCACCGTCATCCTCAAAGCTCGACAACTCCTCCACACAACATTCAAAATGTACATAATATCAATACTCTTTCATGTAAGAGGAATTATATTTTAGGCTCTTCTTCATACTATAGAATTGTTTCTTTTTATATATATATATATATGTAGACATTCGGTGTATTCTTCTTAGTGGTTCATTATACAAGTTTTGGAATCAATGGAAAGGGAGTTCCAAGGGTCAAGTTCATGGGTCAAATATTTGAATCCACAGGAGAAACAATTTTTTTAATTCTTCTCATACTTCTCTCAAAGGGCTACACCGTGACTCGAGCTAGACTAAGGCAAGGCTCGACTCTAAAGTTAGTCCTATTCGGCTTTGCATACTCCGTCATGTATATGTGCTTATTCTTCATTGAGAAATATTATTTCGATCCTGGTCAGGTATGAGTTCATACTTACACAACTTATTTAATGATTCTAATGGTGTTTTTTTTTATACATAAGGTTCTTTATATATACGAATCCGTTGCAGGCTATGGAATAGTCGTTCTTCGCACTGTGGGTTGGATCATGTTCATGTACTCCACCTACTTCACTCTTAAGCATTATCCCGAAAAAGGATCGTTTTATTATCCCTTTTTCTGTTTCTACACCCTTTGGTTTCTCTCAGGTCCCATCATTATACTCATCTCTAATCACGAGATCTCAGAGTGGGTGAGAGAGAAGGTCGTTGTCTCCGTAGAACACTTTGTGGTCCTCATTGGACAAATATTCTTTCTCCTCATTACTCGACCCTCAATCAATAATAAAAATTTTCCGTACCATGTAAGAACATCACAAATAGGTATTATGGAAGCGATCTCTGGCAATACTCTACTTGGGCATCACACTCTGGACAACTTTTCTCATAGGGGCAACTATAATGTAACTTCACAGAATATGGAGGTCTTTACGGTTTCAAATGGGAAAGAAACTTTGAACGGCTCATCACAATCACAATCATCCCGATTTCATTCTAATTGGGCAAATAGAGACCAAGAGGACTCAAATCCACCACCTTCACCCCCTCCAACCTATTCAAATGGTCAAATAGTACAAAATAAATCTGTTTTCAATCCTAACGATGAGCTTGAATAATTTCACTCACATAAAAAATAAATATTTAAAAGTATAATTTCGAATGAATGTATGAAGATTTATATTATTTTGATCGAATGTATGTGAGTCGACGCTACTTTTCTATTATTAAAGCTTTAAAAGCTCATTCACCATGTTTGTTACACTGTCATGCACTTCGTGGAACTTTCCGTCATACATGAAAGCAGGTGAAGAAACAACTTTATTCTTTTCATCAACACAGACTTCCTTCACCTCTTTCTCAACGACACTTGCACCCAAACTCTTAGCAGCATCCAAGCTGCCCTCATGAGGCCATCCAGGACCCCTCTTACCCAATGTTATTGCGACCCCTGGAATAACTTTTGCTGCTAATATTGGCGCAATACAACAAAAAGCAAGAGGTTTTCCATTTGCATGGAATTCTTTTATTTTAGATTCCACGACTGGATCCACAGTGAGTTTATCCCCATTAAATGCAAAATCTGAGAGATTCTTGGCCGCGCCAAATCCTCCAGGGAAAATTAAGGCATCCACATCTCCTACTTCTAAGGACTGACATAGAAAAAAAATAGAATTGATTAACTAATTATCAATCTCATAGAAAAGGATTACTTTAAGATCCAATGGAGCCGTTCTAGCAATCCTGGAGGACTCAACTAAAACGTTCCTTGTTTGCCCCTCAATTGGGGCTCCTTTAGAGTGATCAATGACATGAGCCTGATCCTTGTCTAGAGAGTAAACGACAGGGATTTTACCAGCTCTTGTAAGCGCAGCAAGTGTCGCAGAAGCCTCGTGGATCTCACTTCCATCATACACTCCAGAGCCTGATAAAACAACTCCGATTTTACCTTGTGACATTGTTGTACTTGAGGCAGAGCGAAGAATTTTTGCGGCTATAGAGGATGATGCTCCAAGTCTAAGTTGGTGAGATAACATTAACATGGCTTCAGGTACAGAGTTTATATTTTGACGTCATTGCCCAATAATCAGGAGCTAAACAAAACAAAACAAAAAAAAAAAACTACACTACAAATCCAAGCAGCTAGAAGTACTTAATATTTTAAGTAATATACATTTAATTATATGCCTATGCTAGCCTATATTCTAATAGTAATTAATACATGAAGTTTATGAGTCCTCTAGGAATTAACTCTCAAAGTTATACACTTTAATATCAACCTGTGACTCAAGACCTGACTCGTGAACAGCTCTGCGATACATACTAAGAAATGATGCAATAAATAATTGGCTATAATAACATCATGTTCAAACTCAAAGATAATTAAATAATAATAACTACCATTATCGACATACATTTGATCCTAATAAATGTATTATTAAGTATATTGAGTTTATTTTTTATTTTTTATGATTAAACCAATTATAAGGAATTGTTTTATTTGATTTGAATAAATAGGGTTCATTTTGAGCCTTTGACCTTTCATAAATAGTGCATTCAACGTGATTTTGTACATCAGTTCTGTCAATTACTGTCAAAAGCCTGAACGTCTTGGATCCATAATGGATAATTTAAAAAAAAACAACTTTGGATATCACAATCTTCAAACCTCAACTTTTTTTTCCCTTTCAAAATGAAGAGGTTCTGTAAACACACACATTTCATGTTTGTAGAAAAAAAAATATCACAAATTATTTGAAATACCCGCCAGAGCCCTATGACGACTGCCTTTAAGAATAAAGCATTGTATAAATCAATTTTTCATGATATGTCTCATCATAAACAAAATAATTGGTTGAATGCCTCTAAATAATTTATTTTTTGACAATGTTGAATGTTTTTATAGCAAAAGGAGTATATCAACGGATTTTTGGCCTTTTTCTCTTTCTGTAGGAAGGAAAGACTATATAGATAATACAAGCTTAATAACGTCCTGATCACCACCTTAAATAAGGAAGTGATTTAGGAAGCACAGCCTTTTCTTTTAGGAGATTTACAAGCTAATTTATGCTTTAAATGTTATTGATGGTACTAAATCATCTTTTATTTGGTACAAAGAGGGGTGGACTTGAAATGTACTTAGTAATATTTAAGGTCGTTCATAGTTTCTTGTACATAATCATCTTTTCAATGTAAAAACGAGTCTTATTCAAAGACATTTTATTCCTAAAAATAAGAGTGAGAATCCGCTAAATTTGATCAGAATCCGTAGGCGTAGGTTTTAAATACAATACCTCTCTAACTTTATAAGAATAAGGTATTTAATATCTTCATCATATGATTGTGAAACACTATTTAACTTTCATAGTATTAAAAAGAGAAATGAGCTCTTTTGTCCATTTCTTTTAAAGAAAAGAAAGGTTTAACCTTGACTCAGGGGCTTCCAAGACCAATTAATGGACTAAACAAAAAAAAAAAAAAAAACCACATCAGTTCACAAGGTCATACGTCATATCATTGATGCGTCATTTTTTATACTATAAGGATGCCGGATGAGTTAAACACTCAAGGCTTCATTGTATGTAACAATTTATATTGTTACATAGAGACAATATGTAATGATAGCATATAATATCTCCTGGTCAAAAGTCTCATTTAATTGCTTTAGTTTTGGAATCATACGGACAAATTCAATCAAAATCTGACTTTAACGTAATAACGTAGGCAGTTTAAATGATTAATTAATTAATTAATTGTACAAAGAGTCGAATCTTTTTAAGCTTAAATATAATATTTCAGTACATTATTTAATGCACATCTCGACGTCATCATGGGTGCGTGTCCTCTTCAAGGAAGTAATTTCTTTTTACATATTATTGTAACCTATGCTATGTCAGTGGCGCCTTCACCTTGTTCAGCATGAAGGACTTTGTCCTCATTTCTAGGTACATACGTATTTCTCTCTTTTAAATACTTGAATAATTACATTTATATATATAATAGATTCTTTAAAAGGTAGTGACTGAGTGATACTCTAAGAAGACCACCTGAGGGTACTCACAGGTAACTAATCTTAAATGAATTTTTACTCTTTGACGAAACTTCTTGGGCCACTCCTACAAATCAAATTAGTTTGAGCACTCGCTGCATACGGCCATTATTTATAAACATCATTTGTATTAAGATTCCTTCTTTTTTTCCCCTCTAGGATGTGAGTTCCTTTCATTCCTCAATTGTGTGACAATCTATATGTATTAAAAAGGATCCTACTTTTAAAAAAAATATACTTGTCATTGCAAATATTTGTTTAAATAATCCAAAATTCTTTTAGGGTATTTCACCTCCTTAAATAACCTTGGTGCCATTGTACATATAGTATGTATGTTTTTATTTCTTGAAATGAAACAAGTTAGCAACTCGTATTGCATTCCATTATTCTTCATTGTTACCTCATCAAAATGTAGAATATTATTTTTCATGACCACATAATATGTATGTATTATACTGAACGTTAGACATAATTTACATAAAATACTTTAAGATGTTATAGACAAAGAGAGCTTTTTCCTTTCAACTTGTATATATCAAAGAGTTTCACAAACCATTAATTATAGTTCTTTGGCTGATTCAATTAGAGTTGAAGAGCTGTTATACCTTGACAATTAAGATACACACCTATTTTTGGTAATTTTGATGTCAATATCCACCTGAAATTGCTAATAGGCAATCAAATACCCATTGAGCGAGCTTTGAGTAATATTAAAAATTATAAAAATACCCATGCAATCTTCTCAAAGTCCGTTGAATCCGTGTCAAAATGACTCAAAGAAATCATAGCTGAGTGACTATGCATAATTATTTATAAATACATTTGAACTTATTAGGATGAATATCAAATGTCACAAGTTTTAAAGCATGGATAGTTCTATTCACATTAGCTAAAATATAGTTTTCACTGTTAAATTGGAGGCTGTCAGCTCCGTGAATAGATGATACGTCAATTAACCTGTTATTTACATATATATATATATATATATATACATACATTCTGATATCTATGTAGACGTAATATAATATATTCACATGGATTCACAGTTGTTTTGTTAGATACACAAAATGATTTTGAATGTGTGTTAGTGAGATGTATGTTACTTTAATCATCTAGGTAGGTAGCTATTGAAAGCAGAGTTCAACAGGGGCCGTCTAGTAGAAATAATAATAATACATCTAGCATCATCATGTCTAGTACTACTTATCATAAGCCCCAATCTAAGAGTCTAAGTATACATTTGTGGTGTATCACTCTCTACTCTGAGAAACACAAAATATAAAAATTCATATCAATTTTGAAATATTATTATTAAAATAATTTTGATAAAATTGCCAGTTTAAGCATTTTAATGAAATAAATACAAATAAATTATTATTTAATAGTATAATTACTACATGTAGTTGATTTATAAAGAGAGTGCGGGTAATTTTACATGTGTGGAATACGGTGATAGTAATGTGTGTTCTTTTTATATTTTTTTTTTGAAATAGATCCTAGGAATTCACAGTGAGTATTCGTCTCTCAATGGGATCCTATTGGAAGCATAGCAGTGTTTTACATACATAGATAGATAAATAAATAGGTCTCAGCATGAATAAAGAAGAGCTTGGAAGAGTAAGTCATGTTGACTCAAATATTTTGTAGTCCCTTTAAAAGTTGTGTTTGTCTATTTGATAGTTAAACTAATTAATTAATTATTATACATACGATAATAACTTTCTAAAATCTTGTTACAAGTGAGCTTTTTTTTTGTTTGTTGTTGAATAGGATTTGATTGCTTATCCCAAGCAAGTCTTTTTTATTCTTGGAAATGAATTTTGTGAAAGATTTTCATTTTATGGGATGCGAGCCGTGCTCTCCAAATACTTAAAGGATGACCTTCAATTTTCTGAAGATGCTGCTACTTCCATTTTCCATGCCTTTGGATTTTTAGCCTACTTTACACCCATTTTTGGTGCGATTCTAGCTGATAATTTCATCGGGAAATTTAAGTTAGTTAGTTCCCAATATTATGTTATTATATATTTTGTGACCTTCCTCAATTTTTTTCTTTCTAGGACCATATTTTATGTGTCTATAATATATGTTATTGGTCATTTAATTAAAACAGTCGGAGCTACCCCTGTCTCCTTTTCAGCCCAAGTGTAAGTGCAAACCTATTCATGAGTATACGTTATTACAAACACTGTCTATCAAAGGGCCATGAGTTTTGTTGGACTTATATTTATTGCTATTGGAACTGGAGGGATCAAACCCTGTGTTGCATCATTTGGAGGGGATCAGTTTAAATTGCCTGAGCAACAAAATCATCTCGAGAAATTTTTTTACATCTTCTACCTCAGTATAAATGTTGGCTCCTTCATTGGAACACTTTTGACTCCTAAATTCAGGTGGATTAATTAATAATATAAGTTAATCCTCGTTCATCTTGAAAAACTCATTTAGAAAGGACGTTCATTGTTTTGGAAAGGAGAGTTGCTATCCTCTGGCCTTTGGATTTCCAGCACTTCTCATGGTCGTCGCTTTAATATTGTTTTTATTGGGGAAGCCATTCTACAAGAGTGTTCAGCCACAAGGAAATATCCTTTTAAAAGTACTTAAAGTCTATAGTCGAGGATTAGGACAACGATTTAGTTCATCAAAAACTAAAGTTTCTCATTGGTTAGATCGAGCTAAGGACAAATACGATCATCAATTGGTTGAAGATTCGAAGGCTTTATTAAAAATATTTGCGCTTTATCTACCTTTGCCCGTGTTTTGGACCTTATTTGATCAACAAGGTTCCCGATGGGTATTTCAAGGGAATAAAATGAATGGTTGGTCGGACATTCTTGGTGAAATTAAACCTGATCAAATGAGTACAATTAACCCATTCTTAATTGTAATCCTCATTCCCATTTTTAACATTGCAATTTATCCCGTGTTAAATAAGTGAGTAGTAGAACTTAGTTAATATATTTAGTTAATATTACATATTATTAAAAAAATGTATTCATTTCCCTTCCAGACTCAATATTCTAACAAAACCTTTGCATAGAATGTTTTTAGGGGGAATGTTGGCAGCTTTAGCATTTGTTGCATCTGCAATTCTACAGCATACGATAAAGGTAACAAATACAAACTTAGAGGCTTAATTTAAATAATAACTATTTAATTTCTAATAATTAATTAGAGCTATAATTCGCCCTTCTACGAGGATAGCCATGGAATGTACTCTATCATGAACGCTTCACCCTGTAAAACCTCCATATATATCAAGGAGCAAGACATTGAAATGAAAGAAAATGTTAGCTCTCTCGTTCATAGTATGGAACCTGGAAGGCTCAACCTTAAAATCAATGACACACAGTTACCTTGTCCAAGTACATTATCCTTAGAGGACTCTTTTGATATAAAAGCTGGAGAATTTTCTGTTTTCTTGCTTCACGGATCATCCCCTGATCAACTGCATCTCACAAAAATATTAGAAGATATTCAATTAAAGCCAGGGCATGCAAAAACAAAGTAGGATGAGTTAGCTCAATGAAAAAAAACCCAACTTAAATAGCTTATAATGCATTTGTTATGTAGGGTAATTGGGGATCAGAGCTCTCCAATTGTTTTAAAGTACATGAAAGATGCCGGCAATACAATATCACTGAATCTCACCGAGAAATTAGATAATGGTTTATTTGCATCGAAATTTACAGCGTTAGCTACTGGGAAATATAGGTAATCTTAAAATATGATTAATTATTATTATATATTATCATGTTGTGTACAAGTTGTAACTTGTATAATCAGAGACTACAAGCTGCTCCCATACAAAAATGAGATGAAGCATTTAAAATGCAGAATCAAAGATAATATGTAATTGTGATGAAGGAAATTTTATGGGATGTTTTATATAATATCAGGGGTGTGATTTCTAACTGCCCAGTGCTGGTTCACATGTAAATCAGTAATTAAAGAGACATAAAGCAATAAACGTTATGAAACGTGTACATTACGATTAAATGTTCAAGTTACAACCTGAACCCCTACTTGTTTTACATCAATGCCATTGTATAATCCTTCATTTCACAACATAACATGTGACTTTCCTCCGTTAGTATTACTCAAGATGAAAAAGAATTTGGAGAATTTGAAGTGAGAGAGAAGAACTCCATTCTTCACATCTATATTGTAAGTATTACCAAGTACATCATTACAAGGATTTTTCACTATCTACCTTATAAAAATTGACTTTTAGGAATCAGAGACTCAAAGATTAGAAACTTTTGAGGAGCACGGATTCGTCAATGTTCATATATTTTGGCAAATCCCACAGTATGTTCTAATAACAGTGGGGGAAATTTTATTCAGTGTTACAGGACTTGAGTTCTCTTACTCCCAAGCTCCTAGTTCAATGAAAGCTGTTGTTCAGGCCGCCTGGTTGTTGACAAATGCACTGGGCAATGTATTGGTCATAATTATCTCTGGAGTCCATGCATTTAATCGAGTAAGTTTAAAACTGCAATGCTAAAAAGAGTTACAACCTGTCTTTTCTTTTACATTACAGGTCACGGAGTTTATATTTTTTTCAGTATTAATGGCCCTATGTATGATACTTTTCCTTGGATTGGGTTACTACCTTGGTTTCATGGGTAAGAAGGCCCTTAAAATTAATGAGCCGACGGAGAAAGAGACAGAAACAAGTTCACTTTAATTATTATTATCCTAGTTACAGGGGTCTATAATTAATGTCTATATTGTATTTTTTGTATTCGATGAGTTGATAAATTGAGGTTAACTTACACAGGAGTATGAATCGCTTAGTCATAATTCAAGTATCATAATTCATGAATAAAACATTAATTTTCCTCAAGACAATAACTCCCCAGAGCCTAACAATATATACATACTAGCATATGTTATGTACTTACTATAGAAATGGTCCTGAAATAATAAAAAAAGGTGCGAGACAGAATTAATCAAAAACGTTTATTATTAAGGGTAATTAGTAAGAAACAAATGTTGGGAGTCTCTAAGTTGTTTAGTCCCAATGAGAGACTAATGCGTCATTATCACTCATAAGAAGTTCAAGTTCGTTGTCCTCCATGCTCTCATCCTCGTTCAATTCCTCTTCCTTTTCCATAATCGAGAGATTTTTGCTCTTAATTTTACCCATAGTCAATAAAAATGAGGCTGTGTATGAATTTTGATCACAGAGTTGAGCTAAATCCTTGGATCTGACAAGTAAACTCCTTTGAAGTAAATTTAAACAAGGATACAACTCTCTGCCCTTTTTCTTAATGAGACTTCCACCTTTAAATCTCAAAAAAGTTTGTATCCATAGTGTATAAAACTCCAGATGCCGGGACGTCTCTAGTTCCTGTCCAAAAAAAGTCAATAATTGGGACACATATTTATCTGGAAAAGTCTCTAGAATGAAAACACTACTCTCTAAAGGAATAGTCTCAATAACTTGACGGATTAGCTTTGTTTCGTTTAATTTAAGGGAACAAAGTAATGCGGATGAGAATTGTTTTCCTTTCAACTGTTGAATAATATAGGATGGGGTAATCTCTATTTCCAGGTCAGTTGGATCAAAGACTGTATCCACATCCAGGGAGTAAACAAGTAGTCCTTCTGTTGTAGTGATTGCAAATTCTCGACCAGTTGGTGCAAATTGAGCATCAGTTACTTTAATTTCTGGATGAACACTTCGCGCAGACTTTTCATTCTTTCGAGCTCCTGGAAGTTGAATGACATCGTCGCTATCTCTATCCTCAACAAGAGCTAAATTTCCAAACTCAGAGGCAGATTTACGAGATATAACATCGTCCATAGCATCAAGATCCCGATTTTGTGTTATTTCAAACTTTTTAACTAAAAGTGACTCTCCCACATGATATAAACATATGTACTTGGATGATCCTCCGGCTATTAGGAATTTTCCGTCTGTCGAATAGGCCAGCGTTCTAAAATATTGACTTTCTTTTGATTTAGAGGCAGTTATAAGATCAGAATCTGCTCTGCCAGCCCCAAGATCCTCTTTACCCTCAATGGTTCCCGTCTGATTTCCAGATTTTAAATCAAATATAGATAAATGTCCATTCAGAGTTGCTACAGCTACTTCAAGTCCGTCTGGACGAAAAGCAACAGCTATACCATCAGATGTGAGTTGTATAACCTCAGAGGAATTGCTATTGGATTCAAGAGAATTCCAAATACGCAGTGTTTGATCCCAAGATGCAGATACCAAAGTACTAGAGGATGTAATTGATGGACTAAAGGATAAAGAGTTTACAGGACCCTCGTGTCCGGAAATAACCTCCACTAAACGACCCGTCTTTAAAGACCATAGATAAATATCAAAAACGTCTTTAGCTCCAGCTGCAATGAGTTCACCTGTTGCGTCTACGGCTACACATGCAAATTGAACGGGTTTGGGTGACGTGAATGTTCGAAAATTTCTGTATCTGATTAAATCAAATGCTCTAATAGTTCCATCCAGTGAAGATGATATAAGAGCCTTATTATTCGAGGTAAACGCAACCCCTGTAACTGGAGACTCGTGCTCTGAAAAGGTAACAAAACAGAAACCAATACTTGAGCTCCATACTTTAACTTTCCCATCCGAACCCCCCGTAGCAACCATAGTTCCATCACGACTATAGGAGAGGGACTCCAAGTTGTTATAATGACCCTTTTGTTTCATAATGTATGTTTCTGACTTCCATTCCCACACGAGAAGAGAGCCAGCAGAGGATGATCCTAAGGCAATCCAATCTCCAGAGGAATTAATATTGATGGTTGAGATAGCAGTATTCATGTTTAAACTATGAATTAAGCTAACGTCAGGGAGCTGAAGAACCACAAATGAGCCTTCCGAATAGCCTGCAACGAGTATATCCATGGACGCATGATAATCCGCAGCAGTGACTTCGAATGCCATTTTTTTGTCTTTAAGGAAGTCCTTGATGAAGTGACGGGATGAGCGAGTGAATTTTTGTGTCTCCTCACTGATTTCCCATTGATTTAAATGACCACTGGAGTTGAGGGTGTGACAGGAGAGGGGAGACGTATCTGTAAAGGCAATGTGAAGAACTTCACTTCCCGAACCAAGGGTGTACATCTGAAAGGATAAAAAGAAAGGATATTTAGTGGGTTTTTTTTATAATAATTATAGAGTGGAGGGATTATTACTTTATCATTGAGGAGAGAATAGATGCGCGTGGAGTCTGCTCCAGTGGCAATCCATTCTGAATTCTCACTCCAAGCTATTTTCGTGACAGAGGACATGTGGCCCAGAAGAACTTTATGCAGTCCTAAGGGTCCAAAGCGGGGTTGTTTAAACGTCTCCGCCTCATAGATGAGACATGAGGTATCCTCTTTAGAGACTGCAATGTACTGTCCATTGGGCGAGAACGTTGCATCCAGGATTTTACGATCCGTCGTCTGCCGATGAAGCACAACACTTTTTTGGAGTGAGCAAACGTGGAGATCTCCGTTGCTCGTGGCCACAAAAAGTGTTTTGGAGGAGGGACTTGGATCCAGTGCGAGGAAGGAGACATCAAATCGAAAGTTATAGTCCAAAGTCCTGGATTTCCCCTCCTCTAAATTGAAAAAAGAGATTTTGTTTCCCACGGGACTCAGAAGCGTTCCTCCATCCCGAGAAAAAACGAGGTTCCCTTTCCTATACACTGTCCCGTAGAGGTTCTTGAATTGATAGTTGTTCATACTTGAGGCCTATAAACTCATAAGAGTTCAGACTCCGTCCTTTTTCGTGTCTTTATTTAGATCAATTTGTTCATACAAAAACACCAATTTTAATAACTCCGCGTATAAATATTGTAGTAAATTCCCCACGTGGGCTCTTGCACTGACGTCATATTATGAAACATATGACATCACTTCTCCTGTACAAAATGAGCTTTTTGAGAATAAAATATACACAAAAATACTATTATGTATTGAATATCAGCTGCTGCTCTCAATCAGTTCTATTGCATCTGGAGGGAAACCAGCTAAGTCACGCAACCCACTGTTGGCCAATAATATATGAGTATATTTTTATTAGCTTCGATATAATTTGTGAGGACCTCAAAATGGAAGGACTATTTAGAATTCCCACATGTTATTATTAATGTTATTATTATATGACTACAATGACAAAATATTATTATTGATGTATAATTGAACGAACGTCATATTAGATTGTTAACAAGAACTTTTCATCAAAAATGATGTTATTTAAAAACAATAGGTTGCGTGGTTTAGATTGAGCTTCTCCAGATGCAATAAAACTTATTGGTACGTCACTTGTCTGTATTTTGTGCAATCAATTGAAATGGTGAAATACACATAGAGAATGCGTTTTTGACTAAAGGGGTCGTGTGTACAACAGCTGGTCGATTCGTCCAAAAAATCAGAAAATGTGTCGAGCGGGATGATGATGATTTCACAGAAGCTGCGTGATCCGGAAGCGGCCAAAACCGTTTGATGAATTCCGACCAATCGATGAACGCGGTCGCTAACAGCATTGACTCGAGGAACAATAAATGAGGGGCAAAAGGTCCTTATAATGTCCCTAGGTTCTATAAGGTCAAGAAACTAGGAGCAAGTTATGATTATTAGCAGGGAGGGTTACGTTATGCCGCCCTTCATCTTATAGGTGAACCTAAAGGTCAACACCAAGGTTTACATCAGGATTCTGTGCGCCAAAGTCTTTCCTCTGGATCTTTCCACCATCATGAAAGACCAACCTTGGATCTGGCAGCAAAAGAGCACTCAATTTCCTTGATTATGAGAATGTAATGTACGTCCCACCAAGTTCTTGGCCTCCCAGCTCGCCGGACTTGAATCCTTTAGACTATTTTGTCCATGGGTCCCTCATGCACCACAAGATCCCTGAGAGCTGGGATAAGGATAGCATTTCGAACTTTATCCCGTGGAATGCTTAAGAAAGCAGTGTGACATTTCAGGGGACATTGTATTGTTTGCTGTGTGGCTAGTAACCACATGTCATTTAAGTCCATACCATCAAATTGGGGCCATAAATAATCCGTTATCATGGCTCCATATCAATATTGGCATGAAGTCCAGATCAAACAGTCGGCTTTTGGAATGCAATGGTGTCTGTCTCATGAAGCACATGTGTGTTTTTGTCTGACCCAATACGCATATTTTGCTAATTAACAAATCCATTGAGCCAAAAAATAAATTTGCCGCAAGGCATTCCGGACTTTACACCGTGAAACGATCTGAACGTATGGTTCAAGCTAACGACGATTTTATGGAATGAATATCAAATATATATCATAATGTTGATTTTATGCAAATTTTAATAGAATCAGTTAACAAAGAAATTGTGAGGGCTATACTTTTTTCTTCTCACCATGCGGATGTTTAGATGAACCACCCTGTACTTCATATACCTAATATAACTACTACTATCTATGGAATTGGAAATAAATTAATGATTCTTATTGATAAATCATATTTGATATTATTATCACCGACATCTGCCACATATTCTCTTTCAAGTCTTTCTTTCTTTGCCACGTCAATTTCAATGATATCATATGATGATTTTAACTGCTCCCTATTGACATGCCACTTCAGAATTTAATAATTATTTACTTAATTAATTATAATTATTACTCTGTATTAGCTTTTAAAATTATTATAATACATTAACAGGAAGTCTGTTATGATAATTGTTATTTATTATCACATGTATATAATAGTTGTTTGAACACGTTTTAAGAGAATATAGCTCAAAATATTAATATATGTATATAAATATACTAAGTGATCAATTTATTCGTTCAATATCGTAAGAAGTACATTTCATTATTATATATTTGCTATTCCTCACTGTAGAATCTCTGAATAAATATAAATTTCTGGAAAAAAAATCGTCAATCTTTGGTCAATAGTTTTTAAATTTTATCGATCAATTATATGAATATTCGTGGGATTGGAATTAGTTTCAGGCCATGCAATTTAACAGTTTATGAATTCATTACAATTGAGATACATATTATATTCAATGCTCTAATATGTATGTATTAAATTGATGCGAGGGATTCCTATGTGAAAACATTTATGAACATGTTCAATTAGGTGTCGCATTACATTTCTCGACACTCTTCTATTTTAAACATATCAATAATATTTTCACCTTCATTTAATTCAACTTCATTAGAGGATATTATCATCATCATCTTATGATGATGATAGTGAATAATGAAGATGTAGAATTCAATAAGAAAGGTTTAACGAAGCATCAAGTAGAATCCCGAATACGAAAGTATATGTTGGGAGTCTCAACTCTTTTGATTTCGTTGGATATGACGAATGCAGTTTCTTTTTTTCTATATCAAAAGTGCTCAAGCTCCTTATTTTGTACTCTCATTAAAATGATTGGACCCATGGCATCCATCAACATGCTTCAAATCCTTGGCTCATTTATAGAACTCTCATTTGACATTGGATTATTTTTTGGCGTTTGGAGAAACAGACCTTTTTTCCTTTTCCGATGGTTGATCTATTATGGAATTTGTGCGTCCGTCAACCTTATATACGAAATAGGGTATATGGCGAGTCGTGTTTCCGGCACTCAAATATGGAATGATGAATCATATGAGCATGGACCCTCACATTTAGTTCAATTCTTTTGTATGGCTTGCCTTTGGTCATTTGTGTATGAATTTAGAATTAAAATACTAAAGAGAGGCACGGCGTGTATCATCATTCACAGATATTGATATAATGCTTTATTTCTAGTAAAAAAATAATATATATGAAGTATATTTAAGTACAAATACAAAAATAAATAAATAGACAAGACTATTAATATAGATTTTATCCATCGTCAATAGTAAGATTTTCTTTTTTAAAAAAAAAAAAAAACTATGCAAAAATTAGCATACTGATTAAATATTATTATTCGTTAGTTTTGTTCAGGCGCTTCAAACGGTGTCAATTATCTGTAAGGTTACATACACTTACAACTAATTATCGTATGAAATGAACAAACAAACAAACAAAAAAACACCATCATTCTAAAATGATGGAACTACAAAGAAGAACTCGGGGAACTTTTCTTTCTTGAAAAAGAAACCATTAAGTCGTCGTAACAATATATATATAGTTAAAAACAGTGCATGAATAAATAAACTGGAATAGATCTCTACTTCACAAAAAATATAGAGATTAAGAATAAAACGTTAAAACGGAGGATTGATTTCCACGAATCAATAAGAAGGGAGGCATGTTCTTGGTCATTATTTCTAACCAACTCATGTAGAGTTGGGACACGGCTGTTCCACGTCTAGGAATTGACAAAGTCCTGGAAATATATATATATATATATATATATATATATATATATATATTGGGGTAGAATATTTTTTTAATTATAATCTCAATTCATTTAAATACTTACATTATGACCATTTCGGATCTTTTAGAATGCTCTCTCAGCAATTCTGTAAGTCGTAGGTGTCGATTCGTTTTTTCTTTTTGACTTATTAACTCTGATTCCTCTAGTGGTGGTTTGATTTCATCCAAAATCTTTTTGAACTCTTCCTTTGTTGAGTCTGAGGCTTTCTTTGTGACATCAGGGATGACTGTTACATCAGAGTAGTCGATTCTGAATTTAGCTAATAGAGCTGCCATACTAAAAGAATATACATAGATTATTATTATTATTATTGATCTATCATATATGCACAGGGATTTTAAGTTCCAATACACTTACTTCCTTGTTTCCCGGTCAAGTTCGTCTTTTCTGTTAGCTAGGGCAAAGACCCTTAATTGACACTCTGAAAATTGAGCTCGTGTTGTCAAAATATAAGGCAAAAGTAGAGTCAGTCCACCGTCGTCATAGAGCCACCAAACATCAATATTACCTCGTCTTTTCTTAATCTAGAATAGTAGATGAAAGGTATTTGATTTGTTTCTTAATACTCTATAAATTGTATCCTTTAACAAACCTGGAACTGAGTGATGTCCTGAACAATGTTCTTGGGAAGAGGATTTCCATCAGTGCCTGTGTATACAGCAGTAGATACTTTGCGAGTACGTTCTTTCTTTTGTTGGAGCTCTAGCGACTTTCCTCCGTGTTTACCACCATTTTTCTCATCCTCATTGTCTTCATCTAAATCAATCTCATGCTGCTGCTGTTCCTCCTCACCTATCAAATTCGAAAAGTCACAACCCGACTCAAGACGTAGAATCCCTACTCCAAGATGTAAATCGAAAGCATGATGCAGAACGGAAATATATTCGTCCAATCCCTTTGGATCCTCCAACCAATTTCCCTTATAACCAAATAGTACCATATTTGGCCTCATTTTCCCAATACCTGCAAGGTTCATACAAGCAATTGCACCTTCTTCAAAGTTTTTATTCTGAGTTAGAGAATAGAATGATTTCACTTTATGGTCTCTAAACCACATTTGAACTGTGTTCCTCAAAAGTTCTATATTTTTGAATGGTGCATCACCCTAAAAAATAAATATTGAGACGAAGAGATTGTAATTTTATATAATGCCATAAGGTTCTACAAAAATTAAAACTCACAATATTAACATGAGCACACATGAGGAGAGATAGTTTTTTGGTTATAAGGTTTGCAAAATCCACAAGTGGAGGCCTATGAGCAGGAAGACCTGTAAATACCAGGACCTTAGGTCTGTAATTTTTAACGTGCTCTGGAGTATCGTTGAGGGACTGAATGCTTTTGAGAGTGGTAACAAATTGTTGAGCTTGAGTTGAACTACCCCAATTAGCCTCTGGCTTTCTGTAGCTAATATAGAGATAGAGGGCAATGATCACCATGAATGTCACAAGGGCAGTTACCCAGTCCATTAAGAACATAACAACAAAACACAAGAAAGTTCCAAAAAGAGACACCCATTGGTTATAATATTTAAAGGAGGGTCTCCATCCAGGAGACTTTGTTATAGAAGCGTGGAAGACGGAAAAGTTGATTAAAGCATAAGCTGCTACGAAAAAGTTTGACAATAAAGTTGAAACGGCATCGAGTTCAGCTAGATGAATAATTAAGAATAAAATCTTGTTTTTTGTTTAGATGCATCAAAGTGTGCCAAACTTACCAATAAGAATGCAACCCAAAGAAATTAGAAAGACAAGAAAATAACCTCTAAAAGGATCGTTATTAGCACCATATCCGGGAGCAAAAAAATGAATGAATGGATAAAGTTTATCTTTGGCCAAGGCTTGAAGTACTCGTGGTGCTCCAACAAGAGAAGCAATGGCTGAAGACAAAGTGGCAGCAAAACAGCCAGCATAGATCAAGTATCCAGTGTAGGATATTCTCTCCATGGCTTGTTGATCGTTAGATGAACCATATTTACAAAAATCATCACTCGGTCTACCAGAGCAGTTATTGAAATAGAGTGCATTTTCTACTCCATTTATCCAGTTTTCGTACTCGGTTTGATTTCCTGATGCCTCAGTATACATTACTCCCGTGATGATTGTTCCATAGCCAATATAAGTCACAAAAGTGAAAATAATGGCAAGTAAAGTACCTAGAATGAGTGACATTGACTCATAAGATAACATGGCTTTGAATTCAAGATTTACCTTTAGGAATTGCTACACCCGGATCCTTTAAATCTCCAGATAAATTAGCACCAGCAACAATACCAGTTACAGCAGGGAAAAAAACACCAAAGACTGTAAAGAAGGAGGGTGGGTTATCCGGTTCCTTGTATTCATGATAATTCGGACTCAAATTCTCTAAAAACAGTGTTCCATTATAACCAACGAACCCATAGGCAGCATCTTCTTCAGTTGGAAGAAATGAACCGACTATAAAGTCAATTTGTGATCCAATTAAAAGAAACAATAAAATCATCTGAACCCGAGTCACCCATTCCATTCCAACGATAGCAAGTGCCAAAACAGCAATTAATGAGATTGCTCCAATGATACGAACATCATTACTTTGATCCGTGAATATGAGATGGTCCATATTAAAGTATTGCTTACACATATCCAGTAAGGATTGACAAAAACCAATCAAGTACATGGATACTGCAATGGAGTTGGCTAATGTAAACATAATCCCGATAGCACCCCCGAATTCCGGTCCTAAGGAACGAGATATCATATAATAGATCCCTCCTCCTTTGATTTGTCCATTTGTGGAAACTGCTGACATGGAAATGGTTGTGATGGTAGTGACAAGATTTCCAAGGACAATGACTCCCAATCCCTGAACTGAAAAGGCGATCAACAACTTTGTTAAAATAATGGACTAAAATAAATAAAAAGATAAATATGTGTCTTACTCAGTCCGCCTTGACCCACAACCCAAGTCAGACGAAGAAAAAGCATAACACCCCAAATGTTGAGCAAACATCGCATCTAAAAATATATGGAAATAAATACTACTTCATTTGTAAAAGCATTACAAATCCTTTTTTTGTAAAAAGGAAAACTTACAAAAACACCCTCGATCCATCCGAATTTGACCACTTTCCCACTCTTTTGCTCCTCCTCGTTTTTCTCTACATCATCCTAAATGAAAAAAAAAAAAAAAAAAACATGCTAATAAAATCTTTAAATAAAAAGTCGGATCTAAGATATTAACCATATCCTTTTTATCTAAGAGTCTCCCATTCTCCGCTTGCCCCTCTTGTAGCTCCTCAAGAGTGGGACGGGAAAATTTACGGGGATGATTAGATATGGACAACAGATTTCTATAGTGAGACTCTGAGGGAAGAGCATCTCGAGTTAAATATTGGCGGAAGGATTTGAAATACTGGGTACTATATGTTGGATGGAAACTATTATTTTCATCGCGTGCTTTATCGTAGTCGGGAATGTTGTTTGTGAGCGGATCTCCTCCTCCCTCAGTATCCTGCTCCGCTAAATTTGCAGAAGAAGGGGCCACAGAGAACCGAGTCTTTTTCGTTTCGTTGTTGTCAACACTCATTTCTACGGACTCTGTTCTGTTGTTTTTTATCACAAACACGCACACACGTATTGAAAATGTATCTTAATTAATATTAATCAAGGCTCACTATATCATTTCTTATTACAATTATTATTTGTAGTAGGTGGTGTATAGATTGAGTTGTTGTCGTTGTTGGTGTCACAATGAATGTCCGGTCTTCCTTAGTTTAAGATAAAAACTATAATGAATTGATGAAGAGTCCAACAACCATGAATTCTACTACTCCGCTAATAGGAGAATTGTTACTAATTTTATATATATATAAATTATTTCTTACAACCTCCCCCCGGCCGGCTTCAACATCTTCTAACCAATTAAAGGTATTATTATTTGTCTTTTACTAAGATGTATTTAAATTGAAAATAACGTACTCAACATACAAATACTCAATACTCCTTATAGAGAGGAAGAAGAACCCGAAGATCACCTTCCAATTTAATACGAATTACACACACATACACATATATATATATATTAAATTTGGAAGAAAATAAAATACACTTGGCGCCTACACCTATTATTTTTCTGCTCCTAACTCCTCCATCCAACCCCCAACACTTCCACTACACACGCCGACTATGACGATGATGATGATTGTACCTAATAGTAGAAGTAGCAAAGTTCTTGCCTGAAGGGGGTTAACAGTGGTGTAATTATGTGGAGAAGGAAAGAATATAACTATAACTAAGCAGTTACTTATGGAGAACGAACGTGGACAGGTTCCACCACAAGATGATTCAAATTACTCATCCCCTACAAAGTAATCATAAAATTTCTAGTAATCCATATTTTCTCTTATCAATTGACTCCTTCCTCCTCGTAGAGACTCATCAATTCCTTTTTAAAAAACATGATCCATACTGATAAATACTCATCGTATAAATATTCCATATAATTGTCCCACACGATTCAATTATTACCCCCATTGAGTGAGTAGAAAACATCATCATCATGAATCGAGGGCTTCTCCATGTAATGTTTTTTTTTATTTTTTTAGAATAAACTCTTATAAGAAGTACATGAGATATTAGAATGAGTACTAAGAAGAATCTATGGGAATCAATAAAGGCAAGACCTCAATTATTATCGATCCCTTCTTTAAAAATAAAAAGTGTTTCGATACACTTATAAATCATTCATAATACGGTGGGCGCACAGGTCATGAATAAGAAAGATTGATCTCCAGGGGAGGGATGATGCAAATTTGTTGGTGGGAGTTGTGAACTATGTGTGTGTGTGTGTGTGAGGATCAACGAATACAAATATATTTTTTGAGAGGATAGCTCACTCTTCCATGGGATTCATCTCTATAAGTTGTCGTCGTCGTCGTCCTTCTTCTCCTCGTTGTTGTTCCAGGAGGAATGAATTCATTCATCATGCAATTTTGGTTACTATGAAATAAAAGGGGGCAGCAACATGACAAGTACTGCAACAAAAACGGGAGGCCTGACAAAAATGACCTTGAACCGTCAAAGCAGCAACAACAACAACGCTCCGTATACTTAAAATAGTGCCCTGGCTGGCAATTAGACTGCAAATTATATTTGTGGTTGAAGGAGTAGTAGAATTCATGGTCAAGCCTTCATACATTGGGATTCACTCTAAGTCGTCGCACACATCATCATAGTTAAAGTTTCACCACTACTAAACTCGACTTCTTCTTCAAGAAGTACATAGAGAAAGCATGCATCATTTTCAGTGGAATAAGAAATAAAAAAAAAATATACCGGCGAATTACCTCGTTCCCTATTCAAACTTACTGAGAACACGCGCCATGTTTTTTTTTTCCTTTTTTTTTTCCCAAAGAGGAAGAAGAGTGCGCTTTATATATATATATATATATGTATATAATGTAAAATAAATACAAAACAACGTTTACGATCTCTAGCTTCTTGTTGTTGTTATTATTATTATTATGTTAATGTTCTATATATTACTATGAGGGTTGCTTTCTTTTTCTAACCCCTGCAGTATTCTTCAATAGACGCTTATATAATAAGTAGTAGTAGTAGTAATAACTAATAAAAATCGGGAATGGGGGTACATTCAGAATTTCTGTTTGTTGGTGAATGACGTCATTTTGTCGATTCAGAGGACAAAGGATGAAACTAATATTTTAATCATAGTATTATTAATGAATAATAATAATAATCAATTCTTTGAGTCTTCTGGTAAATTGAAAGAAAAAAAAAAATATTGCCATGGAAAATTAATTAAATAATATTTATTTAGAGAACTAACTCCTCTCCAATAGGGAATTCAAAATGGAGTAGTATGACGTCATAATACAAAAAAAATGAAGTATCCTTACATGCTGCATTTGAGCCCATTTTGTGTGCATAATATTATATTATATTATACATAATAATATGAAGAGTCATTCTAATTTGTAATTCTGTATGTATAAAAGAAATTACATAAATTTTCTCCACTTTGTACGAAAAAAGGCTCTTGAATTCAAATATGTACCTATGTCAGTATGGACATAGCTAGCTAATTATTATTATTATTATAGGTTCAAATTTGATTTTCAACGTGTGCTTCCCTCTAGTGAGTGACGTCATATAATAACAATTACACTACAGTAATTGTTAAAATTATATATAATATATATAGTCCATTCAGGAGTATTTCCCCAAGGATCTTTAATGGAAAAAAGATCAAAATTGAATGATAATTAATAGAGTGGCAATTCCTTATATATTTTTTTTCTTCTTTTCTTTAATTCATGCATTTCTATTTGTTTAAGAGTGAGAGTCATAGAATGGGATCAATCATACTACAATAAGAGAAGGAATGATATTGATCATATCAAATTGATTCTAATTTATTTGATACGCTATATTGATTATAACTCCGTTCGTCAATGCATTGCATTAGTCATTAGCAAGATACATACATACATACACGTTCTATCATTCTATTATATATGTATGTACATTGTTTGTACATTGTGCTAGAACCGTCATTATCGCAAGTTGCTATCATTACACAGTAAGTTAATGCGTAAATGTGACAATTCACTCACAGCTGAGTATACATATATATATATGTATATATTCTTAAACACTTATCCTTCAATTTGCAGTTCTAATATCAAATTATGATGATGTAATAAGCAAGACTTCCGTTATGTGGAGTCTAGAATAACAAAATTTAATATGAAGGTTATGTATTAAGCTAAAGCCAAGAGTAATGAAAAATATGTAAAAAAAAAAAAAAAAAAAACTAAACACACATTATGTTAGCTCTAAAAATAGAATTTACTATACTCTGACGTCTATAAGTATGTACAGTGAATAAAGAAACTCTTTTTGAGTTCGCGAGCGACCGAAGTAACCTGTGGTAAGCTGCTAGAAAAAGGCTCAATCCACTGCTCCTCCTCCTCCTGATGCTACAATTACTCACATATACAAGATCCAGCCGGTTATAACAGGTTTCAAATACTATAAAAAGTAATTCTTGGAAGTTTGTTCGTTCTAAAAATATCATCAAGAAGGGAGCAAGCCCATTTCATTGATGATATCGGGGGGGGGGGTGTACTAAATTGAAAATTTGTATTTTATGGCTTCTGTAAAGAGGGGGGGGGGGAGACATGTTTCCCCAAGGAATTTTCACCCTTGGATACAGCAGTAGGACTTATAGACAATAACACTTCAAGTTCAAATTTATTACGCGGAGTAGCCATATTTTTGTATGGTTTTGTATCGATGAATTTCGTTTTTTTTCACTTTAAAACTCGTATGTTAAATAATAATAATAATAATAATAACTTGGAGAAGCGTGTGTCCCTAAGGAGACTAAGGGGCTCTTATAAAAATAATGCATCTCATTATAAGATGCATTATTTAATATATATATATATAAGGCAATTTTGGGGCTCTTGTTTCATTATGGTTTTATTTTTTTAATGACACTGGTCAAGAGTCGAAAATCCTAAGGGGTATAAGATTAATAAAAGTTATTTACTTTTGGACACTGATTTCAAATCTGTAATTTTTTTTTCTAAGAAGATTTCTTCTTAATTAAGGACTCTTATCGGGTACTTGACATCTTGTTATAAAGCTGTGGGTCTCAGCTCTTGAATGCATTCCTTATTGCTCAATTTCACGTAATATTCAAGGAGTTATTTCAGTACAAACGACTTGGCCTACTCTCATCCCCTACGCTCCTCCCAGGATCCCCCTTAGGTCAAAATAAAGACTAGAAATTGGAATTTGCATTTAAAATACTAGCGAATCATTATTTCATTATCCTTCTAGGCTAAAATTGAAGTTGAAGTTGGAAAATGGACCAAATTAGCTCAAAAAGTAAGGTCCGATTTCTCAAAAACCTTTGTTCTCTTGAAAAAAAACAACTACAGATTTGAAATCAGCGTGGAAAATCGAATAACTTTTCTTATACTTATACCCCTGTGGATTTTTGACATTTCAAATTTGTTGACCTCTGTCATTAATTAATGACAAATATTTTATGGGTTTCAATCTGATATAAGAGGTTAGCTTCTTTAAAGGGAACGACGACGACGACGACATGTCCACCTCAGGAGCAAGCGGTAGAACTTTTAGATGTTCCTATTATTACTTGGGGTGATCACAATTTGATTCTTAAAGAATTCGATTTTAGGAGGAAGGTTAATATTTTGAAACTAATAAATAATAAAATAATGGACAGAGATGTCTACAAGGGGACGGGGGCTCAAGTCCATTCCCTCTACATAACAATGATGTTGCTGATGAGGGCTCTTAATTACCTAACTTTTTGAGCACTCCCCCCCCCCCCAAAAAAAGCCTCTGATGTGCTTTGTTTATTTTTTTAAGTTTGATTTGAGTCCCTTTCATTTTAAATTGATTTTACGCATGTACAACCGGACTTGATGTAAAAAGAGACCATATCCGGACAAAGGAGCAGAGTAGCTCACTCACTTATGTCCTATGAAATTAATAAAACAACCTTACCATGACTGTAGACCGATCCAACCCAACGAGCTGTCCCATTTTCAACTCTTCCATGGTTGGACGAGTTGCTGGATCGTGAAGGGACTTGATATCCTGGTAATTGGACTCCTTGGGAAGAGCATCTACCTGCACATATTATGCATAAACATAAGTCTTAATAAATAATAATAATAATAATAGTAATAATAATATTAAATTGTTGTTCTCATTAAAAGGGTCAGCTCAGCGCCAGAGAGAAAGAGAGAGAGAGAGAGAGAGAGAGGAAATAATAGACTTTTAAGAACTTAACTCTAATAAAGATCCTTCAAGTTATTTTAATTATATATATTTCCTTATTAAAAAGCGTGGAGATCATGTTACGAGTATGTATATTTTTTTAATGTTGCAATATTTACTTGAAGTAAATATTATAATCATTCTAAGGAGGAAGACGAAGAAAATGATGATCATATCCTCTCCCTTCAGGGCACACACAAGTCTTAATTAACTTTTTAAATCCCTCAACTATATATATAGAATATGTAGAGTAATAATAATAATAATAATCCCTTAAAGACTTTATTCAAATTTGTATAGCCCAGCAAAAAATTTGATTCATTTCTTACCGTCATTCCACTCAGGGATCTCTTCGTATCGTAGACATAGGTATGGGAATTAAAGTCTGCATTGTCAACAGAGAGGAACCCTGGATTATCCACCCCACCTCCAGTATTGCTCCCACTTTCATTTCCCATCGTCATGATTATTGTTTCAAGAGGTACTTTCTTCTATCAATCACACTACTTTATCTGTAAAGAAGAAGAAGAACTAATGTTCCATTGACCTCTTTCCTCCTCAATTAACTAAAACGTTTGAGACAATTTCTTAGTAGGTTCCAGGTTTTTATAATAATATAATATTTCCCTATCTTCTTATCCAATGTTTACTATATAGATGAAGTTTAATTTAAAGCTTATCTGTTGTTAGACATACATACATACATACAGAATCATTTACTAAATACAAGAAAAGAAGAGAATTTCTTGTATGTATGTAATTCATTAGACCCTGTATTCTGTGCTCCTTGGAGCTTATAATAATATATAGAGTCTTGAAAGGATTCAAATGCCAGGAGATTGCATCCCTTTTGAGGGATAACTTTTAGTGGGGAATCACATCCTTAGTATAAAATAACACATCCAAATAAATGGAAGCCTACTGTAAAAGACGATAAGAGCAGATCAATTTGTGTGTGTGTTTTATTTGTTGATTGTTTAATATACAAGTTATTTAATTAGTACTAATACTACTTATTATTATTATTTGAATAAATACGTTGTCAATTTGATTTTCTTCTTCTTCTTCTTCTTCTTTTGATTATATTATTAGTTAAATGAATATTTTGATATATTATACTTATATTTTAAGTTAAATGACTTCTCTATTTAGAAAAGAAACAACAACACACCACCATTAAAAGAGCACTTATCAAAGAGAACTATATATATATATATATATATATATATATATAAATATATGTACTTTTAATGCATATAATGCTAACCTAGATTTCATGACCTTGTAGTAGCTAACTTTGAGTCATATTAATTGTATGTATAAATATGTTATACTAACTTAATGTTATGTTGTACTTACTTCCTTCACTTACAAATGCACGGATACAAATATAATATTTTACAATGTCTTACAATGTTGTTATTGTGCTCTTTCATACGAGGAGGGATTTTCTACTCACCATATTCTCGACTTTCTGCATGTTGCTTCCCTAGTGCAAAAGTTATTCATGTAAAATACTTTTTTATTACATAAATTTACTTTCTTACCTTTGTTTTTTCTTTATTCCCCTCCCTAACGTTTACGAATGTAAACCTCTCATCTTAAAATAAAAATAAATCAATTGTTTTTGCTGTCGTCTTTGATGTATTTGTACTCTACACAGCAATGATAATAATAATAATAATAATAATAATAATGAAACAACTTTCTAAAGGAGGTAAGATAACTCTGCACTTTATTTTTTAAAAAAATATGCAACTCTTTTTTAAAAAATCTTTTGTTGTCTTTTGAACATTATTATAAATTCGAGACAGAAGTTATTATTATTTTTAAAAACGTTCAAAAGGGATCCATAAATAGTCGTAGGATCCCATGATATTGAGGATAAAAGGTTCGTCAATAAAATCAAATATCAAATATGGAGTAGACTAAAGGTCTAAATTTGTATGTATTTCCTCGTAAAGATAATTATTAATTATACATTTTGTGGCCTAACGGAAAATCCAGGGGTTGTGCATAAAGTTAACATGAAAGTATTCAGAGTGTTTGGGGTCCCGTAACGTTCTACTCCATCTTTTCTGACACACAACATTCATGGATCCCTTACTGGGGGAAATCATGTCAGAGACGCCAAATCCCATGTTTGAATACTATTCGGATTTGTTGACCCTACGTATCTTTTTAGCGGTTTATTAAAGGAATTTGTTCATTTTGAGCCTTGGAACTTCCTTCATATCCTATGGAAAAGGAAAATATTTTTCCATTCAATTGAGTCTCTCTCCTAAAGTTACCAAAAAATCACTATTAAACAACAAAGAGTAGCATTGAGTCAGAAGAGAAGTCTATAGACTCCATGAATGGGTAGGTTTGTTTGTACTACCTGGTTGATATTTCAAATTATAATTACATCAAAAGCTGATTTAGATTCTATTTTTTCATTTTCATTTTATTTCTTCAATTAATAGGCAAACAGGTTTTGAAGGGTCTTTATTATTTGCAATGATAGTAACAAAAAGTATTATTTACTGTGTAGTACAATTTATTCTGCAAAATATAGCATTTAATCTCTTTCAATGTTGCTTAAGACAACAACAACATCAAGAACAACAACAACAAACAAATCTCTAAACAAGAGGTTCATTAACCTAAATATTATTCCCCAATGTAATTGTACGCCCTGCTTTTTACAATTTTGAAAAGGAACAAACACGTAGATGCACACTGAGAGAGAAAGAGAGAGAAGTTCAACGGTCCTGTTCCACTCAATATCCTTACAAAGAAACATACATTTTAAGACCTTTCAATTATTTAATTGTTCAAGAAAGTTAAAGAAAGAAAAAAATAATAACAAGAAGAACAGTAATTGTACTAACCATTGATGTAATCTGAATGAGCTATTTGTAGTCAAAAGCTGGAATTTGCTCATTGAATATAAATAAATACCACTGCTGCTCTTTGATGAGGGTTTTTTTTTTTTGTAAGCGGCACATATAAAATATATGTTCAACTAAAAAAAATAAAAATAAAAATATTTACAACCTTAGCTACAAATACAAAAACACACGTTTAAATAGAATGTTTAACTAACTGCATAAATCAAAAACTATCTATAGCTATCGTGATGAAAAATGTTATAGAAAATTTTATTCGGTCTCTTGGGAATAAATCATTTTATATATATATTATATATATAGATAGATTATGAGTAAAGTGGAACTTGAATAAATCAGATGATCATGATTTATATATTTGAATCAAATCCTTTTTACAACGAACGATTCAAAAAATGTATTTTGTTAGGGAACCGCTCTTTGTTTTATTTTAACATGTCAAGGAATTCAATGCCCTTATTGGGGTGGTTCTTAACCTGGACTCAATGAGTCAGTTTGGGGGGTTTGGTTCACCCTACTACTCGTACAATTTATAACGTCACGCTCTGCTTAGCCATCATTTTATATTTTACTCACTACAAAGGATTTTTATATGAAAGGATGGTTGAAACTTTATGGGGTTCCGTCCCTCATAAACAGATTAAGAACCACTGATTTAGGCAAAAGTAAGAATGAGGATGGATAATTACTATTCAATCAAGCATTGGTCATCATATTCATCCAAATTACTTCAACTATTATAATATAATATAGTATTTTCTCTTCTTATGACGTAAATTAAAACATGGACCTGATTGGTTAGGGGAATAATGCACCGTATGAGGGTATTATAAAATGCTACACAGTAGAGATATTAAGTACCTATACAGTTGTTCTTAACTTGGATTCGATGAGTCCGTTTTAGGGATTTGGTTCACCTGATTTGTGACGTCACTCTCTTCTTGGTCATCATTTTATATTTTCCTCACTAGAAAGGGTTCGATGAATGTATGGTTGGTTGGAATTTGTGGGATTTGATACTTCAAACAAGGTTAAGAACCACTGCGCCTTATTCCCTTAAATGATAAAATAAAAAACTTTTCCTTACTTGAGTTCACATCCGTGCATATTCATGAATAAATAAGCAGTTGGGAAGGTATTGAGCAACACACTTTAGAATATAAACTAATATAATATTCCTTACCCTATATTTGCATATTTATGCTAATTCATTTTGTGTGCAGATATGATGTAAGGAACAATTTGAAAGTGAGTATATTTTTGTGAGGGCTTTTTAACTTTGTTAAGTTTGTTAAATAATCATGATATACTTTTGTATAGAACCTAAAATACAACATTTATAAATAATGATATAACCTAAGAACAACTTATTATCTTCAAATGTCAGCTGTGCTTCTCTACATAGAATTAACTCACAATCTCACTACATAATATTATATTCACCTATTATTTTTCTCCTATTTATCACTAAAAAATATATGTATATAGACTAAAACACATGTTTAAAAGATGTTTACTATTTCATGATGGTGTTTAAGTGTTGACTTGCTTTGATATTAGTGACGTCTAACTAAAATAAATGGACAATATGTACATTTGAAACCAAATTTGAATAGTTTTAAATGAAAGACTTCATCTTGGAAGTTTTGAATTTTGAATAAAAAAAAAGAACAAAAATTGCTGAAGGAATAAGTAAATTCATCATTTGTCAAAGTAATGATTGAAATTTCTTTCATTTTTAATATATGTATCTATATACATAGCATTACCGTTATGACCCCTGCATCGTTTAGATTGTTCGCATTCTGCATTTTTCATCTCTTCTTGTATGTCTTTGAGTTCAAAGAATTCATATTGTTTTTGAGGAAATTGGAAATAAGTGATTGAAGTGTATACTTTGTGATCCCCAAATATATAAAAAGTAGATATAGCCACGGTGGATAAAAACACATTTAGGCTATTGTTGTATGAGGGTAAAGCTTGTAACAATTTGAGATTTATGAATGAGGGACTTGAAAGTATATATGTGTCAAGTCAACAAGAAAGCAAATTTGTTTTCAAATATAGAAAAAAAAGAGAAAATCCACTTTTAAGTTTTTTTTATTTGATAAATATAACGGCCAAATACTTCGGAGTCATTTACAGACCTATACCGCACACGGTTTTTGCTAAAATATCACTTTATTTCGAGAAACAACCAAGGATTGGTGTTTATATTCCAATAGAGCAATTGAATAAATGTTACGACTCCGCATTGAGCCGAATTGGTCCTACAAAGAACGTCCATCTTATTCATAGTCCCAGAGGTTTATTTAGTTGCAGTTGGCTAAAACCAGTTCATCTTATTAAGAACCATTAAGAATCAACTACATCCGCTATCATGCTCACCATGAAATACCAGATGTGTTTTATTCTAGATTGTGGCCGGTAATTTATTACCATAATACAGTTGCAATTATTATTGGAGTCATTATTTAATTAATACAAACGAGAAAAGAGAATGTCTTCAAGAATATGCATGCAGTTCACACTCATTTTTCAAATATTTCAGAACAACTTGGTTTCTTGTTAACTTGACACATATGTTTATGCATTTTAAAAGTGTTTTATATATACATAATATATACATAGAAGACACTGTATTGTAGGGAAATGTAGGTTTCAATGATATACTCTAATTGTTTCAGTGCTAGAAAAGCAAAACAAAAAACACAATATGTACCGTACCCAATAACACAATGACACTCAAATGTGGATAATAACTAGAAAAACGATTATAAAAACCCTGATAACTTTCACTTGAAAATGTAGTCATTAGTGAACTGAGATCTAACATTATCTATATATATATATACATACAAGGATCTATAAAGTCCAATGGTGTATGTTTTGCCTGATGTGTGACCAGGAGAATTCTAACTAAGGTGTAGACTGAGAGTGGAAATGGACAAAATATGAAGAGAGTGCATATTATACAAAACAGTATTATTTTCAATGCACATAGAATAACATCCCTTAAAATGTAGAGACATTGCATTTTTACCTTCGCATTAACATTCCAAAAAAATTCAAATATTGTTTAGGGAATTTGTTTGCTCCTACCCATGAATACAAATACATACATGTCATTATAATCTGTTGTTTTTTATTCACCGTTAAATAAGAATTCAATGTCTTGTAGCCTAGGTATTCTCATGATTATTATCATCATCATAGGGTTCCGGACGGCACCATTATATATTACATATACACATAGTGATGTTAGTTATTATGTTACGTGTATAACAGAGAGTCGTCATCACCAATGTAGACAAATTACACATAAAATTATGTTAACGTGTTTAAGAGTGAGTGTAATTTTAGGGCTTGAGGGACACTTATATATTATTATTAGTGTTTAGAGACTTCCGTTAGACGAGAACGAGCGTTGATTAGAAGGAATTCCATGCTATAAAATCATCTTTGAATGCAATTTAGACACAATAACCATAAAGAATAACCGTCTACGTCTATTTAATCTGAAAAATAAAAGGTGAATAAGGTGAAACGCTATGACAATTAAGTTGTACATACATACCTCTCCTCGTAAGCCTACATAGGTAAATAATTATATGTGTCTTGAAATAGAAAATATGCATGAATCCCTGTGGGATTCGAGCTTGTGTATGATAGTGTATGCATACGCATTAGTGACGTTTCGAATATTTATAAATGCGGAACATATATTTAGCAAATGAAGATGTGAGTAGTCGGTGTATCACTAACTCCTACCTTTTGCAATACCGGGAAATTTGAATTTAATTTGGGGGGGGGGATTCCGATAGAGATACATGTTTTTATTTTTTTAAGTTGGCACTACTGTCTCACTGATATCTTTGCTTAATTACAGGTCAAAATATACATTAGAGTTTGAGGATCGTGTCGTTCTTTTTCGTTTTTTTAAAATGTCTGAAAGATGATGACTCAAATGCAATTGTGTGAAATGTTGTTGCCAACCAAAAAAGTTACAATGAATATTCCAGACAATTAATGGGAGAATTGATTAGTGTGAATTGAATTTTTGATTTCATTAGCTTCTCTCTGTCAATGTGTTGGGTGAAGTGTCGATCCCAAATTGTCTATAGACGACTTATGTACCGGCCGGGGTGTCGTACTTGGTAGAGCAGCCACCACAACGCGAACTATTGAAATTTTGAGAATCCTTGGTTTATTTCTCGAGATACATCACTTATAACTTATGGAACCGATTATCTGATCTTTAATTTTAATAGCATATCCAAACTCAACAGTTATTGTTATGTAATTAGGGACTTAATACAAATTTTGTAACTGTATTAAAAAATGGAAAAAAAAAATGTGCATTGTACCCAGGGGTGACGGACAGACTACTTTTAAGGGGGATATAAATTGAATTTTGATGATTAAATAAAGATTTTTTGCTCATAGTAGTAAATACGACACACTACAACACAACAGTTACAAAGAGAAAAATACAAAAGTTGATATCTATTCAGAATAATTAATGAAGTATAAATTATAATATTATGTACATAGTTATCATTTATCATAGTTTCGCCTCATTTAGTGATAATATTATCAATTACTACTCAATCTGGCAATAATCGTATATTTGACACATGTCCAACAAAAAATAAAATAAAAATATGTTTAAAAAATACAAATAAGAAAGTTTTGCATTGATGTGTTTCACCTTTAGGATGGCAAAATATATCAATGGCGTAGTTATATTTTCAAATCAGAGAGGGACTATTACCTATTTAGATTCTATAAGTGAGGATTTTTTATGTTTTTTAATACAATGAGATCTTCTAAACTTACTTTTTAAACTTTTGATAAAAAATTACATACAAAACTGACTCGTCAACAACGAGTTCTCTTCATGACTAAACCAATGATTCAACCCGAAAGAAAATGTTCAACTATGAGAATTGTATTTGCATGTAAATATGTACATAATTTAGAATCTTAAATTTAATTACAGATGAAATGAAATATTAGTCATATCCAATATAAATAAAAATCAACTCAGGTTCAGATTATTTTGTAAATTAATTATTTGGTTCTTTAGATCAGTCTCGGTCTCTGGATCTTTTTTTAAGATTTGTTTGTCAGAGTTTCTTCAAGTCTTGACACAACTACGGACTGATAAGTACTAATATAATAATTTGTATGTGTCAAGTCGACAAGAAACCAAGTTTATCAAAAAATATTTCAAAAATGAGTGTGAACTGCACTCATATTATTCTTGAAGGCATTCTCTTTTCTCGTTTGTATTAATAGATTATTTCGATTACATAATTAAATAACAACTCACATAATAATTGCAACTATATTATAGGAGTCAAAAAATACCGGCCCCAATCAAGAATAAAAAACGTCTGGTATTTCTGACTTCTATGTAGTTACTGTTACTATGATTCATGGGCAGCATGATAGCGGATGTAGTTGATTCTAAATAGTTCTACAACAGATGCCAACTGCAACTAAATAAATCTCTGGGGCTATGAAAGAGATGAAAGTTCTTTTAGAAGCCACATTGACTCCATGTGCAGTCGACACATTTATCCGCTTCCTCTATTGGATAGACAACATTCTTTAATTTCTCGATATAAAGTGGCATTTTAAATAAAACCGTGCGGTGTAGGTCTCAAAATGACTCCGAAATATTTGTAGAAAAAAAAAAAAACTTGCTTTCCTGTTGACTTGACGCATATGTACTTACTATGAATATACTTTAATATTGATGACACACCTTGCCTTACAAGTCATAATTAATTATTATCTTTCCATCATTCCATCATTTTTTTTTTTTTTTTTTTTTTTTAAACAGGCATATTTATATTATACAAAATATCCTTATCAATCAAATTTATTTACGTATTCTCTCAAACTCAAAAGACATCAGTAAAGTATCTTTCAAAAAATTCAAAAAAGATTTCACGCAGTTACCTTATGCATATATATATATATACCATGTCATTTATGGAAGAATACAAGACCCTCATTGTGTAATTCACGTATATTATAGTCAACATCATAAGCAATATAACAATTCTCCTGTACACAATAACTGTATGATCCGATAATAATTACATTAATTATAATCCTTTTTTTGTTTGCCGTACTTTTAATTGCACTTTTGAATATTCTTAGAATGACTACTTATATGTATGCTACAAGACATTTTTTTATTTTTGCTTAAAGTCCTCATATGGAGTCTATACACAAAGTTATCTATATGTTATATACATACATTATTATTAATTTGTAATTGGCTAATTAAAGATTACATGTTGATCCTTAGAATAAAGGCAACTGTACTCCTTCTTCTTCTTCTTCCAGCTAAACGTTTGTGATTTTATTAAATACATACTTGAAATATATATATATATATATATGGATGTAAGTAAATATTTATTAATCAGAGCAAAGGGTATTTATCATAATAAATATGTATCTAGACATGCAATATCTTATGCAATGTTTATTAAATGATTGCGTCGTGACTAATATAATTATGTAGGAATTTAAATACGTAAATATATTATAGTTAAGCATATGACAAAACATCTGAAGCTCCATGCGTCACATTAAAAGTAATGAAATTAAAATCTATCTATCCCTACAAAAAGTTGTGACTACTTCAAACTTTGTTTTTTTTTTTTGTAATTTTGCCCTGATGCGGTTTGTATTTATACTTTGAATTTATCCATGGCCCATAGGCAAAATGAGCCTGCTGCCCCTCCCCCCCTCCAAATAAAAATATTAATAATATTATTATTAAATATATGAGGCAGTATCGGTTTTAGAATATGCTTTATACGCAGTTAAAATGTAGGAATTGTAATATAGCTTTTATGATAAGACACACATAAATTCCTTTATTTTATTAGACTAAATGTTTTGATCATTGATTTTTTACTACGAAGTTTTTTGATTATTATTATTGTATTTATTATTTGACTCAAATATAAAAGAGTGGTCACCGGGAACCTACCAGTACCTCACTGGTTTGTTTCTAGTCTTCCTTACCAAGACTGGGGCCCCATACACTCTACTAACGCTCTCTTATGCCACTTTTTATATCAAGTATTTGACTAATTATATTTTGATTATCGAAGTCAATCCCTTCTTGAGGATACTAATTTATTCCTTCAAATAATGTCAATAAGTAAGGAAATGTGTGATTATCAATTTTATGTATTTATTGACTCTTGTCTCGAGAAAATGTCTCTTTATTCAACGTAAAATTGCAAAATCAACTAGGCTTTTCGCTAAATTTACAGTAGACTTTTAGAACACGGTCAAATTGTGTCCATTTAAAATAATATAGTGTGGGAGTGAATGGATATTTTGATATTTATTAAAATAATACTTCAAAGAACAATGTCCTTATAACGTCCCCTAGGATCATAATGACCAAGGACTACGAGCAAGTTATGGTTCTTGCCGTTGTTAACAGCAAGGGTCACACTTTGCTGCCCTTCACCTTCAAGCAGGGCCTTAAGGTCAACGCTAAGGTCTACATTAGTGATCTGCATACCAGAGTTTTTCTCTGGATCTGCAGCATCATGAAAGACTGATCTTGGATCTGACCTTGTCACACCAGCAAAAGAACACTCAATTTTCTTGAATCTGAGAACGTGATATTCGTCCCGTCGAATTCTTAGCCTCCCAACTCACCGGATTTGAGCCCTATAGACTATTTAGTCCCAAGACAATGTTAAATGGGCTTACAAGAAAGGTCCCCAATGCCTGGGAGCTGGGATAAGGAGAGCACTCCGGACTTTATCCCATGGGACGTTAGAGGGAACGTTTTGAACGTGTGTGATTCCAGCTAACGGCGATTTTATTGAATGAATGAATGACAAATTTAAGTCAATATGTTGATTGTATGGAAATTTTAATAAAATCAGTTAAAAAAGAAATAGAGTCAGAGTGAGCGTTGACCTTTTTGAACCACACCCTGTACTTATGCAACTTACGTGAAGAAATCGAACTATATTGAATATTTTCATCGGGCATTGTGACTGTTTTTTTTTTTATATTAAATACTATCGCACCTCCAGTTTTTACTGATCAAATTTATAGATAGATCTTAGGAGGTCTGGATGTTAAGTACAGTATGAACCTAAAAAATTGATCATTTTTAGTGTGTGTGTAGAGTACATACATTTTCATAAATAATAGCTCCACAGGATATCTATATTTATAGAATATGCGCATCCAGACTATTCAATGAGGCCCAGGCCCAGGTTTTGACCCACCTTACTCCAAGAAAAAAAAAAGTTATTTCTTCCCCCAAAAAACAAAAAAAAAACAACTAGGTTAAACAATAATAATAAAACCTCTCAAATGAGTTTATATGAGTATATTTATTTATGGTTCGTCTTTTGGTATGTAAAATATGTACAACTGAATAATACGTTTGCAAATTGATACATAGACTTCCATGCATACAAATACTATTAATAAATCAAATTCCCTGGATTTACCAATTACCTACCTACCTACCTACATAGACACACATATATTATCATCTCTCTTTTCAACTGCTTAATAACAGTATGTCAAGAACAGAAAGAGCAGATTGTTTTTTATTTTATTATATTCGTTCAAGCAGTTACAGCAAAGATTGTATGTGAATAGATAACTTGTAATTCTAGCTCAATGTATGTATATTGAAGAAACAACCTTTCTTCACCTTCTCTTTGACGGGGTAACAACACAGTTTAAAAATAATATTATACAAAAATATAATCTAAAATCCCTAAAAATAACAAAAAAAACTTAAGACACACATGCTAAATATGATTTTCCTTCCTATTGAGTGGAAAGGCAATGCGATCCTTAGATGGAATCCATTTTTAATATGAGTCCCACCAATCACCCTGTAACATTGTACATTTCTAAATATATTTGTTCCTTTGCTAACAAAACACATCTTCTTTTTATGACTCTGAGTATAATAATAATAATGTAATGTAATATATTAACTTTTCTGGGAAAAGTTAAAAACAAAAAGAGAAATACATAACACGATCACTTAGCTTGCTCTAAATTTAGAATGATTTATAATTATTTACTAATTAATTATGCAGAATTTGTAGAGATTTTTTTTCTACAAATCCGTATGGAGAAACTTTGATGAATGAAATATGAATGAATAAAATAAACTATTTTTTGAGCGTGGACCTCAAATATGTACAAATTATATGTACATATTTGTCTGTCTTTCATTTTTTTTTGTATCTATGTACATATTGTATGTATATTTAAAAAATCTCTTTTCATAATGATGAGTTTGGTTTCTTAATTGATAATCAATACGAGTTTTTTGGGTTAAACAAAAAGTCTGCGTGTGTCAAGTCAACAAGAAACCGAGTTTATGGAAAAAATTTTCAAAAATGAGTGTGAACTGCACTCATATTATTCTTGAAGACATTCTCTTTTCTCGTTTGTATTAATAGTAGGTTATTTTGATTAATTAAATAATGACTTCAATATTAATTGCAACTTATTAATAGGAAAAAACCCGGCCCCAATCAAGAATAAAAAACATCTGGTATTTCTGACTACTATTTAGTTACTATTTCTATGATTCATGGTGAGCATGATAGTGGATGCAGTTGATTCTTAATAGTTCTACAACAGATGAACAGATGTTTTTAGCCAACTGCAACTAAATAAACCTATGGGGCTATGAAAAAGATGGACATTCTTTCAGGGACCATATCGGCTACTTGTGCAGTCGACACATTTATCCGATTGCTCTATTGGATGATAGACAACAATCCTTGGTTGTTTCTCAATGATATAAAGTGACATTGTAGCAGTAACCCTGCAATAGGTCTTAAAACGACTTCTAAATATTTGGCCGTTATATTTATGAAGACAAAAAACATAAAAGTGGATTTTCTCTATATTTTCAATATTTGAAAACAAACTGCCTTTCTTGTTGACTTGACACATATATTATTATATAATTAGAAATATAAAAAAATATATTTTATACTTTATTAATATGAATCATTATTAGATACAAATAAATGTCTGTATGATTTCAAGTTTGAGTCAGGAGACTTTGAAATTTATTTGCGAGTAACTATGGGAAAGTGTGTTAAATAGTATTTCAATTTTAAGGCAAATATCATCTTGGATTTTACCGAGATAATTATTTAATCATGTATTTTTATCAACTATTCAGTTAACATACCTAGAGTCGATAATAAAAAAGAAGCATGACATTTTTATTGCTGAGTTCATCAATATTTATCTTTTTTTCCCTTATTGACCCTTCATTTGTCAATTAATGATAGATTCGACCTATTTACATCGTGGAAAAGTTAACTTTTATTGAAAATTTCTCTGCAATCTGGGATGGGGCGACTTATAAATCTTTTGTATAGGGTTTTTCAATAGGGATGACACATTTTTATTTCATTAGAGACGGCGAACTACGCCATCTTTGTTTTTTTGTTTTGTTAACATTTCTACTCAAAAATAGCTTAGAAATCATCATGGGTAAGGTCAACCTTGAGCAGTCCTTGCAAATTATCCAAATTTATTACCAAAATTCTCGTTCGATCGTGGTAACTTTTAGGAGCTTGCGGTAAATTTATTTTTGGGCTCAATGGATTTGTTAATAATAAGCAAAATATGCGTTATTTGTCGAACACAAAAACACAATTGTGCTTCATGAGACACCATTGCAACTTCAAAAAATCTTACTCTGTGTGGTGTGGATTTCATGCCAATGGCGGTGTTATTGGGCCAACCTTTTTTGTGTATGATAATAATTGCCACAATACTCTGAATGTAAATCGATATGAAGCCATGATAATGGTTTATTTTTGACCGCCATAGGATGGTATGGACTTAAAGGACATGTGATTTCAACAAGAAGATCTGTGATTACATGCCACACAGTAAACAATACAATCGATTTAGAAAAAAATGCGTAGCTCATATCGAAAAACCATTCATTTGTATACGTGAAAAATATTTTAAAATCTTGTTAGAAATGAAAAGTTGTGTTAATATTTTAATATATGTATTTCATATTCCAGATTTGAGTTTCTTCAATCCATTTGGATCACTGGGCTGTCATTGTTATTGTTATAGATTTGTATTAACTCTACACACATGACAGTCAATCAATAAGGAGAGAGAAGCAGAAAGATAATGAGTTGATGAATGATTAATGGCGATAATGAAGGAGATTGGCATTGATATTGACAAACACCTTTTCGATTAATGTCACAATGAACAATTCATTAAAAAAATAAAACATTGTCTCACTACTAACTCAAATTCAAATACATATTTCTTAGCCATTTTGTACATATGCGTAGAGTTAAATGAAGAAATTAGGTCATACACATACATATATATACCTGTCTATACATATGTGTGTCAAACTACTGGAGTCATAGTTGTAAACAGTGACTGTCAATAAAGATATAATAATTATTATCAGACAAAATTGCAAAAAAAAAAAAAAATATGAAGAAAAATTTTAATCCATTAATTATATTTAGGACCATAAAAAAACTAAGATAAAAACACGTGGATGAAATAAATTAATTATTCAAAGTCTGAACTCCTATTGACTACAAAAATAATTAATTATATTAAACAGATTCAGAACGAGCTTTTTGTTGGACTCGAAACCTCGACTCTCAAATAGGGAAAAGAAATTTTTTGAAAAAGAACTGGTAGCTGCGTCCCTTCTCTATTTTCCTTGTTGCCAACTCTTTTTAATATTGAGCAGAGTTATTATTTAGATAATCTGTAGTTTGATAAATTATATCAATATATAAATCAATAGTCGATACTTGTATAATATTCAATAATTCAAAAAAAGGGCGCGTAAACCTTGACTTAATATATTTTTGTATACATATATTATCAAAGTCATAAAATTTATGATTCATTTTTAAATGAACCCAAACACATACTTAAAATATCTGAAATTAAAATAAAAAACAAACAAATGTGAAACACAGAGTGGCTCGCTGAACTTTATTTAAAATAATTGCTGTTTTATGTTCGCCAAAGTTGGCTCCCTTTACATTTTTATCTCAGAAGATCTGGCCCCCTTTGCAAAAAGTTTGATCACCCCTGTCACATATAACAATAATATCCTTTACGAGTTCATAGCACGTAGAGTGTGCTGCTTCAAATCAGAGGAGCCAACTGATGAAAATCAGTTGAATGAAGAATACATGTGTCAAGTCAACAAGAAAGGAAGTTTGTATTCAAATATTGAAAATATAGAGAAAATCCAATTTACAGTTTTTTGTCTTCATAAATATTACGGGCAAATATTTCAGAGTCATTTTAAGACCTATACCACACACGATTTTTGCTAAAATGTCACTTTATATCATTGAGAAACAACCAAGGATTGTTGTCGATAATCCAATAGAGCAATCGAATAAATGTGTGGACTGCCCATGGAGTGTATATTGTCCCACAAAGAACGTCCATCTTTCTCATAGCCCCAGAGATTTATTTAGTGCCAGTTGGCTAAAAACATCTGTTCATCTGTTGTAGAACTATTAAGAATCAACTACATCCGCCATCACGCTGCCCATGAATCATAGTCATAGTAACTACATAGAAGTCAGAAATACCAGATGTCTTTTATTGTTGATTGTGGCCGGTATTTGTTTCCTATAATACAGTTACACTTATTATTGGAGTCATTATTTAATATATCGAAATAACCTATTAATACAAATGAGAAAAGAGAATGTCTTCAAGAATAATATGAGTGGAGTTTACACTCATTTTTGAAATATTTTTCGATAAACTTGGTTTCTTGTCGACTTGACACTTATGTTATGTAAATGACTCTCTTTTACTTGGAAAAAATAAAACAAAAATAAAGAATAAATTACACAAATGTCATTGATCCGAGACATTAGTGATCCATGCATATTTTGATTTATGATTTAGCGATATGATATTCATAAAATATATATGTACATACATAAATTTTTTTGTTCATAAAGATTTTAATATCTTTATAAACTAAAAATACTTTAAACGACTTCCACATCAAAATGTGTCCATCACTTCATGGCGACATGGAATAATTGTCAGTTTATGAGTTATTTTATCAATAAATAAATGATCACATTGAAAGGGTATTATGCACAGATTGAGAATTCCGAGGCAATATTAGGAAGAAACAAGTTATAATTATTATGTAAAATGAATGTAAAGATTCTATACTCAGATATGTATTTGTCAGTCGTCAATCACTTGATATGTTACTATATCCAAAAGTACAATATTGTTCAATGAGGATAATAAATTAACCACCATGATTGATGATGGGTGATAACCACACCAGTAAGTTAACTGCATCGATCCAATTATATCCGTGACAAACTAGTTAACAAGAAACAGAAATATTTTGCTGTTTTTGAATATAGAGAGACTGCTACTATGGCTAATTAATTGAGAGAGAATTGCATAAGAGCTATTATTATAGTCACAATTGCTTTGCAAGTGAATACATATAGCTATGCATGTAGCAGGGAATTCAATTAATGATTACACAAAGAAATATCCTCCGGGTTTTCTTATAATACGATTTTCTTTTCAAGAACTTTTTTTATAATATATATTAAGTTTACCATTTACATATTATAAAAAAAATAATAAAATATTATTTCGTAAGTTGAGCTGAAACTCTTGCCAAAAAGAAAAATGAGGACTTTGAATAGTAGCACTTCTCAAACATTGTTCCTTGACAATATTTAAGACTCCATTCCAAATTTGAAGCTGAATAATCAAGGATTAGTTTGAGGCATTTTATATAGACGCTCTCAAATGGAACTACATAATACAAAAAAAACTTGAGTATACCAGAAATTTTTTTGAGTAATGAAGCTCTGTCTCAAATTTTAGTGTGCCAAATTCAGCTGTTTATGCGATAGGAGTACTTTATTGAAGGTCTATTTATTTATTTAACTAATATTATAGTTAGTACAAAGTCAATGCGTCAGGGTAAATGGACCTTAAATACTTTGAAATTTAATCCAAATTTTGGTTAGAATCATACAAATAATGTCTGATAATATTGGAGCTGACTACTCATAAATTCATGTGGTTTTTTTTCTGCCCCCCCCCCCCTAACGCAAAACAGAGACTGAAATCGATTCCAGTATTCCAGTCACGATTCCAGGCTTTACTAAAAGAAATTATAGTCAAGTTCAAAGGCTAGAAATAAATTAAAGCCATCATTTTATGTAGATTAGATAGTGTTTCTCAAACTTTTAGACTTCTATTCCCCTAAGACAGACTTTGAGCATCTGCTCAGAGACGCTGCTCCCTTTTCTCATTCTAACAAAAATAAAAATATCCTACTTGTTAAAATATCAAACTGCGGCCTTGATACAAAACGAAGAAATGGATTTAAAATAGTATATGTATAGTCATGGAATCATCTGACACAATAATCTATTTTATAGTTTTGTACTATAAACTAAAGTACTCTGAAAATATGAAATTGATTCCGATTCTTTAGAATAGTATCAGCCTTAGTTCGTAGCTCTAACAGAGTTCAATATATCTGATAAACAAATTACACAGACTCTTTGGGGTATAAAAGTTCTAGTCAACATGATTCAGTAGCTATATGGCATGCCTGTGTGTTTTTTTTAGAAGGTAGAAAAGGGTGTTATTATTTCAATGTCGTCTGTTTTGTTTAACATATATTTGATGTCAAAGTATATATTATGACAAAAATCACACTACAAAATAGAAACTAGAAAAGTTTTCTTGTTAAATATATTTTCATATTAATGAAGTGGGTCTTATACAGTTCTCCATGTCAACAGTTTTGTTTTATAACATCTTCTTTGAGATATCTTATATCTACATATATATATATATATATATATATATGTGTATAAAACCCAAGTCGTTGGTATGTTATTCAAATAATAATAATAATAATAATTAAATATACATATGCTAATATCCATATTTGGAATGATTCAGTCATTTAATCAAACATTTTCCCCCTAGATACAATCTTTATTTACTTCACTGTGTAATAATCTCTGATTATATATTATTATATGCAAAATATTATACGACAAATATGTCGATATTTGACATTTTAACTCCTCCTATTTTTTGCTCAATGAATTTAAATACCCACTAATATATTATTCTAGATAAAACGAGATTCACATCCAGTCACTTATATTTATTTATTTATTTATCTATCAGTATGTTGGTGTAATATGTGTTTAGCCTTGAGTCAAATAGGATTTTCTTAAAGGAATTGTTATAAATAGATAATATTAAGGAAACATTATTTCAAATATGCTTAGTGATGCTAAAAAAAATATGTGACTATTTTCCTTTATCAACTAACTGAATAAAGTTATGTCCTATAAAATGATAAAAGGACAATAATTTGTATCCACGAATCTGTACCCGTTAATCAAAATGCAGCATTGATGTTCTATGGTTACAAATGAATTCTTATGAATATCACCATGATGGAAATAAGTTTTTAAATTACTCCAGTCATATTTCTCTCTCTCTCTCTCTCTCTGTGTATTTCCTTGAATTTAATTAACATAAGCATGATGTTAAATACAGCAATTATGGCCTGGATTCACGGTCTGAACCTCAAAATTCATCCTTTTTATTATATGAAGACTACATTTTCATACTACATAAATATATCCAATGTGAGGGCTCCAATTAAAATAGAAATGCCTTTTAGTAAATGTTTAAATAACATTTCCATAACTTTGAAAATATATTTCAACAATATTTGATCTTTCAAACATTTCTTAGGAGCACAAGGTGCAGCCAAAACTGCCCATTTAAACCAGAACTGCAGACTCACCTCACCATTGAATTTTATTAAAGTTAAATAAATGAATGAGAAACTGTGTTGAATATCATTTGATGCCAATGAAAAACCGTGAATTGAAACTTGTAATTCCTGTAAATTTGCTAAACTTTTTAAATTAATTTCCTTCTGGATCGATTAGGGATTAGTAGAGTAGGGCTATTGAGGAAAGCTATCCGATCCTTGCCACACTATGCTAATCTATAATGATGTATAAATCTATTCTTCATGCATATTATTTGGGTCTGAAATATATTTAATAAAGATTTTTCATACAGAGTACAGATTTATATCCTTAGATCTGCTGTTCCTATTGTGACATCACAATCCTGGGATCCTATTCCCTATTTTTCTTTCATCTTACAGACATATTAAAAGTTTACATCATATAAAATCAGGATCAAGTACTCTATTTCATATGTAATTAATATACAGCTTAGTCTGAGCTAATTTGATTTCAATGAATCAACAACAACGTTACACAGAAACGCTACAAAGTACATAAGTAAATTGAAAAATTGGGAGATGACAAGAAACAACTAAAGGTGTTATTTTTTTTATGTTAGTGGGCTAATATTGTGAATTATACAATTATGTCAAAAGACAAGTAATGAATAAGGATGAGCAAATAAATTTGGGAACTTATTTCTACAATAAATAAATATAGGACATTTTTTGTTGATGCGTAGATATGAAAATATAAGTATATATATATATAAACAGAAAACGAAGGTAATTACAGTTTAAACAAGTATGGAAAGGAGATAATGATGTTTTAATTATAAAAAGAACAGCAATTAGTTCCTTCATTCATTCTATATTAGCTAGAAATCCGATGAATCATGTATATGTGTCAAGTACTGAAGAAATCAAGTTTATCGAAAAATATTTCAAAAATGAGTGTGAACTGCTCTCATATTATTCTTGAAGACATTCTTTTTTCTCGTTTGTATTGTATTGATAGTAGTTGTCGATTAATTAAATAATGACTCCAATAATAATTGCAACTGTATTATAGGAAACAAATACCGGCCACTATCACGAAAAAAAATCATCTGGTATATCTGACTTCTATGTGGTTACTATGACTATGATTCATGGGCAGCATAATGGCGGATGTAGTTGATTCTTAATAGTTCTACAACAGATGCCAACTGCAACTAAATAAACCTATGGGGCTATGAAAAAGATGGACATTCTTTCAGGGACCGTTTCGGCTACTTGTGCAGCCGACACATTTATCCAATTGCTCTATTGGATGATAAACAACAATCCTTGGTTGTTTTTCGATATAAAGTGACATTGTAGCAGTAACCCTGCAATAGGTCTTAAAACGACTTCTAAATATTTGGCCGTTATATTTATGAAGACAAAAAACATAAAAGTGAATTTTCTCTATATTTTCAATATTTGAAAACAAACTGCCTTTCTTGTCGACTTGAGGAACATTCATATATATAATAATAGGGATTTGCAAAGTCAAATCCCATGATAAATGATGAGAGTTCATCTTAAATGAGCTGATATTTTGCCCTACTTTTCAATTTGTAAATTGCATAGTACATAATACATTTATCTACGCATGTTTGCAATTACAGAGTCAAAAGTATACAATAGTTAATATATTATCATGAAATCTTTTCTTAATCCACTTTTTATCTTCGTTTTTGTTTTTTGTTTTTTTTGTACTAACACACACACACACTATATGTACATATGTTACAAGAAAGAAGAAAGAAAGAAAGAGATTTGAGATATTAATGATAAAGTAATGACTTAATAATATTAGTAAAAGTATCGTGTATGCTTTTTTTTTTTTTGTGTTCCAGGTGATTTATAGCCTCCTCCCAAAATGCTTACTCATTTGCACTTTCGCCAAAACGTGTACATACCAAAATTATAAAGACCTATTCAATCAAAATACCCACGTTTTCCTATAAATTGATTATATTTGAACAAACAAATTAATTAACTATGAACGTGATTTATTACATACTATATATAATTATGGTATGAGTATGAAGCTCACTTGGCCACTGAATGCTCTAATGGGGCCGTAGAGCATCATTATCAACGAGTGGCATCAATTCTGTAGGGTATTTTATTACATTAAATGGATGGATAGGATCTTTATGAATTTTTTCAGATGTGCCCCATGAATTGTGGAATTTGCAATATCGAAGATTTAGCTGAATTGGCGCCACTGTTATCAACTCAAATACTGGTTAGATAATTCTTTGTTTGAAAAGCTATCATTTAGTTTTTTTTTTTTTTTTTGTATTTGTGCATGATACAAGATTTTATGTTACAATTCAAGATAAGATGAAGAAGTATTTCCAATGAAGAATTCAAGTGCATTTGTGATGGAGATAATGCAACAATACATGAATGAGAGTCCATTACTTTGATCAATAGATCAATAGTGTCATTTTTGACTTTACTCATTGTAGTAATAATATTTTGTTGGGTATTAAATTTGTACATATTTACTAATGCAGGGCCACAGGTTTGTTCACTCCTTACAGCACAGTAAATACATTTGAATCTTATATATGTATATTAAAATAAAATGATTGCATCAATTACGATTTAGGAATTAAAATAACTGATGCTCTAATCAAATAAGAATAGTCAATTTTGAACTATATAGACCAATCCGCTACAACTTGTACAAAAGTGTTCTGAAGATCACTCCGTGTCTCAATTCCTTTAAATCAGGGGTGTCAAACATACAACTTGTGGGCCGGAACCGGCCGCAAGGAGATTCAATCAGGCCTGCAGGATAATTTGAAAGTAGGAAAAAATACATACAAGACATGGATTAAATTTTTTAATTAAATATAATTCATGAAATATCCGCTAGGAGTGCATGATGTGAGTCTTTCTTTATAATTCTCATGTTGTAATCTCATGTAGAGTTCATTATTATAATTTGCAATTTCCTAGTTACTTAAAGTTTGTGCAATTTTGTAAAATGTTTTGTAAAAGTGTTGTTTAATAAACTTTTAGTTAAATTGAACAATGTCCTTGTTCTTCTTTAAATCAAAATAAAGGGATAACATCATGATATTTCGGTTATTTATAGCTAAGTATGCTATAATTTGAATGGTCTGGCCCATAACGTCTACCTAGGGGTAGTGTGTGGCCCACATTGTGAAATGAGTTTGACACCCCTGCCTTAAATATGGTAAATACAAATTTCCTTTTTAAAGACCAACAAGAAACAAGAACGAGTCTTGAGCACATCACTTGAGACAGACCAAGAGGATACTTCGAGACTTGAAGGGATCTTTTTGGAATGTTTTTTTTTTCCCTTAGAAAAGTAAAATTTGAACCCAGTTGCTTGGATCTTCGTCTTAGCAATAAATTAGATGATCACACTAATATATTTATATATATATATTTGTACTAAATTGTCTTCATTTTAAATTATTTCTATTCAAACAAATTTATAGGTCGATTTTTTTTAAATAGAAAGAAGACAAAATAATATTGCTCTATGTCAACAAAAGACTCTCTCTCTCTCTCTCCTTCTCCCATGTATATAGATTGAGATAAGACGTTCAAACAGTGACCTATTTAGAGCAGTTATTCATTTTTTCAATCCATCGACAATGTACATAAATATATATATGTTGTAACATACTTAGATACATCAATAAAGTAGTAAATGAACATCTAAACTTTAGTATTTGTAGTATGTAGACCATCATCTAATCTCCGGGGATGAGTCCAGGGGATCAATTTTAGACAATTTAATGTTGGTAATATATATAAATGTCTTTGAAATATGTCAAATGTTTTTATATTAGGGGCAATTAGGTAAAAGGTATTTTTATGAATGATTGTATCGAGTAGAGACGTACTTCTTCAAACTGGGAGTGAGTCACACATTGTTGTTGAGTCTTTTGTACGAGGATTCTGGTATTTATAGCTTGTATAAATGGGATGATCTTGAACTAATTTACTAGTGTGTTTTTTTTTTACCTTCCTACATATATTTTTCTTTATTTTTATTCCTAAGGCTCTTAAGTTAAGAATAATTATACTTTGGATTATCAGGTACATTAAATGCTCTGACAGTCGTTTTTTTTTCTCTTCACAATTTGAATGATAACAAATGATGTCTACAATGATTAAGCAAGTTTTTTTTTAATGTAATCTTTAGTTAACTCTTTTAAAAAAGGCAATTCACATTAATTTTCTATAGATTTGATAAAGGTGCGAGTCCCAAATCAATTGTTTGCGGGATTACTGAACATCCTGTGCTGGGTTTTTATTACTAAAATATTATATTTGAACCATGTGAGGCAGTCTGGCTTGACTTTAATGGCAGGGCCATGTGTAATTATTTATTACACACCCCTAGACAACAGACTTACCAAAAAATGCTAAGAATCACCTAAATATTTTATGGATGCATTGAATCAGTGAACTTGGAGACTCTGCAATACCCCCCAAAAAGCTCTAAATTCACCCATGACAAGGAGAAATTGATTGCAACTATGTACCTAGGTAATTGTGCTTAAATGTTGGTCAATTTCTCTTTGAAAGATTCGCAGATACGAGTCAGTAGTTTTTGTGTATGAACATTTTAAATTAACATGTGAGTTCTCTGACACCACGGATATTCCTCGTTCTCCAATAGGGAAAGTAGGGCCATTGAAATTTTGTCTCTAATTACTGAGTATGCTCATGTGTATGTATATAAAACAAAATTATGGTGAAAGAAGGAAAGTATCACCTATTATAGAGTAGAGTAGGTAATCTAAAAATATGATTTAACTTTCCCTAATAATAGAGGCGGATTTAGAAGAGCTGGAATATGTAGTGATTACATTTGTGAATCAAAACACTCTGTAGATACATGTGTCAAGTCAACAAGAAAGGAAGTTTGTTTTCAAATATTGAAAATATAGAGAAAATCCAATTTACATAAATGTAACGGTCAAATATTTCGAAGTCATTTACAGACCTATACCACACACGGTTTTTGATAAAATGTCACTTTATATCATTGAGAAACAACCAAGGATTGTTGTCGATAATCCAATAGAGCAATCGGATAAAGGTGTCGACTGCACAAATAGCCGATATGGTCCCACAATGAACGTCCATCTTATTCATAGCCCCAGAGGTTTATTTAGTTGTAGTTTGCTAGAAATGGTTCCATCTGTTGTAGAACTATCAAGAATAAACTACATCCGCTATCATGCTCAACAGTAATCATAGTAACTACATTGCCAGAAATACCAGATGTATTTTATTCTTGATTGTGGCCGGTATTTTTTTGACTCCTATCATACAGTTGCAATTATTATTATTGGAGTCATTATTTAATAAATCGAAATAATCTATTAATACAAACGAGAAAAGAGAATGTCTTTAAGAATATGAGTGTAGATCACACTACTTTTTAAAATATTTTTCGATAAACTTACTTTCTTGTTGACTTGACGCACATACTACAAACAATATTATATCCAATATATATATATATATATATGAAGGTAATACGAACATATTTTCTGACTTTTCTTCACATAAGCCCAATCCATCAATATTTTAAAAAAAAATAAGGATTTAGTATGTGTTTACGTAAAAAAAAAAAAAAAAACAGAAATTGATGGATTATACTTATATTACATTTATTGTTAAGGCTATAATTTGTATTATTTGATTTACACGTTTCATACATGGGGATTCTATATTTAATTAATTCCATATAAGAGATTTTAGTAATCATTCAGATCCTAGGTTCCTAGGTTTGATGGATGAATGAATGAAATTTGTAGGTGGATCTAACAAGCAACATCTGAAGAGAGATATTCCTGTACATTCATGGTCGTATGTGGAATATTGTTATTATTATTTGTAAGGATGATTGTGTGAATACTAATGATGATGAAATAGTAGAGGGAGAGATAATGCTGCGGTAAGTTGTATTTAAAATACTTCATTTGCTGCATAATTACTTCACTTTTTATAATAACTTACAAGTTATGAACGGAGGAGGTTTAAACGTTGAAGGCGTTTCTGCACAAAATTCATCACTTGATGATGATGATTCAAAATAAAATGAAGGAAGTGCCGTTTTAAAATCGAACCCACATCTCTATAGCATATACATAATAGATGTACTCTAAATATAAAAATAATTCATTCTTGATGATATTCGACTCTTTTTCTTCAAAAATTTTCTTTTTTTTTCCATCAATTTTGTTATGATCACGTGTCTATAGCGTGTGTTTCTATTCACCTTAGAAACGACTTTGATTCATGAAGGCTTTTTTTTTTTTTTTTTAAAGAATAAATTCGTCAAAAATGAGAGTAATTATAATTAAAAATAAAGCATCGTTCCAAGTTATTTTGTAATAATATAACATAATGTAACAAAGAAAATCAAATATATATATATATATATATACTGAGAGTGTAATTTTAGTTGCGAGTCCAGATACGATGTACGTACGTATTGAGCAAACAGGTAATTGTGTCTTAGTAACTACATAAAAAATACATGTCGTACAATAATAATTCAATGGTCACAGGTTATTGCTCCATTTGTACCAACAAACAAAGACTCTCCTATTATTCTCTTAAGTAGTAGTCTTTTAAAATATTTCATATATTACTTCACAACAGATTATTTTGATGTTTAGTTAAAGGATTCCACTAGACAAAGATTATTATTTATTTGACATTTATAACTTGAGTAAAAGATTTGAATGATCATGACTCTTAAAAATCTAATCAAAGGTCTGATTCATTCAAAAATATTGTAGGATGTATGTGTCAAGTCAACAAAAAAGCAAGTTTAACTGAAATATTTCAAAAATGAGTTATAACTGCACTCATATTATTCTTGAAGACATTCTCTTTTCTCGTTTGTATTAATGACTTCAATAATAATTGCAACTTACTTATAGGAGTAAAAAAACCCGGCCACAATCAAGAATAAAAAACATCTGGTATTTGTGACTATGTAGGGATTTATGGTGAAGCATGATAGCGGATGTATGTAGTTGATTCTTAATAGTTCTACAACAGATGAACAGATGTTGTTAGTCAACTACAACTAAATAAATCTCTGGGGCAATGAAAAAGATGGAAGTTCTTTGTGGGACCAACTCGGCTGTATGCGTAGTCTTAACATTTATCCGATTGCTTTATTGAATTGATAACAATCCTTGCTTATTTGATATAAAATGACATTTTAGCAAAAACCGTGTGTGGTATAGGTTTTAAAATGACTCCGAAATATTTGACCGATATATATATGAAGACAAAAAAACTACTGCAAAGTGGATGATTTTCTCTATATTTTCAATATTTGAAAACAAACTTGCTTTCTTGTTGACTTGACACATATAAATGTATATATTTGCATCTGTAAATTCTTTTTTCTTTTAAATTAATGTCCAAGAAATAATTTATTCTGTAATATCTACAACAACATCTGACTTTCAAGGATTGAAGTTGAAGGAATCTGAATGAATTGTTAAAAAAAAATTAATCAATCCAACACACACACACACATATATATATATATATATATGTATTAATCCAAAACACGAAATTATCCCCAAATCAGTATAAATAACTCCTTTGTATTTTTGTCTGCTGTTGATTTCCCTTAGGGGGGTCTTTTGAATGTTGATTTCTTGATTTCAAAATCAAGTTTTGTTGCAAAGAAAAAAGGTGGTCAAACAGGTGGTGAGAATGACGTCATTGTCTGGTTACTAGTTAAATGTGAGCCTCTCTCTTTTGGAGGAAAAGTTAAAAAGGTATAACGTGGGCACAACCCTTATATTTGGTATGTAGACACGCCGGGAATGTTTACTTTTTTACCATCTCTAAAGATCATTTCATTTGCATACCCATAAACGGCATCTCATCAATGCTTACTCAACATATCTTACTCCTCTTCGCTTTTGGCTCTTAACTCAGAGTTTCTATACCTTCCATATATTATGAAGAGTATTTTTGCACCATTAAACCATCGTTTATACCTCAGTACACTTTTTTAGATTGTTAATACCCTTCATATGTAAGGGTGAATGGTTATTTATATGGGCTCCGAAGATGCCATCACATAATATGTACAATATTAGTCTGGTTAATAATGTAATAACAGTGCTTTAAATTAAAGTGATTTATGAAGCTCATAATAAGCTTTATACAAACACATTAAGTTGATTGTAGAGTCAACTTTGTATACAACCATGTATTTGTGTGAAACATGAGGAAATGATTAATAAAAGCGTTAATCAGTTGATGCCAACCTTGGGTAGTGAATTGATCAGGTCATACATAGATATATAATTCAACAGGCTTCACCGAATACCTTCAACATAAACGATTACTCTGTATGCTCTTTATAAAGGGGCTAGAAACAAAGCTAAAAAAATACAAAACAACATGAATCTTCGAATATAATGTCTACATATAATATTCCTAGGCTGTGACTAATTATGATTGATTCAATTACTGATCCCTTTAATTAGTATTATTTATCTGAACAATAATATAATTGTTAATAATTATCCAATTGATGCATCTATCTATTTACTCATGTATTTGTTTTTTTTGGGAAAACTAATTGCTCGATTCAAAATTTGGAATAATTGACCAAGGTTTATTTTTTTTCTACATATTATGTATAATGTAATTGTTTTGCACCATATTTAAGCCATATGAAACCTTGTGACTACTCCTTAGGTACAAATCAATTAGAACCGCCACTAAAATTGTATAATACATTTATATGTTGAGTGTACATAGGGAAACAGGTGAAATAAAGAGTTATAATTAAGGAATGAGCATTTTGTTAAAGTGAGAAAGAGTGGGCCGGAATTACTATCTGGTGCCTCTGCATTTTATCTGCTGATTATATATATTTGATAATATTAATAGATACTTATAATTGCTGCAATGAAAACGAAATATAGTAGACATAATTTAAATTAATGTTCAAGGTAGGAGTACCAACTGATATTTTTCTTTTCTTCCTTAAACTCAACTTTACCGCAAATTTTTGTTATACGCATACGTTTTGTTGTACCCTTAGAAATTCTCAATCAATAACAGCCCTCTGTTTAGTGAACTTTCTCATTTCAATATGTTTTTGCTCGTTTAGTGGTCGTAGACTAAATATTGAGTATAAAGTATTCAGAGAACATCATTTTGGGTCGTACTGTGAATATTTAAGAATTCATAAAGTTCAATACAGCTCTGTACTTATTCTACTCAAACGATCACTGTCACCTGCAATGACATCTTGCAAAGAATAGTCCAACACTTGTGAAGAATGACGTAATTTACCAACAAACAAAGGTTGAGAGATGTCATCCAGATGTGACCAATGGAGATAATTCATACACTTAAATCTTATGAGTAGCATTTTCTCTCATTCTTTATTAAATTTAAACTTAACTATGAATATAAAATAAATTAATTATTGACTAATATCAATAAAGAAACATCAATTTTTAGTATTAACGACTAGATCTATTGAAATTTGAAAGGTTCCTTTTACACATTGGTGGATATACATTGATTCGAATAGATTTAAGAATAGCAAGTGAGCCAAAACGCCAGGTCTCACAATATCCCTCCAGAGGCTGTGCTAATAATTTAAACAAGGTGTGAAATTCAAATAAATGTATGTATTTAAAAGAACCCAGAAACAGAGTTCAAATCATTACTGCATTAAGATAAAATGTAAAAAAGAAGTCGAAATTTGGACTCAAACCTCCTGTGTGAACATCAAAAATCAGGAAATGAGGTTTTGAACAAAAATTAATTCTCATTCATTCATTCATTGTTTCAAGCCAAATAGCATGCGGTACCCCTCGGAATATTTAAGTATATACATACATATATACTTAAAATAAGGCATATATGCATTATATTTTAAGGGTATATGATTTATACTAAAAAACACGCACACCACATATTTCTGAAACCAAGATTTATAATATTCCGTATGGTCTATTTGCATTGACTCATCTCAAATTTGATAGTAAACATTTTCTTGGTTTTGGTGTTTTATTTATTGTTTTTTTAAATTGTGATTTAAACGAAGATTTTCATGAATAGATTGTTGTTTAAATTGTCTGGAATGTTCATAGCTTTGAAGAGAGTTTAATTTTTTTTTTTTTTTTTTTACATAGAATCCATCATTCTTTGTACATTTAGACTGTAAACATCTAATGATAGGTACTGTCCAGTATCTTCATTTATCATTGAGACAGAGTATCTATAATTTTATGCAAAGATAACTTGGGTGCAAACAATATTCAAGAATGTTAATGGAAAATTTCCACTTACTTACTATTTTCTCCATCTTGAGAATTGACATGGATATATAAGGGATCTCTTATTATGGTCAACTATTAATGAATATACATATATATATATGTAGAAAGAATATCCTTTACTCCAATCACCGGTTTCAATAGATTCACAAGGATACAACTGCACAATGTCTCAAGTCTTAATAGGCAGCCATTACCTGAACAAATTATCGAAAGAGGCCTTTGACCACATGTGGAAGAAAATGGTATTTTGATTGTTTTTGAACGTATATCCAAATTAATAATGCAGAATTGAGTTACACAGAGAAAGATTTTTTCAACTGGTTTTGCACTGAGCCTCATGCCGTGGCTCATTTTTATTACTCTTAAAGCCAAGTATTAAAAGTAAGTATTTCGTTAAGGGAACCTCCGAATTTCGATGTAATATTTTTTTTTCCAACAATCTTTTAGATGACGCTGTTTTAATATAAGATAATTACCATGGCTCAAAACGCCTCTTCTATTTTCATATTTGATCCGTTCTCTGCGGTCCACCTATAAGAAGTGAGTAACTCCACTTTTGGGTCGTTATTTTACCATTTAAGAAACAGTGACGCAGATAAGCCAATTAAATTTGACTCGAATCTTACGTCTTCAAACATTCAATTTGTAATTAACTATCATTGTATCTTTATATTTAATTATATGATGAAGTTAATTGATTATATCATCAATATCTATTAAGGTGAAATGGGTTGTCCTTTTTGGAAACTGTGATATCCCTTGTTTTTACTCAAATTGAAAAATGGTACCCATAATTTAAGCATGTTTGTTCCAAGTTCCAATCCAAGGTAGTTGTGACTGAATTATAGATAGTCACTTCCAATATTAACAATTGCTAGTGTACATTCGGCAAAAATGGTAGTTATTTGTAACTTATTTACAAAAAAAATATGGCTATAAAAAGAGATTTTATATCAATGAAGACCATTGTGAAAAATTTAGTATTTAGAGCCATGGATAGTTATAATACATATATTATGTTCTAATTAAAGCCAGAAGCTATGAAGTATACAAAATCTAGACTCCATGTGTTTCCCCATCATCATCATTTATAAGTACATAAGTGCTTGTAACCCATTATGTAATAATAATAAATAGTACATACACTAGATTGAGCATCTTTTTATAATTCTAAGAGGCCTCTTTCGACCTGCCTAGAGTTAGTAATTACAAAATGTAAATATCAAATTTGTCAAAAAAGAAAATAAATTAAATTAAAACCAGGGATTTTAGTAGACTTGTATGAATTTGATGTATATATATATATATATATTGTATATATTATATGAAAGTATATACAAAAAAAAAAAAAAACTTGGCACGATATCAAATAGAATGAATGATGATGACTTGTGGTTACATGCGGAATTTCTTATCAAACATATCGATTGATGAGAGTAAACTTTTTTTTTTTTACTTACTCATTTTGAAATGATTACTTCTTCTTCTAAGGGGTACAACAAAGGAAATGTCAATGAAGTGTTACACTTATTTATTTATCTGCTGGAAAAAACAACAAACAATTATAATAGACTATAATAACATGTACACATGTAATAATATACATATATGTAAGTCTGTAGCACATTTGCTCTGTCATCATATTTGATGAAGTAAGGAATAGTATGAATCATTATTTAAACTTTTTAGTTCTAGAAATTACAATTGCACACTCGAATTGTGTTTTAACAAAACATTTTTTGCTGGATCCGTTTTCTGCTAACTTAAATAGATCTCAATTTCAATAAGAGCCACGCTCTTTTTCTTTTTTAAATAAAGTTAAAAGGGTTTAAGATGTAAACGAATTTATTTTTTAGTGTTGAAGGTCAGTCAATTACATACAATTAAGTATGGAATTCAATTTCTTTTGCATGACCACCTCGGGCATGTTTGACGAAGTTCAATCGACCGACCGAAACAACAGGAATTTTGTCTTTCAATATTTACTTTGAGCTTCTTCAGTGTTACTGGCATGTTGATAATGACGTCAAATCATGAGGTAGGCGGTCAATTGACTGGTTTATTTCTGGAAATAACACGTTCACCAAATTTGCTCTAGAATGAATCGATTGCATTGTTTGCTGTGTTGTCTTGTTCAAATCAAATGTCATTTAAGTCCATAGCATTCAATGTGGGCTAAAAATAATCCGTTCTCATGGCTCGATTTGGATTTCCATTCACAGGTATATGGTAATTATAATTATCATTGACAAAAAAGTACGGCCAAATAGTTCGCCCTGCATGACATCCACACCAAACAATAAGTTTTTAGGGATGCAATGGTGCCAATGGCTTCTTAAAGTTGCCACAACCGAACGTGAATTTGAATAAATTGTAAAGGCTGATCAAGGTTGAACTGCTCACTGATGATTTCTAAGCTATTTGTGAGTAGAAGTGTAAGCAAAACAAAAGTAAAAGATGACGTAGTTCGCCGTCCCTAATGAAATCAAAATGCGTTATCCTTATTGAAAAATCCTTTTTATGTCCTTATTATATATCTTTTAGAATATGGAAAAGTATTGAACAGGAAAAACATTCAAAAAATCAAATCTTTTGATTTGTTTACTCCAGAGTCAGACGGATCAATTTTAATATGAACATTTCACAAGATTTCACAAGTTTTTAATTTAATTTGTCACATGGAATCTGAGTTCGTATTTGCATCGGTAAGCTGATTCGAGCTCAAATTGTGAATTTGTGTTCACAATTTGGGACTTGATTCCAATCTTGATTATTGCTCTTCATGTCTTTATAAGTTGTCAACTATTCAAGAGAGATGAATCATTGTTAGTTTTTTTGTTTGTTTGTAATGCAATGCAATGCAATCCAAATATTCAAAAGCTGTATTGAACGTGGGATTTTCATATTTGATTCGATTAATTGCAACGGAACTAAATCTGTATGTGGGTAGAGTTTATAATACAAACATTATTTAAGTATATAATGTATAATGTATGATCACACATATTTAAATCGATTTGTAAATAATGGACGTCAATTTTCTTCAAATACAAAGATTAGTCAGCAACGATTTGGTAGGGTGTATTTCTTTAAGGCCCTTACAAAGAGATTTTTGTATCCTTAATAGTCAATACTTTTTCATATCCTTTAAAATAAAGTTTTGAACGTACACATTCCATGATTTAAAAATATACACAATACTCTATGATTTGTCCATAGAATGTAAACATTTTATAATAATATTCCTTATTCTATACAATATATACATATATATATCATTAAAAATTCTTAGTTTTCCTCACAACAAACTATTTGCAGAGTTGTTATGTATTGTCCTATAAAAATGAGTACTTGTCAAAAACAGGCTCTTCAAAGCATATTACATACATATGCTTTGTATATAAATCCTCAATGATTGATTGACATTTACAAATCTAAATTCCAAAGCTATGTAGCATACTTCATAGACAGTTTTTATATGTATGTACCTCATAGGAGACAGTATCATGATAAACTTAAACTACGCAGAAATTATTAAAATAACATAACATAAGGTACATGTCATTCATGAAATGACTCTATCTAAATTTTTAGTCTTTAGAAAACACAGAATTTTAAAGCAAATATCCTTAAGGTCTTTTAGTTCAATATTTTGATTAGCGTTTTTAAAAGGGATTAAAATGGCTCTAAGTATGCCTGAGTAAGGAATGAATTCCTTACTTGATTTTTTGTATCTGAAAAAAAAACCCAGAGAAAGAAACTTCTTCTCTTTATAATTACCACTTTAGTTTCATTAAACTTTGAATTTCGATTCGACTTGAGGCTTATGACTTGACATGCAAAAAGGCAAGAAAAAATTAATTTAAAAAAGATATAATCTGTAAGCCCAAAAAGTACATTTTTCTAACTAAATGCTCAAATTCATAAGCGCATATAAACAGAACATTAGGACACAGAAACAAACAAACAAACAAAAATAAAATAATTTAAATATTTGACAAAATATAATAAATTAAAAGTCATAAATCAATATTTTTGTACTTCTCTTGTCCCTTAAAAGTATTCATAATGTTGATTACTTGAGCTCAATCTGAGCTATTGTTAAGTGATGAGCAAAATTCCTTGTTCTTAAAAATAAATAATCTCTTTTTAATGGAACTTGTAATGCACAAAGATTCCTAGAGATTAAAAAGTTTGTCAGAGAGACAATGTACTTTTGGGAATATATATATATATGTAAGCGATGAGAGCAGCTGTCAATACAAATAATGGGATGTCACTGTGTGTAGTTGGACATATGATTTTAGATATTATGTACAAAATATGTAAATACAATGTCTCCTAGAACAAAAAATAACATCCAATAACTATGCATGAGTGTATTTCAAATATGCGTGTCATGTGTGTAATACTTGTATAAGCCAAGAAAAACCCAAGGACACAAAATCTCACTCCCTCCTCCCTCAATCGTAGTCACATCCCTACAAAAATCTGCATTTCCTCTTTTACTTACGTCTACCATTAGTCATAATAAGTCACTGATCCTAAGATAAATATGAGATCATTATGATTATATTCACGACCAGCTTTTAAGGAATAACAATAAAAACACAAATTGTATTCTCCCTTCAGCTGATTTTCATCAGCTGACTCTTTTGATTTAAAGCAACTGATCCTACGTATTATGAACTCGTAAAGGGTATTAATATTATTATTTATGATTTTGATGCATAAAAAATATACTAAATCAAGGATTGCGCGCCCTTTTTTTGAATTTTGAATATATATCAAGTAGTAACGATTGATTTGTGTATTGGTAAAATTTATAAATGTGTAGTATATCTAAATAATAAATTCTGCATAATATTAACAAGTTGGCAACAAGGAAAATACAGAAGGGTAGAAGCTACCAGTTGTTGTTTTTCCAAATTTTTCCTTTCCCTTTTGTCAATCGAGGTTGCGAGTGGACAAAAAAGCTCGACGTGTAGTATGTACGTATATATGAATCATTTCTTTACTCTCGTAAGCTTCAATATGCATATATTATATGTATGTAGATGTAATGAGACTCAGTTCCTCAACAAAAGGTCTGAATCGTTAATGATGAATACATATATATATATATATATATATATATATATATATATATATATATATATATATATATATATATATATGTATAAGGAAACAGATGGACACTATTAACAAAAAAAAAATACTATTTACATATGTATACGTTATTATCACGACGAGCTTTTTTGTCTACTCGCAACCTCGACTATCAATAGGGAAAGGAAAAATTTGGAAAAACAACAACAACAACTGGTAGCACCTACCCTTCTGTATTTTCCTACTTGCCAACTTTTTTTAATATACATGTGACGATGTTATTAGTTATTAGATATATTAGTCATGGATAAATTCTATCAATACTACTACAAATCAATCCATACTTTTGGATTGACAACTAAGCTCTTGTCTGTTTTTTTAAGACTTTATTGAGTTTAGAAAATTTATCTGTAATATTTGGGATAATTTATTTATTGTGTTTCATTTCAAGTTGTGTATTTCATTTTATTTTCAGATCATCAAAATGGAATGTCAAGTTGAAAAGAATGTATATATTTCGACACCTCCATCTCTTTGTAACTAATGAAGGCTTTATTACTCCTGCAAAAGCTTCTCGTGGAACTTGTGTTTTGTATGGTGTTCGTACCTGGTTTGCTAAGTTTATAAAGAAAATTCAACTGAATTTAATGAAGGGCAGTTAAACCAACTTTTGCATGAAGATTCACGCCAAACAACAAACAAGGGAATTAGCAGAGAGGATGAATTGTTCTCACACGTGTATAGAGAGAGAAGCATCTTCACCTAATGGGAAAAGTCCAAAAATGTGGAGTGTGGATTTCTTATGCTTTAAGCGATAACAACAAAATACATCGCTGATTAAATAGTTGTAGGTTCTTATTTTTCATTTAAGATATGCAGATTTCTAAAAATAAATAAAATATTGCCAATACAACATATAAATTTTCTACACCCAATAAAGTTTAAAAAAACCCGGCAAGAACTTAGTTGCCAACCCAATACATGTTTATTATTCAATAATTCAAAAAAAGGGCGCGTAATCCTTGATTTTATATACAATGTCAAAATCATAAATAATATTACTAATACCCTTTTTAAAGTTCATAACACGTAGAGTCAGCTGCTCTAAATCAGAAGGTCCAACTGATGAAAAACAGCTGAAGGGAGAATACATACACTTTTTGTCAGCCTAAGGAAGAGGACTAAGGAAGCAAGAGGAGGTTAGAATAAGGTTAAATTGACTAAAAAAAAGAACATAGCATGCTCTGTCAGCCTTTGAGGTAGTTTGAGATCGCTAGAAACTGATTTAAAGAGCAAATTACGATTTGAAGTCTTAGTATGAATATAGATGGAATTTGATGTTATTCAATGGATTTAAAGGTTTCAGAAACGGATTAATTCAGGGGTTTTGACTGAGGTTAAACGACTCCTTATAGATCATTAGTTGAAGTTGCTCCTTCACATTCATTCACATATTCTAATTTAATGCAAAAATATATGCATTAGGCCAGTGTTTTAAGACTACATAGTTTCTACATAATTATTATGAATTCCTCTTTATAAAATTCCACATATCATTTTGCGGATTTTAAGATCCATTGTTTTGTTTTTTGGTGAGATGCAAGTCATGGGATTTCTAAGGTTATGTACTTATATATATTGTACAAAATGAACGTCATTTTGTATGTAAATGCTTATTTTGCCTTAAGAGAACAATGGACCAATTATTATTATATATATTTTCTCATTGGTTGGAAGTTGTAGTGGCACAGCATTGACAAATCTTTTTTCGCCCATTATATTAGTAGGTATGTACATACATATTCCTTTAGAAATAATCAATATAACATATATCTATGTACACACATTGAGAGAGAGAGAGAGAGAGAGAGAGAGAGAGAGAGAGAGAGAAAAAGAGTAAATTGTTATTTGTACATGAAGAAAAACTGAAGAAATGTTGATACGGAAAAAAAGAAAGAAAGAATAAGAAACTTGAAGCAATTCTGATAAAAAAAAAGTAGTTCTATTATCAGAATTAGAAGTACATACACAAGTTTGTCTTATCAAGGAGAAAGACAAATACATACATACATTGACAGGGATAGAAATGACCCAATTATAATAAACCAAAGGTGACAAATTACATAAATTTAAATGACGCTTCTTCTCTTTGCGGAATTGTCTGCCCTTTAATTGAATTAAATAAATTAGGTGAACTCATGGAAGTTGCGTGAGTAGTTATAAATAGACAAGGAGCAACTCATTAAAATTCAAAGAAGGATTTCACCCGGTTTCTTAATCCTTCTGTGCGCTACTACTTAAGTAGCAGTTGTTTTTTAGTATCTCGACGTGTGTCATTGATTTCTAGCGAATTTTTGCTCAAAATTATCTAAGTACAAAGGGTTTGGCTTACTTTTGGGCACACTCCACCTCCCTACGCCCCCAGAAGTCCCTTCAGGTCAAAACAAAGACTGGAAATGAATTTGCATTAAATACACTATCGAATCATCATTTTTTAATGCACAAAATGAGGTTCCTTCTAGGCTTAAATTGAAGTTGAACTTGGAAAATGGGTCAAATTAGCTAAAAAAGTAGGAACCGATTTCTCAAAAACCGTTGAACTCTCGAAAAAAAGGATTACAGATTTGAAATCAACGTGCGAAAACTGAATAACTCTTTTTATACTTATACCCCTTAGGATTTTTGACTGTTGACCAGTGTAATCAAATTGAATTCAGTCTGTCCTGTGTTGTTGAGGCAAGAACATGATACAATGTTAATTAGTTTAATTTTTGATTATTAAGAAATCAGTCGATAACATGCAAAAGTACCAGATATTAATCAAGGGCACGCTCTCTCATCTCAAAAAAGTGCCTATCCCTAGTTATGGAGTAATCTAGATATGGCTCCCTTTTGACCCCCCTATCTGACAAAAAAAAAAAAAAAAAAAGAAGTAAATTTGGACAAAATTTGATCACGTGATCGTTGTTTTGTCACTTTGTCCTAGAGCTTTGGGTCAACAACCCATTTATATATTTACAGATTTAATTTCCTGAGTCTACACGACTAACTTTTTGGGATAAATAAAATGTCTATGTATTCTCTCTTCGGCTGTTTGTCATCAACTGACTCTGATTTAAAGCAGCTGACTCTATGCTTTATGAACTCAAAATGGGTATTAGTATTATTATTTATGACATTTTGACATTGTCTATAAAATATATTAAATCAAGGATTGCGCGCCTTTTTTTGAATTTTTGAAAAATAAACAAGTATTAAGATGGATTTATCAAACTATAGTGTATCTAAATAATAACTCTGCCCGATATTAAAAAGAGTTGGCAAGTAGGAAAATACAGAAGGGTAGGAGCTACCAGTTGTTGTTTTTCCAAAAAATTTCTTTCCCTTTTGTGAGTAAAGATTGCGAGTGGGCCAAAAAGCTCGTCGTGCTTATCCTATGGCTTTGTGTCAACCTATTTAAACATTTACACATTTAATTTCCTGTGTCTACATAAAATGCATAAGCATTCATTTTATATGTAGAAGATGTATCGTAACATGTTGGCACATTTATCCACCATAAAAACAAAGATCTAATTTGATGAAATAATGTTTCTTCTTCCCTAAACATAATTAGATAATAATAATAATTGATATTACCCATTAAAATGACTATAAAGTAGATAGTAGTAGAATATATTAATGCGTGTTGTAAAATTTATAATAAATCAAAAAATCTGCTCTTTTCGTTTGAAAAAATATGGAGTATGCACACAGCAACAAAAGACGACGACGCTCTTCCCTAATTTAAATCCCGTTAAATCCATTAGTAGTACGTATCTATGATCATAATATTATTTCCAAAAGAAAACTGCAATGAATTTAATTTGATGTTATTTATTACTCATCCGTGCGTTCATCGATGATTGTGACTCTGTGTAATGGAAATGTTGTGGTGTATATATAAAAAACACAGTTTTTCCTCAGATTGTGAAACACTTGATATAGTGAGTCATTTGGAAATACAAGTGCCCTTTTAGAATTTGAGCTAATGTATGTAGCGTATGCACTCGATTCATATATGTGTCAAGTCAACAAGAAGCCAAGTTTATCGAAAAATATTTATAAAATGAGTGTGAACTGCACTCATATTATTCTTGAAGACATTCTCTTTTCTCGTTTGTATTAATAGTAGTATATTTCGATTAATTAAATAATGGCTCCAATAGTAATGACAACTTAATTATAGGAGTTAAAAAATACCGGCCACAATCAAGAATGAAAAACATCTGGTATTTCTGACTATGAGGTTACTATTACTATGAATCATGGTGAGCATGATAACGAATTAAATTGATTCTTAATAGTTCTTAAAGAAATGAAATGGCCAACTGCTATTTTTGGGGCTATGAAGAAGATGGAAGTTCTTTCAAGGGCCAATTCGGCTCCATGTGCAGTTTTAACATTTATCCAATTTCTCTATTGAATGATAGATAACAATCCTTGGTTATTTCTTGATATAAAGTGACCTTTTATCAAAAACTGTGTGCAGTATATGTTTTAAAATGACTCTGAAATATTTGACCGTTATATTTATCAAGTAAAAAAACTACTGCAAAGTGGATGATTTTCTCTATATTTTCAATTTTTGAAAAAAAAACTTGTTTTCTTGACACATATATACTATAGTAAATCTTTACAAACTTGCTTCTAAAGTCATCCCCCGTAAAGTAACTCTTCAATCCTGAATTTATGAACCATTTTGCTGATATAAACATTTCTTCAAAGAATTTCTGAACATGGTCAATATGGTCCATCTTTTTCATATTACCAGAAAAATTTATTTAGTGGCAGTTGGCATCGGTTAAGGAACGATTAAGAATCAACTACGTCCGCTATCATGCTCACCATAAATATTGGTAATAGTAACTGTTGGCTAGACATTCTACTTACCAATCTCCCCTTCTAAAGATCCACACATATTTAAGATCACCACAATGTGGCATTGACAAATGATAACTGATAATGTGACAAACGACTATACTCAAGGACACGCTCAAGTACACGGTCTCGTATCCATTTATAACCATGTACTCCTTAGATATTGTAACTATATAAAGTCCAAGAGGGATAATAATAAAGTCAGATGTAAACCAACCCTACTCTCATTTACTGTCGTATCCGTATCCAACAGTAACTACAGAGTCAGAAATGGAATATGTTTTTATTCTTGATTTGGCCGGATTTTTTTCTCCTATAGTTAAGTTTGCAATTATTATTATTGGAGTCATTGTTTAATTAATGGAAATAACCTCTAAATACAAACGAGAAAAGAGAATGTTTTCAAGAATAATATGAGTGCAGTTATAACTCATTTTTGAAATATTTCAAATAAACTTACTTTCTTGTTGACTTGACACACACACTACATGCACACATATTGACTCATATAACTCAGTTGCAATTACTGGAATCATTATTTAATTTGAAATATTGCAGATAAGCTTGATTTCTTGTTGACTTGACACATATGTAAACAAATTGTGTATTTGATGCCTTGTAAATCGACTTGACTTGTAAAGATTTGCAAGTCGCAGAATTATCTGTTTCCAATATTAAAATGAAAAAAAAAAAAAAAAAAAAAATGACAATTGTACTTAGTCAACTACTAATTTATATTAATATTTTTTCTTTACATCCAATTTCTTTATTTGTAAACTCATTAACAACTTTGTATGAAAAAAATAAAAAATAAATATGATCAAATATATTTCCTTAATTCGAATGTATGGCCACATTTCCTCAATCTTTTTTTTTTTTTAAAAAGTGCATTTGAAAAAATTAAATGTTGTTCCGGGTTTAATTCTATCTACCTACATAATATATATTGACTATTGTCACCCTCAGTTGTTAGAGCAAGTATCCATGTATTTTCAAGAGCTCACACACCTCAAAAATATTTTTTTAGATTACTACCAATATTATAAAGCTTTTTTTTTTTAATACTTGAGGTATTATTTCTTAGAAATAAGAGCCCCTTACTATTGTTGTTTTGAATGATGAGGCATATTGAATGTGATTTGTGACTTAGATTTGAGTCCCAACGACTCCAGACTTGACTCCAACATCGGATCAAATACCTACTTAACTCAAATTTACAAATAGGTGGTGACTTTGCCACACTTTTGGTGATGCACATCAAGTTGTCTTGATTTAGTCAGCAGGAAAAGCTCAACCGACCTTGCTGATACACACCTGAAAGGACTCTGATGCTGAGTAATTTCCCCTTGTCATCATTCTTATAATCTAGATGCTAGGAGCAAAATGTTGAGATAGTGAAGAGTTTTAGAAATGAAAGAAAAATTTCAGTTGTTACGTCTGCCTTAATAATCAATTGGAATTCAGTCTTCTCTCTAATGTTAAATAAAGTAACAACTCTACCCAAATTAGTAGTTTAATTTCCAATTAATTATTAATAAGGAATTATTCGATAAAATGCAGGGGTACCAAATATTAATTATATTTTATGTCCCTGAATTTTTGACCATCATTTTTGACTTCAGTCCTCTCTGTTTCTTTTACTTAAAGAGTATCATTTCATACTGTCAAATAACAAACAGTCGATAAATATCAGGAGTACCATATAGTAATTGCTCACCTCAACAACATGCCCATCTCTTGGTATACTATTTAAGAGGAAAGATTATTATTATTATTAGTTTTACGATTAGAAGCATTTCTGTTTTGCTTCGTAATAATCAAGAATGTCTCTTATAGCAAACTCTCTGGGATAGTCACATTGCTTAACCATCTCTCTCTTTCTCTATGAATGCTACTTTTAAATATACATAGTTATGTTATTTGAAATCCGATTAGGTATGAAATGCCTTATAAATGGAAAATAAACGTCAGTTCAAATTAAAGCATGATCAAGAGGGGCGAAATCAAGTCATTTGAACCAAATTTAATGTCCTATTAATTCCACCCTATCGATCTCTAATATATGTATATATAGATTATGTACCTCTATTAGGGTTAATTTCTGGGAATTAATGATGTATCTATGCACATATGTAGATATATAGTGACTTTGTTTCTTTAAAAACAGATCCTCTCATCAAAAAAACAAAAACAAAATTAAATCAATCAAACCTTTTAATACATATATATAAATATATATATTATATAAAATATTATTTCGCAAAATTGTATCTATATACTTTATAGGAAATCAATGATTCATATGTTGAAATTCTTTTTTCAATTATACATTTATTTGTATGTAACTAAGCCCCATTCCTTCAACTTTTCTTTCTAAAGTTTTAAACAAAGAAAATAGGAGTTAAGCCTATTTTTAAGGAGAAAGAGAAAAAAGAAATGGGTAGTTAGAAAAATCTTACTCAAAGTTTTGTGATATGTCTTTTATTTTGACATTAAAGTGACTGGGGTCTAATGATTATATAGTCCAACTACTGTATAATAAGGAATTAATTGCATATTTCTAGGATAATAGAGAAGCTATGCAGAGTTCGAGTTCCGAATTCACACGAACAAGAAGCATGTGGCGGAAGTACAAAGTATATTTTGTATACCAAAACCATAGTAGTTGAATCCGATTCTGAAGTTTACTTTTGAGCTCAGTTTTCTTCACATTTTGAGCGGAACTTTTAATATGTCGAGAAATAAAGATGAGGCTCTTCTCTATTTTGATTCGCTCTTAATTAGTGAAAATGTCATATAACACTGGTCAACAATAAAAAATCCTAAAGGCTATAAGTATAATAAAAGTTATTCAATTTTGCACGCTGATTTCAAATCAGTAAATTTTTGAGAAGTCGGATCCCACTTTTTGAGCTAATTTGGCCCTTTTTCCAACTTGAACTTCAATTTAAGCCTGTAAGGCTACTCATTTTGTGCATTAAAAAATAATGATCCGCTGGTGTATTGAATGCAAATTTCATTTCCTGTCCTTGTTTTGACCTAAAGGGACTTCTGGTGGCGTAGGGAGCGGGAGTGTGCCCAAAAGTCGGTCAAATACTTTGTACTTAAATAATTCCTTGATTATTAGATGAAATGTATTGATAAGGAATGCATTAAAGACCATAGACCACCAGCTTTCAAACAAAATGTCAAGCAGCCAATAAGACTCCTTAATTAAGAAGAAATCGTCCATCTAAATGTGTAAATTTTTATCCAATTTCGAGTTAAAATTCGCTAGAAATCAAAGACTTACGGTAGAGCTACTAAAGTAGTAGCGTGCAGAAGGATTACAAAATCAGCTGTAACCCTTCTGCAGTCGTTTTTTTAGTAGCTCTACCCTGAGTCTTTGATTTCTAGCGAATTTTTGTTCGAAATTGAATGAAAATTGACATTTTAAATTTGTTGACCTGTTAAATATGAAATTTTATACTAATTACATATAAATATTATTGTGATAATGAAGCTATGCCCCATTTTTGAAGTAGAACATGTATGTACGTATAATTACAATTAGATCTTTGGCTACTTACAGACTACCTAATGGACCACATAGTCTAAGAATTCAATGTTAACTACTGCAATCGAAAACACTATATAACTTAAATATTTGTGAGAGCAAGAGCCGCACATCTGTGATCTTTGTTGTGACATGACAAAACATCCATTGGTAGAGATATTATAAAAGAATCATACATCATCTTGCTCCATGTTTGTAGTGGTGTTCAAAGAATCCCTTCAAGATTCTTGTTATTCACTCCATTACAAATTAAATAAATAAAAAATACGAATATTAAATTTGTCAAACATTTTATTCAATATTAAATATATTGACTGCATATTATTATGTTTTGGAATCTTATGACCAAAGTCCTGAATGAGCAAAGTACCTTTAGAATAACTAATTGATTCCCACAATTGGTTATAAATAATACTTTTAACTACTTATTTTGTAGGTAAACATTTATTTGACTTGCTAAGGCCTTTAAGTATTTATTATGACTGACAAAGGGCATGGTTTGATCAGTCATAGGAAATGATGTAATATAAAACTAAATATCATCCGTATAGATGTTTGTAATATGTCCCGTAATGTCCATAAATCATACAACTCCCGTCGTCTACCCTTTCCATACCCATGTGTATGATGTCTTGTACAAATTGTAGTCTTGGAGTAACAGAGGAAGCAATATTATGATTACGGCATTTTCCATCTGATATGAACGTTAACATTGTATTTTGTTGTAAGCTGATGATTTTATAAACTCATTTCCACTTATGATTGCTCTCTTTCTCTCTCTGATAAATGAATTGGCTGAAGTAGCACACGTTTAGCTCTAGACATTAATTTGAATGAATGGATAATCATTCCATAGTTGGTAAGAGTTGGCTATTTTTTTTTAATATATATAGAGAGAAAGGTTGATGAGCTGTTATTTGAAGATGATATTGGCGATTAAAGTAAGTTTTCGCAAATAATCTATAGCTAATTTAGCTTGTTGTAACGTAGTTTAAAAAAAATAAAAAAATATCTATATTTGATATGTATGTATTTCCTTAATATTTTTGTCAAAATATGGAGAATTAACTCAATAATATATAATATTATAGAGTCTATTAGTGTGAGTGAAAGATTGAATTTACTGACAAAAAACTGACTTGTTTCACTCATTGCACACCTAATACAAATGTATTAATCTCCACTTCAAGGAGATTTAGGATATTATTGATATGTCAGCTATTCTTTTTAATCTTTAACTTTAAAAATAGTTTTTGAAGTTGGAAACTAAAACAAATTCAGCTGTGAGCATATCCCTTCAATTCAATAATAATGAATTGACGAATAAAGTTTGGGAATATGACGTAACTTACTCTCATCCACCACGAATTGATTTCGCTCCCTTTTTTGAAAAAGAAGAAGAAGAAGAGGTTGAGAGACGTAAGAAAATCTTAGCTAATTGCTGGGATTTTAAGAGTAATGACGTATCAAATATGTAATAATCGAATTCTCTGCATGGTAAAATATTCGTTTCTACACATTCTGAATTCGCAAATTTTGCATGTTGATATATATATCAAGTCAACAAGAAAGCAAGTTCACTTTCAAATATTGAAAATATAGAGAAAATCCACTTTTATGTTGTTTTTACTTCATAAATTAACGGCCAAATATTTATGAGTCATTTTAAGAACTATACCGCACGGTTTTTGCTAAAATGTCACTTTATATAGAGAAACAACCAAGGATTGTTATCTATCATTCAATAGAGCAATCGGATAAATGTTACGACTGAACATGGAGCCGATATGGTCCCTGAAAGAACGTCCATCTTTTTCATAGCCCCATAAATGTATTGTGTTGCAGTTGGCAACTGTTTAAGAACTATTAAGAATCAACTACACCTACTATCATGCTCACCATGAATAGGAATGTAAATTATATGCAAATCGGGCTTGTAATAAAAAAAGAAAGAGAAAATCAACCTGGCAACCCTGACAATTTAATGAATGTTGAGGGGGGAAGCAGCTTGAGCTGTCATGACGTTTTACTGAGCTAATAGCTGCTATTTTCCTTTATATATGTGTACAAATGAAAACATCAAACCACAAACATTAACATACGTTACTCCAGATTCATTATTATATTAACAAATATCATTAACTCCATTCTCCTCAATGAATGATATTCATTTTTTAATTTTTCCTTTCTTCCTCACCATGATATAATCTTTGCAGACTGTTCTTTTCTTGTAAAACATTATGTTGAGGTAAAGTTGATGTTACCTTCTTAAGGGAAAAAAAATAATGATAACAGCTTCGGAAAACAAAAAGACCTGTTTGAAGAGCCAACTCCACTTTTTTATTACATGCCCAACTTGCATATGATTTACATTCCTAACCATGAATCATAGTAACTACATAGTCAGAAATACCAAATGTTTTTATTCTTGATTGTGGCCTATAATACAGTTGCAATTATTATGTGAGTCATTGTTTAATTAATGCAAATAACCTATTAATACAAACGAGAAAAGAGAATGTCTTCAAGAATAATATGAGTGGAGTTTACACTCATTTTTGAAATATTTCAGATAAACTTGCTTTTTTGTTGACCTGACACATACTGAATACATATATCCCTACGACTTTCCTGGATGTGCCTGAGTGTGTGCCACCGAATTAGTACATATTAGTATGTACATACAGTATGATTTATTTGATATAATTAACAAATGTACATGGAAAATAATACTCGGCAAAAATGGCAATGCGAATACACATCTGGTGATTAATGAAGGAAAACATGTTCTACATATAATATGACTTAATTATTTTATTTTATGTACAAAAGTCTTTTTAATTTTAACTCAATCCATGTACATAATTCGACCAAAATATACATTGATGGATCATTATAAGATTAGGAATTTGGTTCTTTAATTACTTACTATACATATATGTATCTTTTTACCAAAGACGAAATGACAATTTATATTTTCTAACAAATGGAATAATATTTATACATATATGTATATGTACATAGACTTCAAATAACAAAAAACACATGTCATTCACTCATACCTAAGTGATAGAATTTGTATTTGTAGCAGGATTTCATCTATTTTGTTATACCTCCTATGTGCATATTTGCAAGGAATCCACACTTTGTTCTGATCATCAATCCATGTTTGAGAGACTTCCTTTTGCATTTTAAAAAATGAAGCTTTTGTGATTAAATATCTAAGTTACTCAATGATGAAAGAAAGTTATCTAAGGCAACATTTATTGAATGTATTTCCTAATGACGTCAAAGATAATTTAATAAATAATCGATATAATGCCATGTTGTACATATAGGTACCTGTTGATGTAATTAAATGAGTAAATTTTCATGAAACCTTAAGGAAACTTTATCAAATAGGCTGCTTTCAAATTGAATACAAAAAATACAAATCAACTAACTCTATTCAACATAACTTGATACTCAAGATACACCGTGATATTTGAATCAAATCAAATGATTAACACGGGTCAAGAAGTTTGAAATGTCAAAAACTCTAAGGGGTATAAGATTAATAAAAGTTATTCAGTTTTGCAGACTGATTTATAATCTGTAACCCTTCCGTGTCGAGAGTCCGATGATTTTTAAGGGATCGGACCCTACGTTTTGAGCTACTTTGGCCCAAATTCTAACTTCAACATCAATTGAAGCCTAGAAGGCTACTCATTTTGTGCATTTAAAAAATGTTGATTCGCTAGTGGTTTTAATGCAAATTACACTTCCAGTCTTTGTTCTGACCTAAGGGGACTCCTGGAATCGTAGAGAATGGGAGTAGGCCCCAAAAGTCGGCCAAAACGTTTGTACTTAAATAACTCCTTGAATATTACAATAAATGAATAATTAATAGGGAATGGATTCAAAAGCTGAGAATCCTTAACCTGGAAGAAATCGTCCATCATCTAAATGAATCTATAAATTTTCATCTAATTTCGAGTAAAAATTCGCTTGAAATCAAAGACTCACGGTAGACGGCTACAACTTCAGTCTATTCACCTTTTTTTTATATATATAATTGTTATGATCTAGAAATCCCTATAAAATGGCTGGACTTTTATATTTAACTTTCTTCTGGGTATATTAGGGATGAGGAAAAAAGGACTATAATTAATTAGAGAAAATTATCCGATCCTTTCAAAAGTAATGGCTAAGTTATTGGCTATACTTTGGTAATGTACATTTTTAATACATTAGCCTAAAATATATTCATAAGTATATTATTAATACATTTGATAGATAGTAAATTCAAATGTAGAGTAATAATTCACTTTTTTTCACACCTACATCTTAAAAAACAAAGGATTATAAACAATTCTAGCAAATGTTTAATTGTTTATCCCGCCCCCCCCTCCCCTCTTTCAAGTTGCCCCACTTCCTACAAATTATGACACCGCGTGAAAGAAAACCCTCAAATTAAATCTTGTTACTCTGGAAACTACCTACAACAATTGGAAAAAATGATGGCGTAATGGTATATCTATGTACATAGATACCATATGATTTGAAGCTCTTATTTTATTCATCATCTTAGATAAGGAAAGGTTGCGTGATGCAGTAATGAAGATTGCTATGTGAATATACTAAATCCTTTTTGCTATTGTCACAACATCATTTCTTATAGTTTGTATGACCAAAGTAATGTTGTGAGGGGGTTGTATGCAGATCCATGCACTCAGTAAGTACTTGACAACACATCCTTATCTGATAATACATTATAATTAAAGTAATTTCGTGTGTTTTTTTTTTTAAAAAAAGAACCGTGACTATTTGACTTAGAGCCCTCAGGGTTCAAAGGATGACGCCTCAATATTTTGTATTTTTGTAATGATGTACATAAATCTACATACATGCACACATTGCAAAAAAATAAATAAATGGATCCTTTATCAATAGAGAATAGAATGAATTCAAAAGTCACTGCGATTTTGTTCATAGTTATAATAGATAAACACACTCATAGGAATTGAATAGATAATTATTACATATTATGTAGACACCTTAAAGGAAAAGATCCCGCCACTTGATGGATGAATAAACTGCTTTTTTTAACGTGATATTTCTATGTATTTCTATTAAATGTGTGTTTTGAATGATTCATTATGTATCTTGTTGATGGAGAAGTTAAGCAAATATAAACAGTTCTACTGTATATATACAAGCCCCTCCACAAAGGGATCCAGACGCTTCAGCTCCAATCAACGTAAACCTAAGGTAAATACATACATTTTATACCTAATTAGTGGCACTTATCAAACCTAGTTCATATCAAATGTTACCTCTTTTTATGTATCTATATATAAGATACATATATGTACATAAATGTTAATGAGATATATTCAATCATATTTTTTAGTAGGCTGTAGATAAATACAATCAAACAAGTGATACTCAATTTGGATAAGTGGCTGCTATGATCTATTAATTAAATGGAGGATTAGGAGCTCTAGACATATAAATATAGATAGAGAGAGAGAGAGAGAGAGAGCTATCTTAGAAAACATACAATGTATCTGTTCTCGTAATCCACACTCATGAAGTGTTTATTGTCTATTGATTTTTTTATATGTATGTCAATAAAAGATGTTATTTCATATTAATAATAATAATAATTACTTTTTCTATGTACTTCAAGTCTCCAGTAATAATAATTATAATATTAATAATAATATTAGTAACAGTCCCTACAACTCTCATCAATTAATCATCCAACAACTAACTATGAAGGCAATAAATCCTCGTCCCTTTTCACTCCGAGCTTTTTTATGTGCACTCGCAACCTCGACCAATTTATTATTCAAAAAAAGAGCGCGCAAACCATTATATTAAATATATATATTTTTTATATAATATATCAAAATCATAAATAATAATCATAATACCCTTTTTGAGTTCATAACGCGGAGCTGCTGTACATAAAAAGAGACAACTGAGAGAATAAATAGACTTTTTGCTTATTTCAGGAGGCTCTTCTTATGTGTTGTTCAGCTCCTCAGAGACACCCTGTTAATTAGTTGACATATTCTTAACTCCATTACATATGTAGTAATACTAATACTAATAATTATATTAAATTATTCAATTCCTAGAGTCATTATGTCGTAATCCTGTATGAGTTTTTGCATCATCTGCAAAAGAAAGGGATTCATGTTTGTTATTTTCATAAGCTGATATGAGATGCAAATGAGATGAAGTTCTAGTTATTTATGAAGCACCATGTTTTTTTTTGTTTTTTTTTACATACATATGTATTATATTATATTTATATACATGTATATTCACACAATAGTCATGAAATGATTTGATTTATTACTCGACGTGTATACATATACTCTGCATAAAAGCATCTACGACCTTATCAAAGTCATCTCTGTATTTATTAAATGATTCACGGAAATATGCTACTAAACTTAATCCCTTGATTCCCTTGATTCGTCATTTGTATGAGTGTTGAACTTTTCAGATAAACTATAATATTTATATTTAAACATATTAGGCGTTCAAAATGTAGATACTATTTGAAGGCTGAAAGTGTAGAAATGATGCTACTCGTCTGTTGCAATGAACACAAAAAACGGATGAAATGAATTTGATGGGTCTGTATCCCATATATGTACATACATATTGTGTGTAGTGGAATATTTAAAGGTAGACATTGAAGAATATATACATACATATAGGATCTGGCCATTCAATTTAGTGGCCTCCGAAAAAAGAGATAAAAATAATCTTACTATAAAAATCTAATTATATGTAAAGGGTTTTTCAAAAGGGATGACACATTTTTATTTCATACGTCATATTTTGTTTTGTTTTAGTTACATTTGCCCTCACAAATATCACACAAATCATACTGGAGCAGGTCAACCTTGAGCATCTTTTGCAAATTGTACAAATTTACTACCAAAATTGTAAGAGAAAAATCATTTTGAGGGACGAAGCTCAATTTTGACTCAATGGGTTTGTTAATAAGCAAAATATGCATTATTGCATTATCCGGCAAAAACACACATGTGCTTCGATAGACACCATTGCATCCCAAAAAACTTACTGCTTGGTGTGGATGGTCATGCCAATGGTGGTGTTATGGGGCCATACTGTTTTGTTCATAATAATAATTGCCGCAGATCTGCGAATGGAAATCGATATCAAACCATGATAACGGATTATTTTTGATCCCCAATTGGATGGTATGGGCTTAAATGACATGTGGCTTCGACAAAACCTGATGTTACTTGCCATTCAGCAAACAATATAATCGATTTATTGAAAAATGCATCAGTCGTATTGAAAAACCCTTTATATATATTGTTGCTCAAATTCACAATCATAAATTTGGTGAAATATTATAGGACATGAGCAAACCAACAAAGTTTTCATAGCTTCAAAATGGCGCAAATTTACTAGGTTATATACTATAAAGAAACAGACAAATAAATGAACAACACTCATGGCGTTAATCATACCCTAATAATAAGTAGGTAAGTAATAGTCAAAGGGGCCATGATGAAGAAATTAAACCAACGTTCATAGCCACACGCAAGATGGCACAAATTTACTTGGTTGAAGGTAACAAACAAAGGGGTAGACATGGGCAAAATACCCGTTGGGTCCACTACGTTAATGATAATCAATTTGAATTCAGTCCTCTGAGTATTGTCTAGGAAAGAAATGGCTAATATTATTATTAGTAGCTATTGTGTATTATTTGATATTATTAAATAGCAATCAGCAGATAAAATTCAGAGGCACGAGATATCCTCAACAAAATACCCATACCGTTTACAAATAAGTAAACGAACCATGTACATACATAGTACATGTCAAGCAACCTAGTCCCTCCATTCACCTCACATTTTATAGTAGATCCATCAACTTTTGAAGATCCTGAGTAAATTGAAGTAGCATGATTTAGTAGATCTTAATGAGTCTCTTTGGATGGATAGCTAACCATATATTACCTAGATAGCCCTCTTGTGTGTAAAATATAAGTTAAATACATATTAATCCAAGTCAATAACCTTACAATAAGTCGATATATGTTGTATATTATTTGAAATAGAGTGACTGTTTCTAAGCAAATTTCAATTTTTGTATCAAATATTAAATATATTTGCTATCTCTTAAATGTGTATGCATATTATTTATATAGATATTTGTATAAACTTATTGCATTGCAACTCAATTTTTTTGAGACAAAAAAAAAAAAAAAAAAAAAAAATAGTAGTAGTGTGTATCAATATGTATTTAGTAGTATCTCTGGGTTGAGTCCATCACATTACCTATTCCCGGAAATAACGAATAAAATCAAACAAAAAGTAACAAGCATAAAAAAAAAAATTAATGATTAAAATATATAACTAATTATATCGTTTAGTTTTTTTTTTTTTTTTTTTCATTATCTTTGACTTTTAAGTGCTTCAGGCATCATGCGTAGTGCAGAGATTTTGTCCACCTTGGAGAATTGAATATCAATGGGTTTTCGTGTGTCTTGATGTGACGGTGCAGCCATGATTATACCTGCTGTGCCTGAAAGTAAGAGAAATAAATTATCTTGAATTGAGTTTGACCACTCTTTTTATTATTTTTATTTTTTGTGTCATTAATTCTTTTTTTCTTTGAAATTCCCGTCATAAATAAATAGTCAAGCAGACTGGATTTTACTAGTTTTTAATCCACATACATTTAAATCTACATATAATCACTAACGAATATTCTTTTCTTACATTACATAGTTGTTGTCGAAAAAAAAAAGAGAGTGTGGGGTTTTTTTTTTTTTTTTTTAAACACATTATTCTTTTTTATTATTTCTAAAAAAACAAACACCCGGAATCCCTCTTTTTCCACAAATCACAGGTATAGCAAAAACAAAACAAAAACCAACATGAAGGTTTTTCACCTGTAAAATTTATACTCACATATATAGTGTGGATAAAGAAAATAATACCTATGGTATTATTATTTACTCAGGGTTTTATTTTTTTAATAATGAATCACCCCTTTTCCACGGAAAAACAACAACAACCAAAAAACCATCTACAAAACCCGTTACCATATATATATATATATAGACTATTAAAGATGAAAAAAGTCTTCAATTAATATTTTATGTATTTATTCAGAGTCTACTTTGTACGAAATTGCACTTTTTGCTACCTAATTTGACCCCCAATTTGTGTTAGCCCCAAAATAGAAATCTCAACTTCCTTTATGATACATATAAATCATAAATCAAAAAGCATAAGACAACAAAGGGGGTAGGTACATCATTTGTTAGTTTCAAATAGTGACCGTACATGGGTACATTTGAAGGGCTTATATTTACAACCAGAAGAGGCAGGTAAAATGTACATACAAACTATAAATCTTGTTGTTGTTGTTGTTGTTTTGTGTTGATTTAAATGTACATGGATGTATAAGATTAAATACCATCTTCTTACCAAAGACACAGGCAACTGTAAATACCCATAAAAGAATGCGATCTAAAACCATGGCCACATATTTCCAGTCATCTGAGAAGGACTCGAAATTGTCTTCATTTTTGACATGCTGTGCAACAAATTTTAAGGCATTCATAGCCTTTTCTAAAGCGGGATTAAGCTCTTGAGCCTTATTGGAATGTCTTTCACAACTTGAAAAGTCTCTGAATGAAAAAGAATAAAACAAACAAACAAACAAAGAAATTAGAGTATATAATGTGTAGTATAATTTGAAAGCATTTGCTCACGTACCCATGATATCCCACAGAGCCACTCCCTCCATAAAAAGTCGGTACAAGTTCAGATACCGAGTCCTTGGAGGAATCAATTCGTCCTAATGTAAGTGGAGAAAGAGGAAAGCCACTGTTACCAGATCCGTAGAAAGGATCTCCACCTGGTGGTGATATTTTGGAATGAATGTTATCCCCACTCGGAGATATTCTTTGTAGGGATTTCTCATCATGATCCAGGGGAAAGGGAGGAGGGATCTTGAGAAGATCCTCTTGCTGAAGGAACATTGGCTGAGAAGAAGATGTAAGAAGAGCCTGGGGCTTCTCCTCAGACTCTGTATCAGGAGTGAATAGTAATTCATCCTCCTCCTCATCCTCTTTCTCTGGTCGACGAATGAAAAGGAATCTTGGAAGGAATTCCACAAAGGTTTTTCGAACCCAGGGTGCCATCTTATGCGTGGCCGGTGTTCGAAAGTTTACATTGAGCACTCCGATCGTGAGAACGACGGAGAATGTGACCAATATCATTGTGAATAATAAATATTTTCCTGTAAATGTTCCTTATATCAGAACCCTGTAACTTGTTAATTAAAGATTGCTACTACCTAATAAGGGTACCGCAATGGAGGTCGAGGGTATAATTTCTGCCAGAAGAAGGAAGAACACTGTTAATGAAAGTAGAATTGAAATGGAGAGAGAGACCTGGAATAAGGAAATAAGGTACATTACATACATTATATATAAAATATGACTTTGAGGATATCAAAGTAATCTCATTTCAATGGACAATGGAGAACAGAACATAATTGTGAGATGATACATAGAAACGATCCTGAAAATCAACAACAAAAAAACAAACTATTTATTTATAGGAGTAGCCACTGACTTTTTTACTTCTTTTAAATTTTCCTACTTAGAAACAAAATTTCACAAAGATTCGTTAGCATATCTTTTAGATAATAATTGTCCATATTTTATATATCAGTCCTTTTTAAAAAAAACCTTAAGTATGTTAACCTGTGATTTCGCCTTCTAAATGAATGTGATGAATATAATTTGTGCCAAATGGAGGAACAATAATTTATATTGGCACGATTACCGTATTAGCCGGTTCATAAGATATGATGATCTTCGCTTTTTTTAAAAAAATTTTCCTTCTCATCTGCGCCATTACTTTTTTATATCATTCAATATTTTGACGTCAGGAGTACCAAGTGTACCTGCTAGATATATACATATTTAACATAACTTTTTAAGGATAATTATTTGCTTCAAATCGGTCCTTCTCGAGAACATATTGAAAAATAATAATAATAATAATAATAGAAATTGTAGAGCAATTAATAAAGAAATGTCATCTGCAAGGAACTGCATTTCGCCAAAAAAAAAAAAAAAAAAAAAATCCTAGTATTGTTTCCATGTATCATTTCTATATATCATCTCACATAATATGTACATACATAAAACCTCACTGTACATATGCTGTATCAAAGATTGACAGTTTAAAAAAGACAAAACATTTGTTATGTATACAAAGTCAAGTCATGATTTCCACTAATACAACAATAGCTTCTCTCGTTGTTGTTTTTTTCACCAAATGAAATACAAAAGCAAGAAGGGGGGGGGGGGGGAAGAAGCCAAAAATGATATCATGCCTTTGTGCTCTTTTCATTTCTTTGCATTTACAAACACTATTATTCCTCATCGACTTGTCAATTTTATAGGCCTATATATTTTGTATAAAGCAATGCTCTAATGATGATACCTTTTCTCCCGAGTCTGATGGAAGATAAAACACTAGTACAGATAGGAATGAGATCCCAACGCAAGGGATGATAACATTCACAGTATAAAACAAGGATTTTCTCCTGAGTGTGAGATAGAAAATAATATCCGGATAGGGCTCTTCACAACAAGGATAATATTTCTCATTGCGTACAGCGGGTGCCGTCATGACGTCCCACTCTGTTGAAATATAATACTCTTGAAGATCCATTCCGATTTCAATCTCTGAGCTTGAGCCTTTTTGATTAATGTGTCGAAGATCCACCTGTGGAGGAGCAAAGAGATTAGCTATGACGTATAAATAGGTACAGCTATATATGAATCCCTTACCATGTAGCCATCATAGGTCCAGGAACCAAATTTCATAAAGCATTTTTGCTCATCGAATGGAAAAAATTCGACGTCAATTTCACATGAGGATTTGTAAATAGCGGGTGGATTCCAAACAACTCTGCCAGAGAAATGAAGAACGGCCTTCGTCATGATTGTTACTTCATAGTTTCCATCAGCACTGCAATAATAATAATAATAACAATAATAAAAGCCTTTCTATATGAGAGGAACTTTGTGGAGCAAAACTTTTAAACAAAATTTGTCAAGTCAACATGAAAGGAAGTTTGTTTTCAAATATTTACTTCATAAATATAACGGCCAAATATTTATGAGTCATTTTAAGACCTATACCGCACAGTTCTTGCTAAAATATAACTTTACATCGAGAAACAACCAAGGATTGTTGTCTATCTAGTAGAGCAAATGGATAAATGTGTCGACTGCACATGGAGAACATCCATCTTTTTCATAGCCAGAGATTTATTTTGTTGCAGTTGGCTAAAGCCAGTGCATCTGTTTAAGAACTATTAAGAATCAACGGCATCTGCTATCATGCTCACCATGAATCATAGAAATAGTAACTAAATAGTAGTCATGAATACCAGATGTTTTTATTCTTAATTTTGGCTGGTATTTTTTATCTAAAATACAGTTGCAATTATTATTGGAGTCATTATTTCATATATCGAAATAACCTATTAATTCAAACGAGAAAAGAGAGTGTCTTCAAGAATAGTATGAGTGCAGTTCACACTCATTTTTGAAATATTTCAGAGTAACTTGCTTTTTTGTAGACTTGACACAAATATAATTAGCAACTTGATTATAAAAAATCCCTCAATTTGAGAATTATAATTCAGATACATACATATTTATAGATCATAGTCCTGTAAAGTAATAATAATAATAATCCAGGATAGAAATTAACTTTGAAGGGATTTTAATTAATTTTTTTTTTTCGATTCTGTGAAGAAATTCATATCTATGAGGTTGAATCTCTTTATTATATTTCAATTTGCCTCTTTTTTCATTCATATTTTTTTAAGGGTAAAAGTTAATCTTCCTATGTATGTAAATAGATAAACATCATTCAACTCAGTTCTAAAAAAAAAGAAAGAAGATTAAAACATAAGTCAAAAGAATTACAATATAGAATCCAAGTAAAGTTGCTTTGTTTTAATTATTATTATTATTATTTATTTTAAGCTCAAAGGAAAGAAATTTGAGAATACATAAATATGGAGATCACGGCTTGAAGGGATAAGAAACAAACAAAAAACAAAAAAAAAAAAAATGAGATCTTTGTCTAGTCAAGGATACTAAGCACATTATGTTCACAATTAAGTGTGTAAATACATAATATATTTATGTGTCAAGTCAACAAGAAACCAAGTTTAACTGAAATAATTCAAAAATGAGTGTGAACTGCTACACTCACATTTTTGGAAGACACTCTCTTTTCTCGTTTGTATTAATAGATTATTTGAATTAATGAAATAATGACTCCAATAGTAATGACAACTGAATTATAGGAAAAAAAAAACCCGGCCAGTATCAAGAATAAAAAACATCTGGTATTTCTGACTATGTAGTAGTTACTATGATTCATGGTGAGCATGATAGCGAATTAAATTGATTCTTAATAGTTCTACAACAGATGCCAACTGGTTTTATACAACTGCAACTAAGTAGATTTCTTGGGCTATGAAAAAGATGGACGTTCTTTCAGGTACCGTATCGGCTCCATGTGCAGTGGACACATTTATCCGATTGCTCTATTGGATGATAGACAACAATCCTTGGTTGTTTCTCTATATAAAAGTGACATTTATGCGAAAACCGTGCTGTAGAGGTCTGTAAATGACTCCTTAATATTTGGCACTTATATTTATAAAGTAAAATATTTTCAACATTTGCAGACAAAAAACTTGCTTTGACACATATAAGTATTCATATTTAGATACTCGATATCTTAATGACCATACGATAAATATTAGGATGGGAGCCCCTATGTCTATATAAATGCAAGGAACAAAGCGTTTATTAATAACACGACCCACTGACCCACACGAACATCATTACTTTTATAAATAATAGTCATAATAATAATAATAATGCTTGGTATTTACAAATCTTTTTTTTTTCCTGAGTATGTATTTCTGATTTTGACGTGGCAGAGACTTAGACAATATATATGTATATATATATATATATAACAACTCAACAGCTTTTAATAAATGTGTTTTCTATATATGTAATGTAGGTACTCCATAATTATATATTAAAGGAGTATACATATATTATGTTGGGAAGAATATCTAGTATTTTTTTTTTTTTTATGTACAACACTTGAAGAAGAAGAGGTAAAGAAACATATATACGTAAGAAGTATACTTTACAAAATGAGTACTTACTTATTGTAAAGTACAATATCAGGTAGCCAAATATTTTGTGAGGGAACATGAAGATGCTTGACCCCTCCGTAGTCCTCAGGCTTCCATTTTAATTTGTAGTCATGCCACTCCTGGTAAAAGAAAATAAATGGAACTTATGATTGATATAACATATATAAGAATAATCAATTAATTATTATGAAGTTATATTTGTAATTGAGAAAATGCATCTATACAATATTATTATTATTATTTTTTTCTTTCAAAAAACCTCCACAGAATAGCAAAAAGGATATTATAGAAAACAGCCGAAAAGAAATGCCTACAAAAATAATTATCGAATTAAACATCTAGTTTGTGAGTATTCAATATATATTATGTACAAAGACATAGCCAGAGATATCTCTAATAATATTGAAATAATTCATACTTTTGATTACGTGATAGCACGAACGCTAGAAACTAGAATATTTAACCATTTTTCAACACCAATTGAATATTTATCCCTATAAAACCACTTCCTTGCAACGTTTATTATATGTGATACCAACAATATTTTTCTAAAATTTGATGTGAAGTGCACAAATAAATAGACGTGTTTTATTCAAAAATAATAATATTGAGGTTTACAAATAGTTGCTTGGAACGGGAAAAGATTTGAGATGCACAGAGGGTGGTATGTACAACTAACAAATTTTATAGGAAGATGTTTTGAGTTTCTTTTTTTTCCACTAATGAATTTTGGAGGTAGTTTATACATGGAAAACAAAAGGAATGATCATATACTTATATGTTTTATAATAAACTTAAAATGCTAAAAGACCAAAATAAGATCACCTTTTATGCCATATCTATCCAATGCCAACCTTTTTAAGGAAGAAATAGGCTTAGAAAAAAATATTTAGTAAGATCCTGACAACTGCCGCGAATAAACAAATATTTTGAGACACTATTTAGAGTTGAATTTGCTTTTAACAACAACAATTATTTGTGTAAAAATATGTGGCGTAATCAGATTTAAGCTACTTGAAATAACATGAGCAAAGATCGTTTTTAAAAATATATAAATATTTTGAATATTTCTATCTTCAAAATTTGAAATTGTTACAAAAAAATATGTTTGAGATATTAAAAGAAAAAAAAATCCCTTATAATAATTGACAACAATCTACTCAGAACAGTATCTGATATTATCAGAAAATAATTTGCAAAAATTAATTACTTAACTATTTATCTAAGAAACGGGGAATAGGTTTCGGGACAGATGGAAATTACAAAAATTATTCCGATCTATAAAAACAAAGAAAATAAATATATAGCCATTCATCAGTCCATTGATGTAAAAAATGGCGATTTTTAAGCGTGCGAGTAGTTCTCAAAATGCCTGTTAATTGAAACCCTATATAATATTGTTTCATCATTCATAAATCATCAAGCTGTTTTCTTCCTTTTCCTTTTGACATAGTAATTCTAATTGTATATTATAAAAGTTACGATAATATCACACAACCTTTCCTTCAATTTTGGTTGAAAACTTTCTTAATGTTGATATCTCTCGAAAAAGTGACTTTATGGAAAAACATTTGCTCGAAGTAAAATATTTATACTTTTATCCTATAAAATGTTTCATTTGCTGACATTTTTAATATGTTTTCAGCCATTTCCTTGAGTTATAGAAAAGGTAGAATAATTATAAATATCATTATTAAATCTACAATCATTGTTTTTAAAATATGCAAGTATCTACAAACTTAGAGCTTTATTTTGTTAATGAATAAATAACCATTATTATTATCAAACTAAAAACTTGAAGATAATTATATATTTAGAGCAGATATTAGTATTTATGTACTTATTTTTCTTAAAAATTAGTACAAATAATGAAATTTTAACAAAAATAGCAATAAATCCAAAACTAATGTATCGATTTTGAAATTTGGAAAATTTCCTGTTTATTTAAAGTAATATCTACAACTTTGATTTGAATAATATCTTTCTAAAACATCAATTTAATTAAATTAATTACTATAAGTCCAAGAAGAGCTGTCTTGAGCCAGGAGCAAGGCTGTCACAGCTTCAGTCATAGCATTATATTGAAAGTAAATGAGCTGGCTTTCATAGTTACCATATCATTTTTGACGTCATCAAGGGGAGGGGCTACTCGCACGCATAAAAATCCCCGTTTTTTAAATCACTGTTCATCACAAAGTATCGTCCTGGTTATTATAAGTAGGAATGTAAATCATATGCAATTCGGGCGTGTTATAAAAAAAGAAAGAGAAAATCAACCTGGCAACCCTGACAATTTAATGATTGTCGAGGGGGGAAGCAGCTTGAGCTGTTATGACGTTTTACTGAGCTACAAGCTGCTATTTTCCTTTATATATGTATACAAATGAAAACATCAAACAACAAACATTACAACACGTTACTCCAGATTCATTATTATATTCACAAATATCATTAACTCCATTCACCTCAATGAATGATAACCCTTTTTTAATTTTTCCTTTGTTGTTCCTCACCATGATATGTATAATCTTTGCAGACTGTTCTTTACTTGTAAAACATTATGTTGAGGTAAAGTTGATGTTACCTTCTTAAGGGAAAAAAAATAATGACAACAGCTTCGGAAAACAAAAAGACCTGTTTGAAGAGCCAACTCCACTTTTTTATCACACGCCCGAATTGCATATGATTTTCATTCCTAATTATAAGTTTACTAAACGCAGCGTCAAAGATTCTGAAGTAGGAAGTTTATATTTGTATGGAAAATTTGCTTCTTAATAAAATTTCTATGATAAAATTTCAATTTGAATTTCAAAAAAGTCAGAGCACTAAATAGTCACTCTATAAATTTATAAAAAAAAACTAATATAATAAATGGTTTTAGAAGCAATCGATTGCTAGATCTTGCACTTGACGTTCAAATACTATTTTAAAAGATTTATCATTCTGGGATTAAAGAAACAGGACTACAACACAGTACACAATGATAATAAATGAACATGAATCAAATTTAGTATCTAAAATGCAGATTAGAGATCCACAAAGGATTTTATTAAAATTGATGCCCTAGGTTTTTGATTCAGATAATTTTAAATAGATATTAGCTGATGATGATTGCTAATGAGTAGATATTCAGAAAGATGATGGATATAGACTATTTCAAAAGGGCAAATGAAGAGCTGCACTGAATTGGAGAATGGATGCAAATGTATAAATTTAGAAACACACATAGTTTTGTCATGTAGGTGAAATATCTGTTTAGGATGCTCAATTAACCATTGAGGAACATATTTATTTAGTATGCACCAAACTTAAATCAGTTAACTACATACATTAAAAATGTTTTTGTACGAACTCACCCGATAATTTTATGGTACAATACACAATTTTTAAATCCATTTTTAGAAATTGAAATAACGATATGGGATTTTGAACAAATTAAATGTTCTTACAAAAATAAATATCATAAAAAAAACTTTGAAATACTATTTTTCAACAGTATTTTTAATTGACAAATTAGCAATCCATACTTTTAACTCATATTAGAATACAAATGAAGGCTCTCGTGATTTATTTTCCACAAAAAAAGAAAGTGAGCCTTTGTGCATAAATAAATAAATATAATATATAAAATATAATTCCAGAGTAAAAAGTTGATTATGCCTTAATATAAAAGGTTTTGTGATAGCTCTTAAAATAAGTTCCGGTAATTTAATTAACTGTTTATTAATTTATTCCTGATTTATATATATTTCTTAAAAATGAATTCAGTTTGATATTAGTAATTATATTAGTAATATATTAGTTAACAATTAAATATAATTATAAGGGAAAACTATTTTCAAAGCATTTAACCCCCCCCCCCTAAAAAAAAGGTACTAATTAACTTACATTGATTTTTTTTTCCAATTATCCTATAAAACCTTATAATTACTTTTCATTCATTTTAATACTTTTTTAATTGTAGGAATATGTATTTTTTTATCTTTACCTGAGCAACCCAAACATTGGTGATCATGATTTGCCTTTTCATATCGATTCCAATGATTTGTGACAATTTCAAACCCATTTTAACCGTTAATCGATCCGAGCTATTCCCTACAGGTCGTATTAATCTATAAGGGAAAACAGAGCATTCAATATATAATATTCTTTTTTGTTTTGTTTATGGCTAAATATATTTAATTTAATTAATTGACAGGATAAAGTAATTTTATTGATTAAAAACATGATGTATAATACTTTAGAAAACATAAATTGATATTTGTGAATGATTAGTTGTAAAAGATGTATAGAAATGAAGACTAATACAAATATTAAAAGTACATCTTATCTTTTGACACTTTTCTAAAATATTTTATATTTTTAAAACATTATTTATCTATTTCTTTTAATACTAAAGGTCATTACAAATTGGGTTGGCAACTAAGTTCCCGCCGTTTTTTAAATTATATTTTATATGTCTTTAAGCGACAACAACATAAATCAACAAGCCACAATCTCCGTTGGCTTGCTTGCTCGTCACCCCTCAACTCATGGATACAAGCACCAATTTATGTATGCAATCGTTACTGGCGATGAAAAATATTGCCTCTACATGAATGTGAAGAAATGCTAGGAATGGCTTTGCACCAATAAAAAAGCGACACCATGCGTGAATCAAGGCCTTGATCCTCGTTAAACGATGTTGTATGGGACTGGGAGAGGATTATCCATTAAGAATTGGTTAAAAGGAACCAAACTGTAAACGATAAACTATATGTTCAACAGATGGAAAGACTCAAAACGGCTTTTCAGGAAAAAAAAGATCTAATCGGGGAGCATGGTGTACTTTTGATGCATGATAACGCCTGCCCTCATATCGCAAATATGACCAAAGAAACCATTCAAACACACGACATACTTTGACACAGATTTGACACCCACAAATACTATCCTTTGTTGAACTTCTTGTCCATTGCGATGTAGGGAATTTCGTTTAATACTCATGAACTTGGTCCAATGAACTTTTGTGAGTCAACCAAGATCTAGTGATTTCTACGAAAGAGGTATTGAAATCCTTGTTGAACGTTGGAATGAAGTTGTAAACAGCAATAGGGAGTACATCATTGATTAAATATTATGGAGTTGTTAAAAAATGTAAAGGTTTAAAAAGGACATAACATAGTTGCCAATCCAATATATACAATGCCATAAAAACCTTTTTTTAAAACCACAATCATGCAATTATTGAGTTAAATATCTCTTATAATTCAAATCTGTGGCATTAATTATAATAAATAGATGAATAGTTAAAATATTAGGCCCATGAAATAGGGTATAAATGAAGCTTTTGCACATAATATGTAAAGTCATGCAATCTTCCATGATGACTTAAAAATAAATGACTTTGTAAACTAAAGACGTATTATTAGTTTTATTATCAAGACCATTTTATTTTATTTATTTTAAAATTAGGGAAATTGGAATGATATGAATGAACATTTGAGGAATTTATCTATGTGTAAGGAACCAATAATCTCTTTTGGCAATTCTTTTTCATTGAAACATCATTCTTAAGTACTTATTATACTATTTATCTACTTAGAAACGCAGTTGCTTTAATCTGCCAAAAAACCTCAAGTTTTATCTAATAATTTCTGATTTTTCATCATTTTATTTTGAATAGTATAGTGTTAATTATATGTGTCAAGTCAACAAGGAACCAAGTTTATCTGAAATTTTTCAAAAATGAATTATAACTGCACTCATATTCTTGAAAACATTCTCTTATCTCGTTTGTACTAAAAGTAGATTTCGTTTAATCAAATAATGACTTCAATAATTGCAGTTTAATTATAGGCCACATTCAAGATTAAAAAACATTTGGTATTACTGACTATGTAATTACTATGATTACTATGACTCATGGTGAGTATAATAGCGGATTAAGTTGATAGTTCTTAAACAGATGAAATGGTTTTAGCCAACTGCAGCTAAATAAATCTATGAAGCTATGAAAAAGATGGACGTTCTTAGGGGACCATATCGGCTCCATTTGCAGTCGTAACATTTATTCGATTGCTCTATTGGATGATAGACAACAATCCTTGGTTGTTTCTCTATATAAAGTGACATTTTAGCAGAAACCGTGCAGTATGGGTCTGAGAATAACTTCTTAAATATTTGGCCGTTATATCTATGAAGTAAAAAAAACATAAAAGTGGATTTTCTCTATATTTTCAATATTTGAAAACAAACTTTCTTTCTTGTTGACTTGGCACATATGTATGTTAAGAAGTTATTTATACTTTATACAATGTCAATACTATTTTTAGTTAAATAAGAGTCAAACTTGTCAAATTACGTTTTGAATTGACAACGCCCTTATTCGTTCTAGCTAGTAATGTCAGTGACTGGCATCAAATGAGTAATTTGTATCATCACAAAACCTCCATTTGATTTTGAAATGCAATAAGTTAATCGTTGATTGAATGTTTAAAGTCAAACACCCAGCAGCACACCAATATTTTAAAGCACCTCACAACCTTTCCTTCTAAAAAAACAAACAGAAAAAAGGCCCAAAATTGCTATCAACTATTGAATCATTCTTAATTTTATAGTATATAACTCATTTTCTCACAGCTTAACAAGTGCTTACTGGAGTTTAACCAATCAAAGTTCAAAACACTGATAAGAGTAGAAAGAAGTACTGTATTAAATGACAGCTGACAACAAAATACAATCTATCAATTATTTTTTTCTATAGTCATGAAAAGACACGGCTAGCTTTTTGAAATGAACCAAAATGCATGCAGAATATACATTGTATTCTCCCTTCAGCTATATTCATCAGTTGAATCTTGTCTGATTTAAATCAGCTGACTCAAAAAGGGTATTATATATGATTTTGATTAATATTTGTTTACATAATCAAGACTTACATGCATTTTTAATTTTTGAATATTGTTTTAGTACTAATTAAAGTATTAATTTATATATTTATAAATTTAACTATTATCACGACTAGCTTTTTGGGATAAACAAAAAAAACACTGTATTCTCCCTTCAGCTGATTTTCATCATTTGACTCTTTTGATTTAAAGCAGGTGACTCACCGTGTTATGAGCTCAAAAAGGGTATTATTATTATTATTAGTAATGATTTTGATATATACAAAATATATTAAATTGCGCGCCATTTTTATGAATTTTTGATATATAAGTATTAAGAATTGATTTGATAGAATTTATCAATGACTAGTATATTTAGATAATAACACTGCCCAATATTAAAAAGTTGGTAACAAGGAAAATACAGAAGAGTAGCAGCTACGAGTTGTTTTTCCAAATTTTTCCTTTCCCTTTTGTGAGTCAAGGTTGCGAGTGAACAAACAAAAAAGCTGGACGTGTATTTAGATGCACTATGTATGTAGTAGGTAGCAGCGACATCTATAGATATATTTAAAAGATTCTTGTCAACATTAGTTGTAGGTTTAATTACAAAAATATGATATAAATATATACATTAATATATTTTTCGTTAAATAATATTGTTTAAACAATAAGGTTTCTCCTTATTATAGGAGTAATACACGTGATAAAAACCCTCCCCCTAAAATCATATATAGTCAGCTGCTATTTACGAGGGCACTAATTCAAAAGTCTCACTCCCACCTTCTCATCGCACACTCCAAAAGCTCCAACACTAGCTATATTGTATTAAATTTCCCCCTTCCTTTCTGAGTGTATAGGTTGCGAGTGAATAAAAAAGCTCGTCCTGAGATTTGACCTTCATTATTATGCTTAGAGCTGTAAATTCTAAGAAAAACGAAATTGACCGGGATCCCTTAATTTGATGAAGATTTGGGAGGAGAGAAGTGTCAGCAGTCGTCATGACGTTTAACTATATCAGCTATTCTCTTACCATATTAGAGGTTAAGACATTGAATGTCTCTGAGGGGAAATAAACAAATAATTATATTAGTATATCAAGGATTCTAAGTTCACTCGATTAGGCATTTTATTCATTAATTAAGTACACAGGTCAAGAGTCTAAAATCCTAAGGGGTATAAGAATAATAAAAGTTATTTAATTTTAAACGCTGATTTCAAATCTGCAATTTTTTTTTCGAGAGTCCGACGGTTTTCAAGTAATCGAACCCTACTTTTTTAGCTTTTTTGGCTCATTTTCCAAATTCATCTTCAATTTATATCTAGAAAAACATCATTTTGTGCATTAAGAAATAATAATCCGCTAGTGTATTTAATGTTAAATCCAATTACAGTCTTTGTTTTGACCTAAAGGAACTCCTGGAGGCATAGGGAACGGGAGTAGACCCAAAAGTCGACCAAATCCTTTGTACTTAAATAAGTTGTTGAATATTAAATGAAATTGATTAATAAGGAATGAATTCAAAAGCTGTGACTCACAGCTTTCAAACAAGCTGTCAAGCGCCCAATAAGAATCCTTAACTAAGAAGAAATCGTCAAGTAATATTCAAGAAGTTATTAAAGTAAAAATATTAAGTCCAACTTTTGGACCTCTTCCCACCGTGTTGATGCCCCTAGAAGCCCCCTGAAAAAATGCTGAGGATTTACAGCTCTAACTATGAATACAATAAATACTAATTGATTAATTTATTCTTTTTGAATGTCTTTATCAAAGATAATTAATTAATTATCTTTAATGGTTGAATATTAATTCATAATACAGGTCTATGATGAAAATACTTTGAGAATGTTATCAGAGCGGGGATTCTCTCCTAATCTCAAAACAATAATAATAAAATGATTAATAATATAATTAATTAATTAAGTGAAATGATAATAAATCATTAGTTGAAAAACTTCTCTGGTTTTCCTCCTCTTATTTTTGACTTTTAAAACTATTTCAAATCGAGATTTTGAAAGCTATTTTTGATATGCATACATGCATGAATATTTTGAGTGAGATTGATGATTTTTGTGTATTTGCATACACAATTTCTAAGAATGGGTATGTATGTATATATTTATAAAATCTGTGTGTGGTATACAATTTATTTCAAGCATAACAAGGGTTTTTTTTTTAAAGATTAGTTATGTATAAAATATACATATATTGAATATTTGTATATCTCTAACGAGTTCTTCTCATAGGCTATGATTAAGTTATTTATAAGCTTGGTTTGTAAGTTTTTAATGCAGATTTTGCAGTAGGTATATTTTTAACTACATACATATGTTTGTTGTTGTGCTTTTAATTCAAGGTTAAAATTAATTATATACATTTTTTTTTGCCTTGTGCTCAATTTATAATGCCAAATATACGTTTTAATGTGCGTAAAAATAGTTGAAAATGTTACTACATATAGTGTGTGTATAAATCAAGGATGTTCATTTTTTGTTTTTTTTGACTAATGAACGAAATTAGGAATATATAGCCCATAAAAGACATTTTCGAAAAGTTCGAAATAAAAGATGCCAAATCAATTTCATCAAAGAACGGTGAAACAAAATAATAAATAGTGTATATTTCGGCGATTAAGTCGACCGTCATCAGATAAGACGAGGTACAAAATTAGAGCAAATTTGTATAAATTTATCATACATCATATCAGTATAAGGTCTGACTTTTAAATCAATTGTATAAGACGACCCACAATTTTTAAGGGTAATTTTTTGACTCTAAGGGTCGTCGTCGTCTTATACGCCGAAATGGACGGTAATTATAATTATATTATTCATAGTTTTGATGAAATGAATTTTACACAAAATCTAAAGAAATTGAATTATGAAATGTCTTTCCATTTATGACATTTTAAATATCTGTTAATTAAATGGCAAAGAGCTCAATCCTTGTCTTTCAGCTGTTTTTATATATATTTTTTTTACTTGAAAGGAATTATTTATTTAATATACGTACAAGGACAATATCAAGACTTTGGTGAAGGATCCAGACACGAAGAGAAATAAATTCTTTTCTTTTTTACTATTTTTTTTATATTAGAAAATAATTTTTTTGATCTTACCTTGGTCTTGACTCCAACTCCAAGACTTTCAACTGGCTTAGTTTTAGAAATTAATCTGAAGACTGAGAGGGATCTTGAAAACTAAATCCCTAGTATATATACAATATATACTTACCTCATATGCAAAATTATTTCTTTTTTTTGAGATAAATTAACAATTTGATCAAATTCATTAAAAGATTCTTTTATTTGTATATATATTGTTCTATATTGTACCTAAAGGATCAATTTTTTCAAGATTTCTCATTAATGAAGCTCGACTTTTTAAGCTTTAACTCTCATATTTGACTCACTTCGTTTCTATTTGTCTGAATTCACAAAATCTGGCTAAATATTTTTCTAACAATAATTATAAATATAATTTTTCAAAAGAAAACTTTTCATATCTTTTATAAAAAAATGAGTACAAAGACACTGAACTTTTTTGTCTCCCTCTCAAAGATTATTTAAGTTAAATCAAGATTAACTTATTAAATTATAATTTGAGCTATTAATGGGTCACATAAAATAATTAAATAGGCTGTAGCCCACGAATTAAACATCCCAACTATAGACTATACATAATTAGTATTTAAACCAAAATGCTCAACAATTTAACCAACAAGTATTTAATATATTTATACCAACAAGTTTGAAATTCCAGTAAAATCTTTTTTCTACATTTTATAGCATTCTAATGACCTTCATTTTCAAATGAGTAACAACAACCCTCGTAGTTTATGGAACACGGTTATATTTGTCGTGAAAAATGAATACAGATTTACTACAATTATTATGAATTTATAATTAAATACTGAATACTAAACTTCCTTAACCATCAAAGTATCATCGTCAGATATTGGAATGAAAGAAGGGAATATAAACTTTCGAGTGGAGGAGATGAATTGAACTGTGCTCAGATAAATAATTGTGAGGAACATGGGGGCCACAAACTGAATGCTGGAAATGATTAAACGTTTAAATGGTAGTTCCACGTTTAAAACTATTAAGATGACCAAGGAAAGAAATGCACTCTGGAGGAGATAAAGAAGTATTGCTCGATCCATGATGGAGTGAGTGGACTCTTTTTTGAGTTTCAAATATAATACAACAAAAAGGACAAGACTCCCCGTGATACTCAAACCATAATGAATTCCATTTAATACATTCAAGTTGACTGAAGCCATTCGAAGAGCACAAATAAAAGGAACTTTAAATAACAGTACATTGGCTGCAAATAATATCGCTCTCGTATTGAAGCCCAACAGAGACTCAATTTCAAATATTCGATTCAATCCAAGAGCCAGAATGAAGCCCATAATTACTCCATTCAGGTAAATTCCGGCAATATCTATGCCAAGGAGTTCGTCAAGAAAGAATTTACCAATGTTTGAAGCAGAGACTGTTATAAAAAATGCAAATTGAAGTCTATAACTCCAAGAATCCTCGTCATCATCCTTTTCGAATCTCATGAAGGAGTGCATGAAGCAAGCAAGGCACAAGAGGAATAGTACATGATTCAGTGCAATATAGAATATATAGAGCATTTCCTCAGACCACTAACCACTAATAGCACATCAATAAACAGACATCCTTGCTTTGGTGGTGTTGAGGCATATTCCTTCACTAACAGGAGTTTTTTTCTTTTTTCTTTTTTTGCATAAACATGTTTTTTTTCCAGGTATGTAGATGTTTACATCAAGCAATTTTTATCTCCAGACTCAACCATGGTAGTAGTCAGTAGCCTTGCAAAAAGAGTGCGCAATTTTGTTTATCTACGCTCATATAATACAAAAATGATGAATCGAAATTGTAAGTATTGTACATATTATATACATTTCTGATAATATTATAAATTAGACTAAAAAACTTGTTGATGGAATCAAAATATAAATAAATATTGTCTAACAAGTCTACCATATTTTGTGTTTTTATTAAAAAAGGACAAAAAATCCTGGATTTGACAATTTTTTATTTAAAACTAACGTTAAAAGATCATTGATATAAGAAGTCTAAATGAGAGAGTGTCTCAATTGACAACATGGATTCCATGATCATGGATTTATTTTGTTCTTATATACTTTTATTCCCATGTCTTGCCTGTTAGATGCATTCCGAACCAAAGATACGACAAAAAGGGCTCTAGGAAAATGCATTGCCATTAATTTATCGATAATAAATTCATCGATGATAAATTCATCGATTTTTTTCTTCCAATGAATACTTTCAACAGCTTAGAGTAAATTCGTGTTTACCTATTGCTGCTTCTGGATAGATTGTTAACCACATGATGAAATAGTTTTGTCATTTCCTATTTGAGTGCTTCTTTACATTCGTCAGGTTCACATCTATGTGTAATTATTTTAAATCTAACTAACTTTAATTGAAATAAACCACCCTATTCTGAACCATCATCATTTTTGCTTCTTTCAATTTGCAAGGAGAGGGGTTTATTAAATTAAAAGAGCCTCTGTTAAAATAGGATAAAAAAAACAAAACAGTACAAGATCTAAAAATAAATATAATTTACAGTTTTTTGTAAGAGTTTCAAAGTTGGCTGTCGTACATTTTTGAAAATACAAGTCCTAAATATCTAATTCAAATAATAATTTTTTCTATTTTATCCACAAAATTTCTTTAAAGAATCTTAAACTGGTCGGTCTTCATGTGTAAAACCCTGCCAAACAAATTTGCTCTAAGCTCTTGGATTCATAAGGAGAAAAAAGTTGATGAATTTACTAATCGATGAGTTGATGGTCGATAAATTTACTATTGATGAATTAACGTATATAAATTGATGATCGATGAATCTAACGGACACCCGACGACAAAAGAAATAAAAATTCAGCTTATAATATGTTAGATTAAATTTGATTTATTTGTTTTGATAAGTGTGTCGGACTACTCTCTACGATTTTGTCATCTTCATCAGGACTCTATAAGCTTTTCACTATTGAAAATAAATGGACTATTGATTTGGTATATTTTTGGAGTGTGAGATATTTATGTAATAGGACTTGGAACGTATCTAGTTATATAAATTGATTTAGTTTTAACTTCCAGGATGAGAAATGTGATGTTTATCGTTTTTGTATCACTATTCAATAATGTTATTTTGATGTTAATAACTAGCTTAACATTTTTGCATTCTCTATTTACTCTTGCTAAAGCTACGATAGAGCTTTCTTTTGAGCATAACCATACTTATCATACTGTTTCTTCATCATGGATGGAGCTATCTTTCTCTATCTACTATTCAGTTTGTTGACTCTATTCCTCAAACTTGTGTTTATCTCTCATCTAGTGGAAATACACTCATCCTGATATAATCTTTTATAAAGTTTATTTTACTCATTTTCCATTTATTTACGGTATAACATGGGGAATATACAAGGAAATTTATACTTACTCCCTTCGGTCTTATATGATACTTTTCGGGATGAAAATTCATATACATTGAATATATAGTTATAAATAACTGTATTTGTAAATTTTGTGATTTATAAATAGTCTTTTAGTAATGATGATGTGGTTGCCAAAACCGGTCTCAAGACCAATTTTTGGTAGTTTTGACCCTTCAAAGACTTGGCATTAGTATCTGACTTCATATTTCTGGTATTGGTCTCCGTCTAGACCAGCGTTTCTCAACCTTTTTTCCCTTTCGGAACCCTCAAAATATATCCCATGTCTCACGGAACCCTTGCGCAAAAAATGATTAATACCATACTTTCTCATCTTATTTTCATCGTAGTTCACGTGGTAAATATTCTATTATTTTTGAATAATTAGGTTAAGGTCACTATAAAAAAAGTCAAAATTCTGGTGACAAAATTTTACCACACTGTAGAAAAAGACTGAAAAGTGTAATAGCTTATATAATCTCATTTTTCTCGCGGAACCCTTAAAGACCGTCTGTGGAACCCTAGGGTTCCGCGGAACTCCGGTTGAGAAACGCTGGTCTAAACCCTTAAAACTTTGATTTCGACCTGGATCTCGAGGATCAAAATCTAGGCATTGACAAATTATTGTCAATGAAAAAAAAAAGTTATTCTCTTTATTAAAATAGTTCTTAATAACTGGTTAAAGATGAGGGCACTGGGGTTATTATTTGAAAATAAAAATGACTCAGACTTGATGGTACTCGACTCTTAAAAGATGCAATCATACTTACTTATTTCATTCTAAAACTAAGAAATTATCCAATCAAAGAACAATTTGTTTTTGTTGCTCGTTATTTGATTCGATTAGAGCTCAAATAAGTATTAGAACAATGAAGTAGTATCTACAATACGCTAATATTACAATTTATTTACTCTTTCTACTTTATAGAGTCTTGACTAGTATTGATTTAAAAAAAAATATATTTTCATTCATTGCCAATAAACGACAGTCTCTATAATAGTACTGAGAATTGACTCCTGCATAAGGATGATGCGAGTGTGTCCTCCAAATCTTGTGTTATAAAGTTTGGAGGTCGAAAATCATGAGGAATTCCTATTGCCAAACTTTGGACAAGAGGAAATATTATACTTCATATAAGTTAAGCAAAATCATGATCACATAAAGTGTAGGAACAACCTCTAGCTTTTCTCGCAATTAGAGAAGAAGTAATTATAATAGCTCTGATTAAGTGATGGTCTATTGTCCCACCCAATGTGTAAAATTTTTAAGAAAGCAGATCTTAGTAATTATGTGACCATATCAAATACATAAAAGCATAGTTCTAAGGTTTCTATTCCACTGACACATTCTATCCAGAGGGAGGAGAAGCCGATAACCTCTGCCCTTCAAGTGACGGAAATAAATGTTTTGATAGTGTTTTTTCGTGTCAGCTTCCTTGATTTTTTAAAGTCTCAGTCTCGACTTATCTTTTCGATAATACATTTTTTTTAAAGAAAATAATATTTCATCATATACAGTAATTATAATTAACTGTCTTAGATACAGACCAAAGTATTATTTTATACACTATATTATAGGGATTCATTTGTTAATATGATTTATGCTAATTTATTTCATCGGGTCCTCAGATTCAATAGATTCTTAAATGTGATGACATTGAAGCAACTCTTCATAATTAGGCTGATTGGAAATGGGTTTCTCAGAAAGGAAAGAAATGGTAAATAATCTTGTCAATGCACAAGCACAAAAATGGTAGATGATATACACGTCGAGCTTTTTTGTCCATTCGCAACCTCGATTGACAAAAGGGAAAGGAAAAATTTGGAAAAACAACTGGTAGCTACCCTTCTGTATTTTCCTTGTTGCCAACTAGTTAATATTTGGTAGAATTTATTATTTAGATATACTATATATTTATAAATTTTACCAATATACAAACCAATCCTTAATACTTGTGATATATTCAAAATTCAAAAAAAGGGCGCGCAATCCTTGATTTAACATATATTTTTTATGCGTCAAAATCATTAAAAATAATATTAATAATACCCTTTTTGAGTTCATAATACGTAGGGTCAGCTGCTTGTAATCAAAAGAGTCAAATGATGAAAAACAACAGCTGAAGGGAGAATACAGTGTGTTTTTGTTGATCCCAAAAAGCTCGTCGTGATACCACATTATTTTACAGTCATCTTTTGAGATTCACATTTAAATTCATTGCCAGCAAACGAAAGAAAATTTTATAACGAAACAAATGAAGGACTTGACTAACTAATATATTTCAACCATGGAAAAGATGTAGAGGATGCATATGAACTATACATGCTGGATATTGGCAATATTGATTTTTTTTTTTGGTTCAATATACGTGTCAAAAGAGGGTAGAAAGTAAATATTGAACGTTTTAAAAAAAATAGATCTCGCAGAAATTATTATTAAAAATACACAAAATATAACTCATCTCATTTAAGAAGCACGGAACCAAATATTGTAATTAATCGATATATATTTAAGTATGTAGATTTAAGATATTGTGATCTATCTAATATCTAATAACAATTTTGTATCGTTACTTTTTAATTTAGATAACTCAGATAAAATCAGATATTTTGTTGATGAATTTTCGAATTAAGTTGTCATCGTTAATGTAGAAATTATTATTTCTACTCAGCTCAAAATCAACAAATGATTGGATCCTGCTGTTGCCTATCAATAGTTTATTAATGGATAATGTAAAAAAAAAGTTTTTTGAGAATACATTTAATTGTGCTATAAATTCGTTTTTATCACACATGTATAGTAATTTTATCACTATCATCATCTAACTAGCTTTTAAAAATTAATAACGTATTTGTGCTTTTATATTTTTAGCTGAAGATCTTTTAATTATAGTTATAATTAGTTGACCCTAGCTCAAATAAAATGTATATTTGTGAATAATAAAATTATATAGTTCCTTTAGTATAAATAGGTTGCGTGAAAAATATATGATATGTTCCGTACAATTTTTATCATAACATTATCATAACATATAACATTCTTTATATATTTATTAAAGTAACGACTGCAAACTTTAAATTGAGGCCTTCTACGGATTTATACTACACACCACACTACATTTTTTATATTTCAAGTATGTTTTTTTTAAATGACATTCCCAATGTACATTATCGTGACTCAATGAAGATAGTATCATAAATATTAGAGCACAACTACAATTATAATTTGATTATTATTATTATTGCCGTTATGAAATACTTCTTCTGCAAGAAAACTGCCTTTTTTTAATGTAAACTTTTTTTTTCTTTTTTATAAGAGGATAATTTTAATTCCTATGAAATATATGAAAGTAAAATAATTACATTTTTCCATCATTAAAGACGTAGAACTTTAACCAAGTTCGATAATAGTAATAATTGCTATTGGATGACTGTAACTTGAAATTAATTACTTCAAGAGAGGTAAGGCTCAAAAATATTAATTCAGAATCCTTCACTTTTTGAAAAAAATGAGAAAATTTTCATTAATACAAATCTCTGGTCAAAGTAAATCTTACACTCAAAGCATTGAAAGTTCATTACAATTCCATTCAAGTTAAACAACATCCTCAAATAATGATTTTAGTAAAGATTTACTCAACCTTTCATCTCAAGTGTAGTCAACGCAGTCTTCTACTAATATGGTTATTGTCACACTAAGAATATTTAAATCCATTTGAGGAACTTTATAGATGACTCAAATGATTAAATATAATACATATTTAGTGAACTTAACAAATTAAAATAGTAAAGGTTTTTAAAATAATAATTCAATAGACAATTTAAAAAGAGGTACGAATGTGGTTATCGACTTTGGTCTTGATCCCGTCTCAGTCTTGATATCTCAAAGTCTATGTATCAGAGTCCAGTCCAAGACACAAGCAACTAGATTCCAAGGTCTAGCTCATTTCAAAGTCTTGTGTGAGTCTCAAGTGATGTCATCCTCATGACAACACGAATTAGAGATCATTGACAGTATCTCAGCTTCAAATCACGAATACTTTTAAAAACAAATATATATATATATATATGTCTCATTACTTTGTTTGCTCTTAGAATGAAGGATATAATTATTTCAAATTCTACAACTAAATGCTTGACTTTTTTGTGTTGGGATCTAAATATTTCCTCAAAGGCTTGCACTTGGTGTTCCTTTGCTCAAAGTATCACATTTTAAAGATAGAGTATGAAAGGATATAATTTCCTGTTGTTACTTTTATTTTTTATGTTCGAAACCAATATTGTATTCAATATACCCATTGATTGGTCATATAAAAAAATTATAATAATAATAATAATAATAATGGAAGCGAAAATTTTAAACTTACATGCAAACATTATTAAATCATTGTGCATTATTTTTTTGTTATTTAAAGAAAGTAAGGACATTAATGAAAGAGGAAATTGGCTATGTCATTAAGTATTAAAGTAAGGAATATAACGGCCTACGATGTTTTTATAATATTATGTTAATGTATATGGTGGTAAAAATCGGGGTATTGGTTTGACTCCCTATAGTCTAGATTTTACGTTTCCCAGATGAGCAACTTTTTTTAATGTAGAGTTTGTAAGAAAATTAAGGCTGTATCTAGATCAGCGTTTCTCAACCTTTTTCTCCTTTCGGAAACCTCAAACTATATCCCATGTCTCACGGAATCCTTGCGCAAAAAATGATTAATACCATACCTTCTCATCTTATATATCCCAAATGTAAACGATTAATTAGTTCTCTTAAGAGCCTGGCTTAGCAATAGGTCACTATAAAAAAAGTCAAAATTCTGGTGACAAAATTTTACCACACTGCAGAAAAAGATGAAAAATGTAATAGCTTATATAATCTCATTTTTCTCGCGGAACCCTTAAAGACCGTCTGCGGAACCCTAGGGTCCGCGGAACCCCGGTTGAGAAACGCTGATCTAGATTCATCGTGTTTTTTTTTTTTGCTAACGGTAAAAAAAAGTTAGAGGATGAATTACGGCATTAAATAGGGGCTTTACAATTTATTTTATAAATAGCAATATGATAGATATACATCTCAACTATTCAAATAACAAAATTTTATTGAGAAATGTTCAAAAGTAAAAAACTGACAGTGAATTTTGTGGCTTCCCTCAGAGGAAAATTGAACGATGTTGTCAAAGAAGTATGTTTTATATAGGAAATCAAGAAACAAACTCAATTTATTTTGTTATACACTAAAGTGTAATAAAGTAATATCTACAAAAAGTATTTCAAAGGCTGTCCGTAAAAATAAATATTTCATCTCTAAAAATGGAAGAGAGGAAATGTACTGCATATAACGCGCGCATAAAACATTTATCTATTTGCCAATTTCCTATAAAACTGCAAGTTTTAAGGGTCATAACGCATTATTTAACTAATAATTTATACCTTTAGGAAAAATCTTAGCAAAACTACTTGAATTTACTAAATTAGCTAATAAAATTAGACTCAATGCCCACTTTTACATCAATTAAAGTTTAAATTTTAATCCATATTTCTTTAATTATGCTATAATGCGTCATTTAAACACTCACTATGAATGCCCTTTTATTTCATTAAATGTAGATATTTGATTAACTTTTAAAATTTTAGAAATATTGAGAAAAGAAAACTGTTTTTTATTTTAATTAAAGACACATTCAAAATAAAATAATAATAATATAATTAATATTTGAAGAATAAAATAAACTTTTAATGAGGAGATGTTTTTCTTGGAAAAAGAGAGAAGGAAAAGCCTATTTGCAATTTACTTAGATATCCACTGTATATAAATCTCCCCTATTAAGGTCTCTTATTAAATCTAAAAAGGAGATATCTATCTTGTAATAAATCCGTTGAAGGGTTAAAGCACATCATTAAAAAAAATGGATACAAATATTTTGAGGCTTATAGGATTTTTATTTTCTAAGAAATTATACTGGTTTTTTTTATTTTTTTGCAAAAGAAGTTACTTTCTATTACAGTATCACCATTAGAAACAGGTCTCATATTAATTGTATTTACAAATAATAACTATACTGCTAAATTTCCTGCTAAATTCCATATTTTGAGGGTATCATTACATTAATAATAATCCTTTTTGATGTAGGTATTTTTGATTTAAAATTTAACTATTGTGGGCAAAAAATATCGGGAATTTGTATATATATCGAAAAATATTTATTTAATTATCAAAATTCATATCATTCCCCTCAAGTTTGTTTACGCCCCCCCCCCCTTCCCGATGCAATGCACATGTGCCAACGTTTGTTATTCCATTTTTCAATACAGCTTGAGTAATATTACTGAATAGAGTTTTTAAATATATTTGATGGTTAATGGTTAGAAATAGGGTGGTAGCCGATCACCTTATAACCTCTAATCATGAATCACCGAATGAATTTGAAAGCTTTTTATTTTATTTTTGGAATATTACTCAGTGACATAATAATATGTACAACTTTTATTGCAATGAATTTTCGCTAGGCTTAATAATATTTGCAATTTTTAATTAGACATTTAAAAAAAAAAAAAAAAAAAAAATTCGATATTAACTGCTTACAAAATTTCTCAAACATCTTTCTATATTTTGACGTGACATTTGGCACAAATGTCAGTGACAGGTGTGCCAATGCAATAAACAAAAAACATTTATACCTATCAGAATCTCAAAAAAAAAAAAAAAAAAAATTCACAGTATTTTTTGTTCATAGACGTATTTTTGAAAAAAATAATTATTGCTCTACTCGAAAATCACACTACAAAATGTTTGGCTATACATAGCTTTTTCATTTATTTTGTGTTAATCTGTGCCATTGCAATAAGTGACTAAAATAATCACCATTTATCTAACTACATAAATGTGAGAACAATTTATAAAAAGTTAAATATTTGCTTTCAAGGGCGTGAATTTAAAAATTTCAATGTTTAATTACTACCAAAATTGTGTATAACGAGTTGAAATTTAAATATTGAATCTTTCAAATGAAAAATTTTGCAGTTAATTAATAAATGAAATAAAGAAAATTAATTAAGTCAATTATGTCCAGGTATTTAATTGATTAATGTATATTTCATCAATTTACTTTATCAAAAGGTCTGCATTGATCACTTTTTTTTTATCTTAAAAAATACATATACCTTACAATGAATTTAAATACATTTGGCTATTCCTGCCTTTTTCTTATATTAGCATGTATGAAAAAAAAAAAACACAAAAAAACTTGTAAGTGTAAAATTTGAAAATAAATTATTATTTGTTAAAAAATAGATTTGACAGACAAATTTTATCAATAGAAATTAAAAAATTTAATGCTCAATTTTCAAAAGTATAAAACTGTTTTTTTACATAAAAATAGTTTATAGGGTGCCAAAATATCGAAGGAGGTGCCAAATTTGAGGTTCTCTATCCATAAAATAAACGAATTAAAATTTATCTCATCTCTTAAAAATAAATAATTGGTTGAGATAGCCAATTTTTTTAACTTTGTAGTCTAAAAACTATATCTAGAAGGGTACAAATTATGGGAGAAGAGATACCCCTAGAAAGAGATGTAAATCCTACTGGTATAGTAAAACGCCATGGCAGCTGACACTGCTCTCCTCCCAAACATTCATCGCATTATTGTCAGGATGACGAGGTCAATTTTCGCTGGCTTTTATTTTGCATATACACGTCGAGCTTTTTTGTTCACTCGCAACCTCGATTCACAAAAGGGAACGGAAAAATTTGTAAAAACAACAACTGGTAGCTGCTACCCTTCTGTATTTTCCTTGTTGCCAACTTTTTAATATTGGGCAGAGTTATTGTTTAGATATATGTACTATAGTTTGATAAATTCTACCAATATACAGATCCATCTTAATACTTGTTTATTATTCAAAAATTCAAAAAAAGGGCGTGCAATTTAATATATCTTTTATATATCAAAATCATAAATAATAACAATACCCTTTACAAGCTCATAACACGTAGAGTCAGCTGCTTTAAATCAAAAGAGTCAAATGATGAAAATCAGTTGAAAGTAGAATACAGTGTGTTTTTGTTTATTCCAAAAAGCTCGTCGTGATACCAGGAGAAAACCCCACTGCCTCTCTAAATTCTAGATTTTTTCTAAAAAATAAATCGTAAATATAGTTTATTATGAATGTATCGGGGTTTTGTGATATTTATTGACTCAAGTCTAAGAATAAATGTTTTGAATGATGCAAATACATATACTAGATAATAAATATTATGCAGTTTATCAGTAAATTTGAACTATATTACTCTAAATTCCAGATTTATTTTTACATTTTATAAAGGGAATTTATTTTTACACGAAATCGTTAATATATTTTAAAATAAGTAGTTTTTAAAAATGTGCTCTTTTTATGTATATGTCAAATACATTTTAATATTTCTTTCAATTACCACAGATACCTTATTTTGTGGCGTTCAAAATGAAAAAAAAAAATTAAATTCGTAAGAAATGAATCATATTTTTTTAAAAAATATTTCGGCTTTCAATATTAATTTTCTCAAATTTTAAAAAATGGTACAGAAACATGAATTATTTTTTTAAAAATTGATCTACATACAATTTGCTTTATTATATAAAATTTTAATTAATGTTATAAGATAAAAATTCACTTTTTTTACAAGAACAACCCACTGGCCACAAAAATAAACTTATTGAGCTAAATTGTCATTTAGTTATTGCATTTTTGAGCATAAATGAAATCTTCACTTAACTACAATATTTATTTTGATCAAGAGTCGAGTCTAAGATCTGTATTGTTACAAAAAAAAATATTTTTGTCAAATAAATGCATAAAATTAATTGAAAAATGTGCTTCAAAATTGCAGCCAATGGAAATTTTGACTTGAAATAAAGTTGTAGTCAAAACTGTAAAAACCAATTTTTGCCCCTCATAGGCCCAATACAATAAGAATATGATTTCCTTTGCCACCTTCCACCAAAAACTTTTTTTTGAGAAATGAGATTTTAAAGGAGGTTTATAAGTTCTTTTTTTAAATCCAATTGCTTTAAATTTCAGACCTCTCAAGCCCATTGAAATCCTCCAAAATAAAGGGAAAATATTGCTCCGAATATGTTGATAGTTTAAATATATCTCCCAACTATGGACAATTCTTCATTCAATGGAAATAAATTTCGTACAGCTTAGGAAGCAACAGATGATTCAAGTTAACCCAATCAATATTCAAAACACTTTGAAGGAGCAAAAAAGCAAGAGAGTCAACAGTTAACAAAAAAACAAAATATGGGAACAAGTCAGGACTTGCCATGGAGAATTTCTGGTTTTACTTATCAGTGGAGTTCATTACATAGATTTTCTACCCGATTGAATTGATTAATGTGTATAAATGTCAGGAGGGAACAAACTGTTCTCGCCTTTCACGTACTGCAGAACTGTAAAATGAAAATTTATCGACATTTTTAAACGTTATAGTCACCTCTGACCCGTTCTTCTAAATTATCCTTTAGACAAAACAAAAAATAAATACTTGATAGCTCAAAGAGCATACAAGTCTTTCAGCTTAACAAAGTCCTAATACTATTTACTTATAATGATGACAGGTTTTTTGGATCAGAAAATTATGAACAAATATTTTGTTCCTTTTTGAAATATGTGTATTCTATTGGATACATGGCTATATCAGAGCCCCCTGGATTCAATTCATCAAAGGACTTGATTAATTTATCCCAGTTTTGTAAAAGATCCTAGGAAATTATTAGGGATATTTGAAATGTCTTTATGGTCAGAGTTACGAGTGAAGCAGTGTGTTAATGAATACATTGATAAAAATAACTATTATTTAATCAATCAAATGTCAAATATCATTAGTGTTTCTATATGTTTAGTTACATATAGTATATTATATATCTTTGGTACATGTAAAAAAACAACAACTCTAAAACACTGCAAGTGAGGACTCACAAAACCGTTTCATTTAGAATTATGATATCCACAAAAACTTTGAAAAACAAAACAAGTAGTCTCTTTATGTACATAGATAGCCCTACAGACAGAAGAGGTAGATATTTGTATGATTCTTTTAAAGATAGAGACTCAAACATCAGACTATGATCTTACATAAATTAGGGCTCATCGAAGCATACAAAAGTATCCAAGATTTTTTGTATTAAAATCTTTTTTAGTTTCAACTCGAAAAAGAAGAGACAATTCCTTAATTTTGTAGAAAAAGTTGTCATTTTAAAAGAACTCCTATAATCATAAATTGCATTCTATGCATACAATAAAATAATTTAAATGTACCAACGGAAATAGCAAATCTCTTTTCAGTGCAGTCGGAATGGCCTTAGTATTTCAAATAATGCAGATATATCATATTTTAAAGGGTCTAAAGTTAAAACTATTTTATATATATTTATATGTTCCTTTAGCAATGCAATTTCCTTTTTCATAATTTTAGACCTTCTGTATATGTATGTGTCAAGTCAACAAGAAAGCAAGTTTGTTTTCAAATATTGAAAATATAGAGAAAATCCACTTTTAAATAATTTTTTTACTTGATAAATATAACGGCCAAATATTTAGGAGTCATTTGAAGACCTATACTACACGGTTTTTGCTAAAATCTCACTTTTAATAGAAAAATCAAAGATTGTTGTCTATCCAATAAAGCAATTGGATAAATGTGTCGACTGCACGTGGAGCGTATATGGTCCCACAAAGAAGGTCAATCTTTTTCATAGCCTCATAGATTTATTTAGTTGCAGTTGTCATCTGTTTAATAACTATTAAGAATCAAGTACACCTGCTATCATGCTCACCATGAATATTAGTTACTACATAGTCAGAAATACCAGATGTTTTTTATTCTTGATTGTGGCCTATAATACAGTTGCAATTATTGGAGTCATTATTTAATTAATTGAAATATCCTATTACTATACAAACGAGAAAAGAGAATGTCTTTAAGAATATGAAGGCAGTTCACACTCATTTTTGAAATATTTTTCGATAAACTTGGTTTCTTGTTGACTTGACACATATTTGAAGTCTACATAATATATATTTGAATATATTTGTCAGTTCCTGTATTGTCTTTTTTTAGAGTCAATAAAGAACAAATTAAAATGAAAATACTGCTTCGAATAACTTTTCACAAAAAATTGATCTCTCCAATTGGATTGAATCTCCTCATAGGTATCTTATTTAAGATATTAAAGTAATTATAATTTTTGTATTTAATGATTTGTAAGACAATAATGATTCATAAAGAAACAAAACAAAGAAAAAAGAATTTAATGAGAAACGATACTGCAGTGATGAAACTTTAACTTAAGTAGTTTTTCGTAATGTTGAAAGGTTTTTTTTGTATATAGTAAATACATTACTACATATTTATAATACACTTTCTATAAGAAAGGATCTTGTTCTATTAATTGTTATTAATGTTCGTATATATTTATCTTCATATATTTGTACATTCAAAATGTATTTGAAAAAGATACGACATTTTACATGGGTTTTCATTTGAATGGATTTAAAGTCACAGTATTTTTTCTATGACTTAGGTGTTTAAAATCAACATATATTTTTGAAATTAGTTTGGTTAAATTGAGCAAAAACTACAGGTGGATAGAGAGAAGACAGGCAAGTTGTACTTTTGTCATAAGATAAATAAAATATTTTACAAAAGTAACTTCCAAATATTAACGGCAAAATGATCCGTCCTGACGGGGAATCGAACCCCTGCCTCTCGCGCATAACAGGTCCTTTCTTATCCTTAAAGATTTAATGTTTTTATAGCTCAAGAGCTCCAATGTGGGGCTTAATTTGAATAACTATATTAATTTGCTTTTGACTAATGATCAGGACAGCAGGTTTTTACGTCAAATATTGCTGATGTATGTCTTTGGAATATGAAAATTTTGCTATTGAATTAAATTGTCTTTTACTTTTTTTTTTAAAAAATACGGATAAAACTATAAAAATTGTCATTAAATTGTGAATAAACAAACCTTATTCTATTAAAAAAAGTCCAAAAAAGTCAAGTTCGTTACTTGTAATTCCATGAAAAAGGTCGAGTAATGATTCTCAGAAAGAAAATATTAAATATCATATTCTTTCTTAAATCTGTTTTATTTGAGTCACAAGGATCAAGATTTGTTCTCATCTTTTGAATCACTATTTCTCAAATATAAGAAGCCCGAAATACTTTGCTATTCAAACACTTTTTAGATACAAATCCACTAAAAAGAATAGTTAATGTCCACTTTATTCTGTGACAATACCTTCATTAAATGCAGAATATTTCATAATGTCCTTAATATGAAAATATTTGAAAATTAATTTGACAAGAAATAATTGAGACTCTCCATTCAGTTTTTGATTCTTTAACTACTCTTTTTCCGTATTTTTGTTCGTAGATTAGCTGAACAAGTCCTTTGTAAATTATAAACAATACTTTAAAAATTATTATTGAATGTTTTTCATATTGAAAAATATTCTTTCATATTTTTGGGATTTTGGGTATTAAAATACAATTTTAATAAAAGTTTTTTTTATTTGTCAAATAAACAATTTAAACATTTCCCATTTTGAAATTACGATGAGGAGTTTGAGGAGTTTAAGTCCTTCCAAGTCCACTCTACATGATTCAAAGGCCATATCTTAGTATGAATCTAAGTATATACATAGAACCTTTATCTTCTTTCCTTTCTTTTCTTTATCTTTTGAGTCCGTCACTTCCTTATTCGTTTTATTAAAGAGATATCATGCTGTTTTAGCAATTAATTGACTCATTGTCAAAAGCGAAGAAAAGAAATAAAAAAAAACCCAACCAAAAACACAATTATTAGTTATCTGTAGAAGAAGTTATGAACAAAGAAACAAACATTTATTTGGGTATAAAAACTTCTTATTTTTCTTTCTTTCTTTCTTTCTCTTCTTCTTCCATAAGTTTCTTTTTAACTTTTAAATACGTATATAATATATATATATATATATATACCATAAGCATAACTTATATCTATATAAAAAGTTTATATAATGTAAAGAAAATAAAAATAAAAATTATATGATAAATGAAAAAATAGAAGAAAAAAAAAAGAAGAAGACTTTCTCAAATTTGGTTTTTATTTGATTATTATTTTTTTAAGTCAAATGAATATTTTACACACACACACAAGAAAAAAAAATAGAGAAATAAATAATTATTATTGTTATAAATTGATGTATTTTATATTTTAAATTTTATTTATGTGAGCTGATTGCATCTTGAAATGAAAATAAGTGAAGAAGACATTAAAGTTGCAATTTTGTATGTACATTGAACTTATTTTAATAATTATTTTATAAATATCTAAATGACTTATTTGGTATCAAATAATGGGGTTTTATTGGCATCAATAGCAGAAAATTGTTTTTAGTATGTATGTGGACTTTTAGAGAAAAAGTTTGCTTCTTTCAAAGACTCTAATTTACTAGATTCCATGATACTTTATACGCTTGTGATCAAAAGACGACAAATCACTAAATGTTTTATTAGTTTTGATCCATCCATAATGGGTCAATCAAATAGATTAAAGCAGTGCTTTGATTAAGAGGTCCTGACCTAAAGGAGATCGAGATCAATATCAATTGAAGGATTGAGACCTTGTTGTGTTTTTTAAGGAAATGATTTTTTTAATGTTTAATTTGCTTTGGTTTTGGTTCGTATATTGAGGCCCAAAACTTTGCGGAGGCGATAGAAAGACCTCTAACAAATTTACCCATTTTGGTAGAGCATTCATTTATTGAGTGAGTCTGTTTTTGTGTGTGTGTGCTGTGTGTGTGATTAAAAAGAGAAAGCATGTTTTGATATAATTCACACTCAATAAATCAGGGATTTATAAAAATATAAAACCAACTGGATACTCCCATCTCAAACGAATAAATGAGTAGTATATTTATGTACTTTTCTAATTATTTTTTTTTGACAAGAGCTGTCATCTGAGTGTTTAGATTCAAAGCTTTTAAAACATTCTCATAATAGAATCAAAGAGTCAAAATTTCATTTTATTTTACATCTATAATATTAATAATATGATTATTATTACCTAAATATGAAATGCAGAAAATAAAATATATAAATATCAGACTATTAGTAAATTCGTAAGTATTAATCAATATGGCTATTGGTAATGGAATACAAAGGATACCAAATAAGATGAGTCCTTTGTTATAAATGTACTAATTTGGTGTGTCCAGATAAATTGATTCTTGGGTTCTACAGTGTAGAAATATATGTGTGTAAGGCAGTAAAAAAAAAAAATCCACTCATGAAGCACACAGACAATAATTAACGGGATACCATCTTCTAAAGACCTTGTATGTATATATATAGAAAATTAAAAGAATATGCCCAAAAGGATTCATTCTTTGTATGTATACATACAATGGCAGAAGTATCTAATTACCTATAATTTATCAATGTCTGTCGACGATACTCTAACATATATCTACGTTCTCATTAATAAAAGTGTGTGCGTATATTCTAGGATTTATGATATAGCAGGAAATTGCTCTATGAATGTGAGATTCTACGGAAATATCATTCCAGAAAATTCTGGAATGAGATGGTGAAAATGAGGAAACTTACATATTATATGTATATTTGTTTAAGAAGAAAACTTCACTTTACGGAAAAGATACTCGTACTAATAATTAGATTGTTCAAAAGAGTATATGCCTCATTCTAAAACATCTGGGTAGTGATATGAAGACCCCTTTAGAAATAGCAGCTCCTTTTATAAATATAAAAGACAGTCACAAACTGTTTTAGAAACATACATTATGTTTCAAACCCAAGTACGTAAGTAAATAATTGACTTTTGCAAATACATTTTGATGATTTGTTGCATATGATTCAAGACCATCACGAATATATGCAAGGTACTTAAAGGAAGTTGGGATGAAAATTAACACGTTTAGATGAACGATTTCTTCTTGGTTAAGGAGTCTTATTGGGTGCTTATTGGAAGGCTCAGCTCTTGTATGCATCCCTTATTAATCAATTTCATGCAATATTCAAGGAATTATTTAAGTACAAACGATTTTTTGCTCGAAATTGAATGAAAATTTCCACATTTAGATGATAGACGATTTCTACATAATTAAGGATTCTTATCGAGCGCTTGACATCTTATTTGAAAGTTGTGGGTCTCAGCCCTTGAATGCATTCCTTATTAATCCATTTCATGAATTATTTAAGGAGTTATTTAAATACAAAGAATTTGGTCGACTTTTGGGTCTACTCCCGACTCCCTTTAGGTCAAAACAAAGACTGGGATTGGATTTAGCATTAAATACACTAACAAATCAACCTTTTTTAATGCACAAAATGAGTAGCCTTCTAGGCTTAAATTGAAGTTGAAGTTGGAAAATGGACTAAATCAGCTCAAAAGGTAGAATTCAATTTCTCAAAAAAAAAAAAAGTTAAAGATTTGAAATCAATGTACAAAACGGAATAACTTTTATTGTACTTATGCCCCTCACAATTTTTGACATTTCAAATTTTTTGACCTTTTTTGAATTAAATGAAAGAGTTCCCGTAGGTCTAAAACCTTTATAGAATAAGATCCCCAGGAGATGAATCCTAGTACGTTTTTAATATGATAATAATAATAATTCAACTCCATGGTGGTAAGTGGATTTGAGTGCCACCGTCCTCATTTTTTTTCTTCAAAGCTTTCTAAAATATATTTATTTAATTACATACAAAAAGAACGATTATTCAATAATATATGAATACATAACCTGGCTCTAATTATTATTATTATTATTTATTTCAACTTTTTTTCTTTCCATGAATAACCATTACTTAAGAACATAGAATACATACATAAATGTATTTAAATATACTTAACGGATCGAATATTTATCATCTCTAAGCATGGATGATGTGGCTTTTTAAAAACTTTTATTTTTATTTATAAATAATGTTTTGTGCTGACTGAATGACTTTGTGATTAATTAAATGGTCCCTTTTGATATAAAAGAAAGGTATTTTGAAGAGATAAAAACTTGCTGGAAGCAAAAAAAAAAAGAAAAGAAAAGATTTTTCTTCACGTATATCCGTACACATAAAGAAAAGCCCCTACCTTTTACAAAAATATTATTTCTTAACTTATTAAGTAATAAAATAAATGAATAAATGTTCATAAGAGTATCTCGTGATTTAGGGGGGGGGGGGTATTCTTTGTTTGACAGTATGGAGACGAGACAATTAAGATCCTAGCTTACTTACATATATTGATAAGGTGTAAACTGCCTATTTATATATGTATATTTTTTGAATGAGGATTTTCATGGCTTTAGTGATAAAGCATGAAAATAATACTCAAATATCCACTTAATCTATTAACCGTTCTCATTCAAATTGAAAACAAGGAGACCTTGTACAAAACCCTTACTTGCAGACTTACTAAAATAACCCTTCTTTAGATTTGCATACGTAATTTGAATTCAATAAATATTTCTCTTCAAGCGTATGTACATATGTATATTTCTACTTTAATGTCTCTTAAAGTAAATTTATCAGAGTATTACTATTTTTTATTTTATTTTAATCTACATAAGTTCTTTTTAGATTAAAATCACTAAATTGATGTATATACTCATATATATATATATAAAAGAACCCTTTTAACGACTTTAATTGTACATTTTTGAAAAAAGATTTTTTGTGTGTGTGTTTTTTTATATCATGGTACTTCTTCAATCAATCTTCAGATCAAGGAACATTTCTACATAAAATACAAGCAAATAAAAAGTCTAAGTACCGGCATATTTTCTATGCATACATACATACATACATACATATAAAAACAACTGACCGCTCTAGCCTGAGTCTGTGAATTATGGTGAATTTTTGCTCGAAATTCGATGAAAATTTGCACATTTACAATTTCTTCTAAGTTAAGGATTTTTATCGGACACTTGACATCTCATTTGAAAGATATGGGTCTACGCTCTTTAATCCATTCGTTATTAATCCATTTTATGTAATATTCAAGGAGTTATTTAAGTATAAACGTTTTGGCCGACTTTTGGGCCTACTCCCGTCCCTTACACCCTTAAGACCCCAGTTAGATCAGAACAAAGACTGGAAATGGAAACTGCATTAAATACATTAGCGACTCAGCATTTTTAATGCACAAAATGAGATGCTTTCTTGGCTTAAATTGAAGTTCAAGTTGGAAAATGGGCCAAATTAGCTCAAAAAGTAGGGTTCAATTTCTCGAAAACCGTCAGACTCTCGAACTTTTTTTACAGTTTTGAAATTAGCGTGCTAAATTGAATAATTTGTATTATACTTATGCCCCTTAGGATTGTTGACATTTCAAATTTGTTGACCTTTGTTATTCTTTAACTCCTTTAAAGTAGTCCATTTTGAGAATAAAGGGGGTCGTCGTTGAGACTGATTATTAGTGATAACTATGAACAAACTTGTGTTTCATACATTTATGTATCTCTAATTTTTTTTTTTTTAATATATGTACTTTTATACTATGACGTCATGAATAACAATAAAAAGAATTGTTCAACAGTTGAAGGGCTACTTGAGAATCATCCTGTGGATACAAATGTTCTATTCAATCAGAAAAAAACACATACCTATCATAGTTTGAAAGCAAATCATCATACAATCTCTTGGCATCTGGATTAGCACGCACTGAAAAGAACAAAGTAGTCCCTATAAAAAAAAGCACAACAAGGCTATGAGTCCAAGTGTCCATTTTGGAGGTGGTGGTGAAGGGGTTTAAATCTCCTTCGATTCAGACAGGATTCAAGTCCTTAAATAATGATGATTGTATAAAAAAAAGGAGCAACAAATAATATTTATTAATTGATATAGAATTCTGGGAATTGCTTTGCTTTCTTTCTCTTTCTATCTTGGTAATTTTTCTTCTCTTTTCTTTTTTTTTAAGACACCATTTTTTTTTTATTTATTTGTTTTGTTTTTTTGTCAAACAATTTTTTATATATAACATTTCTACATATTCACGGCTATTCACTAACTGAGCATTGAAAGAAGATGTTTTCACTCTTTTTTTTTTTCCTCTCTCTCTCTCATCTTTCCTCTTTTCCTTCTCTCTCTCTCTCTCTCCCACACACTCTTCTTCTCCCTTTTTGCTCCATCTCACTACTACTACTACTACTTTCAAGGACTTTTGAATGTTGTACACAAATAGATAGAGCTTTTTTTACTCCTCAGTGAAAGCAGCAGTAGACAGAGGATTTACATTATTCTTTTCCCTTTTTTTTTTTTTACATTCTGCATGGATCTTCTTCTTCTTCTTCATCATCGTATCAGCCTTTTCCCCCCTCCCATTAAATTGATCTCTCCCTTTTTTTTTTTCCTTTTTAAGAAATTTATTTTTTTTTCTGACAAATTTTTTTCATAATTTTTTTTTTTTTACTATGTACACCAAAGATCAAAAGGATTCACTCCTAAGGTATTTATTCCTTTTTTTTTTTTGTTAAAAAAAAAAAGTGGGAAAAAAAAAGTAAAGAGCCATATTTTAAAAACATTCCCCCCCCTCTCTCTCTTTCAAAAGGTTTTTCTTTTGTTGTTGTATATTCAGCCAATATGCGAAAAAACAAAACAAAAAAACAAATACAGAGAGAGAGAGTCACAGACTTTTATTGTTTATTATTTCTACTTCGACGCAACTGTTGAAATGATGTTGAAAAGTGTGTGTTTTTTTGACGCGTGTGTAATTTTATCATTTTCCTTTCCAACAAATTTAAAAATAAAATAAATTTATTCCGTAGTTAAACAAATACCGTCATCATCATCATCTTGAAGGACCTGATTTTTGTATGAAGTATTGTAGACTTCCCCCCCCCCTCTTTCCATAAAGCAACTGTCTAAATAAGGGGATGCAAACTCAGTTTACCTAGGGGTTGCCCGCTGGAGTGGAGCCTAGGTGAGGATTTCCACAAGAAAAACACTGATAAAACACTCCACTGTTCATCTCAAATACCTTTATTTGTAAAACAAAATCATAATGAATTAAATAAATTAATAAATGATCATAAGGCAGATAGTGACGACTGATCAAAACCCCATTAGCTAACTGACTGTCTAATAAAGGAAATGGATTATTTTTATATTTAGTTTCAAATGTTTGCCAAATTATTCAATTTGGTAGTTTAATTTTGCGTGCTGTTCTAACATTAATCTTTCATGTTAAGAAATTGTTTCGGAGGTGCCGCGAGTCTGAAACCCCTGGTCTTAATCCATATTTCTAAGCATAATATCAACGACAAACTTTTTAGAATTAACAAAAATACTCTAAATATTCTCCCTTCAGATGTGTTTTTCATAAATTGACTCTTTTGATTTAAAGCAGCTGACTCTACGTGCTATGAACTCAAAAAGTATGTTATTATTATTTCAAATTTTGATGTATAAAAATATATTAAATTAAGAATTACGCGCCCTTTTTTTGAATTATTGAAGAATAAACAAGTATTAATTATCGATTTGTATATTATTGGTAGAATTGATCAATGACTAGTAAATTTAGATAATAACCAATATTAAAAAGTTGGCAACAAGGAAAATACAAAAGGATAGCAGCACCCAGTTGTTGTTGTTGTTTCCAAATTTACCCTTTCCCTTACGTGAGTCGAGGTTGTGCGAGTGTGATCAAAAAAGCTCGTCGCCATGGTTGTAAATATATTCTTTAGTCATTATTTAATCATACATTTTACTCAACTACCTGCATATAGCGCTTATGGCACCCTTGACAAGCTCGCAGCCATTCCTGTCTCTTAAGAATAAATAGTAATGATTGGATCTGCATAGACTTGTATATACTAATATGAATACATGGCTCTTTGGTGCAGAGAGATATTTAAGCCTATTTGGTGATATTTATTTAGAAATAAGGAACATTTATACATATACATATATAACTATATAGGGAAAAAAACCAACACATTACCCATTGGGAGTATGAACTGTCCATTAAAGACAGTCCGCAGATGAAATTATGTTGTAGAACATTAATTCTCTCTGCGTAATCTAATATATATATATATAACATATATGTATACATAAATGTCTGTATTAATACCCCCAAAATGAAGGAGTTTATAAGAATGAAAAATAAGAATATACATACAAATCATAAATTACGTTCCCTATATACATACATATGTAGTACAATGAGGCCTAATCTTACTTTTCATTGAAAACTTTATGGATAGGATTTCGTTTGAGGCAAGAGGATGATGACGATGTTTTTCTAAGGATCTCTACGAGAATTAAGTTGCATATAAGTTCTCCTTTTTTTTTTTTTTTTTTTTTTTTACATACAAGAAACTATGATTATTATCAACAATATATTATATTATATCTATCTATCTAATAGAAGATATTGTAAGGATAAAAGCAACCCTTATTTATGAAGGGTAATTGCATATTAGAAAGGGATTAAACAAAGACACTAATTGACGAAAATCTAATAGATATCAAACATATACATATATACGATGACCTGGTCAGCTGTTGATCCTCTCCCTTATTTGTACTCTGAGCACTGATCCCTTCACGACGAGCTTTTTGGGAATAACAACAAAAACACAAATTGTATTCTCCCTTCAGCTGATTTTCATCAACTGACTCTTTTGATTACAAGCAGCTGACCCTACGTGTTATGAACTCAAATGGGGTATTATTATTATTATTATTTTTAATGATTTTGATGCACCAGTTGTTTATCCAAATTTTTCCTTTCCCTTTTGTCAGTCGAGGTTGCGAGTGGACAAAAAAGCTCGACGTGCTTTAACTGAAACAAAATCGTACACAAAATGGGGGATATTTTAATTGTATCTCGCAACCTATTCAACAGAACGAAACAACAAAAAAGACAGATTATAAATCAACTGTTATCGTTGTTATTCCCTCAATACTGCTCTTTATAAAATTATATGTTGGCAGTTCGAATACTCTTTGAGCTGTCAATGAAAATATGAGAATATTGGGGAGGACAGAAAATCAACACGTTGTTAGAACAACTTATTCACAGGAAAAGTTGAGAGATAAATACAATTAGAAACACGTGGTTTTTGACCACAAATTGAATCTTAAACGTCCATGACGTGCTTTAAAATAATATGTACATATAAGCAGAAAATCAACTCTACGCACCCTTTAAAATTTTTTATTCACATACCTTCATTCATAAATCATTCTTTTTAACTATCTACCCACCAAATAAATTGTTTTTCGAATGCATTATACAAAGCATTACTCACAACTAGAAATGCAAATATCTTTTTATCCATGTTTTGATAAAAGTGAATTGATGGCTTTTGGCTCAATGCTCTTTTTACATATTTACAAATAGTTTTTTAATAATTCAAAAGACGTATTTATTCATCTGTTCATTAATTTGTTTGTTTGTGTGTGTGTGTGTGTTTTTTAGCAGGTGCTTGCTTAAAAGGCATACAAAGAGTGCTTGGATACATTCATATATACATACATACACACATTTAGCTTCATGTAAAACGATATGCTCTCATTTTTGTTTGCTTTTCAAAATGGGTAGTACGTAGGTACATCGATTTCACTAATTTAATTTATTGAGTACAAATAAATCATTTGTGTGAAAGTCAGTTTTCCTTTAAGGTTTTATATGTACAAATATATATATGGTATAGGTTGTCAAATATCTCCATTCCACTTTTTTGCTCTTTATTCATTGCTTCTTAAAAAGTGTTACAGGGATCGGATTTAGTTCAAATATGCGCCGTTTTGTTCGAATATCTGTTTCCATCTAGACAGCAACTTTTCACATTTACTCACATATGATTGATTAGTTTGACTTACTATGCATTTAGTTAAATAATACGTTTTTTTTTTTGTTAAGATAATTTATGTTCTTGATGACGTCATTATAACCAATTATGATATTAAATATGAGGAGAAAAAATATTATTTTGAATAATATCAAAAGGAAACGAGGTCACAGGAAATGTAAAAAAAATGTCAAAGTTCCAGTGAGCATTTAAATTACACCTCAGATTTTGTTCAGAAGACACATAGAAACTTCAGCCTCAACCTCTGGATATTTTTTGATCGTACTTTAATTATGCAACACTTATACTTTTTTATACCAAAAGGTATTATACATATATTGTGAACCTTGGTATTTCTACCTCTCGAGAAATAGATCTTAAAGGACCATCTTCATGACTATGAGTTAGAATGGAATGAAACAATACTCTAAAGCAGTGATCCCAAACCTTTTTCTAACTGCGGTCAGTGCTTGACAATTTTATTGTGGAACGGGGGTTGAAATAATAATAATAATAACAATAAACGTGAATCCACTCTGTACTCAGTTGGAACTTTATTAGCACATTGCTCCAACATAGCAATGCTATTATAACATTAAGAAGGTATAACTTTATTAACACATTGCTGTTCCAACAATACAACATATTTTAACATCAAAAACTGTCCGTAATGCTAAATCAATGGGAGCCCTGAGCTTGTTTCTATGCAAATAGATGGTCCCATCTGGGGGTAATGGCAGACAAAGACATCTGCAGTGTGTTGTTAGTGTCCAGTCTACTCATTTGCAATGTTTTGTTAGCTATCTCTGCCGAAAACCCCACTTCACACAGATAGGATGTTGGAAATGGCAACAGGGTTTTCAGGGCTGTGTTAGCGATCCCGGGGTATTCTGCCATGACTTTAATCCAAAACACCGTCTGAGTGTTATTGTCTCGAACACTGTTTTTAGGCCGCTTTCATTTGCAATCTCCTGCAGTTGGCCTTGACGGACATACTGGACTCAACTGGCTTGTTGACAAATGAGTCACGTATCCATTCCTTGGCTGTTCGTGGGTCCATTGAGGTTGGAAAGTAGAAAACAGATATAACTAGTTAATTCCTGTGTGACCCGGTACTGATTGATCTACGAACCAGTGGTTGGACACCACTGCTTTAGAGATCAATGCTTCTCCTTCAATGACCTAGGAATGAACATAACTTAAAAATAGAGCAAGAGTATTAAGCAAAACCCTAGTCATGCCTATGTATATTTAATTGCAATAAAACTTGGCTTACACCTGTGTAAGATTCCCCCTTTTCAAGTTGGACACTGAACAAAACAATACCCATAAAAAAGACTGACATATCTCGCCTCAAAGGATTCAGATGGATGAGCTATTCAGCTGCTTGCAACTATGAACATATTATATAAGTACGTTCGTTCATTCTTTCCATGAAAAGTAGTTCACCTTATTTTGTACAAAGCAAGCCCCAGTCATCATCTGATATATATGTACACAAATATTTGCATTTGCGGGTTATTCTCAAGTCATGTTTTAGTGTGTTTAAAGAGGTTTTTTTTAGTTCCTCATCAGGAGGAAATGAACACTTATTTAATATTCAATTTAAGAATGTGTCATTTTTCCCATCTCATTTCTCATCTCAATAAAACCATTTGCCAACATTTATTATTTAATTATCTCGTAACAAACTATTCCTTGCATGACGTCTTGATAAATAAAGTCATTACTATGCTTATTTATTACTATTATTAATAATTCATTCTAAGCCTGAAAGGAAGTTATTAAAATACGCTTAATAGTTTTTGCGAATCTTTAAATTAGGAACGAAGCACATTTTAGACTTTTGTAATTGAATAACTAATTGCAGAAATGATTACACGTCTTAAAACCCTTATTACAAGGTGTTTTTCTAATGGAAATGAACAGCAGTTTGAACAAATAAGTCAATGTCACTATAGTTCTTCTCCGTAGCACCTCGGTATAAGTAAAGCAAAATATCCTCACAAGTGAGCTGTATTTGAGGCAAGTGAGAGTGGTTTGGATATAATGGACGGTATCCTTAGATTCTGTCAATTTGGAGTCCTATTATCCTACTACTGCAGCCATAATAAATCCTTCCGAAAGAGTTTGATGAAAAAGTCACAGAGCAAGTTTCGAAACGTTCATTCATTCATTCATGTGAAGTTTTCTTTAAACTTTCTTAGTTTCTTTTCAATACTTTTCTTAAAAAAATAATCATAGTACATGAACAACTAATACGAATCCCCCAAATTTTATTATTTTATTATTTTCTTTGCCTGAAAAAAAGTTTGTAAAAAAGTTGTAGAACCGTTTTTTTAATATAGACTTAAATAACTAAACTAATAAACACTTTTATGAAGAAATATTTCGGTCAGAAAAAGAGATATTTTGTACAGGAGTAAAAAGTAAATATTTATTGGTTTAAACGGCGAAAATATTTGAATAACTATACGGTTTATCATATGACTCGTATTATTATTTGGAGTACATTCATGAAGGTTTTTGGTAATAACTTATTCATTCATAGGAACTCTATTTGTCTAGTTAATCATCTCAAATCATAGGGACAATACCTTTTCAAGTTATATATCGGAATAAGCAAGCTCAATATGGGAATAAACGTAGAGATTTTGATGTGAGTCTCAAAATGTACCAATCTTATTGATGGACGAGACTAACTTTAATCTCCATATTTACAGATCAATGGGTCGTTGTTCACCACATGCTCTACATCTGCAGCAGCCTCTGATTGAGCCAATGTTGTTGTTATTGGATATATTGGTCTAGCCTTGGGGCTTGTTCATCCTCATGAGATGAAACGAGGAAGTTTCAAGAAGGATACACATCAATTGAGTGGGTGGTTGAATGCTTAAGAAAGGCAAAGGATGTATGTATATGGAGGGCCAGTAGACCTTGTTATTGATAATTATGCTCCGGCCCACTCCAGGATTGAAGATGTTTTGAATGAAGAAGAGTTGCCAGTTCACAAAATTGTAAGACTTGGGCCTTACAATCTTACAATGCTGAGTCCAATTTTTTTATTTCATTAATTATAAACTTAATATTATGTTAAATTTCCTGAATATTGTTTTTTATTATTTATTCCCATATTGAGCTTGAAAAGGTAAGGAGTGTATAACTATAAAGCCTAACATTTTTACATAGAAGAAGTTCGAACAGAAATACCAAGAGTATAGCATAATGTAAAAAAACTCTAAACTTACGGACGGCCCAGAGACACCCTCACACTAATTATGTTCCAAAGGGATTCTATGATAACCAGTATGACAATTCATTCAATAGTTTTGGAGTCTATGCGTCTATGCCAGGTAGATACCAAATAAACTAATAAATCCCCATATTAGAATATATATATATATATAAATAATACAAAATCCTTTGAAACCTTCTACTTGTTTAAAAATACTAACAAATATAAAAATATTGATCGATTTATTATTAACATGAGAATAATTAAAATTAATATGGAGAATTACAAATCCCACAAAAAAATTTTTATAAAGTTATTAACTTCCGCTTACATATTCAAAACTCTTTATTCATACAAAATTCACTTCCTTCCGTTTATAAAAGGTAACTTATATAAACTATGTATGTATGTATGCTTTATAATTCGATTTAAATAAATATCGTCTTTGATGTACCACTTATCATGGATTTTTTGTATCCAAAAAAAAAAAAAAAGAAAAAGAAAAAAGTTCTTTATTTTGGAACTTATAAATATCAAAAGTTTCTTCTTAAATCTGAACAAAATCTTATTTATAATAAAGTTTCTTCAGATTTTCTCATTGTATTTATAAATATATGTTTTTGATTACTTATTTATGGAGCTTCTATTATACATCTGGGAAGAAGTATAAATACTCCTTTCGGTATCCTTTTAAATATATATCTATCTATATTAATTATTGGTTTTTTATTGACTCTATCAAATGTTGAAGGATTTATTAACACAGCTCATTCATCTATTAATTATTATTATTAATATTATCTTTTTAAAATCATTTAACAAAAATACAACCAAAGAAATAACTAAATAACAACATAATGGTATTGCTTAAATGCATCAAGTCCAGTGAATTGCTACCTAATTGTCCATAAAAAGTGCAATGAAGAATCATATATGTAGAAATACCCAACATCAAAGTTCTTCTATACACGTTCATTACTAAATATTATAAAAAGTTTTTGGTAAATGTACTTATTTTGTATTTAAATCGGTCAATGAAGTCAATTGTGATAATATTAATAGTAATAATTATGATTGGATTTGTTATTCTTTTCAATCATTTATTAAGTGATGGTAGCTTTTAAATAGTTATGCTTTCAAATTGATGTGTTGATTTGAGTCTAACTAATTATATTTGGGTAAGGGGGAAGACGTTATGTTTTGGTTTGAAACTTTTGTATACAGAAGATGAACAAAAATCCATTTAAATTTGAAAATAAATGTATCAAAGTAACAAATAAAATTTGCCACAATTCAAATTTTGACTTGAAATTTATACTAATTTGAAATAAATAAATATAAAATAACAAAAACTGTACTCAAAATTTATCCTAGTTTTTGTATAAAAAACTGTAGAAACCAATTTTTACCGCTCATACGCCAACTTGTTGGCCCAAAACTATAGGAAGTCGTCATTTACCTGCTTCGTCTAATTTTTTTTTTCAAAGGATTTCAATCTCAAAGGAGATTCAGATTTTTTTGGGGGGCCTGAATGCTTTAAATAAATTCCCGACCTCTCAAACCCTTTTGAAAATATCTAATTGTCATACAAGCAAGACCCTTTTCTCAAACTTCAAATGGCTTGAGAGCTCACAAAAATGACCTATGAAGGCCACAACTCTCCAATTCTCATTTTTTATTATCAATAGACAGGAGACAACCCTTTGGGTGCAGACCAAATCGATCGGATTGACCCGAAAATGGAACAGCCTAATATATAGTAATACATATTAGCATTTTTTTCCAACTGAAATACAACTTTGCTGCTGATTTGTACAAGGAATCTTTCATTAATAGCACGTTACATATATTTTGCTCCACCTTCTTTTCGCGCCCTCTACAAAAGTCGCATCCCTAGAGTAATATATAGATCAAAATCAAGGAACAGTTTATAGTTAAATTGACAGGTGTTGTAATTAGGTAATGCGTGAGATAGGTAGTATAAATTATAACTTTAACTCTCTCTCTTTGTTAAAAGAGTTAAAGGAACAACTTGTTAGCGGACCAGCCATAGATACACCAAACATATTGAAGGGAAATATAGTTAAAACTAACTAGATCCACACCCTTTCAATATATGGAAATGAAGCATCAAGATATCAAAGAAAATGTAGTTTCCTGATACAATATGCATAAAAAACAATATTTCTTCAGTGTATGTATCTATTTTTCATCAGCTGTGGATCCCAATACTCTTCCCTCTGTATTAGTTTTGTAAATATTAATCTTCAGAACTGGAATATTTTTTGTGGGCTAAAATTGTGGATATCCTTATAATTATCGAATAGAAAGTAATCAAACAGTAAGGAAAATGACTTAAAAAGATCTTTTGTCCCTTTTTTATTGAAAAATTGAAGGATACATGCAATATACTCTCTCCCAAATGTACCTCAATTATCCCTGACCGTGGATTGGATGAATTTATCCTTATTTTTTTTTTTTTAAAAAAAAGTTTCAAACCTCTTTGACAATTATTTTTATTATTTTTTTCTTTTTGACAAGTACAAAATTACAACTCCTACACTTTTTTTTCAAAATACTTAGTTGAACAAGTAAGACTTTGTAGAATTATAAGTAAGTACTTATGTAATGTGGGTTGCTCTCTTCAAGCGCATTTTTATGAAGGTATCGACTCTTTAAAGTCTGTATGTTTTGTATAGAGTCTTTAAAAGTGTAGATTTCGCTTGAGAGCAGACATGGACTCTCAAGCAATTAATTTTTTTTTTTTTTTTTTAAAAACCCATTATTTGAAAGAACCATTGTCTCTCTTTGTCTCAACATGATCTTCATTCATTCCTTATAAGACCTTCATTTGTGTTCCATTTAAGTTTTTTTAGTAGGGTGATGATTTTGATCACAACACTACCAGGTTAAAAAATCTTCAAAAAAAAAAAAAAAATAAGTGTTTGAAAAGGGTTTAAAACCTTGCTAACATGGTGGGTTCGTTGGTTGGGCTTTTTATTTTTCAACCCTTCATGGTAGTATTTCTGCTGATACTCTTCCAAAAAAATAAATACCCTATATGTATATATATAAAAAAGAGACAACTTTAATGTGTATGTATATACTTATAACATCGTGACTTGGATGTAAATGAACTTTTTTTTTTTTTTTTTTTTTTTACACGCTTTATTCCTTAAAGCCACATACATTCATAAATACATACATATATTGAGGTATATATATATATATATATATATATAGGCACACACAAACACACACATGGAATATCCCGTTTACGTTATGATTTATCGAGTCTTAATTTAATGAATATATGTAGAACAATGCATACTGTAAAAGTACGTATATTAATATAACTCAATATACACTATACATATAAGGGATTTAAGCCTTTGGCATGCATCGAAATACATACAATGTAACTGGCCAAGTTGTTGATTTTTTTTTTTTTTTGTATATAACATACATTTGTATAACTTTCCTCTTTAAAATGGATACTATCATATGTCTATTAATATGAGCTTTTTTGTCCACAACCTGGACTGACAAAAGGGAAAGGAAACATTTGAAAAAAACAACAACTGGTAGCTGCTACCCTTCTGTATTTTCCGTGTTGCCAACTCTTTTTAATATTGGGCAGAGTTATTACTATTTGGATATACTAGTCATTGATACATTCTACCAATATACAAATCAATAATATTCAATATCTGTATAATATTCAATAATTCAAAAAAAGGGCGCGTAATTCTTGATATATTAATATATATGTCATGTCAACAAGAAAGGCGGTTTGTTTTTTTGAAATATTGAAAATAAGAGAAAATCCACTTTTAAGTAGTTTTTTTACTTCATAAATATAGCGGTCAAATATTTTGGAGTCATTTACGGACCAATCGCGCAGGGTTTTTTTCTAAAATGTCACTTTTATTCGAGAAACAACCAAGGATTCATCCAATAGAGCAATCAAATAAATGTTGTGAATGCACATGTAGCCGATATGTTCCCTGAAAGAACGTCCCTCTTTTTCAGAGTCCTAGATATTTATTTAGAGGCAGTTGGGTTTTTTTCCCTTTAATTAAGTTGCAATTATTATTATTATTATTGGAGTCATTATTTGATTAATCGAAATAACCTATTAATACAAAAGAAAGAGAATATTTGAAGAATATGAGTTCAGTTGTAAGTCATTTGTGAAGTATCTCAGATAATCTTGGTTTCTTGTTGACTTGACAATAATACTTGTAACTTAATTATGGGAGTAAAAAAAATGGCTAAATATTTTGGAGTCATTTTAAGACCTATTGCACTGACATTTTTGCTAAAATGTCACTTTTATTCGAAAAAAAAACCAAGGAATGTTGTATATCATACAATAAAGCAATTTGATAAATGTGTCGACTGCATTTAGAGCGGAATTGGTCCCACAAAGAACGTCCATCTTTTTCATACCACAGAGATTTGTTTAGTGGCCGGTATTTTCAAGAATATGAGTGCAGTTCAGTCTCATTTTTGAAATATTTCAAATAAACTTGGTTTCTTGTTGACTTGACAGATACATATGTATTTTATATATCAAAATAATAAAGAAAAATAATACCCTTTTGAGTTCATAACACGTAGTTACTTTAAAGCAAAAGAGTCAACTGATGAAAATCAGCTGATGGGAGAATACATTGTGCTTTTTCTTTATTCCAAAAAGCTCGTTGTGATGTTTTGTTTATTTTTACCTAAAATGTTTAAAGGAAAATAAATGAATTAACGTCTTTTGTATATTTGGAAATGGCTAAATTATTATTATTATTATTATTGTGTATAGGGAAAAATATTTTATAGCTCTCAATGAATCTCTGCACATAACCAATAAAGATACTAAATATAATATTAATGTTGTTTTTGGTTTTAATGTCTAAATTAATGAGAAAAGATTAATATTGAGCTCGCTTCATTCGAGAACCACAACTCATGTTAGAGTTTTATTTAGATTAAAATAAAGTGAGTCCCTCTAAAGGAAAACAAAACATCAACCATTCTCACATTTTAAAATGTGCAAATTAGTATTGAATTGAGTATCTAAAAATGGGGCTATATAGGTGTGAAAATATCAACCTTACAAAATTGGTGGAGAGGTTGTGAGACAATAGTTGGGGGACAGTAGAATTTTGGTTGATTGAATTTGGGATCTTTTTTTTCCCCTCCCTCTCATCTACATTGTGTGGTTTCATATGGAACCAACCAGCACGACGAGCTTTTTGGTATAAACACAAATAGTACGATGTATTCTCTCTTCAGCTGATTTTCATCATTTGACTCTTTTGATTTAAAGCAGCTGACTCTAGGTGTTATGAACTCAAGAAGGGTATTATTATTATTATTTATGATTTTGATGCATACAAAATATATTAAATCAAGGATTGCGCGCCCTTTTTTTGAACTTTGAACATATTACAAAGTAGTAACGATTGGTTTGTATATTGGTAGAATTTACAAATGTATATTGTATCTAAATAATAAATTCTGCCAAATATTAACAAGTTGGCAACGAGGAAAATACAGAAGGGTAGTAGCTACCAGTTGTTGTTTTTCCAAATTTACCCTTTCCCTTACGTGAGTCGAGGTTGCGAGTGAACAAAAAAGCTCGACGTGCGGATAGGAAGAAAAGAAGAAAATAACCCTATTTTTAAACTGTGTTAACAATTTCTTGCATTTATGTATTTGCAACATTTTTGTAAATGTGAATATTATTAAAATGTGTAGAGTCTGTTGAATGTGAATTTTCAATACGTGAACATCCCAAAAATGTAGACCCTATTTATTCAAAAGTGTCTATTCTCTCTCTATATAAAAAGGGGAAGCCCCTATTTTAGAAGGAGAGAAGAAGGTGAGATTGGGATATATGGCACTATTGATGAAAAGATCTTAGCTGACATCAGCTGCTTGTTATAATTTAGGAAGAGAAAGAATGGGTCGTTTTTTGAAGTACTCGAAAATACAAAGTATTCACCCTTCACCTGTTTTAATCAGTTGACTCTTTTTTTTATTTAAAGCAGCTGACTCTACGGGTTATATATAGTATTTTGATTTATGTATATATATATATATATATAATCCAGGATTGTGCACCCTTTTCTGAATTTCTAAATATTACTAATCATTAAAAACTATTTTTTATTTCTTAAATTTAACTTAACTTTAACTAAGTAAATCTCTGTAGTATGAAAAAGATGGATGTACTTTGTGGGACCAATTCGGCTCTATATGCAGTCGTAACATTTATCCGATTGATCTATTGGATGATATACAACAATCCTTGGTTGTTTTTCGAATAAATGTGACATTTTAGCAAAAACCGTGTGCAAGTGGTCTTAAAATGACTCCAAAATATTTAGCCGTTTTTTTTTACTCCTATAATTAAGTTGCAAGTATTATTAGAGTCATTATTTAATTAAATATAGAAATAACCTATTAATACAAACGAAAGAAAATGTCTTCAAGAACATGAGTGCAGTTCACACTCATTTTTGAAATATTTCAAATAAACTTGTTTTCTTGTTGACTTGACAGATACATATATATTTTATATATCAAAATAACAAAGAAAAATAATACTCCTTTTGAGTTCATAACTCGAATCTCCTTTAAATTATACGATTTGTGTTTTCAATGTAAGTGGTACTTTAATCAAGTTAATATTGAATTTTCATTTTTTGATGATGAAATACCAATTGAAGCAAGATTGAAGTTGACACATTTGAGATTAAAAAAAAAAAGATTTCAAACAAACAATTTAAATTCAATATACCTCTACTGACATTTCTAATTTTCAGTACTAGCAATTTTTAGAAATTCCTTATTTCCTTAAAAGACGTGAACGATGCAGTTGAAAATGGAATTGATTTGATTAAGATCTGTAATAAAATTATGAATTACAAAAAAAAAAATAAAGGCAAAAACAATTGATTTTGCATTAGTTGATAACTATAATGAGAAGCTTCCCAGCTCCGAAAAGTCAAAATAATCAACAGAGTACTCATAATAACAAAAATGTGAGACTTTATAATTTTTCTACCAAAAGCTACAAACAAAACAGTCCTTTCAGATAAGTCGCAATATATTTAATACTAGACAAACTTATATAGAATATTGCTTAAGTAGAATAAAATCATCAGAGGTATAAATGTAAAATACACTATGAGATACAACATTGGCCAAACCAGATTGCTACAGCCACAGGGCAATGCTGTATGTTTTCTGGGATCAGTGTAGTATGATTTGAACCTAATTGTTAAAATCCGGTGAAACGGTTGAACAGTGCTATACGCCAAAAACGCTCAGAATATTCCGATCGGTGTCACCAAGTAATTTTTCTTGAGAACAATGCACCGCCACATCGAACAAGAGCGACCCAGAAATTGTTCGAGACTAGCAATTGGGAACCGTTGGTGCATGCAGCTTACACACCAGACTTGGTGCCATCAGATGATCACTTGTTTGCATCAATGGTTCACTTATTAAAAGAACAGATCTTCAATTCTCACGCCCAAAAATGGCTCAATGATTAGTTTGCACTCAAAGATGGCCAATTTTTTTGACGCAGCATCCACAAATTGCCAGAGAGATGGGTAAAATATAAACCTAGCTATGGCTATTATTTATAAGATTGAATTTGTCAGCATTTTTTTTTACAATCAACATTGGAAATGGAAAAAGAAAGTCTCACTTCATAGGTATAGACCTAGTATGTATATTATATAAATTCAAATTACAGAGTAGTTTTAAATCAATTTTTGATCATAAAGTGCCAACAAAACAAGTCTTAAATGAAAGGCCATGTAGTATAAGAAGAAAAGAAGCATGCGCGTTATGTGTGGTCCATTTATTTATTTTGTCTCCTTTATTATTTCTCCTTCCTGTATATTGCTAAAAATACGTTTTAGAGTAACTTTGTTTAAATAATTATTATTAAAGATTGTTTATTCAAATAGAAAAAGTTATAAAGTTATGCATTTGGATAAGAGGAAATTTGTTAACAAAATATTCAATCTTCTGATTTTGAAGGTTGTCTAAATATTATTAACTTTTTTGAATTTTACAATATTGACATTGACTTACACAACAAAATAAATAAATAAGAGTAAGACCTTCAAAAAAGTTAAAATTGAATGTTCTCTACACATTGTTGGCACCCTGATATGTATATATATATATATATATGATATGTACTCAAAAGTACATGAATGGCCTCAACTTCAAATTGGTGAAAAATAAAATTCCTTCCCTTTTTTTTTTTGTACTTGTTTCAAACCTCAATTCCTTCACCTTTTCCCAAAAGACTTAGACTCTAATATAAAAATAAAGACAAGACTTGATACATCACATGAAATACGCATATTCTACCTACATATATATATATATATATATATACAAAATACATTCAATGAGAACTAATGGAAATTTATGTTTATGAACACAAGGACTTCTTCAAATAAAAAGTCACTTAAAGAAAATGGTGAGTAATTTAATGTTATTTACATAAAATGTACAATTGAATAGTTTTTTTTTATTCTTTGAAAAAAAAAAGTCAGTTGTCTTATATATATAATAGCAGTGAAATGAAATAATAAATAAAATGGATTTAATAATGCATTGACGGATATTAATTGTATTAATAAATAAAACACAACTGAGACCATTTATATATTGAGAACATTTCTTTTGTGAAAAGAAAAAAAAGAAAAAAGAAGAAAAAAGGAAATCTTTTATTATATGTAAAAATAAGTTAATTTCTCTATGTAGAAAGTTACATATATATATATATATATATATCTAAAAGGCCTTCTAAGGAAATGTATTTTGAAGAGGAATAAAAATAAATAAATAAGCATAAAAAATTCTAACTTAATGGCTGCTCAGACTTTATTATTTTGAAGAAGAAGAAGAAGAAGAAGAAGAAGAAGAAGAAGAGTAAAGAGTGAAGATAACACCACAGAGCAATCTTCAATATTACGTATCTTAGAACTATGTAGAAGAAAAACCTTCCATTTTACGTCTTTTTTATACTCATAATAAAGAGTATTTACAATGGATGACAGAAACACGTACATAGAGAGTGCTCAAAAGGCAAAAACAAGGAAGCCTTATTAATGTCAAGGAACAACAACTAAGAGTTAATTAATTAACTTGATGTTTTAATTTAATTTATAGCTTGAAGTTAAAAGCAATTACAAGTAAACTGTTCCTTACATTATATGTAAACATGTAACTACCAATTACCAATTTAAAAAAAATTATATATGGTTAATATTTGTATAGATCCATCACAAATTTAAAGGCCTTTCAACACTGTGAAACCTTAAAATAAACTTTCTTTTTTGTAATTGCCCATGAGACGTTGAGATTGTCAGCTGTATAATTTATTTTTTCTCATTTTTTTAAATATTAAAAATAATAAGAATGAAGTCAAAAGCCAAAAGAACAGTGGTTCTTCCAAAGGTATCATGAACGTTACTGGATATGACCGAACTACGGTCAATGCTGTTGACCGTAGAGATTTAATGAAAGGAAATGTCCTTAGAAAGTTTCATGATCGTCATGCTGACAAAAGGCAAACTCTAAGGTTCTTGGCTAGCCTTAAAAGGACCATAAGTGCCAATCCCTACATCCCAATACCCCACTTTGTCAAGGTGTGCAATAATTTAAGGAAGATCTTCTCTTTAGCCATCAACAAAATCATGGGTCTAAAATCATATCGACTTGGAGTAGTCAAACACCCCTTTACAGCAGCTCAGAATGTCAAAAGGCTGCAAAATTGAAAGAGGCTCCATTCCTGGCTTAGAAGTAATCCATATCAAACCATCTTTTTCTCTGATGAGAAGTTATTAACTGTGAATAGATCCAGAAATGCTCAAAATGACATATTTTTGACCCAAGAAATGTTGGAGATCCCTGTTGTGAACAGAGCCAAATGTTCTGCCAAATTAATAGTACTGGACATGATCAGCAGCAAGGCTGATGTCATGCTTTCCCATATTTTTGAATATAGCCTCAAAATCTCTGCTAGTGTCTATCTGGATGTCATGAAGGAGGTTGTAATATCAGGAATAAAGGAGGTGTCTGGGGATGACCAATTTGTTTTACAGTAGGATTCAGCCCGTGCCCATAAAGCTAAGCCCACAATATAATACAAATGAAGCAAATGCTCCGGCATTTTGGGACCTTAAGATCTGGCCCCAATTCTCCTGATTCTAACAACTATTTGGACAATTACTTTTGAGGAAAGCTGGAGAGGAAGGTCTGTAAAGTTTCCCAGTGAAATTTTACCAGTTTGAAACGCAATAGAAGGAAGGAATGATACGCAACTGGTGAATGAAGACAACTCCGCAGAGATGAAAAAAGCCTGTAAAGCATTCCACTACCGCCTTCAGACCGTAATTGCTGCAGAGGGGGGGGGGCATATCGAATAAAAATATTACCCAAATATGTATAAATATTGTCATTTCACACAACGTGTTTCAAATGTCCCAAGTTTTTGAGCATCAAAACATATCTTATAGTTTTTATAGAATTGAATTTTTGGCAATTTATAACAAGTATGATATACTAACTACAAATTACATGGAGATTGGTGATACATTTTTGATCTCTAAAGCAACAAAACAAGTCTTAAATGAAAGATTAAATCATTTTAATGACATAGTATAACATTTTGTTGCAATGAATATCATGATTTGTTTTATGAAAAACAATATATTTTAGAGAAACTTTATTTAAATGTTCACTACATATGAATTGGCATGTGTTAAAGCCAAGACATTGTGCCTCTAATCATAGCATCAACTGAGTGCAATTGTACAATTAAAATACAAAGTGTTTATTAAGTGGCTTGTTAATTAGACTTCAAGGGCTTCTCTTGCACATTTGTAAGGGTTCTGTTACTATACATTTTGTAAGGATTGATCTTGTAATTATATAGAATGAAAAACACTTTCCCCTTTCCCATTTAATTATGTGTACATTAATGGCTTAATAGCTAATATAAAGTAGATTAAAAAACCCTGTTTATTGAGGGAACTACTCCTCATGGCTGAATATGTAACTTTATCAAGTATAAAAGCTTTTTTTTTCAAATAAATATATAGAATTGACTAATGATAGAAGTAATTATTTGATTTTTTTGTACAACTAAATTTGTAGGGTTTGAGTTAGTTACATCAAAATTAAACAATTATGTCTGATATTAATTATGTCAAATCCTTAACTCCATTTCAGTAAGTGTCCGCCCTCACACAACTGACCCAATTGAGGGCCCAGTACATATATTAGGTCTAGTAAAAAAAATCCATTATTTCTGCAATAGATGGCTTTAGTGATCTGTTATATCTTGCTTTGAATAAGTGTGATTATAAAACACTAGATGGCGTTAGAAAGATGAGATTTTGTACTAAAGAAACATTTAGAGCAGGTTTGTGATTGCTTGACTCAGGTGTGTTTGAGTTCGCGTCAAAGAATAGGCTATATTCTACAATTTTTCTTAGATAAAGACGAAAATACTATTCAGGCAGATGAAAATGTGAATAGTAGTGTTTATGGTCCTTATACTGTAACCGCCAATCCTGCACAATTTTGATTTCGTTGATTTTGTTCCGTTAATTTTGATGTCAAAGATTCACCACACTCTGGAAGCCAATTGTCGAAAATGTCGATAAAATAATGGAAATCGTCGAGTCTGACCGTTATGTAAGTACTGTTACGATTGCCCAGGAGCTAAAAATTGGATTATGATTATAATTATGTTAAATAAAACCTTCAATTTCATTCAAAAATAGTAATGGATTTCTTTTTACTAGACCTAGATAACATAAAATAATCCAAATGAATAAACAGTAAATAAAAAAAATTGGATCATTTGAGCCCATTATCATCAAATATCCCCTTCATGAGTGAGGCTTGATTTGTAATTACTTACATCAAGTGATTGCAAAAGAGTCAATCGAAGTCATTCAAATGATTTAGGCTACAACGAACCCATCAAATAAAAATGACTGCCCTACATAAAAATATGTATATTTCAATATTGGAACAAGAACATCCTTCTTTTTGGCAGTGGCGAGAAGGAATTCTTTGTACTATTTGATAGTTTGACTAAAAAAGACTTTTATATACACAGAGAGCATACAAAACTATTCGTAAGTTTCTTAAACAGCAATCAATGAATTTGGCACTGGATGGATCCTTTCATTTATGCCTTTTGTAAAGACATAAAGAATATACAGGGTGTCCATAAAGTCCGTGTGCACTTTAGAAAATTTATAACTTTACTTGTGCTTGTATAGAAAGGATCTGTAAACAGGATTTAAAAGAAATAAATTGATATTTTGTAATGTTTTATTGAAATTTTATTTAAGTTTCCACATGTCCACCATCATTAGAAATACAAAGAGTAATACGATTTTGCATTTCACAAAAAACATTTGTCAATTGATTTATAGTAATACCTGAAATCACATTAGCTATTTTAGTTTTCAAATCTTCTAATGATCTAGGATTGGTTGCATACACAATTGTTTTCACATGTCCCCATAGAAAAAAATCTAATGGAGTCAAATCTGGTGAACGTGGAGGCCAATAAAATGGTCCTCCCCTTCCGATCCATCTATTAGGAAATTCCTGATTTAGAAACTGTCTAACACGCAGAGCAAAGTGACAAGGAGCTCCATATTGATGAAACATTACATCATCTTTTAAGTTTAATTGTTCAAGTTGCGGAATTAAGTAATTCTGCAGCATATCTAAGTAGCTGTCACTGTTAATAATACAATCTTCAAAAAAATATGGCCCTATGATCCGTGGTTTATCATGAACAGAACCTGTCTCTTTAAATTTTTTCATCCATTTAGCAATGGTGTTCCTATGAGGCGGTTCTTTAGTGTATTCAATTCGAAACCTTCTTTGTACAATAACAGTAGATTTCAGTTCAGCTAACCAAAGGACGCAGTTTACTTTTTCTTCAATTGAAGCCATGGGATTCAAATTAATTAAATTAATTGTGAAAAATAAAAAACAATAGTTTTACTTATAAATTCTGTAATGAAGAATTATTCAATAGCTATAATAAAAACAGGTATATGTCACTTTAAAATCCTGTTTACAGATCCTTTCTATCACAAGCACATATAAAGTTATAAATTTTCTAAAGTGCACACGGACTTTATGGACACCCTGTATATATGCATATATTTTTTCATAATTAGTTTCTGTACAAAAGCCTTGCAAGCAAAAAAAAAGAAAAGAAGCTTATAAAAGTGTTTGCTTTTAAATGCATAGGTATTCTAAATTAAAAGTAGAAAATGATATTAAGAATCTTTTCGTATGAGCAAAAAAGTATGATTCAAAACATGTATGAAATTAAGTTGACAAATTCAATTTCGTTTGATCTTGTGCTGCTGTAGATTCAAGGTTCTTTCATCTTGAGAAATAAATTAAATAAGTGCATATTTAGCTGAGTAGGTATTTAGAAAAAGAAAATTCATTCAAATACAAAATTAGCTTTACGATTATATTTTTTAATCTCATCCGTCATAGTTTTTTTATTTGATTTTTTGAAGAAAAATGTAAGGATCAATCTCAGCATCTTGACCAATTATTTTAGCCAAAAAAAAAAATGTATTTTAATGTTAAAAAGTATATTGATTTTCAAGAAGATATCGAAAGGTTAATTTATACGAACAATGTCAATGGTCATATGAGCCCCTGGACTTATTTTCCCTTCTCCGCACAATAAGCTTTTTTTGGATTCACAAAAAGTATATTTATGTTCCTTTCAGCTGATTTTCATCCGTTGACTCTTCTGATTTAAAGCACCTACGTGTTATGAACTCAAAAAGGGTACCATTATTATTTATGATTTTGATGCATAAAAAATATATTAAATCATGGATTGCACGCCCTTTTTTTGAATTATTGAATAGTAAACAAGTATCAAATAAACCATAGTATATATATCAAAATAATAACTCTATCCAATTCTAAAAAAAATTGGCTGCGAGAGCACAAAAAAGCTCATTGTACCCCTTGCGGGATGTTTCTCTTTCTATCTTACTCTTCAAGTACTTGTTGCTCCCTCTATGAGAGGGAGTACCACTTTTTTAATCAATAATTATGGTATCTTTCAACTTTTTAATGCTCTCAAAATTATGGTTCTTTGAGTCTTTTTTTTTTATCATCAGATAACAGTTAAAAAAATTCAAATTATATAAGTATCAGTTATTTTAATTTAAATTTGCTGATGAAAACACAAGGACGTTTTGAAAATTGTATTTGGGATTTTGTACGTCCTTCCAAAACATTTTCCCTAATTTTTTATTATTATAAAAAGATGTTTTATGACTAAAAATTGCAATTTTATGTTTAGAGCAATGACTTTAAACTAATTTTATTGCATAATTAACATTAATATTAGAAAAGATGTTTATTCTACACATCTTTTCATATTATAAGTAATAGCAGTCATATGTATGTATGTACATGCTAAATTTACAAGCTCACACAACTTACTTTTTAAATTACTTTTGAACAAATTTAAGGCGTATTAATTTGTAGTTTTAATTAAAATAAACTGTGGTTTGCTATTAAGCAAGTAAAAGTCATTAACAAATATAAAGTTTACATTAGAAAGAAAAAGTATTATGAACTCTACATATACAAAGAATATGTTTGAAGTACCTCTACAAATAATTACACTCTGACTTTGTTTGTGTCACACTTGTCATAATTTGTGTATTTTTCTCTACATCGAGCATCAAATTTACAATAATGGAGCAAATTGAACAACGACGTGACAGACTTAATTATAAACTGAAAGATACGGCATATTGAAAATAATACATTTAGTCCAGACAAATTTTCAAAAAGCCTTAAGGAAATTTTATCAAATGGCTTTAAAAATAAATAAAAAAGTCTTAGTGCCTGTTTTGAATACAACTTAGTTCCAAAGAAAAACTGTGATATTTGAATAAAATCAAATGAATAGGTATCAAAAATCCCTATTAAATTAAATAATTAAATCACTAATTAAAATCTTGTACCGGATGGATAAGGAACAAAAAAAGTAGGATGATTATAAACAAATATTTGGTCCTTCCAAAAGATAAAATTAATTTATTGGCTACACTGCGTAAATTTGAATGTATAATGAATTTATTACATATTAGGATCTAAATATTTGTTCACATACATATCTGTTTAGTAAGTCTCTGCACTTCTTCATCATCTTACGACTATGAGTGTGGCTTTAGTTTTTTTCAAATACCATTGACTTATGTTAAGTAGTAAACAATGTTCCCTTATTAAATGACGGATCAACCCAGGGTTCAGAAGAATTGCCTACTCACAATGAGCTTTTTTTTGTTCGATCCCAGACCTGGATCGAACCCAAAGAGAAAGGAAAAATGTGAAAAAACAAATTTATGGTACCATTGGTATTTTTCTTGTTGACAACTGTTCATTTCGGGTGGAATTATTATTTAGGCATATTATTTTTTGATAAATAACACTGTTGGTCAACAGTCAAAAATCCTAAGGAGTATAAGGTTTATAAAAGTTATTCAATTTTGCACGTTAATTTCAAATCTGTATTATTTTTTTTTTCGAGAGTCCAACGGTTTTGTAGAAATAGAACCCTACTTTTTGAGCTTATTTTGTCCATTTTCCAACTTCAACTTAAGCCTAGAAGGATATTCAATTTTTGTATTAAAAAATAATGATTTGCTAGTTTGCTTAATGCAAATTCCATTTTGGGTTCCTAGGAGCATCGGAAGCGGAAGTAAGCTCAAAAATTGGAAAATAGAGTGAAATAGTAGTAAATCAGCTGAAAGTAACAAAATTCAAAATCAATGAGCTTCTATTTAATTACAAGGCAACTCGAAAGAGAAAGAGTGGAATGGCATAGCCATGAATATCCAATGAAAGGAATAATCATTGGAACTTTATGAAGAGTGTCTCTGCACCCGGCATCAATTCCCCTTTATCGTCATGGATATGAACGGGACTCAACTGGGGAAGAAGAATTGGAATTGGAGTTTCGAATAAAACGTGTTATAATCCCAGAGATTCATTTTCATGAGAAAGTTTTGGATCATCTATAATTGTACTAATTACAATTACGTTTTCAAAATTTAAATAAACAACGCTCTCAAAGAGGAGTCATTCATATCCAAAATGGGAAAAGAAATTAGGGCTCCATCGAGGAGTCAATGTTTGTCTATAAGAAACTAATTTGTACATTCATCTGAAGAGGTAATCATCTCTAGAAATGGGAAAAATTTGCAAATCGGGCTTGTAAAAATCAAAGAAAGAGAAAATCAACAGCCTGGTAACTCTGACAATTTGATGAATGTTGAGAGTGAAGCAGCTTGAGCTGTCATGATGTTTTAATGAGCTACAAGCAGCTATTCTCCATTATATATACAACAATAAATAATAACATAGATGAGAGGCAGAAAATTAACTGAAATGAATGTAAGGAAATTATATATTTTTAACTAATACGAGGACTTGAGCCCTTTTTGTTTACATTTTATTTGCTTTATTAACCTTAATGCATGACTTCCTTCATGCAAGATCTTTACTCTTAGGTAGATGTTCTCCCCTCAGTAGTAATAAAGGAAAAATAATAACAGCTTTGGAAAACAAAGAGACCTGTTTGAAGAGCCAACTCCACAAAGTCTCGCAAGTGGCATTTTGCTTATTTTTTACATTCCTAACCATCGCATATATTGCTACGACGGTTGTTGAATACACTGGACTCACGCTTCGCTGCCTTTTCCAATCAACTGGTGCACATCCTCATTCAATGATTAGTTCTTCATACTCATTTAATCCTCACATTACTAAAAGTCCCCCAGTTTACCGCCCTCATTACACTCTATCCCTCTATTGGCCTGTTTCTCAGTACTGAGACCCCTTCTTACTGTCTAAAGGGGAGCACAAGGAATCATCATGAAGAAGAGCATTTTTTAATGATAAATGTATTTCTTGTCAGTCAATCGATTTCTACACAAATCCATTTATTTTTTATTTCATTTACTTTTAATGGGGAATTTTATGTTTTCCATTAATTATAATTTTTACTAAAGGGATTATGTATTATAATTTAAAAGTAATATCATGGATGTAAAAATTACAAAAATAATTTCAAATATAATACAGTTAAGCAGATATAACATATTGTACATAGTTCTTTTAAAACTCCAATTATCACTGCAAAGAAATCATAAATGGCTGATGTTATATTTCTGCTTAAACTTCTTATAAAGATCATCACGGCACAACATCCAAGAATAATGCCCCATCATTCTCTCATTCAAAAACCTTTTATATCTTCTATAGTATCATTTCTTTGTAGGGAAGACTGGAAACAATTGAGACACTGGATCCAATTTTTTATATTACAAACCTACATTTTATTACTTGAAGTGAAGTTAAACTAATTATAATACATTTTATGGTAATTCAATTGTCACCGATTTCTCTACGTTTAACAAAAGCAAAAAAAAAATGCATATATTGAGTAATTTATCTATTTTAAGACAAAAGCTCATGTACAACACCAAGAACCATAATTTGCTATGGGTACATGACCTTACTGGTCATAGAAACATTATAAGGACTTTTTGCCAACCCTCTATTGTTACTTGAGTTATGCCTCCGGGCTTAACAATCATTTTTCTCATCCGAGAAAAACCAGACCATATTTTTTGTTTTAGCTTTATCAAAGCCTTGGTTCGGCTGACCCCGTGTACTGCAAGTCTTCATTCATTGCCCGATGTATAGTTGAACGGGATGCTATGTCGATGCTGTCAGTGATTGCATTCATGGATTGGCCAGGATTCTTCTCAACTTTTTGTGTTGATTTTCTTCAACAAAGGTGGACTTTGAACAGATTTTGAACACTTCCGGATCACATGGCTTCCGTGAAATCATTATTATTGGCCCTCATTATCCTGATTAACACATTTCCTGATTTTTTGTATGAATCAAGTAGCTGTGTACTCGACCCCATAAGCCAAAAACCCATTGGCTACTTCACCATTTAAATTGCATAAAATACACAAAAGTGACGAACGTTTTTGTTTCTGATTAAAAGAAGATGTAAAGAAGCATATTGAACAACTTATGTGATTGAGTAACATTAATTGTAACGAATTGACTCTCTGTTGTTGTTTGTTTGGATTCAAACCAGTTTGTCAGGGGATGGAAGGAGTCCATAGAAAATGGGGAACGTTTCAAAGACGTACCCATTTATACATCCAAATCCTAATTACTACCCTTTTTTTAGTTCATAATACGCAGAGTCAGCTGCTTCAAATAAAAAAAAAAGAGAATACATTGTATTTTGTTTATTCCTAAAAGCTAGTTGTGACCATAAAATTTCCGCTCTTTGTCTCTTTTAGGGGGCAAAGGTAAAATTGATTAACAGCCATGAAGATTTCCAAACCTATTTACCCAGTAAACATTGACTTAGCGGGACATCGGCGGGGAACCGCTAGGCTAAAGAACCGCTTGTGGCCCTCTAAAAAAATAACGATTTAGTAATTTGCCACTAGAGGATCATTATAAGACCGATGGCCCGCAAAGTCAATGTTTACTGGGTATGTATGGTAATTTTAGTGGAACTTTTTTATTATTCAATCTTTTGAAGGAAAGGTTGAGTGAGGATGTGAGAATGCCTTTACAACATATTATTATTCTGTTGTGTATGTAATAATATTATTATTTATAAATGGCATAATTTTACATTTTCCCCGAAAAAGAAAATCAATTTTCACAACATCAACAAAAATAGAAACTGGATTTGATAATATTATTCTGACATCATTTCATATCGTTATTTCTTGTCAAAAAAGGCAAAAAAAAAAGCCAATCCACAAACATATATATATGTATACAAACATGTGTATTGCTGGAAGGCTTCATTGTTTGATAGATATATACAATCATATATAAAATAGAATATATATATGTTGTAATGTGTACATAATTTTATTGAGTACAATGATAAATAATGTACTTTGACTTGTTTTAATAAAGTAAAATTTTAAAAGCATACAAAAACAACTCTCAAAATATTGTAAATATATGAAACACACTCATGCCTTCTGATTAGGCACACATTTGTGCATACGTGAGCAATAAAAGACTTGTAATAACATTCAGTATATATCTACTCAAAATAGGCTTATATATATTTATATAATATATAAGTATATAAGTATAATTCTTATTATTTAAGCCACCTTGCACATGCTATGCTATGTAGCATGGATACATATGTTGCTAGAGAGAGAGAGAGAGTAGTACCCTATGTAAGTTTGTTTCATTTGATAGTCAATGAATGCAAGGCCAATATACGAATAATCAGAATCAAGGTGTCCTTATACTAATGTATAAAAAACGAAATTTAAAAAAAAGTTTGTTAAATTACATACAAACGTATACATAACAAACAAACAAAAAAAAGATATTAATAGCTTAATATTATGAATGAATGAAGGTACAAATATATTACATATCCATTATTCTATAATATTCTGCTCAATACCCTTTTCTTCGATGAAAGAATAAGAAGAAGAAGGTCTTATTGGTTTTTGTGTTGTCTTCTTTCGAGTATTAGAAATAGAAAGGTCTTATTACATTATATAATCATATTTTCGGTCCATTGCATATACAAAAGCATATGGCTTTAGTACTTTTATTGTATGTATATATGTGTTCAATGCAACGGAAGGAGGGGAGAGTGAAACAAGATCAAATGCTGTTATAAAATTATGTATTTGAAAGCATATTGAGATACGGAGCGTTTAATTGGGTTGACTTACTATGTAAGTAAACTTTTAATAATAATAATAATAATAACTCAATTAATTTCTTAGTTATTTTGTGGTCATAAAGTATATTTAAAACCCATTGAGAGAGCATTTTGTATTGACGGCTCTAGAGACGTAGAGAGTACATTTTACACATTGAATCAGATATAGGAATGTAAATAATATGCAAATGGGGTGTGTCAAATAAAAAGAATGAGAAAATCAACAACCTGGTAACTCTGACAATTTGATGAATGTTGAGAGGGATGCAGCTTGAGCTGTCATGACGTCTTTCTGAGCTACAAGCTGTATACAAATGAAGACATCAATAATAAATAATAACATTATGTATACCATAGATGAGAGGTAGAAAATGAACTGAAATTAATGTCAGGAAATTATATATTTTTAACTAATAATAATAATTATACGAGGACTTGAGCCCTTTTTTCTTTACATTTTATTTGCTTTATTAACCTTAATCCTAAGTCAACGAGTCGGGATATTAATCCATATCTAATCCAATAGGTAAAAGAAACAACAAGAATATCGTTTAATAAGACTCTAATAGTAACATGTTAACTCCACTCTGAGCAAGAACCTTTGAGCACACCGTTCTAGAATTTTGGGTCCCCAAGGAAGAATGTATCCGTTCCGCACATGGATATTATTTATAATTTCGCATAAAAAATATTTATAGTTTTGCTTGATTCCTAATTCTAATGGAATGTTCATGATTGCCTTTGAATAAAAAAAAATATGAAAACTTCATTACCTAATACAATTTTTTTTAATAATTGAAGTATCTTACACAGAGAATCAAAGAAAGAGAAAATCAACCTGGTAACCCTGACAATTTGATGAATGTTGAGAGAGAAGCAGCTTGAGCTGTCATGACATCTTACTGAGCTACAAGCTGCTATTCTCCATTATATACATATACAAATGAAGACTTCAATAATAAATAATAACATTATGTATGTATACCATAGATGAGGGGCAGAAAATTAACTCAAATTATTAATGTCAGAAAATTATATATCTTTAGCTTACAAGTCGTAAACTAACAATTATTACGAGAACATGAACCGTTTTCTAACATTGTATTTGCTATTGTAGATGTTCTTCCCCTCGGAAAAAATGATAACAGCTTTGGAAAACAAAAAGTACTGTTTGAAGAGCCAACTCCACAAAATCTCGCACGTGGCATTTTGCATATTTTTTACATTCCTGATCTTATAATAGCTTCTAATTACTTTTTGCTTCCATATTACCCCCTCGTCTTTAAGGCAATATAATCCTATCCTTGATGTCTTCATCAGTCAGGGTATTCAGTAGTAATGAATGTAAAAAATATGCACTTTGGGTCTGTAAACAAACAAACAAAATTTGGAAAGAAATAGAAAACCTATCTGGTAACTCTGACAATTTGATGAATGTTGAGGGAGAGGGAGCTGCAGCTGTCATGACGTTTTAGAGAGCTACAAGCAGCTATTCTCCTTTATAAATTTAATAAATACAAATGAAGACATCAATAATAAATAATAATATTATATATACCATAAAGGAGAGGCAGAAAATTAATTGAATTAATGTCAGAAAATTATATATTTTTAGCTAATAAGTCTTAAACTAATAATTATTTATAACAAGGAATTGGACTTGAGCCCTTTTTGTTAACATTTTATGTGTTTTATTAACCTAAGACCTTGTATTCCTTTCGACTGCCAGCCTTAAAAATGGGGAAGGTATGCAAGAAATGCAATCCATATAACTCCATAAGCCCTCCACCTCCGGACTAGTAGCTAAATTTGACTCTAAAATCACCCTAGTATGCATAAGCACATTAAATCAATATATATTTTTTATTCAATACTATAAAGAAATTGAAACAATATTCCGCTTTTTACTTTTTTTTTTTTTAGGTCTTAACTAATATTATTGTCATAGTGTTATTCCGTTCCCACTTTATTTATTTGATGAATACTTAATATGAAAAGTATACCCAAGACATAAGAACAAAAGAGTCAACGCAATTTATCTCATATATTATGGAATTTTTTGTGTTGGAGTATAATATCCCCTCAAAAGTTCAAAATTTGATGACACTTTGTAAAATAAAATGATAGAACAGGATCCTCCCAAAATATCCATTATTTTTTTTTGAACAATTAAAAGTTCATAATCTGTTGATAACACAAGAATCAAATAAGGTGAAGATGATAACACTTGGGAGTGACTCGCTTAAAATATGAATTTATCAATTTATATTTAAGGTAGATAAGTTAAGCATTACTCAAAATGCTCACTATTAGACGCATAGTCTCATAAATAAAAAAATTGAGGGAGCAGTAACGATGGGTTAAAAGTACTCCATACATTAATTGCCATCAAAATGACTGTTGAAGTCATAAAAACTCTGTCAGCTCTTAAACTGTTCTGAATTTCGATCCTTTTATCTTGAATTATGTAGATGAAATCTTTATTATTAATTGACAAAAAAATTTCATAGTATGGAACAATTTTGTTAGTTAATTACTGAACTATAGACATTTCTTCATTTCATTGCTTCTATTGCCTTCTTTATTGTATTTTACAACCTTTTCCCGAAAGATAAAAATATAAAAAATTACGGCCCAAAATTAGTTGGTTGTTTGCCAATTCCCCTCAATTATGGAATGATTCCATCTTTGATAGATGAGAATTGTTCGCGACTTAACAAGGGTTAATTTGAGTTAAATCAATCAACGTATAGAATACGAATAACAAAAGGAAAAGTAGACAGAAATGACAGCTGACACGAAAATACATATGTGATATAGAAAGCCATTGGTTAGTAAATTCATGTCGTGATTACAACAAAAATTGCTTTGATTAAAGAGTAGTTTAGCAGTTGAAGAAAATTGTGTAACTAACTAGATAAAATATATTATTTTTGAATCTTTTCCCCTTTCTTTTTCCTTTTCCATTATTGGAAAGGTTGAGAGATAGAGACTAAAATTACATGTGAGAGATATTTTAAAATGCCATGTAGCTCTCTGGTTCTTTCTTTCTAACCCATTTGTGGCCGTCAAATTTATATTTCTTCCACAAAAAAATCATAATTCTTGCAGGGAACTTAAATGGTAATTGAATCATGTTATACAAGCTTTGAGAGGGATGATTCAAGCTTTAATCACTGTTTGTAGTTGATTATTCCCATGAGGGATTCAAAAGAGTGGTTTAATACTTCTCTATCTTTGTTGATGATACGCTTGAGATGGTTTTTTTTTTTATTTTTTTTTGTGTGAGTGTGAGTAACAAACTTTTTTAGTCTTTCAAGAAAGTGGAAAATAATTAATTATTATAATCTTTTATATATTATTAATATACAAAAAAAACAACAACTAAAAACTTTTGCTCCAACACAAATTAGCAAACAGCTAATAGTTTTGTATCTACAGTATATTTATTAACCATGAACAAAAAATAACAGTAATTTTTTGTTTTTTTGTTTTGTTTTTAAAAGGAAGTTTGAAAAAAAACTTTTACAATCAAGGGGGAAAGGAACGGATAAAACTTTTTAATTTTAAGGATGAGTCTACACAAATAATAATAATAATAATAACATCTCACATATCGTTTACAGTGATTCCTCGCTATATCGCGCTTCACCTATCGCGGAATTTTTTACAGTGGTTTTTTACAGTGAATCCTGATTGGCTCAGAGGCGTTACTGTTGTTTATAAGTGAAAAAAGTTGATATTAGTTTTGGCATTAGATCAATCTCTACAATTTTCGTTCCTGTACATTCTGCCAAATTTACGTTTGCAATTTTTCTCCGTGACAAAATCCACAATGTCAAAGACACGTTCTATTAGTGACAAAGGGGTCTCCAGACGTGCCAAAGAGGCCGAAGAAGATGCTAACTATTGCAAAAAATAAAATAAAGGTGACTACATTGCAGATTTTACCTATTGCGGGTTCCTATCTTTGGAACGTATCCCCCCGTGATAAACGAGGGTTCACTGTAGTACATACAAACTTTGGAATGTTCCAAATAAGGATACAAATCAAATGATTTATTTATGTATGAAATTTGTCATCCTTTTGTGGCCGGAGAAATTAATTTTAATTAATATAACCTAGTCAATGTTGTCAATTGACACTTACTCCAAGTCTTCCCTAGTCAGTAGTTTGTAAATCCTTTTCTTTGTAATTAGATTTTTTCATATATATATATATATAAAATCAAAATCAAATTAGGATCTCTAACAAAAAGCAACTACCGAAAATGAGATTAGAATTTAATTATTTTCTTCTTTTAATAATAATATTTTTTTTTTCTTTTTGATATTGAGCATCCTTTCAGGTTTTTAAGAAAGCATTTTTCTTACTCATAAAATAAAAAAAAGTTTTTTCCAATCCTTTTGTTTCTTGTAATAATAATAATAATAATAATAGTTAATTTAATAGGTTTTCACTTCTGTATGTTATTATACAATATATATATATACAATATTACAAATATATATGTATATAAAATAACTCAAACAAGTTGAATAAAGTAGTACAATGCTCCCTCCCATTCAAAGTCTATCAGGAATTGCCTTACATATATGAAGAGTAAAGCAAGTCCATATTATAAAGATTACTTTTTTATATATAACCTTTGAAGGCTCAGTATGTATTATCATATTTCCCTTATGACAGAATATTCTGTAAAATATAGGGTTGTCTATAAAAAATAATAATAATAATTAATACTTTACACTAAAAAAGACACTAATACCTAGGAATGTAAATAATATGCAAATCGGGGCTGTAATAAAAAAAGAAAGAGAAAATCAACCTGGCAACCCTGACAATTGGATGAATGTTGAGAGTGAAGCAGCTTGAGCTGTCATGACGTTGTACTGAGCTAATAGCTGCTATTCTCCATTATATATACAACAATAAATAATAACATAGATGAGAGGCAGAAAATGAACTGAAATGAATGTGAGGAAATTATATATTTTTAACTAATAATAGTTATACGAGGACTTGAGCCCTTTTTGTTTACATTTACTTTGCTTTATTAACCTTAATGCATGTAGTCCTTCATGTGAGATCTTTACTATCAGGTAGATGTTCTCCCCTCAGTAATATTGGAATAATGATAACAGCTTTGGAAAACAAAAAGACCTGTTGTTTGAAGAGCAAACTCCACTTTTTTATTACAAGCCCGTATTGCATATTATTTACATTCCTACTAATACCTTGAGTGCTAACCCGTGTTAATTAAATTTGCAGACCTGTGTACACTTTTTTGAGTGTATATATTTTTTAAAGGAAATTTTATTTTCAAGTTCTCATAATAAGTAGGATACTATTGAAGTATTCATCTGTAATTAAAAAGCATGTTCATTTTTGTCTCAATCAGACCCAATCATCATGTGAAATTTGTTAGAAAATACATTTACACGATATTATTGCCAACATTCAGGCACACAAGTTTTATGCATCATACTCAATCTATGTAGAATATCTACTCACACAAAAAAAAAAAAATAACTGTGGTCTTAAATACACAAACTTGATAAAAATGCAAAAATAACACAGGTCAACAAATTTGAAATGTCAAAAAATCCTAAGGAATATAAGTGTAATAAAAGTTATTCAATTTTGCACGCTCATTTCAAATCTGTAATTTTTTTTTTCGAGAATTCGATGGTTTTTGTGAAATCGGACCCTACTTTTTGAGCTAACAATTTGGCCCATTTTCCAATTTCAACTTCAATTTAAGCCTAAAAGAAACCTCATTTTGTGCATTAAAAAAGGTCCATCCGCTAGTGTATTTAATGCAAATTCCATTTCTAGTCTTTGTTTTGGCTTAAAGGTACTCCTGGGGGCGTATAGGGACAGGAGTAGGCCCAAAAGTCGGCCAAATCCTTTGTACTTACATAACTCCTTGAATATTACATGAAATGAATTAATATGGAATGCATTCAAAAGCTAAGATCCACAGCTTTTCATCGAGATGCCTGCTAAGAGTCCTTAAATAGGAAGGAATCCTCCATCTAAATATGTAAATTTCCATTCAATTTCGAGCAAAAATTCGCAAGAAATCAAAGACTCACGGTAAGGCTACTTAAAGTAGCAGGCCACTGAAGGACTACGAAATCAGCTGAAAACCTTCTGCACACTAATGCTTGAGTCTATCGCAGTTGTTTTCTTTTTTCGACTTTTGACCAGTGTAATTTGTTAGACAAAAATAATTGTTTTTATAATAGGATTTAAAACAAAAATAAACGATCTTTTAACGTGTTATGTATTTTTGTTACAAATACATCGACCCTTTACGTAAAACTTCCTTTCAGACTCCATATGTATATATAGTTTCCAAAGCTCTAAGAGGAATTGTTATTTTCTCATATTGATCTTTTGAATATGGAAACTTCAACCCTCAATTGTACAAGAGAACTATAAATTATACTCCCTCTGTTCCGAAATAATGCTTACATATTTTCATGACTTTTTGTTCCAAAATAATGTGCACATTTCCAAACTTTTACATCATTATTGAAAATCATTTATAAATACTATTGAAACTAATTTCCTTTATAACTCCTTGCTTCAACTTGGGCGGATTTTTGCTTGACATACTCAAATGAAAATCTTGAAAAATCGCACTTCCTTCTTCATTAGACCAGTGGTAAGTTTATTCCATACGTAATCATTATTTTGGAACAGAGGGAGTATATTTTTGTTGTATATCGCGTAACACAATTCAATTTGCAACAAAAAAAACAGCAAAAAACAACAACAACAATTCATTTATGTTGTAGCTTCATAATAAGTATCTAAGTCATTGTAAAACCCTCAGCCCGATCTGAGAGGAATCACTTTATATCAAAGGTGTTTATAACATTTAAAATGTCTCAGAAACACATATAAATTACAACCCAAATACTGAACATTTGTATAATGCATGAAACAGTTTATAAATCACATATGCAAAGCATAGATTGTAAAAACTTTAAGAAGAGTGATTCTTCAATATATAGGTAAGTATTTAACCTTTAATTTAATGTATATAATTAAATTAAGCCTACATATATTATGATATAGGAAAATACAATATTTCTCAAGAATTTTCCGTTGGTGAATTCCCCCTGGGAAAAAAATATTGGGAAAAAGAAGATTTTGAGAGAGAAAGCCTTGTCATCAACATTGCTACTTCTATATAATCATTTTGTTCTATTTTAGGTCTTTTTGGGTTTATTTAAAAAAATAATGGATTATTATGTTCAGCTCTTTCTATTTGTAAAATGATTGGACATTCTGATTAGATTTATTTTTCATATTATAACTGTAGAACAAAAGACGAATTTTTTTCCAATGTTTATTTATTTATTTTTTTGTGAATACTATGCTGGTATTTTTTTATTCTTTTAATTTATTTTTTATGATTTACCCACATTAGGTCATTCAAATGAAAACATCTACGATTACTTTGTCATCTCTTCAGAAGTACATTTCTACACAATTACATAATTTAGCACATTTATATGGGCCAGACCTACTACCAATTAGTACACCTTATTGTAAACCAGAGTCACCTATAAACGGCTTATGATGGAAATCTTTAACATTTTCCCATAAACAATTGACGGATCAAATTGAATCAAACCCTTCCTAATAGTCTAAAAAGCCTCAATTAGTTTCATTATCAATCAATTAATTATTTATCTAAAACTGCTATTTTGTCTATAACTATAGGGCATTTTCTTTCTCCCATGACACGATTACGGTGCGTAATTGAATAATTAATAGGCTTCTAATTTATTCATAAATAGGTATAAACTCAACCCTAGGAAGATTTTTACATATATGTACATATGTATTCCTAGAAGCATGAAATATGAAAAAAACTTGATCAATCTTTAGCAGAAAATTCTGAGAATTACAACTTTAGTAATGGGAACAACATGGAAAATAGATGGAACAAGAAAATTATCTGATTTATATATAATATAAACATTGAGCATTCTAAAGTCTGTTTTGAATGAATTATTAGTACTAAAGGTAACAAAAAAGAAATAAAATATGACCTTTTTTATTTCAATTTGAATCAGATTTAATTTGATATAATGATTGAATAACAACAATTAATTTAACTTTGAAGTGAGCTATTAAAAGATCATTCAACAATAGATATTTGCCGATAAACAAAAAAAAATATATATATGATGAAGTCAAGATTCTATTGTATCCCTTTATCAAAAAGTTTTGTGATTACATCATTCTAAAAGTCTCTACATGAAATCACTAAATGTTGTTACATAATTATCTTTTTTAGAAATTTTTTTCCCCTACTCTTTTTTGCATCCTATTTGTTAATCAAAGTTAATTTACTCAAATCAAGTGAGATTCTACTAAGCATTGAATATTTTCAAGATCTTCAATATTTTTCTTGTGAAAATCAGTCAATAAATAATAATTTATTTTTGATTCATACTTAAAATATGTACAAATCAGATATAATGAGTATGAATCTAATTGTAAGCTTTTGCTTTAAAAACCAGCCCCTAGGAATTATGGATTGCTTAGCGGGTGAGATAGCCATGGTTTATATATTTTTTGTTTGTATAAATATTTCATAAAATAAAATAAAAACTTTTTGTGAAATTTTAATATTTTTGCTTGTAATTTAACTGTTCTGACCCATCATCAAAGAGACTTCTAGGTTAGAACCTCTTCATGCCCAAATAGATTATTTAAGGCTTTTTAGTTTAATATAACTATACGTTCTTACTACATATAATCCGTTTGAAGTAATTAATTACTCGTAACAACGCTTCGTCTGTTACTTTAATACCATAGGTCATCAAATTTGAAAATTCAAAAATCCAAAAGGGTAAAAGTATAATAAAAGTTATTCAGTATTCCATGCTGATTTCAAATCTGTAATTATTTTTTTTTATCGAGAGTCCGATGATTTTCGACTAATTGAACTCTAGATTGATTTTGAGCCTTTCACTTCAATTTTAGCCTAGAAGAATATAATTAGCCACTAGTGTTTTTAATGTAAATTCTATTTCCAGTCTTTACTTTGATCTACCTAGGGGCATAGGCGGTTGGAGTAGGCCCAAAAGTCGACCAAACCCTTTGTACTTAAATAACTCTCATGTGAATATGACATGAAATGGATTAATATGGAATGTATTAATGAGCTGAGACCCACAGCTTTCAAACGAGATGTTAATTCCCTGATAAGAATCCTTAATTAAGAAGAAATGATTTATGTAAGCATGAACATTTTCATTCAATTTCGAGCATAAAATTCGCTAGAAATCAGTGACTCAAGGTAGAGCTACTAAAAAACCCACTGGATTAGACTGAAGTAGTAGCTGATTTCGTAAGCCTTCTGCGGTGTTACTACTTTAGTTGCTTTACCGTGAGTCTTTAATTATACATTATATCGCTTTGGTGCATAACTCTGTGACAAGTAACAGAAGACAAAGCAATCAAATCAGTTATTCCCCTCATTTAAACTAACAATACAACACACCATCGTCATTCCCATCTCTAATAACATGAACGTATAGCTTCAAAATAAATGTCTTTTGAGATTTGACAATTTCTGAGTAACTTCAATATGTAATAAATAAATAAATTCCTTATCGAGTTTGAAAAATATATATAATCGATTATATGTGCTATACATATTAGTACTTACATGTAATTTGGCAAATGCAATAAATTACATATTTATAGGACACACTCTTACTGTGCGAGATACTTAATTTTGTACATGAAATGGTTCACATAAGATATAAATAAAACTTCTTTTTTTTTATAAAAAAAATAAAAAAACCTTTAATGTGTGAATGTCTTATTTTTTTGAAGGAGAATTTGCTTTTAAAAATTTATTCGGTTTATGTTGTGTATTCTTTTACAATTTTCAATGTTGATACAACTGCAACGAGTTTGATTTATAATTGATTTCAGTTGAGTTTCATGAATGAAAAAAAAGGAATACAAAATAGTATGTGATTTAGCTATTAGTCAACTTGCATTTTAAACTCTTACTAATTTTGTGAGAAGTCATTTATATTATTGGCTAAGAGTCTTTAGGATTGATTATTATGAATGCTAACAAACAAATATATTATATTCTAATAAAGAAAAAAAAAAATTTTTTCTGTCAAATTTAGTTTTATAGAGCTGTAAAATATTAATCTTTACTTAATTTTTGACTATAAAAAACCTTGATTCAATAATGACTTAAGATCCTTTGAGGTACTTTATAAAAAGTATACAATTATTTTTTTCAAAATCATTTTTGTTAATAGCAGATTGTGATAACTTAGTTTTTAAAAGGGTATTAAGCATCGAAGACAGAGCCAACCAACTAGGCAGGGTAACCTTTTTCTCTTAAGTAGTAATTAAGTTCTACCTGATGTTAAGTAAAAAATTAATTTAAACTACCCCTCAATGATATTCCCAAAATATCTGCAATTGCCTCATATTCATCCTAGATTTTAAACATAAATTATTTCTCGTTAAACATTAAATGTCCCCTCTTTTAAAGAGAGAGAAAATAGTCCAATACTTGAGATTAATGGCGTTATTGGCTAAGCTTGTAGTTAATTTTGAGTCTTTATTCTTTTCTTTTTTTTTCCTTTTTGTTTTTCTAGAGGAAAGTTTGAGAAAATTAATGGTATCAATTTATGAGAATGTTATTTCCTTCCTCTGTTACCTGTTATGTACATCATATTATAAAATGATGGATCCACAAGACAAGATACATATTATATTAATTAATTATTATTTTAGTATATTTATTAACAAAATACTTTTATAATTAAAAGTATTATTCTACTACATAACTAAGGAAGAATGAAATTAGTCCACGGGGCTTCTTACGTTTTATTTTTTTTATGTTTCAGAAACTTTAAAAAAACGAAAAATTCGATTTTAATTGTTTACAAAAGGGACACGTATTATTTCAAACATTAAAGACAATTTTGACGTGTAATTTGGCTGAAATGTCAGTGACAGGTGTGTCAACTTAAAAACGGTTCTTTTTTAAAGGGAAAGATTGGGAGCATCCAGGAAAATTAAAGAGATAATACAAATGAATCAAACACTTGATTGCCTAATCAATGACATGGGGTGTCAAGTCCAGGTCCAGATTAATCAAAGTTCTACTTATACTTTTAATTTGTATATTCAAGCCTTGATGTGATGTAAAAAAAAAAGAAGAAAAGAAAACAAAAAGAGCTCTTTTCCTTCCCTGTCCTTCAATTAGTTTTAATGGCTATTGTATTTACTTCCAAAGTACTCACTCCTAGCACAGTAGGTTATATGCTAAGGTAGAATTAATTTGAGCAAATCTTTCTTTTAATGACAATGATAATAATGATATATAAATGATGTTTACAGAAAAGGTTTACATTCTATATTTCAACGAAGACGACACCACATACATAACGACTTACAGCGAACCATATTATAATAAATGCCTTATTAAATCATTTACAAGAAACCAATATATGTGAGCAAATCCTTTTTTTTTTTTCAGTCTTTTAATCAGTGTGCCATTATTATAACCGATGATTTTTAGAGGTATTATGACTTTACATAATTTATACATAAAAAAAAAGTTATTATTTTGCTATTAGAATGAAAGCCTGATTGTCTTAGAGTTTATATAGAATAAACTTTAATGCATTATATATTTGTCTTACATGGATCAGATATTTTATGAATTAGCCTATAGGGTTTTGAACATATTATGAACATATTTGTTTCCCTTCAAACATTTCAATTCAATGAGTACTATGTGCCCTAAAGAGTACTCTAAATAATACTCTTTAGAGCAGTGGTCCCCAACCCACGGACCGGTACCGATCCATGGATCAATCAGTACCTGGCCGCACAATAATTAATTAATTATTTTTGTTTTATTTAAAAGAGTGTTCGAGACAACAACAGTGTCCAACTTGAAAAGGGGGAATCTTGCACAGGTGTAAGCAGAGTTTTATTGCAATTAAATATACATAAGCATGACTAGGGTTTTGCTTAATACTCTTGCTCTATTTGTAAGTTATGTTCATTCCTAGGCCATTGAAGGAGAAGCATTGATCTCTAAAGCAGTGGTGTCCAACCACTGGTTCGTAGATCAATCAGTACCGGGTTGCACAGGAATTAACTAGTTATATCTGTTTTCTACTTCCCAACCTCAATGGACCCACGAACAGCCAAGGAATGGATACGTGACTCATTTGTCAACAAGCCAGTTGAGTCCAGCATGTCCGTGAAAACCAACTGCAGAAGATTGCAAATGAAAGCGGCCTAAAAACAATAACAAGACAATAACACTCAGACGGTGTTTTGCATTAAAGTCATGGCAGAATATCCCGGGATCGCTAAAACAGCCCTGAAAACCCTGTTGCCATTTCCAACATCCTATCTGTGTGAAGTGGGGTTTTCTGCAGAGATAGCTAACAAAACATTGAAAATGAGTAGACTGGACACTAAGAACACACTGGAGATGTCTTTGTCTGCCATTATCTCCAGATGGGACCATCTATTTGCATAGAAACAAGCTCAGGGCTCCCATTGATTTAGCGTTACGGACAGTTTTTGATGTTAAAATATGTTGTATTGTTGGAACAGCAATGTGTTAATAAAGTTATACCTTCTTAATGTTATAATAGCATTGCTATGTTGGAGCAATGTGCTAATAAAGTTCCATTTGAGCACAGAGTGGATTCACGTTTATTGTTATTATTATTATTATTTCAACCCCCTGTTCCACAATAAAATTGTCAAGCGCTGACCGCAGTTAGAAAACGGTTTGGGATCACTACTTTAGTTTCATTCCATTCTAACTCATAGTCATGAAGATGGTCCTTTAAGATCTATTTCTCGAGAGGTAGAAATACCAAGGTTCACAATATATGTATAATACCTTTTGGTATAAAAAAGTATAAGTGTTGCATAATTTAAGTACGATCAAAAAATATCCAGAGGTCGAGGCTGAAGTTTATAATTGTCTTCTGAATCTCCCAAAATATGTACGTAACATTTACAGACAGCAATTACAGTAAAATAAGGATCTGAGATATAAATTGGATCTTAAAAAAAAATATTATAGCAAATGCTTCTGAGATTCAACAAATCACTTTCAAAAACGTTTTTGGGTACTGAGTGTCCCATATTTTCTTGACATTAAAATCTCAATATAGTCCATTATTTCTTTGATATTTATTGATCATTAATATATAATGAATATTCATCATAATTATTAATTGTGTGAATATGTATTAAGATACTTAATTTTGAAAAGAGTGAAAATGAAATGATGTTTTGTTTTTTAAAAAAAAAATATTAGAAATCAGGAAATTTAAATCGATTTTTGAACATCATTTGAGGAATGAATTGCAATTGCTTTTCATATTAGAAAATTAGACAAAAATTAGAAAATTATTTAGAAACGCAGTACGTTTACCATTTGCTACATCATGATACCTATAGATATTTACCGAGCCTTTTGACTTTGTTGCTCCAAGAAATGACTTAAATCAACTCATAGACTAGTATCATTGGTCATATCCATAAGAAATAATCCAAGCTGAGAGTTAAAAAATATTCACATCGATTTGCTATATGAATATTTATAGTAGTGGGTCACTACTGAAGTGTAACTTTTGAAAACTAACTCTGGTTAACGAATGTGCTCTCATCACTATTTCAAAATACTGCAAGAAATTATATGTACGTTTTCTTTATTTCTCATAGTAATTATTAAAGAATTGATGAGATAGCATTTATATAGAAAGAATACCGATATAATTTCTACAATGTATTTACAATATGAAACATTTCACGATGATTTGATCCCTTTATTAACCAAAGAAGGCTTCATTAATTAATTATTAGGGCAGTCTTTTATGTTTTAATAAATGCACAGTAATTAAAGAAGTTAATATTTTGACTGTGTATGTGGTTATCTTGCTTGATACCAATACCCATGGATTTCAATCATATAAAAACGGCTTTTTGCATAGCTTACAATGCTTTTCCAAGCTTCCAAGCTCCTCTGACATTTGACTTGGATCTGTACCTAGTAATGCCTCCCATTCTTTGTCTTTGAATTTTTTTGCCTCTCCGCAAGGAGACTTGTCTTCAATTTCTTAAATCACCATTCTTGAAAAGCTGAAACCATTCCTTACATGATTTATCATTTAAAAATTTGTCACCAGGAATTTCTACATGCATTTGAAGTAATTCAGCTGTAATTTTCATTCAATAAAAGCAGAAAACGCTACAGGAAACGCTGCTTAGTTACCACAAAATTTGAAATGTTCAACAAAAAAAGTTTGAAAAATCAAAATAATATAAACTGAATGTTATTGACAAATGTCAAACTTCTTTGAAACAACCAAAACTATCTGTCACTATGAAACATTCAAACAGACAGAGCCATCCCTTGAGAACAAATTGAACTAATTTGTACTTTTTATATTTTCTAATTATTATTAAGTATTAAGTATATGACAAAAAGACAATAGATATGTAGTTTGATATTAAAACGATCAAAATACACTGAGGATTTAGATCAAAGAGCAAAAAGTGTCTAAATTTAGAATATAATATATTTAAAAAAGGTAGTAAGAAGTAAAATAACATATAGGATAAAATACATTCATCCTAAGAATACAGATAATTGCCACAATGGAATATTTTTGTGAAATAATTTAATACTTTATAAAATGTTGAATATTAATAGGTCAAAAAATAGAAAATAGTGTTGACTTGGCAGCTGACAGAATAAGAAACACAATTGAAGATTATTTTCTAGGGATACCATATTTTAGGGGATAAGTATTTGAACATATTTGGAAAAAAATAAAACTTTTTTATGATAAGCCGATAACTTTTAAGAAAATATACGAAACAGTTATTGGTCACTTTTTACGATATATTTGATAAATAATATCAATTATCTAATTAGTTTTTGACTCATAGACTCATTATTTTTTATAATAAGATGTTGTCATTAAAGAAAATGATCACTAAAGTATCAGGTTTTCTATACTTTTAGATTTAATTACATATGTTATATTTATAAGAATTAGCTATAGACGTATTTGAATATTACTCATTTAAAATGAGTTAAGTGTTTTGATATCAATTTTTAATTACTATAACAAATTAAAAAAATATTATGAATGATACAGAAAGATCAGGTTATATGGTTACTAATATAGTAACACTATTTATTTATTTTTTAAATTTTTAACAAAACTTCCATTTAACAATTTCCATTTGTGTTTAGTTGACATGTTTCAAAGAAAGAATGGATATATATACTAATTTAGACTCAGATTTAAGACACTGAAAGGAAAAGTCTTGACAGCAAATTATATGCGTTGAAAAAAGAATAAATTATAAGTGTTGATATTTTATAAAAGGAATTTATGGTAATTTTTTTCTGTGAAATAAAACATATGAAATAATAATTGATTAAACATTTTATGTCATCAAATCAAATTATTATATTTCTTTGATATATATTATGTACATTTCTAACTAATAATATTTTAAGGGGTGTGCCATCAACATTGATACTAATAGAAATGTCGTTTTTGGCTTCGTATCGAGCGTGTTTGATATCTTATTTGAAAACTGTGGGTCTCAGCTCTTGAATGTATTCCTTATTGGTTCATTTCATGTTAATATTGAAGAAATTATTTAACTACAAATGATTTGACCGACTTTTGGGACTACTCTCGTCCCCTACGTTCCTATGAGTCCCTTTAGGTCAAAACAAGGACTGGAATTAGAATTTACATTAAAGGCACAAGCGGATCATTGTTATTTAATGCACAAAATGAGTAGTATCTTCTAGGTTAAAATACTTATGCCTAGGAATGTAAATAATATGCAAAATGCTGCGTGCGAGACTTTGTGGGGTTGGCTCTTCGAACAGTACTTTTTGTTTTCCAAAGCTGTTATCATTTTTTCTTTATTACTGAGACGAGAACATCTACTTGATAGTAAAAATCGATTTTGCATGAGGGAATACATGCATTAAGGTTAATAAAGCAAATAAAATGTCCAACAAAAAGGGCTACAGTCCTCGTATAATTATTATTAGTTAAAAATATATTTTATTTCCTGACATTAATTTCAGTTAATTTTCTGCCTCTCATCTATGGTATATACATGTTGTTATTATTTATTATTGATGTCTTCATTTGTATATGTATATAATGGGGAATAGCAGCTTGTAGCTCAGTAAAACGTCATGACAGCTCAAGCTGCTTCCCTCTCAACATTCATTAAATTGTCAGAGTGACCAGGGGTATTTTCTCTTTCTTTTTTTTCTTACAAGCCCGATTTGCACATTATTTACATTCCTAATTTTAACCATGGTCAATTCCTCATTTAATTATAGTAAAGTTGTTCTTGATAGCTTAGTAGAGGGGATTCAAGCCCTTCAATTTTTCCCCTCACAGTGACATTAAAATTTAGTGTTTTTTTGGCACTTTTCCCTGTATGTATGTATGTATATCTTACACTAAAAGATAAGTTTTGCACAATATTTGATATTTTGAACTAAATAAATTGTATTAATAATTTATATTTATTAAATATCTATCCGTATCTTTGTATAATAAAATATAAAATTGCAATATGATTTCACGTTCTCTTCAAATGAAGTCCTTTCTATGTATGGAAATGGGAATAGTCCGCAATAAAAGTGTTATTCTACAGAATGCTGTATATTCAATAGATTCATTCATGCACAAAGGATTTAACCAAATAATGTCGAAATTATTGAGTATATCAATCATTTGATTTATCCCTTTTTCCCTGAAAAACATTTTTATTAGAAAATAATAATAAGAAAAAAAACCCCACTACATTTCAAAAGATAAAAAATGAAGCCCATTTAAGACTTTGTGACAGGAATGTATAATGAATCTCAAAATAATGAAAGCAAAAATATTAGACCATACACAATATGCTCACTCCTCAGTAAACTTATTGTTGAAATAGAAATGTAAAAGGCTTTTAAGATTTTTTTATTTTTTTTTGTTATTAATAATTTATTGTGCATTTTCCATTCCATGGGCCTACTAATGTCTTTGTATTTTTTGTTATTTATCATCATCATGGGCTCATTGTGGCTACACCAATAAAATTAACTTGTGCGAACGGCCTCATTCAAAATTTCAAATGTGGAGTTGTAAAGACCAATATATGATCAAAAAATAAAGTGAATTTGTTTATGAAATGTACAGTTTTCATTACGTCTTCCAAATCAATATTATGCCCTTTAAAGATATCTCCATCCGATAAAACGCACTTTTGCCTACGCTTTTTACGGTATTCGATTTTTATCTCCTCAATCGTGTCAAAACGGTGTCACTGTATTGGATTGATTGACTGTGGTTTCAGGGCCGTATGCGTGGATCCAAGTCTCATCTCCAGTAATCATGCATTTCAAGTGGTTCTGATGGTCAAACAGCAATGTTTGTTTCACACACATCAACGCAACGTGTTTTTATTTTTTTTTTCCAACAAATTGAGAGATTTTTGCACCAATCGAGAGACTTGACGCGTTGAAAACACAATACATCTTTCAAAATGGTTTGAACTGATTCAAATGATTTTCAACACGATCAGCGAAGCCTCTAATTGTCAATCGATCAAGGATCAAATCTTTGCACGGTTTGTCTTCAACATCTTCTCGGCCCGAATTGCATTCGTTATACCACTTATAAACGTTTTTTGTGTGCTATAGTTTGATCATAAAAGGCCTTCTGCAACATTTTCAATGTGTCCGCAACAGAATATTCGTTCCGCAAACAAAGTTTGATGCAAGTTCTTTGCTCAACAAAACCCCCTATTGTAGAAATCGAAAAGATCACTTTTAGTTGTTTAGAAAAATAAATGTCACTCAGAAATAATTAAACCTTTTGACAAACAAACGCTTGATAATTGTTTTAAAGAGTACTACCTACCTAGAAAAAAAAATTACCAGCCTTCTAAATCACCGAGAAGTTTTAAATGAAAAATTCACTTTACTTTTTGATCAAAGTATTTTAAATTTGACGATATGTGAAAACCTCAACGAAATGGAATAGTTTTCAATGATCCAAGACTTTTTATTTATTTGTACATCTTTTGATTTGAGAAATGTAATTTCTTAATTATATTTATCACAATGATTACACAAAGAATTGACAGGACCTTCTTCCAAAAAGATTGATTGTATAAAAAAAAATGATAATAAATGTTTTCATTTAATAAACAAAAGAGAACAGATAACTATTTTATTTGAAGTCCCTGGATCAAAAAAATGTCTTTAAATTTATTCTTTTTTTTACTTCCCCTCCAAGAAAAGATTTCGAACTCCAGTAATATTCAACAAAGAACTTATCATAATTTGAATATATCACTGTGTTTAGTGTATTATTGTAGAGACGATAATAAATATTTACTCTCCTTTGAAAGTCAAGTCACCTGCTTACATGCAAATGTGTATTATGTTTATCAAATCACTATTGAGCCTTGCTTTAACTTATTTTAGAGTTGCGTTGTAATTTTTTGAAATTATCATAAAGTAGACTTGTTAAAAAAAACAGCTTACATATACCTTGTCAAGTCAACAAGAAACCAAGTTGTTCTGAAATATTTCAAAAATGAGTGTGAACTGCACTTGTTGGCAACAAAGAAAATACAGAAGGGTAGTAGCTACCAGTTGTTGTTGTTTTTCCAAATTTTTCCTTTCCCTTTTGTCAGTCGAGGTTGCGAGTGTGCACAAAAAAGCTCGACGTGTTGATGACGAGCGGATTGTACCTGCAATAAAATTGGCAGTACAATAAAGTATCTTCATATGAAAATCCGTCTCTAAAGGACCTCATTGCCCTCCTAAAATACGCATTTTGATAATGCCCACTAAAAAAAAGGATCACACATATCTTTTAAAAAAGCTATCCGATTTATAAGAGTTCTTAAGTTGAATTACAGTACAAGTTGGATTCACATAGTATTATGTATTGCTTTGATGATTCTAGAATTCTAAGTTTGGGTCCAGGTTTGAAACAAAGAGGACTTACTTCATACTTGATATTCAGGATAATACAATCAACAATGATTTAATTGGAATATTTGAATAAATAGCCTTAATAACTCAGTTGACAAAGTCTGGTTTGAAGTCAATTTACAACATTAAACATTAACCCTCCACATCTTGTTAAAATAATTAAACATTTATGAAATTAATATAATAGACGAATGATAATTTAATTCTTGACATCGCCCTTGATCTCATCTTGGACTACACATCTTTAAGTATTGGCAAAACCAAAAATCTCGATTAAAACTTTTCTTTTTTTATCATTATTTTCTTTAAGGCTTGAATCCCCCGGAGTCTTGATCTAGTCTAAATCTCAGTTTTTGAATCCAAATATTTGATAGTAATTCCGAATAAAACATGTTTGATATATGATTTAACACTTAGATTTTTAATATAAAACTTCTTAGAGTATGTATATATCCTGTTTCTTCGAAGAAAATACAATATTAGAGTAAAAACTTGAGTATTTGTCAACACTGCTTTTTTCAGACTCCTTCACGACGAGCTTTTTGGGATAAACAAAAATACACTGTATTCTCCCTTCAGCTGATCTTCATCATTTGACTCTTTTGATTTATAGCAGCTGACTCTACGTGTTACGAACTCAAAAAGGGTATTATTACTATTTATGATTTTGATGTATAGTTAATATATTAAATTAAGGATTACACGCCCTTTTTTTGAATTTTTGAATATATTACAAGTAGTAACGATTGGTTTGTGATGGGTAAAATTTATAAATATATAGTATATCTAAATAATAAATTCTGCCAAATATTAACAAGTTGGCAACATGGAAAATACAGAAGGGTAGCAGCTACCAGTTGTTGTTTTTACAAATTTTCCCGTTCCCTTTAGTGAATCAAGGTTGCGGGTGGACAAAAAAGCTTGACGTGCATGTCCTTTAAGTTTTTTTTCTTCAAACACCGTCTAATAAGATCCACATATTCTAATTCTTGTTCTCTTTGCTCTAGAGCTGCCTAAGAAAAATTGTAAAGCATTTTTGCTATTATAAATGAAAATAAATGTTTCTATATTCTCTTCTTTGAACTTTATTTCTGCCCATTTCTGGCAAAATTTTAACTCATTCATTACTAAAAGTTGTCTTTTTTTGGATCGTATTGTAAATAATTATAAGGAATTTAATATGCCTTTTCCCCTTTCTGTTACGAAAAAGAAATGAAATTTTTAGTAAAGGTGTCTTAAATGCAAAAAATGGCCAGAAATCAGTGCATTAAAGGCTATATATTTGATGTTTAATCATAAAAAAAACCCAAGGAAATGAACATACAGTTTTTACATTCTTAAAGAAGTTTTTAAATACATAGTTGGTAATTAAAATTTCTTACATTTGCAGAATATATAAATATATTTTTGTTAGACTTTCAAAGTATGCCAAACTACTGTTATGTTTGTGTCAAAATGAAATACTGTTAAATATATATATATTTATGCAAAAAGTTGAAATGTGAGGGTCATAAATTTTAATTTAATTTCATTCAACAGTTTTAATGAGTCTACAGATTTTAATTTAAATTCATATGATTACTTTATATATAGGTACAAAGGTAGAGAGCATTTTATTGAAATATTTGTATGTAAAGTATAAATAATTATTTTAATTTAATATTGATTTATTGATTTTGAAAATTTTTGATGTTAGGTATTTACCAATATTTTAAAGAAATTATGTACATTAAATTACATGTTAGAATCCTGACTCATACAGTTTTTTTAAAAGTCCTTATTTTAATTGTTTTACCACATGGATAAGCTCTTCTCAAAGGGAGAGAAAAAAAATTCATTCTAAGCAATTTAAAAATTAAAGTGAAGTTCGTGTGGTTTTAATGAGAACATATTATAAATAAAGTTGTTCATTTAATTTCCACATAAAATATTCCCTCTTGAGAGAACCATATGGTTTTATTTTGCTCTTAGCAAGACCTTGGCAAGTTCCGTTACTTAGTTGGGGGAAATGATGATTGTATATTTATGGTTTTTTGAATTGACAATTTGGATTTATTAAAACAAAAAACATTTTGATAATTTTCTTTCGTGTTTTGTTTTTTTATATAAAAATAATTCATATTTTATGGCTCTCAAATTGGTTAAGAGGAGGAGACAGCTTAATTGAAGAGGAGGACATGGCTCTTCCCTATAATTTCCACCCCAAATTATCAGTAATAGAGAGTAAATTTAATCCTTGCCTGAATTAACAGAGGAAAATCTTCATTTAAAAAGAAAAAACATATTTAAATATAATTCAATAACAGTAAATTATTTAGAACATAAATATATATAATTCATGTTAGCCAATCAAGGCTATTTAGAATACTAATAAGGTGACAAATCGATAGCTGACAAAAAAAAAAGTACAATACCATTTTTGAAATAATTATCAAAATTATATGTTAGAAGGCCAATGACGTCATTGTTCTAAATGATTGAACTGTCATTTATATTTAATTATGCTCATTACATATCAAGGAATAATTAATTATTATTAATTGAGATTGTTAAATAAACTTTGAGAAAAATTAGCAATGTAGAAGAAAGGTCTTCTACATGAAGAGCCCCCATAATTTTGGATGAGAAAAGATTGCTGCTCATAGACACGACAAGCTTTTTGGGATAAACAAAAACATACTGTATTCTCCCTTCAGCTGTTGTTTTTCATCCTTTGACTTTTTTGATTACAAGCAGCTGAGCTCAAAAAGAGTAGTAGTATTATTTATGATTTTGATAACATATAAAAAATATATTAAATCAAGGATTGCGCGCCCTTTTTTGAATTTTGAATATATTACAAGTAGTAACGATTGGTTTGTATATTGGTAGAATTTATCAATGTATTATAGTATATCCAAATAATAAATTCTGCCACATATTAACAAGTTGGCATCAAGGAAAATACAGGAGGGTAGTAGCTACCAGTTGTTGTTTTTCCAAATTTTTCCTTTCCCTTTTGTCAGTCGAGGTTGCGAGTGTGCACAAAAAAGCTCGATGTGAGAGGGAGCAACAACGAGCACTGAGTAAATAAGATAGAAAGAGAAACATCCCTCTGAGGGAGTAAGGAACACATTCATCCTCGTTTACAACCCCCTTTTCTCTGGGAAAGGAAATGAATGTAGCCAGTACTGTGAGATGATGTCATCAATCCCAATGATTCTTCCTCCCATATCAGATTTACAGTGATTGGCTCTTATTTCTGGATCTTTTGAAGTATTTCTGAGTCCTAAAGGCTCCAACTCACTGTCTCGTGAAGTCATCAACTATCCCAAAATGTAATTTATCCCCGCACTCAGGCTCCAACTCATATTTAAAACCCACACTAATCCCCCTTGCCCCACCCTCGTTTAAATAACTTAACTGCGCCCCCTGGAGAAATAGTAGGAACCTTTTAACAAATATTCATTTTACATATTCCTCGTTATCATACAAATTGAAAAAAGAGTTATAAAACTCCCAGTATCAAACTAAATTGTATACACTCCAAGGTTTGTTGTTGTTGTTGTTGCTATAATGTTATGATTTTTTAAAGTTATTACACGAAGGAATAGATAGATCCCTACTTTCTGCTGCAAATAATTTACAGTGTAGTTTGTTTTTTAAAGATGATTATCTCATAAAATTAATGCTTGTATGGTTATATTTATCAATATATAAATTTATGTTGGTTAGCTATCAAATGCATTATTTAAGCAAGTCATGTGACTAATTTGTTTGTCAATATCCCTATTTTAGCAAATACTTAAATGCACGTGGTGTGTAAAGGATTGCATATCAATATGTGTGTGTAGAGAGAATGAAATTGAATCCATTCACATTGAATAACTTTTGATATAAACTTGAGTCCATCCTTGAATTTTCCAGATAAATGGATATTGACTTTAAATATGTTATATGTTCATAGGATATAACATAGAGGCTCACTCACTCCTATTTGATTCTATCCAATTATTTTATAGTATTTTACAAATACATACATACAGGAATTCAATTCCCTTTACAAAGAAAATACTTTTACTACGTTCTCATTCTCTCAAAAACTATTTTCCAATAACTCTCTCTCTCTTTAACTTTGTTTCGTTTATTTAATAAATAATAATAATAATGATATAATTTTCCAGAGGCAGTAAAAAAAAAAAAAAAAGTCTAGAAAATATTTTTATTTATTATTTCAACCTTCATTTCTCCTTGAATTATTGATGTCAGACGACTATGGGAGGATGTCATGTCTTATAACATATATTACATATAAAACTAGATAATATTTTAAAGGTATGTAAACTATGTACATATAGCAAGTACTATACCTTTTCAAGTTCAATATGGGAATAAGTAAGTTCAATATGGGAATAAGTAAGCAATTGAGTGGGTGCATGAATGCTTAAAAAACACAAAAGATGTATGTATATGGAGGGCCAGTAGACCTTGTTATTGATAATTATGCTCCGGCCCACTCCAGGATTGAAGATTTTTTGAATGAAGATGAGTTTTCCTTGGGCCTTAGAGTCCTGTGCTCAATCCAATTGAGCATATTTGGTCAATATTAAAAGCCTTTGTGAAAAGAAGATTAGATAGACAAATTGAGAATATTTGTAATGCTGAAATAAATGATTTAATCATTTCGGAGCAAAGATCAGGAACAGCTCACGGAACACTTAATTGAAGAAAGACTGTATAAATAAAATTACCTCAATGATTTGTAATAATTGTATTGTTAGCATCCAGAATCGTTTGGTATATAGATGTGATTAATTTTGTTGAGATGAGATTCTAATAAATTTATTATTACATATATTAAATTTCCTGAATATTATTCTTTATTATTTATTCCCATATTGGACTTGCTTATTCCCATTTTGAACATGAAAGGGTATAGAAGATTATATTAACAAAATGGAGTCTATACGTCTCTCAAGGTCTTATTGATTTAAGAGTGCTCGTCAATCCCACTATATGTAAAGAGATGAAACATTTTAATCGTACACGCCAACAAGCCCTTACTTCAGATTATCCCTCAATAAATAAACATCAAACACAACATTCATTATAATTCACACAACCTTTAAACCCCTTCTTTAAATTGTCATGTTTGAAAAAAAAAAAAAAGGGAAAAGGAAGATATTGAGTTTTAAGGAGTGAATAAGCACGACAAGCTTTTTTGTTCACTCACAACCTCAACTCACAAAAGGGAAAGGAAAAATTTGGAAAAACAATTGGTAGCTGCTATTCGTCTGTGTTTTCCTTGTTGCCAACGTTTTAATATTGGGCATAATTATTATTTAGATATACTATACATTGATTCACTCTACCAATATTCAAATCAATCGTTAATACTTGTTTATTATTCAAAAATTCAAAAAAAGGGCGCGCAATCCTTGATTTAATATATTTTTTATGCATCAAAATCATAAATAGTACCATTTTTGAGTTCATAACACGTACAGTCAGCTACTTTAAATCAAAAGAGTCAACTGAAGAAAATGCATAGTATTTTTATCTATCTCAAAAAGCTCGTCGTGAAGAGCTCCATTATAAAGAATGGAATCTTTGAAGCCATATTTGAGAATGAAAACATCAATGAACAGTCATTTTTTACAGTTTTCTTTTACAAAAAATGAAAGTAAATAATAATAAAAAAAGGAGTACAATTTTAACATCCAACAGTCTCCCAGGGGATTTTCACATCTACACACAAAGAGGGATGAGTTGCATATTTTACAAACTATGTGATATATAGTAAACGCTTCCTTTCTTAAATTGATACAAATTTTGATTTGTAGTAAAAATATTAAAATAAAAGATAAATATTTCAAATCCTTGAGCAAATCTCAAAATGGGCCTTGAGTCAATGTCCTATCGGAGTGTTGTGTATGTTCCAGAATCCGTGCACTTGAAAGATGAGGTCATTTCGTGATGTCATCATCATTTAAAAATATAAATACAAAAATCATCATAAAATAATATTTGATTTAATGGACTGAAGGTGACTGAATAATCATTAAAAGCGGCTTTTTAAAGAGATTTTCATGACGGCTCTTCACTGTACTATGAAAAAATATAAGCCACATGGCTTTTTTAAGCTAACATATGGTCTAAAGAGTATTATGACCATTTGAATTCTTGCTCTATTTAATGAATAAATCAGTTTTCAATCGTCAGAATATTTGAAATATAAAAGGTTTAGTGAGTTTAACTATCTCCATTTTTCTTTCTTTCTTTTTTTGACATATTATTAATATAATTTATATTATTAAACATTGGCAAAATGTTAAAATAGCATTGAGTTGAAGGAAGACAAGAAAAATATCAGTTGGACCCACTCTACCTTGATGATCAATTTGAATCCAGTCTTCACTGTTTCGTTTAGTATATAACTTGCTCCAATTTTAAATAGCTAATGTGTATTATTTAATACTGTCAAAGAACACTCTGGAGATAAAATGCAGGAGTACAAGATAGTTTATTGCGGTCACACTCTCTCATATCTCAATAAAATGCCCATTCATAATGAGGGTACTATGTAAATGTGACTGTGTTTCTACAAAATGGACATCATTTTATGGCCCGTGTCGGCCTCCATTTATCATTTGACATTTTTTTTTTCATTCATATATCACTTTTGATACAAAACCTGATTTTGAGTAGATATTTTATTATTAATTTTTCAATTTATCTCTCTCATGTATTAAAGACCCTATGACCACCATTTTTTGTACATATACGTATATATAAATATACACACAAAATACTAGCGTTGTGTGCTATAAAGATTAAACTGACAGATAGACCCATTAATGTATTAAATATCCCATCATGGACATCATTTCAATTATCCTCATCATAGATACTACTAATTATATAGTTACATACTTAAAACACACCATATATCTTTTTTAACTTGTAACTTGCAGAGTATGCTCGTACAAGTTCAGACTTATATTATCCGTTATTTTACTTATACTTCTGAGAAAGTAAAGACCTAAGGGCCTAAAAGCATTCCTTTGTGTAACAAACTGCGATTGACAAAGTTTTTGACCCCTTTTGATAAATATATTTAGAGATTGCTCAACGCCCCTAGAGTTTTGAAATTGGGATTTTGCTTCAGTACATATACTCCACACAACAGCTTTGTTGTCAAAATAAGAAATTTAGCTAAATACAATTGCTATGAGAAGTTATTTATACTTATTTTATAAGCACAATAAGTATTTATTTGTCTAAAAGAACAATAGTTATATTTATATTAAATTGCGCTTTTAGTTAGTGTATATCACGGTCAAAAAATTAGATTTGCTCTATACCAAAAATTTGCTAGTAGACCTTTATTGACAAGAAAATACTTATTCAACCTATTTTTTTTTTTCACAGTTCAAATAAGATATATATAATAAAAATAATAATACAGTATATCAAAACATTTTAGTTTAGAATTTTAGCATCACGGTTGAAAATAACGGATACATCGAATTAATAAAAAAATAAAAAAATCACAATCATTCAATCAATAATAATACAAATAACAACAAACATTCTACATTTACCCTATTTACACTTTTTAATTATTTTACATAGTCTTTTGATGGTTTCCTTGTACGCGGAGGAAAGAGTAGGAATGTATTTGATATCATCAGACAGATATGCCCAAGCACCATCCGGAGAAGAGGGAATTTTGATGTCAGAAGCAGCATATCTCACTGCAGCCGAAAGAAGAATAGTCCTCAATTCGCAACGATGGATTGGTTTATATATAGTTATTCTATTAGCGATGTGAGCTTTAGGAGAGAGAAGAGCATTATTGATGGCTTTGGTTCCAGCCAAATTATCTTTCTTCTTAAAGCCGAAAAGGATTGCTGCTTTGCAGTATTTCTCAGCTCGGACTCCTTCCATTCCTCTAATATTGAGCTTAATAAAACATTGCAATATATTTACTGCTCGACAATCAACAAAAGCATGCAAGGTTGAATTAAAAAGTAATGGTAGATAGAACCTGAGTAGGTCAGCTGATATTTAAACTAATTTTTGGGAAATAAAAAAAAAATTACGCAAGATTAAAAAAAAATAGTAAAAAAAATTTGTAGAGCCTACTTTTATAAAGAAATATAAAAAAAAGCAACCTCCGAGCTCATTTGAGACCATAATGTACATATGTGTCAAGTCAATAAAAAACCAACTTTATCTGAAATATTTTAAGAAATAAGTTAGAACTGCCTTCATATTCTTTAAGACATTCTCTTTTGTTTATATTAATTGTAATATATTTCGATTAATTAACTAATGACTTCAATAATTGCAACTGTATTATAAGAAAAAACCAACAGCCACAATCAAGAATTAAAAACATCTGGTATTTCTGACTGTTATGTAGTTACTATGATTACTATGATTCATGGTGAGCATGATAGCGTTGACTCTTAATAGTTCTATAACAAATGAACTGGCTTTAGTCAACTGCAACTAAATAAATCTCTGGGGCTATAAAAAAGATGGATGTCCTTTCAGGGACCAACTCGGCTCCATGTGCAGTCATAACATTTATTTATCCGATTGCTCTATTGGATGATAAATAGCAATCCTTGGTTGTGTCTCGATATAAAGTGACATTTTAGCAGAAACCGTGTGTGGTATAGGTCTGAAAATGACTTCTGTAATATTTGGCCGTTAATTTTATGAAGTAAAAATACACTTAAAAGTGGATGATTTTCACTTATTTTCACTATTTGAACACAAACTTGTTTTCTTGTTGACTTAACACATATATGTGTAGTCTATTTGTAATGGATAAATGCAACTTTAATAAAGGTTGTATTATACATTTACATTTATAATAGTTTGTTAGAAAGATATAAGGAGTAGATAGGATAATAATAATGGGTCTGTTGGGTTGCTTGTTGCCCAATATCTGTTTTTATTCTAAATATAATTAAAAGAAACACACATAGTTAATGAAATAATTAAATTACATGACCATGGGTTTTTTTATATGGTTTAAATACATATATATATTTATATATATATATATGTATATAGACCCATTTATTCAAGAGTAACATTCACCATTAAATTTATTTAAGAGCAACATTAGCTCATAAACAAACTCGTTAGTCCATTAGCAACTTCGCATAAAAGCAACAGAATGCTAAAAAAAGTAAAATAAAATAAAAACTTGGTTTATAAAGGGTTTGATAAAAATAATAATCTAGACAAACCTTGGGTTTGATTTGTTCATTTGTTGGAAAAGCTTTGTAAAAGGATGTGACTTTATAATTTCAAAGCATGTAATCAGAAACAAACTTGAAATTACCATATGTACAAGTTCCTTTTAGGAAATATAAATTTAAAAAGTGACATCTTGCAGCTATGTAAACGCTTTGTTTTATAATTTTAAAAAGCCGTTTAATTACGTGTGATGCAAAGGTTTGATTTTAGTTTTTTTAAGTTCAAAAGTAATAAGTAATTCATGGATATAAGTCAGATCTCTGGCTTCGTTGAGGTCAATTTAAATCTCTTTTCCGACACACGTGATATGTGTTATTTTATACACATGACTTTAAACATGGGGTATAAAAGACTTAGACCTGTGCTTGGCTAGAAAAAAGATTGAAACTTGGGCTTGTTCCAGCTCAGTAAAACACGGATTGTTTACATATCAAATCAAAAAACCTAGATAAATGCAACTATTAGACGCAACTTTTACGATGAAAGTTCACAAATCGAAAGATAACAAAGCACAAATACTTTAAGAGAAAATTATAAAATTGGAGTCTTTATCAAAATTCGTGCAACAATTCCACAATTGTTGATTAAATTGACTAAAAAAATAACAAACATAGGGTACAATTCTGAATTTTGAAGAACATTTAAACACCAATAATTATTTTCAAACACTTCACTTTAAGCTCCCTAATTTTGTGGCCAAAGGGTCAAATATTTAGATAAAGTTCGATTTTTTCATTAGTATTTACCAATGGAGCAACAATTAGATTGAACTCAAGGAAAATAGTCCTAATAGTTCTTTGCGAGAAATAATCCATTTTGAAGATTTTAAAATTAATTGCCGCTTAAATATTGTTTCCAATTCAAGTATATGCCCTATATAAAAAAACAAGTATGCCTCGAAATGAAAAGCACACTGGACTTTGGATCAAGGCAGACATATCCTTGTTGGAACAGAGGAGTTGCTTTCATTTGGATTTGATATCTAGAACGTCTTAAGATATACGTATATACTTATAGATACATTTTACATAAATAATTCTAAATATTGAATATCTTAATTTATTATGTCATTGTATAAATCAATAAATGACAGACGCATGGTCACATTTATATCTATTGATAAGAGGAATCCTTTCAAGAATATATCATTCCATTAGAAATTAAAAACTCTATATATAAAAAATAAAAAAATGTTCCTATAATTATATAAAGAGTCTTTATCGTTGAATGAATATAATGACTTCAAGTTTCCAGTTACTTATCCTTATTGTACAAGTGCAACTATGAGCACAAAAATACCGGGAAATTTGAATTTAGGTTTTTGTTTTTTCAGTTGGTTGTACACCTGTCAATCACATCTGTTACGTAATTACGCGTCGAAATATTCATTAGTATTTGTCCTTTTTGTGAAGAGCTAGAATCGATTTTTTCATTTTTTTTTAAAATATCTGAAAGATGATGACTCAAATGCAATTTAGAGAAATGTTGTATGAGTCAAAGTTTTATATGAATATTCCAGACATTATCTCTTTGAAATTTTGAGAATCTGGGGTTCAATTCTCGAGATATATAAACTATGACTACTCAAGAAACTGACCCTTTGATTGTTAATTTTAATAGTAGTTCTAAACTCTGCAGTTATTGTTCTGTAATTAGGAACTTAGTAAAAATCTATGACACCGTTTTGAAAATTTGAAAAAAAACAAGAACATACTTTTGTGGGGATTAAATATAGAATTTTGAATTCCCGATATTTTTTGCCCATAGTAATACATATGCGGGTAGAAAATTATTTACCTACTGTTTTTTGAAGTAGTAATTATATAATACTTGAGTCGAATGGCCTTCTTAAGAAAAATATCTACAAAATACTTTTTTGTACATATTGTATGTATGTATTATTTTATCTAACTTAGTAAAAGAATGCTTATGTACGAATTCATTTGCTATTAAACCTTACATAAAGATGGTTGCAGGAATTTGTAATTTAATTCGATATATCTAAATTATATATCAATGGATTGGTCGAATTGGGTTTCGAATTTCTACTGCACCCACCGTATTCTCCAGATCTGGCCTCCAACGACTTCTGGCTCTTCGCAGAACTCAAAAAAGTGCACAGTGGAAAGAGGTTTGGCTCAGATGAGGAAGTTATTGCCGAAACTGAAGGTCTCGATAAATCCACTGTAACTTGATAAATAATATAATTAACAAAATGAAATGTCATGAAATTTTGACAGTAACCTTTTGAAGGCTGGTTACTCCAGAAAAATATGTTGTTATTTTGTTAGTGGTGCCATCTGGTAGTTAGGCCCGGGACTTATTGACCGATTTGTTATATTTATATCCAGTGATGTATAAACGGCGATTTTTAAGCGTGCGAGTAGTTCTCAAAATGCCTGTTAGTTGAAACCCTATATAAATTTAGGAATGAAAATCATATGCAATTCGGGCGTGTGATTAAAAGTGGCGTTGGCTCTTCAAACAGGTCTTTTTGTTTTCCGAAGCTGTTATCATTTTTCCTTTATTTCTGAGGGGAGAACATCTACCTGATAGTAAAGATGTCGCATGAAGGAATACATGCATTAAGTTTAATAAAGCAAATAAAATGTAAACAAAAAGGGCTCAAGTCCTCGTATAATTATTATTAGTTAAAAATATATAATTTCCTGACATTAATTTCAGTTAATTTTATGCCTCTCATCTATGTTATTATTTATTGTTGTGTATATAATGGAGAATAGCACCTTGTGGCTCAGTAAAACGTCATGACAGCTCAAGTTGTTTCCCCCCTCGACATTCATTAAATTGTCAGGGTTGCCAGGTTGATTTTCTCTTTCTTTTTTTATAACACGCCCGAATTGCATATGATTTACATTCCTATATATAATATTCTTTCATCATTCATAAATCATCAAGCTGTTTTCTTTTTCCTTTTGACATAGTAATTCTAATTATATATTATAAAAGTTACGATAATATCACACAACCTTTCCTTCAATTTTGGTAGGAAACTTTCTTAATGTTAATATCTCTCGAAAAAGTGACTTTATGAAAAACATTTGCACGAAGTAAAATATTAATACTTCTATCCTAAAAATGTTTCATTTGCTGACATTTTTAATATGTTTTTAGCCAGAAAAAAAGGTAGAATATTTATAAAAACTATTATTAAATCTTTAATCATTGTTCTTAAAATATGCAAATATCTACAAACATAAAGCTTTATTTTGTTAACAAATAAATAACCATTATTATCAAACTAAAAAATTGAAGATTAATATATTAATTTAGAGCCGAGATTACTATATATGTAATTATTTTTCTTAATAATTAATTTCAATAATGAAATAAATCCAAAACTAATGTACGATTTTGAAATTTGGAAAATTTTCTGCTTATTTAAAGTAATATCTACAACATTGATTTGAATAATGCCTTTCTAAAACATCAATTTAATTAAATTAATTATTATAAGTCGAAGAAGAGCTGTTTTGAGCCTGAAGCAAGGCTGTCACAGCCACAGTCATAGTGATATATCGACAGCAAATAAGCTGGCTTTCATACTTACCATATCATTTTTAATGCCATCAAGGGAGGGGTTGCTTGCACGCCTAAAAATTGCCGATCTTGCATCACTGATTATACCATTAGGAATGTAAATAATATGTAAAATGCCGCGTGCGAGATTTTGTGGAGTTGGCTCTTCGAACAGTACTTTTTGTTTTTCAAAGCTATTATCATTTTTCCTTTATTACTGAGGGGAGAACATCTACAATAGCAAATACAATGTTAGAAAATGGTTCATGTTCTCGTAATAATTGTTAGTTTACGACGACTTGTAAGCTAAAGTGAATGCAACTTTTGTAGAGGGAAAAAAAATGTATTATTATGATTAGAAAAGGAAACACGATTGGTATTCCTGTTCATTCTTTATGAGATTGTTGAGTAGAACACTTCTCCCTTCAAAACAGTGGCTCTTAACCTGAGTTCGTTGGTTTAGTTCATCCCACTCGTATGATTCATGACGTCACGATCTGCTTGACCCTCATTGGCTACAGCTCATCACGCCACAATGCTTGGCCTTGATTAATTAAGGCTTATTTGATCGTTTCCTCACTTTTTAAAGTCAAAGGGGGATATTCATGTGATATCAAACCAAAATATGTATACTGGAGTTTCCTAAGCTGTATGGTGTTTGTAATTTCTACGACCTTTATACAGTTAATCCTAGTTCCACGTTATTAATTTTCTGTGTATCCTTATGTTCCACCTGTATTGGTTTTGTCCCAGTGAGAGAACAGCTCCCGTTTCTCGCTTATTCAATGTCTGAGTCTCGTTTTCTTATCCATATTGTTTTGCATATAATACAAATGTCCTTGGCAGGCTTCACAACTATAATGTCTCTCAGTGTCACCATACTTCTCAGGTATAGTTTGAACGCACAGCGGGATTCCAGCATTGGTCTAGCAAAAAATAGGTTTTTGATTCTTTATTTTTCCATCGTAAAGTCTTCAAATTGAGTATATTCGACCATTTTTAACTCAAAAAGTTTGAAAAGACTTGTAAAAATTTATAGCTGCATTTAAATTCACTTCATCCACCACGGAACACAGAGAGCTGCATTCTACTTAAGGGAGCAACAGAAGAATTGTCCCCATCAAATAAAGAAGTGCTTTTCTATATACATATGTAAATAAACTATTTTAAGATTTGCAGACGATCCTGGACCAGGGAGCTCACGTTGAGTGGATCTCACCATCACTTCTTATGTCTTGACGATATTTATATAGAACAATGGCATTTTGCATTATATTTTAGATAATAAACTACTGTGGAGTATAGCAATTCCATTATTCACGCCGAGCTTTTTGGTTCACTCGCAACCTCAACTTACAAAAGGGAAAGGAAAAATTTGAGAAAACAAGTGGGAACTGCAACCCTTCTGTATTTTCCTTGTTGTCAACTTTTTAATTTTGGGCAGAGTTATTATATAGATAAACTATACATTGATAAATTCTATCAATATACAAATCAATCGTTAATACTTGTATATCAAAAATTTCAAAAAAAGGGCGTGCAATTAAATATATTTTTTTTATATATCAAAATCACAAATAATACCCTCTATGAGTACGTAACACGTAGAGTCAGCTGCTTTAAATCAGAAGAGTCAACTAATAAAAAACAGATGAAGGGAAGTACAGTGTCACGACAAGCTTTTTGGGATAAACAAAAACACACTTTATTCTCCTTTCAACTGAATTTCATCATTTGACTCTTTTGATTTAAATCAGCTGACTCTACGTGTTATGAGCTCAAAAAGGGTATTATTAATATTATTTTTAATGATTTTGATGCATAAAAAATATACTAAATCAAGGATTACGCGCCCTTTTTTTGAATTTTGAATATATTACAAGTAGTAACGATTGGTTTGTATATCGGTAAAGTTTATAAAGATATAGTATATCTAAATAATAAATTCTGCCAAATATTAACAAGTTGGCAACAAGGAAAATACAGAAGGGTAGAAGCTACCAGTTGTTGTTTTTCCAAATTTTTCCTTTCCCTTTTGTGAGTCGAGGTTGCGAGCGAACAAAAAAGCTCGACGTGTGTATTTTAGTCTATTCCAAAAAGCTCGTAATGTTGATCCCATCGTCACTTATTATGTCTTGACGACATTTCTATAGAACAATGACATTTTGCATTATATTTTAGACAATAAAGTACTATGGATCATAGCAATTCCCTTTATGCACTTATTTCATGTTTAATCTGAATTGATGACGTATGTAATTGCACTTTGACTACATACCTCCCCTAACAAACATCCACAAAAATGATCATTGCAAGAGACCTATTTTAAATCTTCAAATGATATCAAATCAGTATGAGATTCCTCAAAATTTATTTAAGTAGATAAACATAGTATAATATTATGTATGTATTTCAAAATATCCACTCTGAAGGAAGAAAATGTTAAAAAAGGTATAATTTGTATGAGTCATTCTATTTCAGAGTAATTGATGCAATGCTTTTAAATTATTATGAATAATATGCTCTTAGTCATTATTTCTCTTGATTTCTTGTGAGTAAAGATCTTTCTTCAAATTGTATATACAGTGATCCCTCGCTATGTCACGCTTTACCTATCACTTTTTTACAGTGAATCCTGATTGGCTTAGAGGCATTACTGTTGTTTAGAAGTGAAAGAAGTTGATATTGGTTTTGGCATTAGATCAATGCCAACAATTTTCGTTCCTGTACATTCTGCCAAATTTACGTTTGCAATTTGTCTCCATGACAAAATCCACAATGTCAAAGAAACGTTCTATTAGTGACCCAGGGGCCTCCAGACGCGCCAAAGAGGCTGAGGAAGATGCTAACTATTGCAACAAATAAAAATAAAGCTGACTACTTTGCGGATTTCACTTATCGCGGGTTACTATCTTTGGAACGTATCCCCCGCGATAAACGAGGGTTCACTGTAATTATTTTTAAATATATATATATATATATATGCAGATTATAGACAAATTACCTAATATAATGCCTATTTCCATACCTGTGATAATGGAAATTTTTTATTACGTGTACACAAATAACAAGACTGTTCGTATAATACTTATCTATCTATATATAATATATATATTTTCTTCAAAGTACGTCTTAGCGTTCAATTTGACAAAATTCCAACGAAAAAACAACCCTGGATATATGTATATATATATATATATATATATATAAATATATGATTTTATGCTCATTGTAATGTCTATTAAGTAAAACACTTAATAGTAAATAAAATTTGGACAACATTCAGAATTAATTCATATGTCAATATACAACAGCTGCTTATAGTATCCATGTTTTATATTCTGACTTTTCCTTGTATTGCAATCAATTAATATACATATTATGTCCATGAAATAGTTTCTTGCAAATTATTATGTATTATTATGAATGTTTTAGTTATTTACACGGAAAGGATTTTGATGTGGTTCTCAAAATGGATTTTGATCTCGAATGAAGTAATCTTGACGCCGCAAAACTGGATGATTGTAGTTTGTTCTTTAAAGGAATGTAATTTATACATCAATATCACTATTATTACAAAGAGCATTGTGACTGACGTCAAAGACTGCATATTAACTCGAAAGCAATTGCGAGACGTACATATATATATATATATATATTAAATAAAATGAACACAAATGAACAAATAAATAAAATAAAAATTCAGGAAACTTTATCAAATGTCTTTTAAAATGAAATAAAATAAAATAAAAGGATACGTAATTGTATTGAATGCAACTTGATGTCATAGAGAAATTTAATCAAAGTGAATTAAAGGATATTAAAAAAATTCCTGAAATGAAAAATGAAATAGCTAGCTTTGTATATTTACTTTTGTGCTGAATGGATTAGGGATTAGAAAAGTAGGATAATAATAATAATCGGAGAAAAATATTTAATCCTTGCAAGAGTAAAAGTTAATTTATTGACTAGAATATATACATAGAATTATTTAATAACATTTTTTTCTAATAAATAGTAATTTTTAGTTTCGGAAATGTTATAAAAATATATATATTTTTGGATAGACGGTTCAAATTTAAGTTCTTTTATGTGTCAGTTCCATTCTAACATCCCAAATATAGGAACTCATTCACTATTTTCCTAAAATTATTATTAAAGAAACTTGATTGTTTAAGCAGAACCCATGATGTCATCACGTAAAAACACTCTCGACCCCATGATTTTAGTGTCAAATTCGAAGTTTCATGCTAACTGAACAATTATTATTATTTTATTAACGCAAATGTTTAAGGTAAGATCAAAGCTTCTTTCTACGTCATCACGTCTCAATCAGGAAGTCAACACTTAAACATTTCAAAACAAAAAAAAAAAATCAATTAATTAGTTATTATTATTAGCAAATTAATAGAACTTGAAATCTTACTTAAAAAGTAACATCGACTCCAAGTAATTAATTTAATCAAACCTACACTTAAAGACATAAGTTACAAAAAAAACTAAACACGTTAGGGTTTTGTGGGAGGGTAACAACATTTGACAAGGAGCATACTGAACAAATTTTGCATATTTTTGGTGTATTTATACTGTATATTTTACCAATTAAATGTAGGTAATTATTATCGGAGTGCAGAAACATCTGAATATATATATTCACTTCTGCATATTTCTTTAGTGTAAAATGATGTTTTTATTCATAACATTATGAAATCAATTCCTTACGTCATTCCAACTCTAAATATCCCCTTCCCCTAACATATTTGACATCAATTTTTTATTCTTTGCGATAAATAAAGGTAATCATCTACAGAGATAACAATGATTGTAACTCAATTTCCACTTTTAATAAATTGTTAAAATTTATTGATTAACTATTTGCTATTATTATAGCAAAAGGAAAATAGATTTTCGTAGAATTCTCTTATAAGAATAATATATACGAAGAAGTCATTTGTTATAATATATGTAAAGTATATAAAAAGTACTACAAAAGGCAATTCGTGATTCGATTTGATAAGCTTATGCAACATTCATTGTTTGACAACTTTTAGCAAAAATAAATAAAGGAACATGGCTCAATTGTATGTATATAGATTCAATTTATACTTAGCCATGTCCTAAACATCATTATCATCAAAAAAAAAAAAAAACACACAAAGCATATATATATATATATATATACACGAATAGAATGTATTCTTTTTCAAGGCTATATGATATTATTATAATGTATAATTCATAGAATTTAAAAAGTCATTCCATCCATAATAATATTAACTTGGGTATTTTTACTTTCAAACAGCTGTTTACATGACTTAACTACTCATATACAAATCATCAAGAACGAGTCAGGACAGTGCTCCGTTATTTGCCCTCGTACTGGTCTTCATAGTGAAAAAAAGAAAAAGAATTCCATTGGTTCCCTTATATTTTTTGTTTATATATAATATATATATATATATATATATATATTGTTATTTTCTCTTCTTTCCTTTATTTTTCCTCTCTCTCTCTCTCTTTTTTCCCTTTCTCTCTCGCGCGTTGGCAGATCGCTGCTCTTAGTGTTATTCTCTTTCCTCTCTCTCTCTCTCTCTTTTTTTCACTCAAGTATTTTTACTACTAAAATTACTACTACGACATCAGCGACTTTGGAGTCCTCCTCATCACGGTTCATGATCCGACGGAAACGACGATCTCGTAGAATGAAATTCTCTGTCTTTATGTGTTCAATCTCATCATCATCGTCGTCATTACCATGAGTGTGGATCAAATCGGTCCTTCTGAGGAGGATGCCTCCAAACAGCCTCGAACAAGTGTTCGAGTTCTCAACAAACAGCAGCAGGCACAGCAGCAATTAACAACCAATAAACCATCTTGTCCAGGGATCTCTTAGAAACATCCTTTTTTCTCACCTCTCTGTGTCTTTTTTTTGTTTTTTGTTTTGTTTCTCAATGTCTTTGTTTTGCTTCGTACGTTCATTGTCCTTTGAGACAATGAGCAATTCTAGGAATGGGGGAGGAGAAAAGGACGGGTCTAAGAGATCCTTTATTTATGCCACATTAGCACTCTCAATTGAGGAGCCGTCAGGCCCTTTAGTTGGAGAGAGCTCCTCAAAGAAACGAACCTGGGAGCAATGGTGCTCTCAAGATGAACGAACTTTCTATGAGGCACTCTCAGACTGTGCAAAGAACTTTGAGTCCATACGAGAGTATTTTGTGCGTCAAAAGAAAACGACGAATAAAACAAAGGGACAAATCAGAACGTTCTACTATCGAACATGGCACAAAATAAGTCGATATATTAACTTCCCTGATGGACTCAGCAAGTCCACAAAGGAGCTCTATGGACTCATCAACTATGGGGAGCTACGAAGAAGACTTGGAGGAAAGCTGGATGAAAAAAATTGTGTTAAGCTTCAGGAATTGGTTTTCAACGGCTCCACGACTCTTCGAATCAAGGGAAAGACTGTGAGAGTTAAAACTCCCATGTGCCCTGCCTTGAAAAGACTTAATAACCACAGAAAGATACCTACTTTATTATTGTCTCCTTGTCGTCGGGATGTGGCGGATTCCGATACTTCTGATGGATCCAAAAGACTTCCCCGCTCTTTGAGTATTAATTTAACCCCTTTAACCAATGATGATTTTATACGTGTTCATGGAAAAGCTTTACAAAACCCAAAATTATCTCTAGGAACGGACCTGCAAAGAACGATTGGCTCTGTAGTGAAATATTTAGAGCAAAAATGGCGGAACAAAGTGGATGCCAGTTCCCAAGAAAAATTGACTTTGATCCCTAAGCCAGGTGTGACTCTCAAAAAGCCTATTTTTCTTCCAGTTGAGCCACTCACGAGTGAAGATTTGAGCTTAGGAAAAGTAACCCAGGAGGAAAGAGAGGATGAAGATCATTTCTATAATCATTTGGAAGAGGATGATCAAGAGGATAAAATGCTCAACTTTCCTTGGAACTCGGATTGCTCTCTTTCAGTCGGTGAAATTTATCTAATGCTGGGTTGTGGAGCTGGAGAGGAGACTGAAGTGGAGCTGAACTACACCTTCAAAGGAGAAGAGGAGGAGAAGCCCTTTGATAAGGATGATCGCTACAGAACCTTAAATACACTCATTAAACTTGTACATGATAAATTTAAAAAATCCAAGCCTTTGTTCTCTCTTGAAAAGGAGAGTAGTAATGACGAGGATAATTTTCGTCGACCTGCGGCTCCAACCCCTGCAGCAACTGCTTTCAAACAACAATTGGATTTATTGCTACCCAAATACAACAATAGGAAAGGAAGACCCATGTCACGAAAGAATGCCAATGCTCGGTTGAATAATGGAACTCAGCATCAACGGCTTCTTCAACCCAAGTTCTTTATGCCATCCTCCAAGTCTGAAGTCAAGTTACGACTCCTGCCTCAAGTGAAGGTGACTCATCCAGTGATCTCAATTCAGCAACCTCTTTCCCTTCAGATTCCTACCTATCAGGTCATAACTACTTCTCATCAAGATACGTCCAATGAGTTTACTCTTGACACATCCTCTGAGAAACCAATTCAGAGTCCTCCTCTAAGTCCCACTGAAAGTGTTTCCTCATTAAAGTCCACTGATCGATTTCTGGATTCTGTATTTGAAAATTCAAACAGTTCTCTCCTTCAAACTCCACCAAGGCTAAGGTCAAGGCCATCATCTCCTTTTATTTGTGAAGGAAGCAGCTCAATGAGCTGGTCCTTTCCCTCTTCATTCACTGAGGGATCCTTGAATTTCAAGTCCTCTCGAAGTGGGGGAACTAGTATTATGAATGAGGATTCTTCACACTCAACTAATTCAGAGGTGGATCGGCAGCTACTTTCCATGATGACTGAGAGCTCTGTGGACTTTACTTCAAAGTTTGCGAAACTCGCGTCTCATATCACAAGTGACGTTTAGAAAAAAAAAAAAAAAAAAAAGAAAAAAAAAAGAAGGTTTTCCCTCTCTCCTACCAATTTATGAAGACTGACTGACTTTTTATGAGAATAATTATTTTTTTAATGATACGGAATTGTAATTTATGTTTACACAAATTTTTTACTAAGAGCTAATGATCCATATTTATTTGTTTTATTGTTTTTAAATATATTTTTTTTTTTTTTTGAAATTTTTCTCTACCAGCTATGTTACCATTGATTTGTAGAATTTGTTTAATAATAATAATGAATTATAAATAAACTCTAAATAAAATACAAGTCTTACGTCCTTTTAACGTTTAATTTTTTTAGTCGTTATGGGTGGAGTCTCTGTCGAAACAAAACTATTTCGGTGCGATCGGCTGGCTAGCTATTTGGAACTTTCTGGCAGTGAACTTGGGAATTGTCTATACTGTGATAAATCCACAAATCATGATCATGATATCTTCGGAAAAATTAAGTTTCATCCACGGGATCTGAAAATATTCATATCCCTTGTTGTGTCCGATAAAAGATGTGACTCCGGCTTAGTAAAAGTGGATGAAAAACAGGAATCTCTGGTAAGCCTGCTCAAAATAATTCTCAATACTCACTCAGCACAATTTGCGAGATGATCCCTCCTGATGAGCGGATGTTATGTTCCTCCAGGAGTGTTTTTTTTAAAAAAAAAATAATAATTGTGAATATGATTTAAATTCGTACAAAAAAAGTCGAATTTTAGTATTATTATTTATTTTATTTTGTTAAATTCAACTATGTATTTGAATGAAAATAGTCACTATTGTCTTCCCACGTTGCCTTTGAACGCTTATTAATAATATTATACATTATTTTACATCCATATTCAATAAATAATAATATGACATGATCCTTTCCATTATATTTGATTAACATATCAATGAAGATATGAATCAGACCTAAATGATTATAATCTTGATTCATATATACACGTAGGTCTCTGTTGCATAGATAGTTAGTTGAATACAAATATATATTATATGTCACGTCCTTTTGACTAATGAGTGATGGATTTCTTCTCCTCTTATAAAACAGTTGTTAGATTAACCTATATTTTTTTTTTTAGAGTTTTTACTTATAGAAAACAACCCATCTTTTATTGAATATATTCGTCTCATAATTCCTAGTATATTTTTTATATGATATCTTTCAATATATATATATATATATTGAGGTTGCGCGACTACTAATGCCAATGTTTCGTTTTTAATTAAATTAATATGTAATAATTTCTAAACTTATGTATATATTTTTTATATCTTGCTTATATTTATGTAGAGTATTTCCACGGATAAAAAAATATCCAAAGAAGATGTAGAATATGCTGAAGATATGAAAAATCTACTCTCTACTCTAAAATCTGGAGTAATCAAAGCCTCCAACGAGAAAAGAAACGTAACGTCCACGTTCAAGTCAAAGGATTTTGTCTATGAGTGAGTTCCAATTTACCATTGATTTATTTTATGTTGAATAGTTAAATTCTTACAGAATTTGTGGGTTCATATAGTTCCAGATAATATTTAAAATTTTTTTTGAAGAAACATTATTCAAGGTGACATCTGATTAATTAATTAATTAATATCCTCTTTACATGAAACAATCATAGCTTTTCAATTCCCTACCGATAAACCATTTTGTAGATAAAAGGGAATGCCGAATTTATATATGATTCATGATTTTATGAAATCTAGAGTTGAAATGTGTGTTTATGAATGCCGATATAATATGTATATTTTATATACACTCATTTGTAATTCTTTGTACACGGGATACCATAGTCCCTTAGATAATTTTCCTCATTGCATACTCTTCTGTTGACTGTTGTCCTTTGCAAATAAAGGATTGCTCTCATAAAAATTTGTGTTGATGCCAAATTTGGAGGCTATATTTGAACAAGGGATTGAAATAGAGATGTCAAATGATCCATTTAGAGAATATTTTGTTGTATATAAAGATAGTTATTATTAGCAAGAGGAAAACGAAATATTTATTAATGTTAATAACCGAATTTTACTCCTTCTCTCCGATAAAAAAGTTTATTTATCATTATTTCTATATTTAAATGATGTTTTTTTTGTATATTGCACAAATGTACTTAAAGTGACCTCACTCCAGATCAGGGATGTCAAACATACGGCCCTCAAGGAGATTCAATCAGGCCCGCAGGATAATTTGAAATTAGAAATAATACATAAAAGACATGGATTACACTTTTTAATTACATGTAATTACTGAATTATCCGCTAGGGGCGCATGTTGTAATCTCATGTACAGTTCATTGTTATAATTTTCGATTTTCTAGTTACTAAAGTTTGTGCAATTTTGTGAAATGTTTTGAAAAAAAGTGTTGTTCAATAAATTTTTAGTTAAATTTAACAATGTCCTTGTTCTTCTTCTTTAAATCAAAAGAAAGGGAAGACATGATGATATTTTGGTTATTTATAGCTAAGTATGCTATAATTTTAATGGTCAGGCCAACGACTTTTTATATGTATGTGGCCCGACATATAAAATGAGTTTGACACCCCTGCTCTAGAGTCTATATACTTTCAAATAACTTATTAATAGATTAAATTATAGAAAAAAAATATATTCATATTTAATTATATATATTTTTTGAGTTTAGGGGTATAATTAAATATTTTATATCTGTTCGAAAGCCCATATATTTAGTTAATATAGACAATTTTTAGCAGTTTCACTCACTATGGAAAAAAATTATATAGATTTCTCTCTATTTATTGGGGATTGGGGTAGGAAGAAGGTGGCCGATGGGACAATTGTTGAATAATAATAATAATAATCGAGGAGTCGTTTAATTTGAATGGGGCTTTGAATCTTAGCTCTATGTAAAAATTGCACATTATAATGAGTAAAAATTTAATTGCACTACTCGTGAAAATTGTTCCTACAAACTCATTACATAGGGTTTTCAATGTACAAAAACTTGTTGACTTGTACATACATCCATACAGCACGATTCTTCAGTTCCTGACAAACGTTGAACTCTGCAAAAAATTACGAAAATGCTCAAATTATATATATATATATATGCATATTGATCTGAAACATTTTGTGAGAAGATATCCTTTTAAAAATTGGTATACTATGACTTTGAGTGTTGAGGGTAACTGTTTTGAAAATTGGAAATAATGTTGTCGAATGTGTATTGGAATGGGAGGGGGATTCTACATTGTTGAGAATTAAATGAATTTTGATGATGAGAGTTGAAAAAAAAAAGTACTTAAATGCACTCTTTTTTATTAGGCAGATATCGTTAAGTATTTGTTCTCTATGTCATCTAAGATAATAATAATAATAATAATTAAAGTTTCAACAAATTATCGATGAAGGAAAGAGTTTGAGAGCCATTCTGTTAAAGAAAGAGTCTTTTGTCAAGTTGTATATTATGTGAGTACCTTTAATTTGTTTTTAAATTTGTTGGGATACATTGAGTTTTTCCCCCTTATATCATTCAGTTCGAATCCAGATTCGAATTTGATTTCTAAAGAAAATGTTACTCATATCTAGAGATGTGAAAAAAGAGCCAATTCCAAAAACACACCCGAAATGATGTCATAAAAAATATGGTTCCCTTGAATAAAGGCAGAATTTTAGACTGAGTACATTTGAAGGGGAAGAATGTAGCTGTCAATATTTTGCTATTTTACGTAAGAACAGCTTATCATTAATAATAATAATTTAGAGGTAATACAAATTTGAAATGAATAGAGCCATAACTCCGCGGCTACAAATGCCAAAACATGAGGCTAGAGTCATTTTTCAAAGACTCAAAAAAGCCGAATATTGTTTTGTCGATTGGTGAACAAAATGTCTCAATACTCATCAATACAAAGAGTATACTTATCCTTAATATGCAGCCTTGGTTGGCATTGTATTACCTCAAAAGGACTATACTCTTTATGATTTTCTAATCAAACGACTATTGTTGCATCAAATGTTGCCAAACCCAGTTCTACAGATTAATATATATATATATATGAAATTTTCAACATTTGAGAAATTAAATAGATGTAAACATATATTATATTTTTAAGAGAAGTCAATAATTTATAATATATACGTTAAGCAAATACATATAATTATTTTGAATAATTTTATTTAACATAATCTGATCTAGTGTCTACTTTTTTTATTCAACACTTAAATCATCACTTCAAGTGATTACAATAACTTCAAACAGTCAAAACTAACACATTTTGTAATCACTTTAAATTTTTCCATCAGATTAAATAAAATAAGATAATATTTCATAATGATTATCACAATTATACATATACATACATATATAGTTATAATCGAAGAACTAATCATTGATTCGGAGAGGAAATGTAATTTCAAATGAAGTTTCTATAAGCAAACTAAAAAAAAAAAATTGATAATACCATACCAAAGTGTAATAATTGTCAGGGAATTAATTACATTGAAATCGATATAGTGACTACAATAAGGAGTCACTGAACCGATTACATAATAATTGTACATATTTCAATCAATAAAAACATCAAAAGCGAATAAACGAATAAATATTTCATAAAAATAGAATAATAAAGTTCCTGAAGACCAATGTTCAGTAGATGAGCATAACTTTCATTTAATTCAACTTTTCAACTTTTGTTCCACTTATATGAATAGTAATTAATACTCTGTTCATCGAATGGATTCAGATTTATTTTGCGACATCGGTGGTTTGCACCGATCTTATGATCGGAAATATCTTCATTACAGAAGTAGAGAAATTTTGCTTATAAAGTTTATTTGTTCTTCTAATTTCATAGAACATTGAGAGTTATAAGGATTTATGAGTAATTCAAAAGGGACATGCAAGGTCAGAATATGTGTTACGATCCTATCCGTGGATTTTTGCTCGAAATTGGACTAAACTTTACACATTTAGATGGACAATTTCTTCTTAGTTAAGGAGTTTTATGGGGCGCTTGATATTTCATTTGAAAGCTGTGGGTCTCAGCTCTTGAATCCATTCCTTAGTATAGTCCATTTCATGTCATATTCAAGGAGTTATTGAAGTATTAAGGATTTGGTAGACTTTTCTGCCTACTCTCGTTCATTGACTCTTCTGATTTAAAGGAGCTGACTCTACGTTTTATGAGCTCGTAAAAGTTATTATTATTATTTATGATTTTGATATATAAAAAGGATATTAAATCAAGGATTGCGCGCCCTTTTTTTAAAAATTTTTTTGAATAATAAACAAGGAGTCTTCCAGGATCTTTCCCTTTAGGTCAAAACTAAGACTGAAAATGGAATTTGCATTTAAAACACTGGTGAATTAGCATTTTTTAGTTCACAAAATGAGTAGTATCCTTCTAGGCTTAAATTGAAGTTGGAAAGTGAATTTTTATATTTGAAAAAAATAGATAATAATAATAATAATAATTTAAAAGATCATATGAATGTTGTTTTTAAAAGATATTAATGGACTTGAAATCGGAGATGGAATAATTCCCTTATACTCTGTACAACTAATGTAGCAAATAACAGATACGTGTGAAATGACGTCCATAGCTTCCATTCAATGCTGAAAATAATAATAATAATAATAATAATCAAATTACTTCATCATCATCATCATCATATGTTAAATTGTGTCCGGTTTTTGTTTTGTTATTCTTTCAATGTATGTATGTACATAGTTATTGTGGTGTATCTGAAATTGATAATCATAACCTTAGTTTTAAATTAGAAAAAATTGTCAATTGAGTAATGTAATTGAGGGGAAGAACATCAATTACCTGATTTAAATCTCAAACTTCCCTTATTCAAATAGATAAAAGATGTTTCATTCTAATAAGAGAAATATTTTTTTGACATACTCTACACACATGAAATTTGAATGTATGTGTGAATGTACATACAAGTTGTACAAAGGTAGTTAGTTAGTTCATACTCCGGCCAACCGACGAAAGGGAGAGTTCTGATAATGAAAGGTAGGTACATCAGCTGAATTGACTCTTCCTCATTAGTTATTATTACTAGCTTAGTAAATAATAATAATAATTATTATTTAAGGCATCATTGTCATGAGGTGTCTGAAAGATATCTAATGTGATAAATCTAAAATAAACATCATTCATAGTTCACATCTGAAATAGTATAGGAAATGGATAGAATCATTTATCAACTGAGTTGATATATATATATATATATATATGTACCCTTGTCGTTTACTTAACTTATATACGTGTATTATGCTGATATTAGGGTCCAAGGGATATGGATGTATGTATTGGGGCCTATACATAATTATGTAGAGAAAAACAAAACAAAGAGTTCAGTCAAAAGGGCTTCTATAAAAAGCTATAAAACAAAATGGCGAAATGAAGTAAGGGGTGAATGTGGTCTTTGACAACAAAGTTAGGGCGTGTGCTGATGCGCGGTTATTGCAGTTAGACATTACATTTTTTGTTTCCTCGACAGCTGAATGTTTTTGGCTTCATTTACATACTATATATATATATATAGGATCTTCGGTTATTTTTTAGTAGATGGCTCTGACTGTTCTCGACAAGTTTGTTTGGTCACTCGCAACATCGACTCTCAAAAGGGAAAGGAATAATTTGGAAAATCAACAACTGGTAGCTGCTACCCTTCTGTACTTTCCTCGCACCCAACTTTTTTACATTGGGCAGAGTTATTACTTAGATATATATTACATTAATAAATTTAAACAATATATAAATCAATCGTGAATACTTGTTTATTATTCAATAATTCAAAAAAAGGGCGCGCAATTTAATATATTTTTTATATATCAAAATCATAAATAATACCCTTTTGGTGTTAATAACATGTAGAGTCAGCTGCTTTAAATCAAAAGAGTCAACTGATGAAAATAGCTGAAAGGAGAATACATAGACTTTTTGTTGATATGAAAAAGTTTGTCGTGTGTTATAAATGTTTCATAATGAAAGATGGTTGAGGTGGGTTCACAGAAGCTCTACATCTGTCAATAGTTTTCAAATTATTTCATTTTGAGTTTGAAATAAAAAACCTGTTTTATACTGTATTAAATATGTCAAATAAAGCAACTAAGTAACTAAGCAGCATATGCAGGAAATGCTATGTGTCTGTTTTAATTGGAAGAAAAGTGAAGCTGAATCGTATCGAATAATTTGTAGAAAAATTTAAAGACAATGTTCTAACTGATAAATTATGTAGGTAATGGTTTTGACGTTTCAGCGTTGAAGACAAGCCTCGCTCTGAACAGCCAAAAAAATTCAAAGACAAAGAATTGGAGGCATTGCTCTATAAAAATCCGAGTCAATCACACAAAAGGCCACACAAGCAACGGACTGAACTAATTTGTATTTCCAAACCCAGGCCAATAATGTGAACATGCAATTCTATTGGCAACTACTATTTTTAATACCCCTGTTGAGTTCAATTCGTCTAAAAAGGTTGTCCATCGCACATATAACAAATATTTTTGGAAGTTGTGCTTTTTATTCCAGTCAAAATATTCGCCATTTTACAGTCAACTGCCTATGTACATATACTTGACGTTTAGAATACCGATTAAAAAAAAATTAATATATGTATATTTTATGTTTTCATATTTCTCTGCCACGTAACACTCTGATACAGACATCATAATATGTTTTTTATCACAGAATCTCTAAAGATAGATCTTCGTTTTGATTTCCCAATATCCTTTTGATTTGATTTTAAATTTAGTGTTACTTATAAATAGGATCCACCTGAGTCCAATCCAAAAACTACTCTATAATCATATATGCCTCTATTTGTTTTTATATAGTAAATTAAATTAGGAATGTCAGAGCAATAATAACATACTACTAACTTTTGATCTTTAAGATTGATGCTGGTCTTTGGTGTGACTTCAAAGTTAGGACCAATTATTTTTTAATTTCTGTGTAATTGCTCTTAAGTATTGTTGGGTAGCATTCTAATTTTGTTCTTGGATAGCCCATAACATATTTTGATATTCAACAATAGGTACTTTCTTAGACATACATTTAAGATTAATTAACATTGGGGCTCCATCTGTTGAAAGAATTAATGTATCAATGAAATTAAATACATCTACAATAGTAATGATCTTATTATAGTCGTAAAAAAAGAGTTAGCATAATTAAATAATTGATTGATAGCGGAATATTGATTTTTTCACTTGATGTTACTTTAGCCTATTTAGAGTTCAGAGTTATGGCTATTTTTAATAAATTATCTTCCATGACGTACTCGAGTCAGATTTTTCTTGCATTAATACTCTTATACTATACCACAATTAACATCCTTTTTGATTTTTTATGTTTATCAAAGTCTGTTCTGCAAATTTATTAACTCAACACTCACAATGGTATGAAGATCTAAAAATAAAAAAATATGTTTCAATAATTCAGGAATTTGACAAATTTGAACTTTCTCATAGCTCCATGGAGATTGAATGAAGGGTTTGAGCTTTCATTCCATGCTAAGATCCCTTCCAAAAACGCTCTCTATCATCGCAATTATTCGAAATAAAGCCGTCAAAATATGGACTCTAAGTCCCAAAAACCCTTTTTGGAAATATGTACATCATTGTATAATTACATTTAGTATTATGATTCTGAGAGTGTGAGCCACTGATTTCAATTTTATTTTGATATATAATCAGAATCAATCGGTGGAAAATATTTGTCTGCTGGATTGTAGTTTGAAAAAGATGGAGAGACTATGTTTTAGAGCAATGAATGTTTTTATTTTTATTTTTACATAAGATCGAACCTTATAATATGTAACTATATAAATCAACAATAGGTGACGTCTAAAGAGCTGAAAATCAGGGCATTAGACGTGGAGAATAATTAGTTCACCATATATTTAAATAAGGGATGAGCTAATTAGAAAGTCATTCATGCAGATTCGAGGATCGAAGATCATACTTATATCACGCATAATTACCTAAGAGTAGGTACTTTTGCATAAAAGTTAACCTTTTGTATTCATTTATTTCATCAGAGGATCATCTTTACTTTATCATTTATTTTATATCCTTAAATTTATAAACTACAGGATAAATTGAGCTCCTTGTTGGCTTCTGACCTACTTGGGTCTGGGTCTGTGTATTCAGTGTTGTTCTACATACTTTATGCTCTTATAGTCTTGGCGCCTCTGCAAAAAAAAAAAACAACTTGTTTTATACCAAAATCATGACATAAGACTGAACTTTGAGGTGTCTAAGCTTATCTTGGTTATAGTTAAATTATTGATGCAATTTTTTTGGAGCTGGGATTTACGCCAAAAGAGAGAAAGATAAAGGGTTTCATAATAAAAGGAAAGAGTATATTGTACGATCCCCTTGCAATGGCAGTATCTGTCAAGAAATTGGGTTTCTATTCGTGGGTTTTATTGTCCAACTTTCTGACATTTGATACATTTTTTCAAATTTCTTTATTTGTTTTTTACTTCATTATGTGACGAGTACAGTTGAATTTTTAAGATCAACACACTGTGCATGGAAGGAAGAGTGATTCTACAATAAAGGAGTTTTAGATACACAAGGTTCTGAGTTGCACAAAATTGGTTTTGAATCATCTGATTTTTCTGCTTTCCAATCACATTTATTTAATTTGTATATTATTTGTAGACTTTCATCTGTCTGTCTGAAACGTACACACTCCAAAATCCCAAGATGGATTGAGATGATTTTTATGATGTGATCCCTTTGGGGTATTGTCAAGGGCGTAGGCTATTTCTACTGCCCCAATCGCCAGGGCGTCTGTAAGCTCCTTTTTCTTTCTTTTTTTTTCACTTTTATGTTCTACCCTTGGCATTTCTGTAAAAACTTATTTTGCACAAAATATTGACCATAGAGTGAGACAATCTAACCTAAAATCTGAGCTGTCTATTTTTTTAAAAAAGCGTTTCCAGGTTTTGATAACTAATTCCTAAACTCATCAATCTAGTTATCTTATTTTGTTGAACAGGGATTCAAGTCAAATTAATGCAAGATAAATGATTACATCAATAAATAAATATCGTTCAATCTTTAGTCTCATACTGCTACTGCTTTTTACGCCCCAAGCGCCAGGATGTATATATGGTCAAGATATTTGCTCAATTTTTTTTTTTTTGACAAAACACCAAGAGTATAATTTAATGTTGTACAGTAACTGAATTTACAGATATCCTCACGTTTGGGGCAGAAAAACATAGCCGATGCTGTTTGACTTGTCAAAAATTTACGCCAAAGCAGAGTAACATAGTGATCTATATCATAGTTTCATGTTTTCAACTTGATTTAAATCAACCAATCCTGTGAGTGAATAATAGTTTCATTACATGGGTCAACTAATTTGAAATTTTTGACTGGACCAACATTTATTATATTGAAAGTAATTCCAAATAACCATTTTGGGAATGATATAAAACCTCTCAAATTTAAAACCATAGGTGCAATAAAGTACATACAGGTTATATTCTTCGTTGACTCTTATTGTCAACTAGATAAAGGAAGAAAATATCGTTTAAAAATATCATATTCAGCATCATTTGAAGCAATGTAAATACCAAGTAATAATGATATTGATTTTAACTTACTTTAACAAATTTTATTATGTTTAAAATGGGTTTTTTTTCAACAACAATTTGTAACATTTTCCTCCCTTTATGAGGAGATAGATTGTCGTGTAGCTGTGTAAAATAAGGACCTATCTTGTATATTTTGTCTTCTCATTCCATCAAAATCATTTATACATAGCACACACGTATTCCCATTTTTATTTTTTATTTTTTAGTATCACTTATTTAAGGGTGTGTGTGTTTTTTGTGTGATAGACCCTTACTGCTCAAACCATTGACTATTATTTTTTATGTCATTGATAGACATCTTTTTAGGAAGTTTCTGATCTCTTTGATTCTGAAAAAAAAAAAAAAAAAAAAAAACCTAACGACATGTACACAGCTGTCAAAAACGAAGTCAATAATAATATAGAGGAAATATATTTATTTATTCCTAGAGTGTGATTTATCAGAACCTAAACTTCAACACCTGTTCTCAATATATATATATATATATATATATATATACTTAAATTATTATTTATAAGTATAATGGCTTTATTAAATTATTGAATTAATTTCATGATGGAAAATCATAGGAGAAGGAGTCTCACATTCAACCACTAGAATAGTGATCATTGGGACTCCATGGGAGTAAATCTCATCAATGAATTAAAGTGTTTACACATGGAATTACTCTTTGTCACAGTATATATTATTGACTTTATTTTTTTTCAGAAATGCAACTGATTGACTTAGATTTGCAATAAAGGAGTCAAAATATTGTATATATTCAAAAGGATGTTTTATTTTCGACTAATAATAATTTTCCGCACTTGTGAGACAAATTGTGAAAATGGCAACTCTCTCAAAAAGATATTTTCTCAAAGAGTGAGTTATTTTGTTCCTTTTTCTGCAATGTATGTATGTATGTACATATAATTGGCGTGAGAACTCTCAAAAATCCCTTCTGAATGAATAGTTTCCATATCTGATCGTTTCTACTTGATTTGATTTCTCAGAAACGCTTTCTACGTAATTATAATTGTGTTTTTATCTATAATATATTTTTGCATCAACCTTGTAAGTAAATGTCACTCAAAATTGATTGTGACAAAGGATTCAAAGGATTGAATGTCACAATTGCATAATATTATTTGATTGATGTAAATATACATATATTTCTCAAAAAGCTAGTTGAATATTCATCACTTGGGTGTGTTTTGTAAGACAACTGAGTTACTTAGAATATATATATATATATATATATACATATGTATATGTTATATTTCAATTAACTTCTTGATGTAAGGATTTTAGATTTGATAGAAACTGGGTTGCTCATGTGTAGAGCCTATCTTGAAATTTCTTTAATGTCCGATAGCCCAACCTAGTTTCCATGCATATTTTCTTAGGTTCATTTCACATATTTATGAGTCACTTGTAAAACCTCTAGATCAGTGGTTCCCAACCCCCTTGGTCCATGGATCAATCAGTACCGGGCTGCACAAGAATTAATTAGTTATTTTTGGACTTAAAAAGGGTGACTTACTCCTTCATCTATGTACAAACTGTAGGAGAAGAAGAAAATATTAAGTAGTAATGCAAATTACAAAAGATAATTATTAATTGTCTGGAATTACTCTCCCGGATGGGACCATCTCTTTGCAAAGAAACAAGCTCAGGGCTCCTATTGATTTAGCCTTATGGACAGTTTTTGATGTTATAATATGAGTGGATCACAGTGGATTCACGTTACTTGTTATTATTAATATTTCAACCCCCCGGTCCGCAGTAAAATTGTAAAGCGTTGCCCCGCTTCGTAGTAAGAAAAAGGTTGTGGGCCACTGCTCTAGATGATTCCATGACTCTGGCGAGTCCTAGTCAAGTTTGAGACCTTGGTAAAATTCTCGAGTCGAGTCTCTTACCTTACATAGCGAGTGTTAGGTGGGTGTAGAGTCTTAGCGATACATTTCAAGTAAGTCAATTTTTTATACCTGAAGTTTGTTTGTTTTTGAAAGGATCAATCTCCCTTAATATGTATTTAAATTATATCCCCAGAACTTTTTATTAGAATAAATAGTTTTTGACAAAGGAGGGAGGGTACCCGGTTCAACTTCAAAAATTTATCCATTCTGATCTTGGATCTTTTATTTCACCGATTTATGTTTAACAGTCCCGCTCTTGGTTACCCTTAAACCCTCTCATTTTTCACAATTATAGTCAATAAAACATAGATGTCATCCAATATCTTTTAGTGGTTTCTTACTTAGCCATGATAACATATTAATACTACATTTTAGGCATATCGGACAGTTTGTACGAATATTTGGCTCTGTGCTATATATCAATATACATTCTAATTTATAGGATATCTACTTTTTATTATTTCACTTCTTAGCTATCATTTTATACACAAAACCACCGGTCCATTTATTTAGTATCCTTTTATCCTTTTCAAATTAGCCTTAAGTGACAAACTGAAGTGTCTAATAGTGTCAATATGCCAAACACAACCTTAAATTTAACTACATCCTTCAAAACGAACTCTAAATTACAAAAAAAAATGCAAAACTAAAACTTTTTACTCATGACTGGAGGTCAGAATGCATTGAAATTCATTGACCGTATTAATCTATAGATTATACATCATAATTTATTCATTTATCTACATTTAAAAGAACAAATTATCAAATTGATTAGGTCACATTTTTATGAGGTCTCAAGAACCAAGACTGATAAGCAATATAGCCTGACTCTCTGTATCCTAAAGTTTATAAATCAAAACCAATATATATGTAGTAAAATCACTGATTTTTTTTGTTTATATCAATTAGTTATTAATCCAAATGTTGACTTAATAAGTTTGTATAAACTCTTGTTAGATAATTTCTTTTGAGCAATAGTCCTTGTTGAGTCGTAAGTATTTTGACTAAGCGTCCAAGTTATAGATAAATACGACTTAAGTCACACTTGAGTCTTGGTCGAGAGTAACAAGTTCAGAACCCGCCCTTGAATCCATTTCGATAAGCCTTCAATGTCATCCATAGACTCCAAATTCCGATTTTCTATTTAATATACTTAAGTACAACTCACATTTTTTTTTTACCTTTTATAGAACCATATATTTTGAAGTCAAAATATATCACTGATAAGATTGTTTAAGAGTATTTTCTGGGATTGACCTTCCTGTGGATCTTATATTAATTGACTACAGCTGACAAAATACAACTGTATACCTACTTACACTTATAAAAACGCCAACAATGATAATAATAATAATAATAATGATAATAATTATGCCTTAGAATCGTCATATTTGGATTATTTTTTTTCTAAAGAAATACAAAGTGTAAAGCTGTTTTAATATTCTTTTATACTTTGTAGTCAGAAGACATCTCTCCTCCTTCTTATATGAACAATATCATAATGATATGAAAATGATTCTTTATGCTCCAACAGTTGTTTCATTTATATACATACATATGTACATAAATCCCTTTTGTATAATTATATCTTGGAAATTCAGAGAATATGTCTATGCATTTGCCTCTAGAACGCTTTGTTCCTCGTGGGTTCTATGACGAACACATTCATTCCTCACATTTTGAAAATTGAAATTGAAAATTGGTTCATTGGGTAAACGGGTTTGACGTCTAGGAAGTCATTATTTATGTGTATTATGTATGTATTGATTGAAAAATATTCTTTTTGCCAACTAATTAAATAAATAAGTCTAAGTATCAATTTGTTCCTTGACTAGCAATGAAAAAAGTCACTTAAAAACTTCATAAAATCAATTGAATCCAATCAAATGACTCGAATCGTGTACATATAAGTACGTTCGTTCGTTCATACATGTACATCTATTTATTATACTATTATTAATGCTAGTATCAGCAGTTAAGTTTTCTTACACTAAGGAGCCACACATTTTATTAATATTATTATACATTTATCAATCCACTGTTGTTGTATTTTCCCCCTTCTTCTCCAGAATTAACATTCCTCCTCCTTCAAAGGCAAGATCCTCCTCAGTCATTGAAATCCATGAGGATCCTCCTCTTCATTTAACTTCCATTCAAGAAATCTTTTCCTCAAAATACGGTGTTGAATTCAAGGAGTCACGGAATGTATCTAAGCCACAGTGTAATATTTGCCTACAGGTCTTCAAGGATGAAACAGCTTTAAGGAAGCATCATACTCTCCATTATAAAGGTATGCAACATTATTTCATTCTTCTTTTTTATTGGATGGTTGTAATTACATCATCATTCATTGGAGCATTTGCACATTAGCTTCATCTATGTATTTAAATATGCAATAAGTTCTTGGATGTTGAGCAAAATTCGTGGATGTCAAGGAATAAGTTGTCTTTCATGGATAGTCTCTTATATTATATAAAAAAAAGATTTACGATCCATTTGATGATGATTATCATCAAGGGGTCTATATAGTAACACAAAGCTGAATGGTTCTCGTATGTATAGTCATGCGAGACCTTTTTAGAAGAATTAACACTTGCTACCAATCTCTTAAGATATCATTTAAGTGATCCCCCAAATTAGAATGGATATTCGTAGTACACAAAACAAAACTACAACTTCTCTCTAATCAGTTGTTATGTCATTGGAGATATTTTTGTACACAAATTATAATGATACTATGTAAGTGCATCAGTCAATTTAGTGACCTATATATGTACATATATACCTTTTTAAAGGTATACTGTAGTTAAGTAATTTGTTATAAGGAATCCATACTGTAGTTATTAGTATATACACTATACATGTATTCAAAGGTATAATTTTACAAAAATGACGTCACATATTCATGACATGATAGTCACGCAACTTTTCTTGTTTAATGTTGTTTTTAAAAAGTAAGATAGTTTTATCATACTTATGATTAAAAACAGGCGGAGAGTTAGTTATTGTATATTTTAAAGATTGACAACATATTCACTCACAAAAGCTTAATGGATTTAATATCATTAAAGTTGAGATTGGATCGCTTTTCTTGAAGTGAGTGACTAAAGTGAGGGAATTATCTATGTATGAGTCCAAGAATTGTGCAACAGGGTAAAACTATAAAATAAGAGTGGCAAAACGTGATCGTTAGCTGAAGGAAATTTCCTTGGCTACGAGAAAACTTTTTCCCCCGCGAGATGCCGCTTTTGAAGTATACATTTATAAATATTTCTTCCCTTTGCGGAATTCTCCTTGTTTTAATTAAATTGACTATGTCGATTCATGGACAATTAGTTATTGAGTAATTTCTTAGTGTTCTTAGTGCAGAAAAAAGTAGTCTTGTAGCCAATTAATTTTAAACAAAAAACGTGGTTTCGTTTTCTTTGTTTTATAGCTTTGGGCTTGGAACCAAGAATACTTTCTTTTTTTTTTCATTTACGAAACATTTGTAGGTATTAATTCATTTTTGAGTCATTTCAAAATTATTTTTTTCAAATGCCTTTTTATCTTTATAAGCATCAAAACTAAAAAAACATATTAGCATAAAAAAATCCCAAATTCTTTTTTGTTTAACTGAATTAAAAATTGTTCAGACAACATGAAAACATTATCCTACACAAATTCATGTTTTAGCAAATTTGATTTGTCAAGCACTATTCAAATATTTAAATGTTTATTGCCAAAAATTATGTATCTGAAAAGAATATATAATACAATGCACTTACAAAATGACGCTTATTTACGGCATTTTATTCCGTTTTGTCAGCAAAAATATTTCATTGAACTCTAAAATAAAACAAATCAACAGATTGGAAATCTCAAAAATCCTAAGGGGTTTAAGTATAATAAAATTATTCAGTTTTGCATGCTGATTTTAAATCTTTTTTTTTTAAAAAAAAAAAATAATAATTATAGAGTCCGACAGTTTTCGAGAAATTGGACACTATTTTTGATAATTTGATCCATTTTCCAACTTCAACTTCAATTTAAGCCTGGAAGGATACTTATTTTGACCATTAAAATCCACTATTGTTTTTAATGCAGATTCTTTTTCCGTTTTTTTATTATCTAAAGAGACTCTTAGGGATGTGGGGGGGGGGTACCGGGTAGACCCAAAAGTCGGCCAAATATTTTGTAATTAAATAACTCCTTGAATTTTACATGAAATGGATTAATAAGGAATGCATACAAGAGCTGAGACTCACAGCTTTCAAAAGCGATGTCAAGCGGCGCCCGATAAGACTCCTTAACTAAAAAGAAATTGTCCCTCTAAGTCTGTAAATTTTCATCATTTTTTCGACCAAAAATCCACTAGAAATCATTAAGTAGATGCGGTCAGAAGGATTAAGAAACCAGCTGAAATCCTTCTGCACGCTACTACTACTTCAGTCTATTGCAATTACTATTTTTTAGTAGCTCTACTTTGAGTCTTTGATTTCTATCGAATTTTTGCTCAAAATTGGGCGAATATTTTAGAATGTTGACCGGTATACTTAGTAAATTCCAGACAAGTGATCAAATTAAATTCTTAGTTTATCATGTATATTAATGTTTGTTTGTTTTTATTAGAAAAATATGTATACCTAATATTAACTCAATCTATTAGGTAATTCCCTAATTTAAAAAAATGTTGACAAATACTCATAAATGAATTAGATACAGCCTGTATAAGTTACAATGTAACTAGTTTATGCAATATATTTTCTCCTTTTTTTCTTTAATTTATACCAAGGGTCACCAAACTACGGCCTGTCCAAGGTTAATTGAGTTCGTTTGTTAAAGCATGAATCACTGATATTTTGATATTCAATATACAATAGTATATATTCTGAATATTTATTAATCTAATAAGTCTCACATCAGGTCTAGCCTTTGAGCATTAAAGGTTTCTTGTGATAGGTTGGGATTTAATATTTACCCCTCTGTATTCATACCGGATGCGTTAGTTATATCTACAACTGGTGGACACACTGTGTGTGTGCAATACTTTAGAAAATTATGTGTCCTTCAAGCCTAGGCATTTTTTCAAAATTTCATCATCTCAAAATTCTGTGAAACAACTTATGATATACATGAATTAAGACCAAAGAATGATTTGACCCCTGTTGGTCATTCTTTCAATCATCCGGCTTTCTATAAAAAAGGTTTGTTGACCCTTGTTTTATAACTAGAGGGTAAAATTATTATGAAAATAAGTTCTTGGGGACTTATTACTTCTTTTCATAATATTTACATATACAACATATAGTTTATATTGTTCTAGTATTGGACTAGGAGGTCCATGATCGCCCCTTTAAAAAAAAAAATAAGAATTACTAGGTCTTTGAAATGAATGATATGTTGTTGTTCATTTGGTCCACTCTTTTCCTATTCCTTTCCAGATACTCTTGTCCCCTCTACGATTGATACCATGTCAACTGTATCTTTAAAAATAAAACTTATTTATGCGGAAGATTTTTGACGACAAAAAAAATCAGTAAAGCTGCTGAACAAAACCCCTCTGTCAAAGCTGCCATTCTAAAAAAAGGTAGATTTATGTATTGAGTGGTATATTAGATAGATTCAAGCACCTGGTCTGGTTTTTAAAAATACATCAAGGATCTGTTGATGGAACAGATATTGAATACCTACAGTTGTAAAGTTCAAATAGATGGCAACTTTTCCATTGATGGAAAGCAATTTGAATTCCTGGGAACAATCCTTCGCCCACTCTCTCCTCTACTTCCAAAAATGAATGCCCCTCCTGTTCGTTCTAATTCAAATTGAAGGAACAACCTCGCAATCCGAGTTGTGCCTGTACTTACATTTATGTATACGTATCTTTAATGATGATGATGATAGCTCTGATAAGATGACAACTGGTACTCCTTTTTAAAGATTGAAACAGTTGTGTCGCTATTAACTAGGACTTGAAATACTATTGTTATTATTATTATTAATAATAATAATATTGAATAGCCTAAATATCAAAATCAAATCAAATTCTATGCCTGATTGAATCAAAAGAGCTAGCACATAAATGTATGGAGTGTTTATTTTTATGTGATAGTACTAATATTTAGGTAATATTTATTTATTCAACAAGTGGTGAAATACCGAAGCAAATACAAAATATGTACATGTATAGTTTTATGCAGAGACACAACGCAATTTTACGTACTTAGAGAGCAGGATGCCAAATGAAACAAACTAAAAAAAAAAAAACACTGCCTCTAATATGTATATAGTTAATCATTCTTATTATTTATTCGAAAGGTTCTATTTTTAAAACTTCTACCTGCTGGGCATGAATATTGACTTTTTTTGTTCGCTAGGAGGAGACGCTTTAGGATGCTTATAAATACTATTTATCTAATTGATTGATCTCCATCAATTTATCCACTTACTTGAAGCATGTAAAACAAAGGTGGTATCAAAGGGATTCTATAGTACTGAGGTACTTCAAAAGTGACATCCTTCGAGAAGTAAAAATTAAGTCTCCTATATAAGAAAATAAAGTCCAAGCTAACAGGTGCGCTGCGTTACTTTTGTTTTATAGCATTGGTGCACGCATTCATTTATGATTTTTTTTCCTATGATCACATGATCACTTGTACTGAAACTAGGGAGTTATTGCTTCTGAGGAAAGTTTTATGTATACAGTAGCTAGAGATGAATAATTCGATTTTTATTTTATTTTAACTCGTTGTTCATTTTGTGAGCAGCTCTTTTCAATTCGTTTCCTTTCGGTCACTTTTGTCAACTGTTCATTTCATCAAATTTCTCCGTCTTATTTAGTGTGACAAATATCAATATCCAAGTATTGAAAATATTTCAGAGACTGCAAATTCTAAGGATTTTAATCTATAAACCATCACATAGTTATATGTTTACATGGGTTGCATATTTACAAACAAAACAAACAAAAAATGCGAGTTTTTGTATAAAGAACAGACTATACAAGCAACACAATTAAATATTTATAAATGGAATGTAATTATCTCATATAGAAAGTTCACATCTGCAATTGACGTGTCTCGAAACTGTTTTTTTTTTTTTTTGTGTGTGTGTGCATATCAAAAATATTTTACAGTCGCAACTATCTTTAATTCTCACAAAACCCTTTCATTTTCTGCGTAAGAAAGGATTAATATACTTATACATCAATCAAAACATACCTAAAGTATTTGAAAAATGAGGAGTGGACATTGATATGTAAAGAAAGCTTTTGGATCATCTCTCTTGTAATTCTGGTAAAGGGATGTAAGTAAGATGTTTAAAAATGAAAGACCTACTTACCCATGAAGCTACTTAGCCCACTCATCTAGCTGCAATATGCTTTAAAACACTTTTAATCCTTTGCGCTAGAGAGACGGGAAGGAGGCGGGAAGGAGAAGTGTTGCATGAATATATACATAGAGGGAGTTAGTGTGCTATCAAGTTTGATATCTACAATTTGAGCAAACCCATGAGTCTATGGAAGATCTTACATCCTTTGTGAGGATGTTTGTCTATTGTGTTTATATTTTATATATATATATATATATGTATTTAAAGAAGTAACCTTTGGCCAATACATAAGTACATAGTTATAAGTATTGACTCCAGGATCAATGATGGTCAAATCCAAAAAGTAAAGAGTAAAACCAAACACATGCATAGTTATGAAGTTATTTTTTCTTTTTAGTCAAGGAACGACGTTTCAGTTGTCAAATTTGTAGTAAACGCTTTCTTAAACAAAATCATCTTCATTCCCATGAACTTCTTCATAGCGGAGTCAAGCCATTTGAGTGTCATCTCTGCTCCAAGAAGTACTCTTCAGAATTTGCATTGAAGAATCATCGCATTCACACCCATGACGAAGGTATTTATTCCAACAAATAGCATATCCTTTACTCAACAATGAATCAAACTAAGTTGAGCTCGTTCTTTATTGAATCAATAAAGATAATCTAATATTTGATTAAAATCAATTGATAAAAAAAAGAAGAAAAAAAAAAGGTTTGAATATAAATGAAGGCATTTAAAAGAAATTTCTTTTAGAGTTCTTTGTGACTCTCCTGATGTAACATCATACTTCAACATTTATTGTACATCTTCAGGGCATAAACCCAAATGCAATGAGTGTGGAAAGACATTTTTTACCAACTCCGGAGTACGGAAACATGTACTTCGATTCCATAGTAAGGATTTGCGTCTTTATTGCAACGAATGTCCTCGGATATATTTACGCAAGGATAATTTGGAGCGGCACGTACGATTAGTGCATAGGGAATCCAAAGGGATCGCTCCATCGGAGATTAAAATGAATAAAAAGGTAATTTAAAGTAGTTTAAATCCCCTTTAAAAAGACCCAAATATTGTCATTTTCAGAGTTCGATTGAGTCCCCTAAAAATGGTTCCGTACGTGCTTCTCATCCCCTTCAACTTGATGCACAAGAAGAGATTGATGGTCTCTTTGGAGAGGATTCTAACAATATTCATCGTAGAGGAGAGGTTTTAAATATCTCTGGTGGATTGGATGCTTCAGCTACAGAGGCCCTTCTTAAGAATCTAACTCCTCAACCCGACTATTTGCTCAAAACTCTAACTCCTATTCCCTTAGAGGCTTTGGAGGAAATGTTGATAGGAACGAATTGAAACAAAAAAATAATTTTATTATTATTATTATTATTACTTTTATTGTAGTATGTACGTCATGACTATTTACACACATATTTTCTAAAAATAAAAACTACTGTACTTATGATATTTGTAAAAACAATTACCTACGTTGGTGATGAATAGTTAAGTAATTTTCTAGGCTTTTTTTTTGTTTGCTCTTTGTTTTTGTTTTTTACAAGAATGTGCATTAAAAAAAATATTTATGAACAATAAATATAAAAACTGATTTGATAGGTAGTAAAAATAAGGACAAATCAGTTTGTTATATAACATATATATATATATATATATATATATATATAAATATATTTTTTTAAATGCTAAAAAGTTGACTATTGTCATATTCCTGTAGGGAGCACATTTTTTTGTACATTCGATCCGCTTCTGAGAAGTCCATGTGATGCTCTGGATTGATCATGAGCTCATCCTCCATACTCTCGTGAGGATTATAGTTCTTCAGGAGTGAAAAAGAGGGATTCACATCTCCGTTCTCTTCCTCGTGGGGTTGTTGGCTAGATGGAGGAGGATGTGCGTAGCCGTTGTCCAACTCTGCCTGATGTGGAACATTCAAATGAGTGCTTGATAAAAGTCCCTCATCCAAAAATGAATAGTAGTTGTTTTGTTGATTGAATGAAACAGGAGGTGAGGAGGAGGGGCAGGGTATGAGGGAGTTCCCTCCATTGCTACTGCTCGTAGAGGAAAGAGGTGTTCCGGGCTCGGATAAGGGAAAACTATATGAGGCCTCTCCATTTACTAAATCTGTTGGGAAAAAAGAAAAAAAAAAAAACACATACAAAGTTAAAATAGACAGTCAAGGTGAATTTAGAAGGGATGTTGTTATTACTTCCGTTGGTTGCGAGGGAGGAATAGTTTGAATTTGGATGCGAGGATGGGGGAGAGTCGGAGCAAATCGTGATTTGAGTTTCTCCATAGTGAGTCGTAGAGGAGTACCAAGAGTCCTCCAAGACGTTGCGATGTCTTGGATGACGATGAAGGGGTAATCTTCCGCCCAGAGGGGGAGGAGGTGAAGATTCTTTGTTCAGAGATCCCGAATTATTGGATGGGGGAAGAGAATTGGTGTTGTTGGTCTGAGGTGGAGGTCCGGGCTGTGAGGCGTTCACTAAATTGGACCCATTATTATAAACTGTTTGAGAAATGAAGTAATTTGTAATTGGATATTTTTTGCTTATATATATATATATATAAATAATTTAATTTAAAAAGCCTTCAATTTAAAATAATCAAAAGAGATTTGGGTCAACTCACTGTTTGTAAAATAAGGCCCTGTCTTCCGCGGAGGCTCCCTCTTTCTCCATTTGGCTCGTCGATTTTGAAACCAAACTTGTACACGAGATTCGCTCAAACAGAGTTTAAGAGCCAGCTCCTCACGTGCAAAAACATCTGGATAGGGCGCACGCTCAAAGGCCCTTTCTAATTCCTCCAATTGGTAAGCCGTGAAAGTGGTTCGTGTTTTCTTTTTCTTTGGTGATCCGTCTTTATTTGTTGGAGGACTAGTATGTGATTTGTTGGAGCTGCTGTTTTTTGAGTCGTTGTGGTCCTTGACAGGATGTGAGGACATTATTGAGGGACTATTATTCACTTGGGATGGTGAACTCCCAGGACTGGTGGAAGTTGACTTCATGTTGAGAAAATTGGAAGCACTAAACATTGCAGTGTCTAAAAAGTAAATAAATAAATATAAATCATTTCATTTCGTACAACAACTATTATTATTATCATCTCAGATGATAATAGAGATTGAAAAAAAAAAAAAAAAAAAAAAAAAAGTCTAAACACTTGTAAAACTTCATATTTGATAGTGTATTATTCTTTCTAGTAGTATGTAGGTACTACATTATTTTACGGCCTCTCATCCACTCTAACTCCGAAAGAAATGATACAGATCTTCTTTTTTTTAATTTAACCTGAGAGACCCCGAGAGTATTTGAAATATATATATATATGTTATATACTCTATGATAACATGGTGAAACAAATGTCGATTTTTCAACTCTCATTTGAAAAAACAAAAAAAAAAAAAAAACACGAAATATTTAGAAGTACAAATTTAAAAAAAAAAAAACTTAGAAGATTTATTTTAAAGTTAATTCAATTTTTCTGGAAAATTTAAAAAGCACTCTTTAATTTTGTTTCTTTCAGAGAGCAAAAATTAGTATTATAAAATACAAATTAGTTAGGGCCGTTTTTTGTGGCTTTTTGACTGGGGGGAGAAACACCCATGGATTTTAATCGTAGGAAAACGACTTATGCCATAATTTCCAATGCTTTTTGAAGCTTCTCTTACGTTTGACTTGGATCTTTATCTAGGAATTTATGCAATTCTTTGTCTTTGAATTTTTTTATATCTTTTTGGGCTCTTCAGAGCGAAGCTTGTCTTCAACGCTAAATTCACGATTTTTAAACCGTCAAAACCATTTTCTACATCACTTATTAGTTAGAACATTATCACCATAGGCTTTGGCAAGCCGTTGATGTGATCTATCTGCACTTTTTTTCCCGAATTAAAGCGGACACATCAAACCTCCATGAAATGCTACTGGGTTAGATCAAAATTTAACATATTTTACAAAGTTTCCATAAGTTTTTTTTGTTTTTTTTATAAAACTCAAAATGAATTAAACTGAATTTTATTAGACAAATGTCTAACCTCTCTGAAACCATCGAATCAGGATATCATTAAGAAACATTCCCTGGAATCAGATACACTTTTTAAAAAACAAACAGAATTAATTTGTACTTCCTATACATATACATATTTAGAGGATTTCTTCTTACAAAAATATTGAGATTACTTTCTCGAGTCCTATGATTAATAGTTATGGATTTAATTATATATATAAAAAGATAATTCGTTCAAAACGAAGGACAAAAGAGCTCTTCGAAGCTAGAAAAAAAAAAAAAAAAAGAGACAGCATCGTACCTTTATAGATGCTCTCTTTTGGAATGTACTCCTTCAGATCCTCTTCTTTAACGGGTTGAAGAACTTCCAACATGGAGGCCACATTTTGAGGGGTGGAGTGGTGAGGAAGGAGTAGGCCTCCTCCTCCTCCTCCTCCACTTGAATGCTGCTGATGATGATGATGGCTCTCATTCGTTGACTCACCATTGTACTTAAAAGTCTCTATCCCTGGGAGTCGATCCCGTTGTGCCTGTTGATGATGAAGGATCAGAGACTGCTGATCCGCGAGTGGTAGTACATCTGGAAGATAATCAAACCCGTTGTTCGGCTCCATTTATTTATTTAAAAAAATTATTTTTTTTAATTCTTCTTGATTGAACTTAATTGAACGTCTCACTCGTCTTTTCAGGATGATGCAGGGGAAATTGAATGAATGACATTAAGAAGGAGATCTGTTGTTGTTGTTGTTGTTGTTGTTCTAGTTATTATTGTTGTTGTTGTTGTTGTGAAATTGTGGGGTTATGAAGGAACGGAACGAGGAAGAGTAGTAGTAGAAGGAGGAGGAGAGTCTCTTTTTACCAAAATGGGGGATGTGAACTTGATTGGACGAGAGTGTCCGTCTCACCCAATGACTGCGCATTCAAAACAAGTGTATGTTTTTTTTGTCTTAACTGACGGTTGAGTACGCAGACCATGTACTTTTTGTTTCTAAAAGGATGTAACAGAATAGAAAAGAAAAATCCCCTATGAGGGAATATTCCTTTTGCCCAAAAGGCGTGCCCTTAAATATATATACATTTCCACATAAAGACCTACATAGATTCCCATGGCCCATATCATTAATTAATTATTATTATTTAGAGTTAGATGTGTCTTTCATAAAATTTAGGGGTCTCAAATACTTTTTCACTTCATCATTTGCTTAAACAAATATATATTAGGCTTAGAGATGATAAAAAAATTTGATCAGAGACACCTTCTGCAAATCCATACAAACTCATCAGTTTTTTATTAAATATTCTATTATTTTCTCTCTCTCTCTCTCTCTGAGTGTTTGTGGATTTGGCAAAACTTTATAAAAGAAAAGACTTTGTATATGGTAATTATACAAATTATATATGTATATACACAAATGTATAACTCGCTATTATTCGTATTTAAAGGACTATTCAAATACTCCTCAAATATCTACATATACATAGATACATACATTCAAATTTGTACTGTTGAATTGTATTTCTTGCCCGTTTCCCCTCCAGCCTCCTCAAAATGACTCATACCCAATTATTCAATTAAAGTCAATTAAAGAAAAAAAATCCCTTCTTCTTCTTCTTCTTCTTCTTGCATACCCTTCCTTCAAGTGACATATATACATACATATAACGATGATTTTAGAGCTTTATACATATATGTATATTGTATGTTTGAGCAAGTAACAAAATATGAAGAAAAAGTGAAAATAATAAATCCTCGTTTATTTAAATGGGCATATATCTATGCATGAACTAAATGTAGTTATTTGTGTACAAATGTAGTTTGTGAAATTAGACGATCCCTATAGATGTATATATATATATTTATATAATATTAGATATTTAGTTGTTCAATATGTAATTATCCACTTTTTTTTTTAGGTAATAAAGGACTCAAACTGTATCCAACCTTCGTTGATCCCTAAAATAACTCACAAATTTCCAATAAATTAATGAATATAAACCTTTTCAAGTTCAATATGGGAATAAGCAGGCTCAATATGGGAATAAGTAAGTTCAATATGGGAATAGATAATAAAAAATAATATTTATAAAATTTAATATTTGTAATAATAAATTTATTAGAATCACATGTCAACAAAATACATCACATCTAAATACAAAACGATTCTGAATGCTAGCAATTCAATTATTATGAATCATTGAGGTAATTTTATTTATACAGTTTTTCTTCAATTAAGTGTTCCGTGAGCTGTTCTTGACCTTTGCTCCGAAATGCGTCAATCATTTATTTCAGCATTACAAATATTCTCAATTTTTTGAGAGCTAATTCTCTTTTCACAAAGGCTTTTAATATTGACAAAATATGCTCAATTGGATTGAGCATAGAAATGTTCTTAAGCCCAAGTCTAGCAATTTTGTGAATTGACAACTCTTCTTCATTCAAAACATCTTCAATCCTGGAGTGAGCCGGAGCATAATTATCAATAACAAGGTCTACTGGCCCTCCATATACATACTTTTTATACTTTTATATACATGCTTTTCTTAAGCATTCATGCACCCACTCAATTGCTTATTTCCATATTGAATTTGAAAAGGTATATATATATACATACTTTAGATTACATTGCCTGAAGTCTGCGATTAGTTAAAGCCCTCACTGCATGCCATTAATTTCCACAAAAATAATTTAAGATACAGACACTTAAATTATAAACAATATTTTTAAATAAAAAAAGCATTTAGGTAATTGTGAGGTCTTCTATATATGGTCTTCTATATACATTACCAAAGAATTAGACCCATTTGTATTTTGTACAATCTAATTGGGTCAAATACTTTGTTGCCTTATAATAGGTAAATATATAGGGAATCATTGGATTTAAAAAAAATAAAAAAATAAAGGGTTTTAAATTAACTGATGTTTTTAAATACTATCAACCACACCCCTGGGGGTAAACACACATAAGTATTCAATAATTGTGGAGCATCCATCATATATTTGAGCAGACATGTTTAAAATAGAGTTAGAATTTAAAATTCCTTAGTTATATGAGTACATCCCTGTTGTCTACGTTGTCTCAATTTATCCATGTTTAATGTAGAGTTAATTTGAGGAATTTTTAAAACCTACTATCCCTTCTAATTTTTGACTCCACTGAAGTCAAGAAATTGGCGTAGTGGATCCACTTTGAAATAGGTTGAAATTTATTCCATCTCTCCGATATCAACCATGATCTGTGTTTTACCACACTTAACTTAGGCCTAATCTTATTATGAGATTGTAATTAAGTCCAGTCCCAAAGAATCTTAATAACCTTTCTTTGAGGACGAGTCATACCTATATATAATTTCGAGAAAGATGAGGCAGTGTTTCTCAACTGGTTGGTTCGAAACCCAAAAGTAGTTGAATCACAAAGAGCGGATCAAAAATCAAAATAATCGTTAATTTTCCAAACTCTGACATGAATAATAATAATAATAATATTGACTGTGATCCATTTAATAATTCATTTATATGACCCACTATTTACTTAAATTAATATTTCATTTTTGGGTTATATTTTCATTTACTCTTCTAAATGACGTGTTTATTAGAGTTTCACAATCATTGGAAGAAAATTATCAAAGTTCCCCCCCCCCCCCTGATCAATTGAGTATTTTCGTTATGGGAATGAATGTCAACTTTAATATATGTAAGTAAAGAAAATTTGTGTAACATGAATGCTACAACGGCTGATAAATATATATTGAACTATGTTAATTTATCATTTTTAATTTTTAGAATTTATTTGTTTTGTTTTTTCAGAAAAAAGTAGATTTATTGTGTTTGCCGTTATACTGAAATATGAACTCAGTTTGTCTTTATCAAGAGAAAAAAGACACATCATCCAATCCAATATTTGAGCAAATTAAAAGAATTCCATATAAGAACTTTTCAAATCATAATTAAAAGATTGTCAAATTTATATTTTCTATCAAAATCTATCAAAAAAAAAATTGGAAGGTTTTATAAACTATTTTATAAAAAGTATGTGATGTACTCATAAATGAATTTACAATCGAATCTTCTAACAGCAGAAGATAGAAATTGAATAAAAAATTTATAGTGATTTATTTTTATTTAGTCATTGAGCCTTAAACATTTACATATACAAATCGCAGAAAAATTATGGACTACTTAATGCTATTTACCTAACATTCTGAGAATAAAAACTAGTAACTCACAGCTTTGCCTATATTTCCAAAAGTTTGGAGGATGGAAGGATAAACTAAGGCCACTAAGCCAACAGCAATTCATCAAATACAAGTATTATAAATGTGATTCAAGTTATTTTAATTATTATTTTTTGTTATAAACATTTGATTAAATATTTTAATTAACATAATTTCAAATATTAGGATTTTCTCAATTAAATAATTACAACTCTCACGGATTATACAATGTAGCAAAAGTGACTCTATGTTGAAAGCATTTCTATTAAATAAAGTACACAAATTTCCTAAAATAATAGGTGGTGAAAGAAAATCCATATGAGTGTGTATGATTTTTACAATTAAATTTGTTCTGGATGGATTCGAGACGAGCAAAGTAGGATAATAGCACAGGTCAACAAGTTTGAAATGTCAAAAGATCCTAAGGAGAATAAGTGTAATAAAAGTTATTTAGTTTTGCACACATTAAATTTCAAATCTGTAATCTTTTTTTTTCGAGAGTCTGACGGTTTTTGAGAAATTGGACCCTACTTTTTTAGCTTCTTTGGCCCATTTTCCAACTTCAAATTCAATTTAAGCCTAGAAGGAATCTCATTATGTACATTAAAAAATGTTGATTCGCTAGTGTATTTAATGCAAATTCCATTTCCAGTCTTTGTTTTGACCTAAAGTTACTCCTGGGGGCATAGAAGGCGGGAGTAGGCCCAAAAGTCGACCAAAACGTTTGTACTTAAATATTACATAAAATGGATGAATAATGAATACATTCAAAAGCTCAGACCCACAGCTGTTTAACAAGATGTCAAGCATCCGATAAGAATCCTTAATTAAGAAGAAATTGTCCATCCAATTTCGAGCAAAAATTCACTAGAAATCAAAGACTCACGGTAAAGCTACTAAAAAACAACTGCAATCGACTGAAGTAGTAGCGCATATAAGGGTTTCTGCTGATTTCGTAATTCGTCTTTGGTGCTACTACTTTAGTAGCTCTACCGTGACTGTTGACCAGTATAATTAATTAGAGAAGATCCTATTGAGTTGAGTAGTAGTTATGATATTTATTGGCTATAATGTGTAACATTGAATAGTGGCATAAGATTTGACATTTTTTTACACACTAGGACTTTCAAATAAGCGGACATAAAAAAAACATTTTTTAATTTGCCACCCCCCCCCCCCCAAGATGACCGACTTCATCCATGATGACGCATCGTGAAAACTACTATAATAAGTAGTCTATGTTTGTAAACTTAATTCCCTTATCAATGTATTCAATTGTATTCAGAGTAGTGATTGTCTAGAGTAAACTAGGAAACCCCCTCAGTATGGGACAGTCATAAATAGATACAAATGATACGTTTTGGCTCGTGACTTTGCTCCCACCTGCAGTCAATGTACATATATAGATATATGTATGTATGTATGTATGTAAGCCTCATAATTGACTATAGAAAGGGAACAACAACAGAACTCCTTGATTTTAATCGAGGAGAGATCTCATTTTTAAGTAGGGTTGTTATTTTTTATTATTTTTATATATATATATAACAAATCATTACTCGGTTTGGAAGGGATGCAAAGATCATTTGGATGAAGTTAAGCACCCCCCCCCCCAAAAAAAAAAAAAAAAAAAAGTCCATTTTGACAAAAAAAAACCCCACTCACAAAGCACTTTTAAATTCATGAGTAATTAACTACATATCAATGAATTTGAAGATTTGGATATTTAATATGCTATTATTTTTCAATGTATATATATATATAAAAGGTTTGGTGAGTTTGACTCTCTACATTCTTCTTTCTTCCTTTTTTTTTAACATGCTATTGGCATAATTTAAAATATATATAAATATATATGGTTCAAGTCAACAAGACAGCAAGTTTGTTTTTTGAAATATTGAAAATATAGAGAAAATCCACTTTGCAGTAGTTTTTTTACTTCATAAACATAACGGCCAAATAATATTTTGGAGTCATTTACAGACAAATACCGCAGGCGTTATTTTGCTAAAATGTCACTTTTAATCAAGAAACAACCAAGGATTGTAGTTGTCTATCCAATGAAGACATTGGATAAATGTTACAAATTCAAATGGAGTCGTCGATATGTTTCCTGAAAGAACGTCCATCTTTTTCATATTGCAATTATTATGAGAGTCATTATTTAATTAATAATCGAAATAACCTACTATTAATATAAACGAGAAAAGAGAATGTCTTCAAGAATAATATGAGTGCAGTTCACACTCATTTTTGATATATTTCAAATAAACTTGATTTCTTGTTGACTTGACACACATATAGTCAACAACAGACTCCATCTTTTTTATTTATATTTCTCTCTGTATTAAAACAAAATTAAAGTGTGACATCATCATCATCATCACTCAATGTAATGTAAGGTTCTGTGACAATGTAGTACATATTATATATGTACTACATTGTCTCTATCTTAAATTTGTAAATACATTGTAAAAAATTTTATTATAATTTATGTGCTAATGTTATTGCTATTTTTGAATTATCATACATCTGTGAAGTTGTTTTGTACTTGTGTCTACATATAATAATATTTAGTACAGATACCTTTTGTGTGTTTTTTTTTTTTTTTTTTTTTTTTCTGGTATAGGGATCTCATCAATATGAATCAAATGAGGTCGTTAAAGAGACAAAAAGGCATTTATATACACACATATATATATATATATATATATATATATATGTAAATACGTTCATAGAACCGCTGCTGTTTGAAAAAAATAAAAATAAAAACTAGAAAGATCCTACAAAAAAACCGACCTAGATCTAATAGGATGGATGAACCCACTTATCACAACGAAATTAGTGGCATTATTTATGTATGTTTCTCATCTACATACTACAGACGTAGTAGAGTTGTATATAAATGTGGACTAATGAGAGGAGAAGCATTTTTGTGGATCTACTCTTGGTTGAGGAGATAAGTTGGTTCATTCAGGATGCATTGATCACAGCTCTCAATAATCAGATATGTACATAGAGTTAACAACAGTTCATTGAAATTGTAATGAGAGAAATGAAATGGATTTAATATGCAAAATATATACTCTGGTTTTTTTTTTTTTCATTCCAACAGTCTAGAGTCGAATCCCGGAGCTAGACCGTCTCGGTTCTGTACACATTCAAAGTTGAATGAAAATCTTTTTTTAAAAACATTGTCTCTGCACGATCAGAGCTTTTTTGTGCCACGACTCTCAAAAGGGAAAGGAAAAATTTGTAAAAACAACAACTGGTATCTAGTCTTCTGTATTTTCCTTGTTGCCAACTTTTTAATATTGGACAGAGTTATTATTTAGATATATGTACTATAGTTTGATAAATTCTACCAACAATATACAAATCAATATTTAATACTTGTTTATGATTCAATAATTCAAAAAAAGGGCGCGCAATCCTTAATTTAATATATTTTTTATATATCAAAATAATAATAATAATACCCCTTTGGGTTCATAAAGCGTAGAGTCAGTTGCTTTAAATATGAAGAGTCAACTGATGAAAAACAGCTGTAGAGAGATAATTCTTAGATTTTTTTTTGTTTATTCCAAAAGACTTGTTTCTGCTAAGCTAATACAAGAAGTGGGAATCCGACTCAGGTGACTTTTTGTGAACAAAATATAGTTTGTACTTTGGATAACTGCCGCTAACTGCCCTTGCATCTCTTTTTGACTTTTTTTTCTCTACTGTACATATTATATGTGCCTTAAATGTGCAAAGTCTGTTTGCCAATATCTTGAATTTATTAATCATTAAGTATTTTTTTCTTAAACAAAAAATGCTTTCAAAATAAGAATCACTATACAAATAATTACACGAGTATATGGTAATATTGATGTATAACTCATTGCAAAACATTTCAGATTTTGAAAGTTTCAAAAGACTATTAAAGGTTTTTTTTTCTTTTATTCTATATCCTTCATTAGAGTGAACTTTTTTATAGACTTTTTCATTGGATTTAAAAGATTTGTTTCTTCAAAATAAACACTTTTGAAATTCAACGACATTGTCATAAGACTTGACAAGGCCGTTGAATACATTTGAAACATGACCTTTGTATATATACAACTGTACATAATATTTTTTTTAAAATAATAATAATAATAATAGATGGAGTTGAAACACAACATGACGCAAACACAAATGACTGCAAATCATATATATTACAAATTTAAAATAAATAAAAATACGGAAGTGCGGAAAGTTAGCGAACAATCATGAGCCTGTTTTGAAATTGGTTCAAGTCTCACTTCCGTTCGGGATATGTATATAGTTGTTTACTGCAATTACATGCAAATTATCTTAAGGTTTATATATATATATATAGAAATTCTGGTACAGGGACGGTGTTGAGAGTTAAGGGCCGTTTGCAATCCCACGTAAGGAGAGGCGTCACTACGCGAAGATTCAACTCACTTATGTTGTATATAAAAATTATGTCCTCTTGAGCCCTTGAGCTAAGTGACCAAACGAATATTCTCTCCTTTTCCCTTCCATACACAACCGTGAGGTCTGGCCTACTCTGCCAATTTGTTTTCAATGTAATGGTGGAGTTTATGTACAAATAATCACAAATTTGTGATCATTTGTCTAATATAATTATTAATTTTGTAGATTGATATCATACTTGACATCAATCAGCTTGTGGGAGGATCCTTTCAACTTTTTTTTTTTTTTTTTTACGTAAAAAGGTATTTTCTAAAAGTATGTTGGAACATAGAAAAGCTTATAGAAATATGTAGATTACAAACCTGAGAACGCATGCAGAAAACTTTGTAACGCAATACCTCTCCTTACGTCATTTTATATAGACATTTAGGATAAGAAAATTTTAATCATCCTTAAAATATATAAATATATATATTCAGCCAACTTCAAAATAGACCTATCATTGCATTGCTAATTCTTTCTACTCAAAACTTCATTTTAAGTTTGTAATATATATATATATATATATATAAACTTATTTTCAAATCAAAATTTAAAATCAATTTTACTTGTTTGAGTGAGGTTTTTAAAGATTAATATAGGATTAATATTCTTATTGTCAAAAAAAACAAAAAAAACAACAACTTGAAGGATTGTTGATAAACCATTTCATAGGATTCATGATTTATGTTTCTATGATGTGTGTACTTATCGAATTGGCCTTATCGAGTAATGATAATTTTTAAGATTCAAGCTCATAATACAATCAAATGATAAAAATAAATCAGAATTCTACATGGAGTGACAATTGATTATTATACTTTGTATTATTATTAAAGAATTATTATTAAAACTTAAATTAGTATCAAATTAATTGAATATAGTTATATATGTGAGTATATTTATTGTTCATAAATAGTTGATTTGAATACAAATGAAAAAATATTGCAGTACAAATCAATCAAGTACGAACAATGCTGTGAATTACAATATTACACTTCTACTTATGTAATTAGTAACACGTGATAAACTGAAAGGCGTCAATATGCAATAATTTTCCTGACATTTATTTCTTGAAAAGTATGTATTTTAACTAAACTAAAAGGACTGTCATGAATGAAGCCCACTTATTTATATTTCAAAACTATTTTATCAAGGCTAAAACAGCCTTGTAAGATAGAAATTGAAAAATTGCTCAATTGTCAAAGTAAACGACTACAAAATAGTATGTTTTGATCGTTTTGAATATGTATAAATCATTATGACTCAAACGTTTATTATATAATCAACAGAAAAAGGACTCATAATTAATTATATAATTATAATCTGTTTTGCTTTTGATTTGTACCTCATCCCCTTACCTACTTTTCTTAAATTTGTTTATGAGATAAGCTGTTCTATATAACGATAAATAAGTAAAAACTCAGGACAGCAAATTTGAAATGTCAAAAAACCCTAAGGGATATAAATATAATAAAAGTTATTCAGTTTTGCACACACTAATTTCAAACCTGTCATTATTATTTTTTTCGAGAGTCTGACGGTTTTTGAGAAATCGGACTCTACTTTTAGAGATAATTTGGCCCGTTCTCCAACTTCAGCTTCAATTTAAGCCTAAAAGGAACCTCATTTTGTGCATTAAAAATAATGATTCGCTAGTTTATTTAATGCAAATTCCATTTCCAGTCTTTGTTTTGACCTAAAGGGACTTCTGGTGGCGTAGGGGACGGGAGTAGAACTGTTGACAAGTGATATTGTAATAAAAACCGAACCATTTCAAATTCTCATCCGTTTTGACAACACAAAACTACGGGGAAGACGCCCATTAAAGCTATGGAAATGAGACACAGGGGTCCTGGAGTTTCCTTGGGAGAGGCTTAGGGAAAATCACATGAACTTTTATAACTCTCCGTGCAAGTTTAATTCAGTGAAATAGTATATAGGAAATAACACAGATAATTTGACTCAGCTTTAAAATTTTCAATTAGGGGCAGGCTATGATTTCCTGAATATGATGAAGTAAGATTAAGTTTGTCTCTTGATTCGAAATACTTAAAATGCCTTTTTCAAATATTCTCTACTTATTTAGTTGTCAAATAAATTTAAAAATGTACCTGTCAGGCTACGCTCTTTCAACTAGCTACATAGAGTACAACAGCAATCAAAAATTTCAATTAACTTTAATGAAGTAATTGAAGAGTATTTGCAATAGGTTTATCAAGTAGAATCGCATTTGTAGTCCGCTAATTATAAATATAATGTTTATATTTTAGAAAACAACATACGCCAACATGATTGATTAATTATGTTTTTTTTTTTTTTGCTGAATATAACTCTTGATTATTCAATTATGTATATCGTCCCTGATTTCCGTTACACCACTCTACGTTTATTCTCAACTTATAGCATGGAGCTATTGTATTTATTATTTATTTATGATCATATATATCCAAGACAGACATGTCACAAGTCCGGCACAAGGTCAATAATTTTAATCCGTTCTCAGTCATAAAATCAATAACGTCTATTCCGCAATTAGAATTAATATATTAGGCAAGAATCAAAACACATGCTTAAGATGGCTGAAATTAAAATAAAGAAGCAAGTGTGAAACACAGATTGACTCGCTGAAATTTATTGAAATAATTTGCGGTTCTATGTAAAGATCGTCCACCAAGATCGGACCCCTTACATTTTTAACACACCAAATTTGTCCACCTTCGGAAAAAGTTTGGACACCTCTGATCTAAGATATATTCTGTGTTAGATTGTCAAAAACCTAATGGTTATTATTGTAAGCGTAAATTAACCCAAAAGTGGTGTGGCTTGAATATGGCAAGGCCTAATTTTATGCTAATTTCCATATACATTTGTACTCTTGAACAAATAAAATCAGGAATCTTTATTCAATTTTTGAAGACACATCTTACTTAAAACTAAAAGGATAGGTTTTCGAGCGGTCCTAATGGTTTTTCTGTACCTTTGAATTGGAAGAAATGATGATTACATTTAAAAGAAATTAAATTAAATGAACCCAATAGATGATTTAATATGATATTTATCATATACAAATTAACTTTGTATATCTTTTTTGTCAGATCAGCCAATTTCCAGTTAGTTTTAGCCCAATTTTACCCATTTTTTTGTGCAAAATTTATCATATAGTGGATATTCGAAGATGAAAGCTTGTTTTTTTAAGGATTTAGATGGTGTTTTTTTTTTTTTTTTGGTAATATAAACTATGACAATAATTGATTAAATACTATTAATCAATTACTTGTTAAAAATACAAATAATTACAACTTTTAAAGGTTCAACTTTGTATATAATACGCAGTAAAACTAGGCGCTCAAAGTAGTACAAAATTTATAATTAAGAAATTAAGGGAATTCATTGTATAAAATTTGGTATTGGATGGCTGAGTATGGAAACTAATCTGCTGGAAAATCTATTAAAAATTGCAGTCTACGTACCATAGGATTTAGTTATTTAAATAGTCAATGACATCTATTGAAAATTTTGTTTCATTTTTTCCTAATAAAAATTAAACATTATTAGAAAAGGAAGTCAAGGGATTTTGCCTTATCTAGCGAAGCTGGAACTAGTTCATGGATGAGAGGAATGATCTGTAGGCTCCAATACACATGAAGAGTAATTTTATAGTTGAAAATATAATTAACTAACTTTGTACTACTTGATTTTGAGCCTTTTTTTTCAATGTTCTTTTTGGAGGAAAGGTTGTGAGACAGATTTGTTATACATTGGTAGTCCATATTGAGTCACTATTTGAATACAATGAATCGTATTTGATGCTCTATTCTTGAGAATAAAATCTGTGGGAAAGGAATTTGATTACATTTTACATAATATCTGATTATGCACATAGTATTATTCGCCTTAAAAACCATGCAACTTCTCTAAACACTTTTTGGATTTAACAAACCTAATTTAATTATATATATATATATATATATTGGATTAAAAATACATTAAATAATCTGAAATATATTCAAATAGACCACATAAATAATTTTATATTTTAGAAAAAGTCAAACTATCACTCTACTAAAATATGGAATTTTTGTGTTTCGAATATAAAATTGAATTTTGTTCTTGCAAAAGATAATATCTTCAAATTTTCTATAAGAATAGTATGATTTGGGCAAAAATTCATTGAAAACTACCAAAATATTCAACTTTAAATAGCTCAAAATCCTTTTGAGCTCTCATCAGGAAATAAACCCTCAATCGTTTGATAGATTTAAACGATAAAAAAACAAAACAAGTTTCTTCTTATAAAATTCACTGCAATTTTCCTTTGAAATCAATGTATCCTAGAAAATGATACAAAGTAACTCAATTTTAACTCAACCTTCAAATCATAATTTTGTTCAAACCTAGAGGTAGTTCCGATTCTTTTTTTGGTCTTTGACAATGTGTCTCTCTTCTTCTGTATCATCCTATCTTTGGAATATGTACAAATTTAAGAGATGCATGTTACCTCATACGAAGAAACAATAATATTTCAACGCATAAGATATGATATTCCCAGTTCCAAGTCAGTTAGATATCTCAAAATTAGCTATCAGATAAGACTGATGGGAAATAAAAATGAATGTAAGACTAAAAAAAAGTGGAGAGTCAACATGTTGTCTTCATTTTGATGGTAGGAGACGTATGAAGTAGTTCCCCCTGAAATAGGTCACAATATACATATATGTGGATATCAAACTTGATATTCTAAAATGTCATTAAAAGGAGTCAAATAAACTAATTTATGAAATCAATACCATGAAAAATATATTACACACAGGGATAAATATTGAGCATTCAATCTAGAGATTGTTTAGCAGATATACAAACTGATGCCTATTTTCATATTAAAGAACCATCTCCTAAAATTGAAAAGGAGATTACTCTCAACAGACTAAAGTCACTTGGAATGTATCTTATACTTCACTCCCAAAGATAAAAACATACAAGATAATGAAGTTCTTGAGGAAACATCGTAAAGTGAAGGACTCATTTATTGGTATTTTTAAATGAGGCTCTAGCGCAACTCACCCCCTCTGAGAAGAATATCTTAAAAGAGCGGCACATTGACACAGTACTACACTTAAAAACTTTGTTTTTATGTATAAAAAATAAGATCACACTCTGTATCTCCTAGTTAGACGTTGATAGACTTGAAGAACAAGTTGGCGGCTCAATAGAAGTAGTACTTGATTCATGCAAGTCATTTTTATGCAAACATGTTGCATAAATTCATGTCTTTCTATGTATATGTTAAGTTTTATGGTTATAATAATAATAATAATAATTAATTAATCAAACAATTAATTTAATTAAATAAATCCCCCAAAAAACAAAAAAAAAATGTTTAACAGAACTCTCTGTGAATCCTGAATCCGTTATCCCACAAGCATACAAAAAGTTTATCTAACTAAGTAAATTGTAATTTATTTTCAGCTGTCGATTTTTGTACTTTTCTTCCCCTTATTATAGTTTTGACGTTGATGGTTTGAACTTTGTGTTAGCTCTTGTATAAATATTAAATGAAAAATAATTCGATAATAATAAATCTTCATTTTCCATGCAACCTTTATGAAGAAAAGGTTGCGTGATACAATACAGATTTATTATATGTTGCTAGTCCAGAGAGTGGCTGATCACCCCTTTACCACTCTTAATGGATACATACATATACATATATTCATATGAAATATAATTTTACCACAACACGATATCCTTTTCTCGTCACTGAGGAGACAATTTTTCGAGGCAGATGGATTGGAAAAGATAACTTCAGATAACAGTGTAGGGTCTATTGATTGATCATACACAATATGTAACCCTCATCATGAACTTACCAAATATATATTTTGTTCAATGTTACGCGCATTGTATCCAATATAAGTATGTATTCATTTTAATTTGTGTACAACCCCTGATGTTTATCGGGTTAAACATCCCAGAGAATGGATCGTTTTCCCAAATAATGTTTTTATTATTATTATTTTTAAATATCCGAATTCACATATTATATTATTATATGATAGAGTGTGGGAAGTCGTCATTGAAGAATTCATACCAACAAGTATTTAAAAAAAAAAAACATCATTCAGACGCGTGTCATGTCGTGTAACATAATATTTATGGATCATATAATTGGAGTGTTAAAAATGATGGGAATTCACATCAAATAAATACCACACATGTATATATATATATATATGTCAAGTCAACAAAAACCAAGTTAAATTATCTGAAAAATTTCAGAAATGAGTGTGAACTGCACTCATATTTTTTGAAGACATTCTCTTTTTTCGTTTGAATTAATAGATAATATTTGGATTAATTAAATAATGACTCCAATAATAACTTATTTATAGGAGTAAAAAAACCCGGCCACAATCAAAAATAAAAAACATCTAGCCAATTGCAAATCAATAAATATCTGGGGCTATGAAAAAGATGGACGTTCTTTGTGGAACCAACTCGGCTCCATGTGCAGTCGGCTCACATTAATCCAATTACTCTATTAGATGATAAACACCAATCCTTGGTTGTTTCTTGGTATAAATTGGCATTTATGCAAAAACCGTGAGCGGTATAGGTCTGTAAATGACTCCAAAATATTATTTGGCCGATATGTTTATGAAGACAAAAAACTACTGCAAAGTGGATTTTCTCAAATATTTTCAATATTGCTTTCTTGTTGTCTTGACGCATATATAACATTATATACATACATACATTATTGTTGCTTTTATCAAAATAGTCCTGTACATATATTTTGTACCAGGTTACATGTCTATATATATATAATAATAGGTAGTTATTTTATTTAAAGAAAAAAAAGAAGCCTTTGACAGAAATTAGCAAAAAAAAAAAAAAAAATATTTATTATTTATGACTTTTCGTATTTGTTTATATGAATAATATATAATTATTATTATTCAAGAATGGAGCAAATTTTAAGTATATATTGTACATAGAGTATCAAAGCATATACTTTTTAAGATCATGGTCACATCTGTGATGATACCTACCTACCTACCTAGAATAGTAGTAGATATGTACACGTTGAAATCAAAACGTCTCATGTACAGAACAACCTTTAATAGGTATAATAATAACAGATAACATTATCAGCGATTGCCAGAGCCATGGAAAATATAAAATCTGATTGATCAAATGTTGGAGATTGTGCCCCTCACACACACACACACTCGGGTCGAGTGGATCTACATCCTAATATTACATACATATACATACAATTATTTAAAAGCTTCTCCTTAACTTATTTGTATGAAGCTCTAATTATTAATATTATTATTATTATTACTATTATTATGTGTATATGTGTGTCCCTTTGCTTCTTCTTCTCATTCTGAAGCATCATAGTTGTTCATAACGAGAAGCGCAACAAGATGGGAAAATACAATGATATAATACAGTCATATACGTTGTTGAGGCTACTCCACGCACCTCCACTTTATATAAATATATGATGTATATAATATGATTAGTTTAAACATATTCTGCGCTTACACAAATTATATACTTTGTATATATGGAGTAAGAGGAGCTTTGTATACATAGAGTCAAAATATGTTTTCCATCATCAAAAATCACACAAAAAGAAAGAAGAAGAAGAAATATTCTTTTTAATTGAGATATGTAGAGACGCATCATCCATCAATGGAGCGTTTGTATGAGTCCAGTGCCGCATTTCAAAATGATATCTACATATATAAAAGCAAGGAATCAGCCTAGGTCAACTGTATGTATGGTTGTATGGTTGTATGTATGTATGACCCAGACTGTGACCTTTACGAAAAACAGCCATATCTTCAAAACCAATCAAGAATAAGACTTGAGATTTATTTAGAATGCTCCCAGATAAATTATCTATCCTTTGAATTTGTTACACAAAAAGCTGTCTCTACGACAGCTGCAAAAAAATCCATGCAAAAATATAGGGCTTTTGTATTCGTAAATATTAATAATAATAATAACAATAGTGAACTGAGATCTTTAAAGTAGTACTTACTTACTCACTTCTATGTGTCTTTTACTAATTTAAATAGGGGCTTTGTACTATACATACTCTTGTTGCTTGCTTTCTATGTATATATGTATGTATTCATAAAATATTTGATCATGTTTTATGTCGTTGTCATCATTTTTGCTATTTTAGCAGGCCCTAATAATGTCTTTTACAAAGGGCGTGAATATGACCTTGAGACAAGTACACGGGCACTAAACTCTGACAGCCACTTCATATAGGTAGAACATTCCAACTTTTGACTTGACTTGACTTGAAAAAGACTCGCAACTAGTCATCATTCTTTAAAGAAACATGACTCGTGGCTTGGAGCTCCATTGTATAAGCTACAATTATAATACATATTAATGATGACTGAATCAGAGACTGGAGACTCCCAGCTTGGACTCAACTCCTACTAAAGTCTCATTAAACTCTGACTGTATTCAGACTCAGTTCACGGACTTTAATTAAAAAGACTCGTGTCTTGACTTGTCAAACTTGTCAAATAGACTTATATCCATTTAAATGTCTTTTTCTTGACCTCGGATGTCATTGGTAAACCGTCTAGCCTACCCTTTGAAACTCTCTCAGGAACACACGTAAAAACATCGTGGAATTCCAACAATAGTATATTAAAAATGCTTGAGGCCTCGGTGATTGTGGAGACAAAATGGCTGCCTAACTCTAACTTTTTAGCATTAAATAGTCTTGAGAGGGGAAATAAAAGACCATTGAATTAATATTATTTGTTTGATAAATCAAAAGTACTTTATATTTGTCATCTTTAAAGACCTTACAAATAGTGATACAATATTTGTCAAAGACCCAATACTGAATTGTGCAATGTTTGGACTTTTTTTTTCATACATAGACAGTTTACTTATTTGAAATTTTCACATACAAATCTCTAATATTAAATTTTTTAGATAAAAATAACTATTTCAAATAATTTCAAAATTGATAATTGATGGAATCAGAATCCTTGTAAAAGTAATGAAAATATAAATCGTTAAAAAGACTTATTTAAAAATGTTTTTTTTTTTAATATCTCAGACACCTGATGTTGAATATCCTGCAATTATCAAATGGTATTCAACCACAAAAATAAAAGAATAGACACCCTTCTTTAAATCCCGTTTTTATATTGTTATTTTGCTGATTAAATCCATTGATCGGTGTTTTTATTTATTGATTCTTTTGAGAAAGGATTTGAAATATGCAGAAGACAAGAGTCGGAGTTTTTAAGCAACCTTCTGCCTTGTAAGTACTCTCTAGATGAGAACGGAATGACTTGATACTTTTGCTTATATATTTTTTAAAATCATGTTTCAGAATTGCAATGGATTTCGAAGTGGAAAAAGGCGTTTTCTTATTATTTGGCTCAATCTAAGCTCAAAAAGGTAAAAGTATTTCTGGAGTATTGTTGACATTGGCAACACATAAATCTGAGTCTGCTTATTAATATGGGTTACATATTAAGGTTTTTTTTACAATTACTAAATTTGAAACCAAATAAGCAAGATACTGTCAGTGATGTGATATAAAAAAATAGAAATAAATATGGGAACACATCTAAAACAAAAACCCAACCAAAATGAATAGAATATATACCACAGATATTACTGAATATAAATGATTCAAAATATTATTGGGTTAACTGCTTTGTCAAAATACGTGCAAATGACAAGTTATATGAATAAAAGTTCTCATTTAAAGTGTAGTTAAGCATAAAATGATGTCCTTTCATGGCTATGTCTCCAGGGTTGAATCAATCGAATTCTCTAGGCTTTCAGGATTAAGAAGTCAACATCAAGTCCTTTTTACCAATCTTTCTTTAAAATCAATCTTTCACTTTGGAGAATATTCAAACTGAATGAGTAATTACTCAGTTAAAAAATTTAATTTAATTTATTTTGTTAAAGAAGCAATTGCTACCCCCTCAAATAACGTTTAGCATCCCCTCAGGAGGCCAGATCCCTTAAACTATGGACTCTTGATTGATCTTGATGCTGTCAATACCCACATTTCTATCCAGTTTCATTACACCGAGGCACATTTTTATTGTCAAACAAATATGTATATAGTACATATTTAGACATCACCTGAATTTTGATCGGCCCAGACATTTCGTCTATTGACATCACGCGATTACAAAGTATATCTTGTGTTATTTTAAGTACTGAACATCCTCAATTCCATTAACATTCTCTCTCTCTATAATCAAAGTTGAGATAGTCTTTGATTACATATTATGTATTATAAAGAATTAGGATAAAAAGCAAACCATTTATTTGTCTGTTTTTGCAGAATCATTTATTATGGACTCAAGACTCCATTTTGGAGTCATGGGCAAAGAAGTACCTAAGTAGTAGAATGTAAAAAATTATGATCAACGTCAGCAACTATTGATAAAAATATATATAGATATTATATTTCGATAAAGAAACATGAGATTTTAAATAATCATATGCATATTTAGAGGCACGAAAAAAACGCAAATATATATATATGTATAAATATAATTCAGAGTCACATTCTGAAAATGATAAGGGTATTTATTTTAAAAATTATATGGTTATTCTGCGGAAAAAAGTTACATATAATATGCTCCAAAGGATCATGGATCATGTAGACTAATGATGTTTTGTGATATTCATACATTTGACTATGTAATGAGTAATTTACACACACACAAAAAGACATCTCTGTAATCTCAAATTGTCCACGTCACATACATATATGTATGTAGATAAGTCAGGCACATATGATTATCCACACCTCTCAATAATAATGATAATTATTAGAATGACTATAAACATTACTACATTTTGATAAGTACATACTATGTTATACTTTTAAACTAAGCAAAAGGGATAACAACAAACATGCAGTCACTCAGTCATCATGATTCATCATGAAGAGAGGAATCCTTCTTCCCCCTGCTACGTAGTAGCATGATTACTACAACAGTTTTGACGTGTTGCGACATCAAAAGGATGATTATTGTTGTTATTATTATGAATGCTGTTGTTGATTTGAGAGTCGTCTTGATTTGAGAGACTACTCCCTTCCCCCGAGTCCTTGGACGAATCCCCCTTGAATAGGAATAAAACAGCGAGTCCCATTCCTGAGAGTCCAATGGTTAAAACCTCAAGGATTTTCGAGGGAAGATGATCACTCTCGATGACCATGAGTGTAAAGAGTATCAAGAATGTTATGAGTCCACATGTAAAGATTCCAGAGTGATCACCCTTCATCATCATGACTTCTAATTATGCCCTTCTGAGTACTTGTAATTGAGGGAAGAAGGGGACAGCTGAGGAGAAAGGAGTTGGGGCGCGCATGCGTGGAAGGAATAATGGATTGGTATCAAGGACAAAAGTTATGTACACTCAAGGGCCCTTTTATAATAAAGTATTTTATTCATATACAATCGTGTAATTAAATTTATGAGGCAGTCATTAGAGGTTCATTAATATCTCATATGAATTTAGTTTTATGTAGAGTCGAAAGCAACCTAGAATGAGTACATATAAACTCCTTGAAAAACAAATATGAAAGTACGTATCTATTTGCCTAACTCTTTAATCGAATCTTTGCAATGAATAATTA